>OZ020317.1:28417733-30817733 GCA_963971305.1 Arcuatula senhousia | reverse complement strand
ACTTGTTTTTAGTTGTCTTTCTCCATGTGATCTTTCAACTGGTCTTCCCCGTAGTCTTTTTGTATCTATGTAATAAAGGTAGCAACAAAACTACCGAGTGATAACTTTCATATATTAGTCCAAAAAATGTAGTAACAGAACCCTCTTTAAGTTGGGATGATGGTTACAATGATACTAGTACCTCATAAAGTTGGAGTAATAGCTACAAGAGACCTCATAAAGTTGGAATGATAGCTGCATTGAGATTAAATAGAGTTGAAATGATAATAGCAGAGAGATCTCAAACAGTTGGAATGATAGTTACAGAGATCTCAAACAGTTGGAATGATAGTGACAGAGATCTCATACAGTTGGAATGATAGTTACAGAGATCTCATACAGTTGGAATGATAGTTACAGGGATCTCATACAGATGGAATGATAGTTACAGAGATCTCATACAGGTGGAATGATAGTTACAGAGATCTCATACAGTTTGAATGATAGTTACAGAGATCACATACAGTGGGAATGATAGTTACAGAGATCTCATACAGCTGGAATGATAGTTACCGAGATCTCATACAGTGGGAATGATAAATACAGAAATCTCATACAGTTGGAATGGTAGTTACAGAGATCTCATACAGTTGGAATGTTAGTAACAGAGATCTCATACAGTTGGAATGTTAGTTACAGAGATTTCATACAGTTGGAATGATGGTTACAGAGATTTAATACAGTTGGACTGATAGTTACAGAGATTTCATACAGTTGGAATGATAGTTACAGAGATCTCATACAGTTGGAATGATAGTTACAGAGATCTCATACAGATGGAATGATCGTTACAGAGATCTCATACAGTTGGAATGATAGTTACAGAGATCTCATACAGTTGGAATGATAGTTACAGAGATCTCATACAGATGGAATGATCGTTACAGAGATCTCATACAGTTGGAATGATAGTTACAGAGATCTCATACAGGTGGAATGATCAATACAGAAATATCATAGAGTTGGAATGATAAATACAGAAATATCATAGAGTTGGAGTAATAGTTACAGAGATCTCATACAGATGGAATGATAGTTACAGAGATCTTATACAGTTGGAATGATAGTTACAGAAATCTCATACAGTTGGAATGATAGTTACAGAGATCTTATACAGTTGGAATGGTGGTTACAGAGATCTCATACAGTTGGAATGACAGTTACAGAGATTTCATACAGTTGGGATGATAGCTACAGAAATCTCATACAGTTTGAATGATAGTTACAGAGATCTTATACAGTTGGAATGGTACTATGGCAGTTAGATAGATCTAATTAAGTTGGAATGATAGTTACAGAGATCTCATACAGTTGGAATGATAGTTACAGAGATCTCATACAGTTGGAATGATAGTTACAGAGAATCTCATACACTCAGTTAGAATGATAGTTATAAAGATCTCATACAGTTGGAATGATAATTACAGAGATCTCATACAGTTAGAATGATAATTACAGAGATTTCATACAGTTGGAATGATAGTTACAGAGATCTCATGCAGTTGGAATGATAGTTACAGAGAATCACATACACTCAGTTAGAATAATAGTTATAGAGATCTCATACAGTTGGAATGATAATTACAGAGATCTCATACAGTTAGAATGATAATTACAGAGATTTCATTCAGTTGGAATAATAGTTACAGAGATTTTATGCAGTTGGAATGATAGTTACAGAGATCTCATACAGATGGGATGATCGTTACAGAGATCTCATACAGGTGGAATGATAGTTACAGAGATCTCATACAGTTACAATGATAGTTACAGAGATCTCATACAGTTGGACTGATAGTTACAGAGATTTCATACAGTTGGACTGATAGTTACAGAGATATCATACAGTTGGAATGATAGTTACAGAGATATCATACAGTTGGAATGATAGTTACAGAGATCTCATACAGATGGAATGATCGTTACAGGGATCTCATACAGGTGGAATGATAGTTACAGAAATATCATTGAGTTGGAGTGATAGTTACAGAGATCTCATACAGTTGGAATGTTAGTTACAGAGATCTCATACAGTTGGAATGTTAGTTACAGAGATTTCATACATTTGGAATGATATTTACAGAGATTTCATACAGTTGGACTGATAGTTACAGTGATTTCTTACAGTTGGAATGACAGTTACAGAGATCTCATACAGTTGGGATGATAGCTACAGAAATCTCATACAGTTTGAATGATAGTTACAGAGATCTTATACAGTTGGAATGGTACTATGGCAGTTAGATAGATCTCATAAAGTTGGAATGATAGTTACAGAGATCTCATACAGTTGGAATGATAGTTACAGAGAATCTCATACACTCAGTTAGAATGATAGTTATAAAGATCTCATACAGTTGGAATGATAGTTACAGAGAATCTCATACACTCAGTTAGAATGATAGTTATAAAGATCTCATACAGTTGGAATGATAATTATAGAGATCTCATACAGTTAGAATGATAATTACAGAGATTTCATACAGTTGGAATGATAGTTACAGAGATCTCATGCAGTTGGAATGATAGTTACAGAGAATCACATACACTCAGTTAAAATAATAGTTATAGAGATCTCATACAGTTGGAATGATAATTACAGAGATCTCATACAGTTAGAATGATAATTACAGAGATTTCATTCAGTTGGAATAATAGTTACAGAGATTTTATGCAGTTGGAATGATAGTTACAGAGATCTCATACAGATGGGATGATCGTTACAGAGATCTCATACAGGTGGAATGATAGTTACAGAGATCTCATACAGTTACAATGATAGTTACAGAGATCTCATACAGTTGGACTGATAGTTACAGAGATTTCATACAGTTGGACTGATAGTTACAGAGATATCATACAGTTGGAATGATAGTTACAGAGATATCATACAGTTGGAATGATAGTTACAGAGATCTCATACAGTTGGAATGTTAGTTACCGAGATCTCATACAGTTGGAATGTTAGTTACAGAGATTTCATACAGTTGGAATGATAGTTACAGAGATTTCATACAGTTGGACTGATAGTTACAGTGATTTCTTACAGTTGGAATGACAGTTACAGAGATCTCATACAGTTGGGATGATAGCTACAGAAATCTCATACAGTTTGAATGATAGTTACAGAGATCTTATACAGTTGGAATGGTACTATGGCAGTTAGATAGATCTCATAAAGTTGGAATGATAGTTACAGAGATCTCATACAGTTGGAATGATAGTTACAGAGAATCTCATACACTCAGTTAGAATGATAGTTATAAAGATCTCATACAGTTGGAATGATAATTACAGAGATCTCATACAGTTAGAATGATAATTACAGAGATTTCATTCAGTTGGAATAATAGTTACAGAGATTTTATGCAGTTGGAATGATAGTTACAGAGATCTCATACAGATGGAATGATCGTTACAGAGATCTCATACAGGTGGAATGATAGTTACAGAGATCTCTTACAGTTACAATGATAGTTACAGAGATCTCATACAGTTGGACTGATAGTTACAGAGATTTCATACAGTTTGACTGATAGTTACAGAGATATCATACAGTTGGAATGATAGTTACAGAGATCTCATGCAGTTGGAATGACAGTTACAAAGATTTCATACAGTTGGAAAGGTAGTTACAGAGATCTCATACAGGTGGAATGATAGTTACAGAGATCTCATACAGTTGGAATGATCGTTACAGGGATCTCATACAGGTGGAATGATAGTTACAGAAATATCATTGAGTTGGAGTGATAGTTACAGAGATCTCATACAGTTGGAATGTTAGTTACAGAGATCTCATACAGTTGGAATGTTAGTTACAGAGATTCCATACAGTTGGAATGATAGTTACAGAGATCTTATACAGTTGGAATGATAGTTACAGAGATCTCATACAGTTGGAATGATTGTTACAGAGATCTGATACAGTTGGAATGATAGTTACATAGAATCTCATACAGTTGGAGTGATAGTAACAGAGATCTCATACAGTTGGAATGATAGTTACAGAGATCACATACAGTTGGAATGATAGTTACATAGAATCTCATACAGTTTGAATGGTAGTTACAGAGATCTTATACACTAGACGTGAAAGTGAGATCTCGATAATTTCGATTTTAGTTAGAAATTTAATACAGATTGGAAATTATTTTAAGAAATCATGTTTGAAAGTTAAGTTGCTTACAGTGTTATGCTGCTCCTCAGTTGCTGTCATCACTAAAGAAATGTTATTAAAGAGACTATGAGCTAATTGTAGCTAGACTTTCTCTTAAATGAGTATTTAGTATGTAAGATAATTTATCATCGAGTTTTTTGTGTAACATCTTCCTTTACTAGATTTGACATTCACTAGATGGGTCACTGTAACGCAATAGGTGTTATATAACAATCAGGAACTATTTACTCTTCCAGAGCACACGAGTTCACCCTTGTTACAGCATGAGGTCACATTGCTGATTGCTGACTTTTTTTTTATATTAGAATAGAAAATAGTCTAAGGTTTCATAGAATTAGATACATGACCATTGATCCTCTTTACCTAATCATGGCATATGACAAAATCCTATATACATGTAGTTCGCTAATAAGTTGATTGACTTATATTTTCTCGTTTATGAATAGACAAAATTCGAGAATATCTAAAATTATTGAGTAAAAATTTCATAAGGTTTTATTCAAAAATCAGAAATCAAACAACCTTGATTTAATTTGAACTTAAAGTAGAAAATTTTATGTCAATTCGAACTTGAAGGCATACTTATATGACTTTATACGAAGTTTTTATAACAATTAGAAAAGACAATATGTATCGAATTATTTATTGAATCTTCCAGCCTGAGAAAGATGACCTTGACCAAGCTGAACTGTTGATTCCTCCAACGACATAATCATTGTTTGCCGTAGTTCGTAAGAAGACGGTACTCCCGGCTTGGAGTTGTATAATCAACGTATTAGAGGCAGATGGGTATGGAGTATCTGATCGACTATCAGCGGCTGTGGCGCCAACAGCTTTGCTATTTACGACGAGTTCAACCGGCATATAGCTTCCAGCATATGCAACGACGGAGTACGCAAAAACGTAAAGTCCATCATCAGGGGCAATGAATGTCCCGGAGTGAACATTGTATCCATTTCCGGCATTCGTGACGACATGGTCGAAAATTATTGTATGATGGTGCCCTGGGTCCTTCTCGGATGCGGATAGGTAAGCATAGAAAGCTACTGGTGCCATTTGGGGAGAAACAACTGTTGGTTGGACCAAAAGCCGTCTATTTCTTTTGAACTCTGAAAAGGGAACGGAATCGCCTTTTAATAAATAATTTTTTTTTTGGACCAGGCTAGGCCCAGAATTTGACTAGCCAGGTCAGAAAAGTGCATGTTTTCAATTTTTGTCGTTTCACTTTCAAATGATTTCTCTTATAACTACATACAGGACAGTAGATTGCAGCGCCTGACAAATAGATTTGGTCAAGTTTCTAAAAAATGGTTAACGCTACATAAGTTTCACACTACAAACAAATGTAGGTCCACAGCAATTTTTAATACTTTTATGTACTATATGAGAGATTTATTCAGAAACATTATTTGTATTCTATTTGTTTTTGTCATTAAACTATACTTTTCTACTGGAAGGCTTAAACTAAAGAAAAAGTTTGTCCTCTAATAATTATTACCTTCATCATTTCTTTGAATCCTGTTTTGTAAAATTGAACCCCTAATCGGATATCCGTTTTCGAAAGAGGTATCCCAACCAGTTTTAATAGTTTTAATGACATCTTTGTCTGAAATGGGAACTTGAACGTCCTCGATGCTATGTTCTTTGTTGCTTGTATTGTCCTCCACAGTAGTACTAAACTTTTGCATTTTGCAATTTTGTAGTTCACGCTTTAAGACACGAATGTCTTCACTTTGTTCATTTACCTTTTGATTAAGCAATTCCATGCCATCATTTTGTTGTCTGAGTTCTTTTTTCAAAAGTCCCATTTCAACATTTTGGTTACGAAGTTCGATTTGCAACAGTTCGATTTTCGCACTCAGCATTCGTTCAATACGGCCAAGGCGTTCGTCTGCATTTTCTGCCAACGAATGAGTTGTAGTGGACGAAATTATTAAAAGCACAAGAAAAATCGACACGAATTTCTCCATATTTGTCGTCCTTCTTTATGTAGATAAGTGCGAGTTATAGAACAATTGTCTTATCTTTCTAGGACTAAGGTGAGAACAAGGTACGAAGACTTCCGAACAAGTCTATGTGATTGAAATAGAATCAAATGTATGTTGTTCCTTTACTTATTGATACAGGGCGGTTGTTACAACGGATGATATAAAAGTAGTTGAAACCTGAACTGGTTAGTTTAATTTTGATAAGGTAATCCCTAGGACCCACACCCGACCAAAAGCAAAATATAACTCACATACCTTCCCATTCTCTTTGCAGAGATCTGATACAGTTAGGTTGATAGATATAGAGATTTATGACAAACGTGATGACGTTAACTTTCCAATAGTCACCTTTCCCTTATATTATTGTACCACGACTTAGAAATTGAAAGGGGGCTTCACAAAGGGTTAAGAGCTGAAGATAGAATTTGTAGACTCTGTAAGACTGGGGTGGAGGATGAAATACACTTTCTGTTAAAATGTCCAAGTTTAGATATTACACGTAGATCATTTCTAGATCTACTGTCCGTAAATTACAAAAAATTTAATACATTAGACATTGATAAGAAGTTTTTATGGTTTGATAATCTTTATAAGCTTCTCGCGTCACTTAACGCAAGTAAACAGGCCCTCTTAAACCAGGAGTAATAAATTGAAATTCATATTCATTAATCATAATGATTTTGAAACTAGGTGACATATTCTTCATTTGTAGATATTCATATATACATATATTTTTCTTCTGGTACCTTGTGTGTGTGAGTGTTATAAAAGAACAGATGTCAAATTGTGTGTATTTGTCTTATAACTGTCTATATTCATTGTCTTTGTCTGTTAACATGTATTATGTCAGCCAGTAATTGACGCCTTTTATTTTGGCATAAAGTATATTTGATTTTGTAAAGCAACATTCCGTCCGTACTAGATTATATTAAATTCAACAAAACTTCAAATTATTGTTTTTAAAAAGGAAAAATAATTCAGAAATCTAACAAAACCCCAAAAGAGAAGAAAAAACATAGCATCTAGCCCATTGAACATTTAAATAAACCTCGTTAATGGGTTGATTCACTTATTTTGGCTCGTTTGTGAGTAGACAAAACTTGTGGATAATTATTTAAAATATTAATTTTTCTTTTAAAAAAAGGCAGAAATCACAAAACCTTGGTTTAATTTGATATTAAATTATAAACTTGATGTCAACCCGTACTCGAAGTTTCGTGAGTGAGACCATAGACTTGTAAATTTTTATATGCAGGTCTATGGTGAGACACGCATACAAATGCCTTCGCAATAGGCTTATTCTTTCCGATAAAAATAGGTCAGGATTATCTCACAACTGTACACTTTAAAAACTCCACCAAGATTTTTGTTGATACATTGTACTCTAAATTTCTTTAATTGTCAAAGTTTTGCAATAATTCGTCATGAAAATGTTTTTGACATATTTGTTTAGGTAAAGTTTACTCGGTTTGTTTTAAAGACGATAAAATGATGTGGAATAAGTGTACGCGAAGCTACCTATAAAACAAACGGCAATTTTAAAATACACAATGGCAGACAGTCAGCAGCCTTTGGCAAGGATTCTGGCTAAGGACAGGTACATACAAAATGTCGTGGGGGGGGGGGGGGGTTAAACTATTTTTTTAACAACCCTTCCCCTTATTGAAAATTCATATCAAAGCATTAAAAATTACACAGTCAAAATCAAATCCATAAAAGTTTGATTTAACAAAAGAGAACCTGAGAAAAAAAGACAACAAGAAAAAAACGAGACTTCGGGGAATTCTCTTGTGAACACTTGTTGTTACTGACAGCTAGCTTAGAAGCAACTATCGACTGGTGTTAAAAAAATCAAGTATATCAATTTTGAATTTAAATCAACACTTCTAAAAAATTAAGTGAAGCGTCTTAGCACAAAACTGACACACTTACTCGCTGCAATGCTCAACAAAAGGCCCTCAGAAGCCCGAATCGCTCGCCTAGTCTTAAAGATTTAAGGGTCTCTTCTATGAACCGTTACCACTATAAGTGTTCATCTGACATTAATCTATATTTCTATTAAATAAAGCTAATTTCAAAGATTTTTCCAAAATATTCAACTCATATTCTCTACTCAATAAATTGAGTTTTGAATGCGTGTTCCTGATAAATTTGTTGAAGGGAATAAGCATGATTTTAAACACATTTCACAGATTTTTTGATCAGACACCGGTTTCTTCGTGACCGACTTTTGAAGCAGGGCTATAAGAAAATACGTCTCATACGATCACTAAAAAAATTCTTTCTTCTTTATCAGCCACTAGTAGAAAAGTTCAAAATTGAGTTTAAAGATATGATAGTTAATTGTTTTAATTAGTGTTTGACTGGTCTGCTGTACTGAGATGATCACCTCAATATCCCTATTGTGTCTCACAACAATGTTGTGTTCTATGGTCATTACCGGATCCTAAGATCGCAATGGAAGAGGGGGGTTTGGCGCCATAAAACCTGGTTTAACCCACCATTTCGTTTGAAATGCCTGTACCAAGTCAGGACCATTGCGATCCACCAGTTCTCCGGTATGACTGATTCGTTTTTGTCATTTTCTCTGGACTATGAGATTGATCATTCAAGTTCGGTAGTTTTGTTATTACCTTTATTTAAAGTGAAGGATATTAGAAGTTGTGCAATGCATTGTAAGTGAGTTATATTTTCAAGGTTTTAATTTATGACTGTTATGGACGGAAACTGGACGTTTGAGGAGCATGACACGCATACTCATCTGGCTTTACTTTAATTTTTCACCATCAAAAAGAAGGAGATGTTTTGAATTATTTATTGGAGCTTCCAGCCTGAAAAAGAGGACCTTGACCATGCTGAACTGTAGAGACTTCCCACAGGCCATACAGTGGTTGTCATAGTTCTGAGAAAGACGGTATTTCCGGCTTGGAGTTGCATAGCTAGAGTCTTAGAAGCGGAGGGATATAGAGAAGCGGATATACTATCGGGGCTGTGGCTCCAACAGCTTTACTATTTACGACCAGTTCAACAGGCATTTGCTTTCCAGCATACGAGCGATACGACGGAATACGAGAAGACATAAATTCCATCTTCAGGAGCAATGAGTGTTCTGGAGTGAACAATATATCCTTTTCTGGCATTGGTGACGAAATGGTAAAGTGGTGCCCAGGGTCTGCCTCGGATGCGGATAGGTAAGCATAGAAAGCAACTGGGTTCATTTGGGAAGAGGCAATTGTTGGTTGGACCAAAAGTCGTCGATTTCTTTTGAACCCTGAAAAGGGAATGGAATCGTCTTTTAGATTTTTTTTGGAACAGACCATGGGCATAATTTGAACATAAAAAAGCTAGGAAAGTGTAGTAATTTTCATTTTTTCGATTTTGGTCCTTTCACATTCAAATGATTTCTGTTTTAACAACATTCAGGCTGAGAAAATTAAAACTCAGATTCAGGTCATTAGATTGCAGCTCATTACAAATAGATTTGTTCAAGTTGCTTAGTTACAAACATCTCATACAGTTGGAATACTAGTTACAGAGATCTTATGCATTTGGAATGATCGTTACAAAGATCTCATACAGTGAGAATGATAGTTACAGAGATCTCATACAGCTGGAATGATAGTTACCGAGATCTCAAACAGTTTGAATGATAGTTACATAGATCTCATACAGTTTGAATGATAGTTACATAGATCTCATACAGTTTGAATGATAATTACAGAGATCACATACAGTGGGAATGATAGTTACAGAGATCTCATACAGCTGGAATGATAGTTACCGAGATCTCATACAGTGGGAATGATAAATACAGAAATCTCATACAGTTGGAATGGTAGTTAGAGATCTCATACAGTTTGAAGATCTCATACAGTTGAAATGATAGTTACAGAGATATCATACAGCTAGAATGATAGTTACAGAAATCCCATAAAGTTGGAATGATAGCTACAGAGATATCATACAGCTAGAATGATAGTTACAAAGATATCATACAGCTAGAATGATAGTTACATAGATCTCATACAGCTAGAATGATAGTTACATAGATCTCATACAGTTGGAATGGTAGTTACAGAGAACTCATACAGTTGGAATGGTAGTTACAGAGAACTCATACAGTTGGAATGATAGATACAGAGAACTCATACAGTTTGAATGATAGTTACAGAGATCACATACAGTTGGAATGATAGTTACAGAGATTTCATACAGTTGTTATGATAGTGACAGAGATCTCATACAGTTGTTATGATAGTTACAGAGATTCCATACAGTTGGAGTGATAGTTACAGAGATCTCATACAGTTGGAATGATAGATACAGAGAACTCATACAGTTGGAATGATAGTTACAGATATCTCATACAGTTTGAATGATAGTTACAGATATGTCATACAATTGGAATACATATACTTGTTACAGCGATCTCATATAATTGACATGAAAATGAAATCTGTATTATTTCAATTCTAGTTAAAATTTAGAATAGATGGGAAATTAGTTTAAGAAATAATGTTTGAAAGTTTGGTTGCTTTTCAGTCGTTGTCTTCACTAAAGAAATGTTACTAAAGTGATCAAGAGCTTGTAGCTAGGCTATTTCTTAAATGAGTACTTAGTATGTGACATATGTCAGGCCTGTACATTGGATTTTGCAGAAAAAGAGGGGGTGCAGATTTAACCTATGGGTGTCTTAGATAATCTTAGTTCATACCTAGTGACATCTTTAATAGTCAGAGTTGAATTAAAAGGTCGAGATTAATATAGTGCTTGTTGGTTTTCAAAATGGGGTGCAACTGCACCTCCTGCGCTTTCCCTGTATATATGATAATTTGTCATGATTGTCATGAAGTTTTATGGTACCTGATTTGCCATTCACTAGATGGATGACTGTAACGCAACAGTTGTTATATATCAAACAGGAACTGTTAACCCTTCCTGAGCACCTGAGTTCACCCTTGTTACAGCATGAGGTGACATTGCTGATTGTAGCTTGGTTGTTTTTTGTACATGTACAATTTACCCGTTTAATTTTTCTTTGATTTTCTTTTGTATCAACCAATTTTGACTTTTTAAAAACCTTCATATGACCTAATTTGGTACTTCTTTGCGTCTGGAATACTTACGCTTCTGGAATACTTCAAAAATTGATTTTGGGAACTGTTTCTCAAAATTCTATATTATCATATCAAATATCAAATCATTCTGATGCATACCGGTAGTACCCACAGAAAGGGGTAAACAATGTTTTGATCCGCAGTGGTGAATCTAAAAAATGATGCTTTTGGGTTGTATATCTTCCTAATCTTAGATGATTTTGTAATTTTATTGTAGATTTTTGACAAAGATTAACCTGGACACTCCCCTTTGGAAAGGCATAATGCAACTGAAAATAATAAGGAATAGAGTATTTTAATTATTTTATTAAAACAAAAATATTTATATATGTATATAATAAAGAAAAAATGCAATAGACCTATTGTTTAGTCATAAAACATAGTTTTCAAATTAGAAATAAAGTTGGTTTTGAAAACATTGAGAACCTTCTCCATAATACAATAATGTGAATACAAATACTGTGACAGTGTCATTTTTTTTTCCATTTACTATAAACAAACTTATTTTTGCAGATGTTTATTTTCACAAAGGACTAGAGCCACGAACCCCCATATTTGGCCCTGTTAATACTCAAATATCAAAATTGGTTTGTTTTACATCAAAATTTGTGTATGTATAGCTGAATGTCTGTGTTAAAAGAGAAAAGATTTGATTATGGTGTATAAATGAATTTTTAAGTACCCTAACCCTTCAAAAATAGCCTAAATCAGTGATTTTTCACTTTTTGGCCAAAATGACTTGTTTTTCAGTCACAATTTTATGATTTTCTATGTGGCGCCACCCCTCGCCCATCGAAATTTTTGTTGAAATATGAAGAAAATAATGTATTTATATAATTTAAGCAAAAATATTTGTGGGCGAGGGGTGGCGCCCATGTCATTTTCACCAAAAACCAGGTGGAAAATTGTGAAAGTTAGCTGAAATTAGCATATTTTCAATGTTAGTGTCACTTTATGACGTAATTACAACGTCACAAGTACAGAAAACTTTAAAATTGATTTTGTTTTGTAACAAGTAATCATTCTAGACTACTTGGCCACAAAAATCTTATCTAACAAATGAATTTGAAAAAATGGCCCGATTGAGGGCCAAATATGAGGGTTCGTGGCTTTAGTCCTTTAGGATTTCGGCAATGTTAACAGGTAATTATTTTAATGTTTTCTGCTCATTATTCTATTCACTATATATATATTGTTTCAATTCACGGGTAATTTGCAAAAAATACCTGGTCACAAAATCAAGAAAATCAATGCATCGCCAAAAAAAGTACATTACAGTATTTTTTTCTTCTTGAATATCAATTTTCATAGTTCCCCCAAGGACATTATTTTAAATTTGATTTCATGCGGCTTGCATATATTGCTCGAACATGTGAAGAGAATTTACTTTGTTGTGTTTTTATTCTTGTGGATGGCCTTGCCATCATCCATGAAAAACCATGAAAATTGGTATCCTACAATTCAAAATATATATAGTTGTGGCCACCACATAGTATGTCTTGCTTGTTGGCACCATCAAAGAACTCATTTAAGGGCTACCTAGATCTTCATGTTTTTTGAGACATGAATGTACCCTTGTTATTATTAATATGCCAATGAACCAATAATTCAAGGTCAATGTTAAATAATGGAAAATGTAGATATCATAAACTTCATACCAAGTGTCATTTACTGATGGAAAGAGTTAGACCTAAAGTTCTTACAGAGTTAATATAAAAAAAAACAACTTTAGCCTTGATGTATACAATATAGAATTTTTTTAGGAAGTTTCAGAGATGTTGAAGCATAAACATGAGGCCAAGGTCATGTGTAATGGCCATAGATACATAGAACCTAACCCAAAGTATATCATCAAGTACTGTATAATATGCCTTGATAAAAAGCTTTTCATGTCATTAAAAAAAGGTGAACAAAAATGAACATAGTCTTTTTTTGGCGGAAAAATAATTAAGGTCAAGGTCATTTCCAGGTGACAGATTGACTTTTAACCACAAAAATTAATCTTTGGTCCAATCGAAGTGGTCCGAGATATCAAACTTATCGAGATGCAGACTGAACTTTAGGAACTTAACGCATATATCACTGAAGTGTGAAAATGATGTCAAGGTCACATTACATGGTTAGAGACACATAGAACATAACCTTAATTATGACTAAAAACTAAATATCTGACAAATATCTAGGAATTATACTTTTTAAATTTATTTTCCCCCAATAGTAATAAATTTACTAAGTTGTGAAAATTAGTTCAAAGTCTCATGGCTGGGTGACAGTTGTGTAGACCATATTCCAAAGTGTCTGTATACGAAATAACAGATGCCAAGGTATTTTTCTCCTTTTAACAATGTAAGTCATTCATTTACGAAATATCTTATGAAATTGTTTATGCCGCCATTATCAGAAAGCATTACCAATGCATCAACTTTTGTTACTATTCATTCCAGGTGTGACAAAACAACAGATGTAGTATAAACAGTTCAGCTGTCACATTGGAAAATTGACCATATATAAACATAAATGTGATAACAACTTATTGTAAAAAAGCTATAAAGAGCCACATCAAGCTTATAAATAGATTCTTTTCAACATATGTTGAAAATATTTTGTTTACCTATTTTTATTAAAAATTCCATAAAATTGAAAGAATTTTGTGAAAATTACAAAAAATATATAAATCAAAACTAGAAAAACTGCAAGCAGCTGCTCACAAATAAATACCTTCCCCTCCCTCATCCCCCTAAACACTTATAAAACAAATTTGAAAATAGAAGGAGCACATCTACATTATGTCACAAAGATTGCGTGAAAGTTTCATGGAAATCCATAGAGGGGTTTAGGAGGCATGGCAGATAAAAAATCAATGGAAGGACAGACAGAAGGACACACAGATGGACAAACCAACACCCCTATCACTATGTACCCCCACTTATCATCTATGAGGTTGGGATGGGTGTGGGGATAACAGTCCTCTTACTAGTTTGAAATTAAAGTGTATTGTTATATATCTATAATCATTTTAACATATTACACACAATGAGAAAGACATCATCAATACTTTTGCATAGTAATTAAACAATAACACTAAATGTACAACAAACAAGAAAACACTGGATTTCCTCTGACTGTGGAATAATTTTAAAAGAAAAAAATATAAAAAAATAGCCACACTCTAGCAAATAAAGAAACCCAAACATATAACAATATTTCTCTCTGATTGCATTATTATACTTAAAAAAACCTAAATTGACCAAAAAAAAAAAAGGAAATGAACAAACAAGAAACAAACGTTGAACAATCCTTTTTGTACTTTTATAAACAAACATAATAAAATAAAACAATTTCCAAGAACAACAATGAACAAACAAATGCATTGCAAAAACATTATTTAAAATTTAATTATATTCCTTTTAAATTAACTTCCTGATTCTTTAAACTATATCATAATCTTTCTCAAATCATAACATATACATGTATTTACACCTAACTATCCTTATTGGGTTTGTTTCAGGACTGTTTTTCTTTTGAATATAAAAAAATATGAGGAACCAAAAACATATAAAAGAAAAAAAAATGTCAAAATTCTTTATTGGTACAAAGAAAAAAATATATGAATAAGTACCATAAACATAGTTTCAGATCTTGAACATTTCAGATCATAAGAGAAAAGACAAAAATACTGTATTTCAAACACGACTAGACCTTATACATGTTATATAGTGGGCAACTCCTATGGCTCTTTTAATCATAAAGTTGAATTCCGACCAAAAGGGAAATAGCACAGCACAGCATGATACGACCGCAACATGTTGAACCCTGTACATTTTAGGCCCAATATGGATAGTTTATTGCTCTGGACACATGCAGCCCATGGTGGACTGACAAAGGTTTTTGACACATGCTGCTCTGGTGGACTTTCGACCCAGGGGGTAAAAATATAAATTTTCAATTTTGTATTCTACTCTTGCAAAAAAATTGTCAAAATCAGACAAGAATTAAAAAAATCAATTTCAGCCCCTTTTGGCCCCTTATTATGTAACAGGTGAAAAAGGAGTGGGGTTGCAAAAATAATTTCTCAAATTTGGATTCACTACTTGACAAAAATAAACTTGCAAAAAAAAATTTCAAAAACAAACCAGAAACAAAAAAGTTTTGATTACGGCCCCTTTTGGCCCCTAATTACAAAACAAGTGAAAAAGGGGATGGTCACAAAAATAAATTCTCAAATTTGGATTCACTACCTGACAAGAATAAACTTGCAAAAAAAAATTTCAAAAACAAACCAGAAACAAAAAAGTTTTGATTACGGCCCCTTTTGGCCCCTAATTACAAAACAAGTGAAAAAGGGGATGGTCACAAAAATAAATTCTCAAATTTGGATTCACTACCTGACAAGAATAAACTTGCAAAAATTTTTTTTAAAATCGGACCACAAATAAAAAAGTTTCGATTTTGGCCCCATTTGGCCCCTAATTACGTAATAGGGGAAAAAGGGGGGGGGGGGTCACAAAAACTAATTCTTAATTGTGTAAATGAGCTGAACATTTAAGCAAGCAACAGCTTCTCTCTACCTGCTATAGTTTTCATTTCATAGGCCAAAAACATGAAAAAACATTATTTTAAGGGCTGTAGCCCCTATAAGGGGTCATCTGACAACTTCGACCGTATGGAGTTTTTTGTAGAGCTAAATGAGCTGAACAATTAAGCAAGCAACAGCTTTTTGCTATCTGCAATAATTTTCATACTATAGGGCAAAAATAGGGCATGTAATGGGACATTAAATGATACCCCGCCACGTTATAATATCAAAAGTTCATAAAATTTGATTTCAAAGTGGCCTTTCTCGAAAACTATTTTTCATATCAAGCTGGAAATTGAACTTGACCTGTATTTTATTGTACTCAATAGCTGTACAAAATATCATTTGAATCCCATGAAGCGTTTTCAAGTTATTGGTCGGAAACTCAAAATTTCATGAAATTTGATTTTTCAAAGTTGCCTATCTCGAAAATTATTTATTGGATCATGCTGGAAATCAAACTTGACCTGTATTTTATTGTACTTAACAGCTGTGCAAAATATCATTCAAATCCTTTGACGCGTTTTCAAGTTATTGGTCGGAAACTCAAAATTTCATGAAATTTGATTTTTCAAAGTGGCCTATCTCGAAAACTGTTTTTTGGATCATGCTGGAAATCGAACTTGACCTGTATTTTATTGTACTAAACAGCTGTGCAAAATATCATTCAAATCCTTTGACGCGTTTTCAAGTTATTGGTCGGAAACTCAAAATTTCATGAAATTTGATTTTTCAAAGTGGCCTATCTCGAAAACTGTTTTTTGGATCATGCTGGAAATCGAACTTGACCTGTATTTTATTGTACTAAACAGCTGTGCAAAATATCATTCAAATCCTTTGACGCGTTTTCAAGTTATTGGTCGGAAACCTTCGGGGGACGGACAGACAGACGGACGGACAGACGGACGGACGGACAGACACCGAAAAAAACTGAGGGTATAACATAATACCCTGCCACTTCGTGTGGCGGGGTATAAAAACATGAAAAAATGCTATTTTTCACCTTAAAGGGGCCGTAACCCCTATAAGGGGTCTTCTGACAACTTCGACCAAATGGAGACTTTTGTAGAACTTTTGATCCTGAAGCAGTAGGGTGCATCAGATTTCATCTATCCCTTATACTTTTTGAATTACAAGCCAAAAACAGTAGTTTGACCCCCCTGGTCTATTTTTAGCCACGGCGGCCATGTTTTTTGACGAATCAGATATTGAAACATTACTATCGTGCAGGACACCCTAATGATCAATCATACCAAGTTTCATTGAATTCTGTTCAGTAGTTTCAGAGAAGAAGATTTTGAAAAAGTTATTGTAAGAACAAACAAAAAAGTTACAATTTTGGCCCCTTTTGGCCCTTAATTTCCAAACGAAAAAAGGGGGGACTCCCAAAATCAATCCCATTCATCCTTTAATGGTAAGAAATATCATTGTCAAATTTCATTGCATTTGGATAACTAGAACTAAAGTTATCGTGTATACACTAAAGTTAACGGACGACAACGACAACGACAACGACGACAGCATCATACCATTATACGTCCGCAAATTTTTTGCGGTCGTATAAAAACTTTACATTCTGCAATTTTGAGAAAAAATCTTGGATTTAACAGGAAACAATTTACTTTCATTTTATTGTACAGAAGAGGTTCAAGAGCTACACAAATACAGGGGTTACACTTAGTCATGCTTACAGTGAACAGAAATTAAGACAAGACCAAGTAAAATACTGAAAAGGGTTGTCACATAAAATTACACCATGTTACCTCATGTAAATACATGAAATACAAATATATGTATGTTATAATGAAAAATGAAAACAAAAGATACAATGTAGAATATATGTTCTTAAATTACAGTAAAGTGTGATATATGAACTGCAACATGGACATAGATGCATAAAAAAATTCTGCAAAACACCATAATAAAAAAAATTCCTAGATTCTCACCAAATCAAATTTGTTTTGGCCTGCAAAAACGATGTCTCCCCCAGTTCCCCCCAAAGTTCTAATTTCAAAAAGGTCCATAAATCCAACAAAAATTTGAGGATAAAAACTTCCTGGTAATATGCATTTGTCTCCTTCCTACATACAAAGTATTGTATACATGTGAATAATTTGGTTCAGTAGTTTCAGAGGAGTTGCGTTGACAAGATGATAAATGAGGATTTTCAGCAATTTTTTTTTAGTTCAAAAGGCAATAACTCCTACAAAATTTTTAGCATAAAAAATTCCTGGTAATATGCACAACTACATATTGTGTCCTTTCTATATATCAAGATTTGTTGAAATCGGTTTAATAGTATCTGAAGAATTGCGCTGACAAGGTGATAAGAGAGGATTTTCAGCAAATTTTTAAGTTCAAAGGGCCATAACTCCCGCAAAAATTTGACGATCAAAATTTCCTTTTAATATGCACAACTACATATGTAAGGTGTCCTTCCTATATACCAAGTTTTCCTGAGTTCAGATCAGTAGTTTCAGAGGAGTTGTGCGGACAAACTTTGTGACAGACAGATGGACCGATGGACAGACAGAAGGACAGGACAGAAACAATATGATTGATGTAATATAGAATGGATATGGTGAGCTGCAAAGTTAGAAAGGGGTGTACGTGTGCCAACAGTGATGAAATCATCTTTTTAAAGCCGTTGACACCGGAAAATCCAGCATGGGGTTGAGCTGGAATCGAACCCATACTCTGTCATCTATGGCAACTTCGCCTGCACTGTGTCCAGCGCCCTAGACCACTAGACCACCTAGGCTAGATCAAAATCTAGCTGTCGGTTGCCTAGTTTAGCCTCCTCGTAGACAATCTAAGGTTGTAACACAGTACACGATGTACATTAGGTGGGTTATCATCATTTATCATTTATCATATCAGAAACAATTTATTATTATATGTCTCCCCACAAAAGTGTGGGGGGAACATAATTTCTTAAAAATGTGGGGTGTGCAGGTGAATTATATATTTTTTTAACTTTTATGCCTTTTGATAAAATATTCTGCAATTTTATAGGAAATTATGGTAATTAAAAAATTAGCACAACTTGCCAATAAATCTAAATATTTTTTTTATGCCACTGAAAGAAATCAGGGAAGGAGGGGGTGAGAATCTAAGATATTTTCTATATTGGTCATAAAAGATCTGAAAGAACATTAGACAAAAAAGAGCATCATATTTTGCAATAAACTCTACATTAATGGCCATTTCTTGGATTTTGCTACACTCTGTCTCTATGTTATAACTCTGTTAAGTCTTTTATAACTTTGATTGTAGATAACTTTGCCTGTGCGTTTGTTATAATTCAGTATGTCTTTTATTCCTTCGGGCTCTTTTAGCTTTGATGGTGGATAATGTATCGTAAGCTTCTTGAATTTCCATAAATTTCTCCTGAGCTAGAAGTCTTTTCTCTGGGTCTTTCTGTTTGTCTGGGTGCCACTCTTTGGCAAGTTTTTTATAACTTTTCCGAATTTCTTCTTCTGTAGCACTCTCACGTAAACCTAAAACCTGAAAAATAAACATTACTAATGTTAAGTTACACATTTGATTGAATTTCTTCCTACATGTGTACATACATGTAATTACACCTTCTTTTGGTAATTTCAAAAAGTTTGGTAAAAACACTGTTCACTATGTTTTCATTATTGTTTGTTGAGTACATTGTATGAATTTTTGTGGCTTTCTAAGTAGCATTGATTCATGAAATTAAGACCCCATGAAAAGTAAATTTAACATTAATCTGTATACTGCAGACTTCTGAACTACAAATTTAAGAATCAAAGAACTGATCCTTTTTCATCAAACCTTAAAAATAAATGAATCCACATTACATGCAAATAAATTCATGTACATGTTCACATGTAGCTCTATTTAGAAATCAAAATTAAAACTATCACTTTATATTTATCATTTATATTGTTAATTGCAGTACTAGTACAAGATTGTATTTGGTATACATTTGTATCTAAAGGGAGTTTGATTGACCCTAATTACATCTGAGAAAATTAAACTAAAGAGAAAAGTCTCATTGTACACATTTTAACTAAAATTGTGTCATAGACAGAGTCTCCGCCGGATCTTGGCGAGATCGGCAAGTCACGTGGTTCATTAACGATGGGAAGAAGGAAATCGAGAAGAACGTAATTTATAAATTTCATTTTCTCAGATTACATGCATTATGTACATTTTCCTTAGAGGCTAAGACTCTTACAAACAATTTGGCTTCAAAGACCCTCTCAAACTTAATAACTCTTATTCCAATAACAATTGACTAAAATATTAACCATGTTGAGGCATAAAATGAACGGAAAAGGGGGATAATCTCCTCCTAAACATGTTACTGTAAAGTTGGCATCATTGCTTTACTTCTTTAAGAAATCACAAGTTTCCTTTACAATAATTATTGTAATATTGCTAGAAAGTGCCTTTAATTAAATGTTTAAATATATTAATTAAGTTACTATATACATGAACATGTTTATATGTATAATCTTGTCTTGGAAGAATAGCTATGCTTTTTGGATTTTCTTTGCAGTTTCTGGTATTTATATTTATATTTGAATTGAATTAACATACTAAACCATGCTAAAATGGGTAAAAAATGAGGTCACTTCATGCATGTCATGGATGGTTCATATGATAGAATTAACATCCACAATGGAAGACAGTCAGAACCCTTCAGTGTGACCAGGGATTTTTGCTCGCTGTTTTGAACCATATATCATGACTATACTGTACCTTATAGGCTTTGCCTTCACCCAGCGGGTCTATAGAATCCACAATCTTATCATACATATTCTTCCAACCATGATGTTGGTAATACTCATACAACTGTTGAAACGATTTTTTCGTATCTTCCCATGCAGGGGACGAGAAAAAGTTATTTACTGCCTCCCGTAACGGTACTTCGTCACCTTCCTTCGTTGTCACTTTAGCATTGAAATAAATCACCGAACTCCATAATGAAAAATATAACAATCCACAAAGCGTCAGAATTGCTACACGTTTAAAGAACCCTCGTCTCGGAGTATAGTCTCGATTCCAGTCTTTACCCTTCCAGTTAACAAAGATGGATGATAGTAAAGATGAGTAGACTAGGTTGTTACCACTGTCAAAAGTCAACATCGGTATTGTTATGTAAGCTCCTAACAGTGCCCATTGGAATGATACTTTTTCTGGAATGACATTTCCAACTAAATGAACACCTAAAATGAAAAGAAAAGTTAATACATGTACAATGTATACAGATCTGTACAATGCATCAATTGAACTTGAATAGTAACCTAAAATTTTAATACAACAAATTTGAAAATGTTACAGATTTTTTCCTAAAATGTATTAGGGATTTGGAATCGATTTTTGGTTGAAAAAAAATATTTTGGCAGTAATAAACATGTGGCAATTAGGTGATCATATTCCAAAGAAGGATTTCTGCCACATTAAAAATGATGCTTTTATTGGAAAAAATATTTATCATGACACCTTTAAAATATAAAGAAACATTTTGTTTTTGCGCAGAAAATTGTTTTCCCACCAAAACAAAAAGCTGCATTTCAAGTTAAATGATCAGTCCTGAAGAAAATGTGTGAAATTTCTCAGTGTTGGTGAAAATGTCCAGCACCTGATATGCAAGTGAACAAAAGCTAGTTAATGTAGAACATGTACATATGAAGAAAACCTTCCAATTTTCACAGGATACATGAAATATAATTTTGCTTAATTTGTATCTTAATGAGCTTTACAGGCAGCCTCTTCCTCATATTAATATTACCAGTTTAGGTTTGTCAAAATTTGGCACATTCTGTTGAACTCTAACCAATGATAATATATCTCTCAATGCAGGAATGGGATGGTATGATTTCTTAACATCTTTACTTTTTATTTTTATTTTAATATAAGAAAAACTTAACCAATTTGGTGATGGATGAAAAATGCAAATCCTTTTGGAATCTGATTGAAATTGGTCACAATAAACAAATTTTCTTCTCCACAGTTATCAACAGCAGGTGTTAAATTTTAACAGGAAATTGCGTAGCCCTTACCAGGTAATTACTTGTCTCAATTTCACCTAATTATCATAATTATCGTAAAATTTTTACTTGTTTATTCTGCCAATTTTCTGCTATTTAAATTGGAAAGTAATTTATGGAAATTAAAATATTTTTTTTTAGATTTCCAAGAGGCGCTTTTAAAAGCATGTCTAGCTAAATAATGCGTTTATTTTAAACTGATGACTTTAAACAGTATTTTTCAAAAACTACCTTATCAAAATTAAAAGAAAATTAGCCTATCCCATGCAGCAGGATTTTCTCTTTCCGATGATATGAATATTACACATGTCCGATTGATAATAAAAATGTTTACCCTCGAACAATAACACCATTTTTCAACAGACAATCTGAAGAGTAGACAATATTGCCAGTGTACAAAATACTGAGACGACCTTCAATGATAACTTATCGGGAGAGACAAATCTCTTTAGTTGAATCATAGACCTGTATTTATATACAGGTCTATGGTTGAATTATCTCAGACTGAAGACAATAAATTATCTTACCAACTGCAACTCCTAAAGGTGGCCCAATGATGGCAAGAGTGTAGAATATTGGCGATTCTATATAATGCTCTGGTATACAAAGACGAATAAGAATACCAAACATAAACCCGACTGTCACTTCACCAAAAAAGCGTAAAATACTAAATGGTGGATATTGATATGCTCTAGCTTTGTTTTGGAACTCTCTCATATAACCTGGCTCTCTGTTTTCTAAATAAACATATGATGGGATTCTCCACAGATCTCTAACCCAACCAAGCCCAAAGAAACCTCCCCATGTGCTCCACCAAATGAATGCATGCCTGTCTCTCCCTAAGTAGAAGTGATGCAGGCCCCAAAATCCTCCAAAGAACCAGAGAACGTAAGTTAAAACCATGTTTGCCATGTTTTCTGAGGAAAAGAAATTTACTTCCACTTTTTGTTTGTAAAGTTGTCTGCTAAAGAAACAGCTAAATTTAAGAAAAAGAATCCCCTAAAATTTTTGGTGTTTTCTTGTGTTTTATAGAAAATGAAATTTGCAAATTAGATTGTTATGATACAAAGATATATTTCTTTTGAAATTTATTCATTTGAGGGTTATCAAGTATCAATTTCATGACTATGGATATAAAAATATGAATAACGTTCTTGGGAACATGGGTGCAGCGGAAATATTTATCCGTCACCGGTCCCGATATTACGAAATCGGTCATGTGACTTCCTGATCAACCAAAGCGGGAAAATTGAAAAACTTTGAAGACTTTCGAATAGAAAGAAAAGATTTAGAAGATTTCGCCGGATTGTTTTTTCAAAATGTATTCCTGGGTAAGAAAAATCCCAAATTAAATAAAGCTACAAGCGTTAAAATGGCACAAATAAAAAAAAGATACAGCAATTCAACAGTTTAGAAAGTATTAGGGCTGGTTAAGGGGTGTGTGTCTGGGATATGTCTTACTGTCATTAATTTATCTATAATGCATAAATAAGCATGTTAATAAATATACAAATGTTTAATATATCTAGTCAACATACAAGAGAAAAAAAAACATTGATGAAGCTGACATTTCAAGCTGAATTTAAAACTTGTCACTTGGGGGGGGGGGGGGTGGGGGTGGGGGTGGTTATTACAGTAAGTAAATCTATTTTATAGATAGCCTATATATGATAGATTAACAAATACAAACATTAGCTGTGGTGACTTTGTCGACTTATAAATGTTTACCTATATTTGTTCAAGTACATTGTAATAACAACTTTTACCTTGATGTGTCCTGGATATGGAATGTGGATGGATGACCATAATTACTTTTCCTTTCCAGTAAGTACAACCATTGATAACAAGTAACACTTATTTTTTCAATGATTCTATAAAGTACATATGGTGAAAATAATCTTGATTTCAGGTAAAATTACCCAAATTTATGAAGAAAAAACTGTATAGCAAAACCATTTATTGCATCCAACAATTTAGCTAGCAAAATAGCAAATATAAGAAAAGGTTTTACCATTTGTTGTCTCAAATTTCATCAGTGTCAGTGGTTAATTGGGAGAAAACTGTATGAGACTAACATTTATTTGCAAATGAGCACATTACATGTTTTAAAAGAGAAAGCTGAAAAAAATCCCACACATTAATAATGTTTAATACAAACTTCTATTATTATTATTAAAAATTCCTTAGACCAATGGTTTAGTTCTTGAAGAGGTCCAAGAAGATGATTTGCAGCTGGAGGTAAGTATGCTTTGCAAACAAACAAGGTGGGAATAAATATGTTCATGAGACAACAGCCCAACATAAAAGTACATGAAACTGTTTAAAATTTACATTTTTTTGCATCATACTGACATACAAAATTATCCCAGATCTACATTTTAGTAATGTATTGGTTGTAACAATACTTTTTAGGTAATTGAAAGAAAACAATATATGTTGTATAAATCAATAAATATTTTCATTGTACTGTGGTAATTCCAAGGTCTTTGTACCTTTTATTATGACCAATGACATATATATTTATTTGTAAAATGGAAGTAAGACTTAAATTAATTTCAAAAGAAAATGATTTGTATTCTTTGAAGTGAAGTTCTACATGTATTTTTGTGTGTAAATTTGTAATTAAGGTTTTAACTGTTAAGGACAGTGTTATGTTATATCACCACTATATATATATATATAGCTCCATATCCGTTACAACTTGTGCAAAGTAATCGTCCAAGTCAACTACAAAACACTTCTTACGATCAGCCATTTAACAACAGGCTGCAGCTACAATCTAATTTAAGAATACCTCCATCAATGATAGGAAGGAAAATTAAGATTACTCAAAATGGTAAAGAGCATATAGTAATATTTGGAAATGGAATAATGGGAGATAATAACAAGAATAATACTTCTGATTCATGATCCATGTATAAAATTCATTTCATGCGTCTACTGTTATAAATGGGAATATTTTTACTTTTTGCAAACTTTTGTTCATATTGTTAAAAAATGAAGTGAATTAAGTTCACTGGAAATTGTGTGTTGTGTGCAACAAGTGATTTCCACATCAGGTGCCAAAATGTGAATCCTTTGTGACTAACATGTGTTGATAATGTGCCAAAGTGAATTCCATTGGAAATTGTGTGTTGTGTGTGACAAGTGATTTCCATCTCAAGTGTCAAAATGTGAATCCTTTGTGAACAACATATGTTGATATGCATGCAAAGTGAATTCCATTGGAAATTGTGTGTTGTGTGCGACAAGTGATTTCCATCTCAAGTGCCAAAATGTGAATCCTTTGTGAACAACATGTGTTGATATGCATGCAAAGTGAATTCCATTGGAAATTGTGTGTTGTGTGCGACAAGTGATTTCCATTTCAAGTGCCAAAATGTGAATCCTTTGTGACTAACATGTGTTGATATGCATGCAAAGTGAATTCCATTGGAAATTGTGTGTTGTGTGCAACAAGTGATTTCCACATCAGGTGCCAAAATGTGAATCCTTTGTGACTAACATGTGTTGATAATGTGCCAAAGTGAATTCCATTGGAAATTGTGTGTTGTGTGCGACAAGTGATTTCCATCTCAAGTGCCAAAATGTGAATCCTTTGTGAACAACATATGTTGATATGCATGCAAAGTGAATTCCATTGGAAATTGTGTGTTGTGTGCGACAAGTGATTTCCATCTCAAGTGCCAAAATGTGAATCCTTTGTGAACAACATGTGTTGATATGCATGCAAAGTGAATTCAATTGGAAATTGTGTGTTGTGTGCGACAAGTGATTTCCATTTCAAGTGCCAAAATGTGAATCCTTTGTGACTAACATGTGTTGATAATGTGCCAAAGTGAATTCCATTGGAAATCGTGTGTTGTGTGCGACAAGTGGTTTCCATTTCAAGTGCCAAAATGTGAATCCTTTGTGAACAACATGTGTTGATATGCATGCAAAGTGAATTCCATTGGAAATTGTGTGTTGTGTGCGACAAGTGATTTCCATCTCAAGTGCCAAAATGTGAATCCTTTGTGAACAACATATGTTGATATGCATGCAAAGTGAATTCCATTGGAAATTGTGTGTTGTGTGCGACAAGTGATTTCCATCTCAAGTGCCAAAATGTGAATCCTTTGTGAACAACATGTGTTGATATGCATGCAAAGTGAATTCAATTGGAAATTGTGTGTTGTGTGCGACAAGTGATTTCCATTTCAAGTGCCAAAATGTGAATCCTTTGTGACTAACATGTGTTGATAATGTGCCAAAGTGAATTCCATTGGAAATTGTGTGTTGTGTGCGACAAGTGGTTTCCATTTAAAGTGCCAAAATGTGAATCTTTTGTGAACAACATGTGTTGATATGCATGCAAAGTGAATTCCATTGGAAATTGTGTGTTGTGTGCAACAAGTGATTTCCATCTCAAATGCCAAAATGTGAATCCTTTGTAAACAACATGTGTTGGTATGCATGAAAAGTGAGTTCCATTGGAAATTGTGTGTTGTGTGTTCGACAAGTGATTTCCATCTCAAGTGCCAAAATGTGAATTCCATTGGAAATTGTGTGTTGTGTGCGACAAGTGATTTCCATCTCAAGTGCCAAAATGTGAATCCTTTGTGAACAACATGTGTTGATATGCATACAAAGTGAATTCCATTGGAAATTGTGTGTTGTGTGCAACAAGTGATTTCCATCTGAAATGCCAAAATGTGAATCCTTTGTGACCAACATGTGTTGATATGCATGCAAAGTGAATTCCATTGGAAATTGTGTGTTAATTTGTGTGCGACAAGTGATTTCAATCTCAAGTGCCAAAATGTGAATCCTTTGTGACCAACATGTGTTGATTATGTGCCAAAGTGAATTCCATTGGAAATTGTGTGTTGTGTGCAACAAGTAATTTCCACATCAGGTGCCAAAATGTGAATCCTTTGTGACTAACATGTGTTGATAATGTGCCAAAGTGAATTCCATTGGAAATCGTGTGTTGTGTGCGACAAGTGGTTTCCATTTCAAGTGCCAAAATGTGAATCCTTTGTGAACAACATGTGTTGATATGCATGCAAAGTGAATTCCGTTGGAAACTGTGTGTTGTGTGCGACAAGTGATTTCCATCTCAATTGCCAAAATGTGAATCCTTTGTGACCAACATGTGTTGATAATGTGCCAAAGTGAATTCCATAAGAAATTGTGTGTTGTGTACATTATGTGACTTCCATCAAGTGCATAAATGTAATTAATGTAATATATTTTATCTACTTACATACATACATTTGTAAGACAAAGCTTAACCATTGGAAATTGACCAACAGCATTGAAAGTTTCAATTCATCAAAGAATGCTATGTATATCTTTATCTTACAATGTAAATCAGGTTTCAGGGTGCATTACGTCAGTGCAGTAGAACACTGGCAATGGCAGACAGTGTTATCTCTTGGGCCAGTGCACTATTTTAAGTCATTTAGAAAGTACTAAGGGTTTTTGGCAGGGTGTTTCCTCACGAGCCCTGTGTGTTATCGTTTTAATGTTCGCCTAGGCTGTGAGGAAACTTCTAAATTTGGGATCAAATGTCATGAATGTAGGTCTTCTCCTTATTGAATTTGTAATTTGTACATGTAATTTGCAGACTTTTAAACATGTTTAAATTTTGGTATAATTTGAATACATATTTTCATGGCCTCATGATTAGTTGTCCACAGGGGTGGTCATGTGACTTTTTATGATGTCTCAACAAATTTGAATTTCAAATGCCTAAGTTATATGTGTGGTACCTGTAGGTGATTTAGGAATAATGAATACATATAATGAATACATTTTTCAGCCTGTAAGAATTACAAATCCCTTTATTTAAAAACGCACTCACTTAAACACTGATTAGTTATATTGGCAAAGGAATGACCAGTTGGATACTGACACCTTGGGCAGGTGATGAATAAACATTGATTGACATAACAAAATGTTCACCAAAAAAATCAATATGGCACGAATCAATCGATGCAATATGCTCTAAAGTTTAATTTGTTAAATTATGTTTTGTTGAATTGTTGTTAATTGTTGAATTTGCTTTGCTTCGGTCCTGAATTAATGAAGCTTTTTTAAATATCTTCTTACATCAGTCTTAAATTAGACAAATAACTCACTTGACTAGCATGACTAGTGTGCCTTCAGAGAGTTTATGATAAGATTTAATATCTAAAAGACAAATGAGAGGATACATCAAAATTTTAGCCAACAAAAATAATTGAAGGTAAATAAGAAAGCTCCACTAATACACAGCTTGCTTTGTTGTTTGCATTTTTCAATTTTCAATTTCTTTTTATTGTAAATATTGAAATTTAAAGCCATATTTAAAATTAACATTTTAATTTTTTAGAAGTTGCCTTTTAAATAAAAATAAAGTTGTATTGAGAAAAAAGTTAACTTTATGTTTTTTTATAATAAAAAAATTAAGCTTTATCAATATTCTGTTCTTACGCTTATCCTGACCATGTTTATAAAATCTTTTAATTAAAAAAAAATTGCATGTAGTTCTATTGTTTTTTTTGTTAAAGAAAGGGCCGAAACTTTCTTGGTGCACTGTTTTCATTTTGACATACAATATATTATTATTCAGACATGTGTATTATGTAATTAATTTCAAGAATATAATTTATATATACATTTATTTAGATTAAATGTCATTAAAAAAATATATAAAGTTTCTACACCCTAAAACTGTTTCAAAATTGTTTGCACCAGGAAGGTCTCAGGGTATTTTTTTGTTTTATTGGAGAATTGTTCTTCTTCCTGACTGATGAGGCCCGAGAGAGCAATGTCCAATTAAAGTTTTTGATTCACTTGATATCAATATATACAGTCAGGGAGATCATCAAAAACGGTTATAATTTTCATAACCATTCTACGTTACTTATTTGTACTTTTCTGTTCAGATTTGAGTTACTTCCCTTGATTTTTTTATAAATGTAGGAATGATTTCACTAATAATAATTGGCCAATTTTGGATGTTAAATTCTAAAAAATCTATCTTTCAAAATAAAAATCTTTCATACCTTTTTCAGTAAATAAGAAATACAGCTGGTTCCTTTCCCCTAAACATACCATCATGTCATGTGGCATTTTTGGCACTTTCACGTACGTACGTGGCCTTGTTTACAAACATTATAATTTCGCACTAAATTCAGGACCTACCAATGTCATATTTAAAATAAAAAATCCTATTAAAATTTTTCTTTTAATTCTTAAAGATTATCATTCATTAAATTTGCTGAAAACCTTACTTTTCAAACATTTAAACCAATACCAAAGCTGCAGAGTGTCACTTCGTACCAGATTATTCTCCTACAAGGGGACGGGCTTACATGTATGTGACGTTACAATAAAACGATAATGGCTAATATAACCAAGTAATATGATCATTACTTAATACTTCTGAATAAAATTGGGTAATTGAACAGGGCTAGGACCCCAACAAAAAGAGAAATAATTCTAGGACCATCTTTTTCAAATATATGAATCTTTGTCTGACCCCCTCTGTTTAATTGTCAAATGTCTAAACTTGTTTTCTTTTTCATTATTTTACATATAATGATGGAAAATAAAGTTTCTAGCTTTTGTATGTAGTTATTCTAAATGATGTAAATAAAGCCTGTAATTTGGAGGTAATGGCAAAATTACTGGTATTTTATATGTTCCATTCCAGGTTTTACAGAATGCCAAAAGATTCACAAAATCAGAGTTTAATACCACAGTTGGGGTCTATATGTGATTGATAAGAGTCAAGAAGCCATTTAAACTTATTGTTAATTCCTTGTGTTCATATGTGGAATGACAGAAAAGCAGCTATTAAAATTGACAGAAAAAAAACTGAAATAGCTTATCCGCTTATTAAAGTGAAAGAAAGAACCATAAATTCAATATGACTACATAAAAAGAGCACACATTATGTTTTGCAGTAGTATCATGAAAGAGATAACAGCTTAATTATGAAAAATGGGTATAATTTCATATGAAAACTGCCTCCTGGGGCCTCTTGTTTATCAAAATAGCATACCTCGAACACTAAGCACACAGGATTTAATCTGATCTCTGGAATTTAAGACACACAAGCATATAATGCACTTACAAAAAATGAAAATTTTAGAAATATTTACTATCAGAATGAATATTTTATTAATAATTGGTTTTGCGACAAGAATTTCCCCAATCTACAAGCTTTTCGCAGACCGGTTTAGCCAAGAAAAATGATAAAAATAATACACTAGTGTGTGCGAATAGTAAAAACAAATACAATGTTCATAACATAAAACCAATCATTGAAAAAAACATTAATACTTGGCCAAAATTATACCTGTTTTTTATGATCTCTCTGACTGATATAAATAATTCTGAGAATAATTCATACATGTAGGTTAAAAATTCAAGTTAAGATGACAACATGTTTGAAGCATTCTTTAAGCTACATGAAGTCCTGAGAATTACATCATCATAAATTTCATGATTATTTATTAAAGAAAGACATGTTAACCCTCCCTCTTTCAGCAAGACACTTTCACTTTTTTCATTGTTTTTGAACTAATGAGGTGAGATTTTTGGCATTAGAACCATATTAGTGAAAAAATAAAATAAAATTTAATTCAATATTTTTTTACAAGCAACAGAACACAGTACAATGTATATGCCTTACATACTGTTGTCTAAGACTTTTATATTGATGGATACTGAATTACTTTTTTCAAAACAGTTGTTTACACATTTACATTGTATCTTCCACTTAAATTACAAGTTAAAAAGTGGGAGATTTAGTACATTTATTACAAAGTTAACAACTCAATTTAAGCATTAATTGATAATAAATTATGTTTAGCCAAATACTTAACATGTATTGGTAACTTATTTGGCCGTAGACAGGTGTCTGAAGCTTTGACAACGGTGGTGTTGTAATATAAGACATAAGACATATTTTATTTCCAATTAAGGTCCCTCAAGGGGCAGGATCATTACAATGATTAACTATAATATAACTGTCGTTGATGGATTTAATTATTTTATAGATTGCTTAGTTAGTGCAGACCTGTCAAGTGTCACACATCTCGAGTGAGACTCATGAAACTAGTCCAATATTTGGTGGCAAATTTCTTTGGTTTTCTTTTTTTTATCTTTCAATTTTTTGCTCATCAAAACTTGCAACCCTGTGGCCATTGGTGTCTCTTTGTTTCTTGCTTTTTACAGAACTGAAGAAAGGTAGTTGGAAATCTGGTGTGCCTATATTTTATGTATTTCATGAAAATTTTATCATTGAACTGCATAAGTTTTGAACTGTGGGTGTTCCTTATTCCAAATAATCAGGACTTTTTTTAGATCCCTAGAGAGTCGCAGGAAGCCAAACGTCAAAAATAATTTATAAAAGGCTTCTAAGACGGCATTATTATAATTTTGGATTATAGGTATTCCTGTGACATACAGTGTACATGTATGTCAGTACGTGGGGAAAGCGCTTTGTCACTGTCAGAATGAAATTTGTGTCAATGAAGCGATAGCTTTTAGTTAAATTTATACCGTACATGATTTAATTTTTCTTCTTTTCATATGTTTTGATACTGGGGGTAGAATGAATAGTGTTTTTAAATTATAGATCCACGAGTCTCTTGATGTTACGGGAAAATCAGGGGAAATAACTAAAAAGAATAGTCACATGACCGATTTCGTAATATCGGGACCGGTGACGGATAAATATTTCCGCTGCACCCATGTTCCCAAGAACGTTATTTTAAAAAGAATAAAATATATTCGTATTACTTTTCCGAAATTGTTGGACTTAATTTAGTCTTTTCAAATTCACAAAAAAGCTAGGATCGATTTTATAACACACGTGGCAAAATGTAAATTTCCCACAAAAACAAACCAATTTTTAACTTTTTATGTAGCAAACAAGCAACAAATAAAACTGGATTGTTTAAATTTAATGCGAAGCTGTCGAAATTTCAATTGAAAGATAGATTCGAAAGCAAAAATTTAGCTCTGCTCAAACGGGAAATTCCAAGGTCATAATTCAGGTGCTTGTTTGTTTACATGTTGCGAAGGGGAAGGAATTGTTACTAGAAATCTAGAATAATGAGATATGGACAGAAAACCAGGACATTTAACTAAAAACCCACAAGATGCAGTAAATGCTTTAAATTGGGTAAAAGTATGTATTTTTGATCAGCTTTTAAAGGGGTCAATTAAAAAAAAAAATATATGGTACCATATGCAATTATGCACTCTATTCAATCATACAATAAGCATTCATTTAAACATGAGTACAGTGTATAAGCCTGTATCTTTTTCTTCAGGGCTGTCAAGTTTTGATGAGCTCCTTGTCTGAGATTCGCCAAAAAAATGAATGATCAAAAGAAAAAAAAAACGCAGAAATTTTAGTTTTGCATGTTTTAATAGGTCTACAATCAAGTGAAATAATTATAGTAAACCTATACATGATATATAATACTTTAATTTCTAGCTTACAACTGTTTAATTACAGGTTGTTGGAGTTGGAAGTGCCTGTGTTGGGAAAACATGCTTGGTGAAACATTTTTGTGAAAGCAAGGTACCATATGGAGGTCATTTTTATCATTTGGATAATTATACTTTGGGCATTACTTTTCATCTGTTATGTTTGTTTTCATTCAATCAGGATATTTTTAAAGGAATCAAATATATCACATATTCCAATACAAATTAATGCAATCAATGAATGTGTCCATTTGACATAGATACTCTTGCTTTCCAAACAGGAGGTAGATGCCTAATAGGTTTGAAAATTGCATGGCAGATACCAGACAGTTTATCAAGCCAAACCATTGATCCTGCCAAATTACAAACCATTTTCACGTATGATTAATGGTTTCCGAGATAATTAAGCTTGCCAGAAATTTGATTAGTAAAATGTGATGCATTATATAGAAAATAATGAGACATGACTGACAGTCCACATATCAAGTGGCAATTTAGAAAAAACCACAACGGACAACCGCCAGAATGCATGAATCAATTTAATATGAGAAAGACATTGCCTTAAAAGCTCGCGTAGAAAATTGAAAATTTCGAATAATGCCTGGGGCGAGATAATTTGGGACGATGTATTACTATTTCCCGCAATTTTTCAGCACGCGCAGACATTTTCGGAAACTTCAGAAAATCGAATGTTTCCGGTGACAGAACGATTTTTCTTCCATAGTATTTTGAGTCTCGTGCAATTTGGCATACTTTCTACATTAGAGAGCTCGCTACGCTCGCATATAAAATGTTGAAAAAACATTCATAAGAAAATGACTTGATTGATATGTCAGTCTAAAACCTTCAATGCAAATACATTGTAGCTCTAATACTAGTCACTATTAACCTGTAAGCCTTATATTAAAGATAAAGTTTCTATTTTCAATGATATGTTTTGATCAAATCTCTTTTTATGTGATTTTTTTTTAGTTCAGTGCTGGATACCAACCTACTGTTGGTGTAGATTATGGTTTTAAGATAGAACACTGTGATGGAATTGATTGTAAGTTTTTGAATTACTGTGGATTCATTTATTTTCGTGGGTTCCAATTTTCCTGGTTTGATGAAAAAAGGTCAGTTCGTGGATTTTTAAAATTCATGGTTGAAAAGTCTGCAGCATATAGATCATTGAAAGATTTCCTTTTCCTGGGGCATCAAATTTTGTGGGTCAATGCCATCCACGAAAACCACGAAAATTGGTATCCCACGAATATTAATAAAACCACAGTAAAACCACAGTAAAGAGCCTTAGAACAGCATGAAGCTAGTTTTATAGCATAATGTTAAAAATGAGAATAGACAATTAAATAACTTAAAATAGATTAAATTCAAACTAATGACAATTCCAATTAAACAGGAATCTTGACAATTTTTGGGGGTTTATATGGAAAAGAAATTGTGGGTTGAACCAATTTTTGTAAAATCTTGTAGTGTATTTAACGTACACTGGACATGAAGTATATCATGTATATTCCCCTCTACAATACAGTTCTTGCTCTTAATATGTATTTATGTCCTTTTGATCTGCAACAATTCCACATTAAAGCAAATTGTGCTCTTTAAAAATTTAAAATGACAGTATATTTTCGTGATTTTTGGAAGTTTTGAAACATAAATTAACCAAAATTCAATTTTTTATGTACATTAATGTAAAATTCACTTTTCATAAGTATTTGTACTCCAATCATTCAAGCATATTTTTAGATGTACAGTTAATATTCTCTCAGTTATGTTGTACATGTATGATAATGGAATAAACTTAATAATTTAATTTAATTTTAAAAATATTTTTCAGTGAGAGTCCATCTTTGGGACCTCTCAGGAGGTACAGAATATATAGATGTCCGTAATGAACTCTACATCCAATCAGATGCCATATTTCTGTGTTTTGACGTCACTAACGTAGCATCATTTGAATCTCTGGATTCATGGTTAAAAGAGATACATAAATACACAACAGGGACCCCTGACCTTATACTAGTTGCCAATAAGGTACCACTATAAACATATATTTTTTTTCATACTAGTTGCCAATAAGGTACCACTATAAACATATTTTTTTTTCATACTAGTTGCCAATAAGGTACCACTATACACATATATTTTTTTTCATACTTGTTGCCAATAAGGTACCACTATAAACATATATTTTTTCATACTAGTTGTCAATAACATAAAAAAAGTATATTTTTTTACTCCTAAAACACTAATGTAAATGATTATTTAAAAAACTATTCAATTAAAGAATCATCAGGCTTGGAGAATATTGACATATGAACTTGTTTTAATCGTTTTTTCAAACATGAATGGACTGACAAATAAAATGTGGTTTTGTTAATTTTTGTTGGGTATCAATATTCTTGGTTTTCGTGGATGGCCTTGACCCATGGAATTTGATACCCTCCAAAATGAAATTTAACATTGATCACCTAGAACCGTGACTTTAAGGTTCCAACCACTGTCACATCCATATCATCGATCGCAAAAATTGGAACTCACATTTATGCAAATGATTTAACAGTACACATACACTAAATATGCCCTCTACTTTCATAGATTGGCCATTAAAAGACCAGCAAATGTCTTTAAGCATATGTATATTTTGACAATAATCATTTCAGGTTGATATGAAAACAAAGCGGGCAATAACCACTAATGAAGGAAAGAAATATGCAGCTCAGAATCGAATGAGGTAAGTGTGTAGAAATGTTTTACGGTATGTTAATTCAGACCTTTTCTTTTTTTATTTGCATACATGTGATTCTCCCGCCGGGAGACAAAATCTCCCGACTTTTTTATCCATCTCCCGTTCTCCCGACTTTTTGTGTAATCTCCCGCTTTTTCAAGACATGGCAAAATTTCAATTTTATAGACATTCAGTTAATTGATCAGTCATAAAACATTTCTGGTGTTTTAGGGGTTTGTCAATTAGGTAGACGTTAAATTAACAGGTATAGGTGTTAATTAAAAGTTTATTGCCATAATTGACCCGATGATTGTATAAACAGTCTGAGATTAATCAGTGAAGCCATGTATATTTGGCACACGCTAGTGCCCTCAATTGACATTAAAATGCAATTTAAATGAGCGTTGAAAATCTCCCGCTTTTTTGTCCAATCTCCAGCCAAAAAATTCAAAATCTCCAGCTTTGTCATCACTAATCCGTCACTGCTATGCAGGAGAGAACAATTAATAGATTTTATTCTAATAAGAACGTACGTATAATGCAATTAATGACATTAATAAAGTTAATACTAAAACCAGATTGATGTTTGTAAATTACCTCCCCTTTAACTTATTTTTGTTAAAATTTAATAAGTTCTGGCTTTTACTGACTAATTGTTTTCTAACAATAACTTATTCTAAAGCTCAAAGTAATTTAATGAAACTTTGTACAAAAAAGGAGCATCATATGGAGATGTGCATACAAAAAATCCATGTAGGGGAGATAATTGGTAAAATCTTTTTTTAAATAAAGATTCCAAAATTCACCTTGGAGTTTCACTGAGCCTGAAGTTCTATTTTAAAAAAAAACCTGCATATTTTGAAAAAAAAAACATCTACCGGTACATTCTTTTTATTATTGATTTCAGATACTTTGAAACATCGGCAGCTACAGGAGAAGGGGTTGATAAACTTTTCCAAGATATTTTACTCAGTATCATAGAGCGTAAAAAACTGTGGAAGAAAGCCAACCCTGCTCAACCGAGCTGATCACTATAAATGAAGATATTGTCTGTCTCATATTTGTCATGTGTGTACCAAGCCTTAAGGAAGCTGACCAATGTGTGGATTGTATTTGTCAAGTTTGTTCTAAATCTTGACCCATTGAGCCAACCATGTTTGGATTTTATTTGTTGATCTTCATGTAATTGTAAACATGTGAATTTTTCATGTTTTTGTTAAGTTAACCGCATTCGTGATTTTTCTAACAAATCATATTGTATTCTTAAGAAATAAATCATTTGAGTGGGATATTTTGTTAATTATCACAAATTAAGCAAAAATTACCCCCACATGAAAATATCCACGTTTACAGTAATTCTCATTTTTGTGCCAAGCTGTTTTACTGTGATATTGGAAAGGCAGAAAGAATTAACATAGCCAATAATTTTGGCGAATTTTAGCAGATAATACGCCATTTCCGAGATGGCTAGTTTTCCCGGGGGTGATTCTTTTATTAGAATTTTTATAAAGCATGTCAACTTCCGGTGCACTAATGAGCAAAGGGTAAAAATAAATATGCTTTGTTATTTATTAACAAAGGAATCTGAGATTTTAGAAATTTTTCTACACAGGTAAGAAAACTTGTCCAATTTATTGAAGTATTTACCATTTACAGAAATATTATTGTTCTCATAATTCCACAGACCCTTTTGCGTAAGCTTATGGGGCAGCAAACCAGTTTGCTTCAAAAACTGGTAAAGTCATGTGATAAATTTTATCTAATTGAGGGATTTTTCCAGAAAAGCAATGAACTCGAAAATTGAGTATTGAAAAACTTATACTAATATCACTAAAATTTATTGTCATTGTAAATGCAATTCAAAAGATAAAATTTGAATTCCTCTCAAATGAATTTTGCTAAAATTTATCTGATACCAACTTCCTTAAAATTCATTATTTTTATATCCCCATAAGTAACCAGGGTTTATTAATGAATTTCAGCACTTTATTTGAAACATTTAAAATATTGTTAACTGCTTAAGTTTATGCTGTTGAAATATTTTAAGGTATTATTTAAATTATGAAATGGTAATAGAATTCACTTGCTAAATAACAAATATTTTCATTTAGTTTAACATGAATCTGTGATGCATGAATATATACTTTCAAGCATGTTTTACATGGTTTAAAAGAAAAATATTTGTTGTACAACACAAATTTTTATTGATTGAGATGCATTTTTTTAAAAACTTTTATCCAATTATTTATTTATAATATATTTTATTTCTACATTTTTTTTATAATGATTTTTTTAGAGATAAAATTGCCTTGAATTCATTTTTTGTTGCCTTGTGGTTAGATTGTGAATCCATATTTGTTAATAGTTACGTATACAGCAATGATTAGAGTACAATGGGGCATTCAAAAGATACAAATCAGTAAACACAGGAAGACAACGGCAAGAAAAGGAAACAAACAACACAAAAATAGAGCAACAGTAAATCACATTGAAATGAGTGCAGTAAGGTACTCTTGAAGGGTAAGCATTTCTTTCTTGTTGAAACACACCTATCCTGTTGAAAATGATTCATTTATTGTTGGTCAAATCTGTTTTAGAATGACATTTAAGCCAACTGTTTCACATCATGCATTACTTGAAATTTTCAGAAAATGACAGATAAAAAAATACTGCTAAAGATTCAAAATTTATTTCATTTATCACATCTTCACACATTGAGCTTTCATTTAAAAGCAAAACTGTCTGTCTATATCATATCTAGTTCATGAGTCGGATCCATATTTCATTAGAACAGATTAAGAGGGAATGATTGCACCATGGCTGACCTGTGCAGCCTTTGACCTATGTCATGTGACCTAATTCTCCACCATTGATTGGTCAGTTCTATCAGATCTTTCTTCCTCCCTGATGATCTTCCATGAACTGTCTGATTTAACAAACTGGTTTTCTGGTCCAATGAATGAGATAGCTTGAGGTCTCTCTCCAGTCAAATATCTACAAAAACAACAACATAAATTCAATCTTTGATGTGTACATCCCATATATTTGAATTCATACCTGGAATTACAAGTAATAACAGCAGGTCTTTTGACCAATCTATTGCATCTGCCTATCAAGCAAAGTTTGTGTAACTTTAAGTTAAAAGGTGAAAAAACCTAGTTTCCACACACACACACACAAACACTATAACAAAGTGTCAAAGGGCTTTTGTTAATTTTCAAGAAAAGCTGAAGATATACATGATATATGAGATCATAAATAATGACCTGAAATAGACGTTTCTTATTGTTTACAATTTAATTTGACAAAGTTGATGTATTTTAAGTGCTTGCTGTAAACCAATTAATGTATTTATACAACTACCCTTTTTTTGTGTTTTTGTGACAATTTCACTGCTATTTATTTTCGTGATTTTCATAAAAACAACAACAACATTACTACAACAAGTGTGGCCACTAAAAGTATGTCTTGCCTGCCCGCACCATCACTAAAATCAACTACCTAAGCTTTCATTTCTTGATATAAACACAAAAAGTGTCTGTATACCTAAAAACAGATGCCTAGTTATTATACTATTCAAGCAATCCATTGTCCACACAAGTATTACAAAAAGTTTTCTGTCTGAAAAAAAGACCTAAGTTCACAGAGTCACTGGAGCGTAAAAATGAGGTCATGGTCACATGGCATGGTGACAGTTGCGTTGTCCATAACCGCAACTGTCTGTTAACCCAATATCAGATGCCTAGCTATTATAACTTTCCAGCAATTCATCGTCCACAAAAGTCTTACAAAAAAGTTTACGGCCTGAAAAATGACCTAAGTTCACAGAGTCACTGGAGCGTAAAAATGGGGTCAGGGTCACATGGCATGGTGACAGTTGCGTAGACCATAACCTGAACTGTCTGTATACCAAATATCAGATGCCTAGCTAATATACTTTTCCATCAATTCATCGTCCACAAAAGTCTTACAAAAATGTTTACGGCCTGAAAAAAGACCTAAGTTCACAGAGTCACTGGAGCGTTAAAATGGGGTCAGGGTTACAAAACATGGTGACAGTTGTGTAGACCATAACCTGAACTGTCTGTATACCAAATATCAGATGCCTAGCTAATATACTTTTCCAGCAATTCATCGTCCACAAAAGTCTTACAAAAAAGTTTACGGCCTGAAAAAAGACCTAAGTTCACAGAGTCACTGGAGCGTGAAAATGGGGTCAGGGTCACATGGCATGGTGACAGTTGCGTAGACCATAACCTGAACTGTCTGTATACCAAATATCAGATGCCTAGCTATTACACTTTTCAAGCAATTCATTGTCCACAAAAGTCTTACAAAAAAGTTTACCACGCCACCACAGTCGCCGCCGCCAGAAAGTAATACCTATGTCTCGCCTTCCGCGAATATTCGTCGCAGGCGAGACAAAAATGAGTTATTCGCAATGATTTATATTCATGAATTTCTGTTCCTTGTGAAATCCATGAATATAAATTGCTTGAGTAAATTAGTTGACCATATTTTTCTTCAACATAAATAGAAACAAGTAATATGTGAGCTTATGCTAACTGATGATGCTACCCACTCCCCAAATTATGCCTTGCATAAAAATCTTAGTATTCAGTATAAAGGAAGTAGATGAGGGCTATTCCAAAAATAAATGTAGGGTGGGGTTGGAAAGCATTTTTTTTATACCGACTATGCATAAAGTTTAATTTTTTCTCTTAATGTTGCATTTGAGAAATATCTAAAAATACCACCCGCATGCAATTTTAATTATAGTGCTTTCTGACCCCCCCATACAATTAATTCTGGAATAGCCCTGACCTAAAGCATAAAATCATTATACAAAACATTATACTACATGTATAGGAAATAGCTATATGCAAAATATCAGACCTCTGGGTCATGTAGTTGCTGATTAAACTGTGATGAAAATTATGTTACTGACAAACAGACGGACGGATAAGGGTTAAACAGTATACCCCTCGTCTTCGTAGCAGGGGTATAAATATCACACTTTATATGCTCTTACTTTTGTGCTACATCTACTAAGTTTTGTCTAGACACTTGAAATAGTCGGTCTCTCATGGTCTGTCTCAGCTCATCAGTGACGCCTGTCAAAAACAAGGTCATGCCAGCACTTCCTGGGGTTATAGGTTTATCTGTCTGTAATAAAACAAATAAATTCATGATATAATAATTAGGATTATAAAAAAATACATCTCATAAGATCTCTTATTCTTTCTTCGTAATCAGCCACTGGTAGAAAAATTCAATATCATGTTAGACGAAATGCTTCGTTCTTGTTTTGATTAGTGTTTGGCTGGTTGATGTACTGAGATGATCACCTTAGCATCCCTGATATGTCATCACAAACCTGTTGTTTTTTGTGTAATTACCGGACCCCCAAGATCACAATGAAAGAGGGAGGTTTGGCACACCTTAAAACCTGGTTGAACCCACAATTTCTTTTGAAATGCTTGTACCAAGTCAGGACCATTGTGATCTTCAATTTTTCCGGTACGCCTTCCTTGTTTTGTCTCGTCTTATGGACATTTGAGATTGATTCTGCAAGTTAGGTAATTTTGTTATTACCTTTATTTATAAAGTTTATTAATGCAAACATGTCCCAATTAGGGATAACAGCATACATTTACAAATACAAACATGAATACAGAGTTGAAACATACAATGTACAACAACAGAAAATATAGTAAATTATCTATAGAGTATCCTCTCTCCCCAGTTCTAATGACTGTATAATAAAAGAATAAACTATGGAGATTTGATCCGGTGTTGATGGATTTAAGAGCCATTTCAATTTATTTATTTCATTTAAAGATTCAAAATTATAATCTATTATTTTCAATTTTTCAAACATTATATTTCGAAGCGCCTGGTTTTTTTGACAATGAAAAAAGAAATGATTCTCATCTTCTATTTTATTACAGAAAGTGCATAATCTTTTATCTCTTGGTATCTTATTATACCTTCCAACTTCAATTTGAAGTTTGTGGTCACATATTCTAAATTTTGTGAAAGTTTGTCTGTATTTGAAATTAGGATGGGAGAGATAATATTCCTCCTCATCCTCAGTTTTGAAGTATTTATATAAATAGGCCTTATTATTTTCATCAAATTTATTTATCTTATCAAGTGTGATATCTTTATAAAATTTATTTACATTATTTTTAATATTATTTGTAAGTTTACTAAGAATTTTAGAATTAGTACAATTAGTAAAATCTTCTATGTCCATATGAATATCTTTAGTTAAAGTTTTGGCATATGAATACCATGTGTAAGTTCCTTCTGAATCTAACTGTTTTGTCAACTCAAAAGCTTCTTTAAGTAAAGGGTTAAGCTCTTGATAATTTAACCTTGCTAGGTATTTTAAAGTTTGAATGTTTATGAAGCATTCTAATGGATTTCTATTTAGTTCAGCTCTGTTGACAACATTTGTTGAGCATTTGTTTGTTCCTAATGTACTTTTACAGAAGAGTAAATGTACTTTTTCTAGGTGTGTTTTATCTATAAAATTAAAAATATCTAAATCCTTGTGTGTTTTACTGGCACGTTCTTTTGCTCTATAGTATTTTAGATAAATATCCATATAGTAAATTTCTGAATTATAACATAATATAGGTTTTACCAGTGTATCAAAGAGATTACATGAAACTTTAATTGGTAAATCTTTGAGTAATGAAGTATAAGATTTGATAGAGAATAAAACTTTGCGTGCTTTTTTTGATAAATGGTCACCGTTAGATTGCAGTGTTCCATTTGATTTTATTATGGTTCCAAGATATTTATACTCTTGGACATTTTCGATGTCATTACTTTTATACTTTAGAAAACTGTTTGGTATGTTACGTGGATTATTTTGAATAATCATTGATTTAGATTTATTGACATTCACTGTCAGTTGCCAATTATCACAATATGTTGACAGGTTTATTAAACTATTTTGTAAACCAGAACTACTCTCAGATAATAATATGAGATCATCTGCAAATAGTAGACTATTTATACTACTATCCATAATTTTTGGTGCATCACACTTGTTAGATTCTAAAAATTTAGTTATATCATTAACAAATATATTGAACAGAGTAGGACTTATCGAATCTCCTTGTCGCACACCCTTTTCTATTCCAAAAAATTTGGAATGTTTACCATCAAATTTGAATGCTCCTTCAGTATTATTAAACTGACTTTTTAAAATATTATACATCTTTCTTCCAATTCCAACTTTCAAAAGCTTATACAATAATCCATTTCTCCAAAGTGAATCAAAAGCTTTTTTTAGGTCAACAAAGCAGACAAATAGTTTTTTCTTGTTTTTATGTATATATTTATTGATAAGGGATTTTAGTATAAAAAGGCTGTCAGAAGTTCTGTGATTTTCTCTAAATCCAAACTGGTTGGCACAGAATTTCTTGTCCATATATTTTACTATTCTTTCATTTAGGACAGCACTAAAAAGTTTTGAGAAACAGTTCATAAGTGAAATGCCTCTATAATTATTTAAACTCTTTTTATCTCCGGATTTATGAATTGTAATGATAAAGGACTTTTCCCATAATGATGGGTAAATTCCTGTATCTAGTAACAAGTTAAAAAGTTTTGCATATGATTTTAATGTTGTAATACTACTATGTTTTAATGTTTCATTAATTATTCTATCAGGTCCTGCTTTTTTTCCCAACTTCAGTTTATTTATAATCAATTTTATTTATATAAAATACTAAATAGTAAAAAAAGCAACAGGTTTGGGGGTCCTTATTTTCATGAATTAAAAACACCCAGTTCTAATTGTTAACTATTTATGTACTTTTCAGAGTTTTAAATTCCAAAGCAATTCATTAAAATAGGTATACCAAAGAAAAAACAATCAATTAAGTGCGCTGAAATTTCCGTTTCTTTAAATTCAAAATTGTTTAAAACACCAGGTTTCTTTCCTTGTAATGCACATGGTCGATATCCTCGGTGCTGGATTTGGCTTCCTTGTTCGAACGTTTTGGTTTTGAGTACTTTTCGTTTTCAACAGTTTTGGAATTTGACCTGCCAATGTTTTGATTTAAATGCTACTGATGAGAGGTTACTCCTTGAAATATCGATATATAGCATATCCAAATTAACCATTCATACCCGCGTTTTGGTATTTGTAATTTAGTCACTTCAGAAATAATTTCTGCAGATTATGGTTTAGAAGAAGCATCAGTTTTAATACTTAATACATGAATATTTTTCTAAGCCCCAACTGACATCTTTTTCTATACAAATTTTTGTAATGATTCATCAGAATACAAAGTGTCATGATGATGCGCTCCATAGTTTTGTTTGAGGAGTTGGTGATCAAAGAGGCAGGTCTTCGAGAAACCCCATTATTACAACATTTTTATTAAATCTCAACATACATTGTAACTGGTGCACAGTTACACTATGATTCCGTGTTCCTTAAAATATACCCAGCAATTAAGATTTCTTGATAAAAAGACGTGTTATGGAAAAATGTATGGACACCCTATCTTTTTTTCAAGTTTAGGCAAGGGGTCGGGGATGGATTAGTGACACAATAAAGAATTGTAATTCGTTATTTCTATACCTGTTGGAATATGGCTAGCTTAGCTTCATCTACATCTTCTGACGAGAAATTGTTGTTGATCACCCACTTGACAGAATCATCGAACACTTGTAATGTCTTATCTGAGTTAGGGTCCCTGAGAACAATAAAAAATAGATATTGGATATGTTTGTTTTTATTACCTGAATATACATAAAGATACGATGTGATATGATACTCTGTTATTTTCAAACTTAAGCAATAACAATGTCAAAATTCCGGAGTCGTTGAACATGCTCGGTGGGTTGATGTGGACATATCATAATTTCAAGCATTTCTTTTGCCTTCATGCTGATTTTATCTTCTTCATCTGATATTGAATTCCCTTTTTGACTTTTGATTTATAGAAAAGCATATTTGTAGACTTTGAGTCTTAATTTTAAATTTTAACTGAAACATGTTCCATACACGTAGCATATCTTGAAATATTAATGATAATTTTATGTCATTATCCCATAATCTAATTTTAATTTTTCTCACCTGTATGAGAAAAAACTGAAGGTACCAGAAGAACAAACGGCACCACTTCCATATGCTCCACCCTTCTCTCTGAAAAAAAAAGAAAGTAATTTTTGACTAATTTAAGTTCGACAAGAATATGTCTAACAGACATATTGCACCATTTTTCAACTTTTAGGACGGACAAATGGATGAACAAAGGGACCTGGACACTACATGCCCCCTACTGTCGTAAATGGGGCATAAAAACATGGTATTAATAGCGAGCATCGCAGATGCGAGCCCTACGGCATTGTGCATGTTTTGAGATGTGCCAGAAATATACTGACGATAAAACCGGAACAGGTTTACTTTTACGGAGTGAAAAAAATAATAGGCACGGAGCAAGTAAAACAATCAAACATCTGGGCTTATAAAACTAGAGGCTCCCAGGAGCCTGAATCGCTCACCTGATCTCTTATGCCAAAGTTTGAATAAATTTCACAAACTTTCAAGTATACAAAGTTGCAAAACTATCCCTTCAGTGGTTTCAGAGAAGATTTTTGGAAATCATTTAAATTAATAGAAAAAACAGTTAAGGGGCAATAACTCCTGTAAGGACCTTTTAATGCTGAACAAGGTAGGTTGCTTCGGATTTTCTCTATCTCTTATACTTTTCGAGTTATAAGCCAAAAACAATGGTCTGCCCCCCCCGTTCTATTTTTAGTAACGGCCGCCATGTTGGTTGGTCGATGTGTATATAATTCACAAACTTGGTAGAGGACATCCTAAAGATCAAGTATACCAAGTATCAATGCAATCCGTTCAGTGGTTTCAGAGAAGAAGATTTTTGAAAATTAGTTAAAATAAATGGAAAAAACAGTTTAAGGGGAATAACTCTTAAACGGCTGATCTGACAATTTTGACCCTGAAATCATTTTTGAAGATCTCAATGAGCTTAACAATTCTGCAATGCTAACTTTTCCTCTAGCACTTACGGTTTTTAAGATATAGTCCAAAAACTGCAAAAATTGTCAATTTTGATGATTAAAGGGCAATAACTCCTATAAGGAGTCGTTTCACAACTTCGACTCAATGGAGAGATTGGTAGAGCTTTTGACGCTGAACAAGGTAGGTTGCTTCGGATTTTCTCTATCTGTTATACTTTTCGAGTTATAAGCCAAAAACAATGGTCTGACCCCCCTGTTCTATTTTTAGCAACGGCGGCCATGTTGGTTGGTCAACATGTATATAATTCACAAACTTGGTAGAGGACATCCTAAAGATCAAGTATACAAAGTTTCAATACAATCCCTTCAGTGGTTTCAGAGAAGAAGATGTTTGAAGAAAAGTTAACGGACGACGGACGGACGGACGGACGACGGATGCCTAACGATGACAATAGCTCACATGACCCTTCGGGTCAGGTGAGCTAAAAAACATCATAATCTGTTATGCAAAAATATAAAAATTGAAATTCAAAAACAGTGATAAAATCCTCATTCATCCACTTGTTTATTTTTACACACAGATTTTTATTTAAACACCATTCGGTCTTTTCCACTGAAAAACGATTTTCCGGAAATTACCGACGTAACCGAGCTAGCTTTTGGCATCATCGTCTAGTCATACCAAATGCATGATACTGACCAAGCTTTATTAAATTCTAAGTAAAATAAAATAAGATAAAGAAATACATAGATTTACTGAATAAAACCTACTCATAATAATAAATAAAAGGTTCTTACCTGAAAATGAAAAGAGAGTCCCATCCTGTGGGGTTTCACTCACTTTCCTCAATCCTGCATGATATTTTTACTTTACCGTTTTTTCCGCCAGGTTTCTTAATGTACCTTCTATTACCAATGCTTCAAATAAAACACTGATACTCAGAAAATCTCACAAAACCTGACAGAATCTGAATGTTGTTTTGGTCTGCTGAAGAACCGCGAAATACTCTGACAAGGAAATGACGTCACGTAATCCATAAAATGGATAATTTCGTCCCCGCTAAATGTCGTCCCAGAATGTTACAGGATTTATTATTTGCACAAATACAAAATTGAATTTTTGATAAGTAGTTATTGATTCCAGATATTTTAACAACAACTTTCTCAAGTGCATATGATTTGGGTTGGGTGGGGTCAGACTTTGCTACTACCTAATTCCTTTTTTAAAAGTTCCCTCTTTACGTTACACTTAGCCGGTCGAGCACATGGATTTATTTTTAAAAGGTATATAGATTTTCGATGCTCGCTAAAAAGGCAGGGCCTTAGTCATATTACAGTTTTTGTCTCGCCTGTGACTTTAGTCGCTGAAGGCGAGACATAGGTATTACTTTCCGGCGGCGGCGGCGTAAACTTTTTTGTAAGACTTTTGTGGAAAATGAATTACAAGAAAAGTATAATAGCTAGACATCTGATATTTGGTATACAGACAGTTGGGGTTATGCTCTACACAACTGGCACCATGCTGTTTGACCCTGACCCCAATTTCATGGTTCAGCGACTCTGTGAACTTAGATGTTTTTTTCAGGCCAAAAGACCCCTTTGTAAGACTTTTGTGGAAAATGAATTACAAGAAAAGTATAATAGCTAGACATCTGATATTTGGTATACAGACAGTTGGGGTTATGGTCTACGCAACTGGCACCATGTTGTTTGACCCTGACCCCAATTTCATGGTTCAGCGACTCTGTGATCTTCGATGTTTTTTTTCAGGCCAAAAGACCCCTTTGTAAGACTTTTGTGGAAAATGAATTACAAGAAAAGTATAATAGCTAGGCATCTGATATTTGGTATACAGACAGTTGGGGTTATGGTCTACGCAACTGGCACCATGCCGTTTGACCCTGACCCCAATTTCATGGTTCAGTGACTCTGTGAACTTAGATGATTTTTGGGACAATTTAAACTTTTGTGGAAAATAAATGAAGTTAAAAGTATAATAGCTAGACATCTGATATTTGGTATACAGACATTTGGGGTGTTGGTCTACACAACTGACACCATGTTGTGTGACCCTGACCCCATTTTCATGGTTCAGTGACTTTGTGAACTTAGATGATTTTTAGGTGAAAAATGAGTTAAGTGAAAAGTATATTATAGCTAGGCAACTGATATCTGGTATACAGACAGTTGGGGTTATGGTCTATGCAACTGGCACCATGCCATTTGACTCTTACCCTATTTTCATGGTTCAGTGACTCTGTGGACTTAGATGATTTTTGGGACAATTTAAACTTTTGTGGAAAATAAATTAAGTTAAAAGTATAATAGCTAGACATCTGATATTTGGTATACAGACATTTTGGGTTTTGGTCTACACAACTGACACCATGTTGTGTGACCCTGACCCCATTTTCATGGTTCAGTGACTTTGTGAACTTAGATGATTTTTAGGTGAAAAATTAGTTAAGTGAAAAGTATATTATAGCTAGGCATCTGATATTTGGGGATTGTGGTATACACAACTGACGTCACCATGTAATGTGACCTTGACCCCATTTTCATGGTTGAATGACTCAGTGAATGTTGTTTTTTTTTCATTGTTTCTAAATAACTATGGTATCTAGAACACACTTCAGACATTTTTGTGATGGTTAAATGGAATTCTGTCATTTGTCACATGACCTTGACCTTAACTTTTCTGAAGGCCCAGCTCAGACCTTCAATAAGTTCTGTGATGGTGCCAACAGGCGAGACATACTTTAATAGTGTCAACTCTTGTATTTTAAGTTTGGTACAAATTGTTTTAAAAGTTTTTCGTTGGAAGTCAAGTCCACAGAGGAAATAATTAAAATGAAACAATATGCACTACTTGTGGACAAGATGTAGGCGACCAATACATTGCAATGTTGGTAATAGATGAACAGACTCTTTTGTTGATAGTGGAAATTTCAGATTATTATTTTTATGTTACATATCTCCTGTTAATGTGTGGCCAATGGTGACAGGGATTTTGGAGAAAAAAATAACATTTTAATTTTCTTCATGGTGGGTGGTGACAAGGGGAGACTCTTACCTTATTTCTCTGTGTAAATACTTTGCTGTCATCATTTTAGATAGTACTCTTAGTCTGAAAATAAAATGGAATAAATATTAAGAATTTTTCCAAAGCAACCTTGACATAAACATTTGCTTAAGTAAAGAATGCAAATTAACTCAGCCTGCCAACACCCACCATTTAAGCCCTGATTTTCACTTGTTAAAATCCAACAAAAATTAAAAGTAAGTAGCAATAATTTGGATAAAACCTTAATTAAAAAAAATTAAGTTGAAGTTCAAACATTGACATAATGTAAAAACATGACACAAATAAGAAACTATGCACATGCAATTTTTGTAAGTTTGTGGATTCTTAGATTTGTGGTTCTGAAGTCTCCACCATATAGATCAATGTTAAATTTCCTTTTCGTGGGGTATCAAATTTCATGGGTCAATGCCCTCCTTGAAAACCACAAAAATTGATACCCCACCAATAATAATAATACCACAGTATTTGTCTTCTAATTTGGGCAGCTGAAAAACATTAGTAAAGTAGGAAAACTGTGAGTAAGCTCATTAAAAGATAAAACCTAGCTTTATAATGAAATCTATAATAGGAAACAAAATCAAATTATCTCCCTTGTATGATGCACATCCACATATGATGTACTGTCTCCCTGCCAGTGGTTAAGGAGGAGTTGTACATAAAAGATATGTGGACAGACGACAAGACAGGCAGGACGCTTCATATATTTACCGACCTTTGTTTCTGGGGATACGTAAGTATTATAACTTACATAGGAAAATCTTCATGTGTATATGGTACTGTTTCTATTGCTTTACTCATGTAATTGACAGAAAATGGCAACTCAAACTGTGTTTTAACCTCCTCTGGTGAAAAATACCCATGCTGAAAAAAATAAAAATGCCAATTCAAAGAGAGTCTTAATCTCCTCTAGTGAAAAAATTTGTAAAAGAAGAAATAAATTGATATTTAGAGTAAATGACCATGACAAATTGTTAATACATGTAATCTTAAGCTTAATTAATAAACATTTCATTGACTTATGTTAATTAATTAATTATCAGTTCAAATATATTTTTTTATAAGGTATTATATATTTGAATTCCTTCTCTGTAAATTAATATGGTTGTACAAAATAATTTAAACTCATCAGAAAGATTCAATCTGACATTTTGATCATAAAAATCAAATGGGTATATTTATCTAAAATAAATACAAAATAATAATACCTGAGTATAAATCTCTTTTGATTTGATATCTCCTGGTAGCCCTTGAATAAATCTGTCGAGTTTATTTTGATTGGTTGATATCTGGTCAGGTGTACTGTTTAAAGCAAATCTGTAAACAAAAACCAAACAAATGTGTTTTCTTACTCTCTGCAAATGTTGGACTTTTTCCACAATGTGTTGTATTAGTTATGATTAATATTTTAAAAAGATCTAACTTACAGTTATCAAAATTACACACAGGTAAACTAGAGATTAAATGCAAATTGTGCTGATAGGAAGGTGGGATTGATGGACGAATGCCAAGGGCAGCTCTAGAGTTCCATGAAAGGGAAGGTGTTATTGTGAATTTTGTACCAATAATGAAAAAATGAAGTTGGTCAATTTTTAACATCTCTATTTGAAGGGGGTGCATATCCCTCTGAATCCGCAAAAGAATGTAGAAGTGAACAGATGGAAAACAAAATGTCCTACAAATGTTCTTTGTAGGCCAAAAAAAAAATCACATTGTAACATATACATGTACTGTACAATAAATATGGTTGTTCACATTTTACCTTATCACAATTTTCAAAGCACCATTTTTACTAGATTTTTAAATCAACATCCTTTTGCTTGACTATGACTTGTTTTTATATTATACAATTATGGCCCTTGGAAGAGGTGAATATCTTAGATTGTCAACCAGAGGTGGGGTTATTTCCTGAGGGCTTTAGCCTGAGGGAAATAACCCCAACGACATTGACAATTTTGAAATTTACTGATTTCAAGGGCAGTAACTGTTTTATTATACCGAACAAACAGTGGACTGGAATATCTATACATTGAATTATTTCAAGGGTTATTCACCTGTGAATAATAGGGTTATTCAATGGACATGGGTATTTGAAAAGGTTATTCAACTTCTGTATGAATTTGAAGAAAACTACCAAGATTATTTCACGTCCTGTGACTTTCTTTCATCCAATTAAATCAATTAATAATTCAGTAAGGTATAATAACTAAACATATTTCATTATAATTGTACTACTTTAACCTTGTTGTTACCATTTCTTATGATGACTACATTTTACCATATTTTTTTGCTTTTGCAGTACCATTTACAATTATTTCTAATTTATATTTATTCAGTACAATTTTTGCTATTTCCTTCAGATTTTTCATGGTTGAGTGCATTTGAGCCTTTTTACCTTCAGTACAATTTTTGCAATTTCCTTCAGTTTTCCATGGTTGAGTGCCTTTGAACCTTTTTATCTGATATTATTTTTATTCAGTACAATTTTTGCTATTTCCTTCAGTTTTTCCATGGTTGAGTTCTTTTGAATCTTTTTACCTGATATTATTTTTATTCAGTACAATTTTTGCTATTTCCTTCAGATTTTTCATGGTTGAGTGCATTTGAGCCTTTTTACCTTCAGTACAATTTTTGCTATTTCCTTCAGTTTTTCATGGTTGAGTGACTTTGAGTCTTTTTACCTCATATTATTTTTATTCAGTACAATTTTTGCTATTTCCTTCAGTTTTTCCATGGTTGAGTGAACTGTTGCCTCATCACCCTCAGCTAATTCTTTCATTGTTGACACCTAGAACAAAAAACAACATTAAGTAAACATTTTAACAATCTTAGCTTTGAAGAATATTATCTTCTATAAGTCTTGAAACCTAACATGGATTTTGTTTGAATCTTATGTATTGTATTTTCAGTCTTGGGCCAAGGCAAGACAGCGGGCAGTGACCTCTGGTCATGTTGAAGACTGCTGGCTGTTTTCCATTGTGACTTTTTAAATTGCCATTTCTTTTATGTTGGTTCTGTCACGTACACTTAGGCCACACAGAATTAATTTCTTGTTCTTTGGATTTTGACTTTTAAAAAAAGGAGCGAGCGAGCGAAATTATTTTTATTATTTTTTTTTCTGAAAATCTGATTTTTAGGAGCGACTGATTTTTTTTTAAGCGAGCGACTTGTTTTTAAATTTTTAAAAAGTTTCTTTTCTGGTTTTTAATGTAAAAGTGAGGCGAGCGAGCGATTATTTTTATTTTTGAAGAAAATAAGTGAAATATTAAAAAACTTCTATTTAAAGTATAACAAATGCTTGTTCTCAGTGATTTATGGCTTTTCCAATTGATTAATATATTATTTAAGAAGGAAATGGTTGTCTTTAGTTGTTTTTTTTTTCTCTGAAGAGTTGCTGTCTTGGCTTTCTATCAATAGCCACAAGCAGAACAAGAGAAAGTCAATTACACCAAACAAGTATGACTATGTCCCAAAATCTTGCTGGCAAGGCATAATTTTAAGATAAAATATTAAAAAGAAAAACAACTTCCTATCTTTATTCACAAAAAAAACATAAAACAACAATAACAATTTGTAAATATTTATTAAAAAAATATTACAAAACAATCCTTGGTCAATGGTGAATTGGTTGTTCATAGATGGTGTCATTAATATCCCATTATTGTCCTAACACATAAGTTAGGGATTTTCCTTTATGTTTTCAATTTGAACCATGTTGTTTTTACATGTATAACTGAGGTCATCCGAGGAAAAATACCACAGGAACTTGAAATTTTCTATCAATAAAAGGGGTCGACTATACATCGTATATGGCATTCTTTGAATGTTATGAATGTATTTAAATAAATCAATGTAAGAGTCTTCCATTTGACATGCAATTGCCGTATTTTGTAACAATACTTTTACTTGGTGGCAACAGATTTCATTGTTTTCATCAGAGTGTTTTGTTTGAGGGGAATGAAACGTAGTTTCAACCGTTTAAGTTGAACGTCTTTTATCCTGAATGTATCTCCAATATTGGAGCACTAAACTTAACTAACAAACGATAAGACAAAACAGAGTCAAGGTTATAAGAGTACATGGTTGAAAATCGGCAATTTTTTGGTTGTTTACTTTTGCAAAAGACAAAAAATTTTCAAACGCGGAGATAAAAAAAAAATTTGAACACAACTTCCGGCTCCGGACGCGGGCAGGTTTCCGGTAAATGCGGGCAGAAGAAATTGATATTTTTTTCTCAAGGAAACAATTTCACATGCGGGCGGTCCAACGAACAAGTAATTAATTCGGCGTGGCCTTATTCCACATCTCTTTATCGTCTATGGATTTTTTTAAACTAAAATTCTTCATCAAATGCATACTGGAGCCCTTGCTTATAATGTAGATGTATATAGGTTTGGCACCATAAATCTTTCTAAATAATTATCAATTTTTAGTGTTTTTTTAGTGATAGCCTATAGAAATGCTTTTTTGTTGAGAATTTTCATACTTATATTAATCATCTAGTAATTTTCTTTGTAATCTTATTGCATTTTACAAAGTATACTTTTCAAAAAATTGTTGGGTTTTGAATCAAAGAAGCAGAGGTACCAATGGATCAAGATTCTTAATTTTTTCTAAAAAACTGTTAAATGTAAAAATCTGTCTGTGAGCTTATGCTCACTAGTGGTATCCCTGATTCCTAAAATCATGCTTTCATAAAAACTTGAGCATTCAGTAAACAGGACTTAGATAATATCGGAATATAAAATTGATGTGCACCATAAAACACTATAGGATACAGCAATATATGCATAATATCAGACCTCTGCATCATGTAGTTGCTAAGAAAACTACTGTGGATTCATTTTTTTTGGTGGGTACCAATTTTCGTGGTTAGATAAAAAAATTGATAAGTTCCTGGATTCTTCAATTCGTGGTTCTGAGGTACGATGCATACAAATCAATTTTAAATTTCAATTTCATGGGGTATCAAATTCAGTGGGTCAACGCCACCCATGAAAACCACGAAAATTGATACCCCACGAATAATCTGGAAACCACAGTATGATGAAAATAATGTTATGGATGGATGAACAGAGGAACAGACAAGGTTAAAACTGTATACCATCCTCTTCTTTGAAGCAAAGATATAATAATAGAGATACCTGAGTCATTCCACCAAGTATCTCATCGAGTTCAGAAGCAGCATTTAACTTTGACCTTGCATGTGACATTGCATAAGAATGACCTTGACCTGAGATTGAAGATGCAAGGTCAGCAGCTGCCATTTTAATCAAGGTCATCAAACGACCTTCATCGTCTAAATTAGAACTGAAAAGAGAGAGAATTAATTATAATAAAGTCAGAAATTAAAAATCAAGTTGTTGTATTTTGAAGAATCTTCATACATGTGTATCAAATTTTGAAGTTGGGCACATGAAAAAATACATTTGCAGATACTACAGAGTACAGTGTTTTTAATTTCAATATATAGGTTCACTAATCATATTAAAAATTCTTGATCCCTTTCAGGTTCAAATTTGAAATATAAATTACAACAAAGTTCCAGACAAATAAATTTTGCTACGCCTGAGGCGTGTTTTGTCTATTCAAGACTCATCAGAGGCGCTCTACCAAAAATTTAAAATGCCAAACACTATATGAATATGAAGAGCATAGAACAATTATATCACAAAATGCTGAAAAATAGAACCAAATTATTACTAAGGCCAACTTATGTGTGGGGTAGGAAGAAACTTAGGGTTTTGACAATTTTGAAATTTAAACGGATAATTTATTGCTTTGATGTGTTTGTCAACACAAAAGTGTTGATGCCGGAACAGGCTAAAATTCAATAAATAGTAACAAGTTAATTAACCTATCTAAATATTTGCACATTTATTGTTACAGAGTGTTCAACTAAATCCACTGACTCATGAACATTCATTTATTTTACTACTCTTTATTTTTTTGGTTTAATATTATACTTATTTACCTTAAGAATATAGAGCTCCAAAGGTCTAGCATCTTATCTACATTTCTGTCCAAGCAATAGGAGGAAAAAGCAACTCCCTGTAATAATTATAAAAATCATAAAATAATGAAAAAACACATGTCTATAAAATCAAAAATTGGGCGCCACTATATTCATTAATCATTATAAAAAAATATTGAAATATATCAATAGAGTGAGAGAAATGAGTCATCCTTCTTATACCAGAAATTTCAGCAATGTCAACATGAGGGACAAAACTGTATATAATTATTTTTCAGATAATCCTGAAAATTGAACTTGCCCTGTATTTTATTGTACAAGTGTGCAAAATATTCAAATGTCTTGACATGTTTTCAAGTTATAACTGGATGCCTTCAGGGGACTGATAGATATACAGACACCAGGTACCGAACAAAACAGAAGGTATAACATAATACCAAAACTAGAAAATGTGTCTATGAGCCTCAGGATGGCCCTCCCATTCTTGAAATATCATTGACCCTGAATGTGTATTACCTGGGATATAGACTGTGTTACCAAGACTCATCTAGTAGTAAAATATCATTGACCCCTTACATGTAGTGTTCGAGATAAGGACCTTAACCAAGAACTTAACCAAAGTGTTACAGCCATACGGACATACAGACAGACGGACCAACAAGGGTAAAACTATATACGTTTCAGGCCATAACAAGTAAAACAAAACAAATGCTTGAAGATGTATAACATAATTTGTGTATTCTATCTGACAAGTTATTTAAAAAGTAAATTTACAAATAGCCATCACTCCCAAAAATTTTTGACAATATGCTTACTATGTAAGTAAAATTATCATATTCAATTTTGCATTTTATCTGGTACCTGTTCATAACTATAGTTATCACTATGATGCTGAGTAATATGTGTGTCTGAACCCAGTCCGCTGGTAAAGAGCTCAATCTGCTGTGACAGTTCCTTATAATCCATTGAACCTGCTCCCATCCTATCAAAACAATTACAAACAATTCAGACCCTGATAGACGATCTTCCAAAAGTGCCATTCCCGAACGTCCGGATGTTAGAATAGGGGTCACGAGAGGTCAATGGGGGTAAAATGGCAGCTTTTTTAGAAGAGAGCACAGGGACTGAATTATTCTATCAATCTATGAAATGTGTTTTCTAATGGAAAACAATCAAACATGAAATGAATTAATTTGTTTCAGTCGGAGGGTTTTTCAAACCAATTAATTTACACTTAAATAATGAAATTACACTTTAATAATGAAATTTAAAAATTCCCTTTTACGCGCAATTGACGTCATCCAGTAATTTGAGGTAAGATTTCGACAATTACCAAAAAAATCGAAATTGGAAGATCGTCTATTGTCAAGCCAGGAATATTTGTCAATGCAAGACAACTGCTGCTTCATGATTTTTTGTAGGGGTACCAATTTTTGTGGTTTTCGTGTGTGCAAGTCAAACACAAAATTTAGAATTCGTAGAAATGTTAACTTGACAACATCGAAAATCAACTTAAAAAGTTGATTTGGGAAAACAGAAGAATGGACCTAAACACTTTAAGCCTATTTACTTTCCAAGATGGGTTTAAACAAAATTATGAAAGCTAAACAAATTTTCTTTTCTTCTTGAAATTTTAAGATTGATCATCCCTATGGTATGGATCTTATGAAGTTTACGTATCACAATTGAATCATTATTCCAGAGCTTTGGGGACTTACATAGAGTTCCTTTGCAGAGCATCATGTCGGACACAAAAATTGCCTACACAAGGTGATGTTGCTCCTCGTTTGCTGTCTTCACTCAAGAAATTTTATGGCAGACATCATGCTTTCATAGACACATATGGGATGTCATATGGTTTTGTTCTGACTTCCTTAATCGGATTTGACACACTGAATTGAAAATTGGCAGCGTGACGGATGTGCTATAGCAGGCAGAAACTGCATACCGTAATCCTTCTAATTGCCGCCCCAGGGGCGGAGACATTTTCCAAAAGGGGGGCGTCAATTGGAGATCGAAATTTACAGATAAAAGCCTGAAACAGCCTATAGATCAATAACTGAGAAAAGCGTGAAACAGACTATAGATATAAACGCACGTGAAATAAAGTGGTGTGAAATGCATTATTATCGATGTCCGTGTGTTTGTACAATTAAAAGGTGAGAATGATACAACTTTCTTGATATCTCAGGAACGGGGAGGGGCGATAATAAAATTCATATTTCTGATTTCTGTCTTTTTGCGGAGGGGGGCTTCAATTAGAAGGATTACGGTACTTTTCCAGGCACCTGAGTTCACTTTCGTTATGACTTGAGCTCACGCTTGTATTTCTGTTTTTTATGTTTTGAGTTTCTTTGTGTTATTTTTTTTTCCTTCATAGTTACTGGTTTTGTCGTTGTCCTTTCAGACTTATGACACTTGAGCCTCTTTGCCTCCATCAATAATTTTGTTATTACCTTTATTTATGATGTAAACTCACTAAGTTATAACTTTACAGAACAAAGGAACATACATATATGGTTTAAGAACTTTCGGAACTTGTGACATGTTGGAGATCATGTTAAGACAGGACCTATGATCAATACTTACTTAGTTATAATTTCACAGAACAAAGGAACATATGGTTTCAGAACTTTTGGAACTTTTGACATGTTGGAGATCATGCTAAGATAGATTCTATGGTCTATGCTTACTTAGTTATAACTTCACAGAACAAAGGAACATATGGTTTCAGATCTTTAGGAACCTGTGACATGTTTGAAATCATGTTGAGATATGTTACACCATTGGTGGGTTGTTCACATAACTGTATTGGTACTTTTCCTGTGTAAAAGAAAGAAGGTCAACTGTAAAAATTTTATACTAACATTGTTTCAGAATGCTAATTTCTGTCTTTTTTGTGAGTCTTTCAATCATTAACATTTGGTTCCCAAATCAGGGTTACAAGTTTTAAGGAAACATGGCAGCCCTGCCCAGGGCCCATTTTCCATTGAATTGTATTTAATAGCTGATAAAACAAGAGGCACCAAGAGCCTGAATTGCTAAGCTTGTCCTTAGGGCATCTGGGAGTCATCTGCCAATTTTAACCAAATATTGCAGAGCTGAACAAGCTAAAGGTCTAAGCAAGCAACAACTGTATCTTCAACATACCAAGTAAAAGGACAACAACACCTTCTGGATTTGCAATGTCTATTTTATTACCCACTAGTTTCAGTGCCTAGTAATCAGAGTACATATAAACTGAATTAGTAGAGGCTTAAGTAGACGTTTTGGTATTAAAATTAATGACATCACTATTATTAATAAAAAGCTACGCCGAGCGCAGCATGATACAACAGCAACAAGTTAAACCCTGTACATTGGAGGCCCAATATGGATAGTCTATTGCTTTGGTCACATGCAGCCCATGGTGGACTTACAAAGCTTTTTTACACATGCAACCTATGGTGGACTTTAAAATGCATATTTGACACATATATATTTACAATAATATTTAATAGAAAAAAAAATTATTTCTATATTCATTGACATTTTTGACACGATTAAGCCCCTTTTGGCCCTTTTTAAAAAAAAGGTTAGGACCACAAAATGCAATAAAAAGCTTCCTACAGTGTATATAATCATCATATTTCAACTTCATAACAATTTCTTGTGTAAAACCATTTGCCTTGACCAACTTTTAAAAATGGCGTTTTTTGCCCCTTCAACCCCTTATATCTCGAAAACAGTAAGAGATATTTCAAATCTGATTGAAAAATGCAAGCAGGTATTTTCACAAGGATTCCAATGAAAAAAAGATTTTGAAAATCAGACCACAAATAAAAAAGTTGATTTTTTGGGTGTGGCCCCCTCTTTGGCCCCCTGTAGCAATGTAACGGTTCAATAAACATCAAAACCATTGACACATTTTGTTGACAGAATTTAATAAGGAATTCAATATAAAAAGAATTTTCAAAATCAAATGAATATTAAACATTCTACAACAGTTCGCAATACACCCGTTTTAGTCCCTTTTGGCCCTTTTTTCCAAAATGGTAAGGGCCACCAACCCCAAATACAATAGGAACCTTCCTCTAGTGGTAACAAACATCATATAAAAATTTCATAACAATTGGTCAATATTTACTCAAGTTATCGCACGGAAACCAAATGTCCCCAGACGACGACAACGACAGCATCATACCATTATATGTCCGCAAATTTTTTGCGGTCGTATAAAAACATTGACAATGGAATTGAATAAAATATTAAATGTCTATAGATAGAAAATGAAAATAGAACTGTTATAAATATAAATAAATAAAATATATTTGTTGAGTTTGTAAAGTCAAAATTATTTGCACTGTTCTAGTGATTTTAAGACTTTCTTCAGGCATTATCAATGATGAATGGCGGGTATTCTGTTGGACACACATTCTGAACTCCCGTACCACTTCCTCTGGTTTCCCTCCTGGCCAATAGAGGAACTGCTCCCAAGAGCATCGGGGGTATAAGAATGACAGGGATTGTCGCAATATGGAAGTCTGTTATTTAATTTATAATGTTTATAATAATGAGGTTGGATGTTGGATCTAAATGTTTTTGGTACCATGTCTCTTTCATTGAAATGTACCAAGTCATTTTTGTGTTGTTCCCATCTTATTGTTTTTCGGTAATTTCTGAAGAGGGCTTCAATAGTTTTCATATAGAAATAAGGCTATTTTTGACCTCCAAAGGGCCATAAGGGGTCATCTGACAACTTTGACCCAATGGATGCTTTTTCTATTTGTTGTTGTTGCCGAGGTTTAAGACACTTTTAGTGATTTTAAACTACAGTCGAACCTCAATGTGTCGATCTCGGATTATTCGAATACTCAGTTTACTCGAACTATTTTGAAAGTCATGGTAAAATTTCCATTAACCCAATGCATTTTTACCTTTGATTACTCGAACTCTGATAGTTCAAAATCTATGTTAAGTAGAGGTATTTTGACAGCCCAACGCTTTGAAAATAATAGTTATTAACCCTGATTAGACGAAGTCGACTTATCAAATTCTTTGATGTCATTTTAATTGAATTGTGACCCCTGTATGGCTTCAAAAGGTGTTAGGTTCATTGTTACACTTCGAATAAAATGGTAGATATTTTACCTATTTTTCTAGTCTATGTACTGCTTAAACGACACATAGTAACACGAAATAAAGCGTAGCAGCGTCTAGATATAAAAATCGCTGATCATTTTCCCTTCCAGTTTACTAGATTACTTTTGTTGTTTTCTCTATTCATTTTCTTTCCATTCATATTATACCATAAATAAAGCATGAATTACCCCTAAATAACCTCCCATAAAACTGATTGTAAGTAGATTTTATAGCACCAATAATGAAATTTCCTAGCACGTGGAGGCCGAATGACAGGGCATTGTTGATATTTGGCTATAATTGGGTGAACTCAAAAACGCAAAGAAAATGCCCCGGCAAAACGAATCAAGTGTACACGTAATAAATAGTAAAAGTTTATGCAAAAATTATTTATCTAGACGCTGCTACACCTTATTAAGCAATTTAATGTGTAGTTTAGGCTCCACATAGAATGAAAAAAGATGTTTAATATCAGTCATTTTCTCCAAAGTGTAAAGATGAACCTTAATCATGAGTTGTTTATTTAATGATTGGACACATGTGTATTCATGTGTAACTGTTTGATCTAACATCATGTTTAATCTGAGAAGACGAACTTAATCAGTAAAGCCATTTTTTTTTTAATGATTTTTTAGTTTCAATACATAAAGTACAATGATTGATTGATATTTTTGATAAAATAAAATAAATCGGTGTCATCTCATGAAGAAACTTAGTTCAACTTCCACCTCTTGACACGATGACTCGTCTTCAAACACACAAAACAGAACAATAAACGAAATTCATCTAAACATGGAAGATGGTACATACATGTAAAACAAACGACAGAAGATTCCACTTTGAGTTTATTCGTAACTTGGATGAGTGGAACCTCTGATAACTCGAATACTTTTCAATGGTCCCCTCGACTTTGAGTTAACGAGGTTCCACTGTATGTTTTATATGTAGTAACAACGGCCACGTTTTTTTTTCCAAATCTCTTCAAAATGTTGATCATTTGTTGAAAAAATATCAAATATCTTGATAACAAAGTTTCCTTAAAAATGGTTCAGTGGATTATTGAAAATTGTTTGTAGACGCCATCATTGATTGGGGAATGTTAAGTTATGGCATTAGCTCACATGGCCTACTGTGGTTTCATTATTATTCCTCGGGTATCAATTTTCGTGGGTTTCTTGGGGCCATTTGACCAACGAAATTTGATATCCAACGAAAAAGAAATTTAGCAATGATTTGTATGCTGCAGACTTATGAACCATGAACTTACTGGTCATTTATCATCAAACCACAAAAATTGATACCCACGAAAATAAATGAATCCACATTCTAATAATGGCCCCGGAAAGAACAATAGAAATCATGGCGACAAGCCATGTTTAAATTCCAATTTATCCATTTTCATATTTGTGCATAGTAGGTTTCTTGCTTTAATTTGTCTCTATTTGTAGCTATGCCTCGCACCCATGTACGTTTCATAAATTCTATTAACAGCCATATGTATACTGTTACTGTATAAGTTTCATAAATTCTTATGACTATTGCATTTATACTGTTATTGTATAAGTTTCATTAAATCTGATGACAGTTGCATATATACTGTTATTGTACAAGTTTCATAAATTCTGATGACAGTTGCATGTATTATGTGTACTGTATGGTACAAGTTTCATAAATTCTGTTTACTTAGATAAACTATGTATAAGATGCCACCTATTATGTAATCAAATCCTACTGCTGAGAGCCTGCAGAATTTCTGATATAAAGAAAAATAATAGAAATATTTTTATTAATATTTCCTATTAAAATATTAAGATACATATAAAACCAATAAAAAACAATATATATACAATTGATCAATATATAAAATAGTTAACATTGTTTCATACATATAAAAAAAAATTTCATACCCAAATAAAATTATAACTTTTGGCTCTTAGGGGCTACCCGCTTCAACTAAATGACCTACTACATGCACATGTACCTGTATTTGTGAAAACACTTAAGCTAGTTAATTGGCCTTATAAATGTGTAATTCTGTGGAAGATCGTCACAGGACTAAATGGAACTTGTGGAAGAACGTCACAAGATATTCGATAAGCTGGACAGGTACATGTACACATACATACCTACAAAAATAAATTAGTTCAGAAAAGCGGAAGAGCATCGCCTTGTATGTTGATTGAGGAAGAACATCTCAAGTATGATTGTGACTAGCTGTCTGAGGAAGAACATCTCATGTTATCTGATTGTGAACCGTCTGAGGAAGAACATCTCAGGTTATCTGATATTGTGAACCGTCTGAGGAAGAGCATCTCAGGTTATATGTTATATGATTGTGAACTAAATTTGACATGTTTGATGAATTATTGAATTGGGGGAAAATAATTTATCAGTATGATAAATATGCAGAAACAGGTAGCCCAATATTTGAATACATACACCATATTGAACAGGTGTAGACTGGGGATGGAGGGTGGGGAATTAAAATTTTGGTCTTTACTGGATGCTGGAAAACGCGCCACTGTCCTTTCTTTCTTTGTGAATTTTGGCGTCTTCTCGTCTTACAATTTGATTGGTCAGTGTTATCATACCCATTGGGGCACCATTTGGGGTCTCCCATATCATGGGAAAAAAGGGGGACATAAAGGTTATTAGATTACTTCTTACATGTATAAACTACAATTTAACTTCTTTAAATTTTCATTTATCCATTTTCATATTTGTGCATAGTAGGTTTCTTGCTTTAATTTGTCTCTATTTGTAGCTATGCCTCGCACCCATGTACGTTTCATAAATTCTATTAACAGCCATATGTATACTGTTACTGTATAAGTTTCATAAATTCTTATGACTATTGCATTTATACTGTTATTGTATAAGTTTCATTAAATCTGATGACAGTTGCATATATACTGTTATTGTACAAGTTTCATAAATTCTGATGACAGTTGCATGTATTATGTGTACTGTATGGTACAAGTTTCATAAATTCTGTTTACTTAGATAAACTATGTATAAGATGCCACCTATTATGTAATCAAATCCTACTGCTGAGAGCCTGCAGAATTTCTGATATAAAGAAAAATAATAGAAATATTTTTATTAATATTTCCTATTAAAATATTAAGATACATATAAAACCAATAAAAAACAATATATATACAATTGATCAATATATAAAATAGTTAACATTGTTTCATACATATAAAAAAAAATTTCATACCCAAATAAAATTATAACTTTTGGCTCTTAGGGGCTACCCGCTTCAACTAAATGACCTACTACATGCACATGTACCTGTATTTGTGAAAACACTTAAGCTAGTTAATTGGCCTTATAAATGTGTAATTCTGTGGAAGATCGTCACAGGACTAAATGGAATTTGTGGAAGAACGTCACAAGATATTCGATAAGCTGGACAGGTACATGTACACATACATACCTACAAAAATAAATTAGTTCAGAAAAGCGGAAGAGCATCGCCTTGTATGTTGATTGAGGAAGAACATCTCAAGTATGATTGTGACTAGCTGTCTGAGGAAGAACATCTCAGGTTATCTGATTGTGAACCGTCTGAGGAAGAACATCTCAGGTTATCTGATATTGTGAACCGTCTGAGGAAGAGCATCTCAGGTTATATGTTATATGATTGTGAACTAAATTTGACATGTTTGATGAATTATTGAATTGGGGGAAAATAATTTATCAGTATGATAAATATGCAGGCCAAATGAACGAGCAAAATAAGGTTGAAGCGAGTGAAGCCCCCAAGAATATAATACATCAATTAATGTTTATATATATATATAAAAAAAAAAAAAAAAAAAAAAAAAAAAAAAAAAAAAAAAAAAAAAACATAAAATAATATATCTATATGTATATAAGTACAAGTGTGTATCCACACATACCTGTACCACCCACACCTGTGACACACCTATGTACATGTATTAATAACTCAACATAAATCTAGCACAAAAATATAAAGAACCTTAGTCTGTACCCTTTTCAAATAGTTGAATATGTACACATTTCTTGTTGAGCAGTCTTGATTGAATTTAAATCTGTTCGTATATATCTTACATAACAATCTGAAGACCATCTACCTAAAGCTTGAATCAAATGATCTTGAACCCCATTTGCAGCAGCTGATGTGGCTGCACCTATTCTGAATGAATGACCACTGAATTTATTCTCATCGTAACCAAGTTTGGTTAATAACTCTTTCAAGAAATATATAAATCTATCTCTACTTAAAGGATTAACACTGAACTCATTTTCTATAAAAAGTGGAGAGTCTTCCGAAGCCCCAATTTGTATTCTTAATTCTATGTATTGCTTCATTAGCTTTACAGCTTGAAAATTATTCTCAAAAATTGTGATTTGAACACCTTTGTGAAATGGATCACATTTAGAAGTAGGTAATAGTAACTGATAAAATTCTAAATTTTTATCAAGACAAATATTTTTTATACGAAGGATATTTTTTCTCTCAGATGCATTTTTAACTGTAAATTCTCCACATCTTAGAAAACCTGCAAAAGCCATAGTGAAGGCACTTAACAACATTAAACTAGTAAATTTAGTAAAAATTTGCAATTTCAGCAATGTACAAAGTTCCATTAGGATATTAGCAGTAACAGGAAATCTTTCTTTTTTAACATTAACTTGAGATTTTTTAATTCCCCGTAATATAATTGGCAACTGTACATTATTTAACATAACATCAATACCATGGTACCTTATATAAAAATACCGGATACCTGCCAAGTATAGGTTAATTGTGTCATACTTGAGGTTGAGAGTATGTTGACAATAAGTAACAAAATATAACAAATGCTTATCTTCAAAAATAGGAAAATTCTCATTAAATTTGTTAAAACCACTTAAACTTAAAAATTTTCTAAAACACTTCATAGCAGAAGTATAAATCTTAAGAGTACTTTTGCTTAAAGAAGCATCATAAAGGTTATTTAACTGATCACTCAATCCATCATCAACTCTGCAGCTGGAATACAGGGTGTTGGTGTCCGATTTGCTAGCGGAGCCAGAGATCTGAACTTCCTTTCCTGATAACGAGAAATAGAATCTGCTATAGAATTTTCTGAAGATGGAAGATGTCTTGCATGAACAATATAGCTGTGTTTAGCTGAATGATAAGTCAATTTACGCATCAATTTCATAATACTGCCAATTTTAGATCTCCCTTTATTTATTATCTCCACTGTTGCTAAGTTGTCACAATTGAATAATATTCTTTTCCTTGTCCAACTTCTCCCCCACAACACGCATGCCATTACAATAGGATATAGTTCAAAGAATGCCATAGATGTTTGCTCTTGCAAAATTTCTGGTGGAAAATCACCCTGAAACCACTGATTCAAATAAAATCCTCCAAACGAAGTATTAGTCGCATCAGTAAACAATTGCATATCAGCTGCCTTAACAATGTTGTCATTGATAAAAAATGAGACTCCATTCCATTCTTTTAAAAACCTAGACCACATAACCATGCAGATCTGGTTTGCATGATTTTAAATGTACGTAATGTGACAATTTATGAACAGTTGTTGACAATTTTATCAAATGAGAAACAAAAGATCTGCCAGGTAGAATAACTCGACAAGCAAAATTTAAGTGACCTAAAAGACTAAGTAGTTCTCTCTTAGTACAAGATTTTCTTTGAGAAAATGATTCAATAATTTGCTGAATCCTTACTATTTTCTCTAAAGGAAGACGTGCTTCCATCTTTTGTGTATCAAGATAAATGCCGAGATATTCTAAAACATGGCATGGACCTTCGGTCTTTTTAACAGACAATGGAATATTCAGATTATGAAAAATATTCAGCAAATCATTCATTACATCTTGAGCATACGCCGTTTCAGGAAGAATAACTAAAAAATCATCTAATAAATGTAAAATATATTCTATATTATAGTTATTCTTAGCAATCCAACAAACAGCAGAAGACAAAGCATCAAAAATCTTAGGACTAGATCTAGAACCAAACACTAATTTAGTAAAAAAATAATATTTGTAATCCCACTTTATTCCATGATAAGGCCAAAGTTCTTTCTTGATAGGGATTATTTTGAAAGCATCTGTGATATCTGTTTTTATAAGCCAAGCTTTAGGACCCAGTTTTTTAATAATACTGATTGCATCATCTATTGTTACATAATTAAGTGAAAAATTTTCTTTATCAATAAGCTCATTAAGACTTAAATTGTCTGGATCTTCATGTGGTGCTGATAAATCAACAATTAATCTTTTCTTTTTACTATATTTCCCTTCTGCAACACCGATAGGGTTTATTCTAAATGAGTCAAAAGGAATATCATCAAAAGGACCTAATAAAAAACCTTTTCTTAATTCTTCATTTACTAAACAAGAAACACTTTCCGGCTGTATAGTTGCTGATCTTAAGTTTTTACAAATGAAATTATTAGATGGCAATTCACTTATGCCTGTATGAAAACCATGTTTAAGACCATCTAAAAGATATTTTTTGAATTCTAGATCTGGAAAATTTTGCAATTCATGTTCTAGTCGTTCTATATTGACCGGTGTATAGACACTTTGAAAATTAAAATCATTTCCCACTATTACATTTTTCTCTGACTCATGGCCCCAGTTTTGTGTGGGGCCTGCATCTCGTTTTTTGAACATAACATTTTGGAATGGTCACCTTTACAAATCAAGCACACATGTGCATTTCTACATCTGACATTTGAACAACCTTTCATCCCATTAAAATTATTACAAACCTCTCGACCCATGTGAAACACTCTCTCCCTTCCATACAAGTCTTGCTCACTTCCTCTACTCTTATTAAAATATTGCGAGTTGTACATTCTTTGGTTGCAACTTATAGTATTGTGAAATGGGCTATTACAATTGCTACAGACAATAGGCCTAGCACTTGAAAAAATATTACAAAAAAGACGATTATTTCGAATTGACCAATCAATGACCACATTGTTAAATTTAAGATGAGCCGCAGCCTCTGCCGCAAACTTTTTGTGGTATTCGTAATACCCTTGGCCTGGATACCTGTATGCCATGTCAATGACATCTCTTTCGTAGGCATCCAGCTCCTTTCTCCTATGTGGAAAAACCTCACACATTACATTCTTATAAATTCCAAAAGCTTGGATAAATTCTCCAATTGATAAATTCCTGTTTATCCTAGAATCGTGTTTAGGAGCTTTTTCATCATTATTCACGGAGCTGTATGCCTCATTAATACCCGAACCCGTATAATACGGAACTAATAAGGCAGCTAAATTAATATCATTACCTGCCACTATGCTCTTACGTAGTTGGGGGGAGATGGACTCAACGAACGGCAGTGATTCTGCAGAAAACCCATGGGTTGTTCTTACAACCGTAGACATCCTACTCAGTTGTGCTTCGCTACCTGCTGCTGCTGACGGCATGGTGTTGTTAAAAGATCGATACGCTGTTTCTAAGTTGAACTCGCCGCCGATCACATCTCCGATGCCGGTCCCAGGACGATCTTGTAGAACGTTCGATTCCATTCTCCGACTGTCAATGGCTGATGCTTGAGGAGCATTATTTCCATTAATTCTTCTTTCGCCAACGAGTCCGTTCACAGTATGTGTCAGGTTTTTCATGTTTGATTGTAGAGCCTGGACTGTCGAAGTTAGACTCGACACTACATCGATCAAAGTTCTATTTTGACGATCCAGCTGATCATTGTTTACATCCGGTGTAGGCGATGTTGAATCATGGGATCGCGCACTATTCCCGTCGTACTGCGCATGCGTGATACTTGATCCCTCTGTATCGACGTCCACCGCGCACACATCTCCTAATATGGACATGGCATTGCTCTCCGAAATACTTTGTGCTGGTGTTTTTAACAGCCGTACCAACGCCATTCTGCGTGCATTAGCAGGAAAACGAATATTTTTCCTGCGACACTCCTGTTTCAAGCGCTCGACTGTCCAATTTTCTAACAATTTGGGGATCGTATTGAGAACGTGGATTTCTCTTGTCTGACCGTGTCGGGCCCATGCTGCCTGATGTTCTTGATAATAAAGTTTTTTTGAATGAAACTAACGGTTGACTGAAATTATTCAATATTCTTCTTGAGAAAGAAAACAAGATAAAGTCTATCCTTACCGCATACAAAAACGAATGAACGTAAATATAATACGTTAGTGTATATGTCCAAAATATAAATCCTTTGATCGGAAAACGGTCACAAAATCAGGAACAGTATATAAACTAAACGTGCTGTGCAATGTTCCTTGTAAAACAAAGCGAAGTAAATAAATAATAAGAAATATAAACGTATTATAAGTTGAAAACGGTAGAATTAAAATTTTGGTCTTTACTGGATGCTGGAAAACGCGCAACTGTCCTTTCTTTCTTTGTGAATTTTGGCGTCTTCTCGTCTTACAATTTGATTGGTCAGTGTTATCATACCCATTGGGGCACCATTTGGGGTCTCCCATATCATGGGAAAAAAGGGGGACATAAAGGTTATTAGATTACTTCTTACATGTATAAACTACAATTTAACTTCTTTAAATTTTCATAAAACACAGGTTGACGTCACAGTTCATTTTGCGCTAAAAATGGAGACGTCATCATATGATTTAACGCTGAAATTGCCAATGTCATAAAGGATTATTTGCACATAAACGTAGCAAGAAACAACAAAATGGCTTCTGTAGCATTGTACACTATAGGTCTTTGAAAACACAAAATTGTCATATTAGAATAGAAATAATTCATGTCCAGCCATGGTTTATTTTTGATTTAACCATTTTACGATCTGGGTAAAATATCCACGAAAATAATGGGCACCCATGGTTAAATCTTCAATAAACCACTGGCGGCCATGAATTATTTCTTAAGTATCTATCGGCTGGTGAGTTTAAAATCAAAAAGCTAAGTTGTCCAAAAAAGAAAGCTCACCTGATGTTACATTGGCTACTTGTTCCTCTTTTATCTTCTTTTCTATCTCAGCAATATGGAGGGTAGGTAAACAGCTGATGTCCTCTTTCTCCATCTGTTGTTTCAGGAGTTCTTGACCTGTTCATAGTGCAAGCATATAAAATTTGATTGCCTAAATTCTTTTTTGAATTTTGGTTTTGTTTATTAAAGATATTGCAGAACAAGACCAATCGATGTCTGGCCCTGCGTCGTACGGCAAAACGTTGAACCCTGTACGTTCTAGGCCCAATATGGACAGTCAAAATATTTTGACACTTGCATCCTATGGTGGACTTACAAAGCATATTTGTCACATGCAACCCAATATTGTAAAAATATACAAAAAAAAATAGTTTCTATTTTTTCCCCTTTTGGTCCCCTTATTGCTAACAGAAAAGGTGGGTCAAGAAAATATTGTATCCTCCATTTTGTATCCAATATATGACCAAAATTATCTGGTAAAAAAAAAATTCTAAATCAGACTATAAATAAAAAATGTCACATTTTTGCCCCTTTTGGGCCCCTCGTTCCTAAAAAAAAAAGAGAGGGGACACCCAAAATCATCCCCACCCTTGAATTTATGGTGAGTAACACTACTGTAAAGTTTCATAGCATTTGGTCAACCAAAACAAGTTATTGTGGAAACAAATATAAAAGTTGCTTTTTTGGCCCCTTTAGGGCCCTTAGTTTCTAAACAAAAAAAGAGGGGACACCCAAAATCAGCCTAACCCTTCCTTTAATGGTAAATAACATTACTGTCAAGTTTCATAGCATTTGGTCAACCAGAACAAAGTTATTGTGGAAAAAATTTAAAAAGTTGCTTTTTTGGCCCCCTTTGGGCCTCCAATTTCTAAACGAAAAAAGAGGGGACACCCATAATCACCCCAACCCTTCCTTTTATGGTTAGTAACATTACTGTAAAGTTTCTTAGCATTTGGTCAACCAGAACAAAAGTTATTGCGGAAACAAATAAAAAAGTCACTTTTTTGGTCCCTTTAGGGCCCCTAATTTCTAAACAAAAAAAGAGGGGACACCCAAAATCACCCCAACCCTTCCTTTCGTGGTAAGTAACATAACTGTAAAGTTTCATAGCATTTGGTCAACCAGAACAAAAGTTATTGTGGAAAAAAATTTAAAAGTCGCTTTTATGGCCCCTTTTGGGCCCCTAATTTCTAAACGAAATTTTGAAATGATCCCAAAAGGGAAGGTGCACATCTTCAATATATTTGTAATCACTGTGTAAAATTTCAGAAAGATCTAGTGTTTGGTTTTTGAGATTCAGATTACACAAGACAGGCACCCCATAGCGGGACGGACGGACAGACGGACGGACGGACGGAGACGGACGGACGGACGGATGGACGGAGTGACCCGACTACTAGACCTGCTTTCGCCTTCGGCGACGCAGGTAAAAAGATTTGTAGTTGATGACCACAAATCTAGAATCACTTACTGTATACCTCTTCCCACTTCTCCGTAGGTTTCATTTCTCTGTGGTATTTACGTTCATTTCAACCAAATATTAAACTGTGACGTCACCGTTTCTGCATACCATGATATTATGAGAAACCAGTATACTGAACATTGTTTCTATAAGGGACCAACCATTTACTTAAAGGAGAGGGACCTTGGTTTTTTTCTAAAAAATATTCTGGATCAGATTTTTTATGAAGAATGTATTTTGGCAGCAAAGGTTAAGAAAAAAAAAAACATTTTGAAGAAGAATTTCTCCCACTTTTTCATTGAGCTGTCTGCCCTTATACCACTTACATTGTAAATGTTGTTACTGCAACCTTACTCAACCTATAGAAATGTTGATATTTCTATCGGGAGAAAGTAAAGAAACTTAAATCTCTTTGTGATGTCAATTTTTGAAGGTTCCTCATGGTAGAAACCTTATTTTAAATGCACATAGGATGAACAAGAATATGTCAAAAAGACATAATGCCCTATCTTGCAACATTTATTTTTTTCAGCAATCACTAAAGCATCAATATGGTTGCTTAGACACTTGTCAGTCAGTCAAAGGCAAGACAAAATTTAATGTCTTAGTATCCTGTGCCTAACCTTTAGCAAAGATTTTTTCCTTATCTGCCCCTCTTAGCTGTTTAACCACCCAAAGTTGCTGTCATGAAATCTGTTATTAAGTTGTAAACAGGCAGACAGACAGACGATCTGACAGATTTTGTGACTGCAATATAAGCCCTTCTCTTATGAATGGGGATATAAATTCTGATCCATGTGTCTAACCTTAAGCAAAGATATTTTCCTTATCTGCCCCTCTTAGTTGTTTAACCATCTGTTTTAAAAATGTAAACAAACAGATGGACACACAGACAATGTGACTGCAATATAAGCCCCTCTCTTATAAATTCTGATCAATGAGTCTAACCTTTAGCAAAGATCTTTTCCTTATCTTCCACTGTCAGTTGTTCAACCATCCGTTGTAAAGTTGTAAACAGACAGATGAACTGACAGACAATTTGACTGCAATATGATATAAGCCCCTCTCTTATGAACAGGGATATAAATGTGTCTAACCTTTAGCAAAGATCTTTTCCTTATCTTCCACTGTCAGTTGTTCAACCATCCTTTGTAATCTGTTTGTTTCTTCTTCTTTACGCTTCTCTTCAAATTTTTCGTCAGGACTCATGGTCAAAACTAAACGATGATTATTATCCTGAAAAATAAATGATGAACAGCAAGTTCCTGTGAAAAATTTGTCTAATGTTGATATTGATTTTTTCATCCAAATATGCTTTTCAAAGTTACAGGTCTGCCCTGAATATTAATAATATTGCTTCTTAAAATATATTTTTGTGTTGTAAAACATTGAAGAAACTTTGAAAAAAAGTAGGGCAAATATTTACTAGCAACATAACTTATTTGCGCTTTTCATTAGTTTTGTACATTGCACATCAAGGAAATAAATATTGTCAACGTCATTATTCAAAAGTTGGAGAGAAACATCACAGACTCATAGGCATCTTTTCAGAATCAACCACATTTCATGTTCATTTTATCATCATTTTCATGTTCATCGCCTGTAAATAACCTATATTGCTTTGCACGGGCTTAAAACACCAACTCACTCACTCACCACAGAATCAACCACAAAATTCATAGCGGTCATTTACTTAAATCAAATTTGAGTATTTGATAGAAGTTTTTATGACAACCTGGGTTATGAGGTATTAATATAATATGTAACCTATGTTGTTCCGAATGTACACTTTTATTTGTTAAAAAGATCATTGACCCAACAAAACAGAGGTCACCCGAGTTCTGTTTTATATTTCAACACGGGAAAAATAATCTAACCAGGCTGCCCAGGGAGGGAATGTCAAATGCGCCCCTAATTCAACATTCTGTCTTTTTTTTTATTTTGTTAAAATACTCAAACAATAATATTTTCCTTTAAAACTGTTTTAACCAACAGGACTAGTTGTTTGAAAAGTGTGTGTTGAAATTAAAATATTGAAAATTTTTGCACACTAACCACAAGATACTGTTTGACCTTTTTCTGTAAGAACTGAGGATCATTTTCTAGTTCCTGTCTGAACTGGGTCACGAATTTGTTGATCTGTAGGCTCTCTACTGGGTCTGTGTCATGGTTCCAGTTGTGACTGATTGCCTGCAGAAAAAAATCAATCTTAAGGTGGATCAGGGGTATAAGCGAAAGATCAGATAAAAAAAAAATTGCAGAATTAAACTTTTATAAATGAACATTGGAAAATGTCCCCCAGAAATGAGTCACATACCTTTCTACAGATCTTGCTAAGCTGGTGTTCTAAAGTTTTGTTTTTTCAATAGATTAGAGTGTAAAGAGTTATTTAGCATCATTGTGTGCTATTTTTCATAAATGACATGCAAAATATACAACCTTTTAAAAAACAAGAAAAAAATCTTAGGGTCAAGAACCTCATTTTCTAGATACTGAAGAAAAACTTTTTTTCCCCTACACATTTCTATATCAAAATTTGTCACACATTTTCCTGCCAATCATCTCTCCTAAAAATAAAACTTTTGTTTTAAATATTCATGTTATACACATGTATTTTTTATTAATAATAAAATGAAATTATGAATTAGGTTTTGCATTTTTTGTGTTCTTTTAAAGTGCTTTTAACTACATTGTAAGGGTTGTTCCAGCAAAACATACATGGGACGGGGGGAAGGTACTTCTTTGAAAGGGGAGTCACCTATAGAAATTAATTTCTAAACTAACATTTTTTTCATGGGGTTAACACAAGCTTTTAAAGCCCACCCATAGTGGCAATTTAATTTTACCTTCCCCAAGTCCCATGTATGTTAGCTGGAACAGCCGTAAAATGCAGACTAAAAATGACACATTACCCCCCTCCCAATTTTGGCTTACAAAAGTGATTTTGAGTCCAAAGTTACTGCTTTGATGTTTCTGACCAAGCTCAATTTTATGAAGTAGGGCATCTATACGTCTCTGATCAAATCCGTCCCTACAAAAAGTAAGAGTATGTTATATGTACAGAAAAGTTAGGGCTATTCCAGAATTAAATGTATGGGGGTGGGGGGGGGGGGTCAGAAGGCACTATAATTAAAATTTTATGGGTGGTGGTATTTTAAGATTTTTCTCAAATGCAACATAAAGGGGAAATTTTTTTTTATGCATGGTGGGTATAAACAAAAGTGCCTTGCGATCCCCCCATACACTTATTTCTGGAATAGCCCTTACTAATTTTGACAGAAAAAGTTCTAATTTGTGCAAAATCTTGTAAAGCAGGGCATCAATATATCACTGATCAAACCCTTCCATGTAAAATTACTGTGGATTCATTTATTGTTGGGACCAATTTTCGTGGTTTGGTGAAAATTTATAAGTTTGTGGATTTTTAAATTGGTGGTTCTGAAGTCTGCAGTATACAGATGAATGTTTATTTACCCTTTGATGGGATATCAAATTTCGTGAGTCAACACTACTCATTAAAACCAAGAAAATTTGTATCCCATGAATAATATGAAACTACAGCTAGTATCACTGATCAAACCCTTCCATAGAAAATTATCATCAAACAATAACAGGTTGCAAATTTTTTGTTACATTTTATGCATTAAGCAGGTTATCACTTGCCACTTCGTGTGGCAGGGTATAAAAATTGATACCCCACCAATAATAATGAAACCATAGTAAGGGTGAACTAAATTGTTTGGAAAAGCTGTTGAAGTATAGATTTTTATTAATCTTTTCATATTTGTTCTAAGAAATGAACCATGCATCTGTGTCCCTTCCATTACTGAAATTTCTCTTGGTTGTAAAAATACAAAGTTATCAACCCTTTGGAGATTTTCTAATTGCTGTAGTTTGGTGTACATATATTTCATCCACCAACTTGTTTTTTTTATTGTTTTTCTTCAGATACTACTTTTCATGGTTTTTGTGGCTGGTAGTTGACAACAAAATAAACCTATCAGCAAAAAGTTATTCTTTTTAGTATTTCACATCAAGTTGTCACCCAAGTGGTTAACTTTCATTTTAATTGGAACATACCTCATTGGTTAAGCCTAAACTAAAATTTACTAACCTTACAACTTGTTCTAGAGTATCAGAAATGATACCTAAAACTTTGTCTTTATCATTCGTGTCAATCCCTTGTAAACCCACAGAGAATATTGTATCTTTAGTGTCACCATGGTAACTAAAAAAAAAAATTTATATGTGCAATATCCCTATAAATAATTCATCATATTTCTTAACAAAGACTACAGTGTTTAGATTATTCATCAATTTTCTTGGCAGAGTGTCATGTTTGAAACAGAAATTACTAACACAGGGTTATGTTGCTCCACGGTTGCTGTCTTCACTCAAGAAATTTTACAATACACTGTGTACTCGTAGACAAATATGACGTTCCTATCTCTCAAATGAGTGCAGATGTTGGTTTGTCGCAGAATTTTGTTTTGACTTCCTTTACCGGATTTGACACACTGAATTGGAAATTAGCAGCACGACGGGTGTGGTATTGCAGGCAGGAACCGGCTATACTCTTCCAGAGCACCTGAGTTCACTTTTGTTACGACTTGAGTTCACATTGTTGATTTCTATTTGGTTGATTTTGTGTTTTGTATTTCTTCATGATGTGCTTGTTCGTGTTTACCATTTTTGTCATTGCCCTCTCTGACTTTTGACACTTGAATGCCCCATTGATGCCATTTTCCTTCTTCCATTCTAGAACCATTGCAGAAAGCAATGCTCTGATGATTTCTACATGAAATAAGTTGAACTTGAATCATGGTAACCTACTATACCTACCCAGTAACTGGTGAGTATTCACTACCAATTCCAGGTACAAGCAAAGACTGATAAAATGGTGAAGTTTCTCCATCGGTTAATAATGCTCCTATAATGCTCACTTGTAATAAAAGGAAGTTGAATTTTCGGTACCTACTATACCTACCCAGTAACAGGTGAGTAGTCACTACCAATGCCAGGTACAAGCAAAGACTGATAAAATGGTGAAGTTTCTCCATCTGTTAATAATGCTCCAATAATACTAAGAGTAAAAGACTCAAAGGTGTTTGAGATGCTGCAAAAAAAAAAAATATAAAATAATTTGTCCCCTAAGACATTGATTTAAAACCTTGAAAATATAATTTTCTTAAATGTACAATTTTTGCTGTGATAGGTTTGCCTAGCTTGTTCATCATGAATAAGTGTACAAATGTTCATGAAAACCTTCATTACTACAGTAGACTCCACGAAATCGGATATCAGCTACTTGGATATATCTGCAAATGGGTTAGAATTTCAAAACACCAAACCATGTATTTCTGATAAATTAGCTAAAATACAAAGGTTAAGCTGAAGCGGGATGGACAGACAGACCCAAATACAATATGTCCTCCAATTATTTTAGTATGCTATAAAAAAGATATTGTCTTTTTACTAAGATAAATTTCATTTTCATGATTGACTACATGTGTTACACTTTTTGAAAGGTAAACATTATCAAAAGACAGGTTTTCTCTTTCAAAGTCTGTATTCATGACAATTTACTAGTTTTATAATTAATAACATAGATCTTTCAAAAGGGAGATAACTTACTCTGTCATCAGAAAACTTGTAGAAACAGTGGTTTGTTTGGCTGGGTCTGGTGCCATTGGATCAGGCTGACATGTTATATGGTGACTTTTCTGCAAAAATAAATAAAATAATGGTACTGTCTTGTATGTAAGCATCAATGTAAAAACGAAACACAGACTAAATTCGAATCAAGAACTAACTTTATTGTGAAAACTAAAAATAATTTCATACCACAAAAGAACACCACACTTTTAATGATCACTTATAAAAGATATTTCTTTAAATATTTGACATATTTGCTGCAAACCGTTTAGAAAATAAACAAATTCTTACTTTTCTTGAAGGACTTGATAAAATACCTATGCAAAAAAGCAAGTCCCCCTTTTCATTTGGGAGACGAAATAGGCAAAATCATACAGAAAACTTACATCTGTTGACCATCACAGACACCCTCCTTGTACTTCAATTGAGTAACGAATTATAAACTTACAGCTGTAGACCATCGTGGTTCATTAGGGACACTTGTATCGATACTGATTTTGTCAAACTTCTGTAGATAATTATCATTGATATACTGAAGATGGTCTTCTAAGGGAAAGGTGCCATAGGTGAAAAATCTGAAAAAAGAACATTCTTCATTTTCTTTCTTTATTGAAATTTTGCATCTGTATGATCTTTTAAATTCAATGTAAAATTTTAAAAACAGTTATCTCCCCTGAATTTTATCCCCACTTTGATCAAAATCCATCAAACAGTTAAGGAGTTGCACTTAAATATTTCAACAGATAGAGAGACAGGGTGATACCTCTGATCTCAAAACCTTATTTAGTGGATGGCAGATACAGCCACATAGTATTCATATAAAATTGATCCTAACATATTTTGTACAATTGATCTTTAGGCATGTTCTGTGAAAGATTGTGTAATTCATGGTAAATAGACCTACCAAAATAACTGCAGCTTCTAAAAAGGAGAACAGAGGGTTCTATCTTAAGTGAAATATAATTTTGGGGGAAACCTTAAAAGAATACATGTACATGTATATGAATTCACATTAATACATTTTTGGCCAGTCCCTATATAATGTAGTATACCTAGAATTACATTTTTAGAAGAACAATAACATGTGTAACCGGAGAGCATGAATTACTTCACAAATCGACATGTCCTGACTGAGAATCGAACCCGAGACCTCTAGGTTAAAAAGTCAGGCGCTCTTCCTCTGAACCAAAGAAGTACTTCCCTTGTTCAGGGATAAAGGCTGGCTATTTAAATCTACTAGGAAGGGGAGCAACCCCGTTACACATGCACATGTACCATGAATGTTTTTGAGATGTTCCCTATTTAAATTAACTCTAAAGCACCACAGCTTTCCTGTTGCTGATCACACATTTTGACACAGTCCCTATTTAAAAAATCTCACCTAGAATTAGAAGGGCTGCATTCCACATTCCCTCCCTAGGCAGCCTGGATAGGTTATTTTTCCTGGGTTGAAATATAAAACAGAATGCGGGTGACTGACCTCTGTTTTGTATGGGTCAATGATCTTTTTAACAAATAAAAGTGTACATTCGGAGCAACCTGGGTTACATATTATATTAATACGTCATTACCCAGGTTGTTCTCATTCTGCCCCAAGTGAGTGACATTTTTCCTAACCTGGGGCTCCTTGGGTTTGAATGTCAAATGCAAGCAAGGATGATAATGTGTAGCTTAAGATTTTTTTAGATATTTCCTATTCAAATAAAATCAAGCCGACATCACATATTTTGACACAGTCCCTATCTGAAATATCTTACCTAGAATTAGAAGGATGATAATGTGTAGCATGGAAGTTTTTGAGATGTTCCCAAGTTAAGTCTGTTATTTTTGGAGGGTCTCCACCAGATACCACTCCGTAAGTATGGCTAGGTAAAATCTGCCGCTGTAGAGCCTCACAGTAGATGTTTTGTGGGTTTGACTGAAAGAAGACAAAAAATAAGGAAAATTATTATATGACTAGATAAATATAATTTCAGGAGAAATTTGATATGCAAAATCTGTCAATGAAGAGTCTTATATAATAACTGTGCGTTTTGTTAAAAACTGAAAAAATAAATATAAAATAAAATAAAATAAAATTAAGCAAATTTGGTTAATGTATAAATCTAAAATATATCACAGAGTAAGATTTTCACATCTATAAAATCTGCTGAACTGTTTTTTCAATTGAACATGTTATTATCTTTGTTCATTTTGTATTGTCCTAACTTTTAATCATATTTGTTGTATTGTATTTGCCCCTTGAGGACCCATGATTGGCCAATAAATGATTGATTGATTGATCAATGGGCATTAAGATCTTCTTGTTTTCAAATTTTACAGGTGTTTCATCCATTTCTATTTAGTTCTTTGAGTCTGAAACTTCTTTAACATTTGTCAAAGGTCTAATCAGAAAATTGAATGCAGATTTCATCTCAAAAGCCAGATTAATGTCTTCTTCTATACCATAGCAAAATTTATTATCCTTTCATTGCTAAACTATGGAATTTCTATCTCTCCTTAATGAGTGCAGATGTTGGTTTGTCATAGAAACTTGTTTTGTCTTCCTTTACCAGATTTGACTCACTGAATTGGCAATTTGCAACACGACAGGAGAGTTATAGCAGGCAGGAACAGCTTACTCATTTGGAGTACCTGAGTTCACTTTCGTTACAACTTGAGTTCACGTTGTTGATTTCCCTTCGGTTGATTTTGTGTTTTGTGTTTCTTCATGCTGTCTTTGCTTGTGTTTGCGGATTTCATCATTGCCCATATGGATTTTGACACTTGGAGTACCATCTGTGCCTCTTTGCTTCTCTCCTTTGAATATCAATGGTGAGAAATAATGAGATGTGGAAAAAGTGTTCTACAATGTTTTAAATTTGTCTTTTGGTTTTTGGATCCAGTATAACTATTCCATACAACTTACAAAGACACCTTTCATCTCATTATAGACAATGCCTTTGAACGTCAGTGGTGTAGATTTGTCTTCAGGATTCTCATGTTCCAGTCGCCAGCCTTCTTGGCTGCAAAATAATTAAAGAATACAAAGAAAACAAGAATATCTGCAACGTTTGGAATGAATGGACTAACAGACAAAATAATGGACCTGAACACTAAATGCCCACCTACTTTTGTAGATTCCTTAAACAGGAAGTAGATGAACGACAGACCTAAAATTAGATCTCATGACATGGATACTCAAATATCTAGAAGCTGCCATTAGAAGTGGGTGAGAAAACTGTTACATAAACTATACTGCATGTCAAAAAGGTTGACCTATTTTGATAGTTTTAAGGTTTAAGATTGTTTTTGCAGATCTTCCCATTAATGTAGCTGTTAAATTTTCAAATAAGCTGTAGTATGAATTCCTGCAGACAGTGATTTTTCTGTACCCACACTAAATCGATCGTTGGCAACGTGATGCGTGTGCTATAGCAAGCAGAAACTGCTTACCGGTACTCTTTTGGAGCACCTGAGTTCACAGCTCACGTTGCTGATTGTAATTTGTTTGTATATTTGTTTTGCAGTTTTGTTGTGGTGTTTTTATGTATTCTGACTTTGTCCTTGTCTTTCCGATTGATATTTGATACCTTTGCTTCCTGCATGGACTGGCTTGTAGTAAAAAAATGTTTGATAGTGAGCTTGATTATACAAATTAAAGTAAGTAATTTTCATTACATGCATTATAGTTTAATTTTGGCGGGGGCAAGTGAAAATGTGTTCAGGCTTGTGAACTTCCTTGGCAAATGGCTGCCAAAATGGTGTGTTTGCAATTCCCAAATTAATTTACTGTACCTTGGTAATACATTTTAATATTAGGTGAAGTTTTGAAAAAATAACATTTAGGGAATTATACCTTCATTCAAAACAATGAATCTACACGTATAGGTATATTCATCAACATCATTCTTGTATATATACCTGAAGTCCATTTCTCTAAGTTGAGGGAAAAATACAGCATCCATGTATACTGATAATAAATTCTGAAAGTCTTTCTTGTTCTGTGTGGAGAATGGGTACATGGTCCAGTCACTGGCTGAAAATAGTAATGACAATGACTCAAACAAGCATCCATGAGAAAAAAAGCACACTGAAGACAAGCATTTATGAACAAATATAAAAAAAGATTAAATCTTTAAAAAATTGGTTTTTTGTTTTGGTCAGAATTTTTTTTCCCGCGCCTTTCTTTTTTGAAGGTGTCGCAACAGAAATTTCTATTTCATTATTATCATTATTTTATATGGCAGAAATCCTTCTTCAGAATATTTTTTTTTACCCTATGCTGCCAAAATATTTTTTTCATAAAATATAGTTTTCAGAATATTTTTTAAGGAAAGAACCAAGCCCCCCCCCTTTTCAAGTTAAATGGTCTGTCCCTAAAAACACATGAGATACAGCATCAACAAAGATTTTGTTCTGGTTCTTGGTTCAATTCTTATTGGGATGCTTTTCTTTAAGCTTTGGAAAAATATCGGAAGGAACTAAAAATGATTTTATCTGTTGATAGCCTCCAATTATTGGTTAGAGCAAATATCTCATGCCAAGTGCTTAACTAGAGTAAACATAACAGGCTTTGTTTTTTTCCTGAAACAAGTATAAATACTGTAAATATGAAAGTTTTCCCATAGGAGCATAAAATATCTGAAAAATCAGTCCCCGCTGTGAAATTATCAATTTACAAATTTTTCAGAGTTTTCATAAATACTGTGGATTTATTATTGTTTCTATAATCATTTGTATGATTATATGTTGGGGTATCATTTTTGTGGTTTTTGCAGGTGGCTTCGATCCACAAAGTATGATACTCCATGAAAGTAAAATTTAGTATTGGTCTGTGTACTGCACAATTCAAAACCACAAATTTTAGAATCCACCAACTTATCAATTTTCATCGAACCACGAATATTGATACTCACGAAAATAAATGATTCCACAGTTAGTAATTTCAATACATATGTACCTGTCATAGCATTCATGAAAGTTGACATTGATCTGTTTAGCATCTTAAAGAAGGGATCTCTGACGGGGAACCTTCGAGATTTACATAGTGTTGAAACATTAAAATATTAACCCACAAAAAATTCAGAGATTCTGGAATAGATAATTCCAATACATGTACCTGTCATAGCATTCATGAAAGATGACATTGATCTGTTTAGCATCTTAAAGAAGGGATCTTTGACGTGGAATCTCCGAGATCCACATAGTGTTGAAACATTAAAATATTAACCCACAAAAATTCAGAGATTCTGGAATAAGTAACTTCAATACATGTACCTGTCATGGCGTTCATGAAGGTGGACATTGATCTGTTTAGCATCTTAAAGAAGGGATCTCTGACCGGGAATCTCCGAGATCCACATAGTGTTGTATGTTCTAATATATGGGGTACCCCAGTGCTGTCCATAGGAGTGGTCCTAAACATGACACTGTAAATATAATCATTTAAAAAAACAAGAGTTAACACTAAAGTATGTCTCGCCTGCCGGCACCATCAGAAACAATTATTCTTTCTTACTTCTACTATATTTTGAATTTACATGGATTTTCAGTTCCTGAGATCAAAAGATGTTTATAGAACTTAAACATTGCAAATATACGCAATAAAAATAATCAAAGTCACTCAACCGGAAAATCAAGGTCAAGGTCAAAAGATGGGGATGCAACTGTGCTAAGCTACTACTGGGGCATATGTATACCAAGTTTCATCAACCTAGGACCTATAGTTCTTGAGATATGGATGTGCTCGCAAAACTTTTCCATTGCTATTATATGTATTGAAAATTGTCAAAGTCACTCAACCAAAAAATCAAGGTCAAGGTCAAAAGATGGGGATGCAACTGTGGTAAGCTACTACTGGGGCATATGCATACCAAGTTTCATCAACCTAGGATCTATAGTTCTTGAGATATGGAGGTGCTCGCAAAACTTTTCCATTGCTATTATATGTATTGAAAATTGTCAAAGTCACTCAACCGGAAAATCAAGGTCAATGTCAAAAGATGGGGATGCAACTGAGCTAAGCTACTACTGGGGCATATGCATACCAAGTTTCATCAACCTAGGACCTATAGTTCTTGAGATATGGAGGTGCTCGCAAAACTTTTTCATTGCTATTATATGTATTGAAAATTGTCAAAGTCATTCAACCGGAAAATCAAGGTCAAGGTCAAAAGATGGGGATGCAACTGTGCTAAGCTACTACTGGGGCATATGCATACCAAGTTTCATCAACCCAGGACCTATAGTTCTTGAGATATGGAGGTGCTCATAAAACTTTTCCAAAAAGTTAACGCCGCCGTCGCCGCCGCCGTCGCCGCCGCCGCCGCCGCCGCCGCCGCCGGTAAAGTAACACCTATGTCCCGCTCTGCTTCGCAGGCGAGACAAAAATTAATAGGCTTTTCTTTAAAGTGCAGGATCTAATAACCCCTTCAAATAATATGGAAAAAAATAAAAATAAAATTTTTCCTATTCACAGCAATTTTATACATGCAATCCTTGTCAAAGCTTTTAGTTGTTCCTGTTATCTTTCTGTTTTTTTCTATGTCCAGGAATCAGTCTTTCTTTGTTATTTAGGGTTTAATTTTGAATCTTATGTAATTAGTATTGTATTTTTGGTGTTGGGCCAATGCAAGATGGTGAGCAGCAACCTCTGGTCATGGTAAAGACTGCTGGCTGTTTTCCATTAGGATTTTTTAAATTGTCGTTTCTTTATGTTGGTTGTGTCGTGTACACTCATTCCACATATTTTTATTGTCTATTTGAAAATGGGAGACAACCCTTCATATACAAAAAGAGGGACATAATGCTTCAGACAAGTTATTGCAATGGCGTTAAAAATTATCATATTTATGTCAAGAATAATAACAACAAGATTGCTACGCGTAGCCATGTGTCCCCCGCCGCCGGATGAATTTGATTGATATATTATCTGAAAACAATAGAAATTGATGATTTCGGAGACGAAATCATTCAGTCAAAACAAGGAAGGAAACCAGTGAACATAATTTTTTTTTGACAAAGTCCCATTTTTTGGACCAGACAATCACAAATTCGTAAATAACGTGAAAACTGTAAATATTGCTTCCCAATTTATTTCATATTATTATAGATTACCTTTTGCTTTATCAGCCTACAAAATTTCAGAACCCTGTGCACTAAGGTAACCGAGATATTGAATGTCCTATATTCTGTCCTTTCTTCCCCGTTTTCATGGAAACGGCGGCCATTTTGAAAATTTCAAATATGGGATGATCACCTTCTAATAGTACCATATCACCTTTTAATAGTACCATATCAGTGTGTAAAGTTTCAGCAACATCTGTTCAGAAGTATCTGAGGAGTTGCACCCACAAAAATGTTTGACAAAGTCCCATTTTTTGGACTGAAAAATCACAAATTTGTAAATAACCGTAAATATCGCTTCAAATTTTTTTTTCGTATTATTATAGAGTACCCTTTGCTCTATCAGCCTACAAAATTTCAGAACCCTGTGCACCTACATGTACATGTAGGTAACCAAGATATTGAATGTCCTATATTTTGACCTTTCTAACCTTTCTGCCCCGTTTCCATGGAAACAGCGGCCATTTTGAAAATTTCAAATATGGGATGATCACCTTCTAATAGTACCCTATCAGTGTGTAAAGTCTCAGCAACATCCGTTCAGTAGTGTCCGAGGAGTTGCACCCACAAAAAACGTGACGGATGGATGGACGGAGACCATTACTAAGTCCCTCCATCGCGTTGCGGCGGGGGACAAAAATGCCTACAGGTATGATCAATCTTAAATGCTCAAAAAAACAAGATAAAACAAGGTAGACACACCATAGAAATTGAAGATCGCAATATGGTCCTAACAAGAAGAAATGGTGGGTTAAACCAAGTTTTACTGCACCTAACCTCACTCTTCCATATGATCATAGAGCAGTGTTCTCCCCAGGCCCTTATAGCATCTCGGGACCGAGACGCTATCGTAATTTGCCGAGATGCTATTAGTCTTTACCGAGACGCTATTTAAAATTGCTAAAAATACAAAGGTATATTGAGTTGACGTCCTAATCAGAATGAAGCCATTGACTGATTGATGATCATTGAGTTATTGACACATTTACAACCCCAAGCCAATTAACAAATAAATCCATGATCATGGTCTTGTCAATTAATTAGGAAATATCGATCTTTGAACTGATTAGCCATGCAAATTACAGGTGAACACCTATAGCGAGTTGAATTATTTCTATTGGACAACCAAAAAGGACCAATAGGATTTGACCAAAACAAAAACAAACATATGAACATGTGCTTTTACTCAGGTGTGTTAATAGAACATGAGCCGTTAAATTCTAAATTAACGGTCATAACCCAAACCCAGAATAAAGAAAATGCCTTTACCTTAATGAAACATGATTTAATTCCATTGTAACATTTGTTATTCCAAAATATTGATTTCTAGACATATTGTTTGACCATTGGTCAAAACAGGAAGTTGATATAAAAATAGATTCTTATTACCTTATCTAGCATTTTCTCCTTTTGGCAGGAGAACCATTGGCTTCTATTTGAATCTGTCAACTTAGTGACTATTAACCAGTGTGAATAAAATGTTAAAATTTGTACTTGTTTACTTATTTATGCCAAAAATAAATGCTATTTAATTACTTTCTATTGCTTCAAACCTAGGCAAATGGCTTTCAGGCCTGTTTTTTCCTCTTCCATCCTTGGTGACTGGATGCAGTTCACTGAGAGTTCACAGATAACAAAAGACATACTGATGATTTAGCAATTGTAATAAATTGCTACAATCAGTCCTACTCACACTCTTTCTTAATATGGAACTATAGTATCTTTAGCTTCAAGAAACACTTACAACAAATGGGGTGGGGGGGGGGGGGGTATCATAATACGCTTACACATGATACGTGGTCAAGAACTTATCATAAATTGATAGTGAAATGTCGATCGACATGTTTTTTTCTTTCTGTTACTCAATATTGTTTACGCAAAATGTGATGCTATCCAAAATTTCTGGGGAGAACACTGATAGAGATTGAGTCTGATAGTAACACTAGAATTGAGGTCTTCCATGGAAGACGTATGTCACCTGTGTCTTAAAACATTCAGTAAACAGCAAGTAGATGAATTACCAACATAAAATGGCTTTACACCATAAAGTACTATTAAAGGAAGCTACGTGCAAAATATCAAGAGGCAGTGACATGTAGTATCCCAGAAAATGTGACAAAAATTTTTGTGATGCTGTAGGACGACACAAGTCAACAGATGGTGTCAAAGTAACCCCAATATGTCACTTTGCAACATGTATCAGGCGACATTATAAAAACACAACACGGTTTTAAGACATAATACAGATAGAGTGGTGATCATCTCAATACAACATATACCTGAAAGCATTATTACTGTCCTCTCTGGCTACATGAAGGTGCTCTGCTCCAGTTTTATCATGTCGGAGAACTACACTGGTCAACATCAACTCTGGAACTTCAACTACCTATAATAACAGTACAATGATTGATTGAATTCCAAAATGTTCATGTCATATCCACCACATGCCGATGATATATACAGTGTACTAAGGCCAAATGAAATAAAATATGTGTGTTTCTGGTTGCACTACCTACCCTAGCTTTTCATGCCAACCCTAGACTATTTATTGCCATTTTTCAGGCATGAAATCTTGCTGAGAAACACACACACCTTTTTTTTTTGCCTTACACGTACAGCTATCTACATTATTTAATACATGTACCAGTATATTATATAAAATAAAGTTTTGCTGATGAAGAGCAGCATGTCTGGTCTAACATGTTGAAAGCTCTGCTTCAATTTTTTTTTACAGATTTTTGGTAATACATTTGTAATTATGAATGAATAGTTTGCCTAATGCTAAAACATGACCCCTGTTTCATTTATATTGAATTAACATCATGCATGTCATGTGCATAGTTATTCAAAAAATATCCAGTTTACTATCAATACATCAATCAAACTCTTAATACTTTGTGTACAAACATTGCATATGTACATGTACGTCGATGAAAAGAAATATTACATATGGTTTATCATTCTTACATTTTGATTGGATTATTTGGTCATGTGATTTTATGGATATTTAGTGTATTTCTTTGCTTTGTAAATTAAAACGATGCATTTTTGGTATATTGACGCTATGTTTCTATTTTTACCTATATTGACGCTATGTTACTAAATTTAGATCCGGATATTGTCCGTTCTTGACATATTTTATACACATCTGTGTGACGTCATTTTAGACGTCCTAAATATTGACGTAGATTGCAACGGAGCCTTCAGTTTCTAACGGTGGGAATAGATACAAAACCAACAATGAAAATGAGTTTGATTCAGTGATTTTGTTTAAAATGTTTAGAATTTAATAAATTACATCTGATTTTTCGTTAAGTACGTGAATTATCTGTAAATAATTGTTACACCGCCATGACCGCCAAGACAAAAAGTTGAAAAGAATTAAGAATGCAGTGAAGAAGGGTATGTTTGTCAGCATTTTACAAAGACGCAATAAACTTACTGCCCAAAAATTTAGGCTAGAGGTGTGGAAGATTTCCTAGGTAAATTAGTTAATTTTTTGTTTTTATATTGCAAGTCAAAAAATTATGACATCGAAAAAACGTAAAAAACTGCGAATTTGAATTACATGATGCTAAAACAATAAAAAGCAATTTTCATTTAACTCTATTTAAAAAAAAACTACATATGTAATATAACAATGATGGACTTTTAGTCAATAATTGATAATTATTGACCTTAATCATAAATTGAATATTGACCTCCCGTCTTGCTTACAGTCATAATGCCTTACTTAGCCTACCTGTTGAACTGTATAGCCATGTACTTTGTCTCCAGACTTGTATTTTTTAACAGCATTTTGTACAGAAGAACAGAGGCGACACTGATGAAACTTTGGTCTGAAAAAAAAATCAAATAAAAATTTGGATAAAATATTGGCACCACTGATGAAATTTTGGTCTGTAAAAAGAAACAAACATGGAAGCCAACATACACCAAATCAGTACAGAAAAAATTTCGTTGAAATCCAACAAAGTTTGGGGTGAGTGTGATAAAAAAAAAACTCAAAATGACAGTGAGTTTATGGAAATTTTGATTTACAACCCTAGATAATTTGAAAGATGAAATTAAATTTTCAGCAAAATTAAATTTGGAGTAAAAGTCTTCAAAAATTGATATTTATCACCAAAAAATTCAAAAATTGTGGAAAGTGTATGGAAATTTTAACTAGATTGGTCATTGATACGCTTTCAAAGGAAGCAATAATGGTAGAGAAGACAATATTTGTGCAGTACTATGAGCTGAATTTTCCTTCAAATTCCAGTTTAGCACGCTTGTTTTACCAAACTTTCAGTGTTTTTTTAACACTCACTGTTTTTTCTTTGTAAAATCTCATATGTCATTAAGTGCACACGCAACCTTTAAGTAGAGTTGAATTTGGTTTTATTTTTGAATATAAATTGTGTTTCACTTCATCATGTTCATTGCAATAAAACATATGAATATTTCTTTTAGTTTGTAAAATATTCCAAAAAATATGTTATATTTCAGGAGCGTCACAGGTTACTGGTCACAGAGTAGATCTCACCATTTTTTTCTCAAAAGCAGTTCTCACCATGATGCCTATAATTTTGCTATTTTTCCGCTAAAATTGTCATGGAATAACTCATTTTAACAGCATTTTTGTGCTCTTTTCAGGTTTCATTTCCGGTCTAGCTGTCCAAATAATTTCACAATAAACGTTTGAAAATCAGGTGGCAAGAATTACTTCCTGGTGAGATCTACTCTGTGACCAGTAAACCTGCCTCATATTATGATATAAGTAACTTCTAATTGGGAAAATATGGCCGGTGTATTTCGCTTTCGGCATCACTCCATTATGTCTATGAGGAATGGGATCACATTGTACACTGTTGTAGCTCTAGCCAATGAAAGATATCAAATGAGCTACATTATCACAGCCAATGAAAGATGCAGCCAATGAAAGATATCAAATGAGCTACATTATCGCAGCCAATGAAAGATGCAGCCAATGAAAGATATCAAATCATGAAATGAGCTACATTATTGTAGCTAGCTGCATATTAAGCTAGAGGCTCCCAGGAGCCTGAATTGCTCACCTTGTATTTGATGATACTTATAAGATGAATATTTTGCAAAGGACTGCTACTCTGTGGAATTATCAATTTTTATGTTCTAAGGGAAACAACTGCTATCAAGAAAGGTCTTACAACTTTGACCCCATTACATAATTTTTTTATCTTTATGTGCTTAATGATATGCAATTTAAATTTTTCAAATAAAAAGTTTTTTAAGATATTGGTCTAAAAAGAGCAAAATTTCTTACAATAGTTTTGTAGACAACATACTACAGAATAACCCTACGAATGTTCATTTCATTTGGCAAAGTGGTTTTAGAGGAGAAGATTTTTGAAAAGTTGAACAAAAAGCTGAGAAAATGGTCAATTTTTACAATCCAAGGGGTATAACTCCTAAAGGAACGGTTCTACAACTGTGACTCTGTTACAACTTTTGTAGATCTTGATGTGCTTAACCATATGCAATTTAAATTTTTCCAATATCTTGTACATGTTGTATAGTTTTCAAGATATTGGTCTTAAAAATTGCAAAATTTGGAAAAATCAAGAAAAAGGGCAATAAGTCATATAACGATTGTCGGATCTTCTTAAAAAATTTCAGGGCAGGTAGATCTTGATGTGCTCACTTTTACTAAGCCAGAATTGAAGGCGTCACAGCTTTTTTTGATACACGGTTTTCCGTGCTTTTTAAAGGGTACTCGGTTCACCAAGATGTGGTACGGGGTACGCAATGTTCCAAATTTTTAGGCTTTTGGTACGCATACGGCGTGATCTTTAGAGTATTCAGTATTCCAGTCTTTTCAACGATATTCTGTCCTTTTTGAAACGGTATTTGGTATACCGGGGGCGGGGGCTGTGACACCCCCAGAATTTTTAAATCTGTAACGGTTTTTGAGTAATTTAATTTGCAAAAAATTGCAATTAACCCATATCTTCTATTTTTAGCCATGGCAGCCATGTTTTTTGTCCAATCAAAATTTGTAGAGGACATACTATAAAACAACCCTACCAAGTTTTATTAAATTTGACTAAGCGGTTTCAGAGAAGAAAATTTTTGAAAAGTTGAGTGATGGACATCGGACGCCAAGTAGGCAAGGTGAGCTAAAAATGGAAATTAATAATCTTGTGAGAGCTTTTTTAAGTTTTGTTTAATGGGAGAGCTGATAATCTTGATTTGAAAAGGCCCCTTTTTTAGTGTTTTACTCAGTTCAACTTTGAAAAAGTTTAAACGGCATACTTTCTGCACAACGTCTTGGCAATTTTTCCAAATCTATGCATTTTGTACATGATTTAAACTGTGTAAAGCTTTATGGTTGTCTGATTAACTCTTTAGTGTTGTCGTGACTGATGAAATATCGCTGAATGACATTCGTCGAACAAATTTTACATGGGCGCAGCCATGTTTTCATTCTGCAGCAAATATTTTTCAGGAACCAGTTATGAAAAGGTCCAGTCGAAGGGAAAAAAATAAAAAGGGGCAAGGATTGCAAGAATAAAAGCAGTTTGAAAAGTTTTGAACATCTAATAGTAAAGTTGAAGAACTGTACCTTTCCACCTTACACTGATCCCCTCATTGATAGAAAAGTGGCTGTGAAGTAAGTGTCTATATTTTGTCATGTCAGCTGAGCTGGTGGTACATGTATTAAACAATCTGGGACACTTTAAGTTTGTACATGTAAAAATCATTGTTGCTAGCAAAAAGGAAAAACATGGTAAGTCATTGTAACATGTTAAATAAAGTATCTACTGACGGCACATCACCCTGTAGTACTGTAGGTCTGTGATGACATCCACACAGCTCTTGTGAATGACTACTAATAATATGGGGCAGATTTAACCTGTGACGCTCCTCCACCACAAGGCCATGGAAGGACTCTTAACAAGTTGAAGTCTTCTTCTGTCCATGTCCCCATTATCATACATGTACTTAATTACAACAGATTTTGCTCAAATTTTGTAGGATTGTAAAGTTTGTCATCATGATCATAATCATAGATCTGTATATTAAATAGATTTGCAAATTGGTGAAATCTCACAATATCTCATGCCAATAAACGAGATTTCATACAAAATAAACAATTTGAAAAGTACAACTTCATACTGTAATATCTCAAAAACCATTTAAGATTTTTACATGATTCTTTTTTACAGCCATCCTAAAATGTTTTAAGATTTTAGTTGTATTAAAATAACTTCTATAACATTTGGCACTTTAGAGGAGTTTCAAAAGAGCCAATACTACCCTAGTTTTTATGAAAATACAATATTTTACAAAATTTTGGTAAAGTTTTCACTTTAAATTGTCAAAAAATGTTTATTTCTCAGCCAAATTTAATAAAATTTTCACACAGATATTCCTTAATCTTTTCTCTGTTTCATGCAATTTATTCTGATTAATTCCATAGAAAGACATTGAAGTAGTTCGAAAAATAAACCAACTCTCATTTATCAACCAGTGATATTTTCACACATATACCAGAGGTTTTGAAATATGTTTTGGTTCTGTCGGACCTCAAGCTCTAAAATCAATTTTTTACTGTTAATTTAAGTGTCATTTGTAAGATTTTTTGCTGGACCTCAGCAAATTCTGCTGGTCAAATAGGCAGGTCCACCACATTTCAAAATGTCTGATATACTGGACAATTAACAAGTTGCAAATCTATTTAATATACAGGTCTATGTCATAATTATGTAGTTGATCATATCTCATCATCATTTTGATTACACAAATTTTATAGGAGTTATGGGACTTAATCAACTTTGTGCATTTTTGGTCAAAGGAACACTAATTTGTGGGTGCAGCTCCTCTGAGACTAATGGAACTTCTTTAGCATATTTTGTTCACATTTGTAGAATGGTGTAATGCGCCATACATTGTATGCAACACATCTGCAGTACTGATAGCTATATTTATATTTTAATTACATGCAGGAGACCTAGCCATGTGTAACATGGCTTTGTTTATTTCCTATTAATCATGATTCAAAGAATTATTTTCAAAAGAACTGTGCTGAGGACATTTTCAGGAATAGTGATTTGTGATTTAGACTTTGCTTTTCCGAATTTTCCTGTGATATCTGAATGTATTTTTCCTTGAAACTTGCCCCCACCTGGCATCATGACCCCTACACGCTCTAGTTACATGTACATGATGTTTTCAAGCTTAGTTTTGTTTTCACTTTACAAAAAGTATACCCCTGCAAACAAATCACTCTGACTGTCTTTCTGTCCACATATCTCTTACATTCCACTTCTCCTAAATCACTTGATGGATTTTGATGAAACTGAAGATAGGGAAATAAATCATATGGATATGTGCATTTGGTTGGGTCAATGTATTCTATGAAAGCATGAAAATTAACACTCAGTCCGTCAAGAATAAAATGAAACCACAGTATTCCACACAAGGCTCTGGAAAAACAGTCAAGTCATTTCAGTCATTTTGCTACAATTTTTTAGAAAAGGGAAAAATAACCAGTGTACTGTATTGGGACCAAAATATAGGCTAACAAGACGTAAATGACTGATTGTGACTTTTTCCAATCAGTCTTTTGGATCATTATTTAGGTCAAGACTGGCAAATAGGACTGTTTCCAGGGCCTTGATTCCACATCTTGTTAACTTCTATTTAGCATTTGGGCAGCTGTAATTACTGACTCAATGGGATCAGATTGCAAATCCAAAAATGATGAGTACTTCCGAAACCTACATGTATAATCAATGACCATTGGCAGCGTGAGAGGTGTGCCAAAGCAAGCTGACTCCTCAGAGCACCCGAGTTCACTCTCGTTAAGACTTAAGTTTGTGTTGATGATTGCAAAGCCTATTCAGTTGTTTGTGTTTCTTAATTTGAACTGTTCTCATAAGTTTTTACTGGTTTTGTCTTTACTCTTTCAGACTATTTTTGACATTAGAATGCCCCAGTGGTACATTGTACCTCTTTGCTTCTTACACACATGTTGTTATAATGTACTGCTGCAGGCCAACTGTATGTGATTAGGTTTATCAGTTACCTGCCTAAGGTCGGTGGTTTCCTCCGGGTACTCCGGTTTCCTCCACTATTAAAACTGACCACCCTACATGGCCCAGGTGCGTCGATAAATGGCGTTAAACACCAACACACACACACACACATACTGCTGCAGGTGAAAGTTGCTTTGTCATTTACAAAATTGATTGACTTTTTACACGTATAGAGGAAAAACCTGTATCATCATGAAATGACAGGAAATCCATGGTATATTAGAGTCTAAACATTTGAATTATTTCTCATTTATAAACTTTTAAATAGCTTAATGTGCATGTAGAACAGCTTATTCCACATCTTGTTATCTTCTATTAAAATGTCCCTTTGATTGTGGAACATGTTTTGATACATGTACTATTTTTAATATATATATAGTATAATGTTATGGCGATGTCGTCGTCGTCGTCGTCGTCGTCGTCGTCGTCGTCGTCGTCGTCGTCGTCGTTGTCGTCGTTGTCGTCTGGGAACATTTGGTTTCCGTGCGATAACTTGAGTAAATGTTGACCAATTGTTTTAAAATTTTGATATGATGTTTGTAACCACTAAAGGAAGGTTGGTATTGTATTTGGGGTTTGTAGCCCCTACCGTTTTAGAAAAAAGGGCCAAAAGGGGCTAAAACGGGTGTATTGACAAAACTGTTGTAAAATGTTTGTTATTCATTCGATTTTGAAAATTCTTTTTTTAATGAATTCCTCATTAAATTCTGTCAACTAAATGTGTCAATGATTTTGATATTTATTGCACCGTTACATTGCTACAGGGGGGTCAAAAAGGGGCCACACCCCAAAAATCGACTTTTTTATTTGTGGTCCGATTTTCAAAATCTTTTTTTCATTGGAATCCTTGTGAAAATCCCTGCCTGCGTTTTTCAATCAGATTTGCAATATCTCTTACCGTTTTTGAGAAATTAGGGGTCAAAGGGGCCAAAAACGCCATTTTTAAAAGTTTGTCAATGCAAATAGTTTTATACCAAAAATCAAGTTGTAGTGGGCCTGCCAATTGATATGAAGTTTATATATGATGATTATATCCACTAAAGGAATCTTGGTTTTGTATTTGGGGTTTGTGGCCCCTACTGTTTTAGAAAAAAGGGCCAAAAAGGGCTAAAACGGGTGTATTGACAAAACTGTTGTAGAATGTTTATTATTCATTAGATTTTGAAAATTCTTTCTTTGTTGAATTCATCATTAAATTCTGTCAACAAAATGTGTCAATGATTTTGATATGTTTTTCACCATTACATTGTTACAGGGGGCTAAAGACAGGGCACGCCCATAAAATCAACTTTTTTATTTGTGGTCCGATTTTCAAAATCTTTTTTTCATCGGATTCCATGTACACAATTTCCTATTAATTTTTTTTCGGATTAGCAATATCTTTTACCATTTTTGAGGAATTAGGGGTCAAAGGGCCAAAATTGTAAATTAAAACATGTATAGAAATAAGGCTTTTTGTATAAGATGTTGATGTAAATATATTTGTCAAAAATGCATTTCTATAAGTCCACCACAGGATGCATGTGTCAAAAAGCTTTGTAAGTCCACCATGGGCTTCATGTGACCAAAGCAATGGACTATCCATATTGGGCCTCCAACGTACAGGGTTCAACTTGTTGCGGTCGTATCATGCTGCGCTCGGCGTAGCTTTTTATTGAGACATAAAAGTGGTGTGGTTTGCACTCGATTCAATTAAAGGTTACATTTATTTATCATAATTTCCTTTTGAGTAGAATGTACATATTGTAAATACACAATATAAACAGTCGAGTCTTGTGACCCCAAAATTGTTTGTGTTGTATCATTTGAACTCCTCTCTTCATTTTCTCTTAGAAGGAATATACATGTACATGTATACATGTAGTTGAAGTTTATGAAAAAAAGCTATGCAAAATCTATTTAAATGTAGAGAAGGCCTGTGGCCCAAATTTGGGATTACCACCTTTTAAAGTACAAAATTTATATTTCCATAACTATACGCATGTACATGATATACATTATATACAATGTAAGCATGCTGCAAATAGAATTCACATATATAACATTTTATGAATCATACATGTAAGAAAATACAGATTTTTCCCAAACTGTCATACAAACAACAATAGGGAAAATTATCTCAAATTTTCTATGACCACCCCTAATAAATCATAAATCTTATTGTTTACATTGATAAACCTTCATCAACCTCTTATGAACCAATATCAACCTCTCGTAAAACCCCACTATCCAAACAATTGGAAATTTAACGGGTGGCTCTCAAAGATCAAATATGTGTTATTCGGGTTGTGTTTACACAAGGTCGAAAGTGGGTAGACAAGAAATTATATGGATGGCTCTAAAGGATCAAATACATCTTATTCGGGTTGTGTTTACATTGGTCGAGAGTGGGTAGACGAGAAATTGCCAAGGTAAACAGTCCCAACGCCCTAATTTGAAGATTTGGGCTATCAGAGAACATGTAGTGACGATTTTATTGATGTCACTGAAAGATACATGTAGCTATTCTTGTTATTTATTGTGTTTTATAATGTATAAATGTAAGATGGTTTTATTGAGGTTGTGATTTTGAAGTAGTGTTTATGTGAAGGAGGAATTACAAAAATTGTTCAGTGCATTTATTTCAAAGGTTTTGGTTTTTCTTTTTCATTGAGGAGTAACATTTTTTGGTCTGGGTATGTATATACATGTATTAAATGTGTGGTTAAAGGTAGTTTTTACATACATATGAATTAAAAGTACGTGTATATAGTACATAAATGATGATATTTATTTCCAACATGTCCAACATGTCCAAGGTGTTTTATTTTTATACGACCGCAAAAAATTTGTGGACGTATAATGGTATGATGCTGTCGTCGTCGTTGTCGTCGTCGTCTGTTAACTTTAGTGTATACACGATAACTTTAGTTCTAGTTATCCAAATGCAATGAAATTTGACAATGATATTTCTTACCATTAAAGGATGGATGGGATTGATTTTGGGAGTCCCCCCTTTTTTCGTTTAGAAATTAAGGGCCAAAAGTGGCCAAAATTGCAACTTTTTTGTTTGTTATTACAATAACTTTTTCAAAATCTTCTCCTCTGAAACTACTGAACAGAATTCAATGAAACTTGGTATGATTGATCATTAGGGTGTCCTGCACTAAAGTAATGTTTCGATTTCTGATTTGTCAAAAAACATGGCCGCCGTGGCTAAAAATAGACCTGGGGGGTCAGACTACTGTTTTTGGCTTGTATTTCAAAAAGTATAAGAGATAGATGAAATCTGATGCCACCCTACTGCTTCAGGATCAAAAGTTCTACAAAAGTCTCCATTTGGTCGAAGTTGTCAGAAGAACCCTTATAGGGGTTACGGCCCCTTAAAGGTGAAAAATAGCATTTTTTCATGTTTTTATACGACCGCAAAAAATTTGCGGACGTATAATGGTATGATGCTGTCGTCGTCGTCGTCGTTGTCGTTGTCGTTGTCGTTGTCGTCTGTTAACTTTAGTGTATACACGATTACTTTAGTTCTAGTTATCCAAATGCAATGAAATTTGACAATGATATTTCTTACCATTAAAGGATGGATGGGATTGATTTTGGGAGTCCCCCCTTTTTTCGTTTGGAAATTAAGGGCCAAAAGGGGCCAAAATTGTAACTTTTTTGTTTGTTCTTACAATAACTTTTTCAAAATCTTCTCCTCTGAAACTACTGAACAGAATTCAATGAAACTTGGTATGATTGATCATTAGGGTGTCCTGCACTATAGTAATGTTTCAATTTCTGATTCGTCAAAAAACATGGCCGCCGTGGCTAAAAATAGACCAGGGGGGGTCAGACTACTGTTTTTGGCTTGTAATTCAAAAAGTATAAGGGATAGATGAAATCTGATGCCACCCTACTGCTTCAGGATCAAAAGTTCTACAAAAGTCTCCATTTGGTCGAAGTTGTCAGAAGACCCCTCATAGGGGTTACAGCCCCTTAAAGGTGGAAAATATCATTTTTTCATGTTTTTGCCCTATAGTATGAAAATTATTGCAGATAGCAAAAAGCTGTTGCTTGCTTAATTGTTCAGCTCATTTAGCTCTACAAAAAACTCCATACGGTCGAAGTTGTCAGATGACCCCTTATAGGGGCTACAGCCCCTAAAATAATGTTTTTTCATGTTTTTGGCCTATGAAATGAAAACTATAGCAGGTAGAGAGAAGCTGCTGCTTGCTTAAATGTTCAGCTCATTTACACAATTAAGAATTAGTTTTTGCAACCCCCCCTTTTTTCCCCTATCACGTAATTAGGGGCCAAATGGGGCCAAAATCAAAACTTTTTTATTTGTGGTCCGATTTTAAATTTTTTTTTTGCAAGTTTATTCTTGTCAGGTAGTGAATCCAAATTTGAGAATTAATTTTTGTGACCATCCCCCTTTTCACTTGTTTTGTAATTAGGGGCCAAAAGGGGCTGTAATCAAAACTTTTTTATTTCTGGTTTGTTTTTGAATTTTTTTTTTGCAAGTTTATTTTTGTCAAGTAGTGAATCCAAATTTGAGAAATTATTTTTGCAACCCCACCCCTTTTTCACCTGTTACATAATAAGGTGCCAAAAGGGCCGAAATAGATTTTTTTTTAATTCTTGTCCGATTTTGACAATTTTTTTGCAAGAGTAGAATACAAAATTGAAATTTTATATTTTTACCCCCTGGGTCGAAAGTCCACCAGAGCAGCATGTGTCAAAAACCTTTGTCAGTCCACCATGGCCTGCATGTGTCCAGAGCAATAGACTATCCATATTGGGCCTAAAATGTACAGGGTTCAACATGTTGCGGTCGTATCATGCTGCGCTCGGCGAAGCTTTTTATTGCCCTATAGTATGAAAATTATTGCAGATAGCAAAAAGCTGTTGCTTGCTTAATTGTTCAGCTCATTTAGCTCTACAAAAAACACCTAGGGTCGAAGTTGTCAGATGACCCCTTACAGGGGCTACAGCCCCTAAAATAATGTTTTTTCATGTTTTTGGCCTATGAAATGAAAACTATAGCAGGTAGAGAGAAGCTGTTGCTTGCTTAAATGTTCAGCTCATTTACACAATTAAGAATTAATTTTTGCGACCCCCCTTTTTCCCCTATTACGTAATTAGGGGCCAAATGGGGCCAAAATCGAAACTTTTTTATTTGTGGTCCGATTTTGAAATTTTTTTTTGCAAGTTTATTCTTGTCAGGTAGCGAATCAAAATTTGAGAATTAATTTTTGTGACCATCCCCTTTTTCACTTGTTTTGTAATAAGGGGCCAAAAGGGGCCGTAATCAAAACTTTTTTATTTCTGGTTTGTTTTTGAAAATTTTTTTTGCAAGTTTATTTTTGTCAAGTAGTGAATCAAAATTTGAGAAATTATTTTTGCAACCCCACCCTTTTTTTATTTCTGGTCCAATTAAAAAAATTTTTTTTAGAAGTTCATCCTTGCCAAGTAGCAATTCTAAATTTAAGAATTAATTTTTGCGACCCCCACTTTTTTTTTCGCTCATTACTTAAGGTAGCACCATACAAAGGTTGTTTTAGTCCGACCATCACACTTTAAACTTGCATAACTTTCTTATTATTTTACCAATTTTAATAAATGAGACATCATTAGAAAGAGGAAATGTAACCCTTTTTGATGATACCTACAAAAATTAACTATAATGTATAACAGATGGAATTACTGTTCAAAATAAAAAAATTCAACACAACTGACTCAAATGAAATTAGCTCTCCTAGCATTACAAATATCTCTTTAACATTGATTTAATCTGAATCAACACAGCATGACCTTCAAAACCGTGTCTCAGAATTTTCCTATCACATTCCATTCTCCAATAAAGCAATATTTTGTGTATAAGGCTTTATTGCATAAGGGGTCACTCTATTCAATGTGCCATAAAATATTTTCTGAAGCTTTAATCTAAAATCTGAGACACGGTTTTGTTGATAATAGACCTTGGAATAACATATCCAATAAAAAGCTTCGCCGAGCGCAGCATGATACGACCGCAACATGTTGAACTTTGTACGTTTTAGGCCTAATATGGATAGTCTATTGTTTTGGACACATGAAGCCCATGGTGGACTGACAAAGGTTTTTGACACATGCTTCTCTGATGGACTTTCCACCCAGGGGGTAAAATATAAATTTTGAATGTTGTATTCTACTCTTTAAAAGAATAATGTTTGGGGAAAAAATAAAAAATCGAACCAGAATTTTCTTAAAATTATGATTACAGCCCCAAAAATTTATTCTTAAATTTAGAATCGCTACCTGACAAGAATAAATTTGCAAAAAATTTTTCAAAATCGGACCACAAATAAAAAAGCCCCATTTGGCCCCTTATTACGTAATAGGGGGAAAAAGGGGGGGTCACAAAAATTAATTCTTAATTTTGTATTCGCTATTTGACAAAAACAAACATGCAAAAAAAATTTTCAAAATCGGACCAGAAATAAAAAAGTTACAATTTTGGCCCCTTTTGGTCCCTAATAAAGTTACAGTAAAAAAAGAGGACACAAAAATATATCTGCTACTTGACAAGAATAAACTTGCAAAAAAAATTATCAAAATTGGACAAGAATTAAAAAATTTTCGCTTTCGGCCCCATTTAGCCCCTTATTACGTAACAGGTGAAAAAGGGGTGGGGGTCGCAAAAATAAATTCTCAAATTTGGATTCGCTACTTGACAAAAATAAACTAGCAAAAAAAATTTCAAAATCGGACCACAAATAAAAGTTTCGATTTTGGCCCAATTTGGCCCCTAATCATGTAATAGGGGAAAAAAGGGGGGTCACAAAAATTAATTCTTAATTTTGTATCCGCTATTTGACAAAAACAAACATGCAAAAAAAATTTTCAAAATCGGACCACAAATAAAAAAGTTTTTATTTTGGCCCCTTTTGGCCCCTAATTACACAACGGAGAAAAAGGGGGTGCAAAAATTCATCAGATTCATTCTTTTATTGTAAGAAACATTCTTGACAAATTTCACAGCAATAGGCCAACTAGGACCGAAGTTATGGTGGAAACAAGTAAAATATTTGAATTTTTTGCCCCTTTTGGGCCCCTAATTTTGAAACGAAAAAAGGGGGGACCCCCAAAATCAATCCCATTCATCCTTGTATGGTAAGGAACATCACTGTCAAATTCATAGCAATTGGATAACTAGAACTAAAGTTATTGTGGAAACAAACAAAAAAGTAGTATTTTTGGCCCTTTTTTGGCCCATAATTTCTAAACGAAAAATTGGGGGGCCCCCAAAATCAATCCCATTCATCCTTTTATGGTAAGGAACATCATTGTCAAGTTTCATAGCAATTGGATAACTGGAACTCAAGTTATTGTGGAAACACTAAAAAGTTAACAGACACCGACGACGACACCGACAACGACGACGACAACGACGACGACAGCATCATACCATAATACGTCCGCAAATTTTTTGCGGTCGTATAAAAACCAGCCACATTGGGGTACTCATGTGGGAGCTAAATTCAATCAAACTTAACTTTTCTCTTGAAAAATGAAAGTGGAAAAACCCCCAAAATATAAATTTCCTACTTTGAGCCCCATTTACTAGATCAAATGGCATGATTCTACCATGGGAGCACTGTAGGATTCTTAGATCATCATAAATCAACATTTATTTGACCTATAAACCTTAGTTTCATCCACTCAAACATTAAATATAGCCCAAAATGCACAACCCCCTACACTTAATTCAGAATTTGCGGGAAATATTACATCAAATTGACCTTATCTCAGGTCAGTTGTTAACTGTAAAGGGCAAGACTCCTCCTTCACTGACCAGATGTTTCCACTGTTGATTGTCCATCTTATTCATTTAACTTATTTCACTTCAAATGACTGGTCAAAAGTCATAAAACTTTCCAGCTGTTATAGATAAGACCAACCTCCATGGTTAATTGACAGCTTAAATTACATGTGCATTTGTTTTGATTTTTTAATCATCACCATAGCTCATTAATTATTAGGTGTACTGAAAATATTTTTGCACCATTAGATAAAGGACATTTTATAGTATTGAAAAAGTTATAAATTAAAATTTTGATAAAATTTTAGCACTTTTGTATGGTGCTACCCTAAGGGACCGTAATCATATTTAAAAAAAATTTCTGGTTTGATTTATAATTTTTTTCCCAAACATTCTTTTCAAGAGTAGAATACAAAATTGAAAATTTATATTTTTACCCCCTGGGTCGAATGTCCACCAGAGAAGCATGTGTCAAAAACCTTTGTCACTCCACCATGGGCTGCATGTGTTCAGAGCAATAGACTATCCATATTGGGCGTAAAATGTACTGGGTTCAACATGTTGCGGTCGTATCATGCTGCGCTCGGCGAAGCTTTTTATTCTTTTTTGTTGAGGAGAAGTATGTTTTGTTCTGGGTAAGTTTAATATACCATTTTTGTATGGAAATTTCCTACTTCAGTGGCAGATACAGGGTGTTGTAACCCCCCTAACCTCCGAAATTTTGTTATTTTTGTGCTGATTTTCGACAACATAACATTGGTCTGGAATCCACCCTTTTATCCTCATTGGACTTTATGTTAAACCCTCTTTTCTTTATCTGCCCCTGTACGTGATTCTTTTAATTTTTAAAAAGACAGAAATTCAGTACATGCAGTACAAATTTAATATTTAAACTATTTGAATATATCATGCTGAGAGTGCTAATCTAGAACTTGGTTTCATTATTATTTTTTTGGGGTAGTCAATTTTGGTGGTTTCCTTGGGGGACAGACAGTCAACCATGAAAACCACAAAAATTTGCATCATATGAAAAATTATTCACAGTTATAGATTTTCATGATCATTTAGCTATGTTATAAATATTAGGGTAGGTGGAAGGCTTTTATTTTTTCAGATTTTTGCTTTTTTTCAGTACAAATTATGTAAAAGACATAATGCCCATCTCACTTCATTTGGGATGACCGGACAGACAAACGGACCCAAAAACTATTTGCCCCAGTTAACTTTATATATGGGGTATTAATGATTGTTTGGATGGAGATGAGAATCTTTGTTTTAAGTTGATATGGCATAGCAACTAGGTCTATTCTTACTACCATATATTTATTAAACCTATCCAAATAAATAGACTACCGATACATTAAAAAAAGATAAAATCATGAAAATGAAATGATATACATATACAAATGTATCATATAACATATACATTTATTTCAGAGTTTGACTTGTGTATTTATTTGCTAAAGGGACACTCAATGGATGGATATATCAATATTTTTACATTTCACTTAATTTTCATTATTGCTTATAAATATTCATAACTGCATACAAGTACATGTTTCTTGTAGCTCCTGGGAATTTTGACACCTACTCCATAGTAGACTACTTTGTGTATTGGACATTTATGGACAATAAATAGTTCATTAGACAGTAATTAAAACATTAAAAAGGTCGTTTGATCACTATGAAAACATTTTGACACCTTTTACCAAATAATACTAAGGTTTTATTAGCTATTTACATGTACAAATTGTACCACTCTGAGATGTGTACGTACATTTTATTATTGCTCTATTGGTACAATGTAAATTGTGCATACATGCATATATTGAGGATTTTTTTTACAAACATTTTGTAATTGCTTTATTTTAAGGTTAATTAGGACAACTGCCTCTAAAAATATCTGCTCATTAAAAATCTATTTTTATTGCCTTAAATATCAAATAATGTTGATATCTTTCATATTAAACTAAATTAAAGATAGGTCACTGGGCTTGTTTTTCCCATGTAAGGGTTCAAAGTTTGACTAAATTACAATAGCTATTAAAGGAAAGGACATATAAAATGCATAAAATCACTGCTGAAGAAAAAATCTCATATTACAAATTCAATTTTATTAGATCAGAATTAATATTATAAAGCAAATTTTGATATTAGAGTGAGAAATTAGGGGGTCACCAACTTCGTTTTGAATCGGCGTATTTTGATGGTCATATTTTACATTGATTATCTCCCTTGATATTTTCAAAACAATGATTTATTAAGTTAATAGTCATATCTCTATTCAAAAAATAATTTTATATGTTTAACATTTCTTTGATTTACTCAATTAATATTTTTGTTATGTATTTATTGATTTGCTAACATTTTCTTTGCATATTTAGATGTGCTTGGTCACATGACATGTACACCTGTCCTAATTAAGGTAGTACTCCACAATTAATTTATTTAGCTCATTTTTGCATGTGCTCGACGTTGACTATTTTGTCCCGGGTTCTTGTAATCGCTTAAACTGCTATTTGCACTTTAAACTAGGTGGTGTTCCAAACTCCGGGCATGTTTAGTCGTGTTTAGTGCCGTATTTGATTTCTTTGTTGTACTCGTTGCCCCTAGCAACTCTCAACATTTGTCAACAATTTGGGGACAAAAATACGCAAAAATCGGGGTTTTGTCCTTTTTTTGAACGTTGCCAGTAGTCGAGCTTTCGGTTCAGGTGAAACGTAACATGTATGAAATGAAAGCCCGAAAACAGTCCTTTCTTTTAAGACCAAATAAACCTATCCGACTTCGGCTCTTTTTTCCGCTAAAATTGTTCAAACTTAAAAATCTAAAAATAGCACATTTAAATTTAAGCCCATCCGCTGGTCACCATGCACAGCCGGAAGAGACGCTTTTTGATCATTGGTATTGATTTTTTCGAAATTATTCTTTAAAACAATAACCGTGGATCGTTATTTTTATATAACGGGTCCAGATTTTTTATTTGTCTTGTTTTAAGACCAAAACGAATCAATATTTTCATTTAACAAAAAAGTTCACAGGGGCCACATACGAAAACAATACTGTGAAAAAATCCTAATTGTGGAGTACTACCATAATGCCTTTGCAATTTTTGAAAATTTAACATGAGTTGCATTTTTCTCTTCTTGAGTATGTAACCACTTGGGGAATACCGGATATTATGATTTTTTTAAAGTTTTACCATAGTAACGCACGTTCAAAGACGGAAGCCCTTTTCTGATCAAGCTCTTTTTTGGACATTTTCCTACAATAACGTTAAATTCTTTCCCCGTTTGTATTGAATCAAATTTTGTATTTTCGTAACAAAATTGGTATTCGGTTGTGCTTAAGTCATTTTCTAGCCTATTTCAAACATTAATGTGAAAATTTGGAAGATTTCCGTGAAAAAATCTACAATAATGGCGTCCATGGAAACACATCATCAAAATTTGCTTAACATTTGCATAGCTAGCTATAATGCCTTGCGTTTCTATTCAAGCCGACTAAAAATTACAATTTTATGATTTACATACGGGGAAATATACTATATTGTGTAATTTTTATTTCTTCCGGGGAAATTATTAACGTTGTTAGCGTTACATACAGCATAACCAGCTGTACAGAATATAACGTTATTGACGATATTTTCAAAAATAAGCATGTTTGGTTGCTATGGGCATTTATGCTTAATAACTGATATTTTTCCCAAAATTTTTGAAACAAGTAATTCTCAAATACATTAGCTTTATTTTCAATAATTAAACCAAGGCCTAAAATCAAGATATACTCTTAAAATTTTAATGAGAATAATGCCATATGGTAGTACTCCACAATTAATTTATTTAGCTCATTTTTGCATGTGCTCGACGTTGACTATTTTGTCCCGGGTTCTTGTAATCGCTTAAACTGCTATTTGCACTTTAAACAAGGTGGTGTTCCAAACTCCGGGCATGTTTAGTCGTGTTTAGTGCCGTATTTGATTTCTTTGTTGTACTCGTTACCCCTAGCAACTCTTAACATTTGTCAACAATTTGGGGACAAAAATACGCAAAAATCGGGGTTTTGTCCTTTTTTTGAACGTTGCCAGTAGTCGAGCTTTCGGTTCAGGTGAAACGTAACATGTATGAAATGAAAGCCCGAAAACAGTCCTTTCTTTTAAGACCAAATAAACCTATCCGACTTCGGCTCTTTTTTCCGCTAAAATTGTTCAAACTTAAAAATCTAAAAATAGCACATTTAAATTTAAGCCCATCCGCTGGTCACCATGCACAGCCGGAAGAGACGCTTTTTGATCATTGGTATTGATTTTTTCGAAATTATTCTTTAAAACAATAACCGTGGATCGTTATTTTTATATAACGGGTCCAGATTTTTTATTTGTCTTGTTTTAAGACCAAAACGAATCAATATTTTCATTTAACAAAAAAGTTCACAGGGGCCACATACGAAAACAATACTGTGAAAAAATCCTAATTGTGGAGTACTACCTAACCTTAAAATGGAAAAGGATTTTATTGATGTTTCACCTTATTGTTTTGTAACAGTAAAAAGAATTTTTTTACTGTCTCTGTTTTTATGCAAATAAATATACAAATAGACGATATTGAGATGTGGAATAAGTGTACGCGACACAACAAACATAAACAAACAGCAATTAAAAAAATCACAACGGAAAACAGCAAGCAGTCTTCAACATGACCATAGGCCACTGCTTACCGTCTTGCATTGGCCCAAGACTTATAATACAATACAAAAGTATCAAAACCAATCCCTAAATCATCAACGAAAGACCCAATTCTTGACATAAAACAGTTGATTTCATCCTTTAAATCCTATATCTGAAGTAATGATGTGCAAACTTTCCATTTGTAATTTTAGTACCTCAGTAAATACAAATAAAAAGAATATTAAATTTCTTTCATATGTAGGTGTAGGTAAAAGTCCAAAATATGATTACATGTACATAAAATTTCAAATGTTGCATGAGAAGGAGACCTTTTGTAAGTGAATTACCAGTACTTTTCAAATAATTTAATTTAGCAATCAACATATAAAATTTCATAGTTGTAGAAGGAGTAAAGAAAAATGAATTTTGATACATGCACATGTAACATATTCATTTTCTTGTTGTAGAGACCTGAGTAAAAGACAGAAGGAAAATTTTGAACTGAAGATTTGAAGGTATGTTAATATACATGTATATGTATTTTCAACCAAAATTTAATTTTATAAGTAGGGGTCTAGGTGCCCTGCATCAGCCCCTCTGAATCCTCGTGATTTTCACATAAACCTGTCAAAAATTCAATTATCACCTTAGGCCTTGTAGGTGACCGGCTGTTTGGATGAGATAAGCCACAATTTCTAGAAAGATAAATTGATTTACATTGATTCTTAAATTATCTGTGATCAATTTCATGTCCTAAGTGGTCTCCAAGTTCCCAGTTAAGGCTTTTACATGTGATTGTCCTAATTTCTTGAAAGATTCAAAGACATTTTTGACCTGCATAAAGTTGATCATTTGAACAGGAGCTAGTGTTTCCCCCAGCCTTCAAAAAGGGCATGGTAAATTATTTCAAAAAGGGCACATGAAACGCGCCGCAGCCACCAGAAAGGGCACATGAAACGCACCACAGCCACTTGAACGGGCTCATAAGTCATGCACTCAACCATTATTAAGGCACATTAAAAAAGACATTATGCATAAACATTTATTGTACTCTACACTGTGACAAATCTTTAGAAAGGCTGTCCTTCCAGACTTTACTGTCACTGATTGTAATCTGCACATTGCAATATGGTCTGAAATATAAAAAGATAAGAACATTTCAGACAATTAAAAAAGTAAAATATTAAATTGATCTACATGTATGAGGGCATTCGACCAAGTAAATGAAAACATGATTATTTTTACACAGTGGTCTAACAACGTGTTTGATCTTATTTTCGAATTAAATAGATGAACTATAAAGTTTTAAATACCTTGGAAAGGAGAAATAGATCAGCTTCTTGCATTTTAATTGCACAGGATTGGTTCTTCTCCCTCGTTTTCATTTATATCTTGTCGCATATCAAGTTGTCCGTGCCTAAAGTGGTTTTGTTGTGTGGCCGTAATCACGATCTCAGGTTCTATAAGCGTTAATTTTAAATGCAGTTTAGTCCAAATGATCGGGGAACCAGTCAATGGGAGATAACTCAGAATCAAAATAAAAAAGAGGCCCATGGCGCTTAATATTAACGACGAAAAGGGCATGGCGCGAGGGAAACAGAATAAAAAGGGCATGGCGGCACAAAAAGGGCGGCATGGCGCAACGCCATGCTAAACATGCTTGGGAGAAACACTACAGGAGCAGTCCAGATCTGTCACTTGATGATAGTGGTCTCTTAGTTGTCCCCTGCCTCAACGCTTTGGAGGGACCTCACCTAGTAATGGTCTCCGTCTGTCCGTCCGTCCGTCTGTCACGTTTTTTGTGGGTGCAACTCCTCAGACACTACTGAGCGGATGTTGCTGAAACTTTACACACTGATAGGGTACTATTAGTAGGCGATCATCCCATATTTGAAATTTTCAAAATGGCCGCCATTTCCATGGAAATGGGGAAGAAAGGTCAAAATATTGGATATTCAATATCTTGGTTACCTAGGAGCACAGGGTTCTGAAATTTTGTAGGCTGATAAAGCAAAAGGTACTCTATAATAATACGAAAAAAATTATGCAATATTTACGGTTTTCGAGTTATTTATGAATTTGTGACTTTTCAGTCCGAAAAATGGGACTTTGTCAAAAGTTTTTGTGGGTGCAACTCCTCGGATACTACTGAACAGATGTTGCTGAATATTTACACACTGATAGGGTACTATTATTAAGTGATCATCCCATATTTGAAATTTTCAAAATGGCTGCCATTTCCATGGAAACGGGGAAGAAAGGTCAAAATATAGGATATTCAATATCTCAGTTACATAGGTGCACACGGTTCTGAAATTTTGTAGGCTGATAGAGCAAAAGGTACTTTATAATAATTCAAAAAAAATTTTGAAGCAATATTTACAGTTTTCGAGTTATTTACGAATTTGTGATTTTCTGGTCCAAAAATGGGACTTTGTCAAACATTTTTGACTGAATGATTTTGTCTCAACCATTTTCTATCGTTTCTCACAGAATATATTGCTCGAATTTACACACCACACAACTTTAATGTGGTGGCGGGGGACACATTGGCTATGCGTAGCAATTTTGTTTTGTCATAGTTTCAAGTGAGATCACTCTATTGATCTTTCTATAACTGTATTGATTCGCTGAACATGATCAATTGTGATTTGTCACCTAATGATTTGATCATATGTCCTCAGTGGTCTGACTGTCATTTAAATAATTGAGTTATCTGTATACATCCATTCCTAATCTATTTCTCCTTAAAGTTTGGTCTGTGAAATCTGAAGAATCAAAGAACTTCTTGACCTGTATAAAGATGAACTGAATCAGTTTTAATGATTTTATCATATTAAGTTCTCAGTGGTATCAAATTGTCAAAGTTTCAAGGGAGATCACTCTATTTCTCATGTTTCTATTACCGTATTGATTCTTATATTATCTGAAACTGATCAATTGTGATTTGTCACCTAATGATTTGATCATATGTCCTCAGTGGTGCCTGTCATTTAAATAATTGAGTTATCTGTATATATCCATTCCTAATCTATTTCTCCTGAAAGTCTGATTTGTGAAATCTGAACCTGTGATTTAGAGCAATAAGTATTGAAAAAAAAGACTAGCTAAGTTATTTAATTGGAAAAAAATAGAACCAAATCTCCCTGTTTGAATTTTTTTTCCAAATCACAATAAATTGTCACATCCAATTCAGTTATACTACAAAGTTTGATTATTATACAGCTTTCTCCATGATTTCAGTATTATTTGCTATTTATAATATGAATTTTTGTCTGTAAAACAATTCAAGTCTTTCAGCGTGCTCTTATTGGTACAGTAATATATAAAACAGATTTTTGAGTAATTCTCCATTATGTTTATATTATGACTTGTGTGTATTTATTTTTCAATTTGCTACAACAACAAATTTATATTTCACATGCAGCTGTCATACCTCTGTGATGCACTCAGCTAGTAGGACTCATCAAGAGTGCCAGTGCAATTAATCTACATATAACCTACCGTAATATCATTAATGAAGAAAAAATTTAAAGGTTAACGAGGCATTTATGCGTCATGGTTTTTATCCCAATGGTACAGGGAACAATTGCTTTGACAGACGGAATCATTACATCATTTAGAAATTTTTGGCATTTAGACATCTCCCTTAATTGTTATAGATCACCATGGAAATTAATTAAACAATAATTTGTTTCAAATGTGATTTTTGGAGATGAAAATACAAATTTGTTTGACTGGTACCCGAAAGTCTATGGCTGAGGGCAAAGCAAAGGATCATGGGATTGAAGGTAAGAGATTTTTGATGTTGTGTAATAAAAAAAGGGGGATGTGGTGATGTTTTTTATGTTGTGTGATGAAAAAAGGGGGAGGGGTGATGTTTTTGTTGTTGTGTGATAAAAAAGGGGGAGGGTTGATGTTGTTGTGTGATGTGAAAATATGGGGGTAATGATTTTGTTGTTTTATGATTTAAAAAGGGTGATGCATGGCACTTTAATAAATAATAGTTCTATTATATATTTTACACTTATCTAGAGTACATTATTTTATCATTGAGTTCTTTTTTTTAATTGATTTCAGTAAAACAATTTTAAATTTATTTTAAACACCATCCCACCTTTTCTCAAAAAATTAAAAGAATTGAAAAAATTTGTGTAGCCTCTGGATAAGTCAAATGAACCCTTTTTACATGGGTGAACAGGAGGGTCTTCAACCCTATTCCCTGTTCGTCTCCACCTCCATTTTACCCCACTAGACCCTGCTTCTTAAAACTAGGTTTTGATCCATTTAGATTGGATTGATCAATGTAATTCAAGTGAATGTATATGGCTTAAAGGAAAAGGATTGAACCATACATGTAACTTGCTCTAAATAAATGGCTAATGATTAGATAGGACATTTGTTGTTATTCTCTGAATCCCCCTTTTAGTGAATTCTTTTTGATTCCTTTAAATGCAAATGATAGAAACACACTTTGCCTTAATTAAATAGACAGTATTGAGATATATTACATGTATATACTCATGAAGAAATCTTTATTGTGAATCGCTTAGACGTTGTCACGTGATATGTGTTAATTTGCTTGGTCAACCAGTAATCGTTGGGTCGCATGGTAAGGTCACGCTCTCATGAGAATTTGCACGTGAGCCCCAGGAGTTTTCTTCATTATTGTATGGGTTGTATTTTTTTCTAATGGAAAAAGGTTAGAATGTCAGGAATATGTTTAAAATTTAATATTAAATTGTTTCATTTAAATATTCGATATAATATAACAGTTATCACCCTAGATGATAGTGACCCAACATTTCTTTCCCCTCGAAAAGTAAGGTCACCCTTGGGGCAAGCCCTTGGGTGACCTTAATTTCTCCAGGGAAAGAAACCATCGGGTCACACACCAACTAGGGTGATAATTGTATAATATTATATACTCATATAGAAATCTTTATTATGATTAGCTTAGATGTTGTCACGTGACATGTGATATTTCGCTGGGTCAACCTGTAAACAAATTGGGTCGCATGGTAAGGTCACCCTCTCGTGAGAATTTGCATGTGAGCCCCAGGAGTTTTCTTCAACATTTGTATGGGTTGTATTTTTTTCTAAAGGAAAAAGGTAAAAATGTCCGAAATATGTTTAAAATTTAATATTAAATTGTTTCATTTAAATATTCAATATAATACATGTATAACAGTTATCACCCTAGATGATATGTGACCCAGCATTTCTTTCCCCTCGAAAAGTAAGGTCACCCTCGGGGCAAGCCCTCGGGTGACCTTACTTTCTTGGGGAAAGAAACCACCGGGTCACCCACCAACTAGGGTGATAATTGTATAAGGTCAAATATTGTAGTTCTCTAAATCCACTTCTGGTAACCCCTACTCTTAGTGAATTTATTAACTTAAATCCTTTAAAAATGTTACCCAAATGAATTCAGGTATAAGATAGGAACATTAGCTTGCTTCGGGTATAAGATTTAGGAACACAATTTGCTTTAATTAACTAGACAGTAATGAGATAGGTCAAATGTAAGAAACCCTACTCCTAGTGAATTTATTTACTTAAAGGATATGATAGGAACATACATGCTTCAGGTATAAGATTAAGAAACACAATTCCCTTTAATTGAATAGACAGTTATTAGATAGGACATTTTATTGGGATCTCCTCCGACTTAATGAGTGACATGTGCATTCCATGTAATTATCAAAACATTCCAGCACATTAATGAAATTGAATTATATACATACAGCAATACTGAAGTTAATGTACACTTTTTTTCATTGGTTGGAATTCATTCAATAAGCTAATATATATACTCTTTCAAATATCTAAGAAAGGAGTATGATAATTGGCCCTGTAATTGGGCTGATTTTTCATTTTCAAGAAATTTAAATGAATGCATTGGAAATAACTCACAGAATACCTATATTTAACAAATATAATAGTTTTCTAGTGATAAAATTGTGCTGTTTCCTTCGATGACACCCTAAATATGAGAAAAAATGGGAAAATCTTCTTTTTTGTCGATTTTTTTCCCTTTTCACCACTTTTGTGTCAAAATCAAAAGTGGCTGCATGCTCTGACCAACATAGATTTTTGTTTATCAATTTATAACTAAAAAGTGAATATTTTAACCAAAAAATAATTTTGGTCAGAATATGCAGCCAACATTACAATGTATATTCATCATTTTTTACATGAAAAGAGGCTTAATATGTCAAAAATAGCGATTTTTAAAGAATTTCACTAACTTTAAAGGTCTTTGTTGTAGATGAAAGTAATTAATTCATGCACAATTTATGTCATTTTATAAAGTATACAGTCTTATTACCATTCTAGCAGAATTATTTTGTAGCTGTCTTGAATTTGAAATTTCTAAGGGCCGTTTTTGGCCCTTTCCGAACATACTCCTTTGATTTTCATGCACATGCACTTACACCTTAAAAAGCTTGAGACCTATTATAATGTTAAATTGTTCAGTACAATTTTTTGTATTTTGTATTTTGATCATGCTATATTTGTGCTTGTAAATATGTTACTGCAGCCCTAGTTTTTAGGGTTAATAGTTTGAAATAAAGTTTTTTTGTTAAAAGTTTTTAAAGTTTTTATTATGAAATAGAAAAAATAAGGTTAAGGTAAGATTTTTTAATATCAGTGAGTACACAGTCAAACAATTAACATAAGCTCTGAAGAGCTTTTGAGGGACGGCAAGATTAATGACTGCTTGGCTAATATAGGTCCTTGCACAGGGTTACATGTATAGGAGGAAAGACGGATATATATTCCAAGCTGGAAAATCGGTGAAACCCATGAGCAACGGTAGGTGCCTGGATACCTTGACAGTCATTTTGGACTCGAACCCACAGGGGTATTGATCTCAGTGCCTTAACTGCTCAGCTATCCCCCCTGTTAAAGCATGGTAATTGTACAAATTTTCACACATTTAATCCAAATGTCTATTTTCAATTTACATACATTTAAGACTTTTTTAAGAGAAAAATACAGTTTAATGTTAAAATCATTCAAAATATTATAATTATTTTATCACGTTGGACCAATGCCCCACTTTTTCTTTCTTTTTTACATGTACACTGATGTAGGTGTTTTAAAAATAAGATAAAGATGATTCCCCCCTTTAAGAAATATATAATTTTCTACATGCATGGTTAATATCTTTACCAATTGATGACATCAAGTAAATTTCAATTATTTTCTCTGTCAAATATAATTTTCTGGTTAACATGACTTGTTGTTCTGGTTAACCAAACCCCCTTACAACAAGTCTGCTTTAATTATCATCCATTCAGATTTCTATAATAGAAATAAATAGAATAAGACAAATTGTCAACCAAAGTCTTTAACAAAATAAAAGATTATAAGGAGTTAAGCGCCAGATGAAGTCATAAACTTTTTATAAATTTCTGCTATTCATTTATGGACTGCGGATATATATTTTTATTTCCCCACTTGTATGAGGGGCTATTATAAATTGTTAGTTTGAGTGTGTTTTGACTCTCAATTTAATATGAAGTTAGCTTTAATTAACATGATTAGGGCACATTCCCTTAATTCCAGGTCAGTGGTTCATTTACTTCCTGTTTTCTGAGCCGACTTAGATTATTTTAGGGTCACAAGAAGAAAATGTTCTTAGCCTAACATCCTCAGTGGTAATTCATCATAATGTACACTATAAATAATTAAATTATCTCTTCAATAATAAGATTAATTCACCTCTCCATCAAAGTTAATTATCTTAATTAAGATTAGGCCAAAGAAAGCATTTTTTATGTTGCTTGTATTTTGCAGTAGTCACATACATTTTAATGTCGACTGCAACGTGTTGCAAAGCGACATAAAGGGGTTACTTCAACACTATCTCTCGTTGTCCTGCTTCATCCAGCATGGTTGTCCTGGGGCCTTACAAATCTTTTTGTCGCATTTTTCCGGTCAACTAAAGAGAACAGCCTCTTGATATTTGGCATGTAGCTTCCTTCTATAGTACTATATGGTGCAAAGGGATTTTATGCCTGTTATTCATCTACTTCCTGTTTACCTAATATAGGCGACACGAGTCTTCCATGGAAGACCGCCACTCTAGTTCATAAAAGCATATATTAGATAATGTGCCACAAAATTTTCAAGGGTTTCTCTAGCTGACCTCTAAGCTATAAGATTTCTTGTCATTTCAAAATGAATATATATAAATGATGAAACACATCAATTTTTGCCTGTAATGAATGGATTGCTAATGTCCCATGCATCAATGCAAAAAAGAAACAATCCACACAAAGGAGATAAAAAAACTTTGAAACGCTGGGTGGGGGGTGGAAAAAAAACCCAATCTATTTGGGATGAAAGGGGTTTTAGATCAATATTGAAAATATCCAAACAAAATTACTGAATTTCTGAAGAAAGAGAGGGGCTCCAATCTTTAAAAAAGCTAGGCTCCTGATATGTCCCAGCAACAAGAACCAACCAAAAACTAGACAAAAGTAATTTGATAATTTTTCCTATAATCAAGAAAGACTTAAGGTATAATAAACATTTTCACTTGGCCTTCATGTTTTAGTCTTGTATAAGATGTTTAAATGGTAAATATATCTCTATAATTCACATCAGCATGCAAACAATCATTCTATTATAACACCTGAAGAGATTTTACCTTGATTTTATCATATTTGCATATTTATTACGATTTTTGGTGATGTAGGTATATTTTATGATTTATGAAATATCATTTTTTGTGGAATTATACATTTTATTTTTGCTTACGTGTGTTTGTGTGTGTTGTTTGCATGTGGATGTTAGTTTTACGATGAAAATTGACCATTGTAAGTTGAAGTATATTTATTTGAAATAGATGACATACTAGTGTTATCATTTATAACCATGTTGTTGATTTAGATAAAATTAAAATTTACAAGGTCTAAATACATAGTATAGTTTTTTTTATGATGATAAATTTGTATTATTAAGAAATTATTATGAACAGTTTATATTTTTCTCACTTTTGATTTGGATGAATTTTGATTTATTTAATATAATGAAACTTTTAACTATAAAATAAAAAGGTTAAGGTACATACAATTTGAAAATAACATCTCAAAATAGTTAACAACACCACTTTGAGGTAATTTGAAAATAAGGTTCCCTAACTTCTGTATGTGGGATTTTATACAGGTACATGTAAATGAATGTAAAAGTTGTTATACATGTATTTATTTTGGTTTAGGACTTTTGTAAATGGAATTTAATCCAAGGTCGGGAATAAAAGTAAGTGCCAGTTGATCACAAACAAGTGCATAATTGAATCCTTTGCAGTAATGAAGGACACTCTATGCCTTAATGTTCTCAAACCTAACCAATTGGTTTTATAACTAAAACTAATGTTTTGAATCCACAGGCCAATATGTCCTACAAAATTTTCATGTCTGAATATTCAATGATGGTATTGTTACTTTTTGACCTGCAGGCTTTTGTGATGAGACTATTTATATACATGTACAAGCTGAAAATATCAATACACTATGAAGTTACGGTTTGTCTTTGGCCATTATTTTAAAACTGTGCAAGACGCAAGTTTTGTCTATTTAAGAGTCATCAGAGATGCTCATACCAAATTAATGATCTTTTGATTTTTACAAGTTATTCAGATTTTGTCTGATTTGATTTATTGAATAGAATTTAAATCTCTTAGTATTTTTTGCATCTTCAAATATTAAAAAGTTTGTACTTGAAGTTTATCCTCATCTGGGTGAAATGTTTTTGGATCAATTTCCGATATTTGACAGACTATCTGTGACAGGATGATCATAATAAAAGATGCTAGCCCTTTTGAAGGGACTAAAAAGTGTATTGGAATTACTGTTAAAGACTCCTTTATAGAGATTTTTAAGAGAAGGCTCTGTTTCAGGTTGAGTTTCAGGTTTGAATAGCCTGATTATAGATTAGACCTTGTAGGACCAGATAAGCTAATCAGGCTTTAGGTGGAAGCCTAAGGGTCATGTGAGCTATTGTCATCGTTAAGCGTCCCTCGTCCGTTTACTTTTCTTCAAACATCTCCTTCTCTGAAACCACTGTAGGGATTACTTTCAAACTTTGTACACTTGATCTTTAGGATGTCCTCTACCAAGTTTGTGAAATTTGTGCATGCCGACCAACCAATATGGCCGCCTTTGCTAAAAATAGAACAGGGGGTCAGACCATAGCTCAAAAAGTATAAGAGATAGAGATAATCCGAAGCAACCTACCTTCTTCAGCATTAAAAGCTCTTAGACAACAAAACTCTTTATTGAGTCGAAGTTGTGGGATGACTCCTTATAGGAGTTATTTCCCCTTAATTGTCAAAATTGACCATTTTCACAGTTTTTGGACTATATCTTGAAAACCCTAAGTGCTAGAGGAAAAGTTAGCATTGCAAAATTATTCAGCTTATTGAGAGCTACAAAAATGATTTCATGGTCAAAATTGTCAGATCAACCTTTTAAGAGTAATTCCCCTTTAACTGTTTTCAATCAATTTTAACTTGTTTGTTTGTTTGTTTTTTTGAAAAGATTTGTAACTTTGTATTCTTGATCTTAGGAGTGTTTTCTAACCTAACTAGTTTCTTTAATGTATATCAATTTTATATAGACCATGTTTCACTCTCAGGTAGGAGGCTTTATTATAAGAGATCAGGTGAGCTATTCAGGCTCCTGGGAGCCTCTTGTTAAAAAAATACCATAGGAATTAATTGTTCTGTTGGACCATGTAAATGAGAATGCTATACATTTCTCTGTAATTTATTGCCAGTACATGAAACACAAGTTTATTTTCAAAGCAACAATAATTATATCTTCATGTAAATATTTATAGAGGAAATTTTCTTGTTGAAAGAGGGTTGAAGGAAGCTAAATCAATTACAGCTTCTTCCAAATTGTTATGTTCATAAGAATTGAAACTAAGATTTCATATTCTTGGCACTTTTCTCATTGTAATATTTCAAACCATTACACTGAAAAATTTGTTCTGTTTAGATGTGCTCAATTTATATAGTTGTAAAATGTATTGAGATATAAAGACAGGTCCTTTAAATTTGGTTTAGACAGGATTTTGTTTAATTCAGGGTTCAGTTTAGACAAGTTTCACTGAATATGTATTAAGCTATTAAAATACAATACAAAAACGGGTATAATTATAAACAGTTGCTGTGAAAGTATTAATATTTGTGGGGTACCAATTTTCGTGGTTTTCGTGGGTCAGGCAAACCACGAAATTAAATTCCCAACGAACAGAGAATTGAACATTGCTTTGATAAAGAATTCTTTAAACCAGGAATTCATGAATCCACGAATATACAATTTACTCCCAATCCACGAAAATTTGTACCCACGAATTTAAGTACTTTCACAGTAATTCGGTTATATTGTGTATTTAAAAGAGTCACCTCTTATCAGCACCATTTGAATCAAAACAATGGAGGGTCAAAAACCAAAAGTATTGAATGAAAGGTGCTCAAAGCCTAAAGGTTCCAACAGAGAAGCAAAAACAATAAGTCAGTCTGGATTTTAAAGACTGTCTTAAGATAGTTTTAATTGCTTGTTCTAAAGGGAATTGAGTGGAGTATTTTGAAATTCTCAACTTTCTGTATTACATGTATAAATCATATTAAAAAACAAACCTCAAATGAGGCTACCTTCAACATTTTTGGCCAAATTTCACGCAATGAAAAGATATAGGGGTTATAATGAATGTTCAGCAACAGCAGTTTTCTGTGAGCAACTACTGTATAGCGGGTTAATTTCGTGGCGTGCAAATTTTGCCATTTCATACCAAATGACTTAGTGGTTATATACGTGGAAATTTATTTCGCAATTTAATAACATTCTCAACACAAATTTATTTTGATTCTATTTTACGCTGGTTGTAAATTTCCACGATAGATTAATAGTTGCTAATATAGCGAAAATTAGAACCTCACAAAATTTCCTGCTAAATACGGTACCTCTGAATACGTTTGGAATGCAGTGTCAGCATGGGACTGAGGGATTCATTTTCTGGTCTGTCATAATTCCTACTTCCTGTTTAACAAAGTCTGGTCAGTTTAACTTTGTTTGGTTAACATTGCACTTTTCATAAGAGATATGATTGACTTTCTTCTTAATCATATTTTGTTTACAGTCTTTTATTGACATTTAGATCAGGAACAGGAAGTCCATATGTAAAAATCAATCTGGAATTAGATAAATCTACATGTACATATAAAGGTTTATCATTGAAGTTTTCTAATCCTTATAGAATGGTTTATTGCAGAACTTCATGCTGTTTTACAAATATATTTTTTAAGGACAAAGAATGTTTAAATATATATGCTACGTGTATTAAAAGGTTAAGAGCTAAAAAATTGGTTCACAGAATATGACTGCTTCCTTGTCCCTCTGTAAGGCACTGAATCCTTGAGATTAGAGAATACATCCCTTCTAAAACTGACAAAAATTATTGTTTTTTTTGTACAAAATCCATGTGAAAAATCTGAAAAATTTTCTCACATCTCTTTGCTTGGTGAAAAACTATTCCCCCCCCCCCACGTCACCGTCACCCCCCTTAAACTAATCCTGGATCCATTTCAGAATTTTAAGTTTAGTACAATGAGTACAGTCTAAGCATCTTCATATTCTTTATATTACATTCAACTCTAATTTTGATTTTAAATTTATTTTGAAGATTGAAAAACAAACAAAAAACATTAATAGAGAGGATGCAATAAATAAATTCTAATAAAACCTAATCATTGAATTTTATTGAACATTTGTCTGCTTCAAGAAGACTGTGAGTTTTATTAATTAGGAATATATTCACTAAAATGTGTATCAGTGACCACAGCCTTGAAATAGAAAAAGGCTGTTATTATAAAATTCCTCATAAAGATAGACTTTGCAAATCTTGTAAGTGTATTGAAGACAAGTATCATTTTATTTTAAATTGTAAAATTAATAGAAAGTTGAGAGAAAATACAACTCTATTAAAGCTGATAATAGAGAATTTTTCAATACAACATAAGAAGAAAAAGTGGTCTATTCGCTTAACCCTAAAACTTCTAAACATATTAGGTTGATAGGATTCTTTTTAAAACAGTCATTAGAACTGAGGACGGAAGTTTCATAAGTCATTTAATATGCTATTTGCCTTTATTACTTATACAATATATAGCATATTATATTATGTTCTTGTAGTCATCTTATATATTTGCTCTCTTATTTGTATCTGTATGTCTTTGTCACAAACTGTACATATGTTTAATGACAAATAAAAGTTAAATTAATTAAATGAAAATGTATGTGTGATAAAGTCTTTAATGATCGTTTACAGACAGACAGACATGAAAATAAATTTATATATTTTTGCCTATGTTTTTGAATGCATGATTGTAACTTATTGAAACAGAAAAAATTATGAATATAGCAGAAAGGAAATATGATTTTGAATGGTAAATGAAGGGAGCTTTTGTTCATATATTGTAGATGAAAAAAAAGACAGAATTAATTAAAATTTTCTTTTTTTATGAAAGTTACAGAATAAATAACTTTTCTTTTCCAATAACTAAAGTAAATGCATGTCTGTTGCTTGTGAAATATAGACAATTTTATTAATCTAAGCTTAATGTTTCATATTATAACATTTTTTTCATGATATTAATCACAGCTATACTTAATAAGATTTTCATAGAATAAAACAAATGCATGTCTGTAACTTGTGAGATACATGTAGTAAATTTTATCAATAAAGGGAAAGTGAGTTGTCATTTAAATCCAGCACCTATGATGTATCTATGTTAGTTGTTGTGATAACAAAACTATATATATATAGGTTAAGATCTGAAATTTTTATTTTTTAAATGTCACCCACTGTCTGTATAAGATGAGCTAAATGTGGGTTAATTGCAATCGAGGGTAGGAAGTTCACTGGAAACAGTTATACTTTATGTAACTATAGACTTAAGCTTACAGCAATCACTAAAAAAAAATGCTATTTCATGTCAAGTATTGCAAAATCATTTGTCCATAGCACAAGCGGACCCAGACACTTTCTATGGGGCATAATTGAATGAAAAATAAGAAAAGGCCTTTCGACATGTCAGTTGTTTTCTATATTTTCCCCCAAAAAGCTAAAAGGACCCCAACCTCTCCCTGCTAAATCTGTTATTGCTTGAAAAATCATTATGGTAATAAACAATTGTATTTCATGTATTTCATGTATAAGTAATATCAAAATCATTACTGATAGTAATTTAAGTTCATATCCGTAAGAGAGCAGCCCAGAAAATTGAGCAGTGGACATATTAGGATGTTCTTTGAAACTCCTATGCATTAAGTTGGATCTTTAAAAAGCTTAAAGTATAAATAAGGTTTTTCTTATTGTATAATATTTAATATTTAGGCACCTTAAGCCATATTAATTATGGCATGGACAATTCCCCTCAACTTTATATTAAACAGATTAAATCTATAAAGATGGTCTTTTATTTGTTTATTATTTGTGATTTCATATCATTATTTCTGAGTTTGGCTATTAAATCACGACAGTATTAATATTAGAGAAAGTTTGTCGAACTTTTGAAGATTTGTCGTGGGTCGAGAAGTATAATAACTTTATCGATGCGTGTATATTTAAAATTCAAACACTCTCTATAGAAATATATACAATATTTTGAATCTGAAGGATTTTTTTAATCAAATTAGGCGTCTCTCTCAATTTAAAGTAAGTTAAAGGTGTTGATGAAAATTTTTACGATTTGTCACTCACTGCGTTCAGATTCAATCGCTTGGGATTATTTGAAAAAAAAATCTGTGTTTAGTTTTGTCAAAGTATTTATCTAGGGATATAAATTGTCCTTTTTTGAAGACACTAAAAGAAGATTAAAATATATATAGATTTTTGTGTATTGGCAAGTGACAGAATATATACGTCTTTATTTTGCACTATATCAATCTCCATAGGGATTAAATAAATTTTATAAAATATCACCGAGAACCTTTATAATGATCGTCAGAGCGATTGATCTTTTACATAATGAGTTTGGGATTTCATATGTATGTGACAACAATAGCTTCTTATGTATTAAGAGAAATTAAGTGGGATTTTTTTCATGGAGAAATATTCTATAATTACGTGATTCGATTTAGATGTGAAATTTAAAAAAAAAAATAGACGGAGTTGAAAGTGAGACTGGAGTACATGTATGATGTGAATTTAATGTTAATTTTTTGAAAAAAAATTAAGTGGGAGTTTTAATTTGAGGATGAAAAGAGTGTTAAAGTGGAGAAAAAGACATAAGCAATCGTCAAAAACTGATCATGCAAATGGTAAATATATTTTGAATGGTATTGATTGTTGTAATGTCAATTACATTTTCAATTAAGAATGATAATTTTGATGATCACCAAATTGTTTTGTATCTGATTTGAATAGCAATTGGTATAATCAGACATGTTTTTGATGTAATTGTAAAAAGCTTGCAGATATACATATATGCAAAGAAAGTTACTGTAACTTTCACATGCAATGTCAGTTGTTTTTCATGCACACTATAGATTACATAGTACTCTGAAAGTAAAATGACAACCATGTGGTTTGGAGGTAGATTTTGATTTCCTTTCAAAATATAGTGTTAAAACAGTAACAATCAATCAATCAATCAATCAATCAATCAATCAATCAATCAATGCAACATTTTTTTTAAACATATAGCTTGTAATGTAAATTGGGCTCATTAAAACAGCAAAACAGTGTGATCTTGAAAGGGGGGTTAAGATGGATGAAAAAACACAAACATTTGTCAGGCAAGCTGTTAATAAACATCATTTGATGCATAAGATCTGTTTTGGTTTTGGTCTTATAAGATTACAGCTAAGATATTCTTTCACCAGTACGTTGCAGGGATGGATCCAGGATTTTTTTAAAGGAGGGGTCCAGACCTATATTATGACGAAATTTACCAGTTTTGTATGAAAATCACATATTTTGGCAGTGAAAGTGGGGGTCCAGACCCCCTGGACACCCCTCTTGGATCTGCCACTGCGTTGATGTTGCCTTTAGATTAAGAAACACTGAATTAGGGAGACATTAAGATATTAACTGTATATAGCATCATTGAAGCTGAACTATGTTGGCAGTAGATTTATTAATGGAATTCAAAATAGAGCAATTATAATGTCATTGTGCAGAGATTTGATTCTGCTGCTTCGGGACAATTTCCATTGAAAATTAAACTCAATAGAATAATTAATGTATTAACTACAGTAAACTATCATACTTATACCAAATAAGTTTATAAATAATGAATTTATCAATAAAATAAAAGTAGTCTTTAAGGCTGAAAATCAACAAAATTAGAACTGGGGAGACAAGGTTTCCAAAGAGCTGGTTCATGATGTATTGAATATTTTAATTATTAAAATAATTAAAATGAAATTGTCAAATATCTAAGTGCTGCTGTGTATCAATTACCGGTAAGATCGATTGTTTCAAATAGACGATAAAGAGGTGTTGAATAAGTGTACGCGACACAACCAACATTAAAGAAGAGGCAATTAAAAAAAATCTCCATGGAAAACAGCCAGCAGTCTTCATGACCAGAGGTCACTGCTTGCTGTCTTGCATTGGCCCAAGACTAAAAATAAAATAAACAAGATTCTAACAAATCCCTGGATTATCAACGAAAGACCCATTTCTGGACATAAAACAAAAAGCAGACAAGGATTCCTTGCTTAGGACAGGCACATATAAAATGTGGCGGGGGTAAACTAGTTTTTAGCTCACCTGACCCGAAGGGTCATGTGAGTTATTGTCATCGTTAGGCGTCCGTCCGTTCGTCATTAACATTTCATCAAAGATCTTCTTCTCTGAAATGACTGAAGGGATTGCATTGAAACTTGGTATCCTTGATCTTTAGGATGTCCTCTACCAAGTTTGTGAATTATATACATGTCGACCAACCAACATGGCCGTTGTTGCTAAAAATAGAACAGGGAGGTCAGACCATTGTTTTTGGCTTATAACTCGAAAAGTATAAGAGATAGAGAAAATCCGAAGCAACCTTCCTTCTTCAGCATCAAAAGCTCTACAAATATCCCCATAGAGTCGAAGTTGTGAAACGACTCCTTATAGGAGTTATTGCCCTTTAATCATCAAAATTGACAATTTTTGCAGTTTTTGGACTATATCTTGAAAACCGTTTGAGCTAGAGGAAAAGTTAGCATTGCAGAATTGTTAAGCTCATTGAGATCTACAAAAATGATTTCAGGGCCAAAATTGTCAGATCAGCCGTTTAAGAGTTATTCCCCATTAACTATTTTATCCATTAATTACACTGATTTTCAAAAATCTTCTTCTCTGAAACCACTGAAGGGATTGCATTGAAACTTGGTATACTTGATCTTTAGGATGTCCTCTACCAAGTTTGTGAATTATATACATGTCGACCAACCAACATGGCCGCCGTTGCTAAAAATAGAACAGGGGGTCAGACCATTGTTTTTGGCTTATAACTCGAAAAGTATAAGAGATAGAGAAAATCCGAAGCAACCACTCATGTTTAGCATCAAAAGCTCTACAAATCTCTCCTTTGAGTCAAAATTGTGAAACGACTCCTTATGGGCGTTATTGCCCTTTAATCGTCAAAATTGACCATTTTTGCAGTTTTTGGGCAATATCTTGAAAACCGTTAGAGCCAGAGGAAAAGTTAGCATTGCAGTATTGTTAAGCTCATTGAGATCTACAAAAATGATTTCAGGGTCAAAATTGTCAGATCAGCCATTTAAGAGTTATTCCACTTTAACTGTTTTTTAGCTCACCTGACCCGAAGGGTCAAGTGAGCTATTGTCATCGCCATCCGTCCGTCGTCCGTCTGTTACTTTTTCAAAAATCTTCTTCTCTGAAACCACTGAATGGAATTTTTCAAAACTTGGCCCAAGTATTAATCAGGGCATGATGTTTAAAAATTGTGTTCGGCTTTATGATTTGATAACAAACATGGCCGCTGTTACTAAAAATAGAACATAGGGTAAAATCACATTCAAAGACTTATTACTTGAAAACTAGAACAGATAGAAAAAATCTGAAGGATCTTAGGCTCTTCAGAATCAAAAGCTCTACAAAAGTCTCCATTGGGTCGAAGTTGTCAGATGACCCCTAATTGGGGTTATGGCCCTTTTAAGGTCAAAAATAGCATTTTTAGCTCACCTGGACCGAAGGTCCATGTGAGCTATTACCATCACTTGGCGTCCGTCGTCGTCGTCGTCTGTCGTCGTCGTCGTCTGTCGTCGTCGTCGTCGTCTGTTAACAATTTTTCAAAAATCTTCTCCTCTGAAACTACCAAACAGAATTTAATGAAACTTGGTATGAATGATCCTTAGGGTGTCCTGCACCAAACTTGTGTTTCGATTTTTAATCCGTTAAAAAACATGGCCGCCGTTACTAAAAATAGACTAGGGGGGTCAGACTACTGTTTTTGGCTTATAAATCAAAAAGTATAAGAGATAGAGGAAATCTGAGGCCACGCTACTGATTCAGCATCAAAAGCTCTACAAAAGTCTCCATTGGGTCAAAGTTGTCAGATGACCCCTTATAGGGGTTACGGCCCCTTAAAGGTGAAAAATAGCATTTTTTCATGTTTTTGGCCTACAGAATGAAAACTATTGCAGATAGAGATTAGCTGTTGCTTGCTTAAATGTTCAGCTCATTTTACTCTACAAAAGTCTCCATAGGGTCGAAGTTGTCAGATGACCCCTTATAGGGGTTACGGCCCCTTAAAGTTGAAAAATAGCCATTTTTCATGTTTTTGGCCTACATAATGAAAACTATTGCAGATAGAGATTAGCTGTTGCTTGCTTAAATGTTTAGCTCATTTAGCTCTACGAAAGTCTCCATAGGATCGAAGTTGTCAGATGACCCCTTATAGGGGTTACGGCCCCTGAAAAATAGCGATTTTTCATGTTTTTGTCCTACAGAATGAAAACTATTGCAGATAGAGATTAGCTGTTGCTTGCTTAAATGTTCAGATCATTTAGCTCTACAAAATTCTCCATAAGGTCGAAGTTGACAGATGACTTCTTATAGGGGTTACGGCCCCTGAAAAAACGCGATTTTTCATGTTTTTGGCCTACAGAATGAAAACTATTGCAGATAGAGATTAGCTGTTGCTTGCTTAAATGTTCAGCTCATTTAGCTTTACAAAATTCTCCATAGGGTCGAAGTTGTCAGATGACCCCTTATAGGGGTTACAGCCCCTGAAAAATAGCGATTTTTCATGTTTTTGTCCTACAGAATGAAAACTATTGCAGATAGAAATTAGCTGTTGCTTGCTTAAATGTTTAGCTCTACAAAATTCTCCATAGGGTCAAAGTTGTCAGATGACCCCTTATAGGGGTTACGGCCCCTGTAAAAAGCGATTTTTCATGTTTTTGGCCTACAGAATGAAAACTATTGCAGATAGAGATTAGCTGTTGCTTGCTTAAATGTTCAGCTCATTTAGCTCTACAAAAGTCTCCATAGGGTCGAAGTTGTCAGATGACTCCTTATAGGGGTTATGGCCCCTTATAGGTGAAAAATGGTGTTTTTGGCCTATAGAATGAAAACTATTGCAGGTAGAGAAAAGCTTTTGCTTGCTTAAATGTTCAGCTCATTTAGCTCTACCAAAGTATAGGGTCAACATCAAGACCAGGTGAGCGATTCAGGCTCCTGGGAGCCTCTTGTTTCATGTTTTTGCCCTTTAGCATGTTTAGAATGTAAATTATTGCAGATAGAGAAAATCTGTTGCCTGCTAAAATGTTCAGCTCATTAAGCTCTACAAAAGTCTCCATTGGGTCGAAGTTGTCAGATGACCCCTAATTGGGGTTATGGCCCTTTTAAGGTCAAAAATAGCATTTTTTCATGTTTTTGCCCTTTAGCATGTTTAGAATGTAAATTATTGCAGATAGAGAAAAGCTGTTGCCTGCTAAAATGTTCAGCTCATTAAGTTCTACAAAAGTCTCCATTGGGTCGAAGTTGTCAGATGACCCCTAATAGGGGTTATGGCCCTTTTAAGGTCAAAAATAGCATTTTTTCATGTTTTTGCCCTATAGAATGAAAACTATTGCAGATAGAGAAAATCTGTTGCCTGCTAAAATGTTCAGCTCATTAAGCTCTACAAAAGTCTCCATTGGGTCGAAGTTGTCAGATGACCCCTGATTGGGGTTATGGCCCTTTTAAGGTCAAAAATAGCGTTTTATCATGTTTTTGCCCTTTAGAATGTAAATTATTGCAGATAGAGAAAAGCTGTTGCCTGCTAAAATGTTCAGCTCATTAAGCTCTACAAAAGTCTCCATTGGGTCGAAGTTGTCAGATGACCCCTAATTGGGGTTATGGCCCTTTTATGGTCAAAAATAGCGTTTTTTCATGTTTTTGCCCTTTAGCATGTTTAGAATGTAAATTATTGCAGATAGAGAAAAGCTGTTGCCTGCTAAAATGTTCAGCTCATTAAGCTCTACAAAAGTCTCCATTGGGTCGAAGTTGTCAGATGACCCCTAATAGGGGTTATGGCACTTTTAAGGTCAAAAATAGCATTTTTTCATGTTTTTTGCCCTGTTGAATAAAAACTATTGCAGATAGAAAAGGTGGGGCTTGCTTTAATGTTCAGCTCATTTAGACTCAGGAAAGTCTCTGTTGTGTCTAAGTTGGGACTTGACCCATTAAAGAAGAGACCATTATGCCTTAAGGACCAGGTGAGCGATTCAGGCTCCTGGGAGCCTCTAGTTTCCATTAATTTTAACTGATTTTCAAAAATCTTCTTCTCTGAAACCACTGAAGGGATTGCTTTGAAACTTGGTACACTTGATCTTTAGGATGTCCTCTACCAAGTTCGTGAATTATATACATGTTGACCAACCAACATGGCCGCCATTGCTAAAAATAGAACAGGGGTGTCAGACCATTGTTTTTGGCTTATAACTGGAAAAATATAAGAGATAGAGAAAATCCGAAGCAACTTTTCTTGTTCAGCATCAAAAGTCCTTACAGGAGTTATTGCCCTTTAACTGTTTTTTTTTCTATTAGTTTAAACTGATTTCCAAAAATCTTCTCTGAAACCACTGAAAGGATTGGTGTGCAACTTTGTATACTTGAAAAATTGTGAAATTTATTCAAACTTTGGCATAAGAGATCAGGTGAGCGATTCAGGCTCCTGGGAGCCTCTAGTTTGAGGACTGTAGTGATTGAGATAAGAATTGTTTCAAAGCTCATTTGTTATACAAACACACCATCATGTTACACTTGTTATAAAGGGTAATATTTAAAAAAAAATTATATTTATATTTGTATTTTAAATTTATTCCAAAATTAGTCAATCAAATAAAATAGACTTTGGGTCCTGAGAAGTGTTGATGTCAACTTTTGTTTATTTTAAAATTTATATTATGGAAGTACATAACTACATATTTTAGTGTATACCAATTCTTAAAAAAGAGGTTTGTGGACTACTGATTCAATAATTAAAAATTTCAAGGTTAAACTACTAGGATTATAAGTGAATTAATTATGAATAACAATAAAGTACAAAAATGTACTTTAGAGTAAAAAAAAAGATGAATATCTTATTAATGAAAATAATAAATTATGTTTATCTTTTCTTTTTAAGGATTGGACAAAGAGGACACCACAGAAGTTGATGATATTCAGTGGGACGAAGCAGGAATCGGAACGTGGCATAAAGATCAAAACGGGGCAAATCCTTCAAGCCATGTGACCCTTCAGACGGACGAGGGGATTTCGTCTCCTGAACATCAGTGTACAAAACCCAACGATGAAATTCTAACCGAATGGGACAGTCAATTTGATTTCTGTTTGAAGGACAGTCCAAATAACTCGCCAGTCAAATCAAAAACAAAACGAGAGGTCAGTTCAAAATCCCCGAAAGTTAGGGTAAAGGAAGTTTTGTTCAAAGGGAAAGATTTCGTCAAATCTAAAGTGAATAGTTGTAAGGAAAAGTTTAGTCGGAACTCTATGAAGGAAAACAAAAAGAAGGAAAGTCATTCAGCTGAAAATGGAGAGGAAAAGGGAAATAACTCTAGTTTGTGTGGGAAGGGAGATAATTCAAGTCTATGTGAAAAGGGAGATAACTTTAATGAACTTGAAAAGGGAGGTAATAAGAAAATGGAAACAGAACCAAAAAATTCTGTTATAGCAGCTGATAATGGAGATGAAGTTGTGACTGTCTCAGCTCAGAATGGAGGTCATGAGGACTTTATGGAACTCCCTGAATGTTTTACTACATACAAAGGTATACTCTTTATTTTCATAATGATAAATTTTCATGGAATTCTGAAAAATGAATTTCTGTTGCAAACTACAATATATACAAAGGTATACTCTTTATTTTCATGATGATAAATTTTCATGGAATTCTGAAAAATGAATTTCTGTCGTGAACTACAATATATGTACTTTCACTTTATGTAATTGTTAGCTCACCTGGCCAAAGGCCATGTGAGCTAATGCCATCACTTGGCGTCCGTCGTCGTTAACTTTTCTTCAAACTTCTTCTCCTCTGAAACCGCTGAACAGATTCAAACCAAATTTGGTCTGATGGTACCTTAGGGTATCCCCACAGAACTGATTTGGGATTTTTGATTCGTCGAAAAACATGGCCGCCGTTGCTAAAAATAGACCATGGGGGTCAGACTACTGTTTTTGGCTTGTAAATCAAAAAGTATAAGAGATAGATGAAATCTGATGCCACCCTGCTGCTTCAGCATTAAAAGCTCTACAAAAGTCTCTATTTGGTCAAAGTTGTCAGATAACCCCTTATAGGAGTTACAGCCCTTTAAAGGTGAAAAATAGCGTTTTTTCATGTTTTTGCCCTATACATGTAGTATGAAAACTATTGCAGATAGAGAAAAGCTGTTGCTTGCTTAAATGTTCAGCTCATCAAGCTCTACAAAAGTCTCCATAGGGTCGAAGTTGTCAGATGACCCCGTACAGGGGTTACGGCCCCTTAAATGATGTTTTTTCATGTTTTTGGCCAATAGAAAGAAAACTATTGCAGATAGAGAAAAGCTCTTGCTTGCTTAAATGTTCAGCTCATTTAGCTCTACAAAAGTCTCCATAGGGTCGAAGTTGTCAGATGACCCCTTATAGGGGTTACGGCCCCTGAAATAATGTTTTTACATGTTTTTGGCCCTTAGGAAGAAAACTATAGCAGATAGAGAAAAGCTGTTGCTTGCTTAAATGTTCAGCTCAATTAGCTGTACAAAAGTCTTCATGAGTCGAAGTTTTCAGATGACCCCTTATAGGGGTTACGGCCCCTTAAATGATGTTTTTTCATGTTTTTGGCCTATAGGAAGAAAACTATAACAGACAGAGAAAAGCTGTTGCTTGCTTAAATGTTTAGCTCATTTAGCTTTACAAAAGTCTCCATAGGATCGAACTCGTCTGATGACCCTTAATAGGGGTTACGGCCCCTAAAGTAACTTTTTTCATGTTTTTGGCTTATAGAATGAAAACTAGAGCAGATGAAAAAAAGCTGTTGCTTGCTTACAGGTTCAGTTTATTTAGCTCTACAAAAGTCTCAATAAAATTGAAGTTGTCAGATGACCTCTTATAGGGGTTATGGCCCCTAAAATAATGGTTTTTCATGTTTTTGGCCTATAAATTAAAAAATATAGTAGATAAAGAAAAAACTGTTGCTTGCTTAAATGTTCAGCGCATTTAGCTCTACAAAATATAGGGTTGACATGAAGACCAGGTGAGCGATTTAGGCTCCTGGGAGCCTCTTGTTATATAATTTTATCTCCGCTCATTGTTTGTTAAGTTTTATAATTAAATCTCCGCTCTTTGTATCTGGAGTTATATAATTGTATCTCCACTCATTGTATATTTTCTCCTTTCATTGTGTTTCTTTTGTTTAACTAAACAATGTTATTTCGTGCAACCGAGTAAACAGAGCAATATTTTAGGTTTGAATGTTTGTATTTTGATTTTTCATTGGCGTGTAAATCTGTTGACCGTAGCACATTTTGAATGAAGCACGCTACAGTTTTACAACCCTATGAAACATCAAAATGAAATGACCCACAAAATTATCATGACTCATTGAACAGTAATAAAACCACAGTGACTGTATTTGTTTCTTAATTTAGGTGCTGAAAATAATGAATCTGCAATCCACCATGCACTAAACAGAAGCAACCACCTCACCAATGGAAGTGATCCACACATAGAATTAACCAATGGGAATATGGTACACGAACATGGTTCTGCTGACAACCCTGATGCTGAAGATGATGATGTTTTTTCTGAGGTCAAAGGTCAAGATAACCTTCAAGTAGCTGTTACAAATACAACTGATGGAGAGAAAGTCAAAGATCAAGGTCAGGCTGATAAAAAGAGGTAAGTAAAATATGTTTAGGTTTGCTATTAACTATAAGAAGATAGTTGGTGTAATATATTCTTTCCTACTTCATAAAATATCAGGTACTGATCGTGAAATTTTAGTGGAGGTTATTATAGCAATTACAAAACATCAGCAAAATTATCCCCAACGGAAAGATTCAGGCTGTAAAAGAAAAACCTGTATAGGTTTTTAGCTCACCTTGCCGAAGGCAATGTGAGCTTTTGCCATCACTTGGCGTCCGTCATCCGTCGTCCGTCGTCTGTCGTCCGTCGTTCAACTTTTCAAAAATCTTCTTCTCTGAAACCCCTTAGTCAAATGTAATGAAACTTAGTAGGGTTGTTCTGTAGTATGTCCTCTACAAAACTATCGTTCGAAATTTTGATTCGACAAAAAACAAGGCCGTCATGGCTAAAAATAGAACATAGAGGTAAATTTCAGTTTTTTTGCAAATTACTCAAAAACCGTAACAGATATCAAAATTCTGGCATGGGTTAAAGTGATCAGCATCTCAAGATCTACCTACCCAGAAATTTTCAAGAAGATCCAACATCTGATGTAGGAGTTATTGCCCTTTTTCTGGATTTTTTCAAAAATTTTACTTATTTAGCCCTTTATCTTGAAAACTATACAAGATATTTCAAAACTTTAAATTGCATTTGACTTAGCACATCAAGATCTACTAAAATTGTAACAGAGTCAAAGTGGTAGGATGGTTCCTTTTGGAGTTATAGCCCTTTGATCGTAAAAAATTGACCATTTTCACAGCTTTATTTCAATTTTTCAAAAATCTTCTTCTCTAAAACCGCTTGGCCAAATGAAATGAAACTTGGTAGGGTTGTTTTTTAGTATGTCATCTACAAAATCATTATTTTAATTTTTGATTCAACAAAAAACATTGCAGCTATGGCTAAAAATAGGACATAAGGGTAAATCACAGTATTTTTCAAATTGCTCAAAAATGGTAACAGATATTAAAATTCTGTTCGGGTAACAATGATCCTGCCCTGAAGTTTTGAAGAAGATCTGACAATGGTTGTAGGAGTTATTGCCCCTTTTCTTGTTTTTTTTTCCCTTCAAATTTTGCTCTTTTTAGACTAATATCTTGAAAACTATTCAAGATATTTGAAAAATTAAAATTGCATATGTTTAAGCACATTAAGATCTAAAAATTATGTAATGGGGTCAAAATTGTAAGACCTTTCTTGATAGGAGTTGTTACTTTTAGAATATTAAAATTGATAATTCCACAGAGAAGCAGTCCTTTGTTAAAATATCCAGCTTATAAGAATCATCAAATACAAGGTGAGCGATTCAGGCTCCTGGGAGCCTCTAGTTGCTTTATTTGCCGTAAACTTGAGGACTGAAAAATTTGAACACCCAAAATATTTATTTATATGTTAAAAGTAACAGCTTCAATATGAAACTGCGTAAATAACATGCAAAAATAATAGCACTTCTTTATCAAGAAAAACATGAAATTGTCCACTCACTAAAAAAAACCAACACTTATTTGTTAGCATAAAAATCAGAAGAAATGTTAATTTATCCTCTACACGAAAAATTCACTTTACAAAAACGCTAGAATAATAACTTAAAGAAATTGAAGATAAATCTAATTTGGGAAATAGAAGGAAAATGCAGAAAAACAAATTAACTTGAACACTAGTTTTGAATGTTGTAATTATGAATATCAAGAAAGTTGTATTATTGATTAGAGTTATCTCTCTTAGGTCATTTTATATTATTCTTTCAACATGTTATTTTTTCTCTACTTTTTAGGAAAGACAGTACAGAAGAAGACCAAAGAGTTCTTGATGAGGCAATACCCCTCGGCACAGAAGGTATTTTTTGTTGGACCGTTTCGTATTATCCATTTAAATTTCAAAATTGTTAAATCCTAAGGTTCTTCCTACCCCAGACATAGGTTGATCATCTTAGTAATAATTTGGTTCCCCAGTTTGGTATTTTTGGTTTTACTGTTCTATGCTCTTCATAATCATATAGTGTTTGGCATTTTCAATATTTTTGGTAGAGTGCCTCTGATGAGTCTTGAATATATATAGACGAAATGCGCGTCAGGCGTAGCAAAATTTATTGTCTGGAACTTTGTTGTCATTTATATTTGTTAGATTGTTTGAGATCTTTCTTTTCTTGAAAGGGAAAATGTTACTGACAATGATTTTTTTTTCGTACACATTTTTTCCTGAATATTATATCCAAGGATTTAGGAATCTTTAAGATTGTAGGATTTTTTAATGATTTGATCCAATAAATAAAAGTGTACAGAGTGGATACAAATTTGGGGGCTCTGGGGGCCTCTCTTCTTTTTGTCAGAAAATATGATTGGATATATAAGAAATCATTAAAGCATGATAAGGATGTACCTCCCCTTTTAGCCCTTTTTGACATTTCTGGATCTGCCACTGTTATCTTAAAATATATTTATCAGTATTATCAATGTTAATAAGTCTTGAGTTGTAGTAAATCCATGTTGACGAGAAGATTCCAACTTGTTGAAAAAAAAACTTACTTTATCTTATTTCTACATGTGTATTTTTTCGTACAAGGAAGAACAATGTAAGAATTGATAGTAGATGATTTATACATGTATTTTTTCAGATAAGCATGATTCTAAAATAACGTGTACATGTAAGACTATATCATAATATATAATTAGATAATATACATATTTTAACTCTTTAGTAATTTTACTTGAAATGTGGAAATTTTTTTGTAGAGGTTCCGTTTGTAGTTTATTTTTAAAATTAAGTTAAACATTTGAAAATCTTCAAAACATAATTTTTAATGAATTCACAATATGTACCCAAGAAAAATGTAATTCAGATACAAAAATTTCCACTTTTTATAGAATTTTCTAGTCTTAACTTATAGATTGTAAAATTTTAGAAAATTGGTCTAAATAAGATTATAGTTATTTGTAGAATAAAAAAATCCAAATAGAAAACTACTGTTAGCAGTCCATTCACTTTTTAGACAGATGAACTTAAATTAGTAATTCTAATTAACACATGGTTCACATTGTCTTTTGGGAAATTTGGTCATTTCACCTTACCCTTTCACTAAATAAAAGGTGCAAAATATCTTTGCAGCAATAGAAGATACCTGAAGATTTATATATATTATTACCTGTTGTATTTATATCTTTATAACAACATTGTTTCTTTATTGCAATTTTTGCTTTAACTATCTTTTCCAAATTCTTCTCTCGATATTATTACTGTAAAATTATTAATATATATGTATCAATGCATATCTTATACCAATATTAATGAACATTAGAATTATCCCCCTTTATATGTACATGTATCAGCAAAACATGCATACTGAACTAAATAATTTACTAATTAAGATGTTTATTACTAATTAAAGTATGATATCTTTAACTTCCTGAAGTGGTGAAAGTTTATTTACTTGCAAATATATAGTATTATACATTAACGTACAAAGTAATCAGAAAATTTGCATTTTAAAGGTTAAATTTGAATTTAATTTTGATTCTATTCTTTTTATTTTAGCCCAGTCTTTTGGAAATGCATCAAGGTATGTTTGTTTTTAGTTACTTTATTAATTTAAATCATCTGTATGAAATCACTAACAATTTGGAATCATATTCTTTCAAGTCTTCACCAAAACAACATAGGCTCAGAAATATAATTGTATCCCCACTTCTAAGAGCCAGGGTTATATTGCAGTTACCTTGTCAGTCAGTCTGTCTGTCTTTCTGTCTACAAACTTTGGTTTTATTTTTAAATGTTGTTTTGCGCCTTCCCTTTCTAGGTCAGTTGGCTGTCTACTTCCTGTTTTCAGAATTGTGGAGTGGGGGTATCCTTGGGACAACTTAGTACAACCCCTTGATTGAATAGTTGTAATTGCAAGATAATCAGGTTTAGCTCCTTTGCCAAGTTTGCCCCATCAAAATAAGCCCGTATACATGTATGTATAAGGTTTTAGACACTTATATATTTTTTCTTCAAAAGTTACATAAAATGAAATGAAGATGATGATTGTCTTAGTCCCTGTTTTGTAATTTGCAAAACCTTCTCCACCTATCTGTAACTAGGTTTGCCAGTTCCCTGTTCATAGTTTGTGGTTTCCTCCACCTTTTATTCTGAACATGGCTTCCCTGTATGGCCCAGGTGTGTGGAAAAGGGTATGGGGAGACCGGGGGGGGGGGGTGTAACTTAATACTATTTTGGGTGGGGATGTGCCATTTTCTATTTAAATTCAATACCCATATTTATATAAAATCGACAATTTTCTGACCCATATTTATATAAAACCAACAATTTTCATGACCCATATTTATATAAATCGACAATTTATATGACCCATATTTATATTCAGTAAACTATATAGTTATATTTATCATAATTTCATTAGATATTTTTACATGTATATATATGAGGTCTATATTATAATTGTTGCCACATATAAAATAAGGGATGAAGATTGTATCTCACAGCTTATAGCTGTTGCAGAATTTCATGGGGTATATCTATATAAAAATGGACAAAACATGACCCATATTTACATGAGACCAAGTTTTTTTATGGAAATTAAAAAAGCATATCCATTTTTGTCTCGCCTGCGACGAATAGTCGCGGAAGGCGAGACATAGGTATTACTTTCCGGCGACGGCGGCGGCGGCGACGGCGGCGGCGTAAACTTTTTTGTAAGACTTTTGTGGACGATGAATTGCTTGAAAAGTATAATAGCTAGGCATCTGATATTTGGTATACAAATAGTTCAGGTTATGGTCTACGCAATTGCCACCATGCCGTTTGACCCTGACCCCATTTTCACGCTCCAGTGACTCTGTGAACTTAGGTCTTTTTTCAGGCCGTAAACTTTTTTGTAAGACTTTTGTGGACGATCAATTGCTTGAAAAGTATAATAGCTAGGCATCTGATATTTGGTATACAGACAGTTCAGGTTATGGTCTACGCAACTGTCACCATGCCATGTGACCCTGACCTCATTTTCACACTCCAGTGACTCTGTGAACTTAGGTCTTTTTTCAGGCTGTAAACTTTTTTGTAAGACTTTTGTGGACGATGAATTGCTTGAAAAGTATAATAGCTAGGCATCTGATATTTAGTATACAGACAGTTCAGGTTATGGTTTACGCAACTGTCACCATGCCGTGTGACCCTGACCTCATTTTCACACTCCAGTGACTCTGTGAACTTAGGTCTTTTTTCAGGCTGTAAACTTTTTTGTAAGACTTTTGTGGACGATGAATTGCTGGAAAAGTATAATAGCTAGGCATCTGATATTTGGTATACAGACAGTTCAGGTTATGGTCTACGCAACTGTCACCATGCCATGTGACCCTGACCTCATTTTCACACTCCAGTGACTCTGTGAACTTAGGTCTTTTTTCAGGCTGTAAACTTTTTTGTAAGACTTTTGTGGACGATGAATTGCTTGAAAAGTATAATAGCTAGGCATCTGATATTTAGTATACAGACAGTTCAGGTTATGGTCTACGCAACTGTCACCATGCCATGTGACCCTGACCTCATTTTCACACTCCAGTGACTCTGTGAACTTAGGTCTTTTTTCAGGCTGTAAACTTTTTTGTAAGACTTTTGTGGACGATGAATTGCTGGAAAAGTATAATAGCTAGGCATCTGATATTTGGTATACAGACAGTTCAGGTTATGGTCTACGCAACTGTCACCATGCCATGTGACCCTGACCTCATTTTCACACTCCAGTGACTCTGTGAACTTAGGTCTTTTTTCAGGCTGTAAACTTTTTTGTAAGACTTTTGTGGACGATGAATTGCTTGAAAAGTATAATAGCTAGGCATCTGATATTTAGTATACAGACAGTTCAGGTTATGGTTTACGCAACTGTCACCATGCCGTGTGACCCTGACCTCATTTTCACGCTCCAGTGACTCTGTGAACTTAGGTCTTTTTTCAGGCTGTAAACTTTTTTGTAAGACTTTTGTGGACGATGAATTGCTTGAAAAGTATAATAGCTAGGCATCTGATATTTAGTATACAGACATTTCAGGTTATGGTCTATGCAACTGTCACCATGCCGTGTGACCCTGACCCCATTTTCACGCTCCAGTGAATCTGTGAACTTAGGTCTTTTTCAGGCCGAAAAACTTTTTTGTAAGACTTTTATGGACAATGAATTGCTGGAAAGTTATAATAGCTAGGCATCTGATATTGGGTAAACAGACAGTTGCGGTTATGGACAATGCAACTGTCACCATGCCATGTGACCATGACCCAATTTTTAGGCTCCAGTGACTCTGTGAACTTAGGTCTTTTTTCAGACAGAAAACTTTTTGTAATACTTGTGTGGACAATGGATTTCTTGAATAGTATAATAACTAGGCATCTGTTATTAGGTATACTGACACTTTTTATGTTTATATCAAGAAATGAAAGCTTAGGTAGTTGATTTTAGCGATGGTCCCGGCAGGCGAGACATACTTTTAGTGGCCACACTTGTTATATAAAATGTTCTTAAAACTATACCCATTTTAATATAAAATTTTCAAAAAACCTACATATTTTTGGCACATCCACGTACCCCTTTATATAGGAAGTTACCCTCCCCCCTGGGGGGAGACAGTTTTTTGTGTCTTGTCCATCCATCCATCCATCCATCAGTCTGTCTGTCCGTCACCTAGTTTGTTAGCACAAATCCTCTGAAACTACTGAACTGAATTCAATTTAAACTGGTATATAGGAAGGACAATGTTTTCAGAGGCAAAAACAAACTTTAATTGCTTATTAGTGTATTAAGAGAATTAGCTTGAGGGCATACTTGTTTCAGTATGATTGTTGCTTCTAATGTATCTAAGGGCATACTTGTTTAAGTGTAAACGGGTTAACCCAGTACACATATATTATTAAGTAGACAAGGTCAAAATGCCATAGACATGTGTAATTAAGAAATTAAGAAAAATATCTTTCCGTCTATTTTTAGTAATTTTTCCTGTCCTTTAATCGGTAGTTTTAAGGTAACCATAAAATGAATGATGAAAATGGGTAATTAAGAATTAAGAAAAAAATCTAGGGAACTATTTTAAGTTATTTTCTGCACTCTAATGGTTAAGTTTTTTATTTGTAACTGCAAGATGACACATGATGTAAATGTGAAATTGGGTGAATTATTATGATGTGTTTAGTCAGATTTTAAAGTGTTTTTGGATAACTTGGGGTTTTTAACATTGATGATTTTTGTTGGTATGTACACATATTATGTAATGTTAATATGAATTTACAGTATTTAACTGATTCTGTATCTATACTCCTTTGACACATTTTTTCACACATGTTGCTTAAAGAAACCAAAGAAGGGGAGGGGGCTTAGTTTTGGAAACAAAAATTAGACATTTGATTTTTTGCAAAATTTTATTATCACAATGTGTAAAAGCTTGTCAAACATGGTAAAAGAAATGTTTGGTTAACCCAACAAGCTTGTACATATTCAGTGAGACTGATTAATAAAATCCATTAGGGACCATCATTTGTTTGGAACAGACAGGTGTCTATTTTAAACAGGTTTAAAATGCAGCAAAATTAAATTCTGAATAGACAGGATTTAGTTTATGCATGATTGATTCAGACAGGTTTTCAGTTTATTCACCAGACATGATTTAGTTTAGACTGGTTTTCTGTCATTTCATGGTTTGGTTTAGACAGTTTTTTTTTGTGAATTCAGGTTTGGTTCAGACTGGTTTTCCGTGTATTCATGATTGGTTTAGACAGGTTTTCTATTGACTTAGGGTTTGATTTTCAGACAAGTTTTTAGTTCATTCAGTGTTTGGTTTATAAGGGTTTTGGGTTTATTCAGGGTTTGGTTTAGACAGTTTTTCTGTTTATTCAGGGATTGGTTCAGACAGTTTTTCAGTTTATTCATGATTTGGTTAAACAGGTTTTCAGTTTATTTATTGGGTTTAGACAGATTTGCAGTATATTCAGAGTTTGGTTTCGACAGGTTTTCTGTTTATTCAGGGTTAGGTTTAGACAGGTTTTCAGTTTATTCAGGGTTTGGTTTAGACAGGTTTTCAGTTTATTTAGGGTTTGGTTTAGACATGTTTTCAGTTTATTCATGATTTGGTTTAGACAGTTTTTCAGTTTATTCATGATTTGGTTTAGACAGTTTTTCAGTTTATTCATGATTTCGTTAAACAGGTTTTCAGTTTATTCATGATTTTGTTTAGACAGGTTTTCAGTTTATTCATGATTTGGTGTAGACAGGTTTTCAGTTTATTCATGATTTTCTTTAGACATGTTTTCAGTTTATTCAGGGTTTGGTTTAGACAGGTTTTCAGTTTATTCGGAGTTTGGTTTATACATGTTTTCAGTTTATTCAGAGTTTGGTTTAGACAGGTTTTCAGTTTATTTAGGGTTTGGTTTAGACAGGTTTTAAGACTTATCAGAGTTTGGTTTAGACAGGTTTTCAGTCTTTTTAGGATTTTGTTTAGATAGGGTTTCAGTGTATTTAGTGTTTGGTTTAGACAGGTTTTCAACTGGTTTGGTCTGTTCATAGTGAATATAAGTCACTATACAATGTGAAAATCTGATGATTACCAAAATGTTTAACTTGTTTAGTAATTTTCCACAAACTTTGGCCTCAAATAAGTGGAATAGTTTGTTTGTGGTCAGTTTTTACTGTGGTCATGGTCAATAGGTCAGCTATGTGGTCAGAACAGGTGTCCATCAACCTGAGGACACAACATCACATTAGTAAATAAATCATAACAATATTGTCTTTTTCTATAACTTGGAGTATCATGCTATCTCAGTTGTCAGAGAGAAAAGACAAGAAACAAGGAAGATATGTATTGAAGAAATTGAAGATTGAAATGGTCCTGACTTGGCACAGGCATTTCAAAGAAATGGTTGGTTAAACCAGGTTTTATGGCACAAAACCAGTCTATTTTCCACTGCTATCTAAGAAGCAAGCAAAACACTGTTGTGATACAAATAAGGGATATTAAGGTGGTCATCATTCTCTGACTCTCTCTTGACACCATTTGCAAGGATGGTCATTAGAAACAAGGCTAGTCCTTCAGAAAGGATGAAAAAGGACTTTTTTTGCTGCATAGGCCACACTGGTATCCTGCAAATTGGAGATGGATTCACATAAACATAAAGCTTGCCTCCCAATCAAGGATTAATAGATATGTTTGAACTAAATCAGGGGTTCGAATTAGCACTGATCCAAGGTCAGTGACCCTCAATTTTGTATGCAGGACCTTCAAATTTTCATTGACAAAGGTCCTGGACCTGTCAGTATTTACATTAACTCTTATTGAAGACCTTTTAATTTCTTCTGGAGGACTTTCCATTCTGGACTCCCAAAAGTCCTGGACCTTTATCTCTCAAATGTTAATTTGAGCCCCTGCTTTAAGTCACTGTTAAAGCTCATCAATTTAATTTGACAAATTCTCGTAAGAAGTTGTGTGTAAGGAAGATCTTATCATTAGTTTTGTATTACAACTGTATTAAGTTTTGACTTGAATCACACATGTAATTATGATAGGTATTTATACTCAAGACTAGGGGATTTCTGTCTGCTTAGACTTGCTATGTGCCACATGTTATCTAGCTCCTGACACACCACTGCCAGAGTTACCTGCTCCTAAAGACCCAAATTTCACTGAAACAGTGCCTGTCTTCCACCATAAGGGATCGACCATTTAACTTGAAAGGGGGGGGGGCTTGGTTTTTTCCTAAAAAATATTTTGAAAATGATTTTTGATGAAAAAAAATATTTTGAAAATGATTTTTGATGAAAAAAATATTTTGGCAGCAGAGGGTAAGAAAAAATAATATTCTGAAGAAGAATTTCTGCCATATAAAATAATGCTAATAATAAAAAAAAAATATTCTGTCGCGACGCTTTCAAAAAATAATAATTCTGTCATGACGCATTCACAAAATAAATTTTTTTTCCGCGCTTTGCGCAGAAAAAAATTTTCTGGCCAAAACAAAAAACCAAGGCTTCCCCCTTCAAGTTAAATGGTCCGTCCCTAAGTACTAGTTTGGTTGGAATTTTGGAAAAAATCAAACTTTAACACTATGCTACAGACAGACAGACGGACAGATCTCCCCAGTTTTTACCAGTCCTGTCCAATTTACCTATAGCCTCCACAGTTTGTTGCTGAATGTACTATTGTACACAAATTGTCACTTGAAGTACGCATACAATTTATTAAGGTGACAATGTACTATTTCCCCAGTTTATATAAAAATAATTTATGTACGAATTTGAGGGGTCAATTAATTACACGAGTGACATATTTATACTCATAAACAGTGAATATGTACACACCGTTTAATAAGTAGATCAACGTTGTACAGTTTTATGGTCATATTATTGTGGTTCGAGCATTGTCAGGCTAATACTGGTTGTTAAGCTGTGAAAATCTTATTTGTTTTATTTCACATTGTGGTACAAGCATTAGTGAAAATATTTCTGGATAAATTGTAAAATTTGTTATTTTAGGATTTTTCACAAAGCCGGAAAAACAGTAGAAAATTGTACAATTCCAATTTGTGTGATATACATGTAATAATTATTCATGAAGTATGATTTGTTCTTGCAATTTGGAACATACACTGTCATGACTGTACAAATTTGTTACAGAAATTCATATTTCTCTGGTCTTTAATTTTGTTGACTAGATTTTAGATTGTTAAAACATTCTTTTATTTCAATACATCAAAAGTATGTGTGGAGTTTTGTTCTAAGACAGGTTGACCAGAATTTGTGTTTAGTTTACAATTTCCTGTGCCTGAAGAGGATTGTTCATTTGGAATTTTGTAAATTCATGAAAGGTAAAACGCATATTACATTTACTGTTGATTCGCTTATGTTTGTGAGTACCAATTTTGGTGGGTTTAAGAAAAAGGATCATTTCCTTAATTCTTATATTCATGGTTCTGATTAGTCTGCAGCATGTAACAGATCAATGCAAAAATTCCTCAAAGTATAAAATTTTGTGGGTGAAAGCTACTCATTGAAACCACAAAAAATTGATACCAAACATACATTATGAAACCACAGGCTAAACTGTATTTATTATACATATAGTACTTCCATGGGGAATTAAAATCTTTTTGATATATCTTCAGTCCTTTTGACTTTTTGTGCAGTGTCCTGTTTTTTTTAAGACGTCCAAAAATTATGTTCTAGATATTAAAACTAAGAGTGTTTTCAAAGGTTTTTTGAATGAACAAAAAGTGATGAAGTCACCATGATGCAGAATATAAATATTATTTAAGATTTATAAATGAAGACAAGTATTTTGGCCCACATTAGTAATCTAAGTTAACAGTGCAGTTCAAAAGAAATGTTAAAACCTTCTGCCTATGATCTGCCCCCCAAAAAATCAGAAAACTGGTAATTGCTGTTCATTCTTCTATGTTAAAATTTGGGGCATGATTTCTGATAATTTTGAGACTCAGAAGGCATCACAATTTTATCTTGGGTTATGTATAAATCCGATAATTAGTCTTAAAACCTGTCTTTAAAAGTTTTTATAACTACAGTGATATTTATTTCTCTCACTCTAACAGTCATTTGAAAATCAGTGTCTCGCCATTTGATTGATGAAAAGTACTTCTCAATAGACTGAGAAAAAGTATGTCGGTCACTGAGATCTACATTTTTCTCTTGTCACTTAATCACTTAGCTTGTACCACATTAGTGATCTTAATTTTGAAATATTGAAGATAAAAGTAAGTAGTAAATTGGATGCCCCCCACTTTGGTTGAGAGACATATTTTTAGCTCACCTGGCCAAAGGCCATGTGAGCTATTGCCATCACTTGGCGTCCGTCGTCGTCCGTTGTCGTCGTCCGTCGTCGTAAACTTTTCTTCAAACTTCTTCTCCTCTAAAACGGCTACACAGATTCAAACCAAATTTGGTCATGTGGTACTTAAGGGTATACTTCACAGAACTGATGTGGGGATTTTTGATTCGTCGAAAAACATGGCCGCCGTTGCTAAAAATATACCAGGGGGGTCAGACTACTGTTTTTGGCTTGTAAATCAAAAAGTATAAGAGATAGATGAAATCTGATGCCATGCTTCTGCTTCAGCATCAAAAGCTCTACAAAAGTCTTCATTAAGTTGAAGTTGTCAGATGACCCCTTATGGGAGTTACGGCCCCTTAAAGGTGAAAAATAGCATTTTTTCATGTTTTTGGCCTATAGAATGAAAACTATTGCAGATAGAGAGAAGCTGTTGCTTGCTTAAATGTTCAGCTCATTTAGCTCTACAAAAGTCTCCATAAGGTCAAAGTTGTCAGATGACCCCTTATAGGGGTTATGGCCCCTTAAAGGCAAAAAATAGAGTTTTTGGCCTATAGAATGAAAACTATTGCAGATAGAGAAAAGCTGTTGCTTGCTTAAATGTTCAGCTCGTTTAGCTCTACACAAGTTTCATAGGGTTTAAGTTGTCAGATGACCCCTTATAGGGGTTACAGCCCCTTAAAGGCAAAAAATAGTGTTTTTGGCCTATAGAATGAAAATTATTGCAGATAGAGAAAAGATGTTGCTTGCTTAAATGTTCAGCTCATTTAGCTCTACAAAAGTCTCCATAGGGTCAAAGTTATCAGATGACCCATTATAGGGGTTATGGCCCCTTAAAGGCATAAAATAGAGTTTTTGGCCTATTAAATGAAAACTATTGCAGATAGAGAAAAGCTGTTGCTTGCTTAAATGTTCAGCTCATTTAGCTCTACACAAGTCTCCATATGGTTGAAGTTGTCAGATGACCCCTTATAGGGGTTACAGCCCCTTAAAGGCAAAAAATAGTGTTTTTGGCCTATGGAATGAAAACTATTGCAGATAGAGAAAAGTTGTTGCTTGCTTAAATGTTCAGCTCATTTAGCTCTACAAAAGTTTCCATAGAGTCAAAGTTGCCAGATGACCCCTTATAGTGGTTACGGCCCCTTAAAGGCAAAAAATAGTGTTTTTGGCCTAAAGAAAGAAAACTTTTGCAGATAGAGAAAAGATGTTGCTTGCTTAAATGTTCAGCTTAATTAGCTCTACAAAAGTCTTTTTAGGGTCGAAGTTGTCAGATGACCCCTTTAAGGGGTTATGGCCCTTTAAAGGGGAAAAATAGTGTTTTTCTGCTTTGGAATGAAAATTATTGCAGATAGAGAAAAGCTTTTTATTGCTTTAACATTCAGCTCATTTAGCTATACAAAAGTCTTCAAAGGGTTGACATTAAGACCAGGTGAGCGATTCAGCAGCCATATTCACAAAAGTTCGTAGACATAAAGTCAGGTGTAACTAACATAGAAAAATAGGGAGGTACGACTAAAGTTACGTTTACGAACATTTGTGAATAAGTGTCCAGGCTCCTGGGAGCCTCTTGTATTTGTACTGTCTCCCCCCTTAATCCAGCACTGAAAGGGATGGAACTTACAGTATACATTTGTTCTCAGGATTGATAGGAACCTCTTGTTTATTGATCTATACTATGTTATATACCTATATGTAACAGTTGTCTCTTTATATTGCAAATTGGCAAAAATAAAGTACAGTCAAACCTGTAGAAGAGTTATCCTTGAAAATCATATTTTACCCTAGACTTCTATTATAAAAAAATAATAAAGCATAAACTCAGGTTTAAGTTGAAAACAAAAACTATTTATACTTTGATTTCAAAGTCCAGTTTGGTTTAGTTTGGTTAGATTGGACAAGACCAGGATAAATTGGTTTTAACCAGGTTTTAGTGTAACCAAGTTTATTAAATATTCATCACTGCTACATTTTGTACCTTAAGGCCAAAAAATAATATATATTGGTTTGGTCCATAATTTTTTAGTATCATTAATGTTGGTTTTAATATTTTGAAGAAAAAAAATCATAATGTAAATATAATCATATGCAAATTTTAAAAATCAATGCTGTGAATGGATAAAACACAACAAATTTATATAGCAAATTTCAAAGAATTTTCTTGGAATGGCCATACAAAGAGGAAGAAGAAGTCATCATTCATAAAAGCATAATAAATTGGATCTTAATCATATGAATACACATGTCACATATAGAAAATGTAGACGTCTATCATAGAAACAATTATTTTAGCGGGGATAAATTTTCGTGGTTTCCCCTAAAAGACATTTCGTTGGATTTTTGCATGTGTTGCTAAATGGATTATATAAAAAAGCGTACATTCCTTTAAATGGAATATATTTAAAAAACATACATTTCATTTATTGGAATAAATGAAAAATGAAACATTTCGTTGGATTCTTACGTTTGTTGTTGACTCACAGAATACCCATGAAAAATAGTATTCAATGAATTATAATGAAACGACAGTATTAAAGAATGAAGGCAGAATGAATGGATCTGCAGCCTTTTTCTGTAAACTTATAGAAAAATCGGAATAAATGTTTTACGTTTTACTAGCTTCATTACACCTTACATCAAAATGTGACCAGATCTTTCTTAAAAGTCAGGTGTGGCCTCCTTTCGTCATGTTTAACCTAAACGACATGACTGAAAATGATGTTCATTGCTTTTCAAATGGTGTAATGTTTTTTCGTTTTTCCGGAAGTTTCTTTGTGATGTGTCACTGCGGCTTTTATCAGTTTATGTGGAAAACGACAAAAAGGATTTATGCTAATTAAATTAATTGGACTTTCGAATTTCGTTGTGTTGTTCGGAAAATTGTGCTCTTTTGCCAATTGTCAAATAAGGACAATGGTTTTGTTATAATCCTTTAAAGTAAAATATCGTATTATTTGGAATTTAAGTGTATTTCGTAAGCTGGAGATATATTTTCAAATATATTGTCCTTGCAGGAGTTCTTAAGGTGTTAACTTTTTTACATACTTTGCTAAATGACTAATTCAAAAATTCACTTGTTTGAACTTTCGTTGTGAGATTTCAAATATCTTAAGTTTTGATTAAGCAAGTGGAATTTCTATTGAGGTTGACAATTTTAATGAGTAACATTATTACATTGATGCTGCAAAGGACACACCATAAATAAGGTAGGAATTGTTTTGAAATTTGCATGATTTAGTTGATCAATAAATTTTTGAGGGAAGCTTTTTTTTTGGCTCACCTGGTTTTATGTTCCACTGAGAGCTTAGATTTTGCTCACCTGGTAAAAACATCAAGAGCAGGTTTTTTTTTTCACCTGGTAAAAGGCTTTATCTAGATTAGTTTATATTATGTTCACCTTACTCTGAGAGCAGATTTGGTAATAGCATATTTCTCAGATTTGATTTTAGGTTCTTATCAACGCTTACTTTACATGAAGGAATATCATTCAGGGGAGATAATTGAACTTCAAATATTGAGTTCAATATGAAGTGGGGGGGGGGGGTAGCTTTTTGTGAGCTTGCTGGAAGTGTACCTTGTGTTTGACCTATTTAATTAATTTATAATAAAATGACATTTAATCTTTTGCAACTTTTAAGAAAGATTTAATTTAATAGCTGTGTCAATCTTCCAAAATGCCCCCTCTTGACTATAAAATTCATTTATAATTTGAAATTAAACTATTACATGCCAAAGATCAAATAAATTCCTGCCATTCAAATTAAGAAATGCACAGATCGTGAGGCATTTCAAATTATAAAATATCGGTTTAAGCCCTACTGTTGGATGTAATATGATCAAATCCATATATTTTGGACCAATTTTGACGTGGAATATCAAATCAGTCAAAGCCACTGTGGTCTTAAATAGGTTACATACATGGATTCAAAAACATTTTACATGGGAAGACAAACAAAGCTCCATGCGATCAAACTAAATAAATTGAAGGCACAGATTTCAAAGCAATCCAGAAGAAGGAAGAACGCATGCATTTTGGACCCAACTTTTTACACGGAATATGATATAAAATCAATGCTACTGGGACCTTAACAGGATATTAAGTGCATGGATCAAAAACATTTTACATGGAAAGACAAACAAAACTACATGTCATCGAACTAAATAAATTGTAGCCACAGATTTCAAAGCAATGTGATTATAGGAAGATCAAATAAATCCATGTTATTATTTAATCTAATAAAGTTTTTTATCGGATTGATTTATCAGATTTTTCAGGGGTTTTCATTTCATGCTGTTGGGTATATGAACTTTTTTGTCATCTTCCGCATTGTTTCGTTGGCTCCCATGATTTAAGACAATAGGGAAAATTACTACAGTCATAGTCATGAAAAAAATTACTATATAAAATCAAAGTCTTGGTTCTATGGTGCACACAAAGGGAGATAATTTGGTTTGAAATCAGACAAAGGATGATTTTTGTTATGACAAATGGTTTGTTGGAATTAAATGCTTATAATTAATTGTCCATATTTGCATTCAATGTTTCCAGTTAACTACAATGCATCTCCATCATTTTTTTGCATTCTTTTTATTTTAATATTTTATTTATTTGGTGGCTGGTTTTATAAAAGAGGGTGGAGCACTGAGTGGATTTTTTGGTTGAATGGGTGAATGTTTTAAAGGAAAAACATATTGTTTATGCAAAACCACACATTATTATACCCCACGCAACAAAGTTGCGAAGGGTATAATGTTTTTGACTGGTCCGTCCGTCTGTCCATCTGTGATCAAAGTTAGTGATCGCAACTCCTCTTAAACTACTGAACAGAATTTAATGAAACTTGGTATGCAAGAAGTACACCATATGTAGTTGTGCATATTACAAGGATTTTATGATCCACAAAGTTTTGTGGAAGTTATGGCCCTTTGGACTTAGAAATTTGCAGAAAATCATGATTACAGATTGTAAACACAACTCCTATTAAACTACTGAACAGAATTCAAGGAAACTTGGTATGCAAGAAGGACACCATATGTACTTGTGCATGTTACCAGGAATTTTATTTCCCCAAATTTTTGTGGGAGTTATGGCCCTTTGGACTTAGAAATTTGACATAACTTTGTTATGATACATGTATTCAAATACTTGCACATTCACTTTTACAATCATTCAATATTATTGATTCCTGTAGCTCGATACTAATTCCTCAAGGATAACAAGATGAACGCGTGGGGTATGTGAGCGTGGCTCACTAATGTTGTTTCATTGCAACATGTGCAACATGAAAGGCAGAAAGAATTTAGTCATAAGATTATTTACTTGTTTTTTTACAGAGGTGAGCCATTCCAGCTAGAAGTTCCTATAGACAAGAGACTATAATGTGGTCATTAGATTATTTATTTGTTTTAACAGAGGTGAGCCATCACAGCTAGAAGTCCCTATAGATAAGAGATTACAATGTGGTCATAAGATTATTTATTTGTTTTTACAGAAGTGAGCCATCCCAGCTAGAAGTTCCTATAGATAAGAGACTACAATGGTTGTTTGGCAACCTAGACCAGAAAAGTTTTGGCTCAGATTTATCTCAGAATACAGCTACCAGCAATTCCAGTGATATAAGGTACTTATATCATCATGTATCATGTTTTACAAAGTTTTATATTTATAGAAAGTTTGGTAGAAGCAAAGGTACCAATTGGGCATCGAAATGTCAAAAGTCTGAAGAGACAAAACCAGTAACACCAATGAGAACAGAACAAAAAAAATCCCAGACATTTAAAACGTGGAAACACAAAAACTACTGAATATCAATTAAGGAGGCAAACTCTAGTGGTAATGAGAGTGAACTCAGGTGCTCTGGAGGAGTAAGCAGTCCTGCTTGCTAAAGCATACCTGTCGTTTCACCTTTTATGATGTCATGTTTCCATCTGATGGTTTCAAGATAATCCTTCAAAAAATAACCTATGTAGCGTTGCACGGGCGTAAAACACCAACTCACTCACTCACTCACAAAAACTCTTTTGACAAATTTAAACAATATATTTTAAAGTTAAGTACAAATGATTTTCGTGTATCAGCTAGATATATTTTTTTAGGGGCACTTGAAACATTTGTAGTTTTATTATCAAATTTGCCTCAAATAAGGTAGTAATCGTTGGCTGCTAAAGCTGTGAACTGAAGAGGGATGGTTAAAGGTTTAATAAAATGTTTTACAGTATTTAGGTTTTAAGTACTATTTTAGAAACTAAAATTAACTAAAATTATTTTCAAAATAAAAATCCAGGAAGGAAAGATAAATTTACATATAGCAAATTAATCTTATTTTTTGACAGATTAGTTTAATATATATATATCTTATGATATCAATTTCAAAGCTAGTTAAAAATTTTGCCAACTGTTACAAAAATGTACACAAAGGTAAAATTCCACCTAAATCCAGTAGCACAAATCCGCCTATCTCAATACACAATCAAATATGATTTCTCCAATGATAAAATAGTAGGAAGTATAAAATGATTGACAGTCAATTTCAAGGTCAAAAGGTTATCTTATACTCATACTGGGAAAATGTGCATAAGATGGGATCCAAAACAAAAGGTATGCAGTTAAAATTTTAATGTCAGATTTGTTTTAATTATACATTAATAATAATTATAATGGAACTTTTAATGATTTCATATTGGTCAGTTTATAATCTTTTTTAAGAGATTTTTGTTAGAATTATTTATCATTTCATTATAATGATTATGAACTTTAATTGATTTCGTTATTGATCAGTATCAGAGATATGCTGTTATAATTGTCTCACTTGGGAGTGGGACGAAAGGTTGCGGAAGGCGAGACATAGGTATTACTTTCCATCAGTGGCGGCATAATATTTTTTGTAAGACTTGTGTGGACAATGAATTGCTTGAAAAGTATAATAGCTAGGCATCTGATGTTGGGTATACAGATAATTGAGAATATGGTCTATGCAACTGTCACCATGCCGTGTGACGCTGACCCCATTTTTACTCTACCATTTCTTTCAAATTTTCAATGGAACATTCTTTAACATTCGTTGTATATGTTTTTTATGGGACATTTCCAATTTGCATGTGTCAAAAGCGCATGGCTCCATCTTATCCCAAGTACTGTAATTGTTGATCATTATAAGGAAAATGAGCTTTAAATTTTCATATTGGTCAGTTTTTGTCTTAATCAAAGTTCATACAATTGTGATAAAAACGTCCTAAAAAATTGTATACCTGTAGCCAATGGGTTGAAGGTGATTTTACTGAACCTCCCCCTTCCCTTTTGGAGCAGAAAAATTAATTTTATACTGATCTATACTGGTAAAAATCTTCTCCTTTAATACAATAAAAAAAATTGAACGCAACAGCAAAATATAGAAAGAACCAAATGGCAAATGCTTTCCCAGAAAATCATGCAATAAATGCAATCTCATTAAAATAAGATCTTAGTTTACTCGTCCACTATGTTCCCGAAAGTTCGGGAACATAGTGGACGAGTAAACTAAGATCTTATTTTAATGAGATTGGCAATAAATGTAAATTATTCTTCAAACATCACACAATTTTCCTAGTGGTTATACAATAACCTTGATGAACTTTACAATACATGATGGAGTTGTACTAATTAATTTGTCAACTAAGGTCATTTTATTACTGTGCAGCGTTCCTTTCATCTTGTGTAGGTATTTACATAAAATAACAATTTACAACTCCATTAATGTCATATTTACAGTACATACAAACATACTGGGAAATTACATTAAAAGAAGATTTGGTGAACATTAAAGTTCCTTATTGATTTCACTTGTGGATATAGAAATTTAGCTTTAGGGGGAGGGGGGCTATTATTTACTCCCCTCTAAATCCACAATGAATTTTTTTTTCAACACCTGAAATTGGGTGGGAACAGGGAACATTTTAGTTCCTCATTGAGTTTACTTGTGGAAATAGAAATTTTGCTTTTAGGGGGCGGGGGCTATTGTTTACTCCCCTTTAAATCCACAATGAATTTTTTTTCACCACCTGAAATTGGATGGGAACAGGGAACATTTAAGTTCCTCATTATTTTCACTTTTGGATATAGTAATTTCACTATAGGAAAGGGGGCTATTCTTTTCTCCCCTCTGAATCCACAATAAAATCTTTTTTCACCACCTGAAATTGGGTGGGAACAGGGAACGTAGTAAGTTTCTCATTATTTTCATTTGTGGATATAGAAATTTTGCTGGGGGGCTGTTCTTTACTCCCCTCTGAATCCACAATGAAATCTTTTTTCACCACCTGAAATTGGAATTGAATTTTGTCCAGGATTTTTGATGTTAGACATTTAACATGCATATATGAAAAATGTCAAAGGAGTAGATTCGGTTAGAACCAAAATTGGCCCCAAAATTTCAACTCGGAGTAAACTTTCTGAAATTACTGCCAAATATGATTTGAAATGTTGAAATTTAAGAAATAACAAAAAACTAGGTTTAAAATATTCAGCAGCTTGAAGAAAACTTGCCTAGAAATCATATGACTGGATGAAATTTATAGATTTTGTCAATTTTAGAGCATTTTTGGTTAGATCACTCAAATTAACATAGAGGACATGGTCCAAACTTTTGTACAAACATACTGAGAAATTACAATATAACATGAAAGGATAAAATCAGGGATGTTGATTTCACTGGTGGATGTAGAAATTTGACTGAAAAGAGGGACCAATTATTGACCCCCGCTCCCTTAAATTTCATCTGAAATTGGAATTGAATAATTAAAAAAGAAGAACCAATACAATTTTTCTTCATGCATGGCATCTATTATTTGTGTTCCAGGGGTTGAAACTCATTCCCCTCTCCATATTTGTTTTACATATCTCCCCTCCCCCCACCGCTGGTGCAAGCTGGATCACAGATGGGCAGTATGGGCAGTGAGCAGGGTCTTGAATCTGCAATACATGTATAAGAGATAATGACTTAAAGCAAAAGATTTCAATGTTTAGTAATTTATAATTTACGTCATCTCTTATTCAGTGAACTTCATATTAAAAGGGGTGCGGAGGAGGTCCCGTCCCAAATTCGCGTCAAAATAATTTTATAATCCCATTTTCCCGGATAATAAAAACAACAGATCCCGCATCCAAAAAAATAAAATGCAGGTTCCTGTGTCCCGCTAGTCGCTTTTCCAGAATTCCCGTTAAAAAGCGTATAGCGGGTTTTTTTAGCGGGTGTAAAATTTGGCGGTTTTTAGTTCAAAATGTATAGCAAAAATTTTGGAGGTTTTTATTTTGGCGGATTGGCCAAACCATAGAAAAAATATTGGAGGCCTAGCAATCCCAAAAAACCTTTTTTCGTGTATGAATATTTTCAGTCATATTTAGTATTATTTTCAGTTTTTTAGGTATAATTAATAATTTCAAATTTGAATACATCTAAAATCACGATGCACACCAATTTTCTAATTATGACAGATTTTCTAATTATGTGGCTTGTTTATTGTCCTAATCCGCATGTTTATTTAACGGTTTAAATGACAGTTGAAAGATGTGTCAATTTGACAATTCTTTGATCTTTAATGAATATGGAAAAACATAATTAAGGTTAATTTGCAGTTTTAACTAAACAACCTAAAATGATTTATCTATGAGTAAAATGTTCACAAGAAACATTCTGCGCAAAGCTTTGTACAGATTCATTGTAGGACATTATTTTATTAACTATAACTTTTAATTTACACAATGTTATGGAATACCAACATTTTATAAATGACCATGTTATTGGTTAAATTACAATTCCGATCGTCTACATAACATTTCATAGGAGCTTCTAAAATCATGAAATTTTAGCGGTTTTTAGCTCACCTGGACCGAAGGTCCATGTGAGCTATTACCATCACTTGGCGTCCGTCGTCGTCGTCGTCGTCTGTCGTCTGTCGTCTGTCGTCGTCGTCTGTTAACAATTTTTCAAAAATCTTCTCCTCTGAAACTACCAAACAGAATTTAATGAAACTTGGTATGAATGATCCTTAGGGTGTCCTGCACCAAACTTGTGTTTTGATTTTTGATCCGTTAAAAAACATGGCCGCCGTTACTAAAAATAGACTAGGGGGGTCAGACTACTATTTTTGGCTTATAAATCAAAAAGTATAAGAGATAGAGGAAATCTGAGGCCACGCTACTGATTCAGCATCAAAAGCTCTACAAAAGTCTCCTTTTGGTCAAAGTTGTCAGATGACCCCTTATAGGGGTTACGGCCCCTTGAAGGTGAAAAATAGCATTTTTTCATGTTTTTGGCCTACAGAATGAAAACTATTGCAGATAGAGATTAGCTGTTGCTTGCTTAAATGTTCAGCTCATATAACTCTACAAAAGTCTCCATAGGGTCGAAGTTGTCAGATGACCCCTTACAGGGGTTAGGGCCCCTTAAAGGTGAAAAATAGCCATTTTTCATGTTTTTGGCCTACAGAATGAAAACTATTGCAGATAGAGATTAGCTGTTGCTTGCTTAAATGTTCAGCTCATTTAGCTCTACAAAAGTCTCCATAGGGTCGAAGTTGTCAGATAACCCCTTATAGGGGTTACGGCCCCTGAAAAATAGCGTTTTTTCATGTTTTTGTCCTACAGAATGAAAACTTTTGCACATAGAGATTAGCTGTTGCTTACTTAAATGTTCAGCTCATTTAGCTCTACAAAATTCTCCATAGGGTCGAAGTTGTCAGATGACCCCTTATAGGGGTTACGGCCCATGAAAAATAGCGATTTTTCATGTTTTTGTCCTACAGAATGAAAACTATTGCAGATAGAGATTAGCTGTTGCTTGCTTAAATGTTCAGCTCATTTAGCTTTACAAAATTTTCCATAGGGTCGAAGTTGTCAGATGACCCCTTATAGGGGTTACGGCCCCTGAAAAATAGCCATTTTTCATGTTTTTGGCCTACAGAATGAAAACTATTGCAGATAGAGATTAGCTGTTGCTTGCTTAAATGTTCAGCTCATTTAGCTTTACAAAATTTTCCATAGGGTCGAAGTTGTCAGATGACCCCTTATAGGGGTTACGGCCCCTGAAAAATAGCGATTTTTCATGTTTTTGGCCTACAGAATGAAAACTATTGCAGGTAGAGAAAAGCTCTTGCTTGCTTAAATGTTTAGCTCATTTAGCTCTACAAAAGTATAGGGTCAACATCAAGGCCAGGTGAGCGATTCAGGCTCCTGGGAGCCTCTTGTTATTTTGGTGATTTCAGTCTGACCGCTAAAATACGCCAAAATTTGCACCCCGCTAAAATAACCCGCTATACGGTAATACGGCCAATCCCGGCGTCCCGGAAAAGGTCTTCCCGACCCTCATTCAAGTAAATAGTCTAAGAAATATTGCTATGCAATCAATTAAATTTAGTGACATAAATTTCATATTTAAGTACATCACTAACCTAGATAGATTTATCTTCAGCGATGACATATCATAAATATTCAATTCTGTTATCAGTTCTCAGTAAATACTATGAAATCCTTGTCTTTTCAAAGTTATCTATCACTGTGCAATGCTTTATGTGAAAAAGATAACTTCTTAGACAAAGTAAATCGAGATATAAACTGATAAAAAAAATAAAATACAGGGCAACACCTGAGTGGCAGAGCCAGAAATTTCAAAAATGGGGGATGGGGTGGGCACTGACTTGCTTAAAGTGGGAGGGGGGAGGGGCCAAGAGTGGGGCTAGGCCATATATATCCTTCCTCCTCCCCTCTGTATTTTCCACTGCGTACTATGATGTTTTACTGCAAAGAGACATAAATCCATGATAAATGATAAACTAAAGTTACCTATAACCTAAAACATATCTATCTTAGCCTTTCATTGTTCAATAAATTGAATATTGGAGTACATTCATAACCTCTAAAGATTTAATTTTAGACAATGACATTTCATAAATTTTCAATTTTGTTATCAGTTTAAAGTAAATACTGTGAACCAACAGTATTTTAAATATTATAAAACCGCAGACTGATAGCAGGGGGTATAAATTTAATGCAGCAATAAATTTTATATCCTTTGATACACCTTGATGTTCTATTTAATGACCTTGGTAAATTAGTCAAAGGTTGACACTAGTGATAACATGCCCTTTATACTTTCAGAAAACTGGTTCGTTTATGCCCCATCTACAAAAGGGCATATAGTGTTCAAGTCCACTTGTTGGTCAGTCTGCTCGTCTGTCTGTTCAGTCGTTTGACTGTTTGTTTGTCCACCCCAAATGTTGGGAGAATTGGGGCATTAACATGTTTAGACATATTCTTTATGTCCTCAACATACTGGGCCTTCAGGTGTCTAATTAAAAAGAAAAGAGACTCCATGTTAAGTTGATGATAACATTATCATGAATAACCTAATTTTCCTCAACTTTCTAGGCCAAATGGTCATCAGTTTTCTGATGACAAAGACAATTTAAGGGTCAGATTATAAAAAAATTTATAACAGATGTCTCAGATTTGCTGAAGTGATTATTGTAAACCAGCCTATTTTTGTGAGCGATTTATATTTGCTGCTTTTGCGAAGAACAGAAATTTGCGAAGATAAATCGTTGCAAATTAAGTTTTTTTTTTTTGTAATTGGATTGTTTAACAACAAATCGCAAAAATAAATAGCAGTGAAAAAGTACTATGAATATTTTAGTCGAGAAAATAAATTGGTTTACAGTAATTTTAAATTTGGTACACAGCTTTAAACTAAGAAGCATGTTGTACCAATTACCATGCCTCTTTTTTCCAGGTCAGTTGATATATCTCCTTTTTTTTAATGGTTGAGTTTCAGTTATGCTAAATGCAACTTAAAAGTTCTAAATGTCTCATTATTACTTTTAATAAGTTTAAACTTATATTTCTTTTCTTTTTTTCCAGTGTTGATATGCTATTACAAAATCGATCTGATGATCCAGAACAAATCCTCAAAAATCTCGGCTTTGGTGACGCACATGACGTAGAAAATCCAATCGAAAGAATTCCCGGCAGATTTATATTGGCTGATCAAGAAACAGCGCCCCCTAGTGTACCTCAAATTCTCAGTGACAATCCTGACCTGTCCCAGTTACTTCAGGCCTTCAATCAACAGGAAGTAGCTTCTGGTACCTCAGAAACCCAGTCTGCCAACATGGATGCCATGATGTCTGGTCATGGTAAGTTATCTCCCTTTATCTACCTCTCCTTAAAGGCACTGTTTCTATTTTTGAAATCTGTGCCATTGCATTATTTAGATTTCCAAAGACTTGGAGACTTACTGAACTGTGCTGTCGAGAACTTAGACATGACTCAGTTTCTGTTTGCCTTTCTGCTAAAACATTTCGAGAAGGATTTAAGGCATCGGAAGGTTTCCATAGAAGAGGAAAAAGCAGTGGAAAGCTATGTGAACCAGTTTGGGGAACCAGCAGAAAAGTTCCTAGAATTTCTCATAGAATTTAAATTTCTTGTTAAAAAGGATGAATTACAATCCAGTCCAAAAAAAGCTGTACATGCTCGGCTGCAGCGACCTACATCCTTGACTGTTGCTAATGAAACAGAAACTTTACAACTAAAATCGTTTAGAAGTTTATCCTCAGGTGACACACCACCTAGATCTCCTATTTATAAACATGCTGATATTTTTTTCAGGACTTAAAACAAAATGGTGCATATTTTTTTTAAGACTATTCTGTCCTCATGATTTAGTTTATGTCATCTATGTTTTTGTGATTCAAGATGTTCTGATATATTATATATATTTTTGTTACTGATTAATTTATAAAATTTCATCAGCATTTTGGCAAAAGCCAAAAATGGTACATTGATTTGTTCTTGAACAACTATTGATGTCATTATTGTTAATTTTGTCATTTTCTTCTATCGTAAAGATAAATTCTCAATTTAAAAAAAAAATATTGGGTTTAGCCTGACAAGCAGGAAACACAAAAAATTCTTTGTTTAGGCCTTAAGTTAAAATTGGGTCGGAAAAGTTTGAGGGTCATTTTCAGCATGTTGAGTTAAAATTAAATATTAATTTAGAAAAAACTTATCATTCATTATGATGTTGAAGCATGGGGTTATTCTATTAAAAAGAACTCATTCTAGTCAAACAACCAAATATTTTCCCCGTAAACTTATATACATTGTGCATGTATATTTTGATGTTTTTTATGGCCTTGTACATTTAAGCTTAGTAGTCATAACAAGAGGGGTGTAACTACTGTATTAAGTTGTGTTTTTCATGTAAAGTTTCTCAAACATATGTTTAAACATGTTGAATGCATTAGTCCCCTCCCTCTGATTAAATGCCAAAATGATTTTGTTGTATGAATTAAGCTCTACTTTTGAAACAAGGAGCATGGGTCCCCATAGTAGCTTCTATGATTAAATGACCAAATGATTTTTGACAGGGCTGGCAAAAATTTATGAAAATTTGTCTAGCTTTATAGTAATAAAAACAGGTAGAATTCAAACTCAAAGCTTTTAACTTTTTCAGCAACTGCCTGCCACAAACCTAAAAATTAAACTTAAGTGTCTTTAGGGAAAAACCATGAAAATTGACACCCACAAAAAGAAATGAATCCATAGTAAGATGAAATTTGACTTGAATATATTAGATACGAAGTGCAGTGTAATTTTATATGCATGTATCTTATGCAATTTTATTTCCTTGTAAAAAATCTATTTACTTCCTCATTAAAACAGTAAGTTTCAATTTATATCTTGATATTATATAGGTTTTGAGCTTAGAGTACATCCTTGTTTTCTTTGGGTGTTCATAATAAGCTTTAATTACTTCATTAACATTATTTGGAGTTTTAGTGTTCCATAAAGTAATTCAATTTTAACATAAATATTTTCAAATGATAAATTGTTTTTATGCCCCATCTACAAAAGTAGAGGGGCATATAGTGTTCCAGTCTGTTCGTCTGTCTGTTCGGATGTCCGTCCCGAATCCCATATTTCCAAATTTGCACTTACTGACAAATGCTACATCAATCATATTGGTATGGTAGGTGCATCTAGTGATGATAAGAACATTGCATGCTTCGGATGCTGGATGTGACCTATATTTTCTGCATGAATGAGCATGTACAGAAAAATGGTTAAAGTCTATTCCCTCTAACTGACAAGTGCTACATCAACCATATAGGTATGGTAAGTGCACCTAGTGATGCTTAGCACAATGCATGCTTCGGATGCTGGCAGTGACCTACATTTTCTGCATGAATGACCACTTATAGAAGAGTGGTTAAAGTCCATTCCTTCTTACTGACAAATGCCATAGTAACCAAATTGGTATGGTAGGTGCACCTAGTGATGCTTAGCACAATGCATGCTTTGGATGCTGGATGTGACCTATATTTTCCGCACGAATGACCACTTAAAGAAGAATGGTTAAGTTAAAGTCAATTCCTTCTGACTGACAAGTGCTTTAATCGACATTATATGTATTTTCCAAGCAGTAATACCTTTATTTCTAGTCCTTTTATGTAATTTTCTGATTTGGAGGGTCACCTTCCCTAGAAGGACATAAAAATCTACTGACCAGCCAAAAACAGCCCCAAACTTTATCAATTCCATTTTAGTTTTGCCAGTCCTCAAGTGCACCTAGGGGCCTGGGTGGCCCACAGTATTGAACACAAGCCGATCACCACTCAGGTGGTGTTTGAGTCCCATTTGCATTTAACAAAAAAGAACCGTATGTGATTAGGTTTGTCAGTTACCTGGCTAAGGTCGGTGGTTTCCTCCACCATTAAGACTGACCACCCTACATGGCCCAGGTGCGTGGATAAAGGGCGTTAAACACCAACACACACATACATACACCACAAGTGCACCTTGACCTATTCTTTCATTTACATGTAATAAGATTTTGTAGCAGACCATATGATTTTTTGTTGTCAGGTCCAGTAGATTTGGCAAACTTCAAAACCACTGAGCTCTTCACAGAAATAGAACAAACTAGAAACTTCTTATTCAGGCAAAAAATTTTAAAGTTCGTCGACCTCATAATTTCTGACTTTATTTTTATGTTCTCTGTGACATATCAACAATGATGTATCTTTCTAAAAAACATAAACTTGCAATTATAACCCATTAACATACCAACTTACAGTAAATATAAAAGACGGAAATGAATCGGTTAAATTTGTCATTGTCTTCCACGGAGATTACGTCTATGTTTTAAAATGTGTCGTAACTTCTGTCGAGACAGAATTTTTTCAATTCATCACAAATGCATTTATAGTAAAAACGAAGTTAAAGTTTAGGCTGTAACAAGAAAATTTTCAAGTGACATTTATCATGTTTATAGCTATTACTTATGTAAATGATTTTGAATTTTAAAACCCAATAAGGATCTTGGATACTTTCCCAACCTGGCATTGGTGGCTGAGTTGTCTACTATACTGTTATAAACACTATGCTGTCAATGACAAGTCTATTACCAATGTGGGTTAGGTGAAAGTTGAATTTTACTTTTGTTATTTATAAAAAACATGTTTCTTCAAATGAAAGGCACTGAATAGATTATTTTGGGTGTGGTTTGATTTTGGCGGGATGACAGAATTCAGGAAAATAAATGTAATGAAATTACCCATCTAACACAAATCATAATTGAACAAATTCAAAATCTGCCAAAATAATTTTTTTCATATGACTCAAATTCAGCGAAAAAATTTACCCCTGCAAAAATAACTCGCTTAACAGTATTGTGTTCTCTAGTTTCCTGCCTTAAAAAGTCAGTTGTTTCATCTGGGTATTCTATTTCTACATCTAAACTGGACCCTACCACCATTTTTGACACCTGCATTGGAAACAGATATAAAGCAGGGCTGTAAGGGGACGTATATTAATTCTTTGCAGGATCCTCCCAGCATACTGGCAGTATACTGCAAGCATCCTGGTAATTAAATTGTCATAAAATCACAACATGATAAACATTCAAAAACTCATTAATGTCAATCACAATTGTCTAAGCTATTGCAAGCTTTCAGGAGGAAGCTCCTACAATCTGTAATAGGGAAATAATAGGCAGTTTAAAAAGATAATAATGCTTTTGCTGGAACTTAAATTGAAAAAGAGAATATACAAGAAACAAAAAAGTTTTCGTGACCATTTTTTTTGGCAAGCTAAGTGAAACAACAAAATTATTTACTGTCAAAATGTAATCCACAAAATGTACAGATGTTATTGGTTTTTTTTCATACAAAAAGCTTTGACAAAAATTTTTAAAATCGATGCCAGATCTAAGTCTTTGGTACATGTTTACATTTCCATTGCAATAGAAAGCATATCACAAAAATAGTTCTACAGATGAAATTGTTTTGTCTGAGTTTGTAATTGAAAGTTCTAACATATTGTTAAGAATCAATTTATAAAATATCTTAAAATGCATTATCATTGATTAAGGATAGAGCTTTTACAAGCCAAATAAAGGATTCTTCAAAGCTGATGGTTGATTTTTTTCAGTAACATGATAGTTTGATTTTATCTAAGCTGCAATATGATCTATATCTATGCTATTTCTACAAACATCCAAACTTAAAACTTGCATGTAAAGCCTTTCAAATGAAAAATATAGCCTAAAATTAGTTTTGATATTTTGATGCTAATACATGTACAATCCATACTTGAGATATGACCAATGTTAAACATTAAGGATTTTAAAGCATAAAACAGCAAGCTGTATTGCTTATTCAATTATAAACATTGAATCTCTCTCTGTCATTATAAAATGAGCATTTACAAGCCTTTGAGGGAATTCTTTAGATCTTGAAAGATTCCTACAAAATCAAAAATATTCTACAAATTTTATGCATGCCTTCTTATGTTGCTATTTTTTGCAGATCCGTTAAGTCATGTTTTTACTAAAAGTGTCTGGGTTAAACTTGTTTCTACATAATATGCATTGCTGATAACATAGTTTTTTTCTTACTTTCTATTATAGTGGGTGAATTGCAATACTTCTACAAACTATAGTCATATCCTAAGTTTCATAATCTAAATGTGTATGATTATTGACTAGTATATGAAAATTAATACAAAATTTCAGCTGTTAAAATTAAAAATGTAAGTTACATACCTAAGAGTACTAAACTTGAATGTAAAGCCTATACAAGTTACTCTCAAGCCTGAAAATTATTTTGACATTTTCCTTGATGGTGACATAATAAGTCTCTACTTTGTTTAATATATAATATTTTGATGCTAGTGCCATGAATATCATACATACTTTTGTAAACAGAATTTTAAAGCATAATACAGCATACTGACTGGCATGTTTCTCAGTGCTATGTCTCTTTCTGCCATTTGAAACCAAGCTTTTACAAGCCTTTCAAAGTATTCTTTAGATTTGTTGTGAATTGTGCAAAACTATCTTCGTATAGTCTCTTTGTCACCAATACTTACCATTTTCTATTGATTTTCATGCATAATTATGTTCTTGTATTTTGATATTGTTAAAACTTTTGCGAATGATTTACATTATATCATTTGTATTAAAAACTATTAACAGTATCTTGTAAGGTTGGGCTGTATAATTTCTTTTTTCTGCATTTCTGTAAACATTGTTGCTTTAAAATTCATAATGTTTTTTTTCTGACCTTTTAATACTCACAAACTGTAAAGGAGTTTGCATGTAGTCTGACTTCAAACAACCAATAAAGCCATATTTATGTGTACAAAGTTTCATAATCAAATCCTAGATAATTGTTGACTGAAATATGAGCATTCATGTATGCATTGGTTTCAGTTGCCTAATTGCAGTGATCAAAGATCTAGTATCCTGATGGATATGTTTATAATATTTCTACAAATATTACAAACATGACAAATATACCTCATAATAAACCTCAAAGGGAAAATATTAGACTAAAATTGATATTAGTTTCATAATTAGCTCCCTCTTTTATTGAATATATGCTACTGCCATATCTATACTTGACATTTGAACTCTGAATTCATTTTGAAGAAGCAAATTTTTTGAACAATAATTTTGAAGCATTATACAGCATACTGACTGGCATGTTTTTCAGTGCTCATTAGAAATAGAGCATTTACAAGCCTTTTTGGGAATTCTTTAGAGCACCTAAAGAAGTGTGCAATTTTGATATTTATTTTTCTTATTGGTCATTCACATTAACAATTCAAGTGCTAACTGAAGTTGTAAACTTAAGGTGAATTTTTTTCTTAACCCTCAAGAAAGACAATTTCAATTACCCCTTTTTTACTTTAATATAGTTTCATTTTCATTTCATTTCACTTCACAGTTACAAATTCACATGGATCAATACCGGTACGTTTGATTTTTCATATCAATAGTTTAGTGTTTGTTACCAAGCTGCCAGCGATGAGTTCTCATTTTTTGATGAGTTCTCATTTTTTCGTATAGTCATTTGATATGTCTCATGTTCTCTTTTATTTACTTGATCTTTTATCGATTTGATTTTTGCATTGTGTTGATTTTGTTTTTTATTGTTTAAGATTATCAATAAGGTTTGGGTATGGCCAAAAACACTAGTGCAACTCTGCCATATTTAATATGTGCCTATCCTTGTCATCTTTGTGGTATTGTTCTATTTCCAGAATTTAGTCTCCCTCTGGCATGTTGGAGATTAGTATCTAATGATCAGAATAATTAATATTAGGTCGATGGAAGAAAGCAATCAGTGACTGTTTGCAGTTTTCTATTGCAGATTTTTGAAATTACCGTTTGTTTATGGTACACTTATTCCACATCTCATTATCGTTTATATAACTAAGACAGAGAAACAATTTTCAAATTAAACTAACAGCAAAGGAAGGCACAACTTTATATTATACTGCCTGACCCTCTAAACAGTTTTTACATGAACAATAGGTCTAAAAATAGCGATCAGCGATCAAAGCTTCACTGGATGACAAAACAGCCAAAAACTAAATACATTCTGCATATTCATTGTTGCTTCGGTATATTTGCAATGATATAAAACAAAACATAAATTATGACTATTGAAGTTTATTTTGATCTAAAACTATTATGATTATAAAGGTTTACAAAATGAAGGAAAAGAATATGTCACACCTGATTTAGATTTTTCTGAACTTACTTAATAATACCCTAAGATTAATTCTAACATATTTTAGTTTAAGTTTAAAAATCACAACAAATAAAGAAATAAAATATAAGTGTACTACTGATCATGTTATAATTTGGGTTATGAAAGCCCATTTCACTTTGTTTTAATTCCCATTGATCCAGACATGTTCTTTTACATGATTACGTTACAGTTTTACATTTGAAAGATCTCATTGAATTGTAACTTAAAACATCTGGTAAACAAAAATCTTTAAACCAAAATTACTTTGCATATATCATCTAAAAATCACTCAAAATTTTCTGAAACATTCATCTATAAAACATCCGATGAATTTTAAAGTATAGCTTTGTCTTTCCCTTTTAAAATAATTTTACTTTGAGAAAATATATTTTGATTCTGACTTCTGATTTTATTTTGATCAGTACAGACAACAAATTCATACACTATATGTACATCAAACTAAACATCTGAATAAAAAAACTATGTACACACATGCTAACGTACAATACATATGCTATATCTAAACACTCGAACTAAAACTAACCATTAACTAGAAGTGAAAAAAAAAACTTAAAGAATATTTTATTGCGTTTATTATTTTGTTTTGTCTTTAAAAAGTTAGAAGATTAAGTGATATAGAGACTTATCATAATTCTAGAACTATTGATAAAGAATGAAAATAAGCTGGATATTGCAGATTCAAAATAATTCAACCCCATGTGCAGCATAAAATCAGCGCGATGCATAGTGTAATTATCCTTTGGAGTAATTATCAAATCCCTACCAAGAAATTGTATCTCAGGTAAAAACTGAAGCATTTTCACAATTGATAAATAGTAATACATGTAATATAGGAACATGTAATATAGGAAGATAAATAGTAATATAGGAAATACCTTATGTACCATTAAAATCTTGAACAAAATACATTTCAGCAATTTCAGTAGGTATATTATTAATTGTAATAAGTACAATGGAGAAAACATGTTATTTCTAGCATATCTATATAAAAAAATGTTTACATAAAGCATGTAAAAATGATTATATTTCAGCAATATCTTAATTTCAAACTGAATTAAAGGAAATTTCGATTTCTTATTTATTGCAATAATGCAATAATAATGCACATGATATATAGCTGCAATTAATGCCTATAAAAAAATGACAAGTCAGTATAAAAATATCACTTGAAGTATAGTCAAACAACTGCCCCCTATCAATTTCTATCAACATTTTGGAACACTGTCTTGTCCATTTTTTCAGTAGTTTTTCTGCATTTTCCATTAATAGCATTCCATATCTTGTCTCTGTTTTCCTTTGTTTCCATGTATTGTGGAAACTGTAGAGTGAGTTGTCTTAAAATAGCATCAAGCTTTGAAGCATTAAGTTTGGTTTTCTCTAAATTTTGTTTCGATTTTCCAGTAACATTTTTTCCGTACAATTCATTGTCAGTAAACAATGTTGAAAGAAGTTTTACAGCGAACGTTGAAGGCTGGCTACCACTTCTTTGTAGAAGGTTTGCATAATCACTGTAGTCCATCTCGAAGCTCGTATTACCTAATCTTATTTTCTCCGGATTTTCTTGATTGCGCACTGCTATAGGTTTGCTATTAGTAGAAAAAATAATGGTATCGGGCCTAGCCTGGTTTGTGGTTGGAGTAGTCTTTGCACTTCGTGATTTAATCAAATTTATCAAATAATCTAAGTTTGTATTGGTCATTCCAATTGCAGTATTTACAGCCATTATCTGTTCCAATAGATTACCTTGCGTTTCCATAATTGTTCTATTTTGTTGTTCTATAATACCGATTTGCTCAGACAAGGTTGTAGGTGGTTTCAATGTAGTTTCAAATCTTTTGGATCCATTCGGAAAGGTATTTTCATCGAGTATGTCGCTTGAATTAAGAACTTCAAATGATGATCTAAGACACGAACCTACATCACTGTCACCAGAGTTAATATAATTGTGGTCTGAATCTTGAATGTCAACAAAAGATGCTATACCCACTGCATCAATATCATGATTTGTAATTTCTTTATTATTATTATTTAAAACAGTATCTGGTCCAAAATCCACTGCAATGGGATCATCTATGAAATTATCTTTGTCTTCAAATTCATTATCAAAATGTATGTCTTTAAATTGACTAGGTTCTTGAGATGTAGTTGGAACTTGTTTTGATGATCTGTCTTCTTCCACATTTTTGTTCAGATGTTTTCTTGAAATTTTCGCAAGTGGCTCCTCATCAGAATCATCACTTTCAGCAACAGGCGAGCCTGAAATGTAAAAAAATTCCAAACATATATTTGCATAAAATAGCATGATATCAACTGTCAGTTTATTTCAAGGAGTGTGGCCCTTTCAACTTAAATGTGGTGGGTTAACCATTAACTTGTGAAATAAATATAATCACATTAATTCATTAATGAACTTCGCCTATTAAAATGTACACATAATAATGCTTTGCCTTACCATATGTAGAAACTATCCTGGCCTTATAATATTTGGTCCTATATAACACATTAACAATTGCATCTTGTTTTATAATGTCTCCACTTTTTACTCGTTTCCTTAATATTGTCTCAACAATTTTCTTCTTGACAAAAATTGACGATTTTGGTTCTAGCCAAATTATGTCTAGATTGCGCTTGTTTGCCATGTTATGAGAGAATGACCAAACACATGAAAAACTTCAGACAAAATGTTTGACAAGGAGGGAAACTGAGCAGGCTGAAGACATTAATGAGTCCCTTGATTTAAGGATTGATGGTTGATATAAAATTGTACAAGTCATGATGACCCATGAAAGATATTTGATTTCTCCCTGCTATGAAATAAATGGGCAATTAAACAGAACATTAGTATCACCAAATGATAAATTAAAAAGTTATTGACTATATATTTATTTTATTGCTCCTAATTAACCAAATCCGTTAGATTTGATAGTGGTCTTGATGAAGAGGGTAACACCTTCTTGATTAGACTTGCATGAAATTTGAACAATAAGTGTATATTTTAACAAAAAAAGATTTTCCAAATATTGTTACAACATGTGGAAAACAAGATAATTTGCATTCAGTCAAGTTTGTGCATGAGCTTTCAAAAAAAGGAAAGACAATAGTAACATTAATATTGCAAAACAAATATGTCAAATAAACAAGGTTAATAAAGACCTAATTGAAAAATAGACACCTTTACTTAACACAAATCTTGCATAAAGTATACTAAATATTGTGTGGTTAATAGTCAAAGCCACTTTGATATAATATAATAGTATAACTAATGTGTTCTAGTAACTGGACAGTCATTAAGAAAGTTAAGGTCACTCTGTCCATGTCTACTGATAAAGATAATTCTGTCTGTGTCTGCAAGTCAGTCTGTAAATTGTAGCAAGCTTAATTTATAAGAATGGGGTGTATAATTGATATGTTCTAGTAACTGGACAGTCTTTAAGAAAGTTAAGGTCACTCTGTCCATGTCCACTGATAAGATAAAACCATAAAATTGTATTCTGTGTATGTCTGCAAGTGAGTGTGTGAATTGTAACTAATTAGTAAACATGTAAGGATCTTTAAATGTCTTCTGGCCAAAATACAACAAAAAGGAAGATAATTTAAAAAAACATACAAAATCGATATTTTCGAGATAATTGTATTTTATTCATCTTCATAGAATAACTTTTTTGGTACATATGGAACCATCTTTTTCATAAAGATATATGCAGATTAATAAAGAAACTGGAATTTTTTTGGCAAAAATCATCGGGTTTTTTATTGGGGGGGGGGGCTTCCAACTCCAATAAATTTTAAAAGGTCAATATCTCAAAAAAACATTACATATACCTTGATATTTTCTAACATATTTGAAGGCATTTTAATATAGTCTTCTTTTTTCCAACAGCAACTGTAATTTTTTCTCAATTGTCTCCTTAAATTATGAGTCGCACAAATAAAACAAATAAGTATTTTAAAGCTGTTACAGGAAACAGTTTTAAAAATACTAATTTTATTCAATTTTTAACTTATAGCATGTTTATGCATTTTTTGACTTTGGTGCATATTAAGAATGTTGGAGGGTCAGCTTTTGAGATTATTGAAATTTTGTTCGGAATCCTCAGTTTTTTTTCCATCAAAATAAGGCAAAAATTTTTGCACGATAAAACCTAGTTTTCTTTTTTTGTAAGGTCTTCATTACATCATAAATATCTGTTTTACAAATTCATTTCATATTCTAATAACTTTTTCACAGTTTTAAAACAGCTTAACTATGCTAATGTTAAAGCTATGAAAAAAACAGAGAAAACCTTTTCCTGCCAAATTTTGACCACTTTTCATCTTTAAAATGAGTGCGATAACCTATCAAAATTTTTAGCTTATTTTGAATTTTTTATTTTTCCCTTTTGATTTAAGGCATTAATTTCAAAACTTCATCACTTTCAAAGTCACCCTTGAACATCCTTGACCGTTTAACTTCTAAAACAATAATATAATATAGTTACCTATTGATGAAATAATCTTCTGTGTTTCTCCTTCTCTGTTCTGCTTGAAAAACAGTACAAAACACAGTCAGGACACTTTCCAAGGTTTGATTGCTGGTACTTTGGCATGTAGTTATCCTCATCATCCCTTGAATCAGAGAGGCACATGTCAATAAAAGTTGAAAAGTGCCCCTCATTACTTTCATCAGGCTTTGGAGATGGTAAGCCCTTAAACTTTCGAAGCAAGGTCAGCGGAGAGTCTTTTGTCACTGGATTATGTCTGCAGTGTTCACAGTCAGATGATTGACACTTCAATATAGCAAGACTATGAAAACGTTTACAAATGTGTCTCATACAAACTTGTAAATCGATGAATAAACGGACGTTTTCTTTTATTGCCTTACTAGATTTTGACAACAAATCATGGATTTCGCCATGATCATTGTAAGGATATCCTCTTTGTAAACAGGGCTGATGGGTAGATGATACAGTGTGACCATCAAATTTAGTGTTATTCCAATATTCGTCCAGTTTTTTCATTGCATTGTCAAAAACAACGGCTTCCTGTTCATACAGATCATCTTTAGATAGATTTTTTTGACATGGAGCCTTGTCTTCCCCAGGCAAAGTTGATGGTAACACAACTCCTGCTAATGCATTTGATAGAGGCGACCATGCATGCTCAATTGGATTAAATGCTGATTGTCCTGGACAATAACTATGAACCAATAACGCATCCAGGTTACAATATTTCCACAAACGATACAAAAAATAAATATTCGTTAAAGAATTTACATTCCAATCTGGTCCATTGTCACTTATAACAAGACCTATTGTTTTTCCTTTTGTCACAGATTCTGACAGAATTGGAACTAAATCATTGATATGAGTTTCAATACTTGATTTATGAAACTTAGAAACCCTATTCACAACATTTAGTGGTCCTGTTTTAAATGTTCGGTAATGATCTCTATTTAAGTCATCCTTGTATAGGTCTTCTGCTTGTCCATCCTGCTTTGGACTTAATGTCATGTAACCACACGGTGTTATTAAGTATCCTGGCAAAGGAAAGTCATGGTCAGGAAAATTCGGCGCATCATTTGTTGGATAAAATTTTCGCAGCTGATGATACCTGCTCACCGCAAGAGTACCTATGTGAATTTTGTTCTTATTGTCACATGAAAGCAATGTACAATCAGCTCTATACTTAGAAGAAAATTCCATGGCATACTTGACACGTGTGGCATAAAAGTGTGCATTTTCATCTTCTTTTCTGATGTTATTCTTTTTAGCAGAGAGTTTTGCATCAACATCAGTACTATAAGCTTTTGAGGATCGAAATTTTTTATTTGGAGGAGCCAGCATATGATGAACAGTAGTTTTATGTATTCCTTTTTCTTTTAATCCAGGCACATCATCTAATAGCTTGTTTGTTATTTGATCTAAAGTCACCCCCGATGAACGTGCAGTGTCAGCTCTTCTTCTTGAGTCAGCTTCATAACCATGTTCCTCAATAAATTGTTTTGTCTTTGGAATAATATCAGGAAATAATGTTTTTAAAGATTTCCTTCCTCTCTTTTGAGAATTATTTGAAGCACTGGATTTCTGCTCAGGATTATTTGTACGCAAATTATATGGAGTTTCGGGTGTATTGCCAGATGTATTTAAAAGCCAATCTGTAGGTGAAGAAAAGACTTCGGTTTCCTCATTGCTACTTTTATTTGGAGTTTCATGTGAGCATTGAAAAATCCAGTCAGTTTCTAAATCATTAGTACATGTTTCATAGGCCATTATGCATGAGTTTACCCGCAAAGATTTGCATTTGTAATGATATTTAACTGTGGAACATATTTCTTAATTTCATTTTTTCCAGAATTTGAAATTAGTGTTTCACATAATACAAGTGTTTTCAAATTTGAAAAGTTATTTTTTATCAAGTACAAGTCGATATCACAGATTACTGAATATGAAGCATCAAAATATTCCAGAAAAGCAAGATTTGAAATTATCTGTTGAAATTCTCTCCCAGATATACAAATGCCATTGGCTATATCTAGACTCTTTAAATGTCGACAAGTCTTAGATATGTTCACAACAGTTTTACCTTCGATTTGCCCTTCAGTTGATCCAATTGACAACTCCTGAAGCTTGTTTAAAGTTTGAATAGCATGACACGATTTATTAGTAATATGTGCACAGTCATTAATAAATAGTGTTACGAGGTTTCTTGTGACTTTCAGAATTTGACATAAAATTTCATCACATATTAACGTATGAGCAATATTAAGACTTGTAAGATGAACAAAGCGTTTAAGAAATCCATGCTCATTAATAAATGATCCAGTTATTGAATGACAGCGAAAAATATCAAATTTGATGAATCTAGAGCATTGCTTTGTTATCTTAATCAAATGACTGTCAGTAAAAGACCGGTTACTGACCTGAAAAATATTCAAAGTCTGCTGGCTCAACGCAAGCTCCTTAAAAATATAACACACTTGTGAAACACGGACTAAGTCTTCCAAATTTAAATAACAAAAAATATGTATCCATATTTCATGTGGTAATACATTCAGCATAATTATAAACGAATCAAACTAAAACATTTTATAGCCAAATTTTAAGAAAAAAATTTTCACCACACAATTTCTGAAGGCTGCATCAATGTAATGGTAATGTATTAAAGTTTACTGTGAAAAGCTCTAATATGCTGTATAACACATGTTAATTGACAGTATTTTAAAGGAAAGGACAGGATAAATACAGAAAAATCTTTGAGCAATAGCAGCAAAGGATTACCAAGCATCATACAGCATCATGCCAATGTTAAGGGTCTTTCATAAGCTTTATTTGGGATTCTTTATATATACTTGCATGTTACAGATAGGTATTGAACACAAGTGCTACATATAATGTAGGTGCTAACACGTTTGTTTTTATTAAAGTTAAACTCATTGATTAACAGTCATATAACTATTAAACTATGATGTTGGTGGACTAAATATTTACGTGTTCTTTAACAATTTCAGGTATATAAATATGCTTGCACCCCCTACCTGCACCAGTTCTTTTTTTAGAATATAATGAACCGAACGACAATGAAACAAAAATGGAGCTACAAAACTCAGAGTTTCTTGAATACACCAAAATCATTGATTATTGAGTTTGATTTGATTACATTTATTTCCATAGCAGCTTGCTCTTAAAAGCTTGTAAAAGCATAGACAAAAGTGATTGACATTAATGAGTTTTTAAATGTTTAGCCTGTGGTGATTTAATGACCATTTTATTACCAGGATGCTTGCAGCATACTGCCAGTATGCTGGGAGGATCCTGCAAAGAATTAATATACGTCCCCTAAAGTCTTTATCAGCTAAATGCATGAGATTCGACAAAAAATTGAAAGATCAAAGGAAAAAATTAAAAGATCAAAAACATTTGTCGCCAAATTGCAGACTAGATGCGTGAGTCTCATGCGAGTTGTTTGACACTTGACAGGTCTGATAAAGTGCACTAAAAGCACTGAAGCATTTCAAGTGAAGTAATGGCTATGATTGAAATCATTCATTAGGGGGCTGATCCAGAGGTCCATAAAAGAGGGGTGTAAATGCTCAAAATGTCAAATTTGTGATGAAAATTTGAAGTTACTCTGCCCCTCTGCCCCCCCCCCCTAATGGATCTGCCTCTGTATGTCAGAGACGGGGGGGGGGGGCTTTGGGTTTTGTTTCAGTCAGAAAATATTTTCTGTGCAGTCAGCATTGAATTATACTTTTTTGCAAAAATCCTTATTCAGAATATTTTTTTAACCTCTGCAATATTTTCTTACATATTCAAAATATATTTTATGGAAAAATTATTAGACCTGACCACCATTCAAGTTAAATTATCAGTTTCTTATTTGAGATCTTGTTTACAGATTTAACTAGACATTAATTTTTTGACTGTCCTTAAAGGAAAGAAATTAATAAATTGTCGTGTCATCCCGGCAACGATTAATGTATTCCTAAAACGTCCTCATTGGGAAGGATATGCCCTTATCCGTCATAGTTTTGACGGAAACTAAATTCACGTCTGTTTGAGATGGCACAAACTTGCACCGTGTTTGTTTTGAATACATATCAGTTAGTTATATTTGTTCTTAAACATAAAAGTTGTTTTGAATACTGATATCTATTCTACTTATATTTTTGCAAATACGTAAAAGGCGCTTTGGAATTCAGTGCATGTGTGGTGTATAAATAATAGCTTGGTTTACTTGTACCTGCATAAAGTCAATTGTGGGTTATTGAACTTTATTGTTTGATTATTTTAATGGAATTCAAATTGCCTTAAAGTGCAAGGAATAATTGAAATCAAGAAGCAAATCAATCATCCTGGAGCGGTCTGCAATTTATAAAATATACTTTATATGGACTTTAAATTGCCTTTGGTTCAATTGATATAAAAAAATCAAAGCCCTCAAGTCTATTTTTATTTATTTGAATATTTGTGGATTGTTCAATTCAAAGTTTTCATAAACAGTTTAACAATTATTCATTCTGTATTGGAATAGACATAACATATAATATAGTTTATAGTTTTCAAGTGTACTTGTTACTTCAGGAAATATATTCATACATAAGTTCTGAAGAATTCGTATTCTATTTTTGAATGTCAGAAATGGGAGGAGGATACGAACTTGACTTTTCATGTAAGTCGTTAAGCTCTTTCTTTATTTTTCTTATTTCTTTTCAGTTAATAACTACAGTCTATCTATCAAATATATAAATTTAGATACCTTGTTATTTTCAAACTGACCAGCCTACTAATGTTCAAAATAGATTTGAGTAAAAAAATGTATGTCGAAACGATCATAGTCCATATCGCAAAAATCAAGAGAACCTAGGTTACATGTTACATTATCCAAAATTTTGACCATACTAAAAAGAGTTCATTAGAATGGCTTATCAAAACCAACTAATCGTGAATTTTGGGCGAAATTTGTTCCCCTCGAGGTCATGAACATTTCCAGGTGAGCTTAGAAGTTATAGTCTTATGGGTCATCCCTAATAAGTAACACCCATCCCGCACGTCTAGGATTCGATTACAGTACATTTGGAAGATACCGTGCAGTAGACTAAATATTTCCTCCTTTTTTTTTCAGGCAGTCAAAACCCACTGTCCCAAATTGTCTTGTTTTCTAATCCCCATTTTTCCCTTTCCATCATTTCATGTTCGTTTTATCACCCCTTTGATTTTGTGCCGTGTCGCATGGGGATCAAACAATAACTGTCTTGCTGAGTTCAGGGAGAAACGTTTTGTTGAACTTGTATTACAAATTTGAAAACCTGTTACGTTAATATGACCTCAACTTATCTTGAAGGACAAATTAAACACATTTCAGGACTGTATATTTAAATGGCTACTTGTTAGAAGAAAAACATTCAAGATATATCACCCCCCCCCAAAGAAAAAAAAACAAAACATTCATTTAAAGTGAAATTAATAAAATCTATTATAAAGATATTAAGACAAATAACATGCATGTGTTCACACTCTATATTGATGTTGCAAAAAATAATATATTATATTATCACAACTACTCCAAACATTCTATACAGAAATTATTTTTGAAGAGGTCAATTGGGGGGGCACGTGCCCCCTGTGCCCCCTCTGGGTCCGCCACTGATAATAATAACCTCACACATGCAATGGAAATATTCTAGAATACCAAATCAAAGAACATTTTACACAAAATAATAGTATCATAGAATTACCTTTTCTGCAAGCAACAAACAAAAAATCCAAGAAAACTATCTTAATATTGAAATAACATCATTTGTCATTTGGTTCCTCTTTGTAAAGGGTTCCCTTTGTCTTTGGTCTCTGTTGTCTTTCTCTTGTGATGACAGAAATTCTTTCATTTACCTGGTGGTGATATTCTTATAAGGGCTCAAGTCGATTTAATTTGTCTCAACAATTTATCCGGATAATTAGTACGCATCTGACTTATACAAGAACACATTTTTTTCTGTCTTCGTGATTATAAAAAGACATCATGTGGACTTTATATAAAGCAGTTTATTGCATTTCATAACGAGCTAAAAAATGGAGTTTCTGCAGTGACTGTATGTGTGACAAAATGCATGCGCTACATAAAGAAAAGGACATCAAGGAACAAAGGTTTCTTCATGCTCACGAAAACACGAAGCATGTGGAGAAAAATTGAGTAAAAACTGGAGCATGTACGGATACAAACATGCCAACACCAGAAAACATGAAATTAAAATGAGAAACACATACATGTATGCAGGGCACAAAAAATGTGAAAATTAAACGTAGCATGAAATTAACCCCCATCCTCTAAGAATTAAATGGTTGTCATCCAACGTAAGGCTTATCTGAGGGTGTGATTGGGTTTTACCGTAATTAGGCCTTTTTTGGCTACCGAAATCGTAGTATTGGCTCAAATTTAGCCGTTAAGCATGATCTAGGTCTACAAAAATTAACCATACGCCGAAATGATCCGTAATGTCTAAAAAAATAGCTACCGTAAGCGTAAATTATATGATCTAAATTAGTTTGCGATATTTTTTAACCATTAAGCATTATCCAGAGCACCCCATGCACACCCCCTTATCTGTGTTTATTTTTGCTTTGTTTTTGTTTTTTAGGGGGTGGGGACATATTCATGTAAAAGTAAAAAAAGACGGATGTTAAATGACTGATTAGTTACCATGCAAGTCGGCCTCTTCTTTTATAAGTAACAGTGAAGCATGAGACCATGCCTCGTTGTTGTCCACGACTACCATTCTTTCCTTTCGTTTCTCCCACACAGCCAGTTCTAAACTGAAGTTTAGTATGCCCACCCCGGCGCATTTGTCGCTGAACCCATGTTCTCTTTTCAGTTTCTTTATAATGCTATGGACATCATCGTCAGATTCAAATCTTAAATATACATAAAAAATGTCCACGGGTTTCTTCTCATTTTTCTTAAAAATATGAACACAGGTCGCAATGACCGCCATGGTGTTCAAAAAACCTTCAAAACATTGTCTAAATTTAAAAAAAAAACGGAAACTAAAGACGGTCAAAGATGTCAAAGAAAATTATCTCGCTGGAGGACCCTGGATGTTAATAAACATATTTGACTCATATTTCTGATCTTTGAAAGCGTTATTGAACATATTAAAACATATTCTATGTTGTCTAAACATTCAATGCTTAGTCAACCCCCGCCCTTTAAAGCCCCCGCTTCCCGTCCCTTCAACCCCCGCTTCCCGTCCCTTCAACCCCCGCTTCCCGCCCCATTAACCCCCGCTTCCCGTCCCTTCAACCCCCACTTCCCGCCCCCTCAACCCCCGTACCCCCGTCCCCCCTGTCCTCCCCCTCAATAATTGTGCGTTTTAAACCTCAAATAGACTGGGCATATCAGAAAAAAATCCTAGCCAATCTCGGATATTATAAAACGCTTTCTTTTGTACCATATCAAATTAATTTACTCCCTGAGTAAAGGAAATGATTCTTATGCTGTGATTTTTGTATTTAAAAGGTGAATTCATTGAAAATGTAAGATTTTTTCTTTCATTTACCTTAAAAACAAACAATGGCGTCCGGTTTCGCGGGCTTTTTGCTTAACGGTAGTAAAACAGCGTAAAATAACACTTCGCGGCAATATAAACCTTTTTAAACTGCAAGCTACAACTACTATTAGCATAATTCAAGTGAAGTTATAAAATGAATTTGTACTCAAGCTAACATTATGAAAACGGCATCGTACTTATTATAGAAAAAAAACACGTACTAAAATGTTACATGTTTTAATGACGTTTCAAAAATTTATCCGCTATGTCAGATTGTTCACGGAGTTTGCCGGAAAATAATTCTTTCAAATTCTTTCAAATAAATACACTAAATTTGGCATTCATTTCTTTTTGTTTTTTTGTTAGGCTAAAATATCATTGTGTAAGTGCATATCTGATTTACATAAAACCTTAACAACTTTGAAAACCGCATGTCGGAAACAAACGAATATAACGAAGTTACGCATGACGGAATTTTTAGGCTAAACGATCTCTCCCGACCTAATTGAAGGAGCGCTACATTTATATTGTTAATAGGTTGTAATAATGTCATTTAAACAAATATCTCATTAATACTATATCACTGTGTCCTTAAGAAGTTTTCCTCAACATTTATTATATATTATATTTGCCTGTTTATAAAAGTTGTAGATATTGGAAAGGTTATACATATATATATTTTTATTTTAGAATATAAGGTATAGCATTATCACTGCCACATATTTTTAATGATTTGTATAAACATGTACATATATATTTTTCTAGTCTGCTGTGTTCATAATTTATCATCTCAAGCCTTTCTAGAAAAGTGGGAGGGATTATAGAGTTAGGCTTTCCATACAGATTTGTTTCCTGAGCATGCTTTATTGAGCAATTGCAGAACGGCGAGCAGTGCCAAATGGCCTCATTGAAGGCTGCTGGTGGTTGTCCATTGTGGTTTTTGTCTCGCCTGCGAAGCAGAGCGGGACATAGGTGTTACTTTACCGGCGGCGGCGACGGCGGCGTTAACTTTTTGGAAAAGTTTTATGAGCACCTCCATATCTCAAGAACTATAGGTCCTGGGTTGATGAAACTTGGTATGCATATGCCCCAGTAGTAGCTTAGCACAGTTGCATCCCCATCTTTTGACCTTGACCTTGATTTTCCGGTTGAGTGACTTTGACAATTTTCAATACATATAATAGCAATGAAAAAGTTTTGCGAGCACCTCCATATCTCAAGAACTATAGGTCCTAGGTTGATGAAACTTGGTATGCATATGTCCCAGTAGCAGCTAAGCTCAGTTGCATCCCTATCTTTTGACCTTGACCTTGATTTTCTGGTTGATTGACTTTGACAATTTTCAATACATATAATAGCAATGGAAAAGTTTAGCGAGCACCTCCATATCTCAAGAACTATAGGTCCTGGGTTGATGAAACTTGGTATGCATATGCCCCAGTAGTAACTTAGCACAGTTGCATCCCCATCTTTTGACCTTGACCTTGATTTTTCGGTTGAGTGACTTTGACAATTTTCAATACATATAACAGCAATGAAAAAGTTTTGCGAGCACCTCCATATCTCAAGAACTATAGGTCCTAGGTTGATGAAACTTGGTATGCATATGCCCCAGTAGTAGCTTACCACAGTTGCATCCCCATCTTTTGACCTTGACCTTGATTTTTTGGTTGAGTGACTTTGACAATTTTCAATACATATAATAGCAATGGAAAAGATTTGTGAGCACCTCCATATCTCAAGAACTATATAGGTCCTAGGTTGATGAAACTTGGTATACATATGCCCCAGTAGTAGCTTAGCACAGTTGCATCCCCATCTTTTGACCTTGACCTTGATTTTCCGGTTGAGTGACTTTGATTATTTTTATTGCATATATTTGCAATGTTTAAGTTCTATAAACATCTTTTGATCTCAGAAACTGAAAATCCATGTAAATTCAAAATATAGTGGAAGTAAGAAAGAATAATTGTTTCTGATGGTGCTGGCAGGCGAGACATACTTTAGTGTTAACTCTTGTTCTAAATTGCCGTTTAAATGTGGGCTGTGTCACGTACATTAATTCCACATCTCCCTATTTTCTATTACTTTTAAAGTAAGGATACAATTTTATGAAACTTGTCCACAGTAAAGCTTATAAATGCAATTTTGATTTTGGGGTCAAAAGGTCAAAGCTTAAGGTCATAGAAAGTAAAGAAGTTATAAATTTTAAAGTGAAATTAGTTCAAAGCATAACTTTTGAAAATCTATATCATGTATATAGAATATGAAATTTACAAACATTAAAGCTTTTGGTGTAAGGATAAATCCAAAGGATTTTGGGGTCAGCAGGTCAAGTTCACAAATTTTGCAACAAGTTAGGACTTAGAGCTAGTTCTTTCGTTATTGTAAATTCAAAATTTTTGTAGAAACATGTATTTTGTACCTATTATGAATGATATTTTTATTCATTGAATTACTGTAGACAGTACAATGTACATGTGGTGTAGATGTACTATTGATTCAAAGTGTTGTTCTTGTCCATCCAACATTAGGTGCTTTTATAAAATAACCTTGTTCAATTTTTGCTAGTGAAATATTTCTACTACAGTGTAATTTTATATTTATGTTTTCAGACCATTATACTAAGGACTCAAAACTGCTCTACTACAGTGTAATTTTACATAACCATTATAATAAGGAATCAAAACTGCTCTACTACAGTTTAATTTTACATAACCATTATAATAAGGAATCAAAACTGCTCTACTACAGTGTAATTTTACATTTATGTTTTTCAAACCATTATAGTAAGGACTCAAAACTGCTTGCCCAAGTGTTTTATTATTATATTGTCTTCTTTTAGATCCAGAGGTCTGTGAAAGATGGGGGGTGTAATTGCTAAAAATGTCCAATTTTGATGGAAATTTGAAGTTGCTTGGTCAATTAATACAGAAAAAAATTAAATTTCTCAATTACAGGGGGCTTACAGCTACGCCCCCTCCACCCCTCTGAATCTGCCACTGGGTTTTCCACTTTAACAACAAAACTCACAAATATGATACCAGCTACATGGTATAGATGTACTAGATTTTGTTGTCAGTCTTTATATAGGGTCCTGTCTTTCCGACATTAGGTGCTTTTTAAAACAACCTGTTAAATATTGTTGGGGCTCCCGCAGGGTACCCCCCTCAGGTCGCAAGGTCGTTTTTAAAAGGGGCCTGAGGTCGCAAGGTCGCCTTAAAAGGCATATTTTGGCAGAGGTCGCAGGTCATTTTTTGGCTTAGGCCGATTTTATGAAGTGTAGGTCGGAAGTCGCCCTTAAAAAGCACTCAGGTCGCAGGTAATTATAAACTCTGCGGGAGCCACATTGTTGTTAGTTAAAATATGTATGTGTTCATGTACATTTGTTTTTTTTTCAGACCAATATTGAATACATATTGTCCTCTTACCCTTAGATGCTTGAAAGATGCTTGCCCATTTTGTTAAGTTTGTTCAAAGTTTTTTCTCTGTTGTTTTTATATATACCTATTATTGTTTTATTTTGAGAAAATAAATTGTAAAGCTTAAGTCATGTGTTTTTTTCTCCTTAAGTGTTTTAAGGATCTCTGAATTATGTAACATTCATAAAGAAATTATCCATGACTTTAAACAGGAAATTTTTGTGGCAGTTGTATATTTTTACAAGTTAATAATCAAATTCATTAACAATGAATAATTAACATTGCACAAATGTTTCATGAAATTCAGACTATTGTAAAAAAAAACAACATGAATTGGAAAAGCAAAATAAAGAAAAAATTTCAGAATAACATGAGAGAGAAAGAGAGATAAAAAGAGAAAGCTTTTTTTTAGGAAAGATTTATACAAGAGAGGTGGATTTAAAATCTTAAGATACTTTCCTCAAATATGTTAAAGAGTCACAACAGGATATTCAGAATCAGAAAAACAGAGGGCAATGGGGCATTCCAATGTCAAAAGTCTGAATGGTCAAAGACAAAACAAGTCAACACCAACAAAAACAGCACATGGAAACAGACGAGGTTGAAAAAACATAGACAAAATTAGTAAGCACAAGACAATAGTCACATGAAAGACAACCATAGCACATTCGGTTAAAAGCTCATTAAAGCTTATGGTTGACTGTTTATATATGTACCGAATTTAAATGAAGTTTTCGTATTTGTACTAGACCAAAAAACACAATATACAATAACCAACACCTATCGTCATAAAAGACAGATCTAGCAAATGGGAGACAACTCGTTATATACAAAAAAGGGCTTGTTGTAAAACAGTTGTTTAAGTTTTGGCCAGATTTCGCGGAGTGAAAAATCCGGGTTATAAAATGGTGAATGTGGGGCAGCGTGGCGGCGTGGAAGAATTTTGTGTAACAGCAACTACTTATCAAAGACACTTGATATTTGGTATACAATATCAGGATGGGGTCTCATGATGTGGGGTTCAATTTCAGGTTTGTCGCTCACTTACTTCCTGTTAAACAATATATGGCCATTTTTTTACCAATTTGTCATCGATATACTTGTTTGTGTTTTGTTTTTGTTTTTATTTTAACAAGTAACTTTTATTGAATGTAAAGTTCTGCATGTTGTAATTTTTTAACAAATAATCATTTACTTAGTTTTGCCTTGATGTATTATGTTTTAAATGATAAAATTCTCTAAAAGTAAGTATTTTGATAGTATTTTGCTTTTGATGTGTGTCATGTGTTAATTTACATTTATATTTGGTTTGTTTCATTTTAAAGCATTTGATACCCTCCTCCAATAAAGTTTGGGAAAATATGTAGGAATCACCCTGTCTGTCTGTCCACTTTTATTGTAAGGGCTACTCCTCCTAAACCACTCAATGGATTTTTATGACAACTTTCATGAAGGAAGTTCAATCATATAGAATTGAATATCAATCAAGGGAGATAATTGGACTTATGTATTTCCCAATTTAGAATCCATTATGAAGAGGGGTATCCCTTTTTTGAGCTTGCTCACAGCATTCCTTGTTTTTGTCTGTTTTTCATTTATTTATTTTTCATTTATTTTTCTTTGTTATAGAATATCAACTTAATGATTGTTTTTACTTTGTATTGGTAATTATAACCTTTCTACATATAGTTAAATGATGTGTTTGTGCATTTTAATTTCAATGCTGCATTCATAATAATTTTATATAATTTGGCATACAAATTGGGTGTACAAAAAAGAAATTTAACTTCAAATACTAATGCAGACTGTATAAACCATGGAAAAAAACAAACCAGTTTCCTGAATAGAATATCCTGACAGGTTTTGATAATATAGTACAAAAGAAATTCAGAAACGAGTGATACATGTTAACCTAAGTTCAAGTCTACTTTATAGCTGATTTCTGCATATTTTTATTTACATTTGGGGGGCCTTTTTTTTTTAAAGCACTCTGTTTAAAATCGATCATATTAATGGACTTAATCATGAATGCAGTACATTAATGTTTGTGTGTAGCTTAATTAAATGCATGATTCTCTGAGTGTTTGACATATTAATAGAAAAAAATGTAATATTATAATGACCTACCTTGGACCAATCTAATCAAGTCCTTGAAATTATTTTGGGCTCAACAAAAAAGCAATATTTTCATGACTTTTTCCCCCTTTCAAATATTTTATTTAGAATCTTTAAAAAAAAGTTAACAACATTACAACTATCTTAGTATTTTTCTTAGAAATAGTAATTTTGATAATTTTCTCAACAATGTTAGAATGCAATCGTAGAAATAAATCTTAAAAATAAATTAGATTCAATACAAGTTGAAGAGATGACAGTCAAAATGTAGCACTGTTACAGTGACAAAAGTAATTATTGTGAAACTGATGAATGCCTATTGCCAAAACGTCTTAATAAAAGTTGTATTTCTACAATTGGATTTGAATATAAATCCCTATGGATTTTTAAGAAACAATTAATATTAGAATGATTAAACTTGAAGTTTAACATATTTTTCTATGAGTGACTGCATGTATAACTAAGCTTGTTTTATTTTCCATGTTGTAGGTAATCCTAACTACAGTAACATGTTTAACTCAGTGATGCATGGCATGAAATTCCTAAACTTTCTCTCTGGTGCTAAAAGCCTATCCAATCTTGACAAGCCTGACGAACATCCCAGCATCCTCCAAAATCCGAAAAACAGGGAGTACCTTGCTAAACAAGGATTCTATGAGAGATCAATGCAAGCAGCCAAAGCTGGGTCTGATGCACAAAAGAACAAGTTGGTCAAATCTCAATCGTTAGATGCTTCGGAAAAGCGTAAGAGGTTTCAAGCAACAAAGTCACGTAATTATTCATCGCTGACCAATGTGCCGGAGCAGGATGAGGTTGTATATTCTCGAAGGAACTTTCAGTCGATGGGTGGAGCAAGTTTTGAAACTGCAAGGACTTCGGGAACAAGTTTTGATTATGGTCGTAGCATAACATCCATTGAAACCTCCACAGATTCATTCGATAGTGGGGATTCGTCAAGCGGTCGGCGGCGTCATGTTGAACTTATAAAACAAGAGTCAGAATCCCCCATACAGTCAAACATTGTTGATTCAGGTATCTGGCATACACAAGATTCAACGAAAAGTTTTGAAGACGATTATCTGGCCGAAAGCTCAAGGGAGTTAGCATCTGACCGTAGATCTCAGGTCCGTCGAATGATGAGTGCTGATCATTACGAAGTTGGTGATGATAATGACATTTTAAAATCTCCGCCACTCAGTCGAACTGGGAGCCTTGAGACAACTTTGACACAAAGTGGATTCCAAAAATTACAATCAAAATCTTCAACGTTGATAGGACATGAATCGTTTGATGATGACATAGACATTTATTCTGAGCGATATTTAGATAGACAGGAAGTGAACGAACCTGTAATGAGCCAGATGCATTCTGGGAATGTTAACCAGTCTCCAAATTCAAAATCCCGTATAAATGATTCTCACAGTTCATCTCCCTTGCCATCAGGATGGAACAAAATCAAAGGAAGAAAATATGGGACGGAGATGTCTGTCAGAGTTCCAGGAAATAGAATCGAGGCAGAATACACAAACAGTAATGGTGAACTTAGACGCAGTTTTGAAAAGGTAGGTTCTGTTTTTGTGCCAAAATCCGCTTGTTTTTTAAGATTGACACATTGCTTTTTTCCGTTGTGATTTTTTGAATTGCTGTTTGTTTATGTTTGTTGTGTCGCGTACACTTATTCCACATCTCAATATCCTCTATTGACCTTTGTGAATGCATTTCAATGTGGAGAATGGAATTTTGCTTTTCATCCAAAATTGGTTTCTTAGGCGTAATTTTGAACACTTGATAGGACAAATGAGACCATAGACCTGTATATTAAATATACAGGTCTATGATGAAACTTTGAAACATAGTTTAACTGAAATAGATCAAATGCAATCTTGTTTATGAATTTTCTCAAAAAATTATAAGTCAGTACATTTTTTGGTTCTTATTCTTGTACAAGTACATGTATATATTTACAACTGAAACAGAACAAACTGATGTTGTCGGAGGAAACACTTGTTCCTTGTTTAAGTTCCAACTTCCTGTTGTAGCTATTGTATTTCAGTTATAAGGGTCTGTCTCAAAACAATTTTAGCAGTTCTGTATCATGCTATGTACAGGATTTCCTATCAATTGTAAACTTATGAGATGGTCCATCTATAAAGATGGCTGATACACATAAATTTTTTATTGTAAAGGATGATGATTTTCTTAATCTTATGGTAGGTAAAAGTGTTTAAAAATTGGAAACAATGATTGAATTAACTTCAAAAGCATCAATTCACAATCAGTTCTGATTAAATTTAGATTTGTTACAAAAAAGGATAATATGGACAAAAAATCTTTGAACTTGAAGTAGTTGCTTGCAATTATAATCCTGGAAGTTAGACACTTACCGTTAATACTGTGAAAATAAAGATAAAACAGGGTTTAATACCCCACAGAACAATTAATGAAAATTGAAATGGTTCTGACTTAAGCTTGGTATGTATAGGCATTTCAATAAAGGTTGCATAATTCCATTGTTTGTTTGTTTGTTTGTTTGTTCAACTTAATGTTACTACTAAAACAGACTCTCAGATAGCAATTTTGTTTGTTACAGATTCCTATAGACCAGGTCCAAACAGAAAAATCCACAGACAGATTAGACAAACCAGGTATGATTTGTATAGAAATTCCTTTAAAGAATGAATATAATTATTATGGTACATGTAGTAAAAAATAACTTTGGGCCTCTTGTTGTTGACTTCAGGTTATAGCATGTCTATTCGAGAGTACTTTGGGACCTCTTGTTTATTCTTGTTGAAATGTTCATGGGTTGTCTGTGGGTTGCTAGGCGGCAAGAATATTTATTTCCTGCATACATTAGATTGATTGAGCAAGGATCTTGAGATAGATTATTTATTTTCTTGCAAACAGAGGCCAGATTATTTATTTCCAACTTTTTCCTGGCCAGAATATTTATTTACAAAAACTGCCAGGCCCCCCCTCAAAATCAAATGGTTGTCCCCTTATGACCTCTTATTGATTGCATGAACATAATGACTACTTTGGACCTCTTGTTTATTTTATTTGGGTAGTTACTGTGGACCTCTTGATTGCATATACATAAATGACTTCATGAATTAATCTCTGCATGATCACTCTTCATACAGATCACATAAAACCTGCTCAACCATGAAATTGGTGAAAGCATTGTTAATTGGCAATCTACCTGTCAAATTACCTGTAATTAGTGGTCATTTACCTGACACAGGTGAGAACAGATGACCAAAACACAATTATATTGACATGTCATTCTGATTCAAGGTTGATTGTACTACTTGAGTTATGAAAAACTCTTATAGACATGCGGTTTTTTAAATGAAATTGCATTGAAAGAGAATGGTTTTAAATGGAATATGATTTTATTGGAAATTCTAAAATCTTAGATTTTATTGACACGCCTTGTAAGAGCTGGGGCATTATAAGTTCTCATTTGGGTAAGTGAGGTTTATCACTTTTGTTTTGTTTTAATCTTGTGGATTTCTTCCTCCGGCAGAATTTGTCTTTCTGTTGGCTGTGCAAATTTTTTTCCTGTTACTTGTGTCTGTATATAAATGTTAAACATGTTTTGTAGTTATACTGAACTGTAAAATTTTACAAAGTAATGGCTCATGTGAACAACGTCGGGAGGGGGGGGGGGGTGGGCAGCGGGGCTGTCCAGGTCAACTTTGCCTAAAATCTGCGAAATATTAAAAGATTGTCCAATGAAAGTGGGGTAAAAACCCTCTCTTGATTTTAGAATATTTTCCACTGTTTTAAACAATTGATATTATTTAATGATAAAGACTAGTTATGAATAAAAGATTAGTAGGTAACAAACTTTATTAGATTTTTATTAACCTTTCAAGATCAAATCTTACAAACAGATAGCCAAGAGGCTGTAGTTAACAATATTACAAATTGTACAGTTTGTATTTTCACACACAAAAATAAATGTGTAAATATCGCTTATTCAATATGTGATCGAGTTGATTATGGAATTTTTAACATCAAGGGAAATAAATTTGATTATTTTAATGGCAAAACTTCCCCGCGATGTTTGAAATTTCATTATCATCAAGAATAAAGTTGTAGAAGGTGTTTCTTTTCTAATGATAACAGGTAAAAAAAAAAAATTTTCTGGAGTTGAAAATATTTTTCCACAACTGGTTGAGAGGTTAATAAATCGGATGAAAATAAGAAAATTTTCTTTTCTAGACAGAACGATGGCTTGAACTAGTCTGTTTCTTTTTCAGGTATCGGATCTATTGGGAGAATAGAAAGTGTTCAGTCTGACACCAGCAGTGGGTTTGCCGAGGCTGAGCTGATACCGGAGCCACAGTTTGTTCAAAAAGTAGGTTGTATGGTGTTTTCTTTTTAACCTCATTCTAGTCAAAACTTCTTCTAATCTTGAGGGTGTTACAGCCCTTTTGGTAAGCGGTATTCTGTGCTTTTTAAAGGGTATTCCGTACGCGGTACGCAATGTTCCAAATTTTTAGGCTTTTGGTACGCGTACGGCATGATCTTTAGAGTATTCGGTATTCCAGTCTTTTTAAAAGTATTCTGTCCTTTTTTAAACAGTATTTGGTATTCCGGGGGTGGGGGCTGTGACACCCCCAATCTTGCTAAGGTTCATGTATGGAATTAGTTTTTGTGACACAGCATTCTTAAGCCAATGGCAGTTTTAAAAGTCGACAATGAAAAACAGTCTGCAGCCTTCCCCAACTCACTCACTCACTCCTTGTAAGATTGTTCTATACTGTGAAAAGGCTTCTTTTCTTGTGTATCAATTTACATTGATTTTAAAAGTAATAAGATCGTGCAAACAAAGGTTTAGGTAGGAAGATACCATTACAGGAAATACATTGTCTGTCTGTCCACATACATTTATCTTGTAAGGGCAATTCCTTCTTGCTCTAATCACTTGATGAATTTTGATGAATTTAATTATTTTTTCTACATAGTGTTATGAAATGGGTGAGGGTATTAGTGAGCTTGATCACAGTCTTTCTTGTTAATTTTGCATAATGTTTCATTTTCAATCTCTTCCATAGGTATCTAGTCTAGGCAGTAGCACAGAGAGTGACAAGACATTCAAAAGTAGTATAACTATCTTACCCACCAAATCAAGTCAGAAAAAATCACCAACAACGTCTGTGTCTAATACCACTCAGGAAATTTCCCTAGACATGTCTGGCTCAGACATATCGCCTGCTGTCTCTAGGATAGACATAGCAGTGGGCACTGATGACTTTAGTGAATATTTACACGCTCCGTCTGTATCCTATCACATCCACGAGCGTGAGGGTGACGATTCTGGAACAGAGACAGACAAATCTGTGATCTTGACTATAGAACTACCCAAAAAGTGGGTCAATACAAATCCAAATAAAAAGGCGGGAAAACCCAGAGTTGTTTCTCATCTGTATAAAGAAATAGGTCATCGTAACGGAAGTGTAGATATTGATCCTAGAAATAATGGTGCTTTTGGTGTTCATCATCCTAACCAATCAAATTATCCGCTTCTACGAACTGTATCCGATGGTCACGTTCCGTTGGATTTTCCACAGCGTTCATCTACACCTTTTAAAACTGTACATGGACACCATCTTGACATTCATCCTTGCTCACCCAGGAGCACATCTCCTTCTAGTCTTTCAGTGTTTAGTGACTTCGGTCCGTCGTCTGTGAACTATCACAGTGAACGCAGTCTGAACTATTCCTCATCATCCCTCGCATCTAAGACAGACAGCGTGTATAATAATAGCCTGGAATATTATAAACTGATGAAATTGATCAACCAACCAGTGTCTTTCAAGGTTAGTGAATGCTGTGGTATTATTTATATTTATTGGGTATCAATTTTCCTGGTTTTTATCGATCAACTCAATCACAATTATAAGGATCCAAAGAAGTTGTATTATCAGATTGGGGGAAACCCCAATTGGGATATATTGCAGTTTTTTGCAGTTTGTATTTGTATGACAAAATGGAGCATAATTATGCACCAACATTATGATTCTATGATATTCAGGGTCTTGTTTATTATTTGTTAGCTATTTGTGGGAATCTGCGTTTTCTGTGCAGACCAAGTTTAACATTAAAAACTTGTACTGTTTTTAAAGTCTAATTATTTCTTTTAGGCAAAGTTTCAGTTAATTTTGAGTTTTAGAATGAACAGAAAGGTGATTTTACTTTCTAGTTTTATAAACTTGGTTATCTTTGATATCAAAAACTATTTTAATAAAATTTAAGAAGTTGAAAATAAAAGGTTCCTTTTTTGAATCATAATTTAAGATTTGAGTTATCTTTCTTTGATCAAAAGAAAATTCAGTGTTGTGAGGCATGATTTTAGCTACACGTTTGAACCCCAACAGTTTTAAAATGAAAGAAAGATTTTACTTGAAAACAAGAATGTTTATTTTTTATAGACTTAATCTCACTCATAAAGTTCAATATACATCAATAACTAATAAAGTCTTGTCAAAATCTTATACCAAACTTGATGTGATTTTGACATAAAAAAGTGTTTCTTCTGGTAAATCGCAGCAACACAATGACCCTTGTGATATACTTTTAGATCCCTGGAACAATGCTCTTCAGATAATTTAATGACAATTTGTGCTCCTCTTCAGCATAAAAATATTATTAGCAAAAAACTGCAATAAATCCCAATTGGGGTATATCAAAATATCCCAATAAGGATACTATATCCCAATTGGGATATAGTATCCCAATTGGGGTTTCCCCCAACCTGATTATTTTGTATATGATTCAGCTAAGCAAAATGTCCAAACCATGGAATGAAACCAGGAAAATTGATAACGAAGAAAATAAATGAATCCACACTGAATTATTTGAACAGAAATATAATTGTGCCCCTATTTTCTTTGATTTTGGAAAAAAATATGTTTTAGCAGGATAACTTTTTTACAGTCCCTCCTAAGTTAGTTTCTGGAGCATAATTTTTCATTTTTTTAATATGACAAAACAGTGAACAGGTTACTTATTCTTACTGGTTATATGATTCATACAGAATATATAAATAAAAACATTTGCTTTTGTTTTCATAGATAAAGGGAGATAATCCTTGCATGAAATTGTTATATTTGACCGACACACATATTGACAATAAAATACAGGCATTGTGAAAGTAGATTTTTAATGATGTGTAATTTGTTCTTTCAGAATAGTGCAACAGGTCAAAAGGGCATTATACGCTTTGAACCAAAGTTTAACATTAAGAAATGGACGCAACTTCAGAAACAACATCAACTAGAAGAGGAGACAAAGCTCGTCCAACACACGCTACAAAAATATAAGGCAGAACTCAATGTCATGGAGTCTCAGTTCCTGGTCAAAACCCAGCTGGTCAAAGATGACCTCTCTTATGGGGATAGGTAAGGAGAATTTGTACTTATGAATTCTTATCTTATATGGGGATAGTTAAGAAGACTTTATAATAATGACATTTTCTATTGGGAAAAGAGAATTTTTACTTATGACCTTTCATATGGGGGAAAGTAAGGAGAATCTGTACTTATAAGCTTTCATATGGGGATTGGTATAGGGAATTTGCACTTATGACCTTTCATATGGGAATTGGTAAGGAGATTTTGTACTTATGACCTTTCATACGGAAAAAGGTAAGGAGAATATCAGATATTACAAAAGGTAAAAACTTATACATTTACAACGCATATAATATTGATGAAAGGAGAAGACAAAACCAGTAATTAAATACTTGAATTTTCAAAAAATGTATATCATGATTAAAATGTATAAGAGATAGTCTTTTGATATTTAGCAACATGCTACCTCCTAAATTTTCACCAAGTTTATTCTTATGTGAGGACTATTGCATATTAGATAAAAAATAAATTCAGCTTAAAAAAGGTAAAAAAGAATAGAAAAGAAAAAAAAAATAACAAATAAACATTTCAAAAACTTTTGAAGACAATTTAAAGTTGAATAGAAATACATTCACAGTTTTTTGTTTTGATCCATTGTAAAACAATAATATTTTGGTATTATTTCAGGGAAGATGTTCAGGAACTTCAGTGTTTGTGGACAGAATTACGTAAAGAGGTGTCGCTGATGGAACAAACATTGACCAATCGTCTCTCCGGTATCAAGATCGGCAACGATAATTATAACCCACTTCTGGCACTGGATGTTATCAGAAAGGTATTGTTAATTAATTTGCTGGTGGTTTAATGGTTAATCTAATAGGCTTCCAACACCATCCTCTTCAGGTAAAAATTTCATGACCAATTTTCCGGTCTCAAAAAGCAATCACTGGTCCTCTAAGGGGTTGCAAAGGCCACACTCACAAACAACAACATGACCAATTTTCCGACTCTCTTGATACTTGCTTGATACCAGTTACGAAGATTGTCTCAAGAAGCAATTGCAAGTCCTCAATTGGGGTTGCCGCAAAGGCCATACACACTAAAATCAAACTGGAGAGCAATTAAATGAAGCATTAAGCCTTTTTCCCAATCCAGGAAAAATAAGTATGTTAAAACTACTGTAAATTAATATGTTGGTTTTATACCAACTAAAACCAAAAGATTGTTAGGGGGTATATAGGAATTTGTCTATGGTTCTTGTCATTCTGTCTGCTCATTTACCTATATGAAGACCACTTGAATTTTGTTAAAGGTAGAGAAAGAAATTATATCATTTAAATAATCAGGTAACATCAAAACAACCAAAATGGGATGATCAATAGTCCATTTGCCAATTAGCTTTGGATTTTTATTCTTTAATCGATTTAATTTTTCTTTGTAAAAGCGCTATGGAAAATGCCTTGGTTACCGAATGGCATACAAACCCGACAAGTCTAAGACTTTATCGTTAATGACTGCAATAATCTACTGCAATTGATACCATTATTGGAACCCTTTTAACTTTTTTTCAGGTTGTGTTAAACAGTTAGGCCTGAATTTTTATGATACGGTGTCAAAAACATTTTAATGCCAGTAAATTTTTCAGATTTTATGGTAGATTATCATAGTCATAAAGGAAAAAGTCAGAGACTTGTCCTGTCTGTTTACCATTTGGTAACCACGGCATTTTTCATAGCGCTAATACAAAGAAAAATTAAATCGATTCTGGAATAAAAATCTGAAGCTAATTGGCAAATGGACTATAACATATATCCAAAAAGATAAGACAAACCAAAGCAATCACACACCAGAGAAAGATTGCAATGGTCCTGACTGGGTACAGCCATTAAAAAGAAATGCAAGTTTACACAGGTTTATGTTTGCAAGATAATTCATTGCATATCATTCAAGGGAGATAATTGCAATTTATTTTTTCACAAGAGAGTCCAATAGTGAGTGAATAAAAAACATAATTATACACATTCATTATTAACACGTCAAAGCTGCCAATGATTTGACTAGACAAGATGGTAATTGAAGGGTAAAAAAACATCTTTTCAATTTTGACAATATTTCATCGACTGAAAGATCTGGGTTGTAAAGTGGCGATTTTCAAACATCTTGCAGGTGGGAGGAAAATTTCATAAAAGTTACATATCAACTACTTAGCACATTCCCTTGACCCCCACCTACTCCTGTTTAACAAAATCCATCCATTTTTTTACTTTGACAGATTTTAAAGTTTCATACATTGTACTAAAATATTACAGAATTTTGAATCTATTTGTTACAGATGACTGAATTATTAAGGGAACAGATCTATCAACAACAGATGACCATAGAGAAGGAAGAAGAAACCATGGAAACAACACACAGCACTACCTTATGGCCAAGTTCTACAACCCATGATTCTAAAATGAAATCTATATCCATGTCAGATTTTGAATCAGAACAAAGTTTCAATAGTTTATCCGAGGTTTGTTTTAATATGTTTTTATATCTGACACTAATGCATCATGTTTTAGAAGCAACATAAAAGGAAGTCTTATTTGCATCCTGTATCCATCATCCTTTTTTCTACTGTGTCACCAAAACAATTCCGTTTAACAAGACAATTTTATGCCATAGTCTTTAATTTGACAGGAAGCTTGATCCTATAGTTCTATCTGGTGTAAAGGGAAGAATTTACGAAACAGCCAACATGTCTTTCATGGATGTCTGTCAGTCTGTTAAATACATGTACATTTATTATATAGATATAGGTGAAATATCGTGATTTCCGAGTTAGATAAATTTCAAGATTTTCACGGAGTTAATTACAGGATTTATCTAACTCGCGTATGAATTTATCTAACCCTCGTGAAGTTTCCCACGAAAAATACATTACATAGATTAGTGCGCAATACACAATTCATCAATCAATAACTTCTTCCGTTTTCATTATTTTGATGATCTATTGGTCACGTTTTTTCAAATAATCTATATAATAAATAGTATAACTAATTTGGGGATGACGAATATCAATTTTAATGTCACTCATGTTGAATAACGCTAGGGGATTCAACTCATGCACGGTACAAGTTCCGCACACTTGTTGAATCCTGGCGTTATTCGAGACTCGTGACATTAAAATTGATATTCGCCACCCCTCATTAGTTACACTATAAGTACTAGTTTTAGATGCAAGTTATAACATCTCTGTACTTTCATATTTTTGAGCAAAAGATAGAAGGAGTATGGATAGCATAAAAATCACAATGCAACTAAAAATAAGGGCTTATAATTCTGTTCATCACGTCCAAAAAAGCAATGATCCCAGACTCCAATCCAAGGAAAGGCATAACTGGCATATGCTCCCCCCCCAAAAAAAATAAAAACTGAAACAAATTTTGTTTTTTGCACAAATCAATGTAAAACCACTGTAAATTTGGCACCTCACTTAGCTCTGTGGAAAAAAAGGTTATTTCCCACCTTAGCTAAAATCCTTGATCTGCTGCTGGGTACTCAATATGGACCTAGTTCCTAACCAGGACTAAAAGGAATTCTTGGGTTACACCTGTCATGTTGATATGAAAATGTTGAAAAATACATGTATTACAATTTAAGTTTTAACCTTTTTTTTTGCAGCTGAAGGATACCATTTTATCAGAGGTTAGACAAGAACTCCATGACAACACACAGTGGTTACAAAGAGAGCTACAGGTAAAGGGGAATAACTCTAGTTGTGTTTTTACATCATTAGAATTTAGAAATTGAATTTGTTAAGCTTTTCATTAACAGAATTAAGCCATTGCATCAGAAATTTTATTATCATATAAAAACTCCAACAAAAACAAACACAAAACAGCCTTTGATTTGACAAGGGACAATAATTTGCAGCTTTATGTCTTTATTCCCTAGACCCATCCACCTTGATAACAATTTCATGATTTGAAACCAATGAATTAAACAGCAAAGTTATCATGCCCTACACAACTAAGTTGCGGAGGTTATAATGATTTTGACTTGTCCGTCAGTCCATCTGTCTGCGATCAAAGTTTGTGAACCCAGCTCCTCTTAAACTACTGAACAGAATTTGATGAAGCTTGGTATGCAATAAGTACCCCATATCTAGTTGTACAAATTGACTTCCTTGACTAAAAGCCTTTTGCACCAGGGAGGTACATAGGCCAGCAACAACACCTCTCCACTGTGTTCGGTTCTAAGCCATTCTAACGAGATCTTGCCATCTGTAACCCTCAGTGTCCATTTGGGCTTGTAGGTTTCTCCGCCAGGTGTTTCTTGGTCTTCCAACTTTCCTTTTTCCTTGAGGATTCTACTGCAGATCTTGCCTGGTGATTGAGGTGGATAGTTTCCTGAGTGTGTGCCCAATCCACCCCCATTTCCTTTTTGTTAACTCGGCTTCTATCGGTTGTTGTTTGGTCCTTTGCCATAGGTTGCTGTTGTTTATTTTTTCCGGCCATATGATCTTTAAGATTTGCCTGAGACATTTGTTTATAAACACTTGTAGTTTGATCAACAGACATTTGGTTGTTCTCCAGGTCTCGCAGCCGTACAGGAGGATGGTTTTGACGTTTGAGTTGAAGAGTCTGATTTTGGTATTTGTTGTAATGTTTCCAGCTTTCCAAATAGGTGTCATCATTCTAAATGCTGTCCTCGCTTTTCATATGCGGCATTTAATGTCTTGTTCTGAGCCTCCCTTTGCGTCCATGACACTGCCAAGATATGTGAAGGCGTTGTACATATTACCAGTAAATTTTTGTGTGAGTTATAGCCCTTTGGACTATGAAATTTGCAGAAAATTCTTAAATTAATTTGTGAACACACCTCTTTTTAAACTATTGAACAGAATTTAATGAAACGTGGTATGGAAGAAGTACACCAAATGTAGTTGTGCAATTTACCAGGAATTTTTTATTCACAAATTTTTGTTGGAGTTATGGCCCTTTGGACTTTGAAATTGGCTGAAAATCCATATTACAGTTTATGAAGCAAATTCTCTTAAACTACAGAACAGAATTTGATGAAACTTGGTATATGCAAGAAGTATAACATATGAAACTGTTTGTTATCACAAATTTTTAATTCGCAAAAGCTTAAGGTTAATTTTTACAGTCCAAAAGCAGAACACATGGTGTATGTGAGCGTGAAGGTTCTTTCATTTAAGAAAGATTTGAAGAGAGTTTCAAATAGAACACTGCTTTTTCACAAACGATCATAATTATTTTAGAGTTGACATTTCAAGTAACGAATCTGCTCAAATTAAGGCATATGAAAAAATTTTGAATGCATGCCTTATTATCATCTTCGCTAGCCAAGGGTTACGATCCACCATCTCTCATCTTCATTACGATCCGCTATCTCTCATCTTCATGAAGATGAGAGATAGAGGATCGTAACCCTTGGCTAGCGAAGATGGCCTTATTATGCAAGCGTAGCGAGCTCTCTAATGTAGAAAGTATGCCAAATTGCATGAGACTCAAAATACTATGGAAGAAAAATTGTTCTCACCGAAAACATTCGATTTTCGGAAGTTTTCTAAAATGTCTGCGCGTGCTTAAAAGTTGCGGGAAATAGTAATACATCGTCTCAAATTATTCGAAATTTTCAATGGAATTATCTACGCGAGCTTCTAAGGCAATGTCTTTCTCATATTAGTTTCTTTAGAAAAGGAAGTCTAATCTTTTTATGTTTATCTATTGTAGAGAAAAGAACGAGAACTGAATGCATTAAAAATGGAACTTATAGCCAATAATATAAAAACAGGGAGTACCAGGAAAAAAAGTTTCTTTGAAAGTGATGTGTGAAGAAGACCCTACAACCCCATGTAAGGTCAAGTTGGATACCAGTTGTTGTGAACCAGTTTATGAACTGGATTCCATTTTAATTTACAGAGCTGGAAGGACCAGTAGACAAGTGGTGGGGAATCTTTATGGTGACCATGATCTTGATAATCTATTATTGGACAAGCATATAATTAATTATACAATCACCAATCAAATCGATGAAATTAAAGGGGAGATAATCAAGTAAAGACTCCAGTAATTAGGAAGTGATTATTTTAAACATCTTAGACTATGTATGAACTAGGATGTAACTTTATATATGTTAGGTGCTTATTTTTGCTCTTGTAAAATTCACAGAATATTAATGATTTACAACAGAAAACAAGGTTGAATTAAGGGGGGGGGGATAATTGCCAAAATTCAAAATTTGGCATGAATTTTGAGAAGTTTGGCCAAAAGTGTTAAATGTATGCAAAATATGATAAATTTCTCAGTGTACTTGACTGCCTATGCTCCTCTCAGCCCCCCTGAATCAATCAGTCTGTGACAATAGTAAAAATGAATTTCCAACTGAAAGACCATTAAAGGGAGACAATCAAGTTTTTAAATCAGTTTGTTACAAAAAAAACCTGAAAGCTGAGTTAGTTGTATATGTAATAAGGATGAGTTTTCCTAAACCATCAAATAAAGAAATATGTATGGTGTAGTTCATATTTTAAGTAGCACCAATTGAGATGGTCAAAAAAGCTTTTGATTATATTGTAATCAGAATTTTGATATATAGATTTATGTTTTTTGGAGCTTATGTGTTTTTAAATTTATTATATCTTCATTTCATTCCATGATATGACTTTGTAATTCATTTTCATTCCTATATACTTTTTTACAAAAATTGTTAGAGTAAAAATTTAAAGATGTATTTTGCCATTTGCCTTATCTGTTCTAATGATCTGATTGTACTAGCTAATTTTGTTTTATTTGTCAAGAGTTGTTTATTTCCATAGTTTTTGTCGTTTTATTTTGTTGACTGAAGCATCTCTGAGGTCAGTTTTTGTTAACAAACTATTCAACATACTGTATGATTTGGGAAAGAAGTTAACTTAATTGCTTTTTGGTAAAATTGATTATAATTTATAGACAAAATTTTACTATGGGCGCGTTCGACATTCCCTCCTCGGGCACCCTGGGTCGGTTATTTAAAAATGAAACTGAACGCAGATGACCTCTGTTTTGAAGGGGTTAGTGATATTCTTAACGAAAAAGAGCACATTGGAAACAACAACCTAAGGTATATATTACATTACCCAGAATGTCATTGTTCTGCCCCAAATGAGCAACTTTTTTCTACCTGGGGTTCCCTGGGTTTGAATGTCGAACACAAGCTTAATGTAAAAAACCGAAGATGAAAAAAATTCTTGCCTGTAAACATGGAAATTCTTATTTTTTCCTTCTTTTATTAGATGATTGAAGGGTTGGTTTATTTGTAAGGTTGATAATTAAGTGTCTTATCTTATACTGTGTATATTTTTATTTCTCTAAACTATTTGTCTTTCATCCTTAATGTTCCAGAGACGACATTCCACAATTTATAGATTTTAGTATTGTATTTTTTATATACTTTATAAGAGGCTCCCGCAGGTCAAAAAGATGGTCAGAAGGCTCTTTTAGGGGGGATTTCAACCGACCCTTTGATAATTCATTGTATTAAATGCATGACCTGGAACCTCAATTAAAATGTACCATAAAAGCAAACAATTAGCATTTAAAAAGGAAACCTTTGGCCCTGACAGAGTCACCTTACGGGAGCCTCAAATAAATTTGAATGATTCATGTACTTACAATATAGCATTTAGAGAGAAAGAAGATTTGTGGTGCTTAAAAAAAAAACAGTCTTAACATGATCGTTGTGTTTTCATGAATGTTCTGGTGCTAGTGGTTCTTGTGCTCAGATTTTGTGTAAAAGGGAAAGTACATATCGTATAGCAGGTTATTTTTGTGGTAGATTAATTTTTCGCTTTAAAAAATATGGAAATTTTGAAAAATAAAACCGTATAAACTGGAAAAATAAGACTCACAAAATTAATGTTATGAAAGATATGAAAATTTACCACTGCAAAAATAATCTGCTATATTGTTGTCAACTGATAATTTATATATTCAGATTTTTTTATTCCTGTGCCTTTGTATACATATGTCTATTGTTGATTTTCCTAAATTTATCTATTTATATATTTTCTTTATGGATTTTAATGAAAATTTGTAGATATATTTTTTATTATGATGACAATGGACACTGCTGATGCAATAAAGATTTTTATATAGAGCTGTTTTTTTCATTTGTCATTTCTTTGACCCCCAAAATTTTCCATGACCCCCTCCCTTATGAATGGGGCTTAAGTATAATTCAGGTGGTCAGTTTGTTTGTCTTTCTCTCTATCCTTCATATAGCAAGTCGTCATGTCTTTTGACAATTTTTTTGTGGTTTTTTGTCTGGCCTGCAAACTTATTAGCTCACCTGGACCGAAGGTCCATGTGAGCTATTACCATCACTTGGCGTCCATCGTCGTCCGCGTCGTCGTCGTCGTCCGATAACAATTTTAAAAAAATCTTCTTCTCTGAAACTGCTGAACAGAATTTCTTCAAACTTGATATGATTGATTCTTAGGGTGTCCTGCACAAAAATTGTGTTCGGTATTTTGATCCGTCAAAAAACATGGCCGCTGTTGCTAAAAATAGACCAGGGGGGTCAGACTATTGTTTTCGGCTTATAAATCAAAAAGTATAAGAGATAGATGAAATCTGATGCCACGCTACTGCTTCAGCATCAAAAGCTCTACAAAAGTCTCCATTGAGTCGAAGTTGTCAGATGACCCCTTATGGGAGTTAGGGCCCTTTAAAGGTGAAAAATAGCATTTTTTCATGTTTTTGGCCTATGGAATGAAAACTATTGCAGATAGAGAGAAGCTGTTGCTTGCTTAAATGTTCAGCTCATTTAGCTCTACAAAAGTCTCCATAAGGTCAAAGTTGTCAGATGACCCCTTATAGGGGTTATGGCCCCTTAAAGGCAAAAAATAGAGTTTTTGGCCTATAGAATGAAAACTATTGCAGATAGAGAAAAGCTGTTGCTTGCTTAAATGTTCAGCTCGTTTAGCTCTACACAAGCCTCCATAGGGTCGAAGTTGTCAGATGACCCCTTATAGGGGTTATGGCCCCTTAAAGGCAAAAAATAGTGTTTTTGGCCTATGGAATGAAAACTATTGCAGATAGAGAAAAGCTGTTGCTTGCTTAAATGTTCAGCTCGTTTAGCTCTACACAAGCCTCCATAGGGTCGAAGTTGTCAGATGACCCCTTATAGGGGTTATGGCCCCTTAAAGGCAAAAAATAGTGTTTTTGGCCTATGGAATGAAAACTATTGCAGATAGAGAAAAGCTGTTGCTTGCTTATATGTTCAGCTCATTTAGCTCTACAAAAGTCTCCATAGGTTCAAAGTTGTCAGATGACCCTATAGGGGTTACGGCCCCTTTAAGGCAAAAAATAGTGTTTTTGGCCTATGGAATGAAAACTATTGCAGATAGAGAAAAGATGTTGCTTGCTTAAATGTTCAGCTCATTTAGCTCTACAAAAGTTTCCATAGGGTCAAAGTTGCCAGATGACCCCTTATAGTGGTTATGGCCCCTTAAAGGCAAAAAATAGTGTTTTTGGCCTAAAGAAAGAAAACTTTTGCAGATAGAGAAAAGATGTTGCCTGCTTAAATGTTCAGCTTAATTAGCTCTACAAAAGTCTTTTGAGTGTCAAAGTTGTCAGATGACCCCTTTAAGGGGTTATGGCCCTTTAAAGTGAAAAATAGTGTTTTTTGCTTTGGAATGAAAACTATTGCAGATAGAGAAAAGCTTTTTATTGCTTAAACATTCAGCTCATTTAGCTATACAAAAGTCTTCAAAGGGTTGACATTAAGACCAGGTGAGCGATTCAGGCTCCTGGGAGCCTCTTGTTGGGTAAGTGTTAAGAGCACCTCCATATCTCAAGAATTATAGGTCCTAGGTTGAAGAAACTTGGTATGCATATGCCCAAGTAGTAGCTTAGCACAATTTTGTCCCCATCTTCTGACCTTGACCCTGATTTTCTGGTTGATAGACTTTGAGAATTTTCAATTAATGTAATAGCAATGGAAAGGTTTTGCAAGCACCTCCATATCTCAAGAACTATAAGTCCTAGGTTGATGAAACTTGGTATGCATATGCTCCAGTAGTAGTTTAGCACAGTTGAATCCCAATCTTCTGACCTTGACGTGGATTTTCTGGTTGTGTGACTTGTACAATTTTCAATGCATATAAAGACAATAGTAAGGTTTTGTGTGCACCTCCATATCTCAAGAATAATTTATTTTCAATACATATAAGTCCTAGATTGATGAAACTTTGTATGCATATGCTCCAGTAGTAGCTAAGCACAGTTGCATCCCCATCTTTTGACCTTGACCTTGATTTTCTAGTCGAGTGACTTTGACAATTTTCAATACATATAATAGCAATGGAAAAGTTTTACGAGCACCTCCATATCTCAAGAACTATTGGTCCTAGGTTGATGAGACTTGGTATGCATATGCCCCAGTAGTAGCTTAGCACAGTTGCATCCCCATCTTTTGACCTTGACCTTGATTTTTCGGTTGAGTGACTGACAATTTTCAATACATATAATAGCAATGGAAAAGTTTTGTGAGCACCTCCATGTCTCAAGAACTATAAGTCCTAGGTTGATGAAACTTGGTATGCATATGCCCCAGTAGTAGCTTAGCACAGTTGCATCCCCATCTTTTGACCGTAATTGACCTTGATTTTCCGGTTGAGTGACTTTTATTATTTTTATTGCATAGTTTAGAAATGTTTTAAGTTCTATAAACACCTTTTGATCTCAGAAATTGAAAATCCTTATATTAAATTCAAAATATAGTGGAAGTAAGAAAGAATTATTGTTTCTGATGTTGCTGGCAGGTGAGACATACTTTAGTGTTAACTCAAGTATTCCCCATCTAGGAAAATAGGAATCATTTTAACTCATCTGATTATATTTTTCATCACTTAAACCTAAAACTATGTCAAGCTTGACAACTATGATCAAAGAGAGTGATAAGTTTGTAGCTCAAATAGTTCATCATAGTTATAAGATTACGCAATTTAGGAGTTATAAGCCCCTTAATGTTAAAAAAGAGCTGTATTTGAGTTATAACTTTAAAAGTGAAGTAGACAGAGAAAAAAACCTTCTGATTGTTTTCTTAAAGGTCTGTCTGTCTGTCTGTATAATTGTTGGTATCCAAATTTGACATTGATAAATTTTCATGGAATGTGAATAATTGTTATGTCTTGCACACTTGTTTACTTGTTAGCACACATTTTTACTGATAAAAAATATGAAAAATCAATGTAATCCAAAAAAAATGTACAATAATTTCTGACACCACTGATTTCCCTGATCTAAGAAAGATAACTCTAATTGAACTTTTTTGTCTTGGACCTCCAAACAAAGACACAAACTTATGCCAAACAAGAATTACAGGTGCTATGGAATAGGGAGCATTAATATATTTCTTGTGTGTTTGGTCTGAAACACAATATGAAGGAACAAGAGATCATGTCCTTTAAAACCAGAATACAAAACTTGTATCGAAAAATGTGTTGTGCACAGAGTGAGTGAGTGATTGTGTGGGTGTTTAACGCCCTTTATCAACGCGCCTGGGCCATGTAGTGCGGTCAGTTTTCATGGTGGAGGAAACCGGAGTGCCCGGAGGAAACCACCGACCTTGGACAGGTAACTGACAAACCTAATTACATACAGTTGGGGAAGTCCCTTTTTTGTTAAAACAGGACTCGAACACCAGCTGAGAGGTGATCGGCTAGTGATCAATAGTGTGGTATTTAAACCAGAACCTTAGACCACTCGGCCACCAGGCCCCCTGTTGTGCACAGATCTATAATGGATGATTTTATAATCCGCCAAATAAGATATTTTATTTAGGGGCGCCTTTTATAAATGATCTCCACTGCAGACTGAAATAATACACTAGAACTGAGAAAATTTTAACTTTTAGTTTAATTACCTGAATGTCCTCAGACTAGAATGGCGGTCTTCCAGGGAAGACGTATATCGCCTGAATCTTAAAATATTTTCTCAACAGGAAGTAGATGATTAACGGGTATAAAATCGCTTTACACCATATAGCACTATGTACATGTACCAAATATCAAGAGGCTGTGACATGTAGTTGCCGGAAAACTGTGACAAAAATTTCTATGATGCCGCAGGACGACCCAAGACGACGGATAGTGTCAAAGCATATTTTATCTATGGTCAAAGTTATATATTTATATATATAAGCTATATGTCGCTTTGCAAGATAAAACGAAGAAATAAAAATTATGCCCCAACCCCGACAAGTTTAAACTACAAGAGGCAAAGATATTCTTATATTATATAAAACAAATAAGGCCAATACAAAAAGTATGCTAGATGGTCCTAGATGCCTGAATATTTTAAGCCGTCTGAACAATTTTTAATTTTGATTTTTTGGCAAATCGAGTATGTTTATTTTTGGTCAATATCCTTTAAAATGGCAGAAGGATAAACGAAAAAATTCGCCCGCCAGTCCCATATTTTCAAGAAATTCGGATGCATGAGAATCTAGGAAATATTTTATGATGGCCTAACAGATGAAAATGCAGTCACATGTGTCTACAGAAGAACGTGTAAAACTTTTATTCAAAATATTACTAAGAAGTCAAGCGGATAAAATTGATTTATAGTGCATTTGTTTCTATCGAAGACATCGGTTTGACTATTTTCGATGCATTTTTTTAAAATATCGTTGGTCATACATGTAGTTAGTCGTGCTCAAACTTTCCGAAATGGGGTATCCTTATACAGCTTAGCTACAACATAATAGATCTCAACAGAGATGGAAACAAAACATTTCAACAAAAAAGTGCCCTTGTATTAACAAGGGCACCTGCTTTATTTTTGATATAGCTTTGGTGGGGGAAGGGGGGAATCAAAACAAGCAAAAATAAATACACAATTAAAAGATCGTCTTAGTTGTGGCCATTTAATTTACATTGACTCTTTGTATTCTTCTAGACAATGGTAATTAATTACAGACAGTGAAATTTGATATTAGAAATAAGTGATCCACTGTATAACCCATTGTTTTAACATTCTTTATGTGGAAAAAAATAATGGCGACATTTTAAGACTTATTTGGTATGAAATGGTAAGAACTTGTGCTTTACTTTTCGAAACAGAATGAAATAAAAATGTGTTGTTTATAACATTTTTTAAATTGTCGCTAGGACCTTTTTAACAAGTTTAATACAGTCGTTATATTTCACTCCCTTAAGTCGCAAAGCCGAAGTATACGACGGACGGAAAGGGCTTGAATCATTCGAGTAAGGACATTTTTAACAGCCAGAAAATCATAATCAACAACACTTTGATAATTTTACTAACTTCATATTGAATAGATTTTTATAAGATTCACAAAAGAAATAACGATAATCTTTTGCTAAAAACGGCTACTTTGGTTTAAGTTGAATTAAAAAAGAAGAAACTTCGTAGTTTTACACACCTAAAAAATCAGTCTTTTTCTTTGCAATTGTAGATATAAAGCTTTGAAGACTATGGCCAGCGCTATCAAAGCCGCCAAAGAGGAGCTCGTTTGTCACATTTGTAAAAACAACCTCAATGACCCTAAAACCTTGCTGTGTCTTCATTCATTTTGTAAGAACTGTATCAACGGATTCATCGTTGAATCAGTGAAAAATATCAAAAAGCCGAAAGGTTTCGAATGCCCGACTTGCAGACGAGAAACAGCGATCCCACAATTCATTGGGAAAGAGCCTTCAAAATGGGCAGACGAGTTACACACGAACGAATCGCTTGTCAATATTCTGAAATTATTGACATTGAGCGATGACCAGACATCAAGGCAATGTCCTTTTCACATGAGCAAGGAGGTTGAGTTTTTCTGTGAGCAACATCTAACACTTGCATGTTCACTTTGTGCAAATATCACTCACAAGTCATGCGAGTCGGTACTCACACTTTCGGATGCCATCAGCAAGCGACGTATGGGAAGCAGTAAACTTATATCAGGTCTTTCGGAACAAGTCACTATGACAGAAAAAGTTATAAATAACCGACAAGTGCAACTGGAATCAATCGAGAAGACCGAAATGGATATTAAGAACCAGTTGAGTGATATGAGACACCGGTTCCTGGAATTCTTCGGGCAAATGGAGAGCAGGATTTTAGACAAGATGGCCCAGGCTAAGATGAAAGAGGGTGGGGTTCTCCAAACGGAGGTAGACATCGGTCACGGATTGCTGAATGAAATCGAAGACTCGATGAAGGCTATCCAAGAAGCACTTGAGTACGCGGACGAAATCAAATTTTTGATAAATTACAACGATCACTCGAAGCGCCATATGGAGAGACAACAGCGTATAAAAGAGATGGTCGAAAATCTTCGAGACGTTAGAATCAATTTTCAACCCAATAGAGAAGTAGAGCACATTTTGTTTCAAATCAAAAGCGTGGGCATGTTGAATATCGATAGGACGCGAAGCAAGATCGCCGGCATGGGACACGGGGCCGACTTTATCGGAAATCAGGATTTTATGTACGATTTCATCAATGTCCCAAAGACTTCTCGATCAACCGTAGATGTCGCATTCGTGAAACCGAATACGCATCGGACAAGTCCGCACTCGCAGGGTGTTTCTCTGCCGTCTATTCGATCAATTAGCGATAAGGGAGACATGACATCAAGAACGTCTAGAATGTCCGCGTTCGACGGAAAGTCGCTCATGCCGCAGACAGATTATCAACCGGAACAGCCAGCGACCTCAATAGCATATAAAAGCAAGAAAACCATCAAAGCGACACTGAAAACAGAACTCGAAGTTGCTGTTGCATTTCAGAAGGAATGTAACATCGAGGGAGCGGCCATTTTGAAAACAGGATATGTCGTCCTTTCGGATTCTGCAAACAGTTCTTTGAAGCTATTGGATCCGAAGTATCAATTTTTAACCATGACAAAATTTGCTTCCAATCCAGGTGATATCACGGCTGTCGGTGACATGGACGTTGTCGTCTGTCTGCCGGACACAATGCGACTGAAACATCAGAAAATCGAGCATAACCGGATATATGCTGGTGAAATTTTATCCGTCAATGACAAGTGCTATTCCGTGTCGTATAATCGCGGAACCCTCGCAACTTGTTCAGGGAAGAACATTTACGTGTTTCAGCGCGATCGTAACGCATGGATGAAGACTACGACGATTCCTGTCAGAGCCGAAGGCTTGATGTACATTGCCGTAGATCCGTCCGGCGAAAGACTAGTCGTGACCCGGAACGGTCATCCCAATACATCTATCATTTGCATGACAGTGCGAGGTACCAAGATCTGGAACTTTTCTCACGATAGCGTCAAACTCCCGCGAGGTATCGTCTTCCACGGGAGCAAGATACTGGTAGCCGCATGGGACCAGCATAAAATCATTCAGATTAGCTCAGACGGGCATTTGGAAGGCGTGGTCGTCAACCAGGGGATACAGTGGCCGTGGAAAATTACCATGAGTCCTAAAGGCGATAGAATGATGGTTACACAGTGTTACTATCGACTGGCTACTAAAGAGAAAAATACTGTCAAGATTTTTAAATTAAGTAAAGCTGAGAACGTCGAGCCGATCCCTGTACGGGAGTTCCCAGAAGAGTGAAACTGACAATGTATGACGAGTCGTGTAATAAAATATTAAGAATTTGAAACAAAATGACGTAAACTAGAACATAACTGGGATATAGAGTAAATATGCATGGCGCAAAATAACATTATGAAAAATTGGGGGATCCTTGCGCAGCATATTTTGCTGATTTTCATTCAAAAGTCTCAGTGTAGCAAATACTCGGCTCACTTGAAAAACTTAATATTGCACTTTATACTGCAAGTAAGACCTGATAAGACATTGCAACAAACCATTCATGATAAGTTTGAATACACGTTTAGGCAGTTTACGCTGGCAAATTACATACACACGTTTTATTTTTCTGTTAAAATGTATTTCTTTATTTAATTTGGTTCTTATATTGATTAAAATTCTGGATTTAGCTTTATGCATTTTCGTCAGTGTAATTTATAATGAAGTATTCTCATGTCGATGTATTTGATAAATACAATAGATTAACACCTTTAAAGTTACTAACTGATAGTGAAGTTAAATTGTTAAGATTTCCTTTATATAGGGTCTATTTTTATATCGATAGGGAAATGTTCCTGAATGATATGAAGGAATTTCAATATATATCTCCTACATTGTTGATTTATAACATGTAGGTCACATGGCTGCTATCATGGGGTCCCTTGTAAATCATTTCCCGCCAAATTTTTACTGGAAGTACATGTACCATAATGCCAAGACAATTTTTTAAGATCTTTTGACATAGAAGACAAAACTTTTGAGTCAGTTAGGTGTTTTACACTCTTGCAACGCTATATACAAAGCATGCTTTGATAAAATGAACATGAAATGATGATGAAAAAAGAAGTATGGGGTGGGATGGGAAACAATGGAACAGTAAATTTGAAGATCACAGGAAAAGGGGAAATGGGTAGGGGCAGAAAATATAGCCTATGTGGTGCACTACTTAGCGGTCCACAAAGGGATCTTTTACGAGCATGAGGAGTGACCCTCTCCACACACGTTGGCCCACTATGGTTTTCCGCATTATAGTCTGACAACCTCGGCATTCATTATGACAGGATTGCCCCATTCAACCACCTGGGGCACACATCCCAGTCGCTTTAATTTATCGGCTAAGCGGTGTCAGGTTTCTGAGCACTCCTAAGGGGACGTTTACCGGCAAGCTAAGCGCTGCTATGGGCCTATTCGCCACCCGGAACCCGCACGGGTAAAGTAGACAAAACAAAGTTTTAAAATACGCATGACATAACAAATCACACACTTAAAACACTGACTTTACTACAATCAGAAAATTATCAACGCGATTAACCTTACATCTGAATCAGGCAGTAAACTCTGATGTTCAGGAAGGGTCATCATTTCCTGTTTGTTATAAAACACCCATTGCATTGGTAACAATCAATTTAAAGCAGGTTATTTCCAGTTAATTAAAAACGACCAAAAAATCTATGATAAACCAACATCTGGACTTTGTCCGTCTGTCCGTTTGGTTCTCTGCTGTGTGTTATAGTACTGATGTCAGATTCGTGTCTTTCCTCTTTGCATCATTCTGTTAACTGTATTATTGTGGGACATCCTAAATAAAATATGACCATGCAAACCTTCAAATAGGTAGTAATGTTTACGCCAAAAGTCACAAGTTGAGTTACAACCCCTCTCCTTTTTGGACAATTTCCCGATCAGAATCTTTGCAAAATACAATAAGTACATGGAAATTAAAAATAAAAACCTGTATAATTGTTTGTCAAACCACAACATGCATGGTCCTTAATTGAATTATACATGCTAATGTATCAGAGTAAAGCATTTTCCGTCTTTCCTTTTCCTGGAGAACCAAATATCGCACGGATGCACATTCAGTGCTGAATAAGACTATTAGTCTGGGAAAACCAGAATGTAATGTTTCCATGTGAGCATAAAGGGGAGTTCAAGTAAATTGTTTTGGTAAGTTTTTGCTTCAGGATAAATGTAGATAATTTTAATCCAAATTTAAGACAATCTAGTGTATAATTACTATTAAAGCATTATCACTTTTATTTAAACTAAATAAAACGGAAACTATATTAACCCTGGTTCGGGGTGGTTAGTCAAAATTCACGTGTCATTATTTAGCTCCCTTTCATGAAATTACTAGGGGTGTTAATCATAACCTCGATTTGTTAACTTTTTCGGTGAACCGAATAAAACGGAACTCATCTAAATTGCCTATCAAACTTTATATGTACTCATTCATTTGTTTAAAATCAACTTCAGTGCCATCCCTAGTAAGGCGAGGTCATGTTAAAATGTTTTTTGTCAAAATTTGCCTTCGATGGGATTATTAAAAGCTCAAAAATAGCACATACTAATATATAAAGATATATAATATAAACATGACCCAAACTTGTATCCTTTTTTTCTTAACCGGACAAAACAGATTCCATAAAAAAGACCAAATAACAACCATATAGGTGAAGTTTAGGTAAGTATTGTTTATTTCTCGTGAACTCCTTCCGGTTATCCTAACGTGCAGGGTTATGCGACTCTACTAGGGTTGCAAATAAGGATGCAAAACTAACGACGATGTTGAAAACACGGACTTTTAATTGAAATTAGACCTTATCTACCAATATAACAACCATACTTAATCCATATGTGTATAAACCTTTACAATATAACAATACGAGCCTGCATCAATGGCTTATCTTATCTTTAAACAATAGGTGTACGTTAAATCAAACAACGGGACGGTAAAATTAGCCACGCCCTTTCATTATTAGCCTGACGTCAATATTTTCCGGGTGTTTCTGTATTAAGGAGAGTACTCAACAATGTATGAGTTATAAATGATCGTATTTTATTGGGCTTTGGAATTCAATTTTCGGTCGAAGTGAAGCTAACCGGGACTATATTAAGGTAGGCTTGTTTTGCTCTTGGACTTTATAAAATTTTGATATTGTTCATCTTTCGTTGATATTTAGCGTATAATACATGTATGAATGCATCTTGCTTCTTTATTTTAAACATACATGACCGTAGACCTTTATATATAAGAATACCATCTATATAATATAATATGTAAAACTAGGTCTTTGTTTTAAGAAATTGTCCCGTAAAGAAAGGAAATAGTTGAATTGTCGCATGAAAAAAAATATGAAACTCTTTCAGACTCAATTCCCTGTTGGTTCGAATATAATTGGTTCAAAATATCAGTTTACTTTTAATTAACGAAATTGTATTTTACAAACATATTAAGAAACTTCTCACATTGCATATGAAAACAACATCATCAAAATTATTTTTTTTTACAGTTAAAAGATTGTAAAAATAAAATAATGTTTAAAAAACTGCATGTCTTGAATGTAAACATGGACCACATGTTATTGACCTGAGATACATTCCCATTGACTATTATCGACCTTTATGGCGGTCAATAATCAGTACCTAAAATCAATCTTCATATATTAAAAATTTTTTGATAAAATTCTAGTAAAACGTGTAATGCATAAGGGTCATAAAGTGTATATCCCTGGTGTGGACTAAGGGGTTGGTGGGTTGGAGATGGTGGAGGGGTGAGAGAGGATAGAGCAAAGACATGTAATTATAAAATTGGTGAAATAAGGGGAGGTCCGCGTCCAGTCCTATTGACATTTCGTTTTGAGGAAAAGCTGGGGGCAGCACTTTTACTGAAAGTCTTTGTAGAATTTCAGATTTTTTTTTTTATAAACATGTGGAAATTTTTTGTTAAAGTGTCAACTGACAACTTCGACCCTTTGAAGACTTTTGTAGAGGCAAATGAGCTAGCCATTTAAGCAAGCAACAGCTTTTCTCTTTCTGCAATAGTTTTCATTCTATAGACCAAAGGATTGAGTTTTAGCGATACGTAAGGGTTTTTTCTGTCATATTTATTTATAACTGACTAGTATAGATCCTTTAAAGGTAGGGCAAACGGAAAGGATGGTTTAAACGTAGATAAAACACGATTTATCTGCTATTCTAAATATTTCACACAAAAGATTACCATTAACCTCAAGTAAGATTTATGGAAATACTAAATTCATGTTATTGGTCCGATCCCGTCCCATAAGAACCGTCACAAGACAATGTAGGGCTAGTTTAGTTAGCTTAGGATGTTTTATGATATTTGATTTAAGGGCGAGACACGTATTTGGTGTTTCAATTACCTTATTGGTCATAAAGTGATTTACAGAAACTTTATTGTTGTGAAAGTCATTGTGAGAACATGCTAAACTTTTGGTGATTCATTAGTTTTTTTAGTGGAATATTGTATAAGTACAGTTCCTAAAAAAGGTTTGGTGAAAGATACTCAAAAAACAAAAAGTCTTCTTTCACCCAAAATCGATCATTGGTACCATAATTCAGTGATATCATACTTCTTTTTAATATGAAAAAAAAAGGACAATGAAAAGTCTAAACTTAATATTACTGCGGGTTAACATAGCGGACGGACGAACGGGTTGACAAAGAAGAATTAACACTTCATGTCCTCCCTTTTACGAGACCAAATGGGAGGTTCGGGGCAGAGTAAATAAATATGAATCAATTTTCCTATTATTTCGCTATCTCTCTCTTGACGTGACCATTTGCGATAATGGTCTCAAAGAACTATACATGTAGTAGTCCTCAATCGGGAGGGATGAACATGAATGTCCCATTAATATGGAGAGCAATACCCCATGCATATTGAAGACCTTTTTAGCAGACTTTTTTTTTAGGTCGTTCATGGCCACACACGCATATTGCAATTTATACGGAGGGACACGCACAAGCTTAAAGTTTAAACCTTAGATTCGACAATTGAAGTACAAATGTAGATAGTACTTCCATGATTTGACTGACTGACTGACTGACTGGGGAGTTTAAAGTCGTGACTATTCCTAGATATAGGTCCGCAGCGACGTACCTTAAATTTATAATACAATCGACCTATATACATGGTCAAGGGCGGGTCCAGGAAGGGACAGGGGGCTGTCCCTGTTAGTCGGAAAAATGGCTGGATATATAGGAAATCATTGAAGCATGGCCAGAGTTGGCACACCGTTGAGCCAGTCCGGTAGTTCCCATTTCGAAATTTCCGAATTTGTAACAATAACATAATAGAAAAAGTTATATATTAATCTAAACCTTACAAATATCTTACATTCAGTCTGTCACAACGCTTACCAGCTGTTACAACAATGTTTTGAATTTACTGTATCCATTCCGCCCTAAAACAAATAGACCTGATTGAGTTACAGTCTATTGTCGGTCAGATTTCACTCGATATGAGTGGCTGTATACATTTGTTATGTTCTTGGTATATGGATTTCATTGACGAAATTATGGTTAAAAAGATACTTTGTATATCATTTAACATTTATTATCATCATTATTTATAGTACAAAACTCGTGGGTTAATTGTAATCGATTGCGATAATGCAATGTGTCCGAACGGTTTGGACGGACAAAATAAATTTATATACTGGTGTCCAAGACCTCCGGACAAAGAGCTAAATATATATATCATACGACCAAATTATTTTTTCTTACTTCGGTGAGATTCTATAGCTCTTTTTGGCTAAAGCATCCCTGAAGGGGGTCTTTTTTTGACTATTTCAGGACTGAATTTGAATTAATATTGTATGCATTTTATTTAGACTTTGGGCCGATTGCAGAATGGCGAGCGGCGAATGGTTTAAGGCGGTTTGTTGTGTGAGGCTGTGTCCGGGTCGCGTACACTTTTTTCACATCTCATCATTTTATATTGAATACCCGATCCTATGGAATATTTGCATAATATCCTCATAATATACATGATATAGTATAAATAATATTAATATAAATGATATTTTCAGTTTCCCAAAATTCCGAAAAGCTTTCATTTGAAAAGGAAGTAAAATCAAACATTTGACGTTTATATTTTTCCAAATTATGATTAAATTTGGTAGCATCTGTTTTGTGCTCTTTTAACGAGTTTTTCCTGTAACAGTAGAACTTTATCCTGTTTATGAATTGGTAGAATTGCTTTGTGATCTTCAAAACGAACTTTTGTGAACTTCAATTGGATCTTTCAACTTCTGGCTTTTGTGGAACCCGAAACTCTTTTGATTGTTAAAGTTGAATGGGTTTTTTCTAAGCTTTCCTGCAGAAAACGTCTTTGAAGAAATTGAAGGAAATGTATCATTTGACTTTTGTGTTGCTGTATTAAACTCTCTGTATCTCTGATGGACATGTATTATATCTAATTGTTCTGTTCTGCGAAAATCTAAAAAGTTTGTTTGTGTTTCTTGTGATTTATTTTTCTTTGCTTGACAATTTCACATTTCAAATGTTATTTTGTCGTTTTCAACTTGCACAAGTAATTGTCATTAAAAATGCATGGTTTTAAAGCCACGAAAATAATATCTTAACATTACATACATCGGGCGCAAGTCTTAAGCGGCAGTTTTTAACTTCATAAGGACATGAGATAAAATGAACATGAAAGGAATGATAAAATGAACATAATTATCTTGATAATGTAGTGAGAAGACGGATGCTAGGTCAATTGGGGTTACGAGTTTTGACTGCCAGTTAGGAGGGGTAAGGTGCAATTTATCCCACTGCAGGGAAAACACAGGGTAAGATTGTATACACAGTCAAACACTAAATATAAGCTCTGGAGAGCTTTTGACCGACGGCAAGATTATAAACGATCATTTGGCAATATAATAATCGCTGGGCTTGTGTGGGAGGAAATTAAGCCCGATATTACGATTAAGCTGGAAAATCGGTGAAACCAAAGAGCAACGGTAGTCGGGTACCTAAGAACCTTGACACATGTGGGGCTCGAACCTACAGAGTTAGTTAGTTATTTAGTTATTGCTTTACTCCCAAGCAGCACGATTTCGGCTATATCCGGGAGATGAACATGAAATTTGTGATACAATGAACATGAAATGATGATGAAGTGGAGGAAATGGGGACACAAGGCCAATCGGGTAGGATAGTTTTGACTGCCACTGGAAAAAGGAGTGATGGGTAGGGACGGGAAATTTAGCCTCCTGCATGGGGATCCTTACCGAGACCTGCAGCAGGGTTCTTTAACGTGCGAGGAACGTGACATTTCTCCAAACACGGTGCACCACTATGGTTTGCGGTCGGAAAGCCCGATATTCCAAATGTTTTATTATAAATTTAACCTCAACTCTGATGATTTTATTAATTCAGATAGAGACTATACTCAAAAATTAAATATCAAGGTAAAAGAGAATTAAATAAGGTCATCCAAGAAGTGTATGTTAAGCGTTATCATGATAAACTTAATGATTTAACAGAAGACTCCAAACTCTATCTATATAGCCAGCTTAAGACAGATTTAAATATGGAAAAATATTTGAAAGAATCATTTTTTTTTAAACGTAAACTTATAACGCAATTTAGAACTAGTGATCATTGTCTATTTATCGAAACCGGGCGATACAAGAAAATTCCTAGACCAGAAAGACTCTGTAAATGTTGCAACATCCTTGAAGATGAATTTCACTTTTTTCTTAATTGTACATATAACGATAATCTACGAAATCTGTTTTTCGATGACATAAAAAATAACTATAACAACCAATTCCCCAACTAAAGCCCTATAATTGATCAAATTAAATTTCTATTAGTCCCGACAAATGAGTTATTGGCTGATCTGTGTGACTTTATTCAACAGTCATTAGAATTGAGAAACAGGTCCATGTCAGCTAATGCTTAATTCTTATGTAATGTTAATGTGTTTTTGAAACTGTTTATATGTTGTACGTTTGTTACTCTTTGTATTGCTTGACCCTTATGGGTGTAATTTTGCAATAAAGAATTATATATTATGTGTAATAAGAAAAACAAAATACTTTTTGTAAGCCCTAAAACAGTTTGTCCCATTTTTTCCTACAAAGACACACATGTCACCTCCCGTAACTTATCTCATAATGGATTATGAACTAGTTTCTTTTGCCATCCATCAAAACTCATAAAAATATCCAGCCATATTGTAATCCTATAATTTAGCGTTTAATGTAGCATTATTTTTTAATCATTGTAAAATCGATCACCTTTGCATACATCATAAATGATTCAGTATCAATTGACTCAGGTGAAAAAAAATGATTCAGTTGTTGTTTGGAATACACATCATTTGCAGGGAGGACAGGTAAAAATGATTATATAAAACAATAGAACTTGTATGTGTGTGTTTTTGGCTAATTATTAGGTAATTACCATATTTTAGATAGCGGCACGATATGATACTTTGATATGATTATGTTATTATTGTTAAATACTGTAATTTGCTAAAAAAATGAACCAAGGAAAGTCGTTGAAGATGTTTCAAGCATCTTCATCTCAAAATGAAATTTTGTGGTGTAATTTTCGTTCAAGCTTGCTTGGATATAATATACATGTACATGACCATAAATAGAATGTAGAACATGTAATATAGCCATCACTGCAATCGAGAAAAAAATGCAGGTCAGTTTTTCAGCCGCGTAATGGAGTTCTGACATTACTTGAGCAATGATAAGTTTAAAATCTTTGAATTTAAGTGACTGACAAAAAAGTTCAATAGATTTTATAAAGGTATTCTATTCCCTCTGAAGTTAATCTTTAAAAAAGATTTTTTTTAATCCATTACTTTGTGAATTAGTCCTGGAACTTTCTTGTCTTAAGATACAATAGTATTTTTTTTTCGTTTTATTGCTCAATTATGTTATACATGATGTGAGAACATTTTTTAATGGCATGGCAGATTTATTAGTCTTTCACAAATCAGTAAAAAATCTTAATATAGTGTTTGAATAAGGTTTATATGAACACTTTATTATGTTTTGTATCGTAAATTTAAGATGATAACATTTCAAATACCATTACTTATGATCCTGGATATTTTTTAAAGCATATTTCAAAATTGTTGCATGGGCGTTTTCTCTTGAAGATTTTCAATTGTCTTTAGCATTCCTTTTCCATCATTATTGGTTTTCTAGATTAAAACAGAGTTAATCTTTTTATAGATATATCTCTAATTTTCATATTCATAAATACATTCAACATATTTTAAATCAGTTTTGAGTGAATTCTGAATTTTAGTACTTTGAAGAAATTCAGAATACCAGACAGTGATAGTCTTATCATTGTGTCTGCAGAATTTGGTGGTTATTTTCGAAAAAAGGGGGTCCACTGTCAAGGAAAGGGGGAGTTGTTCTAGACTAATTTTGCCGAAAACCTGCACAAAAAAATACACAATATTTTTAAAGGGTAGGGAGTGCCTACCCCCGGGGCAACTGTCGGGATCAGCCACTGCATAAAAGTTAGTTACTAAGTTCCATGCACCTTCTCATTGTTTTCTTCCAGATATTTGGGATAAAAAAAAACTCAATATAAATCCGATGTGGTTTGTGTACCCAAAATGTAGAACATTAACACGCTGTTACCCAACTATCCGAAAAACCATGCCCTCTTAATAACCCAAAAACTTCAGACAGAGTACTAAGTATTTGAATCACCTTAATAAAATCTGAATGCACGAATCCTATGTATACTCTGCAAAAAAAGTTACGCATAGATAGAAAATTCCCCGTAGGTTTAATGCAAATCGAAACAATATCAAAACATTATTGCCGAGCTGTTCTTCAACCGATTTTCACGAAATAAAATCCAGTAAAAAGAAAACAAAATGAAGATTGTTTGATAAATTTAGACCAAAATCCTAACTTCAATGGTTTTTAAGATATTTGGAGTAGAACACGACTAATGTTTTTCACGGAACATTTTGCATTGATTTAAACGGGAAATTGAATCGTAAAATGTACACTTGAGTTCCACTTGCAATATCTTAAAAAGCAGCGATGTTACGATTTTACTCAAAATTAAACAAACAATCTCTATTTTGTTTTCTTTTTACTGGATTTTATTTCATGAAAATCGGTTGTAGAACTGCTCGGCAATAATGTTTTGAAATTGTTTCGATTTGCATTAAACCTTCGGGGAATTTTCTATCTATGCGTAACTTTTTTGAAGAGTATATTTGTAGTACTAGTATTATGTTTGACCTTCCATATTTTACGACCACTATATAAATCTCAATGAACATGGGATTAAACTGACAATCCTTGGGTATATGACTAGTTTTACAAGCGTTATTATCATCGTATTACTTATAGAAAAAAATAGCGTAATTACGGTGTTGGATAGAAACTTAAATTTTGGTTACCTTTAAAAAAATCGACCCGCAACATGTTTCATGGGTCGATTTATATTAAAAGTCTATTTCAGAGTTTTAGGCCGTATTTTTTAAGTCATAAACGAACACAAAGAGTCAACACATATACTTTTCTTAGCTTTCAAGCTATGTTTTACACCAAATGTTTTATTATTTTAAAACTTTGGGTAGATTTTCCCAAATGAGGTTTTTATGGAAAAAACGCGCGTGACGTCTAATGATGCAGTTTACAACTGATTGTCGAAAATGGTCAGCAAAGGGTTCTATGAGTATAGGTATCTTTTAAAATTTGTCGCCTTGAACTTTGTTGACATTTTGCCTTAAGCAATCCGTGGCGGATTAAGAAATTTTGAATAAGGGGTGAGGCACTGACTGGCCAAAAGAGGGGGGACCTTTGGTCATGCTTCAATGATTTCCCATATATCCAACAAAATTGCGCGCCAAAGGAGGATGGCCCTCCTTCTGGATTCGCTACTGGCAATAAAAAGAACTGAATGAATAAAACATTTACACCTCATTTATACTTTACCGTTAAATCGTGTCACTTTATCATTCAAATTTTTCTTTTCTATCATTTTTTGTTAAACATACTTAAATGTACATTTGTCGTTGACAGAACGGCTTGAAATTGACAGACCAGGCAAAGCATAACAAAATACTTGTTTCTAAATCTCCCTTTTTCAACCACCCCACTTCCACTATTTTTTCATAAAATTTCTGGATATACACGCCTCTGATCGAATTGGTGTTACAACTCCAGATCTCCCTTTTTGATCCGTCATTAAACATTTTTGTCAGTCTAACTAATGGGTACCGTATTAATCCTTTTGTTCAACTTTTTCTAAATTATAGTTAGATCGCATTACTGTTGTGGATCAAGAAATTTTGAAAGAAGGGGGGCGGGGGGGGGGGGCTCACTGGCTGACCAAAAGGGGGGAGGCCTCGGGTCATGCCTCAATGATTTCCTATATAGTCAACTAATTTTTTGGCCAAAAGAGGGGGCAGGCGGTCTCATATGTCCTCCTATGATATCCCCCCCTGGATTTTTTTGTAGATAGATATGAACATTCTGTATTCTTTGAAATAAAAATCCCAGCTCGGTCAGATAGCGTTTAAACAATTTTTATACTTTTATTGCAAAAAGAGAAATCAATGAATATGACAAATCAGAAAAAAGCACTATTAACAATGACTGAATACGTCAAAAAATTAACGTATTAAAAGACTGTTAATCTCCACTATACGAGTACAGAAAAGAAAAACAATTGACTATTTGGCCTGGCCTAGGGTGTGACCCATGTAAAATATTATTACACACCTGTTATTTTTCTTTGTGCATCTTTTTTACACAACCAAACAATAAGATATGTGTATCCATGTACCAATTTATCTTGTTAAATATAAAAACCTCTAACAAAAAGAAAGGACTAAAGTTTGTACATGTAAGTTAACTATATTTAGCTTAAAACATTTTAAGGTATATTATTGGTATATAAGAAATATATTTTGAAACCTTTTTTTTCGTCGATTGCCAAACTAAAACTGAATTTATATAATATACAAAACATGAAGGGATAACGAAATAATTTAATATGTTTAGTTTGTTTGTTTTGTGGTTTTAAAATTGCTGATCACGATTAAAAAAACAACAACATTTTTAATAAAGAAATTGAAGTTTTGGTTAGCAAAAATAGTAATGATTTGATAAGAATATCTACACTTATTATAGGCTCTTGATATTTGCAGCATCACTTGAACTTGGGGTCCATATCGTACGATTTGATTTTAGATCTGTCGCTCAACTACTTCCTGTTCAATGAAAATGGCCATGTTTTTCTTTTGCCGTTTTTTGGTCTTAATTTGTCCCTAAAAACTTGTATTAATATCGACCATTCATTTGCCTCTTGGGATGTAATACAAATACTACATGTAGAACAAATTATATTGTAGATGCAATGCACTATAATATGCAAGCTTATTAATTGTTTTATTTGGTTTTTTTAGTGAAGACGTGGTTATATTAACAATTTTTCTCGTGGATAACATTTGTACATGTCTTTTTGCCCAATGTTTCGTTTGGTATCAACATATTTCACTTTATTTTATGCTAAAATACAAGAATATTTCATGTAAAGTTCGTCAATGTTACCACAAGTTCATTCTGTTGAGTTTAAAATGTGTTCATGATAGCTAAAGCTATTTGATAAAAACTACATATATTTCCAAAAAAGCAAAGGTGTGGGCTAGATCAGGGTTTGGTGCATTTTTCCGCCTAAATACATCAAGCTTTAGATAGCTTTTGGCTAAATTGACTGAAAAAAGGAAAGGGAAAGTAATGTCATTTTTCGTGTTTACTGGTTTTGTCCTTGCCCTTTAGGACTTTTGTCATACGGATGTCCCATTGGTACCTCTGCTTCTCTCAAATGAAAAGTGGTTGTTTGAATAAGATTTTTTAATGTAGCAAGTATTCATTTTTTAAAACGCTATTATGTAATATTAATCGATCGCTGGAAAGATGTGGGAAATACTGGTGTGAAATATCGTGCTTAAAATGGTACTTTGTCACGCAATGATACAAGATGTGCCAAAGATATTACGGCGCAAAAGGAAAATGAATTGTTTCGTGCTAAAACGAAAAAAAATAAGTGTAAAATAAAATTGTCGTTCTCAAACATTCATGTTGATTTACGCAAATGTTTCATGCTAAAATGGAAAAAAATGTGATTGTAAAATAAAATTGCCGTCCTCAAATATTCATGATGGTTTTTCCTGCAAAACCAATTTCCTTGCAGACGATATTAAATACATCTAATGTTGAACAGATTAACTCAAAAGATTTTGCTAAATACATCTACATGTAGATGTAGATGTATACATAAACAAATGAATCATTTACCGGAGTCGAATCAATTTTTCGGTAGACACCGTGCACTCGTAGACAAATATGGAATTTTTATCTCTCAAATGAGTGCAGATGTTGGTTTGTCATAGAAATTTGTTTTGTCTTCCTTTACCGGATTTGAAACACTAAATTGGAAATTAGCAACACGACGGGTGTGCTATAGCAGGACGGAACTGTCTACTCTTTCGTAGCACCTGAGTTCAACCTCGTTCCGACTTGTGTTTGCATTGTTGATCCCTGTTTGGTAGTTTTGTGTTTTTTATGATTTTGTTTCGTTTTTTTCGTGCTGATCTTGTTCGTGTTTATAGTCGCCCTTTTGGGCTTTTGGACTTTTGACTCCTTTGCTGCCTTTTTGTGTGTGTCTTTATAAAGTGTCCTAGCTTTCATTTTTCTTAACTGAACTTCAAAGCAAAGCTTGATAACTTTATCTTCTGAAATCAGATAATCTCCCCAATATGTTTGCAATTATGAAAATAATTCTCTAATTTTCATCCGATTTATCAACCTTCAACTAGTTGTTGAAAAATATTTCCCACCTCTAGAGAAAATTATTGCACGTGATATTTATGAGCAACCTTTTGCAAATTGTTAGGCAAGCCTCGCCATTAAAATAATCAAAATTTCCCTTGATGTTAGAAATTCCATAATCAACTTGATTGCGTTTTAGAAGATATATTTATATTTAACTTCCATAAGAGTAGAATTCCATTTTTCACTTCCTGTATACACCTTAATCTTTAAAACAAATACTTTATATATAAAAGCCCGTCAAGTACCTTTTACATGTTTGAGTTGGTTCTACTTTTTATATCAAGGAAACATATTTAAGTACTTAAAATTGGAATACCAATTTGCTGTTCTCTTTTTCTCTGTTTCTTTTTTGATTGATTTAACTAAAATCTGTAAGTTACATTCTTTTTGTTAACAAAGTTCTCATAGTTTGTTTGATTTGTACATAAAATGAAATAACCTTGTAGTGTTTTCCAATTTTGTGACTTCCTTAGTTCAGAATGTAACTTATACAACCTTTAAAACTTAAGAACTTAGTTCCCTGTTTACTTAAAATTTGATTTTCTGCTTTAAATGTTTGCTTTTGTCACATAAATTGTAAAAACTGAGCTATTTCATGACTTCCCTGTGTAAATCAGTGTGCTTAAGAAACGCCACTTGTAAGGTGAACTCACGTAAAAGTGGTTTTGGTTAGCTTGCCAGTGCGCTAGTAAGTAAGTATGTAAGCTGGTCAGATAGTTAGTTAGTTAGTAATTTTATAATAGTAAATTATTGTTTTATTCCAAAGCAGCACGAATTCGGATTGACCAGGGAGACGATCACCAAAGGTATGATAAAATGAACATGAAATGAAATGGGCAAGTTAGCTAGTTTGTTTGTGATTGCTTTTCTCACAAGCAGCACGAATTTGGCTATATCATGGAGATGAACATGAAAGAGTGGGTTCTGAAAATGAAATGACGATGAAGTGGAGGAAATATGGACACATTATACTCGTTTCGAGACGTACTGGGAACGTGTAAAAGTTTTCGTTTTTGGTGCTTTAAATTACAAAATTAGAAATAATGTATATGGAAACATCCTTAATGTTTAGTTTTAAGTTTGAGTTGGGGTTTTACGCCCTTGCAACGAAAGGTTATTTATAGGTGATGAACATGAAAAGGATATGATAAAATGAATATGAAATGATGATTATTGGGGTGGAGTGGGAAATAAAGGAACAGTAATTTTTAGAGAACCACAGGAAAAGGGGAGAGGTGGGTAGGGGCAGAACATTTAGCTTATGTGGTGCACTACTTGGCGGTTCACAAAGGGATATTTTACGTGCACGAAGCGTGGCACTCTCCGCACACGTTGGCCCACTATTGTCAGCGGTCAGGGTTTCCGTATTATAGACCTGACAACCCCAGCGGACGAGGGCCACCCTATTCAGCCATCTAGGGTACACACTTGGTCGCTCTGTGGGCTGAGCACTGACCCGACGTCAGAATCCTAAGACCCTTAGTCGCCTCTTACGACAAGCTTGGCTCTGCTGCGGGCCTTTTTGCCACCCGGGCCCCGCACGGGACCATATTTTATTTGAAAATGATTAATTTCAAAATGGAATTGGTCACAAATACAAAGTGCTTATGAAGTCCTTTACCAATTTTACTGTTCAATTCAATACTTTGTCAAATTCTATCCCTTTTCGTGAACTCTCCCAGGAAAGTATACCATGCATGGGTGACAAATTTCGATTGAGTTGTCTTTTTTCAATGATTTAAAAGTCATATGCGTCACTCTTAGCATTTGTCAGTATTTGTTACTTCTTCTATCAAGAGTTTCTAGCATCTATAAATCAAACTTAGTAAGAGTTGCTTGCACCTGGTGTTTGTGACAACGTCAGAACTCGTAGCCAGGAAGTTAAAAAAATCAAAATAGAGATTGAGAATGAAGACATATAAGAAAGTCATTTTCAAGATTATCTTTTGAAAAAGACCATCAAATATGTTTCAGTCAGCATGTTTATATGAGTTTTGGGTATAGAAGAACGGAGGATCCAGAGATTCTGAAAAGAGGGGGCCCACTGACTGGTCTAAGAGGGGGCCCGCTTTGGTCACGCTTCAATGATTTCCTATATATTAAACCAAATTTTTCCGCCAAAAGGAGGGGCCCGGGCCCCCCCACCCTTGATCCGCCTATGAAGAAGAAGAAGAATATTTTATTATCCATAAGAATGGACCCACATGGGGGCATATTACATGGGGGTGTGTTTTGTAAGTACTTATAAGAAATGCTCAAAACTCAAGTTGAAAGACTACTCAAAGAAAACTAGAATTGGAAAAGTACGGTTTAAATGTACCAAATTCAAATCGCTTTGGACTACTTCTATAACATAAGAGGTTTGTTTTCGTCCAAAAATGCCATCTTCTGTTTTTTTTTTACAACAAGTAGTTTATCAATGCCTTTGATTTTTAATGCCATTAGGAAGCCAATATTTGTAAGACGTTTAGTCTGCTTGCTTGCGCATGAAATACATGATAATAACTACCTGACGATCTTATGAATATTGATTCATGAAATAAAATATGCATGGGATGTGTAAAATTACATTGTTGTAAAGGATGATGTCACATTGTTATAGGCGGGGTCACCTTTTGTTTTTGATGTGGTTGAATTTCATGTTAGATAAAATTTATAGTCAATAACTGAATAATAAGGTAAGCTAATTATCAAATTCATTGCTTAGTTTATAGTTTTAGTGTATATGGTTGTTGAATTTGTGACAATTGAGATTACAGGTACATGTATATTATAATCATCAATTTATTTATTCCTTTGTTTTTAACATTTAAGAATCAGGGATTGTCTTATTGCCATAGCGTCTGTATAAAAAAAATCAAAGAAAAATAATTGTGCAGTGTATCCAGATATGTTCAGGCTCAGTTTATTTCATAACTCATTTGACCACCAATACTATGTTAACACCATAATACTGGCCTCTGTTCTGGTCTAATCTGCTGCAGGTTCCGATAAGAGCCGCGTGGTCCCAATGCAGAAGCCTAATTGTCTGATCCTACCCATTCCTTTTTTTCCAGTGACGAAACTCTAATCCTCGATTGCCCTTGTATCCCCCTTTTCTTCATGTTCACTGTATCACCACCCCTTACATGTTTATAGCCCGATTTAGCCGAAATCAGGCTGCTTGTGAGTAAAGCAAAAGCGATTAACTAACTATTATAGGTCTAAACTTGAAGCCCCAAAATTTAAGCCCCTAGATGTTGCCCTTTAATCATCTTGTCTGTGGTGCTTCAATACTATAAAACATTTTTTCTTTGGCTGTTAGGAGACTGAGCCTCCAAATGAATCTTTGTTCTATTAAACTAAGATAATTGTTCATTAGATCTGACCATTACGAATAACGATTTCTTAAACCTAAATGTTTGCATTTGATTCACATAATTGACTGAAAAACAGCGCTGTTCTTTTTTAACCATTTTTTCGTTTCGTCGTTGCCCTTTCGGACTTTTGACATTCGAATGTCACATTCATTGGTACCTCTTTGCTCCTTTAATGTGGTTTGATTGTCACATCCACATATGAACGATTGCTTGGTTGAAGAACTCACTTTCTGCGATTCCAATTTTGTGCTATTCTTAAAAACAACATCTTGATTAATGACAGTTGCGCGACGGGTATTTTGACACATGGAACTGACTGTGACACGGAAACCTGACTTTAGTTAATATAATATTCGGGGTGTTTGGGTTTTAGTGCTGCCGATGAAGAACATTTTTCGCAAATGGCCATACAGCTCATATAAAACAATTGCAATCGGAGTTAACCTATGCGATAAAATCTAATGTTATTTACTCCTTATCCTTTCATGAATTTTTCAATTGGTATATTTAGAAATTTCCGACAAAAAAGACCACGAGTGAAGGGCCCACAAAACACAGGATTTGTTGGAATTGTCTTAATTCGGGGTTTAACCAATTTACTAATAACTTGAGGTAGACGCAGTTTGTAATCATCCGGTTTTATTTCATATACAATAATGACCTTTTTTTGTTTTCAGAAAATTACACTAGAAAATGGCAACAGGACTGAATATATGTTTCTTATTTTGCGGTAGGTGCATTAGTATGAATACGATATTACTTTTTAATAAACTAAAAAAATTCTTCATATTTTAACAATAACATTGATCTGTGTAAAGAGAGGAAAAGTATTTAATACATGTAGCACTTTCTAATAAGAACAATTATACAAAAAAGAAGGACAGGTGAATGCTATGGAAACACCAACAAACAGTCAAAATTACAACAAAGTTCAAGGCAAAGAGTCCATCTACCCAGATGATTGAAAATGTCAAGAACTTAAAATGAATATAAACAGCAAAGAATGAAACCAAAGTATGAATAAGATCAACCTAATCTATGTCTGGTGTAGGAGGAACAATAATGTCCAACACCTCAAACAAATACATTTGTTTATTAACCCAATCATAATATTCACGATGACTTTTTATTAAGCTTTAAGCACTCCGAAAACACACATGATTAAGTACACCTATAGAAGTTATTAAACTGATTTTTTGCACATAATACAACTCCTGTCCATCTTTACAAGCCGCGATCTATAAACTTGAAAAAAACCCCATACAAATCTGATTTCTTTATCGATATAACCTGCATTTTTAAGGTTTTTTTTAAACCATTTTTCTTCTTTTACAGCTATTTTGCTAGTGAACACAAATTTAATCAAAGGACAAAATACTACCACTGATATAATTAGTCCGACAACAAGTTTTAATGCCGTGATTCCGTCATCCACGCTTATGAGCGATGAGTCATCTACACTGAAAAATTTATCGCCATCTTCGTCATTATCATTTGAATCATCTTCACAGCCACCAAGTGGTTCTTATATAGACTCGACGAGCATTGTTTCATCAGCGTCTGTATCATCACCACAGCTCATTAGTTCTAATATTGACTCGGCGTCTATGACGTCACAACAGCCTGGAGGTTCAAGTCTGAGCTCAGCATCTTTTATAATACAAACTTCTAGTAACGTTATTTCTAGCATGCCTGCAACAAGTCAAACATCTTTACCATCTGTGATGGCAACTAGTAACCAAACAATGTCAACTTCAGCGTTGCCTCTGACGTCTAGTGAACCATCCGTTATTAGTGCATCGACGTCGGTTTTGCAATTAAACGACAGTGATTCATCTGTGTATATCGCACCTTCGTCTTCTGATATAACTTCTGGAATTTCAAGTGGTAATTGGACAATCCCTCAATCAACTAGCATGCCACTTACCACGTCTATGCTTGAAAATACCGCATCTTCTTCTTGGTCATCACAATTATCATTTTCATCGTCATCATCGTCGTCGAGTTCGTTGCCAATGATCACATCTTCGTCTATGCAAGCAGCGACGAGTTCAATACAGGCTAGTGGAACACAGCTTATGCCAACGTCAACATCTAATGTGGTATCTCAAGTACCTTCACCAACAAGCAATATTGCTGATTCAACAACAATGACCATCCAACCATCATCAACCATTGGAATGACGTCATCAAGCCAAGTGATAGGCCCTCCTTCGACACAAGCATCAACCACAACAACACCAAGACCCACCACAACGACGACGTTGCCTGACACCATAGAACAATCAGTTGGTATGAATTTAAGTTAAAATCCTCTATTAAAGTTTCAACACAATAGAAATGTCTAACAGGAATCTAAAAGACACTTCTAAAGACTTGAAGTAATGAATGAGCTTGAATGCGCTATTATAATTGTTGTTGCAAAATATTTTTAATGCATGTAAATCTGAGTGGATAGTGCTGCTGGCGGATATTTAAATTCTCGCACTGGTATCAACTTTTTAGGGAAAGGGTGACAAAAACATAAAAGCTCTCTCTATGATGGATGCTTAGCTTTTAATCATTTAAACTTTAAAACAGCAACAGCAAATGATCATACACTGTAGATAAAAATGATTAATAACTAAATATAACATGTGTATGTTTTTTGTAGATTCCAGCAACATTGTGAGAGTAGATACAAAGCTGACACTTAACAACTGCACTGGGCTGACAAAAAGCAGTTTAAGAACACAGGTTAGTTGTTTCACAGGAGAAGACGCATTTATCGAGACATCTTCAGACAAAAATGTTTCTCTACACATATCTTATTGTTTTGTGTTTCTTCGTGCTGTTCTTATTCGTGTTTTCCGGTCTGTTGTTGACCCTTCGTACTTTTGACACTCGAATGCCCCCTTGGTGCCTCTTTGTTTCTTAAAGACATAAACTATTTCGAAATGATGTATGATTAAATGCTGAAACCAGGCTGTAATAAAACATTAGAACTATGGAAGTGCAAGGAAAACAATTGAAAGACCAAGCAAGCCGACGGAAATGTGCAAAAATAATACAATGAACCATATAACACACCATAACACGAATGAAATCGAAAATTGAAATATGAAATTTAGAGAATGTTTAAAGATGTATCAATAAATCGAAGGTCTTTCCTTTTGCACAGTTATTTAGGTAACATTGTTCACTATTTATCTTTTGCCGACAAAAAATATAATTCCCATTAAATGCCTGTCTTAAGTAAAATTATATTCATTCGTGGATATATGATTTGATTGTCTTTCGAAAACAACATTTTTATTGTTTAACTGTTGATGTGGTTTGTGTATGAATAAAATATAATACAGAAATGTTTCAGATTGACGCTACCTTGATGAGTGTAGCAGAAGTTCGAGAAGTTATAGTTACTAAAATTATGTAAGTTTTCATTTCCTGACTGCAACCAACACGTAAAAGGAGTAAAAAAATACGTACTATGACAATAACTTTAACGTTAAAAACGTTTAAAACGTTAATAACAATACACATCCAGCACAACTAAAATTACTGTTTTGCTTTCATCTGCTTTATTATTTGTATTAAAGAAATAAAAAAGATCTTAACCATTCATTTAATTAACAGCACTTGTCTTTCCAAAACACACAACACTTTGTTTAACTAGCGATTTCTCAAATGTATTGCCTTTTTCAGTTGTGGTTCAACAGTAATAACAAGAAGACGAAAACGGTAAAAAAGATTATTAATTGTTCAAGTACAGGACATAAAAACACATTACTATTCATCTAGAGTTTTAAGGGACTTAAACACTTGATTCATTTAATTTATATTGAAAGAATTTCAACAACATTTTGCGTACTATTATAACAACCCCCCCCCCCCCAAAAAAAAAAAAAAAAAAAAAAAAACACTGACCACACGAAAGAGAAAATGCAGCTTCTTAAGAGTGTGGCTTTTGCAATGTAGATAGTAGAACTTATAACTTATTGTTAGGTAAATTTATATCTCACTGATAAACTAGAAAGTCTTACATGCAAAAACATCTGCACAAGTTAGTCCTGGTACTTTTACAGTTTACTGGACACCAACTTATCTAACCTAAATTAGAGCTAAGCTAAGATTTCGCTCAAGAGTCATAATGTGCTTGATTCAATGTTCCTGTGACAATTAAGATAATTTCAAGACTAGTATTATGCGCAAATATATTGTGTTGCCCTTGCCCAGTTTTGCCATAAAAGAACTTTTAGATTTTAGATATATAAACTTAGTATTCATTTTCGTAACTTCTGGTTTTCTCAATCTTTAGTGCTACATCTGAAACTGGAACGGCAGACTTAACAATTGGTATAAGCTATGGAACTAACTCATCAGATGTAGCAGATGAAATAGAAAACAAAATTTTACAGGATGGAAATTTTAATCTTACTAACTCAACTAGTTTTAGATCAGCAGGTAACTAACTACATTGTTTTGGATAATGTGTTTTGATCAATCAGTTTGATTGTAGACTGTGTCGCCTACAAAAATGTACACTAATTCTACATCTCATTATTTTCTATTTTGAAAAAAGTTATGGAATTAAATGCAATATTTGAAAACTTTTTTTAAATGTGTCTGGTATAATAGAAATACTTTTTATGCCCTCTTTTTAACTGAACTTTTATTAATAGTTGAAAACAGTATTTTGTTAAAGAAAATTTACACACAAGTATTTACAAGTTTAAATTAAGTATGGATTTTATAAAAACAACTTAATCTAAAATTTGCTTTATAACTAAATGTTTTCGCAAAGTAGAGCAACATAGAATTGCCTTATATTCACTCATATAACGTTCTAGTACATTTTACTTGTTTAAGTGGCAGAAAAACTGGGTGATCCGTGCAGCACTGATGTTTGTGATAATTATTATGGATACGATTGTTCCCCGAAGTTGATTCATAATGGAACGGTAGAGTGTAAAAGCAAATGTTCAACTAAGACTTGTTCTAATGGTGGGACTTGCAGTATTATTGTTGACAGCTTGAACGAATTTGGAACTAAATGTGTGTAAGTAGATGAAATATTACAAATTATTTTGTACCATTATAATTTAATGTAATTTTTTTATTGGTTTCAATAGAATTAAGACTTTTTAGCTCACCTGGCCAAAGACCATGTGAGCTATTGCCATCACTTGGCGTCCGTTGTCGTCGTCCGTCATCGTCGTCGTCCGTCGTCGTCCGTCGTCGTCGTCGTTAACTTTTCTTCAAACTTCTTCTCCTCTGAAACGGCTGCACAGTCAGATTCAAACCAAATTTGGTCTGGTGGTACTTTAGGGTATCCCCCACAGAAATAATGTGGGAATTTTTGATTCGTCGAAAAACATGGCCGCCGTTGCTAAAAATAGACCAGTGGGGTCGGACTACTGTTTTTGGCTTGTTAATCAAAAGGTATAAGAGAAAGATGTAATCTGATGCCACCCTACTGCTTCAGCATCAAAAGTTCTACAAAAGTCTCTATTTGGTCCAAGTTGTCAGATGACTCCTTATAGGGGTAACAGCCCCTTTAAGGTGAAAAATAGCGTTTTTTCATGTTTTTGCCCTATAGTATGAAAACTATTGCAGATAGATAAAAGCTGTTGCTTGCTTAAATGTTCAACTCATTTAGCTATACAAAAGTCTCCATAAGGTCAAAGTTGTCAGATGACCCCTTATAGGGGTAACAGCCCCTTTAAGGTGAAAAATAGCGTTTTTTCATGTTTTTGCCCTATAGTATGAAAACTATTGCAGATAGATAAAAGCTGTTGCTTGCTTAAATGTTCAGCTCATTTAGCTATACAAAAGTCTCCATTGGGTCGAAGCCGTCAGATGACTTTTTATAGGGGTTACAGCCCTTAAAATAACGTTTTTTGGTGTTTTTGGCCTATAGAATGAAAACTATAGTAGATAAAGAAAAACTGTTGCTTGCTTAAATGTTCAGCTCATTTAGCTGTACAAAAGTATCCATAGGGTCGAAGTTGTCAGATGTCTCTTTATAGGGGTTACTGCCCCTAAAATGATATTTTTTCATGTTTTTGGCCTATAGAAAGAAAACTATAGCAGATAGAGAAAAGCTGTTGCTTGCTTAAATGTTCAGTTCATTTAGGTCTACAAAAGTCTCAATAGGATTGAAGTTAACAGATGACCCTTAATAGGGGTTACGGCCCCTAAAATAACCTTTTTCATCTTTTTGGCTTATAGAATGAAAACTATAGCAGATAAAGAAAAGCTGTTGCTTGCTTAAATGTTCAGTTTATTTAGCTCTACAAAAGTCTCAATAGGATCGAAGTTGTCAGATGACCCCTTATAGGGGTTACGGCCCCTGAAATAAGGGTTTTTCGTGTTTTTGGCCTATAGAATGAAAACTATAGTATATAATGAAAAACTGTTGCTTGCTTAAATGTTCAGCTCATTTAGCTCTACAAAATATAGGGTTGACATCAAGACCAGGTGAGCGATTTAGGCTCGTGGGAGCCTCTTGTTTATTTGATATTTTATTAATCTATTTCAATACGGGATTTCAATCTCTCAGATTAAGTGCAAATGTTGGTTTGTCATATGGTTTGTTTTGTCTTCCTTTAATTTACCGGATTTGACACACTGAATTGGCAGTTATCAACGGGTGTGTTGCGCTAGCAGGAAATGCTTACTCTTCCTTGGGGTCTGAATTTACTCTCGTTACGACGAGAGCTCTCTTTGTTGATTGTTAATCAGTGCTTTTTGTGTTCATGTTGTCTTCTCCGCTAAATTATTTTGTCTTTGCCTCATCTGATGTTCGATATCCGAATGTCCAATCGGTATCTCTTTGCTTCTTTAATAAATGTTTGTTTCATTTTTGTTGTTTTCAAGTCTAAAGAGGAAATTAAGCATTAATATATTTACGAATGAGAATTTAGCTGTAAAAGTTGAGGAAATCGCCCACACCATTTTCTTCTTTATGAATAAATAAATTTGCAAGTGGATTGGACGATTTTTTTTCATATTCCAATAAAAAAAAATTCATGGGGAAACACCAACTTTTAAGTGACACCGTTCTTTTCTGAATAAAATGTTCATGTTTTTTTTATCCGGTAATATATTTTTTCATTGGTATTATGAAAAATAATGATCCTTGAACCTTTGAACGAATATAAATTAGTTGTAATAAATAGACAACAAGATAAAACTTGCTTTTATAGATGGTTTTAAAACTTGTTTCTTTAGTGGAAATGTTCTGTACCCTAACCCTAACCCTAGCCCTAACTGTATTGTGTTTATAAAAGAAGAAAAACAATATTTGTTATATAAAATGATCACTATACTATATACTTTACTATACTATATTACTTTTTGTTCAGATGTAAAACAGAAGAATACTACACTTATGAAGGAAATACCTGTGAGAATAAGCGAATGAAATGGGAGTTAGCTGTTGCTATCGCTGGAGGCGCTGCCGGAGGTGTAATAGTCATTCTTATATTTGCCCTTGTTATATGCGGCTGTTGCAAATCTAAGGAAGACCAATATGCGTAAGTGAAATTGTTCACTTTTGATATTTAAACCTCTTTACAGCAACTACTATTCTAGTTTTTAGATCAGAACTTGTATGTAGTTAAAACTAACGAGAAGCGCAGCTTAATAGTTGTACAAATATTCGTTAAAGGGCAAATCCTTAATCAGATACATTTGACGCAAACTATAAATGAATAAGGTAACTAACATACTTACAAGTCAAATATCAAATTTGAATTCATAAAAGGAAATGTTTTTTTTCCAAAAGATATTGATTTAAAGAGATATAATTTTTTTGCATTCTTGTAAACTTGAAACATGGCATCATTATTACAGATATCGTAGAAACAGTTATGAACCCATGTCCACACTTATAGGAAAACAACCAGCATATTACAGGAACGAAGACAATAGAATGCATCAAACAGTGAGTGGTATTGCTTTAAAGTTTAAGTGTAAAAATGAAGAATTATTTGGTTTCATCTTATGAAAACACACAGAAAAGAGTCCAAGACAATGAATCTAGCAGCAATACAAATAACAACAAAGATCAAGATATTAAATTTTGCTCTGACGGACGCGGTTTTGTCTATTCAAGCTTTTTCCCCAGCTTATTAAGTTCTTTTGATAATAAAACCACCACAATCGAACTAGGCACGGACCATTTGATTTTCGGGAGGGGGGGGGCTGGGAACTTTTTTTGAAAAAAAATTCCCGGCCCTGATTTTTGTAAAAAAAATAATCTGGTCAGCAGCTAGGTTGAAAAAAATAATTTGGTTTCAATCTTGCCAATTGAAAAAAAAAATCTTGCCAACAAAATTTCCTTGCTTAATATGTGTGTGAAGAAAATAATCTGGCGAAAAAAAATTCCCAGCTCAAGGTAAAATCCCTGCCCCCCCCCCCCAAAAAAAAATCAAATGGTCCGTGGTAACACTTGCCTTGGTTCAAGGTGTTAGAAATTCAATCACCAAGAGGTGGACTTTTGATATTTCTATTGCTAAACCATTTTCTTCAACCAGATAAAATACTTAAAAGGAATCTTTTAGCTTCTTTTGATTATCTTGAGATTTTACTAAAATGTATTATAAATGTTTCATTAAGAATTAATATCTTCTTTCAATTTAAGGAGATAAGCATTTTTATCAAGTTTCTTGCATTATCTTCTTTCGCTTTACTAAATTCTGGCACCAATGTTTTGTTGGAATGGTCATTCATTCTCTAATTGCGACTGTAAATTCAAGATGGAAGAGTGATCATCCAAACTGGAATGATATAAAATAACAGAGTTACAAATGTATTTAGTTTTGTTTTCATAGTGGTTTCCCAACCACATGCTTTACCTTTTTGCTAGAGATACATTATTTATATTTTTTGTTTTGTTTAATAATGTATAAATGGATATCGTTATGCTTGTTTTTTTTCTTCTGATTAGTCTTTTATAGGCAGAAAAGGAAATAATAATATAACATAGTAGGAATGATCAATCTTACACGCCCAAGAAGAAATGACATAGTTTTTGCATTATTTGCCTGGAAGTTTTGAATTTTCCTTTGATTTTAATTTTGTAGGGTTTTAATAACATGGGCTACGACGATGACCCTAAATACACGGACTACGAAAATCAAAGAATAAGTACGAACGGTGGACGTTGGAATCCCGATGAAAGTAAAGATACATATGCTAAAATTAGAGAACAAATGCCGGCAGATAATAATTTTCAGGTATGTATTCTTATTGTTGTACAATTACTCTATTTTGGAAATTGGCAGCGCGACGGTGTGCTTTAGCTGGCAGGAACTGCTTACTCTTTTATTGGTACATCTGCTTCTTTCATTATTACAGTAATTGTATCTACACATACATTACATTTCATTACATTTATTTTTAATTGTAAGAATAAATGTAATATTTGATTCGCATGCTATTACATTGTATTTAGGAAACATATATGCAAGATGACAATAGTTTTTTAATCAGTCCTGATAGTAAAATGTTTGTTATGCTTACATGTAAGTCATCAACAGATGCCACTTCATTTTAGTATTTTATAAATAATCTTCATAATTTGAAAACCAAAGAGGTCCCAAATGAGGCATTCGATAAGTCGATAAGTCTAAGTCTGTCAACACAAAGGAGAACAACACACAGAAACAAACAAAACAAAAACAATAGAATAGTTATCAGCAACACAAACTTTGAGTTTTATATATGCTTTAATGAAATGATAAGTTACCACCACATATTTCCTCCTGGGAACTTACTTTTTAGTAAAGGATATTGAACACACACAACTGTCATCCTGTTTTATTCAATAATAAACCATTTCAAAATGCCTGAAAGAAAGTTAAATTGAATAACAGTTGCTCTTTTTATATTATAGATCAAAAGACCAACAATATCAGGGTCACGACCTGACTCAACTACAGAGGTAAGCGGCTATACATTAAAGTCGTAGCAGTAGTATAAGCTATGCATTTACATGTACCGTTATTATATTTATATATCTGTATATTATTTATATATCTACGATTGAAAACAAAACACTCACCCAATATTTATTCATACCAATAAGTTTTTACGAACTTTCTGGTTTTCTTTATACCCGTATATCACCGTTAACTATAACTAAAAGCAATTAGATCATATGTGTCATTTGAGTCGTTGACTGAAGCAGTTGTGATTCATTTCGAGTAAATTTCACTGTATTTTGTAGTAAACAGGACACATGCCTAAGTAAGATGTAAGATTTGTAAATGTTAAAATATCTGTTAGTTTTAACACAAATAGATTTAGTTGGTATAGACATTAGTTATCATTGGTATTTATTTAACAGCCGAAGGAAAGTAAGTATTGTAGTGTGCTTTCCTCCTTTTAACCTCTGTATAGAAAGAGTGGAGGGAAAATGTGGTTTTCTTTTGTGCACCATAACAGTATCGAATAGTATCATAAACAAGATAATGAATGTTTACGTATATTTAACACTATTGAGCATTAGTTCTTTTCTACATTTTCATTTATTTAGTACATATAAATGTGTAACCATATAAAGACGATATGGCTAAACATAATTATTTTGGTTAAAAATGGCTTTAACTCACTTGTATTTTTAGCCTAATATAAATATTTAATTTTTGAATAGGGAGATGAAACGGAATGATTGCTGAAAATAGCAGACATGGTTGACGTAATTGTGTCCATGAGAGATTATGCTTCAAAAACATAACAGAAGCATAACCTTTCGCCTTTATGGAGTACATTGTCCATATGAAGACGTTATCTTTTTAATATTAGTAAGGCATTGCCTAGTTGCAAACACAGCATAATTATTATACATGTACCACCGCTTGGAAGAATAGGGGGTATACTGTTTTACCCTTGTCTGTCCGTTTGCCTGTTCGTTCGTAACAAAAATTTTCGTCACAGTTTTCTTTACTATTAATGATAAAGGTCTGATATTTTGTATATAGCTTTATCCTACAGTTCCATATGGTGCATAGCGATTTTATACTTCTAGGTCAACTACTTCTTGTGTACCTCGAGTATTTAAACTTATATGCATGGCATAGTTTTGGAAGCGGGGTATCACTAGTGAGCATAAGCTGACACATTTACTTGTTCAATTGCTTCATTTGATAGGGAAAAAAGAGGAAGGCAATTTCGCAGGAACTTGCCGTAGAGCACTCCGCTCATGGGAGCACTTCGTGCCCGCTACGAGCTGTGCTCGCTATAACTATCTCGTTTAGAAACGACTGGTTGAAACTCTCTTGTTCGTATGGTTAACTTATATTTTTCTTCCAAAAAGGCAAATGGCAACTTTTGTTATGCACAGCATTGCATATCAGGGTTTTATGTCTGTTTTCAGTAGCAAATGTACGCGAATGTTTATTTTTGAGACAAAATAGTGTTATTTCAGGTAAAGAAGCACAAAAGGCAACCACATTTCCTACCTCTTGTCTATACAGTCGTACTTTAACTGTAGTGTTATGATATCTATATTTCTTCTGTTGAGTATGTTTATGCATGTTACTTTAACAAAAGATGAGTGTTGTTTGTAGCTTTTGATAATCAACCAGCATGTCTTCATGTCTAAGACTTTAAAGGGTTTTAGTTGAAGGAAAATCGTTGTTGTAACGAAAAAAGAAAGATCAGCAGCAAAACCAACTATGTTTTGGGGACAAGTTTTTATTAAGGACTCCATCTGGGAAAAAGGGTCAGAGAATAATTGTCACCCTTCTTCTTTTACATATTTTTGTCGTGTTGTCGATTGTTGTATTTTATTTTCCATAAAACCATTTTTTGTCGATCATTATTTCCTTTAACCCAGTACAATAAAATGGCTCATTTGAAATAAAAGTCTTTCCGCTTTCAGTATCAGGTTGTTTTTTCAACTTTTAATGACATTAAGGCAAAGATGTTAAACTTTACTATTTTAAAGTAATATGTGGCAGGTTTAACCCGTGACGCCCCCGATGTTAAAAGGTATCAATAAATATCTACAAGCGAAAATAAAATATTTTTGCGACATGAATTGAAGCAAAATATATTCGAAAATAAAAACAAACTAGCTTTAGTTGTGGGTCATGAAGTTCGTAATTTGTACAGAAAAAAGCATTTAAATGACACCGAAAGTTCGGGAAAAGATGCATGCTAAACCGGGCGTTGAAGGAAAATTCAGCTCATAGTACAACTAAAATGTTGACATTTCTACCATTAACACTCCATTCGGGATCGTATTAAAGTAGCATTCGAATGTCAAAATTCAGAATCGGCAAAGACAAAAGAGTAAGCACGGACAAAAAATAAAAGAACAAACGCACAACACAAAAAGAACAGTGTTATTCGTGTATATCTTTAAAATGCTTATTTTTCTTTTTGTTTCAGGCGAGGACGGGATTTTGATTGAGAAAATGTAATCTCTTAATTAGAACAAGAAGTCAGGGATGTTATCATAAAATGTATCTTTGTAACATGCTTCGAAGATCAAAATAATGATCGAAATGTTTTTGTTCATTATACTTGTTTTTTAAGCAATATACTTGTTTCAAATTTAAACAGATGTTATATATATTTTTGTGTCCCTTTAGTGTATTTTTGTCTGCTGTAGTTTTGAAACCTTGTTTGGTGATTTTTTAACGAATACGTTTTTTACAAGACAGACTTTAAGCCAGATATCTCCATTTGCTTAATCTTGCTGCATTGACGAAAATACAGTCCTCTTTCCTTAAATTAGTTGACTGAATAATTATTTTCGTGGAGTGTACGAGTGCAATTGCGGTAGCCCAATTACTCGGATCGGCACCAAAGGCTTGTTACAGGGCTACCACAAAAAATTGGGAGACTGTCAAAATCCTATCTTGATATAAGACTGAACATTTCTATAGTATATTGGTTAATTTGTAAGTTGCATTGTTTTGAATTGTGATATCTGGAATCAGCATTTTCTATATTTGTATAATATATGTATTCTCAAAATGTATGTGCTTGTATATTCATCCCTTATGAATTTGCATGACATTTTAATGAATCTCTTTGCTTTTTAATGTCGTTGAAGTTGTTCAGAAACGCAATTTGAAACTGTAATAATTATGTATAAGTAAAATGTTGGTAGCGACATTTTCGTATTAAACGCTTATAAACAAAACAAATTAATGCAGGGAGAATAAGATATTCTGTAAAACTATCTTATGTAGATATTTTTATAGGACTTTGTTTTCTGTCTTTAAATATTATGTTTTCTCATATTCTCATAATTATTTTCGAAGGTCATGTACATCTTTAAAAATTGAACATTATTCTATGTAATTTATTCATACAACTATGTAAATATCATCATTTTTGATTCATCATTTTTCTTTTCAACCAAAGACATGTAATTTATACCAAACTGACTCCATATCAAAAGATTATTTAAGAATTTTGTTGATTGAATAAAATTATTTCTGATCATGTGTTACTGATTCTAGAGTATGTGGATAATAGTAAAAATAAAAACGAGAGGCAACTGTAAGTCTTCTTGTCTTTATAAATGTCTATAAAAATATTGCAACAATCATGATTTGGGCGCGACAAATCTTTTAAGACTTCAAGCCCGACATTGTTTCAAATGTTAAAGCATTTCGGTGACTAAAGGATACCTATATGTTTTAATCAAGTATTGACACAACAATTGAAAATTCTCATATAAATAAATATTTTGGGTGTTCAATATGCCTGAAATTTCAAGAATGAAAACCAAATTACTAAATGAAATTTCACCGGAAAAAAAAGAAAATACAATTCTAACTAAAAATCTTTTTAAAATCTTTTATTTTTAACACGTTTTACAATTTCCATTCTTCCTCCCGGATCTAAAGCACATTAACACCAACTTTCTGCCAATCTAATATATTCGTTCCGATCCGCGTCATCGATCTATGATCACCATCTTGGTCAGGGCTAATATTTTGTTCCTAGGAAATCTTTTACAGAGCTTTGCCTACCAGGAATCCGAGGGCCACTACAAAGACAATGGTTTTAACACTGAGATTTGTTTCAAAGTAACATGTGTACCAAAATAAATTATGTTATAACTCAAACTGAAAAAAAAAACAATTTTAGTTATATAATTTAATGGTTTAATGATTTGTGTGAATTTTACAAACAGGTTAAAACAGAGCAAAAAAAAAAAAACAACCCCAAAACACTAAGCAACTTTATGTTGCTCATATTTTCAGAAAAAGTTACGATCCGCTATCTCTAATCGATGAGAGATAGCGGATCGTAACCGATGAGAGTTAACACAAACCATAGGATTCTTGCGTTTGAATTTTTGAGTAAAATAAATCTAAAGTTTAAAACATAATCACATTAAAATCGTAAGGTGTACTGGAAAGTTAAAATAGAATAAAATGAAACAAAGCTTATGCAAATAAAACAGAGACGGCAATATTTCATCATAAATGTTAAAAATGTAACAAAATTGTTAAAATTTTTATTAGGATGACCGATATTGCAGAAAATTTCCGATTGTTAAATTCAAAATTGATAAAAACACCAGGTTTCTTTCCTTGTAATGCACATGGTCGATATCCTCGGTGCTGGATTTGGCTTCCGTGTTTGAACGTTTTGGTTTTGAGTACTTTTCGTTTTCAACTGTTTTGGATTTTGACCTTCCAATGTTTTGGTTTAAATGCTACTGATGAGAGGTTACTCCTTGAAATAGCGATAATAGCATATCAAAATTAACCGTTTATACCCGCGTTTTGGTATTTGTAATTTTGCAGTAACAACTGATATGATTTATACAACTTTACATATAAAATAATAAAACTTCTAGCTAATATAACTTACACGAAGGTAAAGTAGTTCCACTGAGTAGATTATCCAGGAATCCTCTGCCACTGTACCCATAAGGCTGTACGTGGCTGTGATAGTTGACGCTGGAGTGAACGGGATGATAGCTCGGGAATGCAGCACCGGCCCCTCCGAATCCAGGAAACGAGCTGTAAGCGCCTCCTATATCACCAAACCCATATCCTCCTCTGTATGACCGGAAGTTGTTGAATCCAAAAGGCAGAGCAGACGAAAATGCCATGCACGAGACAAATATGGCGGCTACAACTTTAATTCCGTTCATATTTAGGTTTTAGAGGAGAGATTCCTAGGACTTCTGTATCACTTCAGAAAAAAGAATATGTCGGTTTGGTATTTTGGAGTTGTTTATATAGGTTTGAACGGACATATGATTCATTAAGTGCGTTGGAAACATTTCCGAAATGATCCGATGTGGTCAATGTAAAATTATCAAAACTTACATGCAACTCTACACGAAGCTTTACCAATACTTGTCAATTTGATAGCTCAATTAGGGTATAGTAAAACACGTCACTTATGTAATTGCCTTAAGGTTCGATCTTGTTAATGAGATCATATACCAGAAAGCTAAAATTTAAAACTTGTAATCAATGGCAAGGTTTTGGCCGTTAACTTTGAAGGACAAATAAGTTAGTTTCGAGTTAAGAAAAAAAAATATTGAATGTTTTTCATTTGGACAAGTAATAAAATTTATAAAATAATATAACTTTATAATTTATAAGAAAACAAAGCAAAATAAAACCAGTAAAAAACTTGTAATCAATGGCAAGGTTTTGGCCGTTAACTTTAAAGGGCAATGTTTTATCTTTTAATTAGTTAGTTTTAAGTTAAGAAAAAAAAATAAGTATTGAATGTGTTTCATTTGGACAAGTAATAAAATTTATAAAGTAATATAACTTTATAATTTATAAGAAAACAAAGCAAAATAAAACCAGGTCTCTTTCATTGAAATGCGCATGGTCGATATTCTCGGTGCTGGATTTGGCTTCCTTGTTCGAACGTTTTGGTTTTGAGTACTTTTCGTTTTCAACAGTTTTGGAATTTGAAATTCCAATGTTTTGATTTAAATGCTACTGATGAGAGATAACTCCTTGAAATATCGATATATAATAGCATATCCAAATTATACGTTTATTACCGCGTTTTGTCGTGTAATCGATCTGAAGGTACCAAAAGACAAAATAATTTAAGGTCATTTAGACCACTTCAAAGATTGAACTGCCGATTTGGGTAAACAAAACAAGACAAAGTTGAACCAAGTTTTCTGGTCTTTCATCGGGTCTGGTAATTACATGAAACACATTTACATGAAAAGTTGACAAAATTCAGTGAACAGCTCAACCGACGGCTAAAATCTGTTTTAAAGTAATAAATCGGGTATCAATGGAACGGTTTATTTGGTAATTCTGTATACCATGGTGCATATGCAAAAGAGTAACCTTTTGATCAGAATAGAAAATAATGAGATGTGTAATAAGTGTACACGACACAACTAACATAAATAGCTGTCATTTAGAAAAAAAATCACAATGGAAAACCACCAGCAGCTTTAAACAGTAGACACTGATCGCCGTTATCCAATCGCCACATTTTATATTTGCCAATGATATAGCCAGAATTCTTTGTAAATATCATCAATATTGATTCATCATTTCTTTTTCAACCAAAGACATGCAATTTATACCAAATTGACTCCATATCAAAAGATAATGGTATACATCCGTTTGCGCCAATTTGACGCCCTTTTGCGCCACAACTTAATTACGACAATATATCATTTGCGCCAACATATTAGGATTTCGCTCCTCCTTTTCCGGGCTTTTCGAGCAGTTGATCCATACAGTCATTCGTCTTTTATTTTTTATTTACAATAGTTAAAAAATGAAAATAATATAAAAATGTTTTTTAAAAAAATATTATTTTAAAACAGTGAAATAAAAATAATTTAAAGGCAGTGAAAATCAAAGGTAATTGCAAAATATTTAAAACATAAAGTGTCCGTTTTTAGAAGATTCACGTAAATGGTTTACATTTGTGCTGTATTTTGTACCACAAATACATGTTTCTGGCGACTAATTTCACCGTTATCATACTAATACAGAAAACTATTTATCAATAACCATGGGTAATAATTTGTGGTCATGTCTTTGCTTTTGTGAAAAGCGGTATACAACTTATAAGAACCTCAAATTATTATTATTTTCATAATTTAAGTTCTCAGGTACTAGCTATATTGTATATAAATGGTTAAATACCTGTACAGAATAATTGGCGCAAATAAGTTCCGAAAACTGGCGCATATGAAACCTCATGAAAATAAATATGTGGCGCAATTGATATCACTTAAAATATGTAATTGGCGCAAATCACTGTCGTGTACGTGAGAAGGATCGGTCATTTCAAGATGACAGACACTTCATTGGGTCAAGTCAGGGGGGTTCTTTCGGTGGTATTGTATGAAAACTACAGCACTTTATAAAATTTAACATATCTCTGAAGGAAGGCAATAGAATTGTCTACTACATATAAAAGACCGATGGAAAAAAGTATGGATGGATTTTCCATATAAGACTCAAAAAGGCGAGTACATCTGAAATGAAAATCGAAGCGGTCATTTCTCCTAAAATGGGTAATTTTACACAAAACTATGGGCTTAACTTACCGAAATGCAACTCTGGGAGCATTCTTTAATGGGAAGTCACCAATTGTCTTTCATGTTGTTCGAATATATGTTGAACAATGTTCACAATTCAGATTTTAAAGTTTTGTTTATGTCAAGGATCGGTCCTGTGGTAAGTTGCATATTAATCTTGTGTTCAGGTTCGGACTTCTATCAAAGTTTGTTTCAGGATCGGTCTTCCAAATGTAAAAACATCTTCATATTCAAATACGAGAGATATGTACGAAATAGACCGTTTCTGAGTTTTATTTGTTGTCAAATTTCACTAAAAATCGTTAACCCGGGACGGATCCAGAAATGATTGAATAGAAGGGGTCTGCCTATAGCGTACTAAGGAAGAAAAGCAGAGGTCACAGGATGATTTTGCTGTATATCTGCACAAGAATTACATGAATGTCCGTGAAAATGGTTTCCACCATGGAACCCGCGCCATAAACCATAAACTAGTTAAAGCAGTCACACTGCATATCCCCGCGCTACTCTGATGTTTGATAGTATAAGGGCAAATAACTGAAAGAAATAAACTATGACAATAACGAGCATTACTTGTACTATCAAATGTATATGTATTGATATGAGACTTTACCCTGGTAGTTGGAGTGATAGTATTGTAAAGAATTATGCGTGACGAAGAAATTATATGCACTTAGGCTACATATGCAGCCCAGCCCCTAGGGCCATTATCAAAATTCCGAAACCTTCGGCTAAATCTACATCCATAGTGCAACTACTGACCAAAGTTTCAGTTCCGTATTCCAAAAAACCTAGAAGAATTTGCGTGACGAAGGAATAATATGCACTTAGGCTACCTTTCAGCCCAGCCCCTAGGGCCATATCAAAATTCCTAAACCTTCGACAGAATCTACATCCATAGTGCAACTACTGAGCCAAGTTTCAGTTCTGTATTCCAAATAACCTGGGAGGAGTGCCTGACGAAGGAATGATGAGCCTTTCGGCTCTCTATGCAGCCTAGCCCCTAGGGTCATTATCGAAATTCCAAAACCTTTGGCGGAATCTACTTTTATAATGCAACTACTGGGCAAAGTTTCAGTTTTTTTTTAATTCCAAATAACCTAGGAGGGGTTGCGTGACGAAGGAATATGTGCCCGAAGGCTACATATGCAGCCCAGCCCCTAAGGGCATTATTCCGAATTCCGAAACATTCGGCACAGTCCCCACCCAAAATGCAATCAATGACCCAAGTTTCATCTTTCTGCTCCCAGTGGTTATAGAGATTATCCTATAGACATTAACGCCATACGTATGTACGTGCGTACATCGAACAGCAAAACATTAACCCCGCGCGTTCGCTAGCGCGGGGATACTAATCGATCTAAAGAAGGGAAACAATAAGGAGACACCGAAAAATAACTGGTTTTTAATGAATCATTGTTTTATTTTTAACATATTCTTTTAAAACAAATTTGGCTAGGGCCATGCACGTTTCTGTGCATGTTCTGTTGAGCACAAGACTAAACTTGTAAGCCACAAATCTTACATTCTATTATAAGTTTTTTTGAAATGCGTTTCATTCATAAATAAGTAAAAACCTAGTTTCTGATAGAAAAAAATCTACACTTGGCACTCTTGCGCTAAGTACTGATATTTTATCAAGACACAAAGTAAGATAAGGAAAGAGAAGCCATGAAACAAACATTTCATTTGATGATAATCTATTTAGACCAAAATAGTGTATTTTAAGTTATTGGTAATAATTTTGAAACGGGTTATAGCTTACATCGTATCCAGGATTGCTATAAGGACGAATGGACTTTTACCATTTGTTAGTGCGGTAATTCATATACGGAAAACATATGTCAAAGCCAGCATCCTAAGTAAGCATTGTGCTAAGCATCATAAGTTAAATTAATGATGTGGCACTTGTCTGTGAGAGGTAATGAACTTTAACTACTAGTATTCTTCTGTTAGTAGTCATTCATTCGAAAAAAAAAATAGATCACAGCCAGAGCCAGAAGCATGCATTGTGCTCAGCATTACTAGGTGAAACTACCATACCAATATGGTTGATGTGGCAATTGTCTGTAAGCAAGAATGGACCTTAACCAACTTCGGTAAGTTGATGCGGACTCCGACGCTCGGGGTATCACATGAAACCCCCCATGCGTCGTGTTCGTTAGCTAAAATGCTAATCAATATTTGAAATTGAATTGTGAGTACATAACTTTTCTGTTATTCTTTTATTTTTGTTTTCAATGTATATCAACAGATCGAGTCAACTAGATTCAGTTTGACTTTTTTATCAATCAAACAATGATCTGATGATGGGGGTCTGGGTCATGGTATGGAAATGAACCGATCATGCATAACAAAAATACCATCATCTATTCATTCGTAGATGTGCCCAGGTAGATTCTTTTTGGCAATGAGTTGGGCCGTATTTGCATCTTATCATTGATTCCCTTCGTCAGTGGGCTCAATTCCAATTACTTTTCCTAATGAACAATAAATAAAGCCCAGACACTGTCTGTTTAGTACATATCTCTTGTATTTAAATGTTTCTACATTGGAAAACCGATCCTGAACCAAAATTCGACAGAAGTCCGATCCTGGACACATTTTCTCAAGATTAATATGCAAATTTCCACAGGACCGATCCTTGACATAAACAAAACTTTTAAATCTAAATTGTGAACATCTTTCAACATATATTAGTACAACATAAAGACAATTGGCGACCTCCCATTAAAGAATAAGATATTTGTAGATACTTTAAGATACAAATGCAAAAAAATCCATATTTAGTTTCTTCATTGTAGCAGTTGTTTTCTTAGTCGTCTTTTAAAAATCAAAATTTCAACAAAATTCCAAGCAATTAATTACCATTACTTTTATTGCGTAGTTTTGATGAGCAAGACCTATTCAATTCAGGTCCACATGTCATGTGTATAGTTTTGTAGTGTATAGTCATTTTAAATTTTTCCAAATATGCCATGCATATTTTTATTATTTTTATCATTGGGTACCTGACAACAGATTACTTCTTTCGTATGAGAAAAACACCTTAAAACTATATTTAGCCTTAATATTAAAACAAACGAAGAAGAGATTCACCAATGGGTAATTCGAATGTGAAAGGAGTAGGTTCGCGAACCTTCATATTTGGCCCTAAAATTTCAAATATTAGATAATCATGTCATATTTGTTGTAGATATGGTACTATGGATATATGTAAGACATATGCATTTGAAAGTATGATTTGTGACATAACTACGTCGCAGTGACGTCACAATCTTCGGCATTTTGCAAAAAATATTGAAAATCTTTTAGCTTTTCCCTTTTTTCAATGCACATTTGTGCTCTAGAAATACAGAGCGCACTCAAGGACACCCTTCCTTATTAAGGAGATTATAAATATGACCATATTAAAGGTGTTCTGAAAATATGAAGGGTGCCCTTGATTGCCCTCATATTTTTCTTGACCAATTTAGAACCAAAAAATAGCAAAATATGGTGAAAGGACCAGGGCTGATAAGGCCTGTTTTTGGCCTCAAAATATGACTGAAAATTAAAAGCTTTAGTATTCTACATTCACTGTGTTATTTTCTTAGGCAAGGGTTAGGGACATAATAAACAATGAAAATTATTTCAATCCATTTAATCTATATATAGAAAATGGCATTAAAAGTTGGAAGATTTTCAACATTTGGTCAAAATTAGCAGTTTTACCACTATTTTCATGCATATTTTGTTTTCAATAGTAGTGTGTACAGCCATGTACCAAATAGATACTTTGGGAAAATATTTTTCAGGACCAACTTAATCTGTTACCAAAAGGATTTTGTGGTACATGGGTGTTGCGGTCACTTCCCAGAGTGAAAATTAATAAATATATGCTAAAAAAAAAGCCGATTTGGTCAATTCTGTGCAATTTGTTCAATTTTGACGTCACTATGACGTCACAGTATGGTCAAAAATATTAAATTGTCTATGAAGCATTAAAGTACTGACATTTAACTAAGTCTTGTCACAATTTTTACTTGAATTCAAACAAAAATAATTTTTGGGCCAAAAATGGCCCTTATCAACCCTAGTCCTTTGGGATTTTTCGTTAAATTCCCCAAGTTCGACCCCTATGGTTGAATTGGTCTTTTATAATATGTCAAAAAGAAGTTCAGAATTAGAGAAACCAAACACATGACTATACCTACTAAGAATTATAACATGAAATATTTAAGTTAAGATTTTTGCCAAATTTTAGGCCAAATAAGGGTGTTCGTGAACCTTCTCCTTTCCGAGGGCAGACACAAAATTAGAAAACACGAAGAAACTGACAACATAAAAACACACAATAACAAACTAAATAGCAACCAACAACGCCAACTCAAGTAGTAACAATTGAAATAAGGTGCTCGGCAAGAGTAAACAAACGTATTCCTAATATTAAAAGGAAATCTCTCGTTTCAATCGTATTTGTTTTGCTACATGTAAAACTATATTTTGAAAAAAAAAGGCTTTTCGTTGTGAACAGTTTTATTCCACTGAGCAATGTCGCACAGCTTGGACAAGTTTCCTATTGAAGTTAGAGATAGTGCTAACTGAAGAATGAATTGAAATAATAGTTCTCCGCGCGTACTACAATATCATGTCCCGTCTTATACTTCATTCAAAGGAAACTACTTGTCCTGATTTTCAGTTTATATACCAGAACTGTAAGCGTACTAATTGTCGTGTGGTTTTTAACTTTACGGATTTAGGTGCTACCCATTTTTTGTGAAATTAAATTAAGAAAAGGTAATGCTACTCTAATGATATAAGTTTCTGTAGAACTAATTATTTTTTGTCGAACTATTATTTATGTATCGCCTGTAACATTTTGCAGACGCGACATGCAGAGGCTCACTTGTGCATTGTTCGTCTTCTTGAAACAAGCGTCCCATTCGACGGCATAAAGTATTCCGTCTCATTTTTTTATGTAGAAAAATCTGAAAAATCCAATCAATTGAGATACGTAAACTCCATAAGCTGGAGCGGACGGAATGTTGCTACACAAGAAGGGGAAGTTGACGATTGGAAAGTTGAAGTCATCACGTTTGTCATAGAGCCTTGTTGAAAGTCTTCCTTGAGAGTCAATTTCGAGATGTAGATCTAAATATGAAGCAGACTTCCTAGAATCCGTTGTGTCCTTTATCTCAAGCTCCTGGGGATATATGAGATGGAGAAAGTCACCAAATCGAGAATTGTATAGTGAAAGGACGTCATCAATATAACGGAACGTGAGGTTGAAAGAGAGAGCTAGTCTACGGTCTTTTTTGTCTAGAAGAGATTGCAAGAAGTCTGCCTCATATGAATGAAGAAACAAATCAGCAAGCAAAGGTGCACAATTAGTACCCATTGGAATCCCTATTGTTTGCTGAAAAACACGTCCACCAAACTGAACAAATATGTTGTCAATAAGAAAGTTGAGCATGTCGATTATTTGGTCTTCTGTAAATTTGTTCTTTTTCTTAGACTCATTGATGACAAAGTAAGTCTTGGTATAATCGACTACAAGAAATTTGTACCTGCGTTTTCCATTCTTTTTGAAAAAGCTGCGTTTAATCAGCTGTGCCAATCGCGATTTCAGTTGTTCATGTGGAATAGAAGTGTAAAGTGTGGAGAATTCGAATGTTTTGATGCTGTTACAAGATGAAACTGATTTAGAGTTAAGAATCTCCATCAGTTCTTTCGAATTCTTCAGGATCCACATTTGATTGACACCATTTCTAGAATAACAACAATCGTAATATTTCTGGAGGCCGGATTTTACTGCCGTAAGTATTGAAGCCAACAAAACTGAAAGAGGTTTAGTTGTACATTTGGATGACCCTGCAATGAAGCGCTGTTTGTATGGATTTTTATGTAATTTGGGAATCCAATACAGGGATGGAATGTCATCATTACTGCCACCAACAGAAAGGCCGAAGGAGGAAATTACAGATTTGTGATTGTCAGACCAAAAACAAGAAAACGTTATTTATTGGTTACAACTTTGTTTTCAATAATGTAAAGATATTCTCTTTCTGTATCATAACTTATATGATGTAAGTTTAAAAAAATACCATTTAAATGACTTAAATCATAAAATATATTAATTTAAAAATAACGTGACCTTCACATTTGATAATTTTAAAAATAAAACCATATCGGTCAAGACATTATAATCCGCACATGAACATTAAAACGAAAAAAAATTCTAAAATGCTGTTTTTATTAACTCCTGGTGGCTTTAATATTTTTAATCGTCGACCATTGCAACTAGGTGATTTTTTCGAGTTAATTTTACCTGCAACACGTACAAAGTTGTAGAACCACATCCGTAAATTGTATAAATAGGGAAATTTTAAATGTTATAATTACCAGTTTTAAGTTTAAAAAATATTTTTTAGACATTGTTCTGATACAAATTCTTTTCCCTATATTTTTATACTATAGATTTATAAAACCATTATTGATATTTTCAAACCTATATTCAGTTTATTGAAAATAAATGAATGGCTACTAATCAATTGCTCACGAGAGGGTTTGGAAAAAATAATTTTGAACAATTTCCCGCATATTTTCTACAAGAATAACATTTGGAATTATGAAGCTTAGATGTAATACTTAATTGACCGACTTTTGGAGCAGGGCTATAGGAAAATACGTCTCATACGATCACTAAAAAAAATCTTTCTTCGTTATCAGCCACTAGTAGAAAAGTTCAAAATTGAGTTAAAAGATATGATAGTTAATTGTTTTAATTAGTGTTTGACTGGTCTGCTGTACTGAGATGATCACCTCAATATCCCTATTGTGTCTCACAACTATGTTGTGTTCTATGGGCATTACCGGATCCTAAGATCGCAATGGAAGAGGGAGGTTTGGCGCCATAAAACCTGGTTTAACCCACCATTTCGTTTGAAATGCCTGTACCAAGTCAGGACCATTGTGATCCACCAATTCTCCGGTATGACTGATTCGTTTTTGTCATTTTCTCTGGACTATGAGATTGATCATTCAAGTTCGGTAGTTTTGTTATTACCTTTATTCTGTACCATAAAAAGTCGGTCTTCAGGGGTATCCACTCAACTTCTAAATAATATATGACGTCTTTTCAGAGTTTACTGATGGACTATAAATTGACATCTTAATGATGCATGTTTCAATCAACTATTCACACAGTAATGGACAATTCTCATCTAAAAACTGTTTTGGGGACTGTTTTGTTTTCATCATGTCAGAAATGTCAAGAGATACCTTATGAAATAACACCAGAAAAAAAATACAGTATTAACTGACAATCTTTTTAAACATTTTATTCTTAACACGTTTTACAATTTCAAATCCTTTCTTCTACCCGGACCTAAGGCACATTAACGCCCATTTTCTTTCAATCTTATATATTCTTTCCGCCAATCATATTTGTTCGTACCGGTCCGCGTCATCGATCTATGATCACCATCTTGGTCAGGACTGAGGTTTGGTTCCTAGGAGATCTGTTACAGAGCTTTGCCTACCAGGAATCCGAGAGCCACTACAAACACAGATTTGTTTAAAAGTTAAATGTGATATTTTAGATTCAGATTGAAAGAACTTTTCAGTAATATAATTAACGGTTCAAATGATTTCAAAACAACCAACTTAATATGTCGCTCATTTTAACATACATGTATTTTTTATGGTAGAGATGTAACACAAATCACATAATTTTTGAGCAAAATAAATGTAAACATTTTAACATATAAACGCCTTATTCACACTAAAAATCACAAAGTGTATGGAAATTTAAAATAAAATGAAATGTTCAGTTTATGCAAACAAAGCAGAGACGGCGACTTCTCATCTTAAATGTTAGAAATGTAACTAATATGAAATATTCTAATGGGAAAATGTTAATTTTTTTATAAAGATGAACTAAATTGACATCTGATATAATTTATACGAGGTAACTTGTTTCCTTAAGATATACAGCAATTAATCTTCAAGCTTAGGTAACTTACATGAAGGCAACGTAGTTCCACTGAGTAAATTATCCAGGAATCCTCTACCGCTGTACCCATAAGGCTGTACGTGGCTGTGATAGTTGACGCTGGAGTGAACGGGATGATAGCTCGGGAATGCAGCACCGGCCCCTCCGAATCCAGGAAACGAGCTGTAAGCGCCTCCGATATCACCAAACCCATACCCTCCTCTGTATGATCGGAAGTTGTTAAAACCATAAGGCAGAGCAGACGAAAATGCAATGCACGAGACAAATATGGCGGCTACAATTTTAATTCCGTTCATATTTAGGTTTTAGAGGAAAGATGCCTAGGACTACTGTATCACTTCAGAAAAAAGAATTTGTCGGTTTGGTATTTTGGAGTTGTTTATATAGGTTTGAACTGTTATATGATTCATTAAGTGCGTTGGAAACATTTCCGAAATGGTTCCGATGTGGTCAATGTAAAATTATCAAAACTTACATGCAACTCTACACGAAGCATTACCAATACTTGTCAATTTGATAGCTCAATTAGTGTATAGTAAAACACGTCACTTAAGTAATTGCCCAAAGGTTCGATCTTGTTAATGAGATCATATACCAGAAAGCTAAAATTTAAAACTTGTAATCAATGGCAAGGTTTTGGCCGTTAACTTTGAAGGGCATTGTTTTATCTTTTAATAAGTTAGTTTAAGTTAAGAAAAAAGTGAGTATTGAATGTGTTTCATTTGGACAAGTAATAAAATTTACAAAATAATATAACTTTATAATTTATAAGAAAACAAAGCAAAATAAAACCAGGTTTCTTTCCTTGTAATGCACATGGTCGATATCCTCGGTGCTGGATTTGGCTTCCTTGTTCGAACGTTTTGGTTTTGAGTACTTTTCGTTTTCAACAGTTTTGGAATTTGAAATTCCAATGTTTTGATTAAAATGCTACTGATGAGAGATAATTCCTTGAAATATCGATATAAAGCATATCCAAATTAACCGTTTATACCCGCGTTTTGTCGTGTAATCTGAAGGTACCAAAAGAATTTAATGTCATTTAGACCACTACAAAGATCGAACTGCCGATTTGGGTAAACAAAAAAAAAAGACAGAACTATACATGAGAAATTGTGGGTTTAACCAAGTATTCTTGTCTTTCATCGGGTCTGGTATTTACATGAAACACATTTACATGAAAAGTTGACAAAAAGCAGTGAACAGCTCAACCGACGGCTAAAATCTGTTTTAAAGTAATAAAGCGGGTATCAATGGTACGGTTTATTTGGTAATTCTGTATACCATGGTGCATATGTAAAGGAGTAAGTAACCTTTTGATTAGAATAGAAAATAATGAGATGTGTAATAAGTGTATGCGACACAGATCACATAAAAAGCGGTCATTTGGAAAAAAAAACCACGATGGAATGAGGCCAGTAGACACTGCTCGTCGTTCTGCAATGAGCCCAAGGTCTAAATAAAATGCATATAATTTAAATCCAGTCCTGAAATAGTTAAATATAGACCCTTTTCTTTAACAAGGAACAGAAAAAACATAAAAAAAATAACACACGTACAAACCATGCAAAATCGTCAAATAACAATGTTATCCCCTATGTTAAAGGTATAGTGCAACTGAATCCTCCTAAAAAACTTATATTCAGCCACTGAGCCAAAATCTTATTTTAGAAAAGTCCTAGATGGCCGCCTTACTGGTCTCAACAGCTTTCATCTAATTTCAATCAAATGTGGAAGACCGATTCTCGCAGCTAACGGCCATCCCACAGAAAAAAATATCAGAATTTGTCGATTACCATTTTCGACCTCACGTTACTAAACTGCCATCATACATAATTTTCATTGTCCTTTAAGTTGCACTATATCTTTTTACAGAGTTAAAAAAAAAACCTGCTTTCGGACAAAATTTACAGTTTTGTATGGATCTTATACATACACAGAACATTAAATCAATTACGTTAGAAGGTATCGAACGAAGATGACTCGTATCCCAAAACTTCTTACGTATAAAGCAAAATGAAGCATAGATGATATCGACCATGTGCAGAACCAAAAAAAACCCTTGTGTATAAAAAGGTTTTAATAGAAAATAATGAGATGTGGAATAAGGACTCGAATAAGTGTACGCGACACAGCCCACAATTAAACGGCAATTTAGAAAAACCACAATGGACAACCGCCAGCAGCCTTCAACGAGGCCATTTGGCACTGCTAATTTGAAACAGAAAAATGTCAAAAAAATTTCTATTGGTAAATTTCATGTCCGACAAATACGACAACTAGACTACTGAGGAAAGAAGCAGATGTACCAACGGGGCATCTGAATGTCAGAATTTTGAAAGGACAGTGACAAAACCACTAAACACCAACGAGAATAGGACCAATTACAGACAACATTTAAAGCACGGAAACACAAAAACTACTTAATATCAATGAACAACTCAAGTCGTAAGGAGAGGGAACACGGGTGCTCCGGAAGAGTCAGATTAAGACATCGGGCATCTGTGGTGCACAAGCATAACTTGTCGACCCTGTGGTTTCGGGTGTCAATAGTGCAAGTGTCTCTGGGGTGTGTCAAAGGGGTGTCTCTGCCCTTTCGGACTTTTGACATTCGGATGCCCCATTGGTACCTCTGCTTCTTTCAATAAACGGTGAATTTTGTTATGCCTTACATGTAAATTTTAAGTAGTAACATTTCACTTTGATAGAATATTCGATACAAAAACCATTAGTAGGTCGAAAACCAAAAATATCTGAAGAAAAGTACATGCTGAGGATGCAGGTAATAGTTATTCAAAGTGACACCATGAGACCATGCTCGAAATAAAATCTGGCTATCACTTGCACTATTGACTTTTATATATCAATAAAAAGATAAATCCACACTCTTTCTGGTAATATTATCCAAACATATTTTATCTAAGAAAACAAAAGTAGACCTGATCTGAAGTATGTCATACAGAGAAACATGGCGTGCTGATTGTGTTTAAACAATTTTGAAAAAAGTAGAAATGATATTGCTTTTATTGGTACATTACAACTTGTGTCAGACACAACTAACAGGTGGATAGTTTTAATGCATATAACAGACATCCACGATGCTGGACCTGGCTTTCCCTTTTGACCTGATGTCAATGGAATGTTATGCCACGGTGCTAGGGTAGATTACTTTTCTTTTACTAAGATTGCAATGGAAGAGGGGGGTTTGGCGCGCCATAAAACCTGGTTTAACCCAACATATCATTTGAAATGCCTGTACCAAGTCAGGACCATTGCGATCTATAATTTTTCCGTTACGTCTTCCATGTTTTGTCTTTATCTCTTAAACAATGAGATTAATCCGCCAAGTTCGGTAATTTCGTTATTAACTTTATTTTGGTACTGTTTGGTTGTTTACCCACGAATTATTTGGTTGAAATGCTGCTAACAGATTATTCCTTGAAATATGCACATACAGCATAACATACAGTTGAGGTCAGTTCTTACATCTCGTTAGAACTGTCAAAAAACAGTCAGAAATCCGTTCTTATTCTGTTCTGCTGACAGTTCTAGGACAGTTTATGACAAGCCGTGTCCTGCCATAGAACAGTTCTGCACAGTTCTACCCCAGGACAGATTAGAACTGTTCTAAGCCTTGACAGTTCTAAGCTGTCTTAAGCCCTGACAGCTCTACCCTGTTCTGCTCCCTGACAGTTCTTAGCTCTGACAGTTCTAAGCCCTGACAGTTTCTGACACCTCCTGACAGCTCTTGACAGTTCCTGACAGTTATAAACCTTGACAGTTTTAGAACTTTTCTTGTTCATTGTCCAAAGGAATGAAAGTTGCATGGCTATCGAGAACACAATTTTAACAACAAGAGGCTCCCAGGAGCCTGAATCGCTCACCTGAACTACACAGACACATATATTTTGTAGATATTATTGTGCATAACCATATGGGATTTAAATTTCTGAAATATCTTGGTTAGTTTTCAAGATATTGGGCTTAATAAATGCAAAATTTGGCAAAAATCAGGAAAAAGGGCAATAACTCCCACATCAGCAGTCAGATCTTTCCCAAAATTTCAGCACAGTAGATCTTAATATGCTGATCATTTTTGATCCTTGCACAATTTTGATATCTGACACCATTTTTGAGTTGTTAGCAAAAAATGCAATTTACCCCTATGTTCTATTTTTAGCCATGGCGGCCATGTTTTTTGACAAATCAAAATCTGAACTATAGAGTTGTAGCATATAAGCTATTAAACAAGTGTGCCAAGTTAAAATGCAGTTGGTCTTACGGTGTCAGACAAGTTAATCTTTGAAATTCAGGGAAAAAGTAATGAAAAATGGTAAATTTTGTTGTTTTAAGGACAATAACTCCTAAAAAAAAATGATTCTACAGCTTTGATCTAAATACATGAAATGTAGATCTTGATGTGCTTAATCATATGCAATTTAAATTCTTGAAATATCTTGTATAGTTTTCAAGATATGGCTAAACAAGTGAAAAATTTAGAAAAAATCCAGAAAAAGGGCAATAACTCCTACATCGGTTGTTAGATTTTCTTGAAACTTTCAAACCAGGTAGATCTTGAGATGCTGATCACTTTTGTCTCTCATCAGAATTTTGATATCTGTAACCATTTTTGAGTTATTAGTAAAAAACTGCAATTTACAACTATGTTCTATTTTTAGCCATGGCAGTCATATTTTTTGATGAATCAAAAATCTGAACAATAGAATTGTAGCATATATGCTATTTAACAACTGTGCCAAGTTTGGTTGAAGTTGGATACATGGTGTCAGACAAGTTAATCTTTGAAATTCAGGGGAAAAGTAATGAAAAACGGTAAATTTTGACGCTTTAAGAGCCATAACTCCTAAAAGAAATGGTTCTACAGCTTTGACCTAATTACATGAAATGTAGATCTTGATGTGCTCAATCATATGCAATTTGAATTTTTAAAATATCTTGTATAGTTTTCAAGATATAGGGCTAAATAAGTGCAAAATTTTGAAAAAATCCAGAAAAAGGGCAATAACTCCTACATCGGTTGCTGGATCTTCTTGAAAATTTCTGGGCAGGTAGATCTTGAGGTGCTGATCACTTTTACCCTATGCCAGAATTTTGATATCTGTTACGGTTTTTGAGCTATTTGCAAAAAACTGCAATTTACCCCTATGTTCTATTTTTAGCCACAGCGGCCATGTTGTTCATCCAATCAAAAATCCGAACGATAGTTTTGTAAAGGACATACTATAGAACAACCCTACCAAGTTTAGTTACATTTGGCCATGCGGTTTCAGAGAAGAAGATTTTTGAAAAGTTGGACGACGGACGACGGACGACGGACGACGGACGGACGGACGACGGACGACGGACGCCAAGTGATTAGCTAAAAAGCTAATAATTTTTAAAGCACAATTTTAACAAAGCTGATTAAACATTACAATAAACAACAAATGGCGTCATTTGGAACTGTCAGGGCCTGTCATAGCTCAGAACTGTCCGAGCGCAGAGCTGCCATTGACTAGAAGAGTTCTAAGCTGTCAGGGGCTAAAGGAGTTCTAAGCTGTCAGGGCTTAGAACAGTTCTAGAAGTGTCAGGGCTGGGACAAATTATGACAGTTCTACCCCAGAACAGTTTCAGACAGTTGGCGTCATGGGTTAGAACAGCTCTAGAACTGTCAGGAGAGCCTGACAGTAGAGATGTTAGAACAGATCTCAACTGTAAATAACTTTTTCACACCCGCTTTTTTGTTTATTACCTTGGATATTAAATGACCATGGAGCACTCTATGTGCAAAGTATTTAAAATTTTATTTTGAAAAATATTTGACAAAGTAATTCAATATTTATAACCATTTATAAATATTCATACAAAATTGAAATAGTTCACATGTAGCTATCTATTTATGACAACTGAATGTCTTATTAAAAGTTTTCTGTTTTTTCTGTTTAAAGACGTTTTGTATGCTTCATTTTTTTTCATACAATACTTAATAAATTCTCAATATTTGTGTATTAAAAAAGAAAAAAAGGCAAGAAAACTTTTTTTTGGAACTGATTACACAAACGAACTGAAAAAAAACATGATTAAATAAGACCCGGGGAAATATCTAAATTGAGCCATCGATATGACATGTCAGGAAAAATTGAATGACGTCATTATTTCACATGGAAGATCGGAACTACGGTAAGTTAAAGGATAACCGTAAAATCATGCCGGAATACGACCATGAATCATTCCAATATTTGAGACTATAAAACACCATGAAAAAAAAAGAGAAAACGTTACTTACTGTTAAAAATCTTCACAAGTAAAGATACAACAAAATCTACAATGAACGGAATAAAAATGATTGCCGCCATTTTTGTCACGTGCTTTGCATTGTCGTCTGCCTTGCCATATGGATTCAACAGCTTCAGCCCTTACAGAGGAGGATATGGGTTTGGTCACATTGGAGGCGCCTATAGCTCTTTTCCTGGATTTGGAGGGGGCATTTCAGCCTTTCCAAGTTATCCTATTCACAAATCAGTAAACTATCATAGTCATAGTCATATTCAGCCCTACGGATACAGCGGATACAATGGACGTGGCTACTTTAACAACTTTCTGGGTGGATCAACTTTGCCTTCACGTAAGTACATAGTTTTATGCACGTTCATATGTTTTTAAAACAGCGTTATGATTAAAGATTGTGATCTATAGAAAAAAAATCGTTTCCACCAGAAAGCGCTTAGCGAAATTTATATCCAAAACTAAACCCCATGAGTAAGCAAATTTTGTTAAATCGAAAGAATACAAATTTTATACATTAGGTCAAAAATAAAATATAAATTTATTTTTGAAAAAAAAGGGTAGATAGGTAGGTAGGCAAAATCATTTATTCTTAAAAATATTTTTTTTTATATAAAGCTCTATGGAAGGGGTTTTCAATATTGCAACTTTTCGCGATATATGTATTTGCCTTATACATATAGAATATTATGTACTTTCCTTTTTGATACTATCTATATCTAGGTGAGTCTGATACGAGACTAGATGTAGATAGTATCAAAAAGGAAAGTATATAATATTCTTTTTATCGGTAATGACGTCACAGTTACCAAGTGCTCCCACCTGATATTTTCTTGTATCACGGACAGTCCATGATACTAAAAAATATCAGGCAGATGAGATCAAAGGAAAATGCCGCTTATAACCGATAAAATCAACAAATAGGCTAGGGTAGGCAGACAAAATACGGTATGTAGGGAAACCCTTAATATACTATAATTTTTGTTAAGCTTTTTAAAAGTTTTTTTTTTGTCAGAAATACTAAGACACTGATTTGTTAACCAGAAAAAAAAGAAAAAAAAAAGAAAAAAAAAGACATTTACTTTTTTTGACAAGACATTTAAATGAAGCCAATGTTACCCAATAGAATAAAATAGTTGGTAAAATCCATCGTAGCAAAATTGGAATTGAAAACTTTTCAAATTTTTAATGTAATTGTATAAAATTGCATGATAATATTTTAATACTGATAGAAAAATGTAGCCAAAGCAACAAGATGACGATTGATTTTTTAACGGCTTTACAAGTTATTTTTTTATTTATTTTCCAGTTGCATTAGGATTTTTGGTGGGCCGACATTTGTAAACAGTCAAAACAGGCTACAATGGAGAACCTCGACAGGGACCAGATTCTGCAATTCGATACGATAGATACAACCAAAGAATAATCAAATTATTTGTTTTTTTTTATTTGATAAATATAATAATGACATCTTGATTTGTCTTTGTCTTTATTTGTACATAAAGCGACCCAAAATATTGTTTTGCAAGAATATATGACAAATGAATATTACTTGATCGCACATACAACCCGTCCGATTTAACTATGGACTTTCAATTGTAGCGTAAAGTGATGTGTGCAAACACAACAATGAAAATTTACGTCGTCATGAACAAAGCCAAACGTTAACAAAAACCACAAATCGTTACATTTGATTACATAAAAATACATTGATTGAATGAATTGGTCGTGCAAACATTAAATCTGATTGGATATTGATGAATAGTCGGCTGACGTTGGTTTTTCTTACTGTGACGTTTTGCGGTTTTTGTTACCAATTGTTTTTTTCATGACGACGTAAATTTTCATTGTTGTGTTTCACGCTTCAATCGTAAGTCCATAGTTCGGACGGGTTGTAGTTTTCGCGGAGCCTTGAACGTTCGCTATTGAATCCGGATCCTGATAAAAAAGGACACATCTATCTGAAATGTTGATATTGGGTAGCAAGTCTTCATGGTTAACAAAAGATTAAAAACACAAATAAATAATATAATTTAAGCCTTATGATTAAATTAATTTATCAAAGTGATGGTGCATTATGGTTTCCTGTTGTCTTATGTTAAGAGTTTGGTAATAGGATGAATCCTCATTAGGCATTTTCACGGTTTTTGATTGGCTCGCGCCAAATTGTTTAAATCGAGTCTTTCTGGACGAGAATCTGAATGGAACAGACGTAAAAACAATGAGAGGAATTGGTGGATGAAATAACATCAAATATCATTGTCAGGGAGTCAATTTTGAGTTAAAATCGCATACTTCAATCTACTTTACTCGAACAACAATTGAACGTTGTGAAATAATACATGAAAAAAGAAAAATCACCCTCGCAGGTTACAAGTACATGTATGACATCCACGTGTTTAAAAACACCGAGCCGTTTCATAAGCAATGCATAATTTACAACTTGATTGTTTTTGCTTATACTTATTTAGTTATTAATGTACAAGTCTCCCCCTATTTTGTTACAACAAAAGTAAAACACTAACAAAGTAACATGGCATTTCACCTGTCCGGGTGCAGTCAGCAGTGGCACATGCTAGCATTGAACGATAATCAGCAATTACATAAATTTACAGACAATTTTGTCTCGGAATCAAGCCTGATTTGATTTTATAGTTTATCATGCTATATTAGGTTAGACTAGTGTGGGAAATATCGGTCACAGCATACCAACAAAAATGGGGTCAATAAGTGGGATTGTTTGAGTTGTGTCTTTTAATTTACACAAATGTATGTTTGATATGAATGCTTGTACGCGGTTCATTTACATATATTTCGGCGATGAAATGCATTTATTACCAAGTGTAAAATGACAGGCACACATTTTTAAATTGTTTAAATTTAATCCAGATCTAATTATGAATAACTATTTCCACAAGGGCCTGTCAGTTAAGAAGGATGACAGATCCATTATATGGTCAAGGGCCTGTCAGTTAAGAAAGATGACAGATCCATAATATGGTCAAAACAGGTGGATGGAGCAGGATTGACAAATTTTCACAAATCTGACCACTGCAAGTTTATCTCAACATTGCCAAATTCAGAGAATGCCTATGGATCTAGTTTTACATGTATCTCACTAAGAAGAGTACTCTGGCTTATACAAGTCCAACATCAGTGACAGTTTCCTTGTTAACCAGGGAACACAAAATAATGATTTTAAGGTAATGTTTTGAATCAAATCCTGTTTATTTTATGTATAAAACATAACAAAATATATAACATTTTGACAAGACAAATTTGATACATGTAAGAAGCATTTTACTCAAATGTATTTCAGTTAACACATGGCAATTTAGATATAGTAATACTAAATAGTATGCAGTTTAAAAGACATTCAAAGGCATGAAAGATTAACTGGTATAATCACATTTTTTTTTAAGATGAAATGTCAAAATGCATAATTCACAAAGAAAAAAGCATGTAGGCAAAGAAATGTTCATGTAGATAAACAATCTTTACAATCACTGAAAAGGTTGTCATCAAAGAAATCTAATGATAATTTTTACTTTGCAATGGTCATGTTGGGTCTATTAAATAACTCTTTGTGAAGGTATGTATGGATAATTAATCATTTTTCTGTTAAGAGAGTAGTTACTTAGTACGCTGTCTGTTAACCAATAGTTTTTGTTTATAGCATATTGAGGGTTCAGCTATTAAATATTCTGTTCATAAACATACCAAGATTTTCACAAGGGTTGTTAACAGATTTGCTTTGCAATCTGTGGTTTAAGTGAAAAAAAAAACCACCTTAATTATTATTCTATTAAATCAATAACAAATTTATGTAGAAATTAATTAACGTTTATTCCTACAGCTTGCCACCATGCACAGTCAACTGGTCAATATAGTTGGTTGAAGCCAAAACTTAGATTTAATTATTGAAAGAAAAAAAAAAAAAAAAAAAATTTAGTGAAATAAATAAGACTTTAACATCATTCATTTGTTTGATTCTGAGTTTCAGCCACACATCCAAAGCTGTAATTGAAAGACCTAACAGGAAGAAGTTGCACCAGTCAGTAATCCTAACTCATTGAGTAATATTAAAAAGGACAAAAGGTAATGTTATTGGTTTAAAAATGCCAGTTTACTAGAAAATAAGACAACAAAACAAGCTTAAAGGTATAAGTCTAAATGAAACTTCGATTTTATCTTCAAATTTACTTAAAAATTATCATTATCTAGGACACGGATTAGGAATTAATTATCTAGGACACAGATTAGGAAATTTATATGAAAGAGGGAAAAAAATTGGGGCTGTACACATGCTATTTTTAATTTGAGTAGCAAAGGTTACATTATCAAAAACATATTTCAAGTTGAGTATATTTTGCACACACCGCATGCCGTCTATTTTTTAATTTTATTTTTTCAAATTGACAGCAGTCATCCTTGAACAATGGAATGATGGGTCACAGATACAGTCACATCACATTTGCATATTGTAATGATACAACTGCTAGCTTTTATAGAAAGCAATAAGCCCATTATTAATTTTTTTATGTTTTGGGGCATTTTATCAGGAATATCTATACCATAGGAATACAAATACATGTATGAAGCATTACAAAAAATGAAATTAAACCGCACATTTATAAATATGCACATAAAATATTCTTGCATTGGCAGTGACCAAATTAGATATAGGACATATTTCTTGGTCATAAAGGCATTAGGCCAAATATCTGTACGCTTTAAACTTTTTTCATAGATGCAACATGCATACATACATAAAATGCACATTACTCGTGTACAATTTCTTGGATATGCTTGATTGAAACTTGTTGCACTTGTCACTCAAGTAAGGATTATAATGAGACATTCACACACATACATGAAGTGTCTTATACAATTACTTGCATATGTTCACATGAAATGAAACTTGTTACACTGGGCTCTCAAGTTATTGTTTATAATAAAACACACACACAACTCGCACACATGCATGAATCATTCATGTACAATTTCTTGCATACTGTCACATGAAACTTTGCACACTTGGCTCCCAAGTTATTGCTTATGATAACACACACACACAATCCCCACACATGCATGAAGTATCCATGTACAAATTCTTGCATATGGTCACATGAAACTTGTTACACTGGGCTCTCAAGTAATGGATTATGATGAGACATACACACACACACACTTTCACACATGCATGAATTATTCATGTAGTATTTCTTGAATATGCTGACATGAAACTTGTAACTTGCTTTCAAGTAATGGATTATGATGTGACATACACAAACAACTCACATATGCATGGATTATTCATGTACAATTTCTTGCATATGGTCACATGAATTTACTTGTTACACTGTTACACTTGAGTTTGGAGTAATGGATTATGATGAGACATACACACAAATGCATGAATTATTCATGCCCAATTTCCTACATATGCTCACATGAAACTTGTTACACTCTAATTTGCTCTGAAGCATTGGTTCGATTAAACATTCACAGTTACACACCCATTTTTGTACACATACATAATGTTCTTTTACAATTTATTGCATACATATATGCTCACATGAAACTTGTCACATTGGGCACTCAAGTAATGAATTATGATGAGACATACTCTGTTGTTACTATGTATCAAGCCCTTATTTTGTTTACCTATGGTTTTTGAATAAGTTATATATTGAACTCATAATTATATATTACAACCAGTTTATTTCCTTATAATGGCTGATTTATGATTGACAGGACATTTTACCCAAAAACAAACATACACAACCAGTTTATTTCCTTATAATGGCAGATATATCATTGACAAGATTTTTTACCCAAAAACAAACACACACACACAAAATGCACGCATACAAGATATGTACATGAATTTCTTGCATATGCTCACAAGTGACCTTTTACATTGAGCATTCAAGGTATATATGGATTATGTGTACATGTATGATGATGACCAATACATGTACATGCATGAATACACAGTTAAACACCTACACATTGCTCAGGTACAGTTTCTTTTTGTGCTCACATCGTTCAGTTCACCTGACTATAACCTTCTCATTTGACATACCAACAGGAGTTGCAAGTTAGTCTTTGTTTAAGAATAAGAAAATGTCATTATCTTCTTTTAAAATTTTAAGGAACATAAACATTAAGATAGGGTTGTTGGAAAAATGACCCACATTTGTACATTTTAACCTCTGAAATAGTGGAAAACATTCAGAGGTGCAATTTGTGTAATAAAGATCATTATTTTACATGTTTATATTGGAACTAGGTTTCAGTCATTAAAAATTCCTGTTTTTTATCTATTTTTTATTTTTTTTATTTTTCTCACATTGATTGAATGACTTTCTTAATAAAAATTTTAAGTACATTTTGTACATGTAATATCAGTGAAAATGTTGACAGCATAAAATACATGTACATACGTGATACATATCTACATGTTTCGATACAAGAGAAACTTTCATGTCATTAAACACTTGCATTATAAATTGAAATGGCATTATAAGAATGCGACTACATGTATGTTATTGTATTCACTTTAACAAACACATTCAGGCAGGTGAACGCTCAAGTGATAACTTTAGCAAACATTGATGAGAATTAATTCTTGTCTGGTCACTAAAACATAAACAGTAAGTACATGGACTTTGTCATCAAACATGCATGAGAAGTCACTTGAGAAAACCATATATATCGCCTTATAATTCATGTTAATAAGTCATGTGTATGTTACTTAATCAGACACATTTAAACACGCATACTTAGCAACTTTAACATGTTCGCATATAAAACATATACACGTATAAAGCAGTGAATTTTCCATTAAAAATGTACATGTATGTCAAAGGGAGGAGTTATCATGTCATTTTAGTACACATATATGCATTTTTACTAAAATTAATACAGTTAATGTCAACTATTAAGGCTTTCTCTTCCATCTCTCTTGACTGTTCATTATATATATAATGTTTAATTTTTCTCTAATTGAAATTCACCAGTAAATAATGCACATTTTTTTTAAATAGTTATTCAAGGTAAGTTCTTAGATTCAGACATGGAAATAAAAGATTGATTGTGTTGTGACTGGTATATCACTGGAACATTTTCTTTTTTGTAAGATTTCACTAGATAGACGTTTGATATAAATCACCCAAGATAATATTACATACTTTCAGTAAAGTCAGTGATACATTTTTCTACCATAAATATTGCAAATTGTTATTTACTGTTATATATTTTGGGTTTGGGTTTGGTCACAGTAATGCAGCGATCCCCCATTTTGATGGCGGTTGACAGGCAAAAATGTTAAACATTTTTGCCCGCCAATTTGGCAAAATCGCTGCATCTTTTTGTCAAGTTAAGGGTTTTGGTCCTTCATCACTTGTGTTCCCACAGTGGTGCTAAATTTATTGCATTTAAATTTTCCTACACTGTCCAGCTATGGATGCCATAATAGGCAATCTGCCGGCTCCATTCATCTAACTGCAATATACGGACAGTTCATCTAAAAACGCAATCTGCGTTCATTGTTTGTGAATCTATATATATATTTATTAATAATAAAATGCTGTGACCAATTATCGCCAAACCAATTAGTAGTTTGTTTTATTTGTGAATTATGAAGTTAACACAATAAATATTGCCCCCTTGCAATAGTCTAAAACTTGAAAATCATGAAACTTGTACATGTGCACCTATCATATCAATGATGACTAGTTTTTGGTCTACAAATGTGCATTTGTCACATTATTGAAAGAATACTTGTGGAATATAAATGTGCATTTGTCACATCAATGAAATTTAAATGTGCATCTGTCACATCATTGAAAGAATACTTGTGGAATATAAATGTGCATCTGTCACATCAATGAAATATAAATGTGCATCTGTCACATCCTTGAAAGTAAATTGTTGTTCTGCAAATGTGCATCTGTTGTCTCTATGAAAGTACCTTTTGGTTTTTAAATATGCATGTTGAGCCTGATTGTTGTGGCAAGTGGAAGGAAACATGTAGTTTCAGAAAATTAATCAAAGTGATGGCACATTTTATTGGTTGTATGTTAGCATAAGAATCTTGGATAATATAATTTAAGCCTTATGATTAAATTAATTTATCAAAGTGATGGTGCATTATGGTTTCCTGTTGTCTTATGTTAAGAGTTTGGTAATAGGATGAATCCTCATTAGGCATTTTCACGGTTTTTGATTGGCTCGCGCCAAATTGTTTAAATCGAGTCTTTCTGGACGAGAATCTGAATGGAACAGACGTAAAAACCCACCCTTACCCTTCCCTAAATATTAACATGCAATATATTTAAATGTGTCTTTGCTTCTTTGTTCCTTCATTCAGGTGCTGAAAAATATAAGGAAATGTTTCAGCTTATATAATATAAACAAGATGCTGCTTGGGTTGTTGTTTGCTTTTCTTTTCAGGCGCAGTCCCATCAATTTGGAATTTACATCATGGTAGCTAAAGAGGGAAAGAAAAATATCACCAGATGGAGTTTACTGACTAAATTGGGATTTATTAATTAACATTAATTATGGAATTGATGATCGAATTATTTAATTTGAATTTATGGTGGAATTATTGTAATTTGAATTTATGGTGGAATTATTGACTCTGTTTCGGCAAAATCGCTGCATCTTTTTGTCAAGTTAAGGGTTTTGGTCCTTCATCACTTGTGTTCCCACAGTGGTGCTAAATTTATTGCATTTAAATTTTCCTACACTGTCCAGCTATGGATGCCATAATAGGCAATCTGCCGGCTCCATTCATCTAACTGCAATATACGGACAGTTCATCTAAAAACGCAATCTGCGTTCATTGTTTGTGAATCTATATATATATTTATTAATAATAAAATGCTGTGACCAATTATCGCCAAACCAATTAGTAGTTTGTTTTATTTGTGAATTATGAAGTTAACACAATAAATATTGCCCCCTTGCAATAGTCTAAAACTTGAAAATCATGAAACTTGTACATGTGCACCTATCATATCAATGATGACTAGTTTTTGGTCTACAAATGTGCATTTGTCACATTATTGAAAGAATACTTGTGGAATATAAATGTGCATTTGTCACATCAATGAAATTTAAATGTGCATCTGTCACATCATTGAAAGAATACTTGTGGAATATAAATGTGCATCTGTCACATCAATGAAATATAAATGTGCATCTGTCACATCCTTGAAAGTAAATTGTTGTTCTGCAAATGTGCATCTGTTGTCTCTATGAAAGTACCTTTTGGTTTTTAAATATGCATGTTGAGCCTGATTGTTGTGGCAAGTGGAAGGAAACATGTAGTTTCAGAAAATTAATCAAAGTGATGGCACATTTTATTGGTTGTATGTTAGCATAAGAATCTTGGATAAATAAATAAATAAAATAACAATCCAATTACAGGTGAAGTTTATTTGGCACATGTATTTTATCACTTGTTGTTCCAGTGTTAAGGATATGCTATCCTTTTAGAAAGTCCTGTTACACCTCTTTCGTATGCTAAAGGTCTAACCTGCAACAAAGAAGCAACTTTTAAATAATTGAATTACAAATTATGTTTGTCTGTGTCATTTTATGTTTTAGTCTTATTACGTTATTGTACTTATTCCACATGTTACTATTATCATCTGCAAAACTGGTTTGGGTACACAATTGTTTTTTAAACGATAATTAAAAAAAAAGCATTTTCCAAACATATTTACTTTTTTCTTAGCGGAAGCAAAATAAATCAAGTTCAAAAGAGGTTTATCTGAACTCTGGTTCATATTTTATATACCTTATGAACTCATACACGTGAGCTTACAAGAGGTAATAATGTTAAAATTAAACACGTACATACACGATGGCCATATGCTTCCTTTATATACCGTACAAGTTATTTTTTTTTTGCTGTGGTGTAATTTTCGCTTGATTCGCGTCAAACAACGGGACAAGAAAATTAAAGCACGCGAAATATTATTTTATTTATTAAGAGTAACAACTTGGATAAGGAATCGCAAAAAGAAGTGAAATTTTCTACTCGCGAAAAATAACACTTATACGGTATACGATAATTTGACTGTACATTTGACTATGCTGTTATAACTAAGCTTTTATTACCTTTGCGCTTGGGGTCGCTCCTTTAACAAGTAATTTATAATGAATTACCATTCACTTAACCATTCTGTTATAACTAAGCTTTTATTACCTTTGCTCCCGGAGGTCGCTTCTTCAACATGTAAATCCCAACAACTACTATAGTAGCAACAAGAACAGATACTCCCAGTAGAACACTTGCTATTAAAACTGAAATTATAAAATATGACGACAGTTGAAGTTGTCGCCAAAACTTAAAAATATAAAATTGTGAACAGTAATAAAAACAATGCACAAGACTTTAAATCACAAAATAGACAAATTACATACAATTAAAACCTTAATTTTATTTTGTTTGAGATGGTAGAGAAAGTGGCGGGGGTCATAAAAAAAAATAATCCATGTTCCAAATGCCTGTGTTTTAAACTTGCAGTGGTCATACGACAAAAGGTCCGAACAGGAATGATCAATTGCAAATGTCAACGAGGAAATAAAATCAAAGTAAAAAAAACCCACAGAATAAGCGGAGGACCACAATCATACTGACTGGGTGGTACAGGAGAACAAAAGAAATGTTTTGGGTACAAATCAGCGCCCTTTCAATTTGGTTTTTGGGTCCGATACAACACAGTTAAGTGACGAAAGTAATTATGAGTAAAAAGCAAAAAATATTAATAAAAAATGACGAAACATTTTCTATAACATAATTTTTAATGTTTTCTATCAATGGCTGATATCGAAAGACAAAAAACGTATCAGACGTATTTACCTGCAACCTTAACATAAAGCCGCCACGGAGAAATTGGATAATCATGGCAAAAGTAAAAGATTTAGTTAGTTAGTTAGTTAGTTAGTTATTGCTTTACAGAGCTATTTCGGCGAAAAGAACTTGAGAGGGGCAATACAATGAACATGGAATGATGATAAAACGGAAGAAAATGGGACTGAAGGCCAATCGGGGATTAGAGGTTTGACTGCCTCTGGAAAAAGGAGTGATGGGAAGGGGTGGGCAATTTTGCCTTCTTCGAGTCCCACATTTACCGAGACCTTTAGCAGGGTTCTTTAATGTGCAAAGAACGTGACAATTTTCCCAACATGGTACACTATGCTTTGCGATAAAGTTTATCGCATTAAAGCGTGTCGGCACCGGCACTCATTATTACTTACCCATGTTCTGTTTAGTTATATTTCTGCCCGTTTGGTCATCGCCCGTGGCATATTGAGCATTGTCTGGTATATTTCCTGACTGACCATTGCTCAAGTCATGGTCATGGGTGGTCATTGACGTCTGCTCTACGCTATCGAGCCACGTGGTCTCCGTTGTCGTCTGCTCAACGGTATCGAGCCACGTGGTGTCCGTTGTCGTCTGCTCTACGGTATCGAGCCACGTGGTCTCCGTTGTCGTCTGCTCTACGGTATCGAGCCACGTGGTCTCCGTTGTCGTCTGCTCAACGGTATCGAGCCACGTGGTCTCCGTTGTCGTCTGCTCTACGGTATCGAGCCACGTGGTCTCCGTTGTTGTTTGCTCTACGGTGTCAAACCACGTGGTCTCTGTTGACGTCTGCTCTACGGTTTCAAACCACGTGGTCTCCGTTGTCTGCGCTACAATTATACCAGTTAAAAAGTAAGAGCTGAATTACCACAAAATATCTCAAATATTTTAGAGAAATAAGCCTCAAAACATGTTGTCAAAAACTGCAGAACCAAAGTTGCAATAGTATAAGGTTTGGTATGTTCATTTCTTCAGAATGCATTTCTATGTTTTGAACTTTGTTTTATTGCATCAATCGTCAAAACTTTCGTTAATATTAATTCTTGAATATTATAAACAGTTCTAGAGTAACTTTCGTACAGGTTATGGTTGCATAACCCAATGGGTTTACATGAAACATGAAATGTTGTATTTGTATCATTAATCTGAAAAAATGCTTATTGTTATAATATATATTTGTTGTTTTGTCAAAATGTTTGATTGTTGTATTTTATTTTTTGATTTTTTTTACTTGTGGACAGGGATATCAGTTGTATTTAATCCCTGTTGTGGACCAGCCAATGACTTTGTGTTGATGCATGTTGTACCTACTATTCCACGATAGTAGAAATAGAACTTTTTCATGTGCAAGTTTTTACGTTTAGTATATAAAGCAGACGAATTGAACATAAGAACGGAACTGCACGGACCTCTTGCATGGCTGTCAAGCTGGAATGGGGGAGTTAAGTTTATAGCTGGAAAAAAAATTAAAGAGAACTTTTAAGCAAGAGTATGTGCCTGGAAGGCTCAATCCCACAGTAGTATCGAATCAAAGTCCAGTGCCTTAACCATCTGATCCCCCAAAAAGGATTAATCTACATTTTGTAGATGAAATATGGAGTTAATCCCTGTTATTTTATAACCATGTGCTCATGGTGCTATTTTGGGCATTTAAAAAGATACTTTATTTTACAATTATTACAGTAAAAAGGTAAATTATTAAAATAATTCTATAAAATTACAAAAGCTATATTTATAAATGCATGCTAAAAATAATTAAAAAAACCAAAAATTAATTCCGATAAACACAGAACAATTGTTTGGTAAAATAAAGAAAATACACGAAAAAAAAAGAATACATGTACATGCATACATATAGATATACAATACTACAATTGAAAGGTAATAAATGTTACTTAAAACTGCTATATGGTAGTTTTACAGAATACATAAATGAATTGTAAGATGTTTAAGAACTTAAAGTAACTAAACAAAAATTAATTTGCTATATTTTCTTTTCGCTCTGTTAGAAGCCTTCTTAACAACTTCTTTAAAACCGAAATCTTTTTCCATTTTTTCCCGCCTTTTTTCTTTCCTGAAAAGAAAGGAAAAACGCCAAAATAAAAGGAGGAAAAAGAAAAGACAAAGGAGAGTTTGCTTGACTCATTCCAAAGTTTATTGAATTCGCGCCAACGTTTGGTTTTAATATCCAAAAAATAGCTCTACAATTTTTGTAGCCCCCATAAAATCTCCATCAAATATACAATTAAAAATTTAATTAAAAAAAAATTGGGTTCATGTTCCAAAATTGAAAGATTTAGAGGCTAAAATGCAACGTAATTTAGTTTAAAAACTAAATGTGAAAAGGAAAGCAAAAATTCTAGATTTAGCCATGCAGGTAATTAATAAGTAATGCTAAGTAAAAATAAATTCAGGAAATAAATAAATAAAACTAAAATGTTCAACACTAGCTACTGTAAAACGATACTAACACTACGACAGATGCAAAAAGGTTATGTTTTATAGGGGTTTCTAGATTAATTGGTGAGTTTTTTTCTTTTACTAATATTTTCACAAAGCTTCTTTTTACTAAGTTTTTCCATAACAGTCAATATTGTATTTTCTTAATAAAATTTTCACAAATTTCATTATAATAATTTTTTTCACTTAACTTTTCACAAACTTCATTATTTTTTCCTAATATTTTCACAAACTTAATAATGTTTTAGAAAAATTTATACGTCCCGTGCGGGACCCGTGTGGTTGATAGGCCCGTAACAGAGCCTATTTTGTCGTAAGAGGCGACTAAGGGTCTTGGTATTCTTGCGTCGGGTCAGTGCTCCTCCCACAGAGCGACAAAGTGTGTACCCCTAGCTGACTGAATAGGGTAGCCCTCATCCGCGGGGGTTGTCAGGGTTATAATACGAAAACCCTGACCGCTCACCATAGTGGGCCGTGTGTGGAGAATGCCACGCTTCATGCACATAAAAGACCCTTTGTGGACCGCCAAGTAGTGCACCACATAGGCTAAATTTTCCGCCCCTACCCACCTATCCCGTTTACCGTTCCTTTGTTTCTCACCCCACACCCATATTTCATTATCATCATCATTTCATGTTCATTTTATCACCATTTCATGTTCATCGCCTGTACGTAACCTATATAGCGTTGCACAAGCGTTAATCACCAAATCACTCACTCACAAAAATTTTCACAAACTCCATGATAAAAAATATTGTTTTAATGGTCATCATATTAGTATATTTTTTAAACAGTATTTCTATGGCAAAGGGAAAATAAATCTGTCAGGGCAAAAAATCTATTGGTGGATTAACCTTAAAAAAAATGGCCAAGCAATATTCATACAAACCTCCTGTGGTGACTTTATCGGAAGTTGATCCCTTCACTGACGTCTGGTCTTGTCCCTTATCATTAGTTTGATCAGGTAGATTTACGATAGTTTTGACTTGTCCCTTTGGGGTAGTTCGGATAGTGGTAGTGTCGGGTCCCTTAGAGGTAGTTCTGATGGTTGTTAAACCGGGTCCTTTGGAGGTAGTTTGGATGGTGGTTGTGTTGGGCCGGTTAGAGGTAGTCTGGCTAGTGGTTGTGTCGGGCTGGCTAGAGGTAGTCTGACGGGTGGTTGTGTCGGGTCCCTTTGAGGTAGTTTGGCTGGCGCACGTCTGACAACACCAAATCTTTGTATTGTTTTCCGATTTACAGTCGGCCACAGAACAGGTAGAATTCCTATCGCCGTATTCACATCCTGTAATGATATGATATGATTTTAATTGAATTGAAAGGCCTTGTTATATTAAACTCGATTTTATCGGGCTTTAACTGAATAGTTCAGTAGGTAAACTTGATTTGCTCTTGACACTATTCCTGATATTTCGTCAAGCGTTTTCGACTACTGTAAACGTATTAATTTAAGTGGTTGCTAAATTTTCGCGCATAAAACCCAGTTGTCTCTTTTTTGGGTATCAATTTGCGGTCTTAAATTATCATCCTTTGATTAACATATAAAATTTTCATATTCGCGTGTACTATTTTCATTGACCGCGAAAATAGCGAAAATCAGTACACCGTGGACATTTCTACGTTTACATTAATTAAAACTATTTATCATATAAATATAGATGAAATATTATAATTTCCGAGTAAAATAATTTTCTAGATTTTCAATGAGTGAATAACAGGATTAATTTCACTCACGCGCAAATTAAACAATTCCTCGTGAAGTTTCCCGCGAAAAATACGTAACATAGATTATTATGCAATACAAATTTCGTCGATTTACTTCAGGGGTTAAATATTTCGATAGAAAATAGATTTCAGCAAACAGCCTGTAAAATGTAAAGAAAATAAACTCCATGCGGAGCTTAATCTATGTCATTTTGTGCGAAATTTTATAAAAAGACTACCTTGAATCCCGGTGTGATAATCCTGACATATACTACAACACCGGTACACATTATAATGCTCCTTGTAACATTCTTTGGGAGAAGTTGTAATCAGATTATCACAATATGGTTCGTCACCCCATATACATGTAGCTGAAAAATACAGTATACATGCACACTTAAACATAGGAAGAAATGTTAGTATGTGGCAAGTCCACAGTCAAAAATGATTATAATACTTGACTTCACTCTTGTTACGGACTTGAGTTCGCGTTGTTGATTTCTGTGCGGTTGATTTTGTGTTTTGTGCTTCTTCGTGCTTACAGTTTAAAAAAAGGTGTAAGTAAATGAAATCTAGAAATGTTTTCTACTGATAACATGGGTTGTCTTAGTCTCTTCCAGAGTCATCAACAGCTTCGACATACTATTTACATAGAAATAATCGAAATGACTTAAATGCATTTCAATATAATGTTATGATTTATATTCAGTAAAAAGAAGCAAAAAAAGTAACATTCAAATTTGTCATTAGCCCCCAAAACACAAAAACATCATTAGTCGATACAAAACAGGAAAATTTTAACCAGAACCCAATCAGGTTTAAACTTTTAGTACAAGATCTCAGATCAACATACAATGATATTCTGAACTGACGTCGCTGTTAGCCTCTATATAGGTATAGTCATGACATTAAATTTCCTAGTCAGTCATGGTATTCAAAAATGCAAGTATGTTCCATAAAAAAACCCCACAAACTTACGGTCGGCAGATTTCGCCCTGTCGTCTGCTACACACTGACCTGCGATGCACCACTGAAAAAGGTTAAATTGGAATGAAGCACATTGTAAAAAAAGGTAAGGGACCGACCATTTAACTTGAAAGGGGGAGTGGGGATGTTTTTTATTTTCTAAAAAAAATTTCGATATTGGTTTTTGATAAAAAAATATTCTGGCAGCAGAGGTTATGAAAAAAAATCTGTTGAAGGACTTCAGCTATATAAAATGATGCTAATAATGAAAACAAATTTTCAAAATAGATATTTTCGCGGAAAAAGTTTTTTTGGGATTTAAAGCATTTTGTGTCGAAATTTATGGGAATTTCTTTTCATTTAAAATAGGTAACGTGTTTTTTTCTATATTTTCACATCGACTTTCACATGAAACTGATACAATTTAAGTTTGTTTAAATGACTTTTCTCGCAATTTATTAACCAAAAAAAAAAAAAAAATTAGGAATGTTTTTTTTTATCTTCTCGTGTTTTTTTTTCGTTTGCACAGAAAAAAAACACACAAAAATACAGAAAAACGTCAATAAGTCAATATTCATCGAAAATCATTCATTTCAAAATCAACCTCTTTTTTTGAAAACAATGAAAGCTCGCATAGTTGACGTTTTAATACAAGATTTAAACTGATTGAAGAAATATTCATTAATATCTGCTTCTTTATTTTGGGCGTTCTTGAGTTGCCATGCAAGAGTTTGCTGCTTAAAAATCCCAACATGACTTTTTTCGGCCAAGCATTGCACCACTATTAGCATGATTAGGATAGGGATTACAGACAAGGTAATTAAGATGAGGATATACATGCAATGCAATGATGGCTAGGGTTTCAAACAAGGCAGTAAAGGTTAGGGTTACTGGCAAAGAAAAAGTTAAATTGTATTTTTCAAGAGTATATATACGTTCCATTTTATCGCCACACGTTGTCCCTTCCCAGGGGTTGTACGTACCATTTTATCACCACACGTTGTCCCTTCCCAGGGGATGTACGTACCATTTTATCACCACACGTTGTCCCTTCCCAGGGGATGTACGTACCATTTTATCACCACACGTTGTCCCTTCCCAGGGGATGTACGTACCATTTTATTACCACACGTTGTTCCCTGCCAGGAGATGTACGTACCATTTTATCACCACACGTTGTTCCCTCCCAGGGGATGTACGTACCATTTTATCACCACACGTTGTCCCCTCCCAGGGGATGTACGTACCATTTTATCACCACACGTTGTCCCTTCCCAGGGGATGTACGTACCATTTTATCACCACACGTTGTTCCCTCCCAGGAGATGTACGTACCATTTTATCACCACACGTTGTTCCCTCCCAGGGGATGTACGTACCATTTTATCACCACACGTTGTCCCCTCCCAGGGGATGTACGTACCATTTTATCACCACACGTTGTCCCTTCCCAGGGGATGTACGTACCATTTTATCACCACACGTTGTCCCTTCCCAGGGGATGTACGTACCATTTTATCACCACACGTTGTCCCTTCCCAGGGGATGTACGTACCATTTTATCACCACACGTTGTCCCTTCCCAGGGGATGTACGTACCATTTTATCACCACACGTTGTTCCCTCCCAGGAGATGTACGTACCATTTTATCACCACACGTTGTTCCCTCCCAGGGGATGTACGTACCATTTTATCGCCACACGTTGTCCCTTCCCAGGGGATGTACACACGACAATAATCTGGGTACTCATGATTTACACAAGAAAGGTAGGAGCATATTGTGGTCGGATCCTCATAATGCCAGTACTAAAATAAAGAGACAAAACTATAATATGCAAGCAAAGAGAGCTGTCTAATGTAGAAAGTTTGTCTGAAATATGAAGGAGAAAAATCGTTGTGTCACCCATTTTGATTATTGGAAGTTTTAAAAAATGTCTGACCGCACAGAAAAACGGCGCGAAATATATACTATTACATCGTCTCTCATTATCCCATCAATCCAGACACAGTTTGTTTTCGTATGGCACCACTGTGTCTCGACTACCCCTGCAAAAATGTTTCATCTCGATGCGATCTAAAAACAGAATATTGACGGCATATGGAATGTGACTTTTCTTTCTCAATGTACTAAACTGATTTGATAAAATTATTTGTTTAGATACAAGTAATATTGTGAATCTGTTCATCAAAAATTGTACACTTATTCTCATTATAAGCTTGAATACAACAGGTCCTGTACAAGACACAGAAAGTTGAGGGAAGAGCCGGTTTCATGAGGTAAAAAATGTAAACAAACGAAATCGGGTAATCGTTGAAAATTAATTACTTGTTTATGATGCTTATATCGCACGAAATTGTACGATTTTTGTTATGAGGTTTAATAATGTCATAATATTCTAGCTGTGCTAAACTCGAAATACAATTGGGACTTTCTGCACTTCATTTACTCGAAATTAGACGATCTTGAGACAAAACATCTTTAGCGGTGTAGTAAATATAAATTGATAGAGGGGAGTAAGTTTCTGTGGTCTTATCGGAATAAATATATATTTTTTTATCTTCGGGAGCTATTAGGCCAGTGCCTTTTTCATATTAAGTATGAAGCTGTATGATGCCAGTAGGCATCATACCGAATTTGAGCATATATCAGAAAGACACTTTTCATTTCATTAAAATACAGAGGACCTAATGAGTGCCATCATACTAGTGGATTATTGGTAGAAAATTGGAGATGCGCCGTCACAGCTCCAATGATAAATCCATTAACCATAGTTACTCTTTCAATATACAAATTTTGACAAAGTCAATCATTATAAAATTATTAATTATTTTTTATTGGTTGTGTTTAGATTGTAAATAAATTATTGTATGTAATACTTATCTAACATAGTTGAGTTATGATTGCCTTGAATTTGCAAAACTGACAGTATTTTCAGCTTCTAAATTGAAAAGGGAAGTTTGGCGATCCATAAAACCTGGTTTAACCCACAATTTCTCATAAACTGCCTGTACCAAGTCAAAACAATTGTGATCTATATTTTTTTTGTATGTCTTACTTATTTTGTCTCTTCTGTTGGACATTGAGATTGATCCTCCAAGTTCGATTATTTCTTAATTATTTTTATTTCAAAGTAATATGATAATGGCTCTGCCCTAAAAGCTCGCGAAGATACAAAATCAATATAATAGGTGCAACCAAAACTAGGTTAACCTTAATTGGATCTGGAAAAAATGTCAAAATACCCTCGGCTGGATCAATAGCTAAGAGGGTCCATTTTTGGATAAAAATTTAATAATTTATTTGAAAAAAAAGCATTATCCGTAAAAACGCCAAAATATGGTTTGCGGCCGGGACAACATCATCCATAACTTAATCGATCCTTCAGTCACATCATATCATTCGACAAGCAGACGACATCAAAATGTCACCGCTCTTCAGCCAGGTTTTGTTATATTTTTTTGTATACCCGTATCTATAATTGCCAAGTACTGTCTGCAAAAAATTGATTTAGAAACCTGGTGGAAAATGACGACGTATCCAAATCATCATTTAACTTTGTCAGTTTGAGGGACCACATAGGATAAGGATGGATTAGGATTTTATTTTCAGATCAGGTAGGACCAAATTATCATACATATGTAGAAAAACAGTTGCTGATCACTTTATTTTAATGAATATGTGTTATGAAAAGTTCCGAAAATTGATTGACAGAACTCCCACCATTTTTCTGCGCATGACTGCACAATGGGTAAAAGGTCACGAATTCTCGTGAGAGAAAGCCATGTTTCTGTAAAATCAAAACAACTAGTGTTCGTTCGTTAGATAGTTATTATTTATTGAGAAAGTTATTGTCATTAACAACAAGAAAAAGTTTTGTTTTGTTACCGTTTGTTAATAAATAAGCGAAAATAAAGAATCTCGCGAACGCGAGACCCGGTATTTTCGTAAATTCCCAATGCATTCCGAGTAGCGAGACAGAATTTATTTTCAACCATCGTATTTTGAGTCTCGTGCAATTTGGCAGACTCTGTACAATAGTGAGCTTCGCTTCGCTCGCATATAAACTACACAAGAACATATAAAAAAGATTGTAAATGCTAATAATGGTTATGCAATCATATGTTCCTTAATTGGAAAAGAGATACTCTTAAGGATTATAACTCACTCTACAAAAGTAAGAACTTCCGTTTTCGTTCTGTTTGCACTGTTGGTCTACCGTATACACCTGTCCATTGTTTAATGTATAGGAATCCATAGCACTGGCTTCTGATGTGGGAGACGTTGTCGCTAGACAGTTCCAGTTGTTCCTGAAATGAAGATAAATCAAAGTCTCAAGCAAAAGTTCGACGAGTGTGTTTTAGCTAACAGGAATTGCTTGTTCTTCCGGAGTTCCTGAGTTTACTCTCGTTTCGGCATCAATTCACGTTTTTGATTGCAATTGTTGTCTACCGATTTTGTCTTTGTCTTTTCGGATTGAAGATATTTGATTGCCCTTTTGGTACACCTTGAGTTTGTTACAAGCAAACAATCTATATAATTTCAAACTGAATTTGACACTCGTTTCGTCTATGAAAGTCCTTTAAAAAAGAGAGATGATTTAGTTATTAAATTAAGTGCGTTTATGTGTAAAATATTTACGTCCTTTGGCAATAAAGGGCGAAAAGACCTATTTTCTTGAGGCAACCAGAGTATTCAAAAGAAAACCATCTACCGGGTCAGGTAACTGATAAACCTTATGTAGTTTTAGAAGTATTGAAAGATTGACTAGATTACAGAAAGATCAGTATACTTAACAGAATGCACAATATCGGATTAAATCTTACCAGATTTGACAAACTGAATTGATTGTTGGCAACGCGACGGTTTGCTATAGAAAGCAGGAACTACGTACTCTTCTGAGCACCTGAGTTCACTCTCGTTACAACTAGATTTCACATTGATAATTACGATTCAGTAGTGTTTGTGTTTCAATGTTTAACATAGTGTCTGCATTGTTTTGTCCTTTTCTCTTAGTTGTTTACTGGTTTTGTCTCTGTCCTTTCGGACTTTTGACTTTCGGATGCCCCATTGGTACTTCTGCTTCTTACAAAATAACAGATTTAGACTATGCTTTCATTATAATGTACATGTACATGTTGATGTTGTTTGATAAATTCTGACAAAGTTATTCTATCGTTTGGATACTTAATTTATAATTTATTGTGTCAATGACAAATCTAGATAATATATTTTCAATGAAACCCAAACTTTTTAACATGAATACTTACGCATTCAAATAGTTCATGTGTACCCAAAAGAAGTGTATAGAACACTGAGAAAAGATGTAGTGGTTGTTTGCCTTGTCGTCATAGCGCGCGTACATATTTGGTGTCATGACGTAAGCGTCGTCTGCTGAACAGGCATTTTCTTCCCCGTCATGCAGTGCACCTAGGCTAAAACAAGGTAACTGTAAAAATGTATATTCAGTGTTTTTTTTAAGCATCAAGCATGTCGGTTTTTTGTGATTACACTTCACTAAATCATTATTGTTTGAAGTGTTGTGTCGGATTTAAAATCGATATGGTTGATTTTTTTACATCAGTCGATTGATGATTCTCAGTTAGCTGTCAGTAACAGCGAGTGCCTTTACCGTCCTGGTTTTTTTGTCTTAGGTTCTCTCTAGTGGAATTGGACTTTGATCGATTTGATTTTTATTGTGTGTTTAGTTTTTGTGCTTTGTCTAGGAATATTGATAGGGGGAAGGTTGGGCCCAAAAAACCAGTTTAACCCCGCCACATATTATATGTGCCTGACCTAAGCCAGGAATCTTTGACAAAGCTTTCGTTTGTACTTGTCTTTTTTTATGTTTTAAGTTCCTTGTTTAAGAAGGGGTCTCTCTGTGACTATTTTAGGAGTGGATTTGAATTATATGCATTTTATTAAGACCATGGGCCAATTGCAGAACCGCGAGCAGTGCCAAATGGCCTCGTTGAAGGCTGCTGGCGGTTGTCCATTGTGGTTTTTCTAAATTGCCGCTTAATTGTGGGCTGTGTGGCGTACACTTATACCACATCTCATTATTTTCTATTTATTCATTGATAACACCAAGTTAGCAAAGAATCAAAGAAGAAATTCGTAAAATTTCTATTATATTGATTTCCTAATCAATCAACAGCAATTATCAGTTATCCGCATGTACCAGTCATTACAAACAATTTTACCCAAAGCAGTTTCATTCCTACAATGTTCGTGGGAAGCTAACACACCAATGATAGAGGCCCTCTATCTTCCATAACAGAGTGCTCACAATACTCATTACTATTTGTGGGCTAGCTCGTGAGCAGCTAACACACCAATGATAGAGGCCCCTCTATCTTCCATAACATAATGTTCCCAATACTCATTACTTACTTGTGGGCTAGCTCGTGGGCAGCTAACACACCAATGATAGAGGCCCCTCTATCTTCCATAACATAATGTTCCCAATACTCATTACTTACTTGTGGGCTAGCTCGTGGGCAGCTAACACACCAATGATAGAGGCCCTCTATCTTCCATAACAGAGTGCTCACAATACTCATTACTTACTTGTGGGCCAGCTCGTGAGCAGCTTACACACGAATGATAGAGGCCCCTCTATCTTCCATTACAGAATGTTCCCAATACTCATTACTTACTTGTGGGCTAGCTCGTGGGCAGCTAACACACCAATGATAGAGGCCCTCTATCTTCCATAACAGAGTGCTCACAATACTCATTACTTACTTGTGGGCCAGCTCGTGAGCAGCTAACACACCAATGATAGAGGCCCCTCTATCTTCCATACCAGAATGTTCCCAATACTCATTACTTACTTGTGAGCCAGCTCGTGGGAAGCTAACACACCAATGATAGAGGCCCCTCTATCTTCCATAACAGAATGCTCCCAATACTCATTACTTACTTGTGGGCAACCTCATGAGCAGCTAACACACCAATGATAGAGGCTCCTCTATCTTCCATATCAGAATGCTCCCAATACTCATTACTTACTTGTGGGCCAGCTCGTGGGAAGCTAACACACCAATGATAGAGGCCCCTCTATCTTCCATAACAGAATGCTCCCAATTCTCATTACTTGTGGACTAGCTCGTGGGCAGCTAACACACCAATGATAGAGGACCCTCTATCTTCCATATCAGAATGCTCCCAATACTCATTACTTACTTGTAGGCCAGCTCGTAGGCAGCTAACACACCAATGATAGAGGCCCCTCTATCTTCCATAACAGAATGCTCCCAATACTCATTACTTACTAGTGGGCCAGTTGTGGGCAGCTAACGCACCAATTATAGAGGCTCCTCTATCTTTCATGACAGAATGCTCCCAATACTCATTATTTACTTATGAGCTAGCTCGTGGGAAGCTTACACCCCTCTATCTTCCATAACAGAATGCTCCCAATACTCATTACTTACTTGTGAGCCAGCTCGTAGGCAGCTAACCCACCAATGATAGAGGCCCCTCTATCTTCCATAACAGAATGCTCCCAATACTCATTACTTACTTGTGGGCCAGCTCGTGAGCAGCTAACACACCAATGATAGAGGCCCCTCTATCTTCCATAACAGAATGCTCCCAATACTCATTACTTACTTGTGGGCCAGCTCGTGAGCAGCTAACACACCAATGATAGAGGCCCCTCTATCTTCCATAACAGAATACTCCCAATACTCATTACTTACTTGTGGGCCAGCTCATGAGCAGCTAACACACCAATGATAGAGGCCCCTCTATCTTCCATAACAGAATGTTCCCAATACTCATTACTAAGTCGCCAACATATTCCTTCAATCCAAGATACACCTGGTATTACGAAAAAAATGTAATAATAGAAAACAGAATTTATTTGTTATATTTGATCTGGAACCATAACTTTTGTGTCTAAGAACAGTGCATCAAAGGTCTTCATTTTCACTTAAAATTTCGATACCGTACTATTTTAACACCCATTGTCTGTAAGGATCAAAGACACGTACACGTATCATATTAACCTTGTTTTCATTTTATATCAGAATATCTATTGGATCACATAAAATAATGACTGTTCGTTATAATTGGTCACGGTCCAATCCGACACAAAGATGAGTCTGAGTTTGAATTTGACTGCGTGTTCAAAGTGACCGATTTTATACTTTTCTCGCATATTCTGCTTTTTTGGCCCCAAAACCTTTCCCTTTAGTGTCTTTGACGAGTCTTTATCAATATACACGTGCGACCACAGACGCAGTCTCTGACGAATCTATGAGACGACATGTACATGTACGGTAGACGCTGCCTCGGATGAGTCTTTATTAGACGACACACGCGACAGACGCTGTCTTTGTCGAGTCTATCGGACGACACGTGCGACAGAATCAGTCTCTGACGAGTCTGTCAGACGATATTTGCTGCAGACGCTGTCTCTGACAAGTCTTTATCGGACGACACGTGCGACCGAAGCAGTCTCTGAAGAGTCTGTCAGACGACATTTGCTGCAGACGCTGTCTCTGACAAGTCTTTATCGGACGACACTTGCGGCATGAGCAGTCTGTGACGAGTCTCTATAAGATGATGCGCATTGAAAATGGAGTTTTAAAAAAAATCGTATAGAACATTTAAGTAATTTTAATTGCCGATTGAATTTGTATGTTTTATGTTTGTGTTTTGATTTGTGATCTTTGTGTCATGCTAAAAGTTTCATTATCAACTGATCTTGACTACCCTTCAACTTTTCGAAATCGGAATGTCACATTGGCATATATAGTTTCTACTTTACTGCCAATATCGTATTGTCTTCGTTAAGCAAAGTTTTTTTGAATTATATTTTTAATTTCTAGTAGCTGTTCAGTTTGGTTAGTGTTTGCAATATCTGTTAATTTTTTTTTCAACTTTGATGATTTGTACTCGTCGTTTTGATGTTTTCTGTTCCTTGTTTAGGGATGGGGGTCTTTCCTTTACCATCTCAATACTAGATTTGAATCGTATGCATTTGATTTTGACCTTAGACCAATTGCAAAATAGCGTGCGGCGCCTTTCGACCTCGTTGAAGGCTGCTGGCTGTTTTTCATTGTGGCCTGATAAAATAGCCACTTGTTTCCACATCTCACCGATCTTCCATTGTTGGAAATGGTAACTTAATATTAGAACTTCGCACATTGGCGGTATAAAAATGATTGTTCCTGACACGGTACAATCAGAACAATCAATCATACTCAATGTGGAGATATAATAATATATCAATAAAAAGCTGCAGAATTATGTAAATGAAACAAAAACTATTATTGACTGAAAATGATACTGTCTATTGACAGACGCTAGGTAAAGCTTCGAACCATAAAACCTGGTTCAATGTAAATTTCATTTCAATGCTCATATCAAGACAAGGTAATTGCATTCCTATGGAATGTGATTTGTTTATTTCGTCTGTTCCTCTTGAATCGTAATGATTGAAACTCCATAACGACAACCCATACATAATCCTAAAATATTTGATTGCTAATACCATTGCATTTGAATAGACAGTGATTGCTTTATTTGTCTGTTCCTTTTTAGAATTTTACATTGATAACATTTTACATATTGTTTTACTCGTATCTTAATTAAAAAAAATACACAAAGACACGACGGGTGTGCTATAGCAGGCAGGAACCGCTTACTCTTCCGGAGCACCTGAGTTAACTCTTGTCACGACTTGAGTTCGCGTTGTTGATTTCCGTTCGGTTGATTTTGTGTTTGGTGTTTCTTTGTACTGCTTTTGTTCGTGTTTACCGGTTTCGTCATTGCCCTTTCGGACTTTTGACACTTGAATGCCCCATTGGTGCCTCTTTGCTGCATACAAAGTACTTCATTAATTGATCTTACCAAGTTGATTAGCATCGTAGTTGTCAGAATACACTTCGTACCTAGAAAAATATTAAAAATACAAATTCATTGATATTAAATAGTTCTATATATATCAATGTTTTTAGTTATGTTTTTAGTTATGTCTGTCTCTTTTCATATTCCCAATTGATAAATATTTATTGGTAATCATTATATTTTCCTTTCATGTTTGCCGCTGTTAAACCCTGTATCATGAACCGGTGTTTATCATCGAATTATTGGGTCAGTAGGTGACTTAGCACGTGTTTTTTCAGTGCGCACACAAAAAAGTTCCTTATAAAAAAAAACATTTAAAAAACCCCTTTTATCGAAAAAAAAACAACGTTTTGTTGCTTGGGGATTACCGATAAAGGGAATATAGGACTTTTTAATCATGAGATCGAGTTTATCACTGGTTTATTGTGTCACCCGTCGAATTCACCATAAACCAGTGATAAACTCGATCTCAAGATATATTCTATATTTACTGGTCGAGTTCATTTATCTTGAAGCTCACCTCGTCAGGGGTGAAAATTTATGGACCATAACGGTAGTTCTTCGGAAGGGACGAAAACAGGTTGTCCCGTGTATGGGGACTGAAAAACACTATATGTACGCTAAAGACCCCTTTGTACAGTTTGAGAAGAGTACTAGGTTCAATAATAAGCCACTTAAAAGGTGAGACTCGCAAAATGCAATCTGGAGAATTTTTAAAAAGCTTAAAAGTGTTTCTCAAACAAAGATAGAAGAAGTTTTAACAAGCCTTATACTAGGTTACGTGGTAAATGTCATAGCGTGGTCATAATGAGGTTAATATACAGACATGTAACTGTTTCATTACAGAAAAATTGCTAAAACAATGTTATCGATACCACAAATTAGTCAAATCTTTTACTAAATTCGTTCATAAATATGGGTATCTTATTGAAAAATTAAACAGTACACGTCGTTTTTTGATTGTAAAAGGAATATCACATCCCGAATTCTATGGAAATGTAGTTTATAAGACACGTAAATTCAAAAACAATCCTCTTGACATGGTAATTTGGCTACAGAATTTAAGGAAGGATACAAGTTGGAAGTTATAGTAAAATCTTTAAATTTGGTGTTTTTTGGTAGAAATATTGATAATTTGATAGATACTCTAAAACATTAATCTTTTACTTTTTGACTATTGTATTGTTTCGAAGCATTGCAGCGATCAAATATGTCGGTTTTGTATGATGATATAATACTAAATCATTTGTTGTTTGAAGTGTTATGTTGGATTTCAAATCGATATGTTTGATTTTTTTACATCAATCGATAAATGCTTCTTAGCTAGCTGTCAGTAACTGCGAGTGTTCTCAGGGGAGTTCCTTTACGTTTCGTTGTTCTCGTATAGTACTCTTGTCTCAGGTTCTCTCTTGGTGAATTGAACTTTTATCGATTTGATTTTTAAAGTGTGTTATTTTTTGTGCTTTGTACAAGATAAACAATAGGGGGAAGGTTGGGCCCAAAAAACTAGTTTAACCCCGCCACATTTTATATGTGCCTGTCCTAAGCCAGGAATCCTTGTCAAAGCTTTTGTTTGTCCTTGTCTACTATCTGGTTCTTTTTTTGGTTTTATGTCCAGAAATTGGTCTTTCTTTGATATTCTAGGGATTTGTTTGAATCTTATGTATTGTATTTTTAGTCTTGGGCCAATGCAAGACGCGAGCAGTAACCTCTGGTCATGTTGAAGACTGCTGGCTGTTTTCCATTGTGATTTTTTTTAAATTGCCGTTTCTTTTATGTTGGTTGTGTCGCGTACACTTATTCCACATCTCTTTATCGTCTATGACAGAGTTTTTTTTAAAGTAGTTTACGAAATCGTAAGTTTACAAGGGATGATAACTTACGTCGTAAATCCAAAAGCGTGATCATAATGAGGTAGATATACAGAGTTAGCAGTTAACCAAGTCTGTAGGTTTGTCAGCATAGTTGCCCCCTTTATCCAGTTTTCACCTGATCTCCATTCCTTGTCATTTTCTATCCAGGTCGCTACAGCCGCCGTCTGTATCAAAAAATCAAATGGAAATATCCGAATTAATGATTTGCTTCCCTTGTTTTGTAAAATATGATACTGTGTAATCTGTCTTTCCTGTATGTCATATGACTTTTACATTTTTTTGGTCTAATGTTATCGCCATTAAATCAAATTGGTTGACATTTAGCATACGGATTTTATAGAGATAGGGGACTTAACACTGAGTTGATAAAAAGTATACAATCAAGTTACCTTAGCAACATAAATAGAAGAATATACTATCTCGAGGTCCCAGGACAGGCCTCTGTTAATGATACTTTCGTAGTGAACATTAATCTGAAATAAAGTCAAAACATTATTATATTGAACAAGCAAGTTTGGCATCAGCATTGTATTAAAGATCGATAGTAAAAACGGGATGTGTCCAAACTTAAGCAAGTGGGTCGCAGGAACCACAGGTACACGTAAGCAATCCATGTTTGTATTTAAAGTTCAACGCAGAGCTTCAATATAAACCTCATTGAAACATGGCACAAGCGACAAGAAGACTATAGAGTAAGTATGAAAAAAACTCCCTTAATATCGACAAAAAGGCATAGGAGCAATGCCGCTTTTCATCATAATGTCACATGATTGCCTTAAATGTTGTAAAGAGCACAAACATCTCTTTTTTGTGTTCTTTTTGTGAGATTAACTTGTTTTTTACATTTTAGCTTAATTGCCCGTCCTTAGGGATGAACCATATAACTTGAAGAAAGGCTTTGGTTTTTCATTTTTGTCTCGACTTCGACGAATAGTCGCGGAAGGAGAGACATAGGTATTACTTTCCGGCGGCGGCGGCGTTAACTTTTTTGTAAGACTTTTGTGGACGATGAATTGCTGGAAAAGTATAATAGCTAGGCATCTGATATTGGGTATACAGACAGTTGAGGTTATAGTCTATGCAACTGTTACCATGTCATGTGACCCTGACCCCATTTTCACGCTCCAGTGACTCTGTAAACTTAAGTCTTTTATTCAGGTTGTAGACTATTTTGTAAGACTTTTGTGGACGATGAATTGCTGGAAAAGTATAATAGCTATCCATCTGATATTGGGTATACAGACAGTTGAGGTTATGGTCTATGTAACTAAGACCATGACCCCATTTTTACGCTCCAGTGACTCTGTGAACTTAGGTCTTTTTTCAGGCAGAAAACTTTTTGTAATACTTGTGTGGACAATGGATTGCTTGAATAGTATAATAGCTAGGCATCTAATATTGGGTATACAGACACTTTTTTGTTTATATCAAGAAATGAAAGTATAAGTAGTTGATTTTAGTGATGGTGCCGGCAGGCAAGACATACTTTTAGTGGCCACACTTGTTCATTATAAGCATTATTTTATGTAGCAGAAGTCCTTCTTTAGAATATTATTTATCTTACTCTCTGCTGCCAAAATATTTTTTTTTCATCAAACATCATTTTCAAGATATTTTTTTTAGTAAAAAACCATGCACCTCTTCATATGGTCGGTCCCATGCCCATCCCTCTTCTTCCAGTGACTTTATCAAAACTTTGGCCTTGTGTCCCCATTTCCCCTTCTTTTGACATCATCATTTCAAGTTCATTATATCACCCCTTTTATGTTCATCTCCATGATATAGCCGAGTTCGTGATGCTTTTTAGTAAACCATGACAAAAATGTAATACATCCATAATACAAAATTTACTTACGTCGTTAATAACATATGCATAGTACTCCATGATAGAGTTCATAGTGTTCTCGTCCCGTTCTGCTGGAGTACTTCCCGTGTTCTTATTGTACCAGCTAAAACAAAAGAAGAAAAAATATACATAGTACTCCATGATAGAGTTCATAGGGTTGTCGTCCCGCTCCGCCGGAGTACTCCCTGTGTTCTTATTGTACCAGCTGAAAGAGGAAGAAAAATATACATAGGACTCCATGCTAGAGTTCATAGTGTTCTCGTCCCGTTCTACTGGAGTATTCCCCGTGTTCTTATTATACCAGCTAAAACAAAAGAAGAAAAATATACATAGTACTCCACGATAGAGTTCATAGTGTTCTTATCCCATTCTGCTGGGGTACTTTCTTTGTTCTTATTGTACCTGCTGAAAAAAAAAGAAAAATATGCATAGTACTCTATGATAGCGTTTATAGTGTGCAAGTCCCGTTATGCAGGCGTACTTCTTGTTGTCTTATTGTACCATGTGCAATGAAAAGAAAATAACATTTTATTGCTCTTAGCTGAAATGACATTTTATGTTTTCAAATGTTTTGTTTTTGGTATCTTGTAAACTTTTCTATACATCGGTATTCGAAAGTTGTTTTCAAAATTGTTCTAAAAGCATCATATTAATTTGTTTGACACTGTCGCAAATGTGTTCTTTCGGAAAAACGAAGACAAATCACATTAAATATTACACACAAGAGAATTCTCCAGTTACGAACAAAACAAAAAGTGGGCTTTGGTAAGTCAAACAAATGAATTTTATTTGTTCTGACAGGGAAAAGGATCAAACATCATGCAAGCATGTTTGTATTTCATTATAATGAAATATACTATCACCTTTTAGTTAAAATGACACCATAAAAGAGGATACAAAACTATTACATAACGGTTGCTCGCCAGTCGATTATAGTTAGGCTATTTTGTTTTATTTTTAAAACAAAACAGCCTCTTACAAAAAACCGGGGAATCAATCTTAATTCCATATATAAGTTTATATTATAACAGTGTTTTCAATAATTTCAAGATTTACAAATAAATGATTTTACCTTTAAGTTTTTGTTAAATTTTGGTTCGACAAAAAAGATAAAAAATTTAAGTAAGACTTTTGTCACAACTTCCCTATGCAGCGAGACGAAATTCATGCATTGAAAATTTAAATGGTATTTATCCTTATCAATTATTTATTGTAACCACCATTCATAATTCCTTCCGCGTTTCTCCGTTACTATCCCTTTCACCTGAGGGTACCTTTGAACTGAACATATCGTTAAAATATTGGAACATTGTGAGGGTATTTTTTTCTAAATCAAATATTTGTTTTAACCGCCGCTCATAAGTTGTCGGTCCGTGTGTTCTTCTGACAATTAAACCTGAAGGTACTTTTGAACAGCGTATGGAAAGAAGAAAAGAAATGAAATATCAAAAGACTGAACTTTGAGGAAAGTATGGGATTTCCATCTCTAAGATTCAGATGTTGGTTTGTTATAAGGTTTTATTTTGTCTTCCATTACCGGATTTAAGTTTCCATGTTTTACTTGTTGTCTGGTTGTTGGTGTTTACTGGTTTTGTCTCTGCCTTTTTCGGACTTTTGACATTCAGATACCCCATTGGTACCTCTGCTTCTTTGACACACTGAATTGGAAATTTGCAGTGCGACGGTTATGCTATAGAAGGCAGGAACCGCCTACTTTTCCGGAATACCCGAGTTCACTCTCATTATGAGTTTGCGTTGTTAATTGATATTCAGTTGTTTTTGTGTTTCCGTGTTTTTATATAGTGTTGCATTTTTCGTCCTGCCTTTGTTTGTGCTTACTGGTTTTGTCTCTGCCCATTCAGACTTTGACATTCGGATGCCCCATTGGTACCTCTGCTTCTTACAATTTGCTATTAGCTATGCTCTAAGTTTCTATGACTCAAGTGGAGTTCAATAGATACTCTTTATTGGAAAATAGAGCAGTACCATATAATGAGAAGTTCCACCTTGTAATGAACTATTTTCTCAATATCTATGATTCAAGCGGAGTTCTGCATTTGATACTTGAAGCAGTACCATATAATGAGAAGTTCCACCTTGTAATGAACTATTTTCTCAATATCTATGATTCAAGCGGAGTTCTGCATTTGATACTTACAATTGATAAACAGAATAGTCACATATAATAAGGAGTTCCACTTTGTAATGTGCTATGCTCTTGGTTTCTATGGCTCGCGGGGCGTTTAATTGTTTAGAAATCATCTCTGGTCTAGTATGGGTATGGTCTGAAACGGACAGAAAATGTTTTATTGTTAATGTGAAAAAGGAACTCGAAACAGAAAAATGAAACCATGATTAATTAAATGAACTGCTATATGCAACAATTCTGGATGAAAAAAAACAACCATATTTTGTCTTTCCAAGTCATAGTTTTTTTTTCATTCTCAGATATGAAATTATCAAACACATATTTCTTCATTTTATTGACAGGGTTATTTACGAGTCATTCATTTCGGACATCTTTTTTAAAAATCCAATCTAAAAGTACAAAAAATCAAGCTCTACCCAACCTTGTGAAAACGGTTATAAAATAGTTTTGGTTTTGCTGTAAAGTGTTGAACGAAAAGTACTCAAAACCAAAATAGTTCGAACTTGAAAGCCAAATCAAGCACCGAAAATACCGACCATGTGCAGTACAAGGAAAGTTATCTGGTGTTGCAGAAAATTTTGGATTTAACAATCGGAAATTTCGTTGATAAACAGAATATTAAAATAGGTTGGTAAATTCATGTCAGACAACTCTGACGACCGGGCTTGTGCTTACCCACTGTAAGTCTTCTTGTATAAGAAAAAAGTGATTGGTATTCACCATGCATAATTTTGTAATTTTCTTTGAATTTTTAATTTTTAGTTTCTTTGAAATGAGCTTAGATTGTCCAAAACTCTTGAAATGAACAGACGTGTATAGAAATGTTTTGCTACAGTCATGTTTAAATTAGCCATAATATGGGCTACCCCTTTTTATAAATCAAACTGTTCGACATCCGATTCATTTTGATATTCTACTTTTGGTTTGAGCATCAATGACAGATCTGTGAAACACAAAACACGCTGCTGATGCATTTCCAAATTGTGTGTTTGCTTTTTTATCTGACAAAGGAAACACATTGTGTGAATACGCTTACTTGGTACCATATAGTCACTCTGAAAGTTCATCGTCTGAGCTGTTCTTACTAACACGTGGTGGTAGTGTCTTCCACTAACTGATCTAGGCTGAATCACGTGGTGTTTACCATCAAGGAACAAATTGCCAGTCTGTAAGAGATAATAAATTGTCCATTTGCTTTTAATTTCTAATAAAAGAATACGTAAATAAAGGTAATAGCAAAACTACCGATGTTGAATGATCGATCTCATAGTCTAGAGAAAATGACAAAAACGAATCAAGCATACCGGATAATTGGTGAGAACGTTTGTTAATATGTTGTTTAATGAAATATTTTTATTTTTTTTTATTTATTTTTTTTAATTTAAAAATTTTTTGTTTTGTTTTTGTTTTTTTTGTTTAATGAAATATTATTGTAAGTCTATTTATACTTAGAATTTTGTTTTGGCGATGAATTAAATAAAAAAGTCAAAAGATAATAAGGGTCCTCCCTGAGAGGTTGCCCTTGAATCACCTTACTGACACATTTTTATTGCACATAGTATTTTTCTGTGACGAAATGTTTGGTTTATGAAAATTAAGCTATAAAATATATACGCTCACTGTCTATCTAACCATAAAAGAACCATAGTAACTTTTCATTCACTACATGTATAAAAAATTAAATATAGGATGTTTTGGGAAGAAATTTTAAGGAATAAAACGACAGTGCACGGCAGGGTTATCAAATTGAAACAATGACATTAAAAAAGACAGTATGGAATTGAGACAAAAACAATACTAAAAGAAAGACAACCTACCAATAAATGTTGCACCCTAGATATTGGTTGGTTTCATATTTAACTCCTATGTTCACTACAGGTATTAACTTTTGAATGTCATAATTTTGGACATTTTTAAAAATAAAACGACAGTGCACGGCAAAATAATCAAATTGAAACTTTGGAAGAGAGCATGGATTTGAGACAAATAACATATTAAAAGGAAGACAACCTACCAGTAGATATTTGCAGCCTAAATATTGGTTGGTTTCACATTCTACTCCTATAGAGGCGTGGTAATGTCTGTCAGTGTAAAATTTCACTGCCTGAAAAATAACAAATAATATAATAATTATATAATACACTTTTTTCTATAACTTAAGGTTCAAATACAATCAACATTTCTACTAACTATGACAAATAGTCAATATTTGGTATCCTTAAGGTGTCTTGGGGCTATTAGAATTCTACTGTAGATTTTGTTCATTTTTGACACATTGATAGACCTTAATGTATTGATAAAAAATATCAAATAAAAATAGGGGGTCACCATCCGTTTAAGAATGCTATCAACTTTCTAAAATAAGCTAAGTTTCAATATTTATATCTTGGATATTAAGGGAAAAAGCTATATATAGAGGCCTCTAAATAAGAATTTCTACTATAGAATCAGCTCAAATTCTGAAGGAAAGACCTTTTTCAAGAGCTTTTCAAATTGTCTGAAAATATATAGGGTCACCGTTGATTTTTTCAAGATATTCATGAAAATTGAAAAAATTACTATTGATTCTACATAAATTATCTCCCTTTGATTGAGTACGGGAAATTCTAAAAACGATTCAGATGTTATTTCTTTTTGTATCCCAATTGCTTTAAATTTAATGAAATATATCATAGTATAGTTTTCGTAAAAAGTTTTTGCCTGTCAAGTTCAGTTAGTTTATCAATTTTATACAAAATTCCAATATGCACAAAAAGATGCTCAGTTTAAAGGCCACCTTTATCGATTGTTTTTGTTTATGGATTAATATTCTTTTTGCGACACTTTTGGTTCCCTATACTGAAATTGATGTAAAACTGCTGAAAGGGAGTTAACTCTTGTTTGTATGGCATCATTTTATAATTTTAATGACAGTGAAGTAAAATTTAACATGTTTATATTGACTTACCTTGTTGACTTTAGTTTTGTATCTCACAATCTCGTCGTTAATAGTTGTGTACATCGGAACGGAAATGGGCGTGTTTTGCATCCTTAAGGTCAAGGTTATGTTTCTATTTCTAGTCGTAATGTTGAATATCATGGTCTGTTTGAATATATCAGTGTCTCTTTTGTGACGAATTGTGTTCACGTCAAAAATGTCAACGATTTCTGAAAAAAAAGATGATTAAGTGACAATTGAATGAACCTTTTTATGTAAAACAATGGACACTATATAAATTACAAGTCCAAAACGTGGGTATAAACGATTAATTTGGATATGTTATCCATCGATATTTCAAGGAGTAGCCTCTCATCAGTAGCATTTGAATCAAAACATTGGAAGGTAAAATTCCAAAAATGTTGAAAACGAAAAGTATTCAAAACCAAAACGTTCGAACAAAGAAGCAAAATTCAGCACCAAAGATATCAACCATGTGCATTACAAGGAAAGAAACCTGGTGTTTTAAAAAATGTTGAATTTAAAAATCGGAAATTTCAGCGACAAATATAATAGAAATTTTATGGTAAATCGTGTCAGACAAGTCAAACAAGTTCTTAATTTTTATTAATGTCTAAGTCATCTTAACCTTCAAAAGTATTTTTATTTAATCAAATAATGATTAATGCGAGTGGTGTTTTATTGCCCATTAAATGTATCCATGCTGGTAACGTGTCACATGAAGGTTGATTTTATACTTTATATTGATACTTTTATGATAAATATTTAAGCAAGAGATTTGATCCAGGTACAAATTGCCACATATAGATCGAGTGTGCTGATTTAAAGACACATTTAAAAAACTGGAACTATTTATTAGTTGTGTAACACACTAATGAAAAATAAACCAAACAAGTGCATTATTGCAAGAAAAACTAGCTATAATTTGTGTTGGGATGCCAACACACAAGTCGCCCAAAATCGCCTTGGATACTTTTTCTTCCCTTTCAGTACAAAAATCAAATTTCATTGAAATCGGACAAAGTCTACATTTTTAAGGGGGGCGGGTGTAGTAAAATGCCCGCCATTTTGAAACCAGAAGTCGGATTTCAAATCCGGTCGCAGATTTGAATTCAGCATACCCACTTTACCCAGATGACCAATTTTCAAGACGATCCGATGAAAAAAAAATTTCCGCCCACTTTTTCCGACGGCCGCCATTTTGAAACGGCGGCCATATTGAAAATTTCAAAACTTGATTACACGCCTTTGAGTGACCCACTATCCAATCCAACGAGTGTTATTCAATTTCCTTGAACCATTTTCTTGAATTAGGGAGGACAACTTTACGATAAAGAATCAGAAGAATAATAACTAGGTATAATTGTGTTGGGATGCCAACACACAAGTCGCCCAAAATCGCCTTGGATAGAGTTCCATTCAAATCAGTGCATCAAAATAAGTCTAGAAATCAAATTTCGTTGAAATCGGACAAAGTTGACGTTTTTAGGGGGGCGGGTGTAGTAAAATGGCCGCCATTTTGAAACCGTAAGTCGGATTTCAAATCCGGTCGCAGATTTGAACTCAGCATACCCGCTTTACCCAAATGACTAATTTTCAAAACGATCCGATGAAAAAAAAATTTCCGCCCACTTTTTCCGATGGCCGCCATTTTGAAACGGCGGCCATCTTGAAAATTTCAAATCTTGATTGCACGCCTTTAGGTAACCCACTATCCAATCCAACAAGTGTTATTCAATTTCCTTGAACCCTTTTCTTGTATTAGGGAGGACAGCTTCACGATTAAGAATCAGAAGAATAATAATAATAATAATAATAAGAAACGGTGCAAAAACAATAAGTCCCCAAAACTATGTTTTGGGCGACTTAATAATAATAAGAAACGGTGCAAAAACAATAAGTCTCCCAAACTTTGTTTTGGGCGACTTAAATATAGTCCATAGCGACTTGTTTGGTTTAATATGTTTTGTTGAAGATGTTGCTTTGTTGTTATAAGTTAAGTAGTTCATTATAAGTACATGAATAACATGAGTTTCGTTTTGATTCTTCTGTACATACCTGGTTATTAAACTAATGTACCACTTTCTGGATGGACATTAACAGAGGCAGAGGTACCAATGGGGCATCTGAATGTCACAGTACGAAAGGGCAGAGATAAAACATGTTAACACAAACAAGGACAGGACGAAAAAAACAGACAACATACGAAACACGTAAACACAAAAACTATTGAATAAGTAATTGTTTTCAAAGGGTTAAGGTAGAGCGTGACACTTTGGTCTAAAATTAATTTGTGAAAAGATTTTCTTCAAAATTGGCATAAATGTCCAAAATGATGTACTCTTTCATAATTTGATTCAAAGTTCATGGGTTTCTTCCCTACTTTTCGAGTTATACCATGTTAAAGTATCAATATTTTACTATGAATTATATATTATAATATTATTATTATTATTTTATTATATATAGCCATAAAAACAGACAAAAATGTTCCATTACTTTTTCCCTGATAATAGATTTCTCTCATTTTTTGACATTTTGTAGATCTTGCAACAATTCATCATTTTAAATCAATTTAAAGTGGGGTTTCTTCCCTAAATTTTTGCGTACAGGCAAAAAGAGGAGCCAAAAACGATGAATTTTCATGATTTTTGCCAAATTATTCCCTTGACAATACTTTACCTAAGAATTTATACAACTTTTAGAATACCAGAAAAAAAAACCACAAAGACACTCGCTCACTCACTCATTTTTTCGGAAAGTCACATGACAACTGTCCTTCTCCACCGAAAGCTATTGCATACAGTAGCACGCTCTTTGGTTGACGTTAAAAACGTCTAATGTTTAATATCACTTTTCAATTTTTATAAAAAATGATTGTCGTTAGTCTGAAAACAGAATAGTTCGCAGAATTTCCTATATTACAATTGTCATTGTTCTGTTCTGTCATCATTTTCAACAGGCAACATATCAAAATTATTCAATTCAACTTTTATAAAAATCGACTCACGTAAGAAGTCTGCTTCATATGAATGATGAAACAAATTAGCAAGCAAAGGTGCACAATAAGTGTCCATTGAAATCCCTATTGTTTGCTGAAAACCACATCCACCAAACTTAACAAATATGTTGTCAGACTTGTCTGACACAATTTACCATAAAATTTCTAATATTTTTATCGCTGAAATTTCCTTTTTTTTGAATACAAAATTGTTTAAAACACCCGGTTTCTTTCCTTGTAATGCACATGGTCGATATCCTCGGTGCTGGAGTTGGCTTCCTTTTACGAACGTTTTGGTTATGAGTACTTTCCGTTTTCAACAGTTTTGGAATTTGACCTTCCAATGTTTTGATTTAATGCTATTGATAATAGTAGAGTGACGGAATGTCAATTTTGAAAAATTTAAATGACCCATCTGTCACATGGATTTTGAAAAGCTGTTTGATAAGCAAAATCATTCTTCTTTTAGGAAATGAATGTCGTCGCCATAATATCTGGTGCCATCATATCAAAAATCAAGTTCAAAGGTCATGAGTGGAAAACGTTCCAGGAAGTACAGAATAGTTAAAACGCGTTAAAATCTTAAAATATGGAAACAAAATGAAAGCAACACCAAACACGCTTAATATAAAGAACTATAAAGCTATTACAAGAAAAAAATGTTTCAAATGACACACACATACGCCACATCCGGTCTGCTAAAATTGTATGTAAAAAGATTGTTTTTAATACAAAAATAGTGTTTTATTTATATTTTATTGACATTTTAGTTATGTTTTCGTTCACATGATTAGCTGTGTTACCCAGCCTCACTATGGCAAATGATTTTACGGATCTTTATTCACGTATTTTGAGATCTGATCGAGTTTCCGTCACATGTCAAGTTGCATAAAAAATAAAAATGGAATACATGTTTATATTGAGATATTTTTGAAATATTCCATTCAGGATGGCAATACAAAATAGGATAGTTTAAAATTAAGTATAATAAGGGTTTATTTCACTATTCACGTGTTATGCAAATGGTTTACACTCCTCCCATTTAAGAAATGTTGATCATGCAGCACACATCAATCTATGCTATTTTCCTCGCACATGTATATATCTGACTACATTAGTGTGTCAAGTACGGCAATTACCCCTGAAATGGTTTGAAATAACAACACTTTAGAGAATCTGATTCTTCAGGCACCTCAGCTGCATCAGTTTTAACAACAGTTTGGTGATAGCGACAGTTTTTCCTCATTTTGACAAAGACACAAACATGTGCACGAAAGATCCTAGCTGTTCCTCACAGACACATTTAGTAACACAACATTTTTACAACTGCATAAACAAATCAAGTCTCTTAAAAAGACTGCAGCGATTATTAAATCAAAAATAATAGGTTCAAAGTTTTATATAAGAAACTCTGGTTATATAAAACTGCAAAAAAATCCTTTGTTTTTTCAATAGCGTCATGAATGGTGATCGTTTGCTAAGGCAGTCAGATTTGCAAAACGATCCGGATTCGTTTTCATTGCGTTATACAAGGCCTTTTTGAAACAAAAAGTCGTGATATCGAGTTACAACCACTAAGAGCATGCAAAGTCTGAACAACAGTTGATGGAAGATATACCAGAGTGAATGAAATAACAAACCTTCTGCTATCTACATGATCTATAGAATTTTAAAATAACTCGGTTTGAAACCAATCAGTAAGTCTGCTACTAGTATTGTTTTACTTCCAAGCATCATGATTTCGGCTATATCAGAGAGATGAACATAAAATGATCATGAAATGATAATGAAATGGAAGAATTGGGGACACAAAGCCAATTGGGTTGGAAATTGACTGCCATTGTAATTTCTAAAATGGATGAAAGCTAGGTTTTGATCGGACAATTAAGCTTCGTACATGGGGATCCTGCGGGTCCTACTCTTATCGAGATCTGCATCAGGGTTCTTTAACATGCGCAAAACTGAATATTTTATCCATTTTTTTATGACAGGACTGCACTAATTCAATCACCTGGGACACACATTCCAGTCGCTTTGTGGTCAAAGCGGCCTGACTCGATGTAAGTTTTCCGAGCACTCTTTAATGTCCCTCTTTACCGACAAGCTTGCCGCTATGGGCCTATTCCCCACCCACACCTTCACATGTGTTTTCCAACTGAATGAAGGAAATGCACACCTAAACAAACTTATTCGTGTTGTCAGATTTAAAAAAAAACCTTCCTTTTTCACCTCTACTGAAATACATTTCGTCGACTTGTACATGATGAAAGCTGCCTTTTCGTGATTCAAGATTAAAGAGGACATATGATCGCATACTGTAAACGTGGAATTTTCGCGTCTTTTTTTTTGTAAATGTTACTGATCTCTGGCGTGTGGGAATAAAATCGCGTTCCATCTATTCTGATTACTTATACTTTATACGCTTGAAAAGAAAGCAATCGCGAGGGGGATACTTTTGCGGATAGTTTAAGTTTGCGAATTTAGGGAAAATAATCGCCAGACAAAAATTGTCTCGTTAACGATATTCTTCTGCAATTTTCCAAACTCTTCACTTTTTCCGAATTTTGGAAGTAACCAGCTAAATACAAAGCATTATTTTGGAAACTATGGTTATGTTTTTTCAGTATTATGAAATTTTGTTGGCCGCCTTACTTAGATTTTTTTTAATAAGAAACTACTTTTAGGCAACTGAATCGTCAAAAATGGTTTTAATTTTCTTTTACTTGATTTTTTAAAACTAATAATAAAGCAGTTTTGGGGGGAAAATTGCAATGTAAAATTGATCACTTAACTGTTGCATAATCATTAAATTAAAGCTTTCGCGCTTTTAGGAAGACGAAAATTTATATAATGTGCGTGTACCGGCTAGAAATGTAACTGATTTTTGAAGAAGTTTGATACCAATGGCCACTTATTAACTTTCGTGAACAACATTCCGATTTTTACCGAACCATGATTTCAAAACAAACAAAAATGTATTTTGAAGTAAGAGCATATAAAGCTCTGGGTTTAATATAATTTCACATTTCTTCTTTATTTGACAAGTAAAACCTTTCAGCTATTAAGAAGTGTTAAACATGTAAATAACAACAACACACACGCACCTGTTATCCATTCATCGTGCTATATATTAACCGGGCCTATTTAACTGAAAACTCGACTAATTCAATGACACAAGATTCTCATTGGGGGGATTTCTTAACCACTTTCTCTTGTTATTGATATCATTTTAAAGGGGAACGGAGTAAGGAAAAATCAAAACAGTTACAAAAACCAGAACATACCTTTTCAGACCACGTTTGTTTACATCCATTTCATAAAGTATTTTTAGATGGGCTAGCGCGGGCACTTCCGAGTGAGTTCAAACTTGGGTCGTATGCATCTAGTTTGCATAATACAACTCGGGAAGCAAATGATTGTATAAAGACAATTTTTTGTTAAATTCTGCAAAACTGCACTATTTAATGGACTTTTTGTAGGTTTAATAATTTTTGTAGGTTTAATAAAATTTTATATCAACAATTTATATTTTTAATGCTTAAAAAGACTGTTAAAAAATTTATGATTTTTTGATTTATTATTACTTTAAAGCTTTATCTACTCTTTGAACCAAAAGACGCAACTTTAACACTGCCTCATTCCTTATTCATATTTTTTATAATCAAAGTCAAACACACCAACTATTCAAACGCACCCACAGGTTTTTGTTTGTAAACTTCAAAAACAAACTACATTTTTTCATAAATACTTGGTTTTCCGACTGTAAATATTGAAAAAATTAACAAAAACAACTATAAACTTAGCCAACATAATTTACAAAGGAAATAAGGTTAATATTGTAACAAAGAATGTAAACACAAATGACCTTGGAGTTAGAATTAAATCGATTTCGTCAAAGTGCTGTATATATTCCGAATAAAATATGTTATTTGCTCGAAAAAAAAATCTTGAACTATTCATTATAACTTTAAGTTAAAAGCATTTTTCTAAAATCTAAATCGGCTATTATTTCATTTTTACTTCTTAATATTTCATAGCTATATAACTTTTTGAATGAAAAAGTGCAAGTTCGCTGTGGGAGTAGAGAAAAACTTCAATTTTTTAGGCATTTTTTGGCTCCTATTCGGATACAAATTACATCTACAAAAAACTGAAATTTATTTTGTTTACTGCGTCTAAAATCTTAATTAATCCTTATATTTTTGTTTTCTGATCATGAGCCCTATAGGTAATAAGCGGAAATATTTTATTTTAGGTTAGATGGGGTGTAGGTACGTATGTGCCAATGGGGTACCTTCGAAAAACGTCATTTTAACGTCAGATGGCACCACATTTTTATGCGACGACAAACATTTTTTTGGAAGCTCAATAATCAATCTATCATTTTTGACAATCAAATTCCATGTGACAGGTGTGTCATTTAAACTCGAAAACTAAACGACTTTTTCACGTTTCGTCACTCTACTATAAGAGGTAACTCCTTGAAATATCGATATATAGCATATCCTAATAAACCGTTCATACCCGCGTTTTGGTATTTGTAATTTCGAATGGAAAACTGAGAATGTCGATTATTTGGTCTACTGTTTATTTGTTCTTTTTCTTAGACTCATTGATAACAAAGTATCGACTACTAGATATTTGTAGTCAGCAGATACCTGCGTTTTCCATTCTTTTTGAAAAAAGCTGCATTTAATCAGCTATGTCAATCGTGATTTGAATTGTTCCTGCGGAATAGAAGTGTCAAGTATGAATTACTATACTTAGACAACGAGATAAACGTTTTGAATATAGAAGTTTCATAGTGTTCGAACAACTACATATATTTGTTGTGGAATCTACTAGGATTGACAACATATTTTTTCTTTCATTGTCTAATATTGTAACCGTAGGTTTATGGGCTACTGTATGAAAGAACTTTTACTAAAAAGAAAATGGGATGGCAAATTGTGTGATTTTTTTTGTCATCTTAACAGTCATACAAGAGTATTTAATCTTAATCGAATCATGATTAATGTCAGTGGAGTTTTAATTATCCATTAAAAACGTATCCATGCTGCTAACATGTTTATATATAAGAACATTTAACATTTAGTAGGTTAAATCTTGATACATTTTTGATAAATTATTAAAAAGTTTTGATTTTTGATTATGATAAAGACATACTTTACTACTGAACCTTAGGATAGCTGTTTATCACATCAACCAAGCAAGTCCAAAATTGTTTAAAACATGTGCTCAATAAAGACTTGTTTACCTTAATGTACATATTTATTTTTGACATCCCTAAAACATCTTTGTTTTAAATTGAAAAGAAAAAAAATATTTGAATCGATTTTGCTTGCACTTTTATATATATATTTATATTAGTTAATGTAGATAATCTAGCTTAAAATATATAATAATTTTGTAATGATCTATTTATTGTCTTTTAATACAAGTTAGTTTTTTTTTATATAAAATGATTAAAATCACGGGTTTTTAACAAATTGTTGGGGGGGGGGGGGGGGGGTTAGCAATGGCACATAGAATCCCGCAATTAGCTAGGGAATAGGTAAATGACTCATGCTGTTAAAACGGATACTAACAGCTTATCTAAAATATTATTTTGGCTTTATTTAACCCTGATATTTATCTACAAAGCACATTGTTGTAGAATAGGGTCGTATTTTTATTTAAGTTAAACTTTAAGAATCGGGAAAAAAGTCCATCGAAAAAATTCACTTAAAAATTTTCAATATTGAGATATCTGCGCAAGAAAAAACAATGACTTGCAAAAAAAAAATGTTACGTATCCTGTACGTTATTTGAAAAAAAAAACTAAAACAGCTATCTACTGAAAAATCAAAGCGACATTTATGTACTAAAAATCGAAATTAAATTAAAGGATTTTATAATGGTTAAACGAAAGGCATGGTCTAAAAAGGTACATTTGTAGAACTGTACTTATTTTGTAAAATGTTTACCCCAAAATAAGTATAAAACAAGTAATAAAATTGGAAATAACACAACATTGTTGTTTAAATAGATGGCAAACGCAATGATGTGTAACCCAGTTCCGTTATTTACATAAGCAAATAAATTCGATCAGTACTTCAGATACACTTAATTTTTTACCCACGTGTTGATAATTTTTTGTGTGGAACAAATCGCAAATTGTATATTCGAATGTTTAACCTATCTTTTAAAATGCCCCAAAAGTCATATTAAATAAACAAAGAGGCACCAATGGGGCATTCGAGTGTCAAAAGTCCGAAAGGGCAACGACAAAACCGGTAAGCTCGAACAAAACAGCACAAAGAAACACAAAACACAAAATCAACCGAACGGAAATCAACAACGCGAACTCAAGTCGTAACAAAAGTGAACTCTGGTGCTCCGGAAGAGTAAGCGGCTCCTTCTTCATAATAAATAGCCTTAATTATGTTATTGACATCTGCTATCTATAAAAAGAACAAACAAAGATGTACCAATGGGGCCTTCGAATTCATTAGTCCAAGGCGGTAAAGACAATACCAGTGAACACGAACAAGAACAACACGAAGAAGCATTGACGTCTAGATATATATCAAACTTTCAGGCAAGCCAACGAAAAAAATAAAAAAAGTAAAAGTTCAATTCACCTCCATCTGTTAGTTATATGATACATGCATATGATGTCCAGTTTAAATGCCTGTTAATGACAATTTTGTTCAAGAAGCAGAGACACAATATTTTCAAGAAAAATAATAATAGGCTTAAACTTTACTTCAACATGCTTCTGCACTCATATGACTAACTAATTAACAATAGGAGTTTTTTCTTGAATAATGTTTTATCATTTTGCCATATAAGAGGCCAAATATAGGCTTTATCATATATATTGTCCTTTATAACTGTTTTGATGTAAATAAGCTTTAAGTTTACATTCTTGCACTTGTAAATGTTTTTTTCATTAGTTATCAACATAGAGTAAATCAAAACGCTCACATATTCCCTTGAATCAGCGACAATAAATTTCTAACAACGTACATGTTTGGTTATTATGGTTAAGCAATCCCAGCTTAACAATTGTGATCTTCGATTTTTTCGGTACATAAATGCATTCCTTGTCCTTTCTCTTGATCATTTGAGATTGACCAATCGAAATCGGAAGTTACTCTTCCGGAGCACCTGAATTCACTCTTGTTTCGACTGGAGTTCTCGTTGTTGATTGCTATTCAGCTATTTTATGTTTCCATGATTTACATGTTGTCTGTTTTTGTCCCGTTCTTGTTGGTGTTCACTGGTTTTGTCTCTGCCCTTTCGGACTTTTGACATTCGGATGCCCCATTGGTACCTCAGAATAAATTCTGATTCTTTATTTAACATGCTATGGTCAGAGTGGTCAGATCAAGTTGTCTTAGAAATATCTTTCATGTACCAAAATCGGCCAAGACGAAACATTTCAATAATTGAATGTCAATTCTAAAATCGGGAAAACCGTTTTCCGAATGTTGAAAGCACAAATTTAGAAACATACGTAATCTTTACACAGGTATTTGGCTTATGACATGCACATAACTATGGCTTGGTTTGGATTAGGATTGTAGAAAAAAATTCTATGATGATATATTTTTTCTCATATCAGGTGTGTAAGTGCAACTGTTAAAGACAAAAGATTTTTGTTTCCTAGATTTTAGACATCGAACCATGTACCCTTTCATGACCATTTATAACATGACAAAGGCCTATCACAACACGAGATCGTTTTATTCTTTATTTTTACTGATCCCAACGTAGACCTATCTTTACTTTTGTCATCTACCTGGATAACTATAACAGACATTATACAATGAATAGTTAATGTAATTTCATAGAAACAGGACAAATAAACATAGTGAATACAATAACAGATATTAAAAGACCATTTGGAATGGTAACTAAAAAGTCTACCACTTTTAACGTGAAGGTATACAACAATAACTCCGTATTAGAACATAAGTGGTTAGACCATTCCGTAGGCGTAACTTTAATTGATAATCAGTATCAACTGAAAAATCAAAACGACATTTATGTACTAATAATGATTCAAAACAACTATATTACTTAATTCAATTAAAGTTGTAAAGAGGTAGGTTATTGAAACCATGGTATGAAAGAAAAAAGGTGTACCAAAATGGTAATCAAACAAACACAAACTCGATTGACAAAAAATCCACCATTACGAAACAACCCACAAAACAACAACAAAAAACACAACTACAAAACACACACACATTACAACAAAACAGCATTCAGCAACGTGAACTCAGGATAACACACACACATTACAATAAATCCGCATTCAGCAACGTGAACTCAAGTCGAAAGTAGAGTGAACTCAGGTGCTTCGGAAGAAAGCTTTTAAAAAGTAACGATATCTTCTTTTCAGTCCTAAAACCGGTGGCATTTAAACAGTAGAATGTGTATTCATCGAAAAAGATAGGAAAACCAATTTGAAGGTTTATCCTGATTGTCAAGTGAATGAAAAGTTTTTTCTTTAAAGCAAAAGGGCCATTTTATTTAAGTTGTTATTAAAATAAACTATTTAGTTCTGAAAAAAAATTTCAAAAAGTGAAGAAAAAAAATGAATTAAAATATTTACGATTTATTTTGAATTGGGAAATTATAAAATCAATAGACAAATTAAAGAACTAAAATGGATAGAGGATCTCCAAACAGAGACACCAAATGGAGCAAACATAAAGAAAACCCTAGGAATACTTTGGAATGAGTATTGATGACTTCTGGCACAATTCTGGACGTCACACTTTGGCACAACGTCGCTAACGTCGCCTATGACGTCACTCACCTTGACGATGTTATTGTTGGAGATGATAATGAGACATCAAGATGGTGTAACTTAACCAGGACTTTTCCACTCCCGATGAAGGCTGAATAGCCGAAACGTAGAGACATTTGAGCCGTAATAAATAATATACAATAGAGTAACGTTTAGCAATTTTTATGAAAAATATGCTATTTCTTTAAATGTATATCTTTCTATCTGCAAATTTTTTAGCCATGTACTGTCAGAGATGAAGTCGGAATAAAATAAAGAAAAAGACAATTTATTTTTCCATTCGGCCTTGACAACCGTCATTTTTAAGTACACGATTAACCGGTAAATCTTACGTCATAGAACACGTTTACCTTTTACACCTGTGTCCCTAAAAGAGATTTTTTAAAACATGAAGGGGGAGGTTTGGCGCTCCTTAAAACCTGTTTTAACCCACCATTTCTTTTAATTTGAAATTCCTGTACCAAGTCAGGATCATTGTGATCTTCAATTTTTTCCGGTATGTCTCATGTTTATTATCAATTAAAGATAAAACTTGCTTTGTCCCTTGAAAGTTTGAAATATAGTAAAATATTCAATTCAAAGGGATTTTTTAATGTTAACAATAAAATATGATTTTCAAACTAAATTCTATCGTTCGTAAAGGTAATCACCTAACATTTCCACAAGTTTGGAGAATTTACTACATGTAGTACGCCTTGCTGATTTTTCAAAGGCTGAGTTGACATTTTTATCTTTTCCAATTTCCGGCAAGTTTCACACTCGAATTGATAACCTATGCTCCTTTGCTGACCTTTTAAACAAATGTTTACACAACACAAAAGATTCTTTTATAACATAACATGCCCCACGTATATGATATTAGTCAGATTCATGTGCAATAAATGAACATTGAAAATTGTTTATACATGTTTTATGCCGATGTTATTGTTATTGTCATCGTCAAAAAAATGAAATCTCAGAAGATCTACAGGTGAGATCATTGGATACCACTAGATATTAAACCGTTTAAAATCATTCCATAAAATGTTCCTATGGAAACATCAAACTTAATTGTATATAAACACAACGTTGTTTTTGGTATACGCTATTTTATTTTAAGCCACGAACATTTATTAAATACAAAGAGAGCAAATAAAAAAATTCAACAACTAAACTGAAATAATGTTTTAAACCAAATCTAAGTCGAGTTATAATCAAAGTTGCCTTTTTTTATTACTACAAAACCAATTGTTACTAGAAAGTTTGCGCTGATTGGTTGAAAATTTAACTACAGTATATATTCGTAGGCTTATTTTGATACTAAAAAACCCCATAATTTTTATTACATATATCAAACTTTACTTCAATTTGGATTTTTAACATCCCTCTTCCGAATCAACACTTTTGTGTTGAGTGACATATCAAAGAAGCAGGGGTATCCGAATGTCAATAGTCCGAAAGGGCAGAGAAAAAGCTATAAAATTATCCGTTCGAAATATAAAAAAAGTTACAAAATCCTTGGGTTCATATGATCCCACACATCATTTGATCTTAGCCGTTATTTTGTTCCTATTTCGGTGTATTTCATTTAATTTTTATATGTCCTTCATAATTAACAATATTTGGCATTTTCAATATTTGTGTACAGCGCCTCTGATGAGTCTTTGATAGACAAAACGTGCGTTAGGCGTTGAAAAATTTATTGTCTTGATCTTTATTGCTACTTAGTTTTTTTTTCACTAAGATTCTAGGATTTTTAAATTCCTTTACATATATTTATATCGGTTCTACTAAGTGATGACAGCGGATTAATTATTGTACAAATGTACCAATTGAAAAAATACTGTGCTTTTTGTGATGAACAAAAAAACGTCCTGTATGTAATTAGATTTGTTAGTATCGTTCAAACTGACTACTCAAAGCAAGTGCAAAACCATAAATTAAAACGTAGTAAAATTTAAAAAGTAACTTCGCAGGATAAATACATGTTAAAGGCAATACAAATTTGTTTTTTCATGTTATTTGCCACATGTTAAAAGCTAATAATATTAATAAGTGCACATATGTAAACATTAAGATTGTTTACTTGTTAAATATATTTTGTACACTCCTACACGGATATCTTTTAAAAATATTTATATTTACACGTATTTGAACAGAATATCACACCTTGGGAACATTTTTATCGAAACCGATTGCACCTCGAATTTGCTGAATTGTTTGAAAAAGGCAGAGTTACAAGTGGGGCATCCAAATGTCAATAGTTTTCAAGCAAGGGTATACAAAAACTGACAACATAAAACACATAAAAAAAACCAAAAAAAAACCCAAAACAAACAGAATAGCAATGAACAACACGGACTAAAGTCGTAATGAGAGTAAACTAAGGTGCTCCGTAATAGAAAACTGTAACCATATTTCTGCTTTATTTCTAATACTCCCCATATTTGTATAGGCATTTTCAATAATTTTGGTTGAGCAGCCGGATGAGTCTTGATTTAGCGAAACACGAGTCAGGCGTAGCACAATTTGTTGTCTGTAACTTTGTTGTATTTTTTATCACTGACAAAGTATACAAATTACTTTATGGTGTATAGATAAAACAAACACAAGATTAAATCAGAAATCAATTATAATTACTAAGCCAATTTGTAAATTCTTGAATGTACTAATTTTACAGTTGCTAAATGTATTACGTTAAAAAATGACATTTTTACCGTTTTTATCTTGAAAAAAAAAAAACTTCTAAAGAAACCTTTAGAAAAAGAGCCAAAAAAGTAAATAAAATTATATCACACTGCAAATAGTTAGAGATTCTTTTTACCATATAATTATGAAATAGAATATCACGAGTAAAAGGACGATTTCATGATTTTTATCATTATATTGATATTATAAATTGTTGTAGGATTTAAAATTCCAATACAAACTCTTCGTTGTCCTTCTCAAAACACCAAAGAAAAAGCCAAAAACAAATAATTTAATACAAAGGAAGTAAAATTGCAGTTGTTCCATCATATACAAAAGATTTGTTTGACCAAAAAAATGGTTTTATGCCCCACTTCCAAAGTACCATATTCCGCATTTCAGCGATATGAAGACGATTTTTGTTAATAATATGCTAAACTATTTTTTCCCGTCCTTATAATACAGTATTGGTGCTCTTTCTTACCTTCCTCCATAACACCCATATTTCTGGCAAAATCAATTATACACAAACAAGTGCCAATCAAAGTCAAAATTAGCAAAGCACATGTTCTGATGGGCACCATTGTCAATTTTGTATCGGCACACAATGCTTGTCAAATTGTAAAAGTCGTCTTCTTTTGTTCAATGTGAACTCTTAATTCAGTCGCTAGATTCGTATTCTTTTGTTCAATGTTTAAACTTTTAATGAAGTCTTTCGAGTCTTATAAAAGCAGTATGACCATCCGTGTATCAATATATCATTTATAGATTCGTTATGGTCTTGTCATACTTATATAGTTAATTCGATAAGAAGTAAGTGATGCATTTTATTTTTATCCTTCTAAACCATCAGTACAACCTTGTACACACCCGAACATGATTAATGTATTTTTTAATGTTCTTATTTTTCAAAATGATTTCGAGATTTTATTGCTATTTATCGCCACCAGAAGCAACGGTCTGTGGTCTTTCAATTACGTATTTTATTTACTTAAATGTCAATTTATTTTTTATGGATGTACTGATCATCAATTTATAAAAAAGTTTTAATTTTTTAGTGAAGGTCTAAGGAAACGAAGTTGCTACAAAGATACACCCAAACATTTTGATACAGAAAATTAAGCACAAAGGGAATTAACTTTAGATAATTATGTTAAAGCAAGAAATTGAGATGATAAATAGAGTATTTTTATGAAGATGAGAAAGATTATTTGGCCTCAAATGTAAAATGTTTTCTTAACATATTTTACATATCAAATAAAAGAGACAAATGCAGAAATGTATCTTCTTACAGAATATAAGTCTATATTTTTACATTTATATACACGCATATCTACAAATATACATACAATCTTTCTTCAATTACTGAATAATTTCTTTTCTTCAATTTGTTTAACCATAGCTATAATATACATATTGATAGTTCACATTAAAAGTTATGATTGCAGCTTTTGTTTATGTACAGATCAAATAAGATAACAAGGATGTGTAGAATTTTAATTGTTTATTCATCGACATCTTACATATATCATGACTCTTCAAACTCTATATTTTAACAATTTTTCCATTTCTTTTTATTTTCGGTAACGGAGAGCTATCTCCCATTTTTAAGAGTCTTTTATAACAACAGTTATGAAATGCATACTAATGTAATATAAAAATGGCTGAGAGAAGCAGAGGTACTTATTTCGCATCCGAATGTCTAAGTCCTTAAGGCCGAGACAAAACTAGTAAACAAAAAACAAGGACAGGGCGTAAAACAAACAACATATAAAACATGGAAACACAAAAACTATTGAATATCAATTAACAATGCGAAGTCTAGTTGTAATAAAAGTTAACTCAGGTGTTCCCGAAAAGTAGGCGGTTCCTGCCTGCTACAGCACACCCGTCGCGCTGAAAATTAACTAATTATGTGTATATATTTATGTATACATGCATTTCTATTGTCTGTGTATATTTGTATGTCATGTTTTGTAATGTGTATAGTCGATTTAAAAGCTCATAAGAGGTTGTGTTACTTTGTTATATATGCATCGACTTTAAATAAAACTTTGATTGATTGATTGATTGATTGATTGACGACAGTACCCGAAGAGCAACGTAACCTTGTGATAGCAAATTTTGTATCAAACGTGGTGAAGCTCTGCCAAGGAAATCTAAATATTCGATCGAATATTCAGATTTCTAGAGGCCATATTAACATGTTACATTGATAAAAATCGTTACAGGTTAATAACATACAAAATATCATGTTAGACTGTTGGATTGTTTTTACATTGAGTAAAAGTAAGGAATAAACAAGAGGCTCCCAGGAGCCTGAATCGCTCACCTGGTCTTGATGTCAACCCTATGAAGAACTTTGTAAAACTTAATAAGCTGAACATTTAAGCAAGCAACAGCTTTTTTCTCTTTTATCAATAGTTTTAATTCTGTAGGCCAAAAATGTGTAACATGTTATTTTAAGGGCCGTCTGACAACTCTGACTCTTTAGAGATCTTTGTTGGGAGCTTAATGAACTGAACATTAAAGCAAGCAACCAATTTTCTTTTTCTGCTATAGTTTTTATCATAAACCCCAAAACATGAAAACATGTTAATTTAGGGGCTGTTATCCCTAAAAGGGGTCATCTGAAAACTTCATCCCTATGAATGCTTTTGTTAAGCTAAATGAGCTGAAGATTTAAGCAAGCAACAGCTTTTCTCTATCTGCAATAGTTTTCATTCTATAGGCCAAAAACACTATTTTTAGCCTTTAAGGGGCTGTAACCCCTATAAGGAGTCATCTGACAACTTTGACCCTATGAAGACTTTTGTAGAGCTAAATGAGCAGATCATTTAAGCAAGCAACAGCTTTTCTCTATATGCAATAGTTTTCATTCTATAGGCCAAAAACACTATTTTTAGCCTTTAAAGGGCTGTAACCCTTATAAGGGTTCATCTGACAACTTTGACCCTATGAAGACTTTTGTAGAGCTAAATGAGTTGATCCTTTAAGCAAGCAACAGCTTTTCTCTCTCTGCAATAGTTTTCATTCTACAAGCCAAAAACACTATTTTACACCTTTAAGGGGCTGTAACCCCTATAAGGGTTCATCTGACAACTTTGACCCTATGAAGACTTTTGTAGAGCTTAATGAGTTGATCATTTAAGCAAGCAACAGCTTTTCTCTATCTGCAATAGTTTTCATTCTACAAGCCAAAAACACTATTTTTCGCCTTTAAGGGGCTGTAACCCCTATAAGGGGTCATCTGACAATTTTGACCCTTTGAAGACTTTTGTAGAGCTAAACAAGCTGATCATTTAAGCAAGCAACAGCTTTTCTCTATCTGCAATAGTTTTCATTCTACAGGCCAAAAGCACTATTTTACACCTTTAAGGGGCTGTAACCCCTATAAGGGGTCATCTGACAACTTCGACCCTATGAACACTTTTGTAGAGCTAAATGAGCTGAACACTTAAGCAAGCAACAACTTTTCTCTATCTGTAATAGTTTTCATTTTAGAAGCCAAAAACATGAAAAAATGCTATTTTTTGCCTTTAAGGCGCGGTAACTCCTATAAGGGGTCATCTGACAACTTCGACTCAATGGAGACTTTCGTAGAGCTTTTGATGCTGAAGCAATAGCGTGGCATCAGATTTCATCTATCTCTTATACTTTTTGATTTATAAGCCAAAAACAGTAGTTTGACCCCCCTGGTCTATTTTTAGTAACGGTGGCCATGTTTTTTGACGGATCAAAAATCGAAACACAAGTTTGGTGCAGGACACCCTTAATATCAATCATACCAAGTTTCATTGAATTCTGTTCAGTAGTTTCAGAGGAGAAGATTTTTGAAAAATTGTTAACGGACGACGACGACGACGACGACGACGACGACGGACGCCAAGTGATGGTAAAAGCTCACATGGACCTTTGGTCCAGGTGAGCTAAAAAAACTGTTCACATCAGTGTATAATATCTTATGTAAAGAAATTTAGTAAGCAAAAAACTCTGAAAATGGAAAAAATGTCAACTAAAGAGAAAATACATCTATGAACAGATTTCGAACTTTAATATATTTTCATTTATTTATTACATATAACACCAACATACTGCAACAACAGTTTAAAGGACATTTAAAACGATAAGCAATTAAAAAGCGTTTCAATGGCGGATCCAAGGAGTGTTTGGGATTGGAAACCCCTTTCCTCCGAGTTTTTTTATACTTTGTGTTAATTTTTAGTTATATATGAGAACCCCTCTTTCTCCTAACAGTTCACTGTACGAGGACCGCCCCTTAATAGGAAAGTTTTGGATTCGTCCCTGACAATTTGATAATCAATACTCGGTATAAAAGTTGAGGCAAGAAAACCTGCACAAAACCATTACACTATTTTAGACATTTTCTCAATATAAAGTCATTTTAAAATGACAACTTTACTACACTCTTTACATACTTGTTCAATTTGTAGCCATCATTGCAACAAAAGTTAACATTATCATTTGCAACATACTTTTGATATGTTTTTACAAGTTTCACCATGAAAATGAAGACGGATATAAGTATATCAAATTTTCGTTTTAAACACCTATAAAATTTCTCAAGGAAAATAGAATTGTCAACGATATCATCACAAATTCAATGTACAAGTTTTGATAGTGTTTACTTGAACTCTTGTTTGTCGTGCTAGACTTTAGCAGCTGTATGGTGTAAGGGGCTTTTCCTGAAATACAAAAAATATATCAATATTTAAATTGTGCTAGCAAATTACACTTAGTTTCAAGAAGTTGCACCTGAAGAAAAAATATGATGTAGTTTGTATTGGACCATAAACTATCTCATTTGGCTCGAAATTGAGTCAAAAGTGGCCACTGAATATATATATAATTCAGATAAATGTTCGTGAAAACATAAAATACCATATATTTAAGCCTGTAGATAATTTGTATTTAAATGAATGAATTCAATAAAATTACCATACTAGACCGATTCGATCTACAATTTCCTTGTTGTGTAATTACCTTATTATAGCTTTTCTTCTTAACAATATGAGATTGATCATCTTAGATTGGTGTTTTTGTTCCTACCTTTAATTTAAACACTATTATAAGCTGTTTTATAAGCATTGAGAAACCTTATACAATACTACTTCACCTTTCTGCTGGACATCTTGATGAAAAACTTTTAAGTCGGTAGCTGGCGATCCAGGAAGAGATTCTATAAAGGTTGGTTTCTGGCCATTTGTCACGCTAATCTAGAATAGTTAAAAGCAAAAAGTATGAGTGTTCATTCTGCTATTGTATGTTGATTTTTATCTCTTTTGACATCCCTGCATATATGCACATATGTCCGAACATTCAGCCTCTGTTTTAGTTCTGCTTTATATATATTTTTCACTTTATATTAAATTGTGACTTTTATATCCAGGGGATTCTGAAAACGTCAAAAGAACAGAGAGTAGAACGGGTTGTCTACATGTCTTCTCATGCAGAGACAGCATGAAGCAATTGTTTGATCCGAATTTAATCAGATTAGGATGAATTACTAGAAGAAAATGAGATGTAAAAGAAGTATACACAACCTACAATATAAACGACAATTTAAAAAATATCCACAATGGAAAATAGGAAGCAGCCTTCAATATGACCAGTGGTCGCTATTCGTTGTTTTTCAATTGGCCCTGAATTGAAAATAAACTACATATGATTCAAGCCCAATCCTACAGTGCAATGAAAGACCCTCTACTTGATGAAAAAAAAAACACTATTAACATTAACTCGACGAAATACAAACATAAGCTTTGATTAAGATTCCTGGCTTAGAACAGGTACATTTAAAATGTGAAGGGGTTAAACTAGTTTTGAATTAACCTTCTATCATAATGCTCCTCAGTATAGAAGTACATATTATCTTTAAATTAATTTTTCATTCAAAGATGAACAAGTTGACCCACTCTGTAACGTTGTATCTGTAAACAGCAACTCACCTTTCCTATAGATTTAGCATTGAGATCAGACCAGAACAAGTTGTTTTTATATCTGGATAAACACAATGGCTCCCCTAAAAACTCTTGGTTTGTAACAACAATCTTAAACTTTTTTCCATTGTAACCGACGTATTGTAAAGACTCTGACCTGAGAACAGAAAAGAATCAATATTCTATTTTCTCATTGTAAATCGCATTGCAGGTTTAACCTGGTTCTGTGGTGCCACATCTCTCTAAAATGTAAGCCAAATATATAATAATCTACGCAATAATAAAATATAATGTTAGTTTTACAACACGATTTATACATGAGAAAATGTAAGCTTGGTATTTTTGGGTCATATTCTTGATCAAATTAAAAAGTTTTAAATGTTAATCTTTTAAACATAAACAACTTGCAGAAAATAACAAGATAGGTAAACAAGCTGCAATTTAAAAACTCAAAAATGAAAGACAGCCAGAAGCCTTCAATGTGACCAGTGGTCGCTGCTCGTCATATTGTATTATTTTGACCAACATTTAGATATAATAATACATAAGATTCAACACTTATCCATAAAATCCATTTTTGGATATATATCAATTATCTTAAAGACGGTAGTGTTCCCAGAGACAGGAACAAGCATCAGATCTGACAAATATTCCTGTCAAGATATTCAAAGAGTACTTTTAACTGCCAAACACAGATTTGTTTACCTAGCATCAGTCCAGTATATACGTCTTTGCTTCATATCTAGTGCAAGACCCTTCGGTCTTCCCATATTGTGTAAATCGTCATCAGTTATGTTGTAAACTGTAAAAATTTGTTTACTACGTAAGTCGTATCTTTCTATACAAGCACCAGGTGCATAAAGGTCACCCTCTGACTGGATCCAAAACAAATATCTACAAAGGTTGAACATTTTGTAATTCAAAATTTTGATATTTTCGATAATAAGGTGGGTAAGATTGTCGCATACATGTATATTGTATATTACTCATGCCATAGGTCGCGTTGACATTAAATATTTTGGCTCTTATCATTACAAGCTTAATAAAATTGCAAACGGTTTACGTATAACAAATAACTGTGTACGTTCATTAAGAAACTTCGTACATCGTTATAAATTTGTAAGTAATCATTTGAACTCGCATTATTTTTATTTTATTTTAAAGCAGAGATAAATAGATTGCTATCTTTATCAATACTGAATTGTCTAGAATGTCGTATTATATGTCTTAAAATTGGATTGCTAACATGACTAAAGTTCTAATAATTCTCTATAAAAGGAAAGGAATTCCACCGTCACTTACCCCGAAAATGGATCAATAACTAAAAACTTGGGATTTTTATTTTCGTCCGGGAATTTATAAAGAACCGTCGGATCTGTTCCGTCTAATTTAGCAACTTTGAGTGTAGCCGGATATGATTCCAACCAGAACAAATGATCCGTGACCCAGTCGACTGCTATACTCTCTATGATTGAAGGTCCGACATCTATAATGATAGTTAAGTCTCTTGCTTCTGCAAACATACATGACAATAAAATGTAATGTTAAATTCCTGTCTATGCAAGGTTGTGTCAGTTGCAAACACAGAATGATAAAAATCAAACAGAAAGATATATTTTGTCAAATAAGACACTATACCATTATTCAAAAGGAGTGGAAAAACGAAATAATTATAAAACATCTACCTAAAATTTTTTAAAGATACAGACGTCGATTGCAGTCATATCTTATGGAGATTAAAGTTAAAGTGTAAGGAGGCATAATATTAAAAGATGATTAAAAGTAAAGTTATATTATTGTCAAATGTTTCACGTTTTTTTTTCAGAGCAACTATATATGCAGTCTACATCATCTCCATTATCGTTCAGCCTTGGAGTCTTGTTTGTAATTAACACAATTAAATTCCAAGTTTAAAGTAAAAATAATTAATCTAACATGCCATTAATTTATCTCCAACGTTGTTAAGAATTACAATTACATGCAAACCTGCACGTGTAAAACATCCTTCTAAAATCAACAAACCACTTCAATGCAAATGCACCAAAAACTAATTTGATTAACCCTTTTCCACTTCACAAGATTAATCACATGACCAAAAAATAACACGTGATAAGTGCTTTGCAGAATTGATCATCAAATCAAGGAATTAATACAGTTTAAGCTTGCATCAATGGCACTTTTATGTTGCAGCTTTATCAAGGGAATTATTGTCTTAGTACGCATTAATTTGGCAAAGGGGTATGCTATTACAGTTTTCATCGTTAACTAAAGATAAAGACATCATTTTGAATACTATATAATATTATGTAACCCCATAAACAAGCTGAATGTTGACTTTAATTGTTGTTGGAGAATTTCAATGTTCGTGATGAATTTTAGATAATTTAAAAATCATAGATGCTTGGACCTTATCTTAAAAATCTTGATGAATTGTTATTCGATGACTAAAGAATAATAAAGATTGAAATGCATGATTTTGACATAAAATGTGCATTTAAAACATGAAATATGCATTATTACACGGAATAATTGATAGAGATGAGACAATATTGTTACAATCAGGAATTTTTAAACTTAATTGCTGTACCGTTTCATAATTTAGTAACTGATGATTCAGTTCCTACAGGTAAACTATTTCAAAATCTCTTTTCAAAACTCTACATGGTACAGTAAAATTTAGTACTGCTAATTGTTAAGGGAAAAAGACTATATGATTATGAAGCAAATTAGATATTGAAATAAAACACAGCAAAGGTACAGTGCTTTATTGTTGCACTTCATTCGGAAGTCACAGGAAAGCCTTTGGGGCCTGAGTGGCAGAGTGATTAGGTCGTCGCTGGTATAAATATCACACCATTGATCACTAGCCGATCACCTCTGATAAGGTTTATCTGTTACCTGCCCAAGGTCGGTAGTATTATCAAGGTACAACAGTTTCCTCCACAATTAATACTGGCAGTCCTACATGGCACAGGTACGTCAAAAAGGATGTTAGACGCTAACTCACACATAGATAAGCCTTAAGCGTAAAGAAAACGCCATCACCCCCTGCAAATTATGACGATACCTGGAATGAGCTTGAGCGGAACTTGCTAATTTACATTCACATATCCTTACCGTCTAATGTTAACGTCGCTCGAAACATTCTTCCATCGCCCTTCTCTGCCCAGAACAGAAGTTCTTTCTTAAAATGAAAATCTATGCCTGCTCCTGTGCCTTGCTCTAGACCTTTATATATTGGGATCAGGTCTTGTGGCGCTACATCGTACAGTAAAATTTGGTTATAGGTCGCTAGAAGTAGTATGATTCGTTCATTGAACGAAGTATCTGAAATAAAGGTGTATTCTGTTTTGTAAGATATGTAGTTCGGTAGAGTACATGTATGCAGACCTTACATTTTTCAAGTTGTTTCATTTCTCTAAAGGAAGGTTTTGAAATCAATCGTACCCGTTCTATTACTATTTTTACCTTTTTACTTTTGTTACCTTTTTAAACAATTTTCTTCCTTTCAGGCGCCCTTCATGACAAATATGTGCATAATGTTTAAGTTTAGTGTATTCCTTTTCAAAGTGTTATTAGTTATCTTATTTGTTGGTATAAGGTGATTCATATGACTATATGTGCATATATAGACAAAACTCGTGTCACTTACTTCTAAAAGCATTTTTATGTTTTAAGGTACTTGTTCGCAAACGATTTTTCATGTTTGACAAACTGAATTGGAAATTAGCAACACGACGGATGTGTTATAGCAAGCAGACACCGCTTACTCCTCCGGAGCACCTAATTTCACTCTTTTCACCACTTGAGTTCGCGTTGTTGATTTCCATTCGGTTGATTTTATGTTTTGTGTTTCTTCGTGATATTTTTGTTCGTGTTTACCGGTTCCGTCGTTGTCCATTCGGACTTTTGACACTTGAATGTCCCATTGGTGCCTCTTTGCTTCTTCTATTTTCCTAACATTCTTACATCTCAAAACTTGCAGCTTGACTTATATTTTATGTTAAAGCAAGTAAATTTGTGAGCCAATGACCACTATTGATACCCCCGCTCCCAAAATGATGCCTTGCTTAGAAAATTAAGTATTCGGTATTCAAAACAAAAAGATGAACTAGGAGCATATAATCTGTATACACCATATTGTACTATAGGATAAAGCCGATACAACATTGTTAAGCCTTGTAGTTGTTCATAAAACTGTTACAGAAATTTTGCATTTATGTCCATTATGTGTAAAAACGTAAGTGTTCTGTTAACTGGATGTAGATGACATAGGAGCGTAGTCTTGGTCTACACCATACGGTTTTATTGAATAAAGTTGTATACTAAATATCAGACCTCTTCGTCTTGTCATTGGTTAAAAAAAATAGCAACGAAAATTTTGCATGTATGTCCATTATGTGTTTTAAAAACCTAAATATTCGGTAAACAGTAAGTGAGTGAGTGAGTTGGTGTTTGACGCCCTTTCAACACTATAGATGTTATTTCAAACCGATGAAATTGAAAAGATTAATAAAATGAATATGATTTTATCATAAAGAAAAATATGGAGATAGAGAGGGAAACAACACATAAAACAGCAAATTTTGAAGTACCACCTGAAAAGGGGAGAGGTCGTTAAAGGCGGAAAATTTAGCCTTTGTGGTGCACTACTTGCGTTTCGCGAAGGGATCTTCGTACCCGGAACGTGGCACTCTCCAAACACATTTGTCCATTATGTTTTGCGGTCAGGTTTTCCGTATAATAGCATGACGACACCATCATTCATAATAACAGAGCTGGCCCATTCAACCAGCTGGAGCACACAACCCAGTCGCTCTTGGGACTAAGCGGCCTAACCCGATATCAGGTATAAGATCGCTCTTTAGCGAATGTTTGGTAAACAGGAAGTAGATTACCTAAGAGCGTAAAACTGGTATACACCATATGGAACTATAGGATAAAACTGTATACAAAACATCAGATTTTACCTCATGCACATGTAGTTGCTTAGAAAACAGCAACCGATATTATGTTACGGACGAACGAACGGACGGGCTTACGAATGGACAGACGGAAGAACAAGTGTAAAACAGTATACCCCCTCTTCTTCGAAGCGTGTATTACAATCGATGGTTGTAAAGTAAATATTGCTTTAGCCTCAATGTGTCTAAATTATGAAAGATTACACGCATTAAGTAATCTAAATTTAATATAAAATGTCAGATGATCTATACAAAAATTGCCTGTCATTTTACATTCGACTCATTGGGCTTATTTTTCCATTAACCCGTATATAAAATTAGTTCCCAAGAATGCCAAAAGCAAAGCCATTTCTCCATGAAGCACAATAATGAAATTTAATTAAACAAGAATTCTCGGTAGTTTCGGACGAAACCAAACGAGGTTAGTAAGGACATACCATATCACCTCGACTTCATACTGCCCATCGACCGAAACTGAATGTTTACTAAATATACTCACCCACCGCCACTTCTTTCGAATCTACAGCAGTATACGTATACAGGAGCTCTGTGGAATCAAATCCAGTATCGTTATAATCTGTCTCCAAAGGAATGCAAATATCTTTCTCAGGAAAATTCTCACAGTCTAAAATTTTCGGCCATGAATATTTATACTGTTTCATGACACTTATACACTTAGTTTTAGCATCCATGCACAGGTCTCGACAAGGAAGTATAAAAGTATCAAGTTCCGTACAGAATGGGACGTAAAGTGAACATAGGAATTTTTCTAAATATTTACTGCAGCCTAGCTGTACTAAGGGATCGAAATGAGATAAAATTTTATCTATATTATCTTGGTTATTATGATTAAGGGAATTAGGAAGTTTTGTATAATTGTACGGCATATTTTTACAGAATTTGACAGTTATAACTTCACAGCTGTCCGGGATATTTTTACCGGAAGTCAATACAAAATGTAGTTCCGCAGCTAATATTATGACGTAAAATTTCCAGCATTTCCAAACTGACTCCATTCTTATTTTACTTCTCTGACATGACTTTTACGTCCCGGGTGTCATAGTGTTAGTGTCTGAAAAAGAAAATGAATGCAAATAGATATAAAATTATACATGTAACAGTCAGACAAGAAAAGAAAATACGACACTGCTCTACTCTATGAAAAAAGACATCTTGTGGTTTGGTTTCGACTGTACACGATATACTGGTATCATTCTTTTAGATTTTTATCCATCTTTTAACTTGTTCTGGCACAAATCTGTTCATTATATGAATCCACTACCAGTAAACTTGTAACATGGTTGAGGGGGCCAATGGGTTTATTTCGTTCTCCCTTATTGGCGATTTTTATATTCCGTGAATTGTGATTTGTTGAAATATTTTTCCGTGTATCGTGATTGGATATTGCACGGGAACCGATCTCAGCAAAGTTTTGTGTCCGTGACTCGTCTTAGGCATGTTTTACAGTTATACACAGTCAAACTTTTATCCGTGATAAAAAAATTAGCCATATTTCCCTGTTTCGTTATTTGCATTTTTATTCTTCGTGATTGGTGGTCAAGACCCCCCCCCCATCAGGACCCCATGGTTTCCTGTTCTTTCTAATGTGAGTAAACACGATGGCAAGCAAAAATTGTCTTTTTGAAAATCGGGAAAAACAATGTTACAAGATACACAAAACAAATAAAACAATGCGAACAATATCATATCCCTATGTATATTCCGCCCTGATCAAAGCAAAGTTATATCATCATATTGACCCATTTCTGAACATACGAAAGCTCTTAAATATCAGCAAAGACATAAAAATACTAATTAGTGATTACGTTAATTAATATAACAATTATGATTACGACAGGGAAAAGAAAAGAAAGTGTTAACGTCAGGTATAATTATCAGTTTATGATATTTTAAGCTTCTATTTGCCTTTGTTCGTTAAGATGATGATTGTTCATAAGAAATGCAAATAACCCTTCACTAGTTTTTCATATGAATTGAAATTAAACACTAATAAAGATGTTCAAACTCAGTGTATTATCATGATATTGAAAATAAAAATTCAGATGTCAAAAATAACCAAATTTAATATTTTGAAATGAAAAGGCATCTGCCATCATAATGAATAATATTAAAACAGCAAGTAGAGCTCTACCTCTGAGGACTGTTGGTTAAACTTCAATGGAAAATTAGTTTTAGGAGAATGTTAGAAGAGTAGCAGATTCTCATAAAATGATATTTTGATTACCAAACATATAGTTTGCCTTAAGTTTTTCATACTAGGAAGTATAGAAAAATTTTCAGTTTCTGAACTTTAAGGTAACAAATTAAAATATTCATTAAAAAAACCAAAAACGGATGGATTCGTTCTCTCGTGATTTACGTTTTGCACAATTATGCATATATATAACATTTATGTAGCAATCAATTAAACAGGATTATCTGTCGAATTGTTAGCTGTTAGGAAACTTTTGGGAAATAAACAAGATCAAAGAAATGGTTAGTGGTTGTTTGATAAGTGTTTGGCTTGTTGTTCTGATGAGATGATCACCTTAATATCTCTATTATGTCTTCACAACCGACCATGCTGTGTTTTGTGTAACCATCGGATCCAAAGATCGCAATGGCAGAGGAGGTTTTGCGCGCTATAAAACCTGGTGTAATCCACCATTTCTTTTGAAATGCCTGTACCAAATCAGGACCAATGCGGTCTTCAATCCTTCGGTATGTCTTCTGTGGGTTGTCTTTCTCTTAGACATAATATTGATCCTCTAAGTCGAATTCGGTTAATTTGTTATTGCCTTTATTCATTAGAAACAAAATACTATTTGGTGAGATGGCTTATAACAAAACGCTTAAAATGTTGCAATATATTACTATGTCTCAAATGCTATTGTTTTGACATATTAGATTGGTCTGACAAATGTCTTATAAACATTAACTGATTGCCATTAGTACAGTTCGACTGTTAAAAATAAGCCTAGCCTGATAAAATGGCTAATGAACCTTATATGCTTACCATTAATTTTGCTTGACAGACATAATTCGGTTAACAGAAATGAGTAAAAGACATTTATGGTTGAATTACAAGAACACGCGTAAATCAATATTGAAGATCCATGGAATGACAATAATGTACAATTATAGCTAGCTGCAGCTAAACAAACACGCCAAAAACTCGCTTCATAATAATCAAATGAAAAATACAAATATTAATATAGCATGCTTTGTATTAAATGCAAGAGAGTTTGTCGAACCTGACATCCGGTCAGGCCGCTTAGCCCACAGGAATGTATGCTCAAGGTGGTTGAATTGGACAGCCCTGTCATAATGCATGCCAGGGTCGTCAGACTATAATGCGGAAAACTTGACCACAAACCATAGTGGGCCAACGTGTGTGGAGAGTGCCACGCTTCATGCACGTAAAAGATCCCTTTGTGGACCGCCAAGAGGTGCACCACATAGCTTAATTTTTCCCCTTTTCCTGTGGTTCTTCAAAATTTGCTGTTTCGTTTGTTTCCCAACCCACCCTATATTTCACATCATCATCATCATCATCATCATCATCATCATCATCATCATCATCATCATCATCATCATCATCATCATCATCATCATTTCATGTCCATTTTATCACCCTTTTCGTGTTCATCGTCTTAAGATAACCTATATATTGTTGCAAAGGCGTAAAACACCAACTCATTCATTCACTCACTCACTCACTGATTAGAAGGGGTTATTCTTTAATATTTCCTGTATTGGTTATAACATCTTAATTTTTGGTCAAATGCAACTTGACCGGCAATGTCATTCTGTCAGAAAAAGGTTTACCATTTGCGGATTAATAAACGTTCCGTTTTGTAAATGACATTGTTTATCTATTTTGCGAATTCATAAAAAAAATTAAGGTCAATTCTTAAAATATTTATCAAAGTGGAAAAATCATAATAATAATGTAGTATGGTCAAAATCTTACCTGTTTCATTAATACAAAATACATCTTTGAAATTCAAAGTCAAATCCAATACACAAACCAACAGGCGACCCGGAATTCTTACTGCAGAATAGAGATAATGAGACCAATAAAATATCCCAGACAGAATTAATCAAATTATTAATTCAAATCATAATTAAGATGAACTTTTTACCAGAAAGATTGTAGCTCAAAAATCCTATCTATCGTCTGCTTAGTCCGGAGATCAAACAGCGACACTTCCGAAATCGATTCATATATTGTATCTGCTATTTTAATCGTGCGCAATGTTGATGATGACTTTATTCACGTCTCGTTAGCGTTTGAGTGCCATGATGATTAAGGTTTATGCCGATGTAATTAATTTTATATCAAAAAGTCATCAGTTTGCACCGACTGGAAGTGTGCCATTAGAATTTCAGTAAAAATTCATCGCGTTCCTGTAAATCTCGTTTAAAACGTTGTTTCATTTAAAGTGCTAAAACCGTAGGTGTTCAAAAATTTCAAAGAGATTCAGGAAAAATGTATTATGTTTGTAAAAAATACACAACCTTGCATTTTACTGTTATTACATTAGTGAAACTCGTTGCCAAAAAATGCAAAAGAAAATTTATGAAGTTATACAGGTTTTTTGTTATCAAATTAACATTCTTAAGTCTGGAATGAAGTCTCTCTGATTGCAGTTTTACCAGTCATACATTTGTCATTATTGTTTTCCTCAAGAGAATTTAAATACTAAGGGACCGACCATTTAACTTGAAAGGGGGGCTTGGTTTTTTACAAAAAAGTATTTGAAAATGATTTATTTCTGTAAAAATATTTTGCAAATAATTTATTCCAGACCTGTAAAAATATTTTGATAATAATGAAAAAAAAAAATATTTTGGCAGCAGTTGATAAGAAAAAAAGATATTCTTTAGAAGGATTTCTGCTGTATAAAATAATGGTAATAATGAAAAAAAAATCTTAAAAAAAATAAAATCTGTCGCGACGCATTACAAAATTTTTCTGGCCAAAACAAAAAAACAAAGGCCGCCCCTTTCAAGTTAAATGGTCAGTCCCTAAAATTTTAAAAGCTTAATTCAAAGTTGAGGCAGTGTTAAAAAAAACATTTGATATATCTCATATAATTCCAGGTTTAACTATCCAAATCTTTTAAATACCTGTACAAAATCCAATCCTTTGAAATTTTCAATTCCCTTATAATGTACATGTAATAACCTTATTTTCGTTGTTGCTCCCGGACAATGATTGCACATGCCCGACATGACAAACAGTCAAGTTCAATCTTTTCGACGTTACTGGCTGGGTCTTCCAGGACTTGCGACATTCGAATGTGGAATTTCAACTTCTTGAAAGATTTGTATTAGTTTTCAAGACAAGGTCGCATAATCTTGTATAATATTTGACACATTGTATATTTATAACTAATGCAAACGTAGTTGTCTGTTCCAAGTAGACAAAATACCATCGTGGTATTCATGATTACAAAAACAATCATCTCTTTAGCAATATTACAATATGTAGATCGTCAAAGTATACATTTTACGTTACTAACTAACAGGTGCAATATGTAGAAAGTTATGAAACTCGAAAAAAAAAAAACAATTAGAATCAGCGATATTTTTTTTACTATCTGTACGTTATGAAAACAAAAAGAAATGATAGATTCATGAAAAAAGGTAACAACAACAACAAAACTACCGAACTGGGGTGATCAATCTCATATATCCAAGAGGCAAAGACATACTAGAGAAATTGAAGATCGCAATGGTCCTGAATTGGTACAGGCATTTCAAAAGAAATAGTGAGTTGAACCAGGTTTTATGGCGCCAATATCCCTCTTCCATAACGATCTAAGGGTCGAGTCACACAAAACACAACATAGTTTTAAGACACAATAGAGATAAAAGGGTAATCATCTCAGTACAACAAACTGTCACAAGAATTTAAGAAAAGATCTTAATTCGGATGTACAGAAAATGACAGTATGAGGATTGTCAAAATATACATTTTATTTTATGGTACTTAATAACAGGTGCAATATATAGAAAGCCATGAACTCACAATGGACCGACGGCGACGATACTTTTAAAACTATTTGTCATTATGATAAGGAAAAGCAATTTACAAAAATATGCATTTAAGCAAAAGTCTTAGGAAAATTACAATATGAAAATTGTTAAAATACACATTTTACGTAGGGCAATATGTATAAAGTTATGAACTAGAAAACATCAATTGAGGGCAACAATACAAAAATAACTATCTGTACGTTTTGAAAAAAAAAGTTTACAGATACCTGAGAATAAAAAATGAAATTGTAAATAGAATATAAAGCATATAAAAGTATGTAGGTCGTCAAAAGAAATGTTACTAATTGAAAGATGCAAGATGCTTTATGCTGTTACTGGTGATCGAGCGCATTGAGCAGACGCTCTGAGGTAAATGAAACGTTAGTTTGAATAGTAGATCAAATAAGTTGATAAATTATAGGATGCTACAATTACATTTAAAAAAGCAGATATCAGATGCACAATTTTTTAATTGAATTACTTGTTGTTTGAAAGATGAATTCAACAAAAAACAATTTAAAATAAGTCATCGTGAAAGTAGCATAATCACAAATAAATTTTTAAAAAATTTACAAAACATCAATACGTCATACTTGAAATAAATGTGCAAATTGTTGTTTAAAAGAAAAGTATTGTTGTATTTTGAAAGAATAAATTTAGTTACAGGGATCCAACAGACGACCGCACAAGGGTCAAATATAAATGTTAATGAAAATCAGTATAGGAATTTGAGTCAACAACATTAATGAACACCAGTTATAGAATTCAGATAGGAAACAAGTATGAAACATTGATGAAAAGTTAATTAACAGCGATGCAATGTCTAAAATATCTTTCAATTATATGCATTTCACATCAAAGCGTTAAATATGTAATTCATTATCTGTTACCTGTCTTTTAATTCTAGCAATCATATCAAAGCCCTTGATTTCAAAAGTAACGAAAAAGCTTGCTTGAATGTAGTTTGCACAATCTCCTGTCGGCGATATTCTAACCATAAGAAGGACACAAGCAAGCTGTAATTTATTAATTTAAGTATGATATAAAATATGAAAAAACACATATTAAATCAAACTTGAAATAACAAAATTAACAAAAAGGAGGGTCAGTATAAAATAACGGTAAAGGCATTGGCTTTTCGAAATTTCATGTTAATGAAAATTTCATTTGAAATTCAGGAAAGTCAAATTTGCCTGTGTAAACAGGTAATATTTAGTTTTTCGATAGTATAAGTTTTTTTGTAATTCTATGCATTTTGCATTAAAAGCGGCTTTATTAGTTACATGGTATGTTTTGTCTAACATTCTTAACAAAACACATATGATGTAAACATGTAAAATATAAGCAGAAAAAAAATAGAATTAAATCTATCAACCCCAATTTCATTAAGGATTCTTTGAACAAATTGAATTAAATACCACCAACTTCAATTTAATTAAGGATTAATTGAACAAATAATGAGATGTGGGAGAAATGTAATGGAACATAACCAGTAGCTTTCATTGTGTATGCTTATCGCTGTTTTTCGATTGGCCCATATTTAAAATAAAATGCATATAATGAAAAAAAAAATTAAAATTGCCTAATACCTGTTCCTGAAAAAAACCCAAAGAACATAAAGACGATGAGTTTTGACTAAGATCAACCCTTGTCTGGGTTAGGATGAACATTAGAATTTTAACAATTTTGAAATGTTAGCTTAACTAAGAGTAAAAAAACTACCACAGAAGACATGTCAAAATGAATGTTAAAGATAAGTGCTGCATTGAACCAAAAGGATCAAATGTTAACGTTAATGAATAACAATCATTTCAGTTTGACCGTCAGTAATTGAATGTTACTAATGAAACAAGTGAATAAAGGAATATAAAAGTTAATCATTAGTGTCTAGATGTTTTCTTGTAATTATATACATTTCACATCAAAGATTCACAGATCTTTTTCACTACGTGTTAGAAATGCATCTGAGGGACATCTGATATCAACGTGGTACATTTTTGTAAAAATGGAAGGCAACTGACTGTGAACTAAAACAATTCAAACACAGACAAAGTATAGTGATGTTTCGGAACAAGGAAATAAAATGAAAAACATTGCACGTGACAGCTTCTATCACTTTGAAATTCAAAGTTAAAAAACAGTGGAAAAGATTATGTTCGAGGGTGACTTTAAAGAAAGGTTATAATAAAAATTGCCGAACTTGGAAGATCAATCTCAATTTCCAAGAGAAAAGACAAAACATGGAAGACACACCGGAATAGTTATAGATCGCAATGGTCCTGACTTAAAAGTGATGAGGTTTTGAAATAGGTTATCGTACTCTTTTTAAAGATAATAAGTGTTCAAAAATTGCCGGACATTTTTTTCTATGGGCTTTTCATAGCTTTAACATTAGCATAGTTTAGCTGTTTAAACCTATGAAAAAAATTATTCGAATTTGAAAAAAAATATGTAAAACATATGTTTATTGTCATTAATGTTGTAATGAAGACCTCAAACAAAAGAAAAATAGGGGTTACCGTACAAAAATGTTTGCCTTATTTTGATTTCAAAAAGATGTCGTCAAAATTTTCAAAAAACCCTTTAATATTTTTATGCTGTATGATGACCACCTTACTATCCATATCGTGTCTCACAACAGTGTTGTTTTTTTCTATTACAACCGCACCAATAACAGTAGAAGAAAAGGGTAATAAGTCGCGAAAAATTATTGAATATTCAAACATTATCAAAAATGTCTACATCAAGACATTTAGGGATTTGTTTGAATCTAATGTCTTGCATTTTTAGTCTTGGGCCACTGCAAGACAGCGAGCAACAACATGTGGCCAAGTTAAAGACTGCTGGTTGTTTTACATCGCGATGTTAAAATTGCCGTTTCTGTATGTTGGGTGTGTCGCGTATTATTCCACATCTCTTTATCGTCTATTAACATCTTAATTTATTCTGTGTATATTTGCCTTGTTTTGTCGTTTCTTCTCAGACATATGATTTTGATACTTCTAGTTCGGCAGTTATTTTCTAAGCTGATCAACTGTAATTTTATTAGAATTCTATTGACAGAAATTCTGATATCGGTCTTAGGGGATTAATCAATTGAACAAAAATATAAACGTTACAAAATGCAATTGCAGTATCATCCAATCATGGAATATAGCTTCCAATTCTTTAATCATGAAAGAATATCATTCGGATTCCATATGCAATTATCAAACTGTATGATAACACTTCTCAATGGTAAATTTATATCGCTTTTCCATAAAATTAATGACCCTTTTCATAAATTCTTATTAAGTATGGTTTATCAGTCAAATTAATCAATAAAAAAGTAACGTTTCCGCAATCGCAAAGTTCTCATCAAACGAGATATTTCTCTTTTATTTCCATAGATTTAATGATAAGTACGAAAGGACCTAAATCTTCTAACGTTTAGATGGTTTTTCACCAGACAATCATAACATATATCTCTGTCAAAATCCATGTTTTAACGATCGATTAAACGATGGTGGAACCAGATATTACCCTGACATTTGTGCACTTGAAAATATTTTATATCAACGATATGCAGTTGCTTAAAGTGCACAAAGAGGTGAAATTAACAAATTGTTATTGCTTTTGAGCATATGAAAAGTGTCAGATAGGGAATGAAGAGGAATTACGGCAATTTAGAGTCGGACATCCGAAGTGACATTAGCAAAAAGAAACAGAACAAACAATTAAAACAGCTAACTGCAATTAGCAATTGGGCAAAGCTTTTGTGTGTTCGGAATTTTCTTTTCGCATTTTTAGGTTTTCATAACTCTATAATGTAACTTCCTCAAATTTTGTCAAAAAATAAAACAAATACGTCAGATATATGCATAAATCTCGAATTTGAAAAAGTGCACCAAATGTTGGCAACTGTTTTAGCTAATTTTCAACAATCTCGGTTTTTCACAAAGTTGTGTTTATTTTCCTCATATTTAAAACATATTCGTTACGCAATATTAAGCTTTGTTATCAATTTATCATGATTTAATTCTAGATAAACGATCTCTTATAAACACAATTTAGATAAACAGCGATATTATAACATATTTGATATCATTTATCTAGATTGCATACTATGGAGAAAATGTTGGTTGCTTATTAATTCTGAAGATGTTATTCAACTTGCAGTGAAACCATGCAGGGGTTGATAGTTGTAGCCTCATATGTCGTAGCAGATGTATATTTTCGTGTAGATTTTTTCAAAAATTTGTTTTTAACTCCCTAGGCCTTTTTGTCCATATATTTATTGTATCTCCCCTTTCAAAACTTGTTAGATCCTGAACTGTCATTGAAAGGTGTTAAAGCGTTATAATTGAAATAACCGAATCTAACCAAAATACAGAAATAAAATAAAATACATGAAATGCACATAGATGGCGTTGGAACAGTTCCTTAAACACACAATCTTATTTGTTTTCTGTTAAAAAAGGTTAATTTAAATAGTTAAACAAACGTCAAAATCTACATGCATTCTTTTTTTGCTTCTTAACATTAATGGGTATTTGTCCTGTCCTATTTCATCAAACGTTTGCCTTAAATCAAGTCTTCAATATTATTTTTTTTTATCTGTAAAATTTTGCATAAGATTACGACAGACAATGAGTTTGTCTCAATAAAATAATCAAAATATATAGGAATATTCATAAAATTCATTATACTCTTACCTTTACATATTGCGCCAAATTCTTTCAATTGTCTTGGCAAATATCACCCTCACCTGTTTATTAAATTCCACGAATGAATGTTAATGATATTTTCATTACACAATTCGTCTGCCAAAACATCTTGTCTCTGTTCATGCTTACTCCCACTTGTAGTGTTAAAACGTAAAACAGCTAAACGCCTGAAAGTTTAGGAAACAACATAATTACTGATAGGGGATAATAAATCAAATACTACAGAATGGGCGCAATCCCTCTCGGGGTGTCAATGAAACGCATAAAAATAAACCATAACGCTATTATCAAGACACAAACTAAACCGAATTTTTATACTTATAATATTGTCCAGGAAAAACGAACAAAATGAAGTTTTTTTTTACCGTAAACAGATTAAAGTCAAATAAAGAGCGCACAGAAACCTTTCATCGGGCAAGGCTGCTTTCCCACAAAGCTACGGGGATGTGTGCCCCAGGTAGTTGAATGGGGCAACATTTTCATTAAAACCTCCAAAAGCTTAAGAGTTAATCAAACAACAGAATTATCGAACGGAGAAGACCATTATCATACTGTCAAAGTACACGTATAAAGGTAACGACAAAATTTTCGAACCGGAATGACAAAATCAAACGTCTTAGAAGAAAAGACAAAAACAAGGCAAATGTCTATTGGAGAAATGGTCTTGTCATGGTTAAGACCTTTTAAAGAAATTAGAGATAAGCGATATCTTATGCTGCAAATTGACCCTCTTTCTAAAATGTTTAACAAGATTTGAATGATCAATTTTGAATTATAAAGGGTTTGACATTAATGCAATCTCTTTCATCATTTTAAAACCATACTAAAAACAGATTTTGCAGCTCTTGAAAGATTTATGGCACAATATAAATCTCTCGATCCTTTTCTAAAATTTTATTTGTATTGAAGAGAGAGGTATTCTCCAAAAAGTCTTAAGTTAAACCAATTATTCCTGTACCTAAGAACCGGAGAGAACACTAGGACATCCGAATGTCTAAATTCTGAAAGGGAAGAGACAATACCAGTAAATGACGAAAAGAAGGAAGCAAAGAGGCACGAACGGGACATTTGAGTGTCAAAAGTCCGAAAGAGCAACGACAAAACCGGTTAACACGAACAAGAACAGCCAAATAAACATAAAACACAAAATCAACCGAACGGAAATCAACAACACGAACTTAAGTCGCAACAAGAGTTAAAACAGGTAACATGAAACTCAGAAAGACAAAAACAACTAAATACATATATCAACCAATAACACCAATGAGAGTGAACGCAGGTATCCCGGAAGAGTAAGCAATTTCAGGAAAACTACGACCTTTTAAATCGCTCCGGTTTTCATCTTATTTTCTTTTATTATTGCATATATGATCTTGATAATCTCTGTTTTGCATCTTTGTTGTTACAAATTTATTAACAAGATCTACAGGAATTTTTAAATTGTCAAAAAAGGAGAACCAGAAAAGAACAAACAGGGCATATGCATGTCAAAAAGCCGGGAGGGCAAAAGCAAATCCGGTCAACAAAAAGCGCAAATTGTACAAAGAAATATACTATACAAAAACAACCGAACAGAAATCAATAACGAGAATTCAAGATGTTCAAGTCGTCACAAAAGTGAACTCTGGAAGCGGAAGCAACTCCTGGTTGTTTGAAACTTCAGTTGTACATGTACTGCTAGCAGTTAATTCAGCTATTACGGCTTGAATTAGTACAAGGCAAAATCAGAGGACAAATTTACATCTCCACTCATCTGAGAAATTGAAATTCAATATTTGTGTACGAGGTAAATATTATGAATAAGATCCTGCCTTCTAAGCGAGCATCACAATTTTCAATAATTTTACTTCATTAATACTATCTGAGTTATGGCCATTTTAATTGGGTGTAGGTAATCATCGAGTTCGAGTTCGAGTTCGAGTCAGAGTTAAAGTTCGAGTTAGAGTTCGAGTTACAATTCGAGTTCGAGTTAGAGTTCGAGTTAAAGTTCGAGTTATTTTTCGAGTTCGAGTTAAATTTTGAGCTAACTCGAAACAGTAATTTTCATAGACATAGTCGAGTTACGACTCGAGTTAGAGTTCGAGTTCGAGTTAGAGTTCGAGTTACAAATCGAGTTCGAGTTAGAGTTCCGACCTAAAGAAAACCTATTTTTAGCAAACTACAACACTTTCCACGAAAAAAAATAATAATTCAGACATCTATTATGTTGTGCTGTGGTTTAAGAAAAAAAATATGTTAATCCACCCAAGGACGAGACAATACTTTGAAATACCTTGGTTTATTTTGTTGCAAAAAAGGCCGCGTTTACAGAAAAAAGAAAAAAATAGTTTTAATTTTATCAAAGTCGTCAGTTTAGTTTATAGGAAAAGACTAAGGGGACGACCATTTGATTTTGAGGGGGGGCTGTTTTTGTTAATAAATATTCTGGCTTGGAAAAAGTTGGAAATAAATTATCTGTTTCAAAAAAATAAAAATCTGCCCCAAGATCCTTGCTCAATGCAGAAAATAAATATTCTGAATAGCGAATTCCATGTTTCGCTTCCCCAAAATCAGTGTGATCAAATTTTAAAAGAGGTGCATATCTACATTACGTCACACAGGTTGTGTGAAAGTTTCATGAAAATTCATCAAGGAGTATAGGAGGAGTTGTGATAAGAGATGGGTACCCTAAAGTGTAAGGAAGGCAGGACGGACGAACGGACGGACGGGACAGACACCTCTATCACTATATACGCCCCATTTTTTCAAGAGGGGTATAATGATGAACAAAAGACCCAATTCTGGACATAGAACAATAAATAATTTGTAACTCTAACTCGAACTCGATTTGTAACTCGAACTCTAACTCGAACTCGAACTCTAACTCGAGTCGGAACTCGAATATGTCTATGAAAATGACTGTTTCGAGTTAGCTCAAAATTTAACTCGAACTCGAAAAATAACTCGAACTTTAACTCGAACTCTAACTCGAACTCGAATTGTAACTCGAACTCTAACTCGAACTGTAACTCTGACTCGAACTCGAACTCGAACTCGATGATTACCTACACCCATTTTAATTAATTATTTAGGTTACGGTTAATAATTACTTAAATTTTTCCCCCAAATTCAAGTTATATGTTTCTTGTGTATTGATTCAATCAATAGTAAATAATTTAATTACTTTTAATTTATTATGCGAGTGATATCCTTCTGGCTCTTGTAGAATTCATCATACATGTATCTCTACATCGAGTTGACAGGTACATGTCACTACACCGAGTTGCTTATTACTTGCCTTCTAAAATTGTTAACACTGTTATTCCGGCTCTTGTAGCCTAAGTTACACCGAGTTAACCAGCACATTTCACATCTTCTATAACTAACTCATTTTCTCCTTCTTGGATGGTTTTCCGGCTCTTGTAACTTTGCTGCTACACCGAGTTTAACAGCTTTAACAGGCTATACAATGCTGAGTTTTCCTCTAAGCCAAATTTTATAATGTAAAACTAAGGGAAGAGTAAAAGGAATTTATATTTCGATGAAAAGGAATGGTCATATTTTATATGAAATAAGTGCCTGTGCTAGCACCGACCCACCTCTCATTCACATTCTTAAAAAAAAATATTGTTTAAAATAACCTAATTCAATGATTAAAAAAAGAAATTGAATTAATATTGTGCAAATATATATAGTAGAAACCACTTTGTTTGTAACAATCTGGAAAAGTCTTCAAATGTTTAGGGACACAGTTGGCGGGGACGTAATAACTCCTTTACCTTAAAGTCGTGACGTCATTTTCCATTCCAACCTTAATAAAACAACAAACAAAAAATCTGCAAATCATTCTTGAATTCTTCATAAACTCATCCTGAATTCCGATTCCGATTTTTATTTTCATTTTTGCAAGAGTAGTTTTTTTGGGTTGGCCACATAATGTACATGTGAACAACATTGAGCGAAGGAAGACATCATTTTATCCCTATACGTTTTTGTTGTAAGTTTTCCTCCCCAATTCAAATAAACTGGTTTGGAGTGAAGTCCTAGATATATACAAAATCAAATCAAATATACATTATTGCCAAAATAAAAGGCGCCAATTACTGGCTGACAAAATACATGTAAACAGACAAAGACAATGAATATAGACAGTTATAAGACAAATATACAAATTTGACATCTGATCTTTTATAACCCTCACACACACAAGGGACCAGAAGAAAAATATATGTATATATGAATATCTACACATGAAGAATATGTCACCTAGTTTCAAAATCATTTTGATTAATGAAAATGAATTTCAATTTATTACTCTTGGTTTAAGAGGGCCTGCTTACTTGCGTTAAGTGACGCAAGAAGCTTATAAAGATTATCAAAAACAGAATGGTCCTTGGAGGACATTAACCATAAAAACGTCTGATCAATGTCTATTGTATTAATTTTTTTTTTGTAATTTACAGACAGTAGATCTAGAGATGGTCTACGTGTAGTATCTAAACTTGGACATTTTAACAAAAAGTGTATTTCATCCTCCACCTCAGTCTTACAGAGTCTACAAATTCTATCTTCAGCTCTTAACCCTTTGTGACGCCCCCTTTCAATTTTTAAGACATGTGCACTTATTCGGAATTTTGTTATTATCCTTTTCTTATGATAATCCCCCCCATGAAAGATATTCTTCGCACATGAATTCTGTTTAAAACGTTTATAAGTTCTAAGCTCATTACCATGGTTTGGGTCTAATCCTTCGTTAAATAATTGTTTTTTTTCCAAACAGAGTTTATTTTTCATCTTGATTTATCTATGTTAAAAAACTAAAAAATTTCATTTATACAATGCACCCAGGATGTTTTAGAAACCTCCATTAAAGTTTTGAAGCACATAAATGCTTCGTGGAGAAGAATATCTTCTGTGTTACTTAATCTTACATAGTATGATAGCATATTTACTACAACTTCTCGATTTGGTGACTTTCTCCATCTCATATATCCCCCGGAACTTGAGATAAAGGACACAACGGATTCTAGGAAGTCTGCTTCATATTTAGATCTACATCTCGAAATAGACTCTCAAGGAAAACTATCAACAAAGCTCTATGACAAACGTGATGACTTCAACTTCCCAATCGTCAACTTTCCCTTCATGTGTAGCAACATTCCGTCCGCTCCAGCTTATGGAGTTTACGTATCACAATTGATTCGTTACTCCAGAGCTTGTGGGAGTTACATCGATTTCCTTGGCAGAGCGTCACGTTTGACACAGAAATTGCTAACACAGGGTTATGTTGCTCCTCGGTTGCTGTCTTCACTCAAGAAATTTTACGGTAGACACCATGTACTCATAGATAAATATGGGATTTCTATCTCTCAGATGAGTGCAGATGTCGGTTTGTCATAGGGTTTTGTTTTGTCTTCCTTTACCGGATTTGACACACTGAATTGGAAATTGGCAGCGCGGCGGCTGTGCTATAGCAGGCAGGAACCACTTACTCTTCCGGAGCACCCGAGTTCACTCTTGTTACGACTTGAGTTCGCGTTGTTGATTTCTGTTCGGTTGTTTTTATGTTTTGTGTTTCCTTGTGCTGTTCTTGTTCATGTTTACCGGTTTTGTCGTTGCCTTTTCGGACTTTTGACACTCGAATGCCCCTTTGGTGCCTCTGCCTATTCCACCATTAACGGATAGCGTCCTAGTTCATCCATAACAGCATTTGTTGTTGAGCGCTTTTTTACTTTCCAACAGGTTTTTACAAAACTTTCTATGGATTAGTTCTATTGGCAAGTCATTGCACATCTTACCAAAAAAAGTTATTTTTTTGATAATTTTGTCCTGGAAAAAAGCCCAAAATGTCACTACCATATTATGATACTGACCTCACAGTGTGTGAGGGGTTTAATCTTAGGCTTATGGCCTTCAAAGCATTTAACAAATTTAAAAAAAGCTTTCAGCCCCTTTTTATATATCTCTTTTCTACAACTGTCATCGAACCAGAAATGGAAAAAATAATACCCAGATATAAATTTCTAACATTTTCAATTTCTTCATTTTTTTAGAAAGAACTTTTCTGGCTTTAATCTCCCTGATTTATTAAAGATAAGTGTTTTTTGTCATTTTGGTGTTTACAGTAAGTTTCCATTTGGAACAATAATCGTCCAATTTGTTTTGAAGACCCTCTGGTGTTCTTGAGAATAACACCACATCATCAGCATACATTACAACTGCGATCCACCAATTCTCCGGTATGACTCATTCGTTTTTGTCAATTTCTCTTAACTATGAGATTAATCATTCAAGTTCGGTAGTTTTGTTATTACCTTTCTTGGACTGATGTTGATTCTATCCAAAGTTTCAACTTGTTAAAAAAAACAGTGACAAGATAGTAAGTGCACATAGAGATCGCTTGCAATTGAAGGAATTTATCTAAAATATTTTCCAACTCTCTATACAGTGCTTTTATTGTTGTTTTTTTTAAAGAAAAGGTATAACTTCATGCGAGTACTTAATAATGTTTTTAGGTAACAACCATTTAATTATTAGGAAGGGGCAAGCAAGATTTGTTTACAGATATTCTGGCCCGGAACAAGTTGGAAATAAATAATCTGGCCTCTACCCTTAAGAAAATAAGAGAAATCAACAATCTGTCTCAAGATTTTTAAGTATTCTATACAGAAAAATAAGTTTTCTGGTCCGCAAAATTTTTAAAATTAAATAGTTGACTCTACCCAATCTGCTTCCAAACTCAGAATCAAATTATCGCCTCCTTACGATCTAAAGCTGTTAAATAGACTATTTCATCACATTTTGAAATAAATTTATATTAAGGTTTTTTTTGGAAGAAATTTCCAATTCTTGTCGCTATTTTTAAAAAATTATATGTAAACAGGTACAATGGTCAGTGATAAAGGATAAAAGTATTGTTTTGTACAAACACATTATCAAGATTATCAAGTAGAACACTCGAGATTTTCGCGGGCATTTCAATAGAGAAAAAGTTAGTAGCATTGTCGATTTTGTATCTGAAGGTAAGTGATATATTATTATTTACGTCTTATTTGGTATCATTTAGGGATTTTGAGCAACAGAAAAAATCATTACTTTATTCCGGAGCACCTGAGTTCACCCTTGTTTCGACTGGAGTTCGCGTTGTTGATTGATATTCAGTTATTTTGTTTTCCCATGTTTAACATGTTGTCTGTTTTTGTCCCGTTCTTGTTGGTGTTTACTGGTTTTGTCCCTGCCCTTTCGGACTTTTGACATTCGGATACCCCATTGGTACATCTGCTTCTTTGAACCATCAAAGCAGTCAAACGTTTTACTTCTTATTTTTCTATTTTGAAAATAATCAGAAAAGTTCCCAGAGAAGATTACTGACTAACAAAGGTAGAACTTCTTTTTTTGGGGGTTGAGTCCAACAGCCAACATTTGTTTCTCTGATGGTTTAGAATAAAAGTAACAACAACCTTACATTGTAACAAAAAGAACGGTATCTTTAAATATTCATTTTTTTTTATAAAACTATCAAATACAGGACAAATAAGGATATCAATATTCAATTTAAAAAATCAGGGTAAAACTTTTTCAATTATTTGTCGCTTTACTCCCCTTCTCAAAGCATACTTATAGTTTTCATAACTTGTATGAAGATAATCCATAACTAAATTTTGTAAATGAATTTGTAATATGTAATTCACTAGGCTGCGCATTTTAAAATAATTTGTTTTTCTTGGTGATTTCTAACTTTGCGAGATTTTTTTTTTTAAAGTCAGTATTTTTACGGAATTTCATTGACATATATATGTTTACCATATACATGATATATTAATATATATTGTTAAAAAGGTAATAACGCCTATTTTGAAATTGTTATTTGGAATAGAATTTTTGGAATATAATTCAAAAATAAACATCTGTAAAAAAATCATACTAAACAAGTTCAATAGGCAAAAGGATATTGATTTTATCATTAATTGATTAAGATTTTAAATCTTCAAAGCTTTTGTCAGAACATACGTGTGCTATCAACATTTTCAAGTAGACCACTTTAGATTTCATACTAATAAGGACATAGAGATAAGTGTAATATGACTTTATACCTCATGTATTTGATGATACATCATTTTTTAAAGAAATTCTAGCAGAAAACACACTTTAATGCTTATCTCTTAATTTTTATCGACGAATGCGAAAACAGGTCTAGTAGTCTGGTCACTCCGTCCGTCCGTCCGTCCGTCGCGCAATGGGGTGCCTGTCTTGTGTAATTTGAATCTCAAAAACACTGGATCTTTCTAAAATTTTACACAGTGATTACAGATATATTGAAGATAAGCACCTTCCCTTTTGGGGTCATTTCATAATTTTGTTAAGAAATAAGGGGTCCAAAAGGGACCAAAAAGCGATTTTTTTATCTGTTTGCACAATTACTTTTGTTCTGGTTTTTCAAATGTTATGAAACTTTTCAGTGGTGTTATTCACCATTAAAGGACGGGTTGGGATGATTTTGAATTTCCCGTTTTATTTCGTTTAGAAATTAGGGGCCCTAAAGGGGTAAAAAATGTGACTTTTTTATTTGTTTCCACAATTACTTTTGTTCTGGTCAACCAAATGCTTTGAAACTTTACAGTAATGTTACTTAACTTAAAAGAAAGGATGTGGTTTATTTTGGGTGTCCCTTATATTTCGTCTAGAAATAAGGGCCCAAAAAAGGCCAAAAATGATACTTTTATATGTTTTCACAATAAATTTAGTTTTAGTTGACTGATGGCTATAAAATTTTTCAAAAATGTTCCTTACTATTAAATGATTGATTGGAATGATGTTGAGGTCTCTCGTTTTTGTTGTTGAGAATAGCCCTCAAAGGGGCAAAAATGCAACTATTTTATTTATGGTCCGATTTAGAAAAAAATGCAAGTTAATTTTTGTCATATATAAGAATCTTAAATACTTTTATTTCAAAATATTCAACGTTTTGCCGTGAGACGCAGGGTCAGACATCGTTTGGTCTTGTTGTAATTCACACTACTTGCCATTATTTTGTACAACAATTGTTCAGTAATTTACTGAATTACAAATACCAAAACGCGGGTATAAACGGTTAATTTGGATATGCTATATATCGATATTTCAAGGAGTAACCTCTCATCAGTAGCATTTAAATTAAAACATTGGAAGGTCAAATCCAAACTGTTGAAAACGAAAAGTACTCAAAACCAAAACGTTCGAACAAGGAAGCCAAATAATGAAATTGAGAACATTTTTTGTGTCTCAGTTTTCAGTTTTTCGCTCTTTTTGACAATAAATAAATTGTTTTATACTGAGTCCATCTGATAATGAGTTTTTTGTGTTATTGTCTGTTTGACCACACAGTCTTACAAAGTTGGCAGAAAAAATTCTAAAGATTGTGTATTTTTCATCCGATTATGATAATCATTTTTTATTTTGTTTATAAATTCGAAATCATATAACATGAGTTTTGTTTCTATTGATTGATATGCTCGCTGCATTATGTGCATGGGAAATAAAATCTCGTTATAGATCTGTCCATTATAAGTGCCGAAGAGATTCATAACAGTCACTTCACTTCATTCAGGGTCATCAGAATAGTTTGAGTTTTTTAATAAAATTTTAGTATACTAGTATGTACAGCTCAAACCGCATATTATCAGTATCAATAAAGTTTAGTAGATATGGACACACCTTACTATATCGACACATTTATTTTGTTGAAGATAGCACTGTTTTTTGGTACATTTTTATGCGTTTTAAACAAGCAAAGAGGTACCAATGGGTCATCCGAGTGTCAGAAACCCAACGTGGTTTAACTATTTTTAAAAGACCGCCAAAAAATTGCAGACTTATATTGGTATGATGCTGACGTCGTCGTCGTCGTCATCTGCGGCGTTGTCTGTTAACTTCATTGTTATTACGATAACTCAAGTTCTAGTTATCCCTTAGCTCTGAAATGTGACAACGATGTTCTATACCATAAAAAGATGGGTTTGATTTATTTTGATTTATTTTTGGGTTCCCTCCTTTATCCGTTTAGAAATAAGGGGCCAAAAAGGGGGAAAATTCAAATTCCCACAATAAACTGGGGTTCTGGTTGGCCAATTGATATGAAATTTGACAATATGTTTTATCATCAAACCATAGATGGGAATGATTTTAGGGATCCCCAGTGTGAATTAAGGGACCTAATGGGGTGATATCGAAACTTTATATATGTCCGATTTTAATTTTTTTTAGCTATTTAATTCTTATCAAGTAGTGTATTTACCACATTGGGGATTAATTTTGTGACATGTGTTAGTTATTCCCCTGAGGGCGGATGCCCGATGGGGGATAACTGATTTATACCACGGGACTGTGGGGGTTGCTAATTGAAAGTTTATGATAATTAATGAGGGGGGTCTTTCAGGACTTTAGCCTTATCTACTGATAAAGCATGATTAATGCAGGGTATCTCGTTACATTTTATGACATAGTGGTATAATTCCTCTTATTTGATGCAAGGGGCCAGAAGGAACAAAAATTAAAGTAACCAGATACACTTTATTAGGAGCCAAAAGGGGTATTTTTTGTAATTGTTTTTTTCTTTTGTCTGCTTTTGAAAAACAAATTATTGATTTTTTTAAATGTCGGTGGAAAGTCTATCAAAGGCTGCATGTCTCAAAAAATCTTGCACCATGGACTGCAATTGACTATCCATTTTTGGCCTCAAACTACAGAATTTAACATGTTGCGGTCATGTCATGTTTGCTCGGCGAAGCTTTAAATTTTGCTTATTTTCTGTTCGATACTTTTTACTCTAAGGTTTCATTACAATCATTGTTTTTTTCGGTTATTATTTTCCGAATTCAAATACATTAAAGATTTTATAAAATGAAAATAAAACAATAACATGAGATAAAGAGTATTTCATCAATCTTTTTTATAGTTTTACTTTAGGGAATTTTGAGGAAATATTTCTATTTATAGAACCCATTTACATGTATATTAAACAAAATGATAAGATAGCTTCATCATTAATTGATAAAAATGTCATTCAATTTTCCAGCCATATTAAAATTAGTATCACCACTTAACATTGTTGAGGCATTCATAATAATAATTGATAAAAATGTCATTCAATTTTCCACCCATATTAAAATTAGTATCAACACTTTAAAACATTGTTGAGGCATTTATAACAATAAGTACAGGAAACGAAATATTGTCGACCGAAATATAAAAATCTAATCAAAAAACCTTCTGTTCTTATGATCAAATGTTATACAAGTATTTAAAATTGAAAAAAAATGAATCTTTGATTAACACCTTTCATGCACGACAGCTTATTCGTGCCAAACAACAAAAATATTTTTTTTTATTTCCTTTGTACGATTTATTGATAAGATAGAACGGTTTTTTTTTATAAAACTTGAAATCGTCTGATTATTCGTCCTATTTTAGGATAGGTCTTATAAAGATAATACAAATTACCAAACTTGGAGAATCAATCTCAAATAGCCATAAGACGTACCGGCAAAAAATTAAGATCGCAATGGATGACGACTTGGTACAGGAATTTCAAAAGAAATGGTTGGTTAAATCAGGTTTTAAGGCGCGCCAAACCTCACCCCTTTTATTGCGATCTTTTGGTCTGGTACTTACATAATACACAACAGGTTTATGAAGGCATATTACTGTGCTAAGGTGATCATCTCAATACACCAACCAGCCAAACACTAATCAAAGCAAGAAATAACCAATACATCTAACATGATTAAGATGAATGGTTCTTTACCCGGCCTATCCTTTCGTGTTATCCTTGCACATGAAACGTACTTTTAATTAGATGTATTTATAATCATAGAAGGCTTTCCCGTAATTGAAAGTAGCAAAGAGGCACCAATGGGGCATTCAAGTGTCAAAAGTCCGACAGGGCAACGACAAAACCAGAAAACACGAACAAAAACCGCAAGAAGAATCAAAGAACAAAAAATCAAACGAACAGAAAAAACAACGCGGCGAACTCAAGTCGTGACAAGAGTGAAAGTAGTATTGTAGCACAATATTCAAGAACATTTAGGTGATTTTTTTAATGATCCAATGAATAAAAGCAAACTTTGAAGTTTACTGACTTCTGAAAAGCATTATTATCATTTCGACATTACTCGAATGGTAAAGCGTTAACTATTAAATATATTTTAATTTATTTATATTCAACTCAACGTTATAATCATTCAAAATTATAATTTTGTCCTTTTCAAATGAGAAAAAAACCCAACACACATAGCATATCAAATTCAAGGTTTAAGAAAATAATTATGTATTTAAATGAAACTGTCTTTCAATTTTCATGACCAACAATTCATTGGTTATATAGCTATTAAGAATTGATAAAATACAAATACCAAAACGGATATAAAAGCGGGTAACTTGGTTATGCTGTATATGCATATTCCATGGAGTAACTTTTCAGCAGCGGGATTTGCACTAAAGCATTGGAAGAATAAAAATAAAAAATATTGAACGAAAAGTACTCAAAGCCAAAAACGTTCCAGCAGTTAGCCAAATCCAGCACCGATGATATCAACCATGTCTTGTTCAAGTAGGAGGCCTGTTGTTTTACACAATTTTGAATTTTACGATAGCAAATTTCAACAATAAGATAAATATTGATAAATTCATGTCAGGAAAGTCTGACGACCAGGCTTGTGAACTGCCTCGGTGACTTCTTGCCTAGGCACCAGAGTACTTTAAAAATACTTAAGTCTGAGAATATTCTTATTTTCCATGGCAAATCCAATCAAAACGTTCTGATTTGATGACGTCACAATTAGTTGAGAATATTCTCAGACTTAAGTATTTTTTCATGTTTTGTGGCGCCCAGGCCTGGTCGACCAGCAGCAGTTATTGACCCTGTGGTTTAGAATAAAAAAAAAACAGGAATTAACAATCACCACGTTTCAGACTTTGATAATTATTATTGAATATGAGAAATTTCCTGATTGTCAAAATAAAATACCACTTAACAATTCTTCAATTATGACATGTGCATGTTATGTAAAAGAAATGAAAAAAAATGCGATACAGAAACATTAAAAGACTATTATTTCATAATAATTGTGAAATTATTGATTTTAGAGAAGAAAATTTCAATTAAGCTATTTATATAAAATTTCCAGTTAAACAGGTAAATACATGAGCTAAGTTAGTGATAAAAGGACAGTGATGGATTGACCTAATACTTAAATATCTATCCTGGGTTGATGCTTACATGTATGTGAATTCCATTGAATTGTATAAAAACGATGTTAACTTATATTTCAATATTGATTGTTAATGTAACAAAAAAAAAATGTATTTGAAAAAAAATCTGCATATAAGATTTCAAAGTTATGGCAAGTGAAAGAAAAACCTTCGCCGAGCGCAGCCTCATACGACCATAACATGTTCAACCCTGTACGTTTGAGGCCCATTATGGATTATCAATCGCTCTGAACGCATGCAGCCTATTGTGGAAAGAAAAATGTTTTTGAAACATGCCTTTTTTAATGGGCCTCCTATGCACAATTCACACGGCATTCAATGCATTGTGGATTTACAAAAGCAGACCCAAAATTCACCCTCATCTCTTGTATTTGACATTTGCCCCCTGTACCCCAAATTTCACAAAAAAAGTAACAAATATTGTATTAAATGTTTAAAAATGCAGTCATAAATTTTCACAAGGATTCTAATGAAAAGAAAGATTTTTAACAATGCGCAAAAAATAAAATGTTGAATTTTTGGGTGTGGCCCATGCCATCTTTAGCCAACCTTGCAAAGTAACGGTGCAATATATATATAAACCATTGAAACATTCAGTTAACAGAAGTTAACAAAGAATTGAATGTATTTTTTTAAAATCTAATGAACAATAAACATTCTAGAGCAGATTTATAAAAATTCCTGTTTTAGCCCCTTTTGGCCCTTGTTTCTATGATGGTTTGGACCACAAACTTCTGCTCTGATAGGAAGTTTCCTCTAGCAACTAGAAACATTAAAATTATAATTTCATTACAATGAAAATAAAAGTTGAAGAAATTAATTTAATATTACATGTGAAATGAAACTGTCTTTCAATTTTCATGATCAACAATTCAATGGTTATATAGCTATTAAGAATTGATATTTGGCAAAATAAAAAATACCAAAATGGGTATGAAAACGCTTAATTTGGTTATGCTGTATATCGATATTTCAAGCAGCATTTGAATCAAAATATTTGAAGGTCATAACACAAAGATTCCATGGAATGTTTTTTTTTCAAATCAGACCAGAATAAAACAGTTGTTTTTTCAGGGCATCGTCCATCTTTGACCCAACTAACAAAGTAACACTATACATAAAAACAATTGACACATTTTGTTGATATAATTTAATAAAGAATTCGATACAAACAGATTTCTGTTTAATGAAAAAACAACAAATTTGTCAATCCACCTGTTTTAAACCTTTTGGTTCTTTTTTTCTAAAACTGTAGAGGCCAAAGGCCAGAAATTCAATACAAACCTGTCTTTGGTAGCTAAAAACATCATATCAGAATTTAATAACAATTGATCAAAGTCTACTTAAGTTATCGCACGGAAACCAAATGTCTAGTGACGACGAACGATATCGCTATAACATAATACGATTGCAAAAATGTTGCGGTCATATTACAAAAAGATTATTAAACAGATCAAATATGTAATTATTTCATAAGATTTTTAAATGTAGTTTGGAAATTTTCCGTTTTCTATTTTAAAGTCATTTCCTGAAATTATGAATGTTTTAATTGAGTGATTATCTAAACATTATGTTACAGATAACAAATGGAGGTATTGCTTGTAAAAAGGGAAGACTGTGCAGTCTCCATATCAAGATAAGATAAGTTTATTGGCCAATTACGGGCCCTCAAGGGGCAAAGACAGTACAACATATATATAATTAAAGTACAGTAAAAAGCGATTAAATATCATGGACATGTTTAAAATGCTTATCAAATAAGAATAATTCTTCATTTGTTATTTATTTTAGGAGGTTCGCCAGTTATTAAACAAGCCAGATAAATGGGAGGGTAAGTGAAAATAAAAAAGTAAAAAAGGTCATAAAACGAATTTAGAGGAAGACAAACCGGAAAAAATAAGGATCGCACGCGTCCTGAATAGTACAGGCATTTTATAACAGGTGGGCTATAACAAGTTTTATGGCGCGCCAAACCTCCCTTTTCCACCGTGGTCTTATCGTCCGGTATTACTCTATCTTATTCACAAGGTTGGGCGGAGCTTAAATTTCTCAGTCTTTTAGGTAAGATTTAAACGTAGAGTCCCGAAATAATTGACCGTTGACCAGCCCGGTCAATGAAATAGAGTAATAGTAACACACAAAACAGATAAGGAGATTAAGGTGTTCATCTCAGTTCAACAGTCAGCCAAACACTAATCAAAACAATCACTTATCGTTGCGTTTACCACCAACGGAAGATACTGAAGGAAGAATTAACTCGTACCATGTACATGCCCTTTTGATCACATGCGTTAGTTATCTTTTCAGCTTGAGTTTAAGACGCTAGTTGTTTTATATGTAAAATGTATTATGTTTGTTGACTCTCCCCTTTTTGATCCATCTTGTTTTACATTTCATCTGATTTTGCCTTTCCCCTTTCCTTTCAGACTTGGGCTATAAGCCATGTCCATCCGTTATTCTACTGTTAATTTAAAAGCAGAAAATCCATTGCGTTTTTAGATTTTGGATGTAATTTGAGATGTGAATATAAGACCCAACGGAGTAAAAATTCAACTTTTTTGATAATCTTAATTATATACGTACATGTACCCTCTACATAACGCCTTAGTAACATAATTTTGTATTATATTTTGACAGACATTTCACTGTACATATATTATGTTCACAAAGATTTAAATTTTCGTTGACAGCTTTCATAAAATAGATGAGGAAAAGCGGAAAATTATTATCAAGTTGAGCACATCTGATGATCCTGGAACTCACGTGGCAAACAGACTCGCCTGTACACTTTTCTTCATTCTCGCCCTACTCCTATTTGGCACCCGTCGGATTATCTATCCCGGTGCAATCCAATGCTTTTGCCCAGCCCAATTCAAAGACGAACAAGTAAAGTATATAGAGGCGTTTTGCTGGGTAAGAAATACGTATGTCGTCAACTTTACAGAAAACTTTCCAGGAGAAGAAGGGAAGACATTCAGAGAAGAAAGGGAGATAATTTATTACCAATGGACGCAAATAATTTTCATTTTCCAAGCCTTCTGCTGTTATGTTCCCCGAATGTTTTGGTTGTCATTCAGTCGACACACTTCAATTAATTTGAAGAAATTACTGAGCAATTCAGATAAATTTTCTCTGTCATTTGGAGCCGAAAGAGAGGAAGCCTTACAAACTGTTGTGCAATATCTTCAAAAATATTTTAAGCTTCAAAACATGAAATCAAGTCGATACCAGAAGTTTGAAAACACAAAACATATATTTGCTATTCACGGAATTCACAGGGGAAACTATTTGGTGTTTGTTTTCCTCGTTACATCACTGCTTTACCTTATATCAACCTATGCACAATTCTTTCTCGTCGACATTTTCTTAGGAAACAACTTCAAGACTATGGGATTTGATTACATAAGTCAATTAGTTCGTTCCGGATCATTTACGGATCAAAAACGTTTCCCTACCGTTACGTTTTGTGATTTTGAAATAAGACAGCTTACAAATGTACAAAACTGGACGGTCCAATGTTCTTTGCCAATCAATCGGTTTGCAGAAGTATTGTTCCTTCTTGATTGGATGTTGCTTTTTGTTATGACCATTGTCAACGCTATCTACTTCCTGTACAGCTTTTTGGACACTGTTCTGCCGCATCGAGGCGATGCATGTGTTCGACGATTTCTGAACGCCAGCGAAATAACATACCAATATAAAACGAACGATCAAGATGATGTTACTAAAAGACAGTCTGAATTTATTCATTCTTATCTTAAAAAGGATGGTATCTTTCTGTTTTGGCTGATTGGGAACAAGGTGAACGCTGTCGTGGCCAGTGAAATCGTGACTGAACTGTGGCAGAAGTTTCAACATCAAGTTTAAATATTTCGCGTACGTCAGACCTTTCAGGCATATGATGGTTGTGTGTGTTATAGAAGATGATTTCATGTCGATCTTTTAACATTATCGTGTGCTTCATTGATAAAAAAATTCTGACGTTCAACACGTGGGCTCTGTTAAAATTGTAACAGTTTCAAAGAAGGTCAAAAGTCAAATGTTGATACCATACAATTTTGTCCGTTGTAAAGAATGGTTTGATAAGTAGGATGACGTTACTGCAAATAATATGTTCTACTTTTATATTCATGTATTCCTTTTATTTTCAACTATTATTAATCAGAAGCTCTACATGTACACAAATGAAACCGATTTGAAATATAAATTTAATTGATATTGTTTGAAACAACAATTTATCACTACAATAAGAACTCGAAGTGTTAACTGTGAACCAACTTATTTCGCGAGCAATTGATTTTCGCCTATTTCGCGAAGAAAAGAAATTCACGATAATCGTCGTTAATAGACTCAATTTTGTATAGAAATATATTAAATGGTAAAGATGACTCGCAAATATAAATAGCTGCGAGTTTGTCCTCTGAAATAAAAACGCGAAATAAAATAGTCGCGAAATTAAATTGGTTTACAGTAGTGCCTAGAAAATAGATTATACTTGAAGTCAAAATAATCGTTTTAACTTCACTCAAAATCAATTTACTATTGTTATCTTAATGTCATTTAAAGTTCTAAAAATTCAGAAGTCTTTCCAAATTAATTAAAGAACAACATTCTGCTTTTTATCACAGTAAGATAGAAGCAAATATGCACCAATGGGGCATTCGAGTATCAAAAGTCCAAAAAAGCAAGTACAAAAGCAGTAAACACAAATGAGAACAGCACAAATAAAAAAAAACCATAAAATATTAAAACTCGGCAACCACTGGACAGAAACCAACAACAAAAATTCAAGTCTTTACGAGGGTGAATTCAGATGCTGTGGAAGAATAAGCAGATCCTGCTTACTATAACGCACCCACCGTGCTACCAATTGTTAATTCAGTGTGTCAAATCCAGTAAAGGATGCTAGAACAAAACCCGACAACAACACAAAACCCCAGATTATCAAAATACAAAATTTCAAAGCAGGTATTAAAACGGTTAAATTGATTATACTTTATATGCCTCTTTCAAAAAGTAACTTTTAATCAGAGTCTAAAATATGGTGAGAAAAATATCTCCTCTAAAAATATTTTGCATTTTTATTCCAGATGATTTGCACATTAAAATTGATTGACGCACTGAACTGAAATGACCAAGTTTATATTGTTATCATTAAAAAATCATGTCTTTTTACAACCTTGAGTGCAAGTGACTGGACATAAAGGATGGGTTGCGATAAGACCCCTTTTCAGCCCACCGCGAAAGTCACAAAAATAAAATTAAGTAAATTCTATCTCAAAGTGTCTTGTTTGAAAGGTTAATATTTCTATTTTTTTTAAATAAACGTCTGTAGTTGAAAAGCTTATTTTATTTTTTAATAAATGGTGCTTGAAATGAACCACCGCAAATGATTTTAACATTGTGCTTATGGGAAAGTTGCACAAATGAATGATATATATCCTTCCCGCTCCATATTTTATTCAAAAATTTGCATTACTAAAAAAACATCTTTTATGAAAGTTTCAAGGTGGTTCCGCGTGCAAGACATACTTAAAATTTAAAAAGACAATAATTTTTGAAGTTGTTGTCAGTAGTTAAAAATTGTGCAAAATCTCTCCGTTTTATTCGTTTTTCTTGAGATAAGCGGTCATTCCAATTTAAAAATTGTTGTTTAAAGTGATGTTTATATATGATGAACCTTGTATAGAATTTTAAACACTGGCTTCAAGTATTTCAGCACAAAATTTCCATTTTTTGGAAGCTCTACCTTGAAATTTTCTTTAAATCAAGATGAAATTTTCATTCAAAATTGTTCAATTTTGAACCAGATTTTCGAAGCTGTGTTCTTGCAAACGTATTAAAAAGTAGTCTTTTACAAAAGTACAATCATTTTGCTTCAAAATAAGGTATAAAGTAACATGCTATGAAAAACTTTTTATTTTCGCCTATTGATGGGCCAAAATAGGGCCTTATCGCAACCCATCCTTTATCTTTGTTTTTCTTTTTTAATTAAATGCATTGACCTACATGTATGAAATGTGACATAAAACTTAATAGTAGACACTTTAATTGGTACTGACCAATACTACGGTTTTGTGTAGTCAGAATTTAAAAGGAATCAGAGAATTATGTTTTTTTTTGTCAAAAGCAAGTCTAAAACGTTACTTTGATAATAAATGGGACAATTGAAATTCTACAAAATGAAAGCAATTTCATTGGATGGGTGTCCTCTTCTAAAACATTATTTAACATTTTCTTATTATTATTTCCATTTCGAAGACAAACATAATACTCATGAAAAAAACCTGACTTTTCCAATAAAGGTCTTGTGTAGTAAAGAATTATAAGAAAAACAAATATCCAGTCGAGTGGACCACTGTTATTTTCAGTTTGGTGGTTGATACTCTCTATGTTTGTTGATATTATTTCCAGAGAGCAAGTAACTTTTGACATTGAAACAACTTTAAACACATGTTTTATGACTTCTTAATAGTAAGGTGTTATTATTGTCAATAAGAGGATGAGACCCTTTACAATCGCTTTACATTGAAAATATATTGTTTTCCCGTTAGATATGTCATAACGTAGTGTTAATTCGGTGTCATCTAATTTAATTTTACATATTTTGTACACTATTTTATTCAAAAACTAACTTCAATACCCTTAGTGATGCAATGTAAACATGGTATCGACCATGACTGGAAAGAAACTTGAAGCTTAAAAATGCTTTTGTATATAGTCGATCGGAAATTTCAAATTAAAAAGTTTCTCCGGAAGAAATACTTTACTTAATTAAACAATTTAACAACATCTGAATGAAGTTACTATATTAAGAGCAAGATGACAATCATCAGTCATTAATTCAAACGTTCATTGATTTTATGTTCTAAAGTAATGTATTCTTATTTGATATTATTTGTTTTTTAATGACATTTTATTATATTTTAATTTCATTTTGTGTGCAATAAACTCTTTGTTATACCAGAAATCTATCTTTATTTTTATAACTACATTTAGTTTCCCAACCTTAACTATAAAGGGCATTTTATGTTCAAAAAACGAAAAACAAGTATAACAACATGTGCAGTTTTGAATGCTTTTTATGCTAAATTGATCATTAAGTTATTTATTGTTTAACCCCAACAGCTTTGAGCAATTGAAACATGATTCTAACCTTATTTTGATGGTAAAACTAGAGGATTTCGAAAAATGACAGAAATACAATAAAAAAAAAAACATAACCAACAAGCATCCTTAAGGTCAATTTCTTTTATTCTCACTACAACCAATGTACTATATCTAGAAGAAATTTACTAAAATGTCTGTAGATGACATTTCTGTCTGCCTGAAGAACCTATCAATATTCCCTCATGTCTCATAACGAATTTCTAAGAAATAAAAGCACGAAATGTACAAAAGCAATTTTTTTGGTACTTACATGTATCTCAGAGGGGGTGGGGTGTGTCACCCGGTACACGAGACACACCCTTAGGTTCAAAACTAGTGTTCACTGGCGAATTTTTCTATAGTACTTTAACATGAAATATACAACTAGTCTATATTGAAGCTTGTTGGTTGAGGAGCCTAGGATGATGTAGTGGTTACAACCTCTGTTCTGTTAGCTAGGCGCGTACGCCGTAGATGTCCCAAATGTTGTGAGTTCGATCCTCGCTGAGGGCATTCAAAAAATCAAAATCTGTTTGTCAGATGATTTTCAGGGTTAAATTTACAGTATTTTATTATATACTAGACATTCATGTATATTATAAAAAATTAAATAATCTTGTATTCTGCATTTTCTGTGGAATCCGATGGGGGCATGAACGTAAACACGTTAGAGATAACTATAAATAGACCATGCATGAAGCTTGTTGGTTACATATAGATTGCTAAATAAACATGTCATGCAGCTGATTACGCTTGGTACAACACTTAATTTCACCTATGGATATTAAGTTCTTTTGATGTAGAGAGATGATCATTGATATGAAGATTTAAAAAAAATGCATGTTTTCATTTATGGCATTATAAATTATTTTTGAAGAATACGTTTTTATGGAGGAACGGTAAACATAACTCGCATGAATTTCAATACATTTTCTGACAGTGCCATTTTTTTTATGTTGCCCTATTTATTTTTATATTGTATTGCCGAATTATAATTTGAAAAGCAGTTTTATCAATAACTTGCCTATATGCTTTTAAAAAACTTGCTCGTTTCTGAAACAATAACAGATACCATGAAATATTGTATTCTGTGCTGTACATGTTTGCTTAGATCATAAGCAGAGTCGATATTTTTGTAGATAAATCGCGGTCTTCTGTCTAATGACCTTAAAGTTGATTTTCGAATCTCTCATTGATGGACCGACTTTTTTATTTCTCAAACTACTTCTTAACAACAGTACTAGAACAGACTGTATTATAGCCGCATGGAGTTTAGACAGGTCTTTCCGACGGTCGTATATCCTAAGCTCGGTATCTTTATCAAAACGCTTAGTTTATGTTTTTATTCACGATCTTTATGTTACATTTATTTGCTCTCTCTGAAGAAGGATTTCCTACTTGACATTTGTAAAATTGCTTCTAAATCGAATGCATTTCATTCTTGTTATAAAACAAGATTGCTTTTTTTTTAAATCCGGGGCAAATACAACGGTATCAAAACAGCGGGCAGCGACTTCTGGTCACAATTAAGGCTGCCTGCTGCACTTTTCCACGGCGGGTGTTTTGAACTATCGTTTGTTTGTTATCCCGTATTGACGTTAAATTCTATTAAATAGAACTTCTTTGCTTCTTTGCTTTTTTTTTTATAACGTCTCTTCCCATATTTGTTTTAAAGTTTAAATATCGGCTGATACTATGAAACAATCAGTTTAGATTTTTAGGTGCAATCTCAAATGGACCGCTTTATAATACATGTAATAGTTGCACTTCAAACTAAAGCCGATTGTAGCAGTTTTTAATATTTAGTGGTATTCGATTATCTCCCCTGCAGAAAAAAAAACTCTCTGTGTTTTAAATATTTTTACGATGTAAATAACGATGGCGGCGAAATGCAAAAAATCTACTTTTTGCATTTATTGCATACGAATCTGACAGTTATCATATACGTGACACATATAATGTTATTCAGAAATCATTTCTGCAATGTAAACTGCTGTTTAAAAATCAACAAAGACGCGTGGTTTAATAATTCGAATAAAACTTGGCGTACGTTGGAAAGGAAAAGAATGTCAACTCAACCTTTAAAAAATTACACAAAGCGTAAAACCTGCAGTACATTCGCAAAACTCATGGAAATGGAAGTTAATTACCTTGACTATTGATATAAATTGGTTTGAAAATTATATTTTACTGGCAAAAGATCCAATTCATTTTAATCTGTTGCTATCGAAATTTCTTCAATCGTAATTACTAAGATTTAAATGTCTCTGATAAACAACTTGCTATGGAACATTTACAGGATGACTGCTTTCTGCATTGGATATCTAATCCAACACAATGCAAATTTACATGTTGTTAATCCCAATTTACGGACACCGGTCTAAAAGATAAACATGTTCTATGACGTAATTAAATTCAACAGGTAAATCGTGTACTTTTTAAGAGATGGTTGTCAAGACGGACTAGAAAATAGGTCTTTTTCATTAATTTTGTTTTGGCTTAACATCTTGCATTTCATGTCTAAAAAATTGCAGATGGGAAGATATACATTTAAACAAATAGTGTGATTTTTTTCAATTTTTTATATAAAAGTTAACCTTGTGCAATCCATTTCAGTTGCACCGTATGCATTTTATAAATATCTACATAATAACCTGCATTATACATGCAATCTGTAACTTTTAAAAAACTCTTTGTAAATCAAAATAGTTTATTTGAACAGCATAACTTAAAATTGGAAGAAATTTTGTGCTAAGAAAAACTTTTGATACACTTGACAACAAGGATAAACATTCGAATTGACTTTCCTATCTTTACCAAAGAAGAGCTCACATTATGTTGTTTAAATGCCACCGGTTTAAGGACTGGAAGGGCCATGAATTAATCCGTTACGTAATTCAAATCTTACACTCAAATCATATGATCGATTTTACGATGATAAGATTCATTCTAACATTCATTTGATACTAATCCATATTTTCATCAAATGCATAAAATTGTGGAGAGAGAAAATCATGCATGTAAATTTAAAGATTTGATTCTTAATCTTGTATTTTATGATTTTTCGCAACTTGGTGACAACCCTCGACCGAGTTCTGAATTCTCCCCTGCTATGTTAGAAGCAAAAAAGCACCAATGGGGCATTTGACTATCAAAAGTTCGAAAGGGCAAGGACAAAACCGGTAAACATGGTAAACACAAACAAGAACAGCGCAAGGTAACAAAAAATACAAAATCAAACGAACAAAAATCAATAATGCGAACTCAAGTAGAAACAAGGGTTATTTCAGGTGCCTCGGAAGAGTAAACGGTTCCTGCATGCTAAAGCACATCTATTGTGCTGCTTTTTTACAATTCAGTGTGCCAAATGGAAACTTTTTGGTTATGTGACATCCATTGTAGTAATTAGAAAATAATCAATCAATCTACATCTTAAAGACACACCAATGTGGCATTTAAGTGTCAAAAGTCCGAAAAGGCAACGATAAAACCGGTAAACATGAACAAAAACAGCACGAAAAAAGCAAAACGCAAAATCAACTGAACGGAAATCAACAACGCGAACTCAAGTCATAGAAAGTAAGCCAATTACATATAGGTAAAAAAGGTAATAATAAATTTACCGAACTTGGAGGATCAATCTTAATATCCAAGAGAAAAGACAAAACAAGGAAGACAACTCGGAAACATATGAAGATCGCAATGGTCCTGACTTGATACAGGAATTCCAAAAGAAACAGTGGGTTAAACTAGATTTATGGCGCGCCAAACTTCCTTCTTCCATTGCGATTATAGGGTGCGATAGCAACAGAACAGCAACACGGTTGTTAATAAGTTGTGAAACATCAACATCGTAAACACGCCAGGTGAAGTAGGTATGTTACTTTGTACGTAAGAAAAATTAATAATTTAAAAATCAAATAATCTGAAATTTTGTGGGCTGTGTCGCGTACACTTATTTTACATCTCATCATTTTCTATTTTTGAAAAGTACAAAATGTACTTTTTGAAGAAGTAAATTTAAACGGAATTTTCTAGGCTTTAATTGTGATCTCCCTGTTTGTAGAAATACAACTCAAACGACAATAAGATCTTTCAGGGCAATTAGACATATATTTAATTGTTATAAATACAATGATAAATACCACTCTTTTATAAGTACTGGAACTTCAATATTTGATTTTTTTTATATTGACAGTAAACAACCATTAATTTCAACGTAAATGCACAGCTGAAAAAATGAATGTGGAGGTAAAATAACTATCCAAAATTCCTTTTTAAATAAGTTTGTTCTTTTAAATTCATTAATTCTATTGTTTTACTTTTCACCATTTTTGTGAACAACATGTTTTAGGCTGTTATTACTTATCTTAATTGTGGACTGTGTCGCGTACACTTATTTCACATCTCTTTATTTTCTATAACTATTCAGGTGTGTCTTCCATGTTTTGTCTTTTCTCTTGGAAATTGAGATTGATCCTCCAAGTTCGGTAATTTTGCTATTACCTTTATTTACATCCTTTTAAGTAGCCTCTAATAGCATGTAATATTTAGTAATTATTCACTAATATGCAATTTGAGAGGTGCATAAAGATATATTTTTTTAAACTATCAAAACGGAAAATTCTATGCGTCAAAATATATCTTTATTTCCAGTGACTTTATATAAAAACATCTATAAGTTTTAATCACTTTCATTAAAAAACTGCCCCCCCCTCGTTCATGTTTGCTCAGAGGGGTCGCTGTATTCTAGTTTTTATTCATAAACAGACGGGATGCATCAACGAGAACCAATAAACCAAAAACAATTGAAATCATTACTATACCAAGAACACCCACAGATTTGGCGGATGTTCTTCTATCTGGTGCCGAGTATTTGAGTCGAAGGTTTTTATTGGTTCCCATCTTATCCACTTGTATTGCCTGTTTCAAACTGTCTAGTTCTGGTGTCAAAATCACACGTAATTCATCAAATGTAAAGTTAGTGTTTTAAGATAATCCCACTTGTTGCTTACTTGTGTACATGGGCAGATACATCCTTGTGACGTCATATCTGTTGTTGCTATGGTTGTTTGCGCTTGCGTTGTAGCTGTGAAACAACATTTAGAAATAAGATGAAAAGCAACAAATTTTTGACATGTTTTGCGTAATTTAGATGAGTTTTTGTTCCGTTAGCTTTATGTAGATCTTTAAAATTTTCGCTCGAATGAAACATTTTGCAGTTGTAAATTTTAAGACCTGTTTGTGTTAATATGAATTGTTTTTATTTGATTTTTTTTTAATTTTTGCATAATTCGCTGTTGATCAGTAAGTCGTTTAAGTTTTTCCTTCGTTATTAGCCACTTGTCGAAAAATTCAAAATAATGTTAGACGAAATGGTAAGTGGTTTTTTGATTAGTTTTTAGCTGTTTGTTGTACTGCGATGATCACCTCGTCATCACTATTTTGTCTTCTCAACCGTGTTGTCTTTTGGTAACTGCCTGCCCCAATGGAAGATTTGCAGTGTCATTAAAACTGGTTTAACCCACCAATACTTTTTACATCCCTGTACCAAGTCAGGACCATTGTTTTTCTCATGTTCATTTAAGATTGATCCTCCAATTAAAGTTATTTTGATATTACTTTTATTTGCTTCTAATCGTTACTAAAATTGTCTTCTGGCATTGAACATTTAAAACTGAAGTTTTGTTATTGCGTATACTATGCTGTTTTGAGCTGAAGAACACGTAAATGTATGTTAACATATTTGAATTTCGTTATATCAAATCACTAAATGGTTTTTCCTTTATTACTTGTAACTATATACATATATTTTGCATGTCTTTCATTATTTGTAAATGAATTAAAATATCTTTTGTTATACGTTACCAATAGCAATGCACGTGTAGGTTACGTTCAGGTATTTAAAAACATTAGGACATGGGTCACTAAATTCATTTAATTTCTGCAAAACGCATGTCTCTTGTTCGTCACAGATACCACGATAAGTTTCTGTTATATCTTCGAAACAGTAATACGTTGTCCACGGGTTTAGCCACAGATGGTAGCAAGGAGATTGGCCACTTGCTGTTCGTCCCCATCTGCCATCTTCAATTTGAAGCACGTGATCTGCTGGACATGCTATTGTCAATGTTCTGTCGCCACATACGATGACATTTTGAACTCCTGAAACTGCAAAAAAAAATCGCTCAAATGCGTAATATCGAGAAGAATTTATCCATTGCGGTTTGTTTTTCAATTTTATATAAAATCTCTTGCAAAAAAGCATAAACATTCCAAGAAGCAAAGGTGTACCAAAGGGGTTATCAGTATCATAAAACCGTAAAGACAAAGACAAAACCGGCAGACAAAAATCATCACAACAAAACAAACCACATAACAACATAAAACACAAACACACATAACAACAAAACCGCATTCAGCAACGCGAACTCAAGTCGAAACGAGAGTGAACTCAGGTGCTCCGGAAGAGTAAGCAGTTCCTGCTTGCTATAGCACACCCGTCACGTTGCCAAAGATCGATTAAGTGTTGGTCAAATCCGGAAAGGATGACATTACAAAACTCTATGTCAAACCAACATCTGTGCTCATCTGAGAGATAGAAATCCCGTATTTGTTTACAAGCACATGATGTCGTCCGTAAAATTTCTTGAGTGATGACAACAACCTGGGAGCAACGTACCCCTGTGTTAACAATTTGCTTGTCAGCCGTGTGGCTCTATCAAGGAAGTCGTTGTACTCCCCAAATGCTCTGGAATAGCGAATCAATTGTGATACGTAAACTCCATATGCTGGAGCGGACGGAATGTTGCTGCACAGAAAGGGAAAGTTAACTATTGGAAAGTTGAAGTCATCACGTTTGTCATAGAGCTTTGTACAAAGCCTTCCTTGTGTGTCAATTTCGAGAAATAGATCCAGATATGAAGCGGACCTCCTAGAATCTGTAGTGTCCTTTATCTCAAGTTCCTTCGGATATATGAGATGTAAATAGTCACCAAATCGAGGATTGTTTAGTGAAAGGACATAAACTATGAACAACATTTTTCGATGCAAAGAAAAGAAAAGACACAGCAAGGCAAATGCATACTGACAAAATAGGAAATAACACTGGCCATGCCTTGGTACAGGTATGTTAAAAATATCATCGAATTTGAAACACCTTTACAAAGGATTAAAATGACGTACAGTTTTTTTTTGTTTTACTGATTGATGAAAAAAAAAACCTTTATATAATGGTTATATGTCTAAATTTCTATTAAACAATAAGTTAAGGTTTTCTCTATCAGTTAAATGCAGTAATAATCGTCGAAAATGAATTACAAAGAAACTTACTAAATTTCTTTGTATCCTTTAATCCCCTCAATTCTTCCTATCTTGACATTGGTTGAAATAAGCATACTTTAGGATTCAATTCGACAGTGTTTGATTATTTTACCACTTTTCGTCATATTTATATGGAGTATGACATTGTCAACCTTTTGTGAGAGCTAGAATAACTCTAATGAATCTTATATTCTTTAATACCAAGTCAGGACAATTGCGGTCTTCAAATTTTTATGTATGTTTTTATTTATTTGACATTTTTTCATGGTCATATGAGATTGATCCTCCAAGTTCGTCTTTTTGTTATTATCTTCAATTACATAACTAGAAAATTGCAAACACACATAGAAGCTTTTACTGCCTCGAACGTTGTTGCATTGTTTCATTATTGCAGAATTTATAAGTTTATATTTCACCTTTACATGGTAACGCTAAAATTAACATCCAAACCATACTAGTCATGACAGCAATATCTCCAAATTGCTCCATCTTAGCATACAATCTTCCATAAACTCAACATTGAACTACACGTAATCCTTTAAAGAACGGATTTTAATTGAAAATATTTTGACAGTAAAATAAAACATATAGAGCGACGACCTAGTCCAGAAGAAAATAAAACTGTATATCCAATTAAAAAACATGTAAATGGAATTTTGTCTAGTTCACGTTTGAACTAACACAATTTCTTTTAAAAAAATACATCAAATGTTCAATATTTTGTTTTCTATTAATAATAAAATGTAACCGTCATATGTTAAAGGTACGTTTAATCCCGCTGGTCCTTTATTATTTAAAATGTCTTTTGTACATTATATTGATTTGGTTGTCTTATGTTAATTAAATTGCTGCTTCATGCATATCAAATGAGAATAAAATAGAGCGTTAAATTTGTATCTATTTAAAATATAAAAGGCAAATATATCGTATCTACATGACAAACATAAAATTTGGTAGATGAATAAGCTAATACCCAAACCAACAGGCATGTTATTAAATATCAATTTTCCACTTATTAGTCAGCAATTTGTCGTGTGTGTTTTAAAAAGATAGTAAAGAAGAAGTATAAATCAGCTCATTATGAATACCCTGTAAACAGTAGCACTCTAAGTCTTAATAGAAATTAATGAGATGTGGAATAAGTGTACGCGACACAGCCCACAATCAAGTGGTAATTCAGAAAAACCACAATGGAAAACCGCCAACAGCCTTCAACGAGGCCATTTGGCACTGCTTGCGGTTCTGCAATTTGCCCATGGTCTAAATAAAATGCATATAATTCAAATCCAGTCCTGAAATTGTCACAGATAGACCCCCTTCTTAAACAAGGACCAGAAAGCAACAAAAGGACAAGTACAAACGAAAGTCTAACTTATAAGGAAATTGGATGCTTTAAATTCGAAAAAGCAAGAAAAAATCAGTTTACCACTTAATATACAAAACATGTATGACCACTTAAGTGAAACAGCAACATTAACTCAACATGCTCAAGTCGTGACGAGAGTAAACTAAAGTAACAAAGCACACTTTTCTCATTGTCAATGATCGAAAATCCGGTAAAGCAAGGCAAGACTTATTCAGCCAACTTCTAAGAGATAGAAATTTTAATTTTTCTACGAGCACATGTTATGAACGTTGAAAATAAATAAATCGAAGTCTTATCATTGTTTCAGATATGTTTGAGAGTTTATTTTGTCATGCACATGAACATTGTAAACACTTTATTGGTGTGAAATATCACTGCGGCAATTAATCATGCTGGGTTCACACTACGTTTTGGTTTTGACAGGTCCAGAGGGATCTTAATTTGAAATGTAAAAATAAAAATTGGTTAATTATACATTTAAAACAATGTCAATATAAAATAGTAATAAACATTGGTCAAGTTCATATCGCTTAAGTATCGACAACTTAATCAAAAACTTATTTTTTAAACTATAAAAGAAAATATATTGATCATATTCTTTTTTAAATTGATTTCTAAAATGATGACGAAAATTATTCCTATAAATTTGCTTTCTAGTTTAGTTAGCTTAAATATTGTACTAGACAGTATTGTTTGATTTCAGCCTTTAGAAAATATCAGACATACTAAATCAAAAAGCTAAATGGCCAATTAAACTTGAATATGTAGTGCACTTGAAAAAATTGAGAAGGATTCAAAAATTCAAAAACAAGACTTATCTATGTCTGGAGAAAAATATGAGGGTTAAAACAATACATTAATACATGTATTGTTTTTCAGTTACGATACAATAACGCTGTGTATTATTTGAAATGTTATAATACAAAAATTATTAACTTGAAATATTGCTTTATTTTTGTGCTTATCGAATTATTAAAGTACCACTTTGTATAAGAATCATGCAAAGAGCGATTCATGGGTGGAAAGCCTACACCAATTTATTTTATCTGTGTTACTCCTACTAGCACCCTGCTTGATCTTTTGTGCTCTTTTCCAAACTAGCCCTGGTCCTGAGAGCAAAAAAATAAATAGAATGCATTGGAAAAATGTAAGAAAGGGAGATAACTCTTTAAATTGTCAATAATTTCAATAGAAACCATTGTAACAAAATGGCAAGATTTCTCCCAGGACCAGGCAGTTATAAGCAAATTATTATTTATTTCTTATTTTATATACTTTGAACCATCATTCGTTAAAAATAAATCTTTCTTATTAGCCTTTTTATCGATGAATCACTTTTCTTCAATTCTGCATGATTCTTAGGTGGACGACTACTTAATATTTACCTTTATTGGTTCTGTCATAACTACACTTATCGGTTTTACAGATTATTGTTCAAAACAATATATCCCTTTCTTTATTGATTATATTTCAATTTCATCCCAATAAAATCATAAACTATGCACCCAATTATATCTAAACCTTGGTGCAATTGTTTATTAACATCTGTACTACAAAATTTTCGTTTGGATTTTTGATTTGTAGAATGATATGGCCGTCATTGCTGAAAATAGAACATAGGTGTTAGTTGTAGTTTTTTGCTTATAACTTAATAATGTCTCAGATATAAAAATTCAGATTGAGAATAAAAATATTCATTACTTTTAGATCTACCTGCCTTGAAACTTTCAAGATAATCCAAGGTCCCATGTAGGCGTTATTGCCCCTCTTCAGATGTTTTTCTTCAAAATTTAAACTCAATATCTTGAAAACTATTAATGTTATTTTACAAATTTGAAGGGCATATTAGCATATCAACACTTACAAAATGTTACAGGATCCATGACCGTTTCTTTTAGGAATACAAATGACAACAAAGTTCCAGACAATAAATTTTGCTACGCCTGACGCGTGATTCGTCTATTCAAGACTCATCAGAGGCGCTCTACCAAAAATATTGAAAATGCCAAACACTGTTTGAATATGAAGAGCATAGAACAGTATAACCGAAAATACCAAACTGGGGATCCAAATTATTACTTAGATATTCAACCTATGTCTGGGGTAGGAAGAACCTTAGGGTTTAGACAATTTTGAAATTTAGACGGATAATTTAAAGCTTTGATGTATTCTCCAACTCAAAAGTGTTGGTGCCGTAGCGGGCTAACCTCGGGGAATTTAAACTCCACCAGCAGTGCTAACCTTCACGTGTGTTCGAAATACAAATGACAACAAAGTTCCAGACAATAAATTTTGCTACGCCTGACGCGCGTTTCGTCTATTCAAGACTCATCAGAGGCGCTCTACAAAAATATTGAAAATGCCAAACACTGTATGAATATGAAGAGCATAGAACAGTATAACCAAAAATACCAAACTCGGGAACCAAATTATTACTTAGATATTCAACCTATGTCTGGGGTAGGAAGAACCTTAGGGTTTGGACAATTTTGAAATTTAGACGGATAATTTAAGGCTTTGATGTATTCTCCAACTCAAAAGTTTTGGTGCCGGAGCGGGCTAATCTCGGGGAATTTAAACTCCACCAGCAGTGCGTACCTTCACGTGTGTTCGAAATACAAATGACAACAAAGTTCCAGACAATAAATTTTGCTACGCCTGACGTGCGTTTCGTCTATTCAAGACTCATCAGAGGCACTCTACCAAAAATATTGAAAATGCCAAACACTGTATGAATATGAAGAGCATAGAACAGTATAACCAAAAATACCAAACTCGGGAACCAAATTATTACTTAGATATTCAACCTATGTCTGGGGTAGGAAGAACCTTAGGGTTTAGACAATTTTGAAATTTAGACGGATAATTTAAAGCTTTGATGTATTCTCCAACTCAAAAGTGTTGGTGGTGCCGGAGCGGGCTAACTTCGGGGAATTTAAATTCCACCAGCAGTGCTACCCTTCACGTATGTTCGAAATACAAATGACATCAAAGTTCCAGACAATAAATTTTGCTACGCCTGACGCGCGTTTCGTCTATTCAAGACTCATCAGAGGCGCTCTACCAAAAATATTGAAAATGCCAAACACTGTATGAATATGAAGAGCATAGAACAGTAAAACCAAAAATACCAAACTGGGGAACCAAATTATTACTAAGATATTCAACCTATGTCTGGGGTAGGAAGAACCTTAGGGTTTGGACAATTTTGAAATTTAGACGGATAATTTAAGGCTTTGATGTATTCTCCAACTCAAAAGTTTTGGTGCCGGAGCGGGCTAATCTCGGGGAATTTAAACTCCACCAGCAGTGCGTACCTTCACGTGTGTTCGAAATACAAATGACAACAAAGTTCCAGACAATAAATTTTGCTACGCCTGACGCGCGTTTCGTCTATTCAAGACTCATCAGAGGCGCTCTACAAAAATATTGAAAATGCCAAACACTGTATGAATATGAAGAGCATAGAACAGTATAACCAAAAATACCAAACTCGGGAACCAAATTATTACTTAGATATTCAACCAATGTCTGGGGTAGGAAGAACCTTAGGGTTTAGACAATTTTGAAATTTAGACGGATAATTTAAAGCTTTGATGTATTCTCCAACTCAAAAGTGTTGGTGGTGCCGGAGCGGGCTAACTTCGGGGAATTTAAATTCCACCAGCAGTGCTACCCTTCACGTATGTTCGAAATACAAATGACATCAAAGTTCCAGACAATAAATTTTGCTACGCCTGACGCGCGTTTCGTCTATTCAAGACTCATCAGAGGCGCTCTACCAAAAATATTGAAAATGCCAAACACTGTATGAATATGAAGAGCATAGAACAGTAAAACCAAAAATACCAAACTGGGGAACCAAATTATTACTAAGATATTCAACCTATGTCTGGGGTAGGAAGAACCTTAGGGTTTAGAGAATGTTGAAATTTAGACGGATAATTTAAAGCTTTGATGTATTCTCCAACTCAAAAGTGTTGGTGCCGGAGCGGGATAACCTGGCGGAATTTAAACTCCACCAGCAGTGCTAACCTTCACGTGTGTTTGAAATACAAATGACAACAAAGTTCCAGACAATAAATTTTGCTACGCCTGACGCGCGTTTCGTCTATTCAAGACTCATCAGAGGCGCTCTACCAAAAATATCGAAAATGCCAAACACTGTATGAATATGAATAGCATAGAACAGTATAACCAAAAATACCAAACTGGGGAACCAAATTATTACTAAGATATTCAACCTATGTCTGGGTAGGAAGAACCTTAGGGTTTAGACAATTTTGAAATTGAGACGGATAACTTCAAGCTTTGATGTATTCTCCATCTCAAAAGTGTTGGTGCCAGAGCGGGCTAATCTCGGGGAATTTAAACTCCATCAGCAGTTCTAACCTTCATAGTAGAGTAGACGGCACCTTGATTTTAAAAATTTAATGTCCCCACCGAACATACTCACATATTATATATCGTTGAAAAGAGCGGGACCTAAGCAATCGAAATATGCTTGTCGTAAGAATCAGAGTTGGTCGAGTTTTCAGAAATTCAAGGTCAAAGGTCAATAGGCGAAAACAACTAAAAAAACAACCGTAAAAGTGTTTTTCATTTCCGTATTTATTTGTGGTCAAAATTGAAACAACTGATCGGAAATATATGATATAATGTCTATACAAATATTTTAATTGAAAAAGTTTCGATTGTACTACCGTTTATCATTAATAATTTAATAAATTTACATGAAGGTCGAATTTCCCCCCTTTTTGTAGAGGAATTTTCTGCGCTATTATTTTTTAATTCAAATATAATTTTCTGTTTTTGTTTCAAGTTTGTCTTACAGTAAACATACCAAATATGTTTTCTAAAATGTTATTTGGCCATATAATCATTAAAAACTGTGTTTAAGAGATCCTTAAAAAGGGGGGATATTATGAACAATAGAGTAAAACAAACCTTCTAAACTAAGTTGACACATTATGAAAGGTTCTAATGCTTTTTACCATTTATCTCAATACATTTAGGGCAAGTAAGGTTTATAGGCCTACTTTATTCGTTTTTTAGGACTTCAAGCCTTATATTGTAATCGTTCACACATTCTGTCCAAAATACCAGGGGCGCCAATATAGAATGACTGATTATACCTACAGAACTTTATAGAATTTGATTAAAGTTACACATAATATTTTGAATATTACACCATTGATTGTTGAATACGAACATTTTTAATTCGAGTCTAATTAGGGGTTTACTCGTGTGAAAACAGGGACTTTGCATATTTTGATGAAGGTGTACCTTTCTTGTAACCGCTATTGCTTCTACATTATTGCAAAAATCTCGCTGAAAATTTCACACAAATGTGGTCGCATGTTGTTATTTTTGTTTTTACCTATAAGATTTTGATAAGAATTATAAAAGGGGACGTTAATAAGCGAAACAAGTGTTTTGTCATCCGTATACAAAATGTGTTATTTTACTCATATCGCCAATTTTTTTCCTTTGAACCATCTTTGATTTTTTCGAAATTCGGGTATTTTCTTTTACTCAATGTGTAATTGTAATAATTATGCTTTAGATTGTATCTAGAAAATCTTTGTGGTTTTATACCGACTAAAACTTAACAAAGCCACCCAAGGACCGTACAGTTCTAATCCAGCACGAAATTGCCATCTGTGCTAAAAATTTCATAAAACCTGGGCAAAAGTATTGTTATATATTGTAGTTCAACATATCTATTTACCTTATTCATTGAATGAAAAATAAGGATTCGCCATAGTAAAGTAAGGAAATTTGTAGGCTAAGGTGAGGGGGGTACCCCACTCTTAGCCTCAACAACTCCTTTATAACTGCTTCAAATTTCACAAAACTTTACAGAATCTTTCTCACATAATGATACTTCCATTTTAAAAGTTTATTTTGCATAAAACCTGCTATAAAGTGTTTGTAGTTCGGTAATATATCGTATTTTTGATTTCTGGCCATGAAAAAAACACAGATAATTTTCGCTATATCTCATTAACGACTATTACAAATATGATATTTTTTTGACAAAATCTTTGTAAATTATTTTGATTCACAGATTATGATCATTTTTTGTTCAATCTCGAATTGAGCGATTCTTACAACACATCATTCAAGAATGGCTTTTGGAAACAAGGGCACTAATCAGAGCACTAATTGTAATTGTCCTGATAAACGTTAACTAATGCTTGAACACCAACGAAATGTCTAATAAATCTTTTATTTTATATAGTGTCATAATTCCCTTTGTGATCACATGATGTTCAGTAAAACATAGAATAGTCATTTTTTAACTAGAAGTACTAGTCTGTTATTCACAACTTTTTTTTTCTTGAAACTTAATGAAACTTTCGCAAAATCTTTTTAACAAATTGTCTTTATGTATCTGATGTTAAACAAGAACTGCTAGAAAGCTCACTGATGATTCCCCCGCTTCATAATGGAATCTATATGTAGAAAAAAAAATAAAGTTCAATTATCTCGCTTGACTGATATCCAAAATCAAAAACAAGTTTCATCAGCATGTTAAGTTCGATCAAAAACCATTGGCCAGTTACAAAGAAATTGTACTTAAAAGATTTATTTTAAAAAATATCTTCCTTGAAAGATATCACAGCGCAATTTTTAACGCTATGTTTCAAAATCCAAAAGGTGCTTAAGAAGAAATTGTGCTTAAAAGAAAGGTGCACATAGTCCGACAGACAGAATGGTCATTATCCTAAATTCTTCATTTTTTTGCAATTCAATTTGGATTTTTATAGTCGCGACTATAACGGAATACTCCTCTGCAGTGACTGTGTTCCATGGGTCATCGAGCCCATGACACACCACCGCCAGTGTTAGCTGCTCGAGCGAACACGGTACGAAAACCATAGTTTTCACTGGAACAGTGCCCGTCTTGCACCACGCGGAAGTACTGGTCTGAATTTGCAAGATTTATGTTGTCTTTAACTCTTTAACTATATAATTTTTGAATATTAGTCGCTCCTCTTTAAACCTGAAAATATAAAGGTGTATTTCTCAAATCTTCAAAACCATTAAACATAGCATCTGAGCTTTATAGAGAAAAAAAGTACATGAGTCAAATACCTAAAAAAAAGAAATGTACACTTCAAAACGAATTAACAATAGCATTAAGAAGGGTATTTTTACCAACAGTGCGCATTATGATTGTCGGCTCTTCTGATACAACTTGAAAAATAATGCATTTGTCCCAATCGTGTGAATAAAACCCCCTTTTTGAGCTTGATGGCCCAATTTTAACAGTACTACTAACTGAATTCATTGATTACGGTGCTTTTGACCTTTGAAATATGAAGACACAAGAAAACGAGGAAATTCGAATGGAAATCAACACAATAACAAATTAACAAATCAAAACCACACAAAAAAACACAAAAAATATCGTTATTTGAAACAAAACTTGCATTTTAGAAATACACGATTTGCATTTAACTAGAGTGTAAAAGACGAATCAAACACGGAATTTAGGTTTCCGGACCACAATTGACAAATTTAAAATAATAGTTTTTCCTCGTTAAAATCAATACTATTCGTCCTATCGCTATAAAAATTTGGGAACAATTAGTTTGTAGATTGGTCAATACGCCATATAAGTTTCAATAATGATGCTTAAAGAGTTTAAAAATGGTAAATTAAAATCGCCTTGATTTTGCTAATATTTTAGACGTTTTCAAATCGTAATTTGAATACAAAGATGCACCCTCTAAGTAAACCTACTGCATTGGTAGTCAAGATATGTCTGTTTTGTAGGTAATAAATGCAAAATCAACGTGAAAATCTTTTTATCTGCTTTTAATATGATGTTTTATTGTCATACTATGAGACAGTTGATCGAGGGTACCCCTATTTAACGTAATATTTAGAAAAAACTCGACCATACGAACTTCTTACGACAAGTAAAAAATCAAACTAGAAGCGTGTACCTTTCGTTTAAGCCCACAATTAGCAGTATGTTCTTTCGGGACATTAAACTTTTAAATAAAGCGTCTTTTTGCATTCCGTCTACTCTACTATCACGTGTGTTCGAAATACAAATGACAACAAAGTTCCAGACAATAAATTTTGCTACGCCTGACGCGCGTTTCGTCTATTCAAGACTCATCAGAGGCACTCTACCAAAAATATTGAAAATGTCAACCACTGTATGAATATGAAGAGCATAGAACAGTATAACCAAAAATACCAAACTGGGGAACCAAATTATTACTTAGATATCCAACCTATGTCTGGGGTAGGAAGAACCTTAGGGTTTAGACAATTTTGAAATTTAGACGGATAATTTAAAGCTTTGATGTATTCTCCAACTCAAAAGTGTTGGTGCCGGAGCGGGCAAACCTCGGGGAATTTAAACTCCACCAGCTGTGCTAACCTTCACGTGTGTTCGAAATACAAATGACAACAAAGTTCCAGACAATAAATTTTGCTACGCCTGACGCGCGTTTCGTCTATTCAAGACTCATCAGAGGCGCTCTACCAAAAATATTGAAAATGCCAAACACTGTATGAATATGAAGAGCATAGAACAGTATAACCAAAAATACCAAACTTGGGAACCAAATTATTACTAAGATATTCAACCTATGTCTGGGGTAGGAAGAACCTTAGGGTTTAGACAATTTTGAAATTTAGACGGATAATTTAAAGCTTTGATGTATTCTCCAACTCAAAAGTGTTGGTGCCGGAGCGGGCAAACCTCGGGGAATTTTAACTCCACCAACAGTGCTAACCTTCACATGTGTTCGAAATACAAATGACAACAAAGTTCCAGACAATAAATTTCGCTACGCCTGACGCGCGTTTCGTCTATTCAAGACTCATCAGAGGCGCTCTACCAAAAATATTGAAAATGCCAAACACTGTATGAATATGAAGAGCATAGAACAGTATAACCAAAAATACCAAACTTGGGAACCAAATTATTACTAAGATATTCAACCTATGCCTGGGGTAGGAAGAACCTTAGGGTTTAGACAATTTTGAAATTTAGACGGATAATTTAAAGCTTTGATGTATTCTCCAACTCAAAAGTGTTGGTGCCGGAGCGGGCTAATCTCGGGGAATTTAAACTCCACCAGCAGTACTAACCTTCACGTGTGTTCGAAACACAAATGACAACAAAGTTCCAGACAATAAATTTTGCTACGCCTGACGCGCGTTTCGTCTATTCAAGACTCATCAGAGGCGCTCTACCAAAAATATTGAAATGGCCAAACACTGTATGGATATGAAGAGCATAGAACAGTATAACCAAAAATACCAAACTTGGGAACCAAATTATTACTAAGATATTCAACCTATGTCTGGGGTAGGAAGAACCTTAGGGTTTAGACAATTTTGAAATTTAGACGGATAATTTAAAGCTTCGATGTATTCTCCAACTCAAAAGTGTTGGTGCCGGAGCGGGCTAATCTCGGGGAATTTAAATTCCACCAGCAGTGCTAACCTTCACGTGTGTTCGAAATACAAATGACAACAAAGTTCCAGACAATAAATTTTGCTACGCCTGACGCGCGTTGCGTCTATTCAAGACTCATCAGAGCGCTCTACCAAAAATATTGAAAATGCCAAACACTGAATGAATATGAAGAGCATAGAATAGTATAACCAAAAATACCAAACTTGGGAACCAAATTATTACTAAGATATTCAACCTATGTCTGGGGTAGGAAGAACCTTAGGGTTTAGACAATTTTGAAATTTAGACGGATAATTTAAAGCTTTGATGTATTCTCCAACTCAAAAGTGTTGGTGCCGGAGCGGGCAAACCTCGGGGAATTTTAACTCCACCAACAGTGCTAACCTTCACATGTGTTCGAAATACAAATGACAACAAAGTTCCAGACAATAAATTTCGCTACGCCTGACGCGCGTTTCGTCTATTCAAGACTCATCAGAGGCGTTCTACCAAAAATATTGAAAATGCCAAACACTGTATGAATATGAAGAGCATAGAACAGTATAACCAAAAATACCAAACTTGGGAACCAAATTATTACTAAGATATTCAACCTATGTCTGGGGTAGGAAGAACCTTAGGGTTTAGACAATTTTGAAATTTAGACGGATAATTTAAAGCTTTGATGTATTCTCCAACTCAAAAGTGTTGGTGCCGGAGCGGGCTAATCTCGGGGAATTTAAACTCCACCAGCAGTGCTAACCTTCACGTGTGTTCGAAATACAAATGACAACAAAGTTCCAGACAATAAATTTTGCTACGCCTGACGCGCGTTTCGTCTATTCAAGACTCATCAGAGGCGCTCTACCAAAAATATTGAAAATGCCAAACACTGTATGAATATGAAGAGCATAGAACAGTATAACCAAAAATACCAAACTTGGGAACCAAATTATTACTAAGATATTCAACCTATGTCTGGGGTAGGAAGAATCTTAGGGTTTAGACAATTTTGAAATTTAGACGGATAATTTAAAGCTTTGATGTATTCTCCAACTCAAAAGTTTTGGTGCCGGAGCGGGCTAATCTCGGGGAATTTAAACTCCACCAGCAGTGCTAACCTTCACGTGTGTTCGAAATACAAATGATAACAAAGTTCCAGACAATAAATTTTGCTACGCCTGACGCGCGTTTCGTCTATTCAAGACTCATCAGAGCGCTCTACCAAAAATATTGAAAATGCCAAACACTGAATGAATATGAAGAGCATAGAATAGTATAACCAAAAATACCAAACTTGAGAACCAAATTATTACTAAGATATTCAACCTATGTCTGGGGAAGGAAGAACCTTAGGGTTTAGACAATTTTGAAATTTAGACGGATAATTTAAAGCTTTGATGTATTCTCCAACTCAAAAGTGTTGGTGCCGGAGCGGGCTAATCTCGGGGAATTTAAACTCCACAAGCAGTGCTAACCTTCACGTGTGTTCGAAATACAAATGACAACAAAGTTCCTGACAATAAATTTTGCTACGCCTGACGCGCGTTTCGTCTATTCAAGACTCATCAGAGGCGCTCTACCAAAAAAATTGAAAATGCCAAACACTGTATGAATATGAAGAGCATAGAACAGTATAACCAAAATACCAAACTGGGGAACCAAATTTTTACTAAGATATTCAACCTATGTCTGGGGTAGGAAGAACCTTAGGGTTTAGACAATTTTGAAATTTAGACGGATAATTTAAAGCTTTGATGTATTCTCCAACTCAAAAGTGTTGGTGCCGGAGCGGGCTAATCTCGGGGAATTTAAACTCCACCATGGGCCAGCAGTGCTAGCCTTCACGTGTGTTCGAAATACAAATGACAACAAAGTTCAAGACAATAAATTTTGCTACGCCTGACGCTCGTTTCGTCTATTCAAGACTCATCAGAGGCGCTCTACCAAAAATATTGAAAATGCCAAACACTGTATGAATACAAAGAGCATAGAACAGTATAACCAAAAATACCAAAATGGGGAACCAAATTATTACTAAGATATTCAACCTATGTCTGGGGTAGGAAGAACCTTAGGGTTTAGACAATTTTGAAATTTAGACGGATAATTAAAAGCTTTGATGTATTCTCCAACTCAAAAGTGTTGGTACCGGAGCGGGCTAATCTCGGGGAATTTAACACCACCAGCAGTTCTAACCTTCACGTGTGTTCGAAATACAAACGACAACAAAGTTCCAGACAATAAATTTTGCTACGCCTGACGCGCGTTTCGTCTATTCAAGACTCATCAGAGGCGCTCTACCAAAAATATTGAAAATGCCAAACACTGTATGAATATGAAGAGCATAGAACAGTATAACCAAAAATACTAAACTTGGGAACCAAATTATTACTAAGATATTCAACCTATGTCTGGGGTAGGAATAACCTTAGGGTTTAGACAATTTTAAAATTTAGACGGATAATTTAAAGCTTCGATGTCTTCTCCAACTCAAAAGTGTTGGTGCCGTAGCGGGCTAACCTCGGGGAATTTAAACTCCACCAGCAGTGCTAACCTTCACGTGTGTTCGAAATACAAATGACAACAAAGTTCCAGACAATAAATTTTGCTACGCCTGACGCGCGTTTCGTCTATTCAAGACTCATCAGAGGCGCTCTACCAAAAATATTGAAAAAACCAAACACTGTATGAATATGAAGAGCATAGAACAGTATAACCAAAAATACCAAAGTGGGGAACAAAATTATTACTAAGATAGTCAACCTATTTCCCTAAGAATGTCAAAATTGTCCATTTTCAACCTATTGCCCTTAGAACGTCAAAATTGTCCATTTTCACAGCATTACTTTATTTAAAACTTGAACTCTTCTGGCATCATTAGTCAAACTGAAACCAAACTTGGTAAGTTGTTCATTAGCATAAAACTCGTTTGGGAAATTTTTATATGTTGAATATATAGTGCAATGGATTGATTTTTTTCCAAAACATTAGAATACATGATTAATATGTCCATTGAATTTTTTTCTTTTTCAATTTGAGAAAACGTATCAGGATTTTATTCATTTTTTTTCAGAAAGTTTTATTTTAAACCATATTCTGAAAGATAAGTAGCAAACTTGTATTTAAAGTTTATTATGCTCTTCAATTATTGCATATAGACCATTTATTAAACATTTAAACATATTGGTTGTAATAAAAAGTTTTTCCATGTAAGGTATCTACTAAAAATAGTTGATATTTAGATAAACAAAAAATTATAATTTAGATTGTATACTCTTAAAAATAGCAATGACATGTAGTATTTATTGTAAAACAGTATTCAAGGATGCTGGCATACAACATAGAATTACTTACTGGTACATGTAAGCAAATGTTTAATTAAAAGAAAACAAAATACATGTAGAGTCTTTGGCAGTGTTGCAAAACATCTATAGAATATATTATATGGCATTCAGTTAAACCATTCTGTAGTTAACTTTATGAGCCTTTCAATGTCAAATAGCTTATAATTACAAATACCAAAACGCGGGTATAAACTGTTAATTTGAATACGCTATATATCGACATTTCAAGGAGTAACCTCCCATCAGTAGCATTTATATCAAAACATTGGAAGGTCAAATTCGTAAACTGTTGAAAATGAAAAGTACTCAAAACCAAAACGTTCGAACAAGGAAGCCAAATCCAGCTACGAGGATATCGACCATGTGCATTACAAGATAAGAAACCTGTTGTTTTAACAATTTTGAATTTATAAATCGGAAATTACAGTGACAAAAATATAAGAATTTTTATGGTAAATCATGCCAGACAAGTCTGACAACCAGGCTTGTGATTACCCTCGGGGACCTCTGGTCCACCAGCAGCGGTTATCGCCCAGTGGTTTCAAAATAACAAATACCAAAACGCAGGTATAAACTGTTAATTTGGATATGCTATATATCGACATTTCAAGGAGTAACCTCTAATCAGTAGCATTTACATGTAAATCAAATCATTTGAAGATCAAATCCCTATTGTGTCTCACAACTATGTTGTGTTCTATGGTCATTACCGGATCCTACGATCGCAATGGAAGAGGGAGGTTTGGCGCCATAAAACCTGGTTTAACCCACCACTTCTTTGGAAGTGCCTGTACCAAGTCAGGACCATTGCGATCTTTAATTCCTCTGGTTATGTGTTTGTCTCAAATAAAAATTACAACAAAGTTTCAGACGAAAGCTTCTGTTTTTTGTTCATGATAATTTCCATATCCTACATGTCCTATTATGTTCGACTTATAAAACCTAATTCCAAGAAAATTTTACAGTGTCACACTATTTTACGTAACTATATATTTTGGGTTAAGAAAATTTTACAGTGCCACACTATTCTATGTAACTATATATTTAATGGACTGGAAGATCGCAATGGAAGTGGGAGGTTTGGCGCCATAAAACCTGGTTTAACCCACCATTTCGTTTGAAATGCCTGTACCAAGTCAGGACCATTGCGATCCACCAGTTCTCCGGTATGACTGATTCGTTTTTGTCATTTTCTCTGGACTATGAGATTGATCATTCAAGTTCGGTAGTTTTGTTATTACCTTTATTTCCTAAACTGTTGAAAACGAAAAGTACTCAAAACCAAAACGTTCTGATGAGGAAGCCAAATCAAGCACCGAGGATATCGACCATGTGCATTACAAGGAAAGAAACCTGGTGTCTTAACAATTTTGAATTTAAAAATCGGAAATTTTAGTGACAAAAAAACATATAACTCAGGCATAAGTCAGTTGAGCGACTCAGGCTCCCGAGAGCCACTTGTTTAACTATCCTATATTCCTTTCTAAATAATTTTGTTTGTTTAAATTCATTAGTTATATTTTTTTACTCTTCACCATTTTTGTGAACAGCATGTTTTAGGCTGTTATTACTTCCATCCTATTATGTAGCCTCAAATTACATGTAAAATTTAGTGATAATTCATTAATATGCAATTTGAGAGGTACATAAAGGTATTTTAGAGTTTTTATATAAAAAAAACTATAAAAACAGAAAATTCGGTACATCAAAATATATCTTTATAAAATGATGAAATTCACACTATTTGAAGAATGCATTGTAAAACCTTTGAAGAAACTGTTAAATTTTCAAAAAACCTACCAAAAAGTATTCAATCGACGGAAAACTGAAGAAAAATTCATTGTCAAAAAAGAGGACAAACTAATTATAGAATGTAAACACTTGCAGGTACCGGTAAACTGAGATTGATAGGTTCCATGTCTTAAAAGTCAATCCTCGAATTCGACCCAGGTGGTCATCTCAGTACAAAAAATTACGATAAACGAGACGATTTTTATTTTCAAATTATTAATTTTCCTAATCTACAGAGCAATATACCTACTTCTCCTGCATACGGTGTTTATATTTACAACTTTTTCGATATACCAGAGCTTGCACACATTTCACAGATTTTTTTATCAGACACCGATTTCTTCGTGACCGACTTTTGGAGCAGGGCTATAAGAAAATACGTCTCATACGATCACTAAAAAAATCTTTCTTCGTTATCAGCCACTAGTAGAAAAGTTCAAAATTGAGTTAAAAGATATGATAGTTAATTGTTTTAATTAGGGTTTGACTGGTCTGCCGTACTGAGATGATCACCTCAATATCCCTATTGTGTCTCACAACTATGTTGCGTTCTATGATCATTACCGGATCCTAAGATCGCAATGGAAGAGGGAGGTTTGGCGCCATAAAACCTGGTTTAACCCACCACTTCTTTGGAAGTGCCTGTACCAAGTCAGGACCATTGCGATCTTCAATTCTTCTGGTTTTGTGTATCTCTTAAGTAAACATTTCAACAAAATTCCAGACTAAAGCTTCTGTGTTTTGTTCATGATAATTTTCATATCCTACATGTCCTATTATGTTCGACATATAAAACCTTATTCCAAGAAAATTTTACAGTGTCCCACTATTTCGTGTAACTATATATATTATGGACTTGAAGATCGCAATGGAAGAGGGAGGTATGGCGCCATAAAACCTGGTTTAACCCACCATTTCGTTTGAAATGCCTGTACCAATTCAGGATCATTGCGATCCACCAATTCTCCGGTATGACTGATTCGTTTTTGTCGTTTTCTCTAGACTATGAGATTGATCATTCAAGTTCGGTAGTTTTGTTATTACCTTTATTCAGAAGAAAAGCAAAATAAAACCTCAAAATGAAAACTCATCGTTATCAGTGTTGAAAAAAAATCGCCCCGCGTTCATGTTCGCCAACTCCGAGGGGTCGCTTTATTCTATTTGTTTTTCACAAACAGACGGGATGCATCAACGAGAACCAATAAACCAAAAACAATTGAAATCATTACTATACCAAGAACACCCACAGATTTGGCAGATGTTCTTCTATCTGGTGCCGAGTATTTGAGTCGAAGGTTTTTATTGGTTCCCTTCTTATCCGCTTGTATTGCCTGTTTCAAAATGTCTAGTTCTGGTTTCAAAATCACACGTAATTCATCCAATGTAAAGTTAGTGTTTTTAAGATAATCCCACTTGTTGCTTACTTGTGTACATGGGCAGATACATCCTTGTGACGTCATATCTGTTGTTGCTGTGGTCGTTTGCACTTGCGTTGTAGCTGTGAAACAAAATTTAGGAATTAGATGACATGCAACAATCTTTTTATATGATTTGCGTAATTTAGATGAGTTTTTGCACCGTTAGCAGCCCTTGTAATTTTTTATGCAGATCTTTTAAATTTTCGATCGAATGAAACATTTCGCAGTTGTAAATTTAAATACCTGTATGTTGATATGAATTGTTTTTATTTGATATTTCTATTATTCTATTATTTTTGCATAATTCGCTGTTGATCAGTAAGTCGTTTATTTATTTTTCCTTCGTTATCAGCCACTTTTCGAAAATTCAAAATAATGTTAGACGGAATGGTAAGTTATTCTTTTATTAGTTTTAAGCTGTTTGTTGTACTGCGATGATCACCTCATCAGCCTTGTTACGTCTTCACAACCATGTTGTGTTTTGTGGAACTAGCGACCCCAATCATCCCAATGGAAAGTTTGCAGTGCAATTAAACCTGGTTTAACCCACCAATACTTTTTAAATGCCTGTACAAAGTCAGGACCATTGCCGTCTTCAATTTGTTTTGTCTTTTCTCATGTACATTTGAGATTGTTATTACATTTATTTGCTTCTAATCGTTACAAAAATTGTCTTATTGCATTGAACATTTAAAAATGAATTTCTGTTACTGCGTATATAATGCTTTTTTGAGCTGAAAAACACATAAATGTTTGGTAAAATATTTGAATTTCGTTATATCAAATTACTCAATGGAAGTATTTTATGTTTTTTTTTCCCTTATTACCTGTAACTATATGCATTTAGTTTGCACGTCTTTCGTCATTTGTAAATGAATTTAAATATCTTTTGTAATACGTTACCAATAGCAATGCACGTGTAGGTTACGTTCAGGTATTTAAAAACATTAAGACACGGGTCACTGAATTCATTTAGTTTCTGCAAAACACATGTCTCTTGTCCGTCACAGATACCACGATAAGTTTCTGTTATATTTTCGAAACAGTAATACGTTGTCCCCGAGTTTAGCCACGAATGGTAGCAAGGATATTGGCCACTTGCTGTACGTCCCCATCTACCATCTTCAATTTGAAGCACATGATCTGCTGGACAGGTTATTGTTAATGTTATGTCGGCACATACGATGACGTTTTGAACTCCTGAAACTGTAACAAGAAACGCTCAAATGTGCTTTATCGACAATAATTTATCTAATTCCATTGCGGTTTTTTTTTGCATTTATATACAAAATTTCTTACAAAAGCATAAAAATTCCAAACTATGATCAACTTTCTAAGATGCAAAGAATAATGAAAAGACACAGCAAAGAAGGCATACTGACGACACAGGAAATAACACTGGCCATGCCTTGGTACAGGTTTATTAAAAAAAATCATCGAATTTAAAACACCTTTAAAAATGATTAAAAAAAACGTACAGTTTTTTTGTTTTTTTACTGATTGATGAAAAAAACACTTTTTATTATGGTTATATGTCTAAATTTCTTTTAAGCAATAATTTAAGGTTTTCTTTATCAGTTAAATGCAGCAATAATTGTCGAAAATGAACTACAAAGAAACCAACTAAATTTCTTTGTATCCTTTAATCCCCAAAATTTCTCCTATACCTGACATAGGTTGATCTTAGCATACTTTATGATCCAATTCGACAGTGTTTGATTGTTTTGTCCTTTTTTGTCATTTTTATATAGAGTATGATCTTGTCAACCTTTTGTTAGAGCTAGAACGACTCTCATGAATCTTATATTATTTAATACCAAGTCAGGACCACTGCGGGTCTTCAAATTTTTCTGAATGTTTTCATTGTTTTGACCTTTTCTCATGGTCATCTGAGATTGATCCTCCAAGTTCGGCCGTATTTTTGTTATTATCTACAATTACATAACTAGACAAATTGCAAACACGCGTAGAACCATTTACTGCCTCGAACTTTGTTGCATTTGTTTTATTATTGCAGAATTTATAAGTTTATATTTCACCTTGACATGGTTGCTCTAAAATTAACATCCAAACCATATAAGTCATGAAAGCAAAATCTCCAAAATTCTCCATCATAGCATACAATCTTCCAGAAACTTAAAATTGAATTACACGTTATCCTTTACAGTACGGTTGTTTAATTAAAAGTGAACCCTGTCTTAATTGAACTCGAGGATTCGTTCGGTTTCAACAGATGCTCAGTTTTCACAGTTTTAATTCGCAAAAATAATTTGACAGTAAAATAAAAGATATAGACCGACGACCAAGTCCAGAAGAAAATAAAACTGTATATCCAATTCAAAAACATGTAAATGGAATTTTGGTCTATTTCACGTTAGAACCAACACAATTTCATTAATTTTTTTACATTAAATGTTCAATATATTTTTTTCCATTAATAATAAAAATGTAACCGTCATATGTTTAAGGTACGTTTAATCCCACTGGTCCTCTATTATTTAATATGCCTTTTTCCATATATCGATTTGATTATCTTATGTAAATTAAATATTTGCTTCATGCATATCAAATGTGAAAAAAATCGAGCGTTAAGTATAGGCAAATAAATCGTATCTACATGACAAACATAAAATTTGTTAGATGAATAAGCTAATAGTCCTTTCTCAATAAATATTCCGGTGGGCGGAGTCAAATTTCAAATCGAGGCTAAGCTCGGTAGTTTGTCAACAAAACAAAATGGTCGCCGTCAGATTTTCACTGTCGGAGAGAAAAACAATCCCGAAAATATGGAGGGCAAACGTTTTAAAACGCGATCGAACTATTCCAGAATGAAATAGTGTACTAAAATTAGACGGGAATACGACATTGAGTGACTGATATGCAAGAATCAGTCTGTAAACGCACTAAACAATGGGACAGTGACCGGCGTTTCATACAAAACACGTATCATAAACAAAATTAAAGGTAAGTTTGTCTGTTTATATCCGCAACAAACGTAACCATTCACTACAAAATATAGTAGTTAAACTGTCGATGTTATGCCCCAAAGAAGTTAAGTGGAAAGCCGAAAAGAACTACAACTTCCATACAAATGTACATGTATGTACACTGTACATTGAAATTTGAAGTATATAAGGAATCCCAAAAAGGGACAGACTTATCATTAGTGTAAAGCTACAGTCTTGTCACAGTTTAGTTTCCAGTTTAACAGTGTAATGCATTTATTGTAGAAGATTCATTGTGTCTTTATTTATCATAACATTTGTGCAGCAAGAAATTGTCCACCCTAAAAAATCAGCATAACAACATGAACAACTTTATATGTTATATTGTACATGCAAACCTACATGCACATAAGTTCATTAATTAAACCGAACCAAGGGCGCTGGAAGAGGCATACAAAACATATACATACATAAGATTTAAAAGATGATTGTACAAAATACATGTGTGTACATGTACATGCTTGCATATTAAAGTCTGAAACCCATAGGGATGTTCGCCGTGACGTCAGAGCTTACCTGTGGAATATTTTTGGAGGGCAAAAAGACAATAAAATTGTGTTGAAAAACGTCTTTAAACTGTCATAACTTTTTTGTTTTTCAAGATAATTTAAAAATTCTTTTGGTTCTATAATTTCCAGAAAAAGATCGTTTTTGTTGTGCATTTTGCAAATAAATATTCAGTGGTTCTAAAGATCGAAAAATTGGTTGATTTGAAAATTTTAACAAAAATTTACTTGGTTCAGAAACAATTTTGCAGAAAATTTATTTTTCAAGCCCTAATTTTAAAATTAATTATGGTAAATATGAATAAATTCTTCTTCTTAAAACCGTTTACAGAACCAATTTATCTTATCAATTACAAAAGTTACGAGGATTTGAAATTTGGGGAAATTATCCTATCAATTGATGTTTGTTTATTGCACTGTTTATTGCCATCCAATTTGACACTTAATGAGATGCAAATTAGTGAATATGACATCACTAATGAGATCGGCGAACCTTCCTATTGTCTGAACCCATGAAACCCACAGTTGGTTACGCCATGATGAGGTAGAATGTAATCACCCTAGGTTTTATGATCATGATTCAAACTACAATTAAAGATTTTGGAAGCTTTAAATGAAAAACGGTTGAAAATCCTATGTATTTTTCTTTAAACTAAGTCAAGTTGACATATAATTATCATGATTTGAAGCAGATATGTTTAGATTTATCAAAAGTGTACAATCTCACCTTCAATTTCTTTAAATGTTATACTATTTTGTCCAATTTATACTTTTATATATTATACTTTAAATACATGTACATGTATAATATCATAACAGCCATACATGCCATATATGCACTTCAATAATGTTTTATTGAACAACTACATTTTATAGGATTCATTGTATACATTTTTGTCAGATACATATTACAAAGAAATACCAATTCAAATGTCAGTCGTCTGAAACAATAGAAAACAAAATTGTAACACACAAGACACTCAGACAATGAAAATGTACATAGCAACGCAAACAAATGGTAAAATTATTCACATATAAAAAACCAGCAATGCTAACTGAACCATTTAAACTTGAGAGGTGCTCTGGTTAGAATCTCAGTGTGTAAAACTTTAATTAAATTACAAAAAAACATTAGTCATTTATTTTATTTTGTTTCACTTACAAATGTAATTATAAATAAATACATGTATTTTCATTTTCAGTTTTGTGTATTTAATCTGAGTTCCATCTAAAGAAGAGAGAATCCTAATGGCATAGAAGGACAGTACTACATATATTTTGAGCATCCTGGTCAACCAATTTAAAGAGATTTGACATGTTTGATGTATGTATGCCTAATAATTTAATTTTTATGTACAATGTAATTGAAAATTTTTATATTGTTCAAATTTTAATTCTTTCTGTATATTTCTGTATATTTTCCCACCATGTACATGTACATACATTTGTAAGTAAATATTTATGTAATTCATGCATCCAGTGTTCCAGCTAACTCTGTAACATTAAAAATGGCCGGGAAATGAAAATGAAAAAAAAAATGTATTAATTAAAATAGAAGATAATGAAAAACAAAAAAAAAAACTTTTCAAGCTGTCCGTGAATTGAGTCCTGGTCGTCTGTCTTGTCACTTGCCATTGGATAAATATAGAACAAAAGCTAAAAATTATTAAAATGATTTGGGCAAAACAATCTTAAATCCTAAATTTTAAGACTGCTTTTTATACATGTACATGTATATAGTTTTCATACTGTATCTTATAATTAAGATTTTCATGATCATGGTGATTCTTATTAATGCTTGTGTTGATACAATTTAATCTGACATTATTTTTTTTTTTTAATCAATATTTTATTTTTTTTTATCCAGGAACTGATACATCTGGATATTCATGTGCTATAACTATCCAAGTGAAGAAAAGGAGAAATGGAAAGCTGCTGTTTTGTGCATTGTTGTTTTTCAACATTAATTACATTTTTATAAGTTGTTTCATTAGCTTATATATGTACAAAAAAAAATACAAATATGTATTGTTATGTAAATATACTCAATTAAATTTTACTGTATAACATGCTGGCATGTAGTTATTCTAAATTAATAAACATTAAGTGGGATATAATCTCAAATTATCTATGGAAGACCTTGTATGGGATGTGTAAAGCTTTTGTACCAAAATGGGTAATAGTAATTTTGTTATGTTGTAATGTACAGACCTTGTTTTTATGAGTAACCTCTCATAAGCAGCATTTGGATGGAAATGATATAATACATTATACATGTATGTGTAGAAGGAGAAGTTGACCGCCCTTATTCTTTAGCAAGGCAACCAAATAATTTCAGATATTAGTATACATGTAGATATACAATGTAAAAATGTAGCAGAAATACTGAAAATTTGCATTCAGGGCAACCAAATGGCCTGAACATAATGCTATTAAAAAAATAAGATTACTGAAAACAACTTCATTAATTTAACACATTCTGTCTATATGCATGAAGAACTCATCAGATAAGCTCAAGCCTACCAAAAGGTTTGCCATAGTAAACTATACACTGAATGTCAATGTACATGTAGTATAAACAAGAATATGTCCAAAAGACATTTAACCTCAACCTAATTACATGTATTTTTTAAGTAAACCTAAGTGTAACAACGACTTATTCTATGATCTATCAACAATGATCAACTATGAAATTGATGAGACTTGCACAATTTTATGATGTGTTGTTTGTTCATTCATATCCTGATGTATGTGTACAAAATTTCATGATACCCAACTTCCTTCATGGTAAACTATCTTCAACTTGTAGGTAAACCTGATTTTAGACAGACAGATGAACAGACCGTAACACTATACATGTATGCCCCTACTTTCGTAGATGGGGCATAAAAATTACAAGTCATGTAACCTCTACATACATTTTACTTGAATATTATTTAGTGTAGTGAATATTTACATTATTTCTGTCAAAAGCTTATTATGGCGTGGGGCCACTAGGCAATCTACCCACTTTGCACCAGCAATTACATTATTGATACTAATGCCTAGGGAGGGAATCGAACCCTCGTACGCCAAAAGCTGACAGACAGAATAATCTAAATACATGTATTATACACAGTCACAATGGCAGAAGTGGATGTGAGATTTAGGAGTCTAAATTTACAGAAGTTATTCAAAAATTATGTGTAACTGAACAGGTATGGGTAAAAAGCATCCAAATTTTTTTTGGAGGTTGAATAAAAATAGATGTCTCAACTACCCTGGTAAAATATGTTTTGTCTCATGATGCATGTTGCTCAAGGTCATCTAATTTCGAGTAAATGACGGATGTATATGGAAACAGCTAAAATATTATGACATTATTAAACCTCTCACCAAAAATCGTACAATAAGCATCATAAACAATGAAATATTTTTAAGTGATTACCCGGTTTTGTTTGTTTACATAATTTTTTACCTCATGAAACCCGGTTTTTTCTGTGTCTTATATTCAAGCTTATATCGAGAATTAGTGCACAATTTTTTATAACCAGATTAACAATATTATCTAAAATAATTTTAACAAATTTTAGTACATTGAGAAGCAAAAGTCACATTCCATATTGCTCGTCAATATTCTGTTTTTAGATCGCATCAAGACGAAACATTTTTGCCAGGGTAGTTGAGACACAGTATACAAGGAGGCCTAACCGTTTATCGAGAAATATGGTCCGTTAAAAGGTGTTTCACGGTTTTTGTGGTCCGTTAAAGTCGCCGTGACAGTCCGTTAACCAGGTATAATCGAGAAAAAACACTGAAGGTCAGTAATTGATTTGTTATATCATAATTAATACGCATTTTATAGTTATAAAAATTACACACATCTGTCAAAATGAAAATAAATGACTGTTCGATACAATATGCATTTGTATAAAAATAGTTCTTTAAATCTTCATAAAATGAAAAGGCGTGTGGCTCCTTAGTATTTTAAAGGTCGCAAATGTAAACATGTTTACCTCATTTTTATCAATTTCTCTTTTTATATAACAAAACATATGTTTTGGTTGATATCCATAGAAAGTACAATAATGTATCAACATTCTGTTTAAATTTCAATGTTCTATGTTATATAATAATTTTGTAATAGGGGAAAAGTTATAAAATATGGTCCGTTAAGGGCTGATGACATATTATTTTGTCCGTTAAGTTGGTCTGTTAAGTGCCTGTGACAAAATATTATGTCCGTTTAATAACATAAATAGATAGAAGATTACAATAGTTTTGTTTGATATGACATATCATAATTTTACTATAAGGACTGAATGCTATTATACAGAAGAAAAGACTAAATTCATGTGGATTTATCGAACCTAAATACATACATTTGAGTATGCACGTCTAGAAATAATCCATTGTCAAAAGGCTTTACATGTAACACCATTCTAGATCATTCTACGAAACAACGGTATTGAAAACATACAATACTTGTGTATATAATATATGAAAGAAGCAATCAAAGAAGCAAAGGTGTGCCAAAGGGGTAATCAGTATCATAAAACCGTAAAGACAAAGACAAAACCGACAGACAAAAAATCATCACATCAAAACAAACCACATAACAACATAAAACACACACACACATAACAACAAAACTGCATTCAGCAACGCGAACTCAAGTCGAAACGAGAGTGAACTCAGGTGCTCCGGAAGAGTAAGCAGTTCCTGCTTGCTATAGCACACCCGTCACATTGCCAAAGATCGATTAAGTGTTGGTCAAATCCGGAAAGGATGACATTACAAAACTCTATGCCAAACCAACATCTGTGCTCATCTGAGAGATAGAAATCCCGTATTTGTATACAAGCACATGATGTCGTCCGTAAAATTTCTTGAGTGATGACAACAATCTAGGAGCAACGTACCCCTGTGTTAACAATTTGCTTGTCAGCCGTGTAGCTCTATCAAGAAAGTCGTTGTACTCCCCACATGCTCTGTAATAACGATTCAATTGTGATACGTAAACTCCATATGCTGGAGCGGACGGAAAGTTGCTACACAGAAAGGGAAAGTTAACTATTCGAAAGTTGAAGTATTCACGTTTGTAATAGAGCCTTGTACAAGCCTTCCTTGTGTGTCAATTTCGAGAAATAGGTCCGAATATGAAGCGGACTTCCTAGAATCTGTAGTGTCCTTTATCTCAAGTTCCTTCGGATATATGAGATGTAAATAGTCACCAAATCGAGGATTGTTTAGTGAAAGAACATCATCAATATAACGAAATGTGAGATAATAAGCTACTAATTATTAATAAATATAATGAAAACGGTTCAATACAGTCTGTTTTGGTTATTTATTTTAGCAATGAAAAAAAAAAGAACAAAAACTATGGAAATAAAAAATATAAATGGAGAAAAATATATAAATATGAAGGGATTTATACCACAGACACATTTTCTGGAACTTTAGACCGTACTGAAACCGACGAAATTTTCAAAACTCCACACACACAAACTGACGTCCAAGAAATACACTCACTACTTCCTGAAGTGATACTCCAATTGCAGATCAATGGCTTTTTCACATACCTCTTAATATTTTACCCTTTATTTTTTTCAATATCTCTCCTGTCGCTTTTTATATTTTTTTCATAAATAAATGTAACACTATATTATTCTATTTGTATCATATATGTAAGTATTTCCAAATAAAATACATTTACATAAAATTGATAATTGTGTTCAGATTTATTTCCATTGCCACGAACTCGTGTAAATATTTAGGCATTGATATTATATTAAAAATAATACATTTTTTTCTGGGAAACCAATCATTACAATCTTCTGACAAAGATATCATCGATTTTGCCAATTTCGATAATTGGGATAAATGGGATTCGCTATATTAAGGTTTATTTCCATCAGACCTGCATTTTCAAAATGTGAGACATGCATCATTAACGGACCTAAAAAGTGTCACTTGCCTCGTAACGGACCATGTTTCTCAAAGTAATACCAATTTTGGCATTTTTGTCCAAATATTATTATTTTGGTCCAGAAAAAACACAAGACAAATTTAATTTGCAAAACACTGATTTGCAAATCTTGTGCCGCTTCAAATTTTGTAAATTAGGTCATATGAGTAACCGCTGTGTTCGTCTTTACATGGGATTTCTTAAAATACTTTTCTTTTTACTACTGTGTCTGAAAATAAAAAGTTATAAGGAGTCAAAAGTACATGGGATTTTTTTATCCCATGGGATTCACTTAAATCCCATGGGATTTTTAACAAATCCCATGGGATTTATTTTATGTCTAATGGGATTTATTTCTCCCATGGGATTTTTAATCTCCCATGGGATTTTTTTTCTCCCATGGGATTTTTATTTCTCCCATGGGATTTTTTTTCTCCCATGGGATTTTCTTTTCTCCCATGGGATCTTTTTTCCTCCCATGGGATTATTTTTCAAACAAAGAAGCTGGATTATTAGTAGGCTAATAGCGTGTCTGATGAAGGTTAATCCAGAAAAGCGCTTCACATGCTGTGAAATTTTGCTTTTGTACATTTATCAAAATCATTTCTATATGTGGATCGTGTCTTTCTGGCACATATTCCATATTCTTTCGTTTTAAATATAAATAAATATTTATGAGCAGGAGAATAAGATCAACTAAACAAGTTAAGTTAAAACAATGATCACTAAATAATATTTGTAAAGCTTTACAATAATTCATATTCATGAACTGAATCCCGCCTTAAGCATGCACACTGTTTTTAATTTTGTTTATAACTTTGCTTGTTTAAAATCACGACCAGTACACTAATCAATACCTCGAGGTTTTAGTCCCTTAATTTTAGAAATATTCAAGGGGATGTAAACCCCAACCCCAAAGTCGCCAAACAAAGGAAATGACATAATGGCTCGATCTATCATATATTGACGGATAAAAGAAAGGATACACATAGAAAAAAAGTTTTTAATCAATATTTTATTATTTGTCATAATTTCGTTGATTTATCCTAATAAAACTTGTCCGTGTAAAGGTTTATTGGCATGATAAAATCAGGAATCTTGATGAAGAGATATAAATCTGCCATTTTGAATTAAAAAAAAACTGAAAATCAAAATTTAATGATTTTTAATGGAAAGGCCAAATGAAGGGTTCATTGTGTTTGGAAGTGTCAGGAAAGCACAATTTTTTTTGAAAGATTTAGTGTCCTTAAAGGGTAAGTTCACGATTTTTGACATTTGGTCTTAAATTGTTCAGAACAATGTTTTATAACAGTGTGCAAATTTTTTCTCTCATATCTTAACTTATAACAAAGATATTGGAGATTATATATTTGAAATAGTCCCCTACTCTACATTAGGGGACTACTTCAGTTAATCAGAATTTTTACTGAGTAGCAAAAAATCATATTAGTTCAAACGTTTAAGTGATCATGTGGTACGTCCAATAACCAACAAAATAATTTAAATAATCAAAAGTCAACAAGATCATTTAATATTTTCAAATTACTTTCTATATAAAATCTTTTTAAAAACGTTTTATCAATCTATTATCTCTTTCTTTTAAATTGAACTTTATTATCAACTAATTAAAATTAAAATTCTATAATTCAAATAAATATTATTTTTATTCACTATTAAGAAAGAAGTTGTGTATTTAAATGTAAGCCATCATTTTTCATTGAAAATAATTGTGATATAATTATGAAAATTACAGGTCATTCTTTTTCTAATCCCCCACTGGGTTTGCTAAAAGTGTTAATTAATGTCAATTTCATGTCGTTGTCTCTGAGCAGGTACCTGTGTAATGGTTAGGTAAACATAAATGTAATTAGTCACAGCTGACTTGGGGTGAAATAATTATCAATACCTACAGGTGTCAAAACCTAATATACAAACATTCAGACACAAAGTTTTATGTACCAGATCATTTTATTTTCATTCTAGCATTTAAAACAATAATGTGATTTATATGCAAGATTATCACAACACAACATGACGTAGATAATTAAAAATGACTTATTTAAATTGATTTTTATACCAAAAAATCATTATTACTAATTAAAGAATAATTCATTTTTTTTAATTTTAAAAAGGATTTTCTATCACTTATTTAAAATGCCATAACATAGATGCACATAAAAATATTATATATTGGCAGTTCAATAATTAGGTAAATGGTGGGTCACTGTCAAAAGGAGACTTTGTGGTATTCAGATGTTTTGTGTAATTTAAAATGACAGAAACCAAAAGATAAATAATAAAATTCCATTTTTGTCAGCTTATTAAATTGAATATAAAAGTTTAAATGATATAGCATAATTAAATAATGCATTAAAAATCATATGACAAATTTTCATTTTTTTGTTAACTTTCCCTTTAAGGTTTTTAAAGTCTTCAATGTGTCAGGAGGGGAGTGTGCAATGTCCATTTTATTCCTAAAAGTTTTTCATGCACAAATTTAGGCGCAGTTCACGTTATCGTTAGTACGGAGAAGATCTGTCACAAAAATTTTCACCCGAATCAATGTTGTTTCCGGTTGATTTCGAAATTGTGATTTCTTTAAGGCTGTTCTTGCAACCAAAAGTGATTGTTCAAATCAATAGAAAATTTCAACGGCTCCAATCTTCACTAACCCAGTTGTCAGAAAAAGGGACTGAAAGGTATCCAGATACCCATTCCCGTCAGTAAAAAAAATACAGTTTACCCTACTTCAAAAAATGTGATTTTAAAATTTCCTGCTTTCGTCTTTGCATGTCTGATGCTAAGAAAAAAAGTCTTGTGAACATGTTTTTCTGCAGTATCGGGTGATTTGAAACAATTCTGAAATGTTTCTATCAATTTTTTTCTTACTTTGCACTAATAATCTTATTTTAGAGAGCATTCAAATGTGTATCTTTTCTTTTGGCCATCCGTAATACGGTATATATATAATAAATGAAGATAGCTCACATTAAATTTGTTTAATTTGCAGTGGCGGATCCAGAAATTCTGAAAAGAGGGAGCCCACTGACTGGCCTATGTGGTCCGCTTTGGTCATGTATCAATGATTTCCTATATACTCAACCAATTTTTTTCCCCATATTAAAGTCTTCAGGAACAAAACATCTGATATTCCCATCGATGGCAGTATCAAATACACTATAAAAATGTATCTGTCGTCACGAATGTAAACAAATAATCATCAACATGGTCAAATAATTTTTAGTGAAATAAACCTAGTTTAAGGCAATATTGGTAACACATTGATATTCAAAGTTTTCTTTTATTACATTTTGGTCTAAGGGGACGACCATTTGATTTTTAGGGGGGAGGCTGTCAGTTTTTGTAAATACTTTTGCAGTTTACTTTTGTTATGTCATTTTTCATTGTTTTTTTATTTTGTTGTAATGGATAGGGTGGCATCTGTTTAAAATGAGTGATTGAGTTGGTTTATAAAGTTTTCATAATTTTGACAAGATTGATTTTTCTTTACTTTTGCATTGCCTCTGATTGGCATCTTTATAGCCTTTTAAAATTTATGACAGAGTAGATAAAATGTTATTTAAAAAATGTGAACTTCATATTACATTTTTATATTTGGTGGACCTAATATTCAAAAATAGAAAGAAAATAGGGTGTTCTTGGGCAAATTTTATAAATTCAAGAATGATTTGAATGCATTGGTGCTGGTTTTTACTCTACTGTCTAAATATAAAAACTCAATTTAGGTAGACTAAGATAATGATGGCTTTCTTTGATCTTCTTTACTTCATCCAGGAACGTATAAAGAGATTTATAGCGAGCACAGCTCGCAAGCTGGCACGAAGTGCCCGCTCGAGCGGAGAGCTCTACGGTATTTGTTCCCGCGAAAAATTTGCCTAATGCTGATATTGATTTTTCATGGTCCGGAAAGGCTCTCAAATTTTTACAGGAACGGAGTGAATTTGAAAATAATTACCCATTTTGCTAGTCGCATTCCAAAAATTATCTATTTAATAATGTAAAAAGAGAAAAATATTCTGATGACGACGAACTGCTACATTTTTTGTAGTAACCAAATTTAAATCGATTTTTTCTTACTTTTCTATTTAACGTTCAATCGCCCCTAGGATCTCGTCCCAAATTGAACGTTCTAGAAAATTAAACTACGATGATTTCAGATCTTATTTGACTGCATCGATTCGAAATCAATTTTTGTTTATTGAACAGAATTATGCTGTGCTCGCATTTAGGCACTGCCTATTTCATATTACGTTCCTGCTTCATCAGACATCTAAATAAAAAATGACTTCACAACCAAGTAAAATTACTGAATATGTCCTGACCATATTTGAAATATTTATATACATACCATGTTTCAAGTCAAGTAAGGTCTGGAAGTTTATGACTTTGGTATAAACATAGGGTTTTCTAAAATTTCTGCATTTTTTTCATGTGGTGAAAGGTTTTGCTTGTCCGTTTTCTTGCACATCATTCAGACAAACAGTTGTATACAGTCATTACAGTAAATAAAATACATTATAATGTGGGTGTGCTGGTGTCTCAACATTTAGAACGTAAAAGTTTGACAAAAAAAAGTGTTTTCCTATATATCTCAAAGCCTGAGCCTTTCTCTGTCAACTTTTTCAGTCTAAATATGAAACTTCTGTGTTGTCAGATCTGCGTAGCAAAATTTATTGTCTGGAACTTTGTTGTCATTTGTATCTACAAAATGAGGGTTCTAAAACTACAGGGGAAAGAAACGACACAAGAAGCAGAAATGCATGATAGTACCTGGATCAACAATGTCCGGCCTCATTTTTTTCTGTATAAACTAAAATATGTACCGGTAATGCAAAAATGTAATATCATTTAATACTAACAAAAAATTGTATTTTAAAGTGTACTTTCACTACATATTTAGCTGATTTCTTCTAAACGACTTTGCCTATGGCTTTATCTGTATCATATAGATCTACCTTTATGTATATTGGGCATACAATTTAATTAACGGGATTGCAACATTTTCATATTAATGTTTATTGCTTGAATTTCCTTTTAGACATTGCAGGTATTTACTTTAAAATAAAGAATCATTGTATTTCTTAAAACAACATTAATCTGGGAATGTAAATTAATCAATCAAATGAGATGACGACAAGTCTCTATTGAAACTATCACCAAATCGACCAAGAGTTGTAAATAGTTTAGTATATATGAAATTCATTTATCTTTAAAATGAAAATCTGAAATTGTATCATATAATATTCTAGAATTATTTAAATATTAATATTTCTATACTGATGTTTATTACGATTTTACTGACAAAGATATTGTCTGAAAGCTGTATTGAAGGTGTTTTATCTATCTTTTTTTATATAAAAAAAGGAACGACAAAAAGTATGATACAGGTCTAATGACATTTTTTAAAGTTTTTGTATCAACAAATTTACACTGTACGATCAACTTAAAAAACTGAACCCAACAGATATATATATTTATACATAAAGAAAATCGTTAGAGAAATTTAATTGAAATTTTAAATATGTACACGATATCGAAATTCGGGCTTTAAATTTTAAAATGTTTCCTTATTAATCAATTCTCTACCCTCTTTTTGGTCCCGTCATATGTATTAATTGGTCGTGTGGACACCTGGTGATTAGCAAGGTAGCAAGTTTAGGTGATTTATGACAGGAAGATTCCACTTTGTTATTTGTCAAACCTTATGAATTAACAACACAGTTGGACGTCTAATGCAGGATACAGTTTTACCTGAAATCTTCAACCTTCCGTAGTCAGCAGCCCAAGGAGATTTGGAACTGGAAGGTATTTATTAAGATTTCTTCTAAATTACAAATACCAAAACGCGGGTATAAACGGTTAATTTGGATATGCTATATATCGATATTTCAAGGAGTAACCTCTCATCAGTAGCATTTAAACCAAAACATTGGAAGATCAAATTCCAAAACAGTTGAAAACGAAAAGTACTCAAAACCAAAACGTTCGAACAAGGAAGCCAAATCCAGCACCGAGGATATCGACCATGTGCATTACAAGGAAAGAAACCTGGTGTTTTCATCAATTTTGAATTTAACAATCGGAAATTTCAGCGACAATATATTAGAAATTTTATGGTAATTCGTGTCAGACAAGTCTGACTACCAGGCTTGTGATTACCCTCGGGGACCTCTGGTCCACCAGCAGCGGTTATCGCCCAGTGGTTTCAAAATTACAAATACCAAAACGCGGGTATAACTTCCGTAATGAACTATTTCTGCTTCATACGTATATATGAAAATGCACATTTTATAAATTGATACTGAAAAGTAGTTTTAATTTTCACAGATTGATATAGTCGTGAAGTACCTTACTTTTTAATGACTTCTTTAACAGTTTATATTTTCAGTGCATACACATGAAGAATTCGCATTTCCTTTGTTTTAAAGACCATTTATTTTTTTGTATTTATCAACGAATATGACAATTAATAATAATAATAATATAATATAATAATTTATTCAATAAAATATCAACATGTAATATATCACAATACACAATATACAGATACAAGTTACAATACAATGTATATGCAATTGTCAAATGCAAAAAGTTGACATTTTATCTGGGATAACCCATAAAAGCTCAAGAGCTTGTTTCCAATGGGGTCCCATTATGTGAACATCTTAAATTGACAAATATTACATACATAATATATAAACCTTAAATATTAAGGTAAATATTAATTTAAAAGAATAAGCATTCATACCTTAAAACATTATTTTATTTGTTTATTATCAATAAAATAAAAATGACTGAGATGAAGAACCACCAGAGCTTTCCATCAAATGATCTTTCACACTATTTTTAAATCTATCCATATTTTTAATGCATTTTATATTATTTGGTAAAGAATTCCAGTCAAGTATGCCATTATAATAAAATGTGTCTTTCTGTTGGCTCTTGACTGGTGGGACCCAGAAGTTATATTCACTATTTCTTGTGGCATGATTATGTACATGCCGTGCCTTTGTAAAATGTTGATACATATAACTTGGACAATTATGGTTATATATTTTGTGTACATGATTAAGTCTTAATTGCTTATTTAAAAATCCTTCTCTTATGTTTTTTATTGTGCAAGTAGCACAAGACTTACTACAAAAAAAATGTTTCAATGACTAAATTAACGTATTTTAATGCATTTTTCTGATTATTAGGACACATTTTTGCAGAGGGTAGGTCTCCGCCTTTTCGTTTTGCGAAGAAGTGTCAAATCAAATCAAAATTGTTTTTGCGGGAAGTTTTTCGTGAATAAAAACCATTTGGGCACATCTATCACAAGTTTCACCTATTTACTATGTTTTAGCCTCAGAGTTAATTTGGTAATAATATATGATTTTTTTTTTCATAAAACTACTTAACGGACTGCCTCGTGCAACATATAACGGACAAAACCGTAATGTTAACCTATGGTAGAAACACGTAACGGACAAAATGCCTCGATAAACGGTTAGGTCTCCTTGGTATAACATGTATAACTTGTAAGCAAATTAAGAGTCTTAATAAAATCTGCCTGACTGCCTGTACCAACAGGTACATTTTATTCAAACTTTTTAAAATCTGACCGAGGGACATACAGTTCTTAGTAACATTTTTTCTGTAATAATTCATCGTCAGAAAATACACATACATGTATAATGTACAAGTATGTTAAATGGCTGCATTCCATTGTGGATTTTTAAATTAGTTGTTTGTGTACATGTAGGTTGTCTGTACACTTCAAATTACAACAAAATGTATTTCACATTTCATTATTGTCTATCAGTTGCAACAGAACAAGTCAACATTGAGACAGCATAAGCACTATGAAAGCTTCCATATCCATAATTAAATTAGCACCATGTATTTCCTCACACAATCGCCAGCTATGTCACTTGTGAGGAACAAACCCTTGTCAAGAGGCAATATAAATTTGACCCATTCTAAACTAAAGCCCAGTCTTCCAGAATTCCGACCAGTACCCAAACCAACAGGCATATTATTAAATATCAATTTTCCACTTATTAGTCAGCAATTTGTCGTGTATGTGTTTTAAAAAGATAGTAAAATAGAAGTATGAATCAACTCATTATGAATACCCTGCAAACAGTAGGACTCTAAGTCTAAATAGAATACAAATGACAACAAAGTTCCAGACAATAAATTTTGCTACGCCTGACGCGCGTTTCGTCTATTCAAGACTCATCAGAGGCGCTCTACCAAAAATATTGAAAATGCCAAACACTGTATGAATATGAAGAGCATAGAACAGTATAACCAAAAATACCAAACTGGGGAACCAAATTATTACTAAGATATTCAACCTATGGCTGGTGAGGAAAAAAAACTTAGGGTTTAGACAATTTTGAAATTTAGACGGATAATTTAAAGCTTTGATGTATTCTCCAACTCAAGAGTGTTGGTGTCGGAGCGGGCTAACATTGGGGAATTTAAACCCCACCAGCAGTGCTAACCTTCACGTGTGTTCGAAATACAAATGACAACAATGTTCCAGACAATAAATTTTGCTACGCCTGACGCGCGTTTCGTCTATTCAAGTCTCATCAGAGGCGCTCTACCAAAAATATTGAAAATGCCAAACACTGTATGAATACGAAGAACATAGAACAGTATAACCAAAAATACCAAACTGGGGAACCAAATTATTACTAAGATATTCAACCTATGTCTGGGGTAGAAAAAACCTTAGGGTTTAGACAATTTTGAAATTTAGACGGATAATTTAAAGCTTTGATGTATTCTCCAACTCAAAAGTGTTGGTGCCGGAGCGGGCTAACCTCGGGAAATTTTAACTCCACCAGCAGTGCTAACCTTCACGTGTGTTCGAAATACAAATGACAACAAAGTTCCAGACAATAAATTTTGCTACGCCTGACGCGCGTTTCGTCTATTCAAGTCTCATCAGAGGCGCTCTACCAAAAATATTGAAAATGCCAAACACTGTATGAATATGAAGAGCATAGAACAGTATAACCAAAAATACCCAACTGGGGAACCAAATTATTACTAAGATATTCAACCTATGTCTGGGGTAGGAGAAACCTTAGGGTTTAGACAATTTTGAAATTCAGACAGATAATTTAAAGCTTTGATGTATTCTCCATCTCAAAAGTGTTGGTGCCGGAGCGGGCTAACCTCGGGGAATTAAAACTCCACCAGCAGTGCTAACCTTCACGTTAGCAATTAATGAAATGTGGAATAAGTGTACGCGACACAGCCCTAAATTAAGCGGTAATTCAGAAAAACCACAATAGAAAACCGCCAACAGCCTTCAACGAGGCCATTTGGTACGGCTCGCGGTTCTGCAATTTGCCCATGGTCTCAATAAAATGCATATGATTCAAATCCAGTCCTGAAATGGTCACAGATAGACCCCCTTCTTAAACAAGGAACAGAAAGCAACAAAAGGACAAGTACAAACGAAAGTCTAACTTATAGGGAAATTGGATGCTTTAAATTCGAAAAAGCAAGAAAAAATCAGTTTACCACTTAATATACAAAACATGTATGACCACTTAACTGAAACAGCAACATTAACTCAACATGTTCAAGTCGTTACGAGAGTAAACTAAAGTAACAAAGCACATTTTTCTCATTTTCAATGATCGTAAATCGAAACTCCAGCCAACTTCTCTGTAAATATAAGAGATAGAAATCTCTAATTTTTCTACGAGCACATGTTATGAACGTTGAAAATAAATAAATCGAAGTCTTATCATTGTTTCTAAATTATATTTTAGAGTTTATTTTTTCATTCACATGAACATTGTTAAACACTTTATTGGTCTAAAATATCACCGTTGCACTTAATCATGCTAGGTTTACTCTACGTTTCGTTTTTGACAAGTCCAGAGTGATCTTAATTTGAAATGTAGAGCTTGAAATCCGAATTATTGTCTTAATTTTACATTTAAACAATGTCAATATAAAATATTAATAAACATTTGTCAAGTTCATATCGCTTAAGTTTCGACAACTTAATGAAATACTTTTTTTTCTAGACTGTAAAAAAATAATATTGATCATATTCTTTTTAAATTGGTTTTAGAAATGATGACAAAAAATTATTAATAAACATTTGCATTCCATTTTAGTTAATACAAATATTGTTCCTAACAGAATTATTGTTTGATCTCAGTCTTTAAGACAAATCAGAAATACTAAAATAAAAAGATGAATGTCCAATTAATAAAGGTAATAACAAAATTACCGAACTTGGAGAATCAATCTCAAATGTTCATAGGACAAGACAAAACAAGGAAGACATACTGGACAAATTGGAGGTTGCAATGGTTCTGACTTTTTTTTGTTTTTGTAATTTGTCAAGTCATATTGATAGGGAGAAGGTTGGACCCAAAAAACTACTTTAACCCCGCTACATATTACATGTGCCTGTCCTAAACCAGGAATCTTTGAAAAAGCTTTCGTTTGTACTTGTCTTTTTGATGTTTTCTGTTCGTTGTGTAAGCGGATTGAATTTGAGTTATATGCATTTTATTTAGACCATGGGCCAAATGCAGAACCGCGAGTAGCGCCCATTGACCTCGTTGAAAGTTGCTTGTGGTTGTCCATTGAGGTCTTTTTTGAAATGCTGCTTGATTGTGGGCTGTGTGGCGTACACTTATTCCACATCTCATTATTTTCTCTATACAAAAAGCACTTTTTATACGACCGCCAAAATTTTTGCGATCGTACAATGTTATGGCAATGTCGTTGTAGTCGTCGTCGTTGTCGTCGTCTGTAGACATCTGGTTTCAATGCGATAACTTGAGTAAATATTGACCGATTGTTTTGAAATTCTGATATGATGTTTGGTACATGTACCACTAAAGGAAGGTTGGTATTGTATTTGGGGTTAGTGGACCCACAATTTTAGGAAAAAAGGACCAAAAGGGGCTAAAACGGGTGCATGACAAATTGATTTTTTTTTTCGATTTTGAAAATTCTCTTTTTGTCGAATTAGTCATTGAATTCTGTCACCTTAATGTGTCCATGGTTTGAAAATACATTGCACCTTTACATTGCTGCAGGGGGCCAAAGACATGCCACATATATAATATCAACTTTTTATTATTGGTCCGAATTTCATTTTTTTTTCATCGAAATCCATGTGAAAATCCCTACCCGTATTTTTCAATCAGATATGCAATCATTTTTACCTTTTTTTGTAAAAAAATAGGGGTTGAAAAGAACCAAACATGTCACTAAATATAGGACTTTTTCGATTAGATGTTGATGTAAATATATATGTGTCAAATATGCATTTAAAAGTCTACCAAAGGGTGTCCCCCATGGGCTTCATGTGACCAAAGCAATAGACTATCTATATTGGGCCTCCAACGTATAGGGTTCAACATGTTGCGGTCGTATCATGCTGCGCACGGCGAAGCTTTCTATTGACGAAGTAAATTTAAACGGAATTTTCTGGGCTTTAATTGTGATCTCCCAGTTCTGTAGAAATACAACTCACACGTCAATAAGATCTTAAAGGGCAATTAGACACATATTTAATTGTTATAAATACAATGATAAATAACCTTCTTTTTATAGGTACTGGAACTTCAATATTTGATTTTTGTTATTGATCTTAAACAAGCATTAATGTCAACGTAAATGCAAAGCTAAAAAAATGAATGTGGAGATAGAATTAACTATGCTACATTCCTTTTTAAATGGTTTACTCTTCACCATTTTTGTGAACAGCGTGTTTTAGGCTGTTATTACTTACATCCTTTCATGTAGCCTCAAATTACATTTAAAATTTAGTAAGTATTCATCAATATGCAATTTGAGAGGTACATAGAGAAATTTTAGTGTAAAACTATCAAAACATAAAATTCTGTACATCAAAATATATCTTTATTTCCAAATACTTAATATACATACATCCATAACATTCTACAACTTTCATTATGATAACCATCCAAAGCAGAGGCTTGCAAGTCTTAGAACCTAGCTATCATTTTGGCAATTTTTATAAAATGATGAAATTCACACTATTTGAGGAATGCATTGTAAAACCTTTGAAGAAACTGTTAAATTTTCAAAAAAACCTACCAAAAAGTATTTTTACGACGGAAAACTGAAGAAAAAATACAGTGTCAAAAAAGAGGACAAAGTAATTATAAAATGTAAACACTTGCGGCTACCGGTAAACTGCGATTGATAGGTTTTATGTCTTTAAAGTCAATCAATTGGCAAAATAACACCTCAAAATAATAACTCATCGTTATCAGTGTTGAAAAAATCGCCCCTCGTTCATGTTCGCCAACTCCTAGGGGTCGCTTTATTCTATTTGTTTTTCATAAACAGAGGGGATGCATCAACGAGAACCAATAAACAACAAACCATTATAATCATCACTATACCAAGAACACCCACAGATTTGGCTGATGTTCTTCTATCTGGTGCCGAGTATTTGAGTCGAAGGTTTTTATTGGTTCCCTTCTTATCCACTTGTATTGCCTGATTCAAAATGTCTAGTTCTGGTTTCAAAATCACACGTAATTCATCCAATGTAAAGTTAGTGTTTTTAAGATAATCCCACTTGTTGCTTACTTGTGAACATGGGCAGATACATCCTTGAGACGTCATATCTGTTGTTGCTATGGTTGTTTGCACTTGCGTTGTAGCTGTGAAACAAAATTTAGAAATAAGATGAAAAGCAACAAATTTTTTTTTATATGTTTTGCGTAATTTAGATGAGTTTTTTTGTAACATTGTAGCAGCCCTTGTAATTTTTTATTTAGATTTTTTTTATTTTCGATTAAATGAACCATTTCGCAGTTGTAAATTTTAAGACCTGCATATGTTGATATGAATTGTTTTTATTTGATATTTTTTATTATTATTGCATAATTCGCTGATCAGTCGTTTAAACATTCTTTCTTCGTTATCAGCCACTTGTCAAAACATTCTAAATAATGTTAGACGGAATGGTAAGTGATTTTTTGATTAGTTTTTAGCTGTTTTTGTACTGCAATGATCACCTCATCAACTCTACTATGTCTTCACAACCGTGTAATGTTTTGTTTAACTACCGGCCCAAATCATTGCAATGGAAGATTTGCATTGCCATTAAACCTGGTTAAACCCACCAATACTTTTTACATGCCTGTACCAAGTCAGAGCAATTGCTGTCTTCAATTTGGTTTGTCTTTCCTCAAGTACATTTGAGATTGATCCTCCAATTAAAGTAATTTTGTTGTTACATTTATTAGCTTCTAATCGTTACAAAAATTGTCTTCTGGTATTGAACATTTGAAAATGAATTTCTGTTTTGAGCTGAAGAACACATTAATGTATGTTAAAATATCTGAATTTCGTTACATGCATATCAAATCACTAAATGTTCGTATGGTGTGCTCTTTTTTCCTGATAACTTGTAACTTTGCACATGTATTTTGCATTAAAAACGAAATAATATGGAATATGTGCCAAAAAGACACGATCCACATATTGAAATCATTTTAATAAATGTACAAAAGCAAAATTTCACTGCGCGTGAAGCGCTTTTCTGGATTAACCTTCATCAGACACGCTAGGAGTAGAAAACTTGGAAAACCGGTAGAATATTAAATTTGATTAAAAAAGAAATGCCAAAAAATATTACAACAATGACCAAACAGATAGATTTATCAATTTTAAAAGAAACAGCCAAACGTTGTCAAATTTTGGAAGTATGTAAACTGTGTCTTTCCAACACATATTCCAGTACTCGAAAATATATAAGAGCATACAACTGAAGCACGGGGAAGCTTTCTACGGCCTCCACACGGCACTAAAGCCAAACTCTGAAATACTGCATGTCTTTTATTGTTTGTAAATGAATTGAAATATCTTTTGTAATACGTTACCAATAGCAATGCACGTGTAGGATACGTTCAGGTATTTAAAAACATTCGGACACGGGTCACTAAATTCATTTAGTTTCTGCAAAACGCATGTCTCTTGTCCGTCACAGATACCACGATAAGTTTGTATTATATTTTCGAAACAGTTATATGCTGTAAACACATTAAGCCATACATGGTTGCAAGGAAATTTGCCAGTTGCTGTACGTCCCCATCTACCAACGTCAATTTGTAAAACGTGGTTTGCTGGACATGATATTGTTAATGTTGTGTCGGCGCATACGATGACATTTTGATCTTCTGAAACTGCAAAATAAAATACGATTAAATGCACTATATCGACAATAATTTATCGATTGCGGTTTTTTTTTCATTTTTATACAAAATTTCTTATAGAAATAGATTAAAATTTCAAACTATGAACACCCTTTTAAAATGCAGAGAATAAAGAAAAGACACAACAAGGCCAAGGCATACCAACGAAATAGGAAATAACACTGGGCATGTCTTGTAACAGTTGTCTTAAAAATCATTGAATTTAAAAGACATTTAAAGACGAACGAAAGGTACTACAGTTTTTAGTTTTTTAACTGATTGATTATTATGGTAATATGTCTAAATTTCTATTAACCAATAACTAAAAGAGCACTTAGAATGGAAAGGGTTTCTCTGTCAGTTTACATGTAAATGCAGCGATAATTGTCGAAAATGTACTACAAAGAACTTTGTATACTGTAATTCCAAAAATCTTCCTATCCTTGACATAGGTTGATATTAGCATACTTTAGGATCCAATTCGATAGTGTTTGAATGTTTTTTGTCAGTTCTCGTCATATAGAGTGTGACCTTGTCAACCTTTTGCTAACACTAAAGCGACTCTGATATTTACATTATATAAGGAATATATGGCATTTTGTTTTTGAGATGGATTTTATCACGGCAAGTATCAGTCGAGCCCGGTAGGGCGAGCCTGATACGTAAAGCCGTGATAAAATTCATCTCAAAAACAAAATGTCTTATATTTCGTTTATCGGCAATACCGATTTATTTATTACCAACTTCTTATTTCCTAATAATTTCATTTTATGAAGAATCTATTTTAGCGTAGGCGGTGATGCGGCAATTTCATGAATGACGTTCCAAAATTTTCATTCATAAATTGACGCGAAAGAACATATGCGCGCGACGTTAATGCATAGCAACGTCACGCGCCTCCTTAGAAGTGACCTGTTATTTTTTGTATCACAGCCAGTATGTGATACAAGTTATCTCAACCAGCAAACATCAAAGGAAAATGCCGCAAATTGCCGATAATTTGAAATATCCGTACCAAGTCAGGACCATTGCTGTCTTCAGATTTTTTTCTGTATGTTTTCGTTGTTTTGTCTTTTCTCATGGACATCTGAGATTTATCCTGCAATTTCGGTTATTTTGTTATTATCTTCATTTACATATCAACTAGACAAATTGTTAACATGCGTAGAATCATTTTCTGCCTCGAACTTTGATGCGTTTGTTTTCTTGTTGTAGAATTAATTTATATCTCACCTCTACATGGTAACGCTAAAATCAACATCCGAACCATTTTAGTCATGAAAGCAAAATCTCCAAAATGCTCCATCTTAGCATAAAAAAGAATTTAAAAACCGAAAACAGAAAACCAATTAAAGACTAAGAACAACTTATGTCTGAGGTATGCAAAATTTAGAGAACCTATTAATAAAATTCTCGTTTTTTTTTTCTACGAGCACATGTTATAAGCCTTAGGGTAAATCGAAGTTTTATTCATTGTGTCTAAACTATATTTGAGAGTTATAAAGTATCTTATTGCACTTGAACTTTGTAAAGCACTTCTTGGTTTAAAATATCAATTATCACTACGACACTTGATCATGACAAGGTTATTCTAAGTTTTAATTGTTTTTTGACAAGTCCAGAGTGATCTTAATTTGAAATGTAAAATTTGAAACACGAATTATTGTCTTCATTCTACAATTATCCAATTCCAATAAAATATGAAATTGTATAGTTAAATTAATTAAAAATTATGGTTGTTATGTTCATTTTGTTAAGATTGGACAGCCTACGTAACACTTATTTTTCTCAACTGTAAAATAAATATTAATTCAATGACGCAATATTCTAATTGGGGGATTTCTAAACCACTTTCTCTTGTTATTGATATCATTTTAAAGGGGAACGGAGTAAGGAAAAAATCAAAACAGTTACAAAACCAGAACATAGTTTTTCAGACCACGTTTGTTTACATCCATTTCCTAAAGTATTTTTAGATGGGCTTGCGCGGGCACTTCCTTTTGAGTTCAAACTTGGGTCGTATACATCTTGTTTGCATAATACAACTCGGGAAGCAAATGGTTGTTAAAGATAATTTTTTATTAAATTCTGCAAAACTACACTATTTAATGGACTTTTTGTAGCTTCAATAAAAGTTTACATTAACAATTTATGTTTTTAAAGCTTAAAAAGACTGTTAAAAAATTATGATTTTTTGATTTATTATTACTTTAAGTACATCCTTCCCCTGATTATTGGTCATTAACTTTATAGCAAAAAGATTACATCAATTTGGATTGGGAAACAGAGTTAACTAAAGCAAACAAATGCATTAAATTTCTTTGCGTTCCATCTTAATTTCACAACCCCATGTGACGGGTATGTTCGTCTACCCGATAGTTAAATATATTTTCGAAACAGTAACACATATTTATGTAAAGAAGTCTATATATTTTACGCAATTATAGATTGGTAATTTCTGCCTCATTTATATGCAACATTTAGTTACTTGTATAAGAATCATTTGCCCGAAACTCACTCGATTCCCAATAAACTTTGCCAGTGTTTTTGTATAAGAGGCATTTGCCCGAAACTCACTCCAGTCCCAATAAACCCTGCCGGTGTTTCTGTTGTATTCTGGCATGACCTATGTATTTATAGGTGTTCCATTGGGCCGACTTTATCAGTGGCTGCCCAAGATTAATTATTTCTCCGTTTGATAAAACGGTTTTGCACTATTGTCGTTGGCCATACACCGGTTTTTTTCTTTTTTTTAGTGAAATGATAGTAAAAGATAGTGACTCTTATATAACATATTCCGTTTTATTTTCATTATTATTTTGTAATTAATGAGGCAATGACCTTTTTTAGTGTATCCCACGTTTTTGTTTTTTAACTTTTTATCCTGCGTTATCAGTGTATTGGAATTAACAAGCGATATATGTACACATTTATCATGTTTACATATTGCATTTGTTAATGATTGTTCTGAAAATAATGAACTGCTTTAGCAAAAATGTGTGTAAAACATTTTTTGTATTTAAATTTAGATTTCGTAAAGAGGTTGTTGAACAAATCGTTCAATAATGAACAAAGACGCCAACAAATTATACACCGAGCGAATTTATGTGCTCTGTGCAATAGCATTTGTTTCTATAATAGAATGACTAAAAGGCTAATTATGGACTTTTTCATGCTATTTCTGAAAAATTAAACTCTTCAAAGTATGTTATTAACCTTTTTTATGTGCGTGAACAACATTTTCCTGCGTTCACGATTCAGTACGGTATAAACTATGTGGATTTACGTATGACATACAAACATATTTTCAAAACATTTTATCTTTATATATTGAATATATTTGAAACCTTAAGCCTTCGCCATGTCAAGTACTGTTTCTAGTTTTGTAGAGACACCGATGTCTCAATATTATGTATTCATTCAAATAGGAACTTAACAAAACCTTAATTGAATGTGTTACATAAAAGTTCTTCATTTTATAAGGTTATATAAATTGTGAGGATGTGTTGCTCTTAAGACCAATGGGAAAATGTGAACTTCAGTGTTTTTCCTGGGTACCACTGTATTTATAGAACACTTATTTTTAATGGATGCTTTGGGCACGGAACAGATTATACAGTATTAGGAGGCATACTTCTTTGAAATAGTATTTTCAATTAAATCAATGTTACTTTTGCAATCCTGAATCACAATCCCCTGGTGACCATGGCACATACATAACTGTGTCTTTAATGTGTGATCTGGTCACAGCGAAGATGGCTAGAATAAGAATATTACCACTGATAATTATCTATAGTATGACCTATTAATTTTCTTAATGTCAAGGTTTCCATTTGAATACTATTATGTTATGTTGTATTTTTATTTTTTATAGGATCGCGCTTATACTTGTATATGATTTAAATGTATATTCTTCACTTTTTGTTTAATAATTATAATCAATCTGTCTATACCGGGACTTACATGCACTAGAAGAACATTTTATTACTTGAACGAACAAATCCTACCTGACAACTACCTGACTTCCTGTACTCTCAAAATGTTCAGTATTTAAAAAAAAACAGTATACATTCAGTTTAATCTTCTTGCAGCAAATCAAGTAAAACCAGAATTGTGTCCAGTAAATTCATATGTAAATACATTGGACACTACCTGTTCGGCCTTGAAGATAAAATACTGAAATTGAACATGAACCATTAACACTACTGACAATTTAAAACAAGTTCAGACAGGCCAAGAAGATTATGTCCGTTTTTGTTTTACGAGTGATGAGATAAAAAAAACTATGCCAGCCCTACGGCTTATGTTTTATATAGAGAGTCTCAATGATCTTGAGTGTCGTGCTATGTTTTTATAATTTAAATCTTGTTTACAACTGCCATGGCTGTTATCTTTAATGAAATAAAAATTTAAGATACTGAAACCTTTTCATTTGCATTAGAGGTTGAAGTTTTGAAGTTTAACGTTTACAAGTAGACCTAAACTTTTGGCTTTAAGATGTGTTTTTTTTTTATTTTGATACAGCATGCTAATACATCAAATATGAATATAACAATTAAAAGAACAATTTATTTTATAAGACATCGGAATATTTTATATATGCTTGTCCTAAACTAGGAATCATAGATCAAAGCTTTAATTTGTTTTAGTCGCCTTGAGTAAAGTTGTTTTAGACCAAAAGTGGTCTTTCATAGCAATTTGAGAAATTGTTTTGTAAATTGAATCGTATACATTATGGTATAAATGAAGACCAATTGCTAAATGGCGAGCAGAAACCACTGATCACTTTGAATACTGCTGACTGATTTGGCTGTTGGAAAACCAAAGGTATACAAAAGGTGTTATCATGTATCATTATGCCGGAAAAACCAAGACAAAATTGGAGGACAAAAACATCACAACGAAACGAACAAAACAAAAAACACACATAACAATAAAACCGAATTTAGCAAAGTGAGCTTAAGTCGTTATGATGGTAAACTCAGGTGCTCCGGAAAGGATGACATTACAAAACTCTATGTCAAACCAACATCTGTGCTCATTTGAGAGATGCTGGGGTTCAAAATGCTACCGATTTAGTTGGTTATGTCACGTCCACCAATTAAGCACATTATATTCTTGTTTAAATGATCTTTGTTAAAAAAAAAACTTTCAATTTCAAAACCAAGGGGATTACACTATTTTTGTTCAAAGGGAAAAAATGAAAGGCTGAACAAATTGAACTCACAAATACCAAATGAAATATGTAATGGATTTTATTCATGGGAGAAAATTGTGAATTTTATTATCAGAATTAAAGCCTATTTTCATCTGGATTATTATTTTTTTCGATCTTTATCTTTATAAATGCTACATTTATATAACCTTAAACAGTTGTCAAACGGAAATGCTAATGCACATTCATTTAAATCCCTGAGACTTTCTCAAATAATTGACACTGGTGATAGAAAAAGTGTATTGCACATTAAATTTAATATCCAGTATCATCCATCAATCTTACTGTGAGGTTGGATATACTATTACATGAAAACAGATGTATATTTGTGGAACAGTTCTTTACTTCGATAGGACATGATTTTGATGAGATTAACGTTTGGGATTCTTATTTCAACATTTCCTTATAGAGGTATTTGTACGAAACTATTCTTTATAAGTGCGCGAGAGTGAAGTACAAAGAGAGAAATTACTTAAAATGATATTTGAGCACATTTAATTTGTACCAATAAACTTGATTTTGAATTTGATCACAATATTATATTACAAGATATCATTTGAAAAGTAGTACAGAATGGTGTAAGAAAACAAAACTAAGAAGCAAAAAATAAAAACACTTTAACCATAACACATATTACACTCGCCCCAAGCACATGAATAGATGTTTTCTTTAAAGAACTTTAAGATGGACAAGCTTTCGTTTGTACTTGTCTTTTTGATGTTTTCTGTTCCTTGTTTAAGAAGGGGGTCTATCTGTGACTATTTCAGGATTGGATTTGAATTATTTGCATTTTATTTAGACCATGGGACAATTACAGAACCGCGAGCAGTGCCAAATGGCCTCGTTGAAGGCTGCTGGCGGTTGTCCATTGGGTTTTTCTAAATTGCAGCTTAATTGTGAGCTTTGTCGCGTAAACTTATTCCACATCTCATTATTTCTATATTAAACTTTCGTTAAAGTTCTTTCTTAATTCTAAATCAATGTAATTAGATAGCACTGATTATTATATTTTTAAAAGACATTTTAACGTTTTGTTTTACAGTGTCAGGCGTTCAAACTGTTATCGTATGTTCAAACGAAACACTGACAATTACTTGTCCGGACAACCATATTCTCCAAATTTTAGAAGGGCGATGGGGACGTACTGCAGTTGGCCTATCCCCATGTTACCATAAATGGCTACAAGATGGCAAAATTTACAACTGTTACGAGGATATCTTGACCACCTTACGTGGAATGTGTGAGGAGAAAGAATCATGCGTGTTACAGAAATTGAGTTCATTTACTGATCCTTGTCCGAACGTTTTAAAATACCTGAATGTGACGTACACATGCAACGCTATTGGTAATGTTCTATTACTATAATTTAAGGGAGTGTGTAATTTACCAATGTACATGTCCGTTAAGACCCATATCAATCAGGACACTAAATACGACACAAAATAAGACAATCAAAACACATCTTACAACAATGAAGTGTGAACTCAACTTTAAACGATAGTGAAAAGGGGTGTTATGGAATAGTAAACGGTTTCTACTAGGATTGAAAGATTTACTTTAGTCAATTCCGGAAAAAAAAGAAACAGTCTGGTACAAATCAAACCCTGACCCGTGCCTAGATGTGGTGTGTTTGCACCCATTTAAAAAAAAAACAACTTAAAATTCCGAGGGATTGTTTTCATTTTTTTGTCACAAACAAACAACATAAAAAAAATTCAATATTTACCGCTCATGAAGAAACCAATATATTAGAATCTAAAAAAAAATATTGAATCACTTTTGAAAATCATATCATTATTTATACAATAATGATGATGCATCAAGTATTGTAAAAACTTATCGATAAGAAAAACAAATACATGTAGAACAAAAATAGCTGTGATATTTTTATCATAAGAATGATTTAGATGCTAGTTTTTCATACCATTTCAAGGGAATTTTGCATATTTTTATTCGAAAAACAGCTTCTGCATGCGGTTGAAGAAAGAACATTTGTACATGTACTAAACATGCTGTTCAACTTTTAAATGTTTAATATGCGCGTACCAAGTCAGGACCATTGTTAGCTTCAGTTTTTCCTGTTTTGCTTCGATTTTGTCTGCCTTTTTGCTTCAAGTAAGTTTTGTTTATATTTAAACAAAAATATTATTTCCTTTCCAGACACAACATCATGGCAGACGAAAACGGATATGACATCACAAGGTTGCATTTGTCCATGTGAAAAAGTGGAAAACAAGTGGGATTTTCTGAAAAACGTTAATTATACACTTGATGAACTTCGAATAATTCTAAAACCGGAACTTGATCGCTTAAAACGGGCAATTCAAGTGAACAAGAAAAGAACCAATAAAAGCATGCGACTTAAAAGCTCTGCACCGGATGTAAGAACATCAGCGGCGTCTATAGGTTATCTTGGTATCTGTATAATTACATTTATATGTGTTTTACCTGTAGCGGCTGATGTTTCCAAGATGTATAGGAAGAAGAAAAAAATGAAAATGAAGCGAGAAATTCTGTTTGAAAAGAATAATGAATGTTGATTAACGTATTTACCCTAGACTTATGAAACTTTTTATCAATAAATTTCTGTCCTAACCTTTTCTGGATATACATTACTATGCCTCAATCTTTTGAATTAACATTTTCTAAAAGTTTGATAATTTTAGGCTAAAGCTTGCGGGTTCGAGCCGACTCGGTAAATATTTCCACTTTTTATATTATATTTATACTCAACACAAGGTTTGCACTACGACTTATGATGACATATGATAAAGATTCAAAGAATTATCAAAAATATTATTGTTTCTATCTACATTTGCTCCAAAGCCTTTGCAATTATCAAATCGTCTTACTTCGACCTATAATATTTCTACCCTTCGTCCCACACTTAAGTCGCTCCTTATTTTTCCATCAAAAGCTGATTAAACAAACCCTTCTAAAATTTGATGAACGCGTAGCTATATGATACAGATTTCTTAGAACAGTTGATTAGAAATACATTAAACAACCTAAGTTGCCCTATGAAGAGCAAATAGCATAAAGTCGACGAGTACAAACATGTACAAGCCGTTTTTTTTTTATCAACTTCACATTTTACTCTGGCTGTCGCTTGCCTGATTATTTTATGTCTAATATATTTAACATGCTGCGTCTATTAAAGAGTAATTCAGTCGCTATTCCATGTAATATATTTTTTTTAAATTCTATTTTCCTGTTAAAAGAATATCAATTGATACATTTTAATTGCATTTGAATTTTCCGTTCAATTAACCTACATATCGTGTGTACTAATGCATAATATAGATCTGTGTAATGTACATTTGTAGCAGATAATAGGAAATAATGTATAAATATACCACCGCTAAGGCATTTTTCCGATATGCACTAACGTTTAATGTTTTTTTAATGAGATAACTAAAACAAAACAAAAACAAACAAACTAGATTATTCAAGGGTTTATGGGAACGACCGACTTCCCAGAAAACCGCTGCCACAAAACAAAACATATCAACGTCTAAGAATGTTCTCAACTTATTGTGTTTACTAGTTGAATTGAGAATATTCTTAGATTTATAAATGTTTTTGTATTTTTTGTTTGTCGCCGGACCAGAGGTTGCAGTAAAAAATATTCCAATTTTTTCCTCATGACTTTTGTTTTGGATAATAAAATTTACTACATTTTCAACGAGCATATTCTATGAACTATGCAAGTACATATACGTAAATTAAAAACCAACAAATACACAAATTTGATCTTGTTCCGGGCGTACATATTACGTTTCGTTTTGACGCAAGACGCATGACACAATCGTAAATTTCATCAGACTTTCTTGAAACTGCATCACGTCTGACAGGAAAACTGCAAACACAGGTTTCTTTGAACTTTATTCTCCAGTTATTGTCCTCACAATGTAATAATGAAAGATAGCATGTGCTTGTAAACGAGATTTTTATCCATGAGATCAGCACAAAAGTTGCATGGTTTGAAAGAAGCAGAGGTACCAATGGGGTATTAAAAACGAAAGAATATGGAATATGTGCCAGAAAGACACAATCCACATATTGAAATGTTTTTAATAAATGTACAATGCAAAATTTCACTGCGTGTGAAGCGCTTTTCTGGATTAACCTTCATCAGACACGCTAGGAGTAAAAAAACTTGGAAAACCGGTAGAACATTAGATCCGAATATCAAAAGTCCGAAAGAGCAGAGACAAAACCAGTAAACACCAACAAGAACAGGACAAACACAGACAACATGTAAAACATGGAAACATAAAACAACTGAATATCAATCAACAACGCGAACTCCAGTCGAAACAAGAGTGAACTCAGGTGCTCCGGAAGAGTAAGCAGTTCCTGCTTGCTATAGCAAATTTGAAATAACATTCAGATATGTTGTCCTTTACCAAATTTACCTCTCAATTAATCATTGGTAACGTAACGGGCGTGTTATATCAAGCAGGAAATGCTTACTCTTCAGCAGCCCCTGAGTTTAATCTCTTTGCGACTTGAGTTAATATTGCTGATTGTGCCCGCAGTTTGGTTGTTGTGTGTATTTTTAGTTTTTTTTTGTCGTTGTGCGAATTTTATGTTTTCCAATCATCTTTGCCTTGTCGAATCAGGAAAGAAGCAAAGAGGCATCAGTGGGGTATTTAAGTGTCAATGTCGAATCAAGAAAGAAGCAAAGATGCACAAATTGGGCATCAAAAGTGTCAAAACTCCGAAAGGGCAACGATTTAACCGGTAATCACGAACAAAAACAGCACGAGGAAACACAAAACACAAAATCAACCGAACGATAATCAACAATGCGAACTCAAGTCGTGACAAGAGGGAACACAGGTGCTCCAGAAAAATAAGCGGTTCCTGCCGTCTCTAGCACACCCGCCGTGTTGGATCTGATTGTTTCATTGTTTCATTTTTGCTTAATTGAAATGAAATGAACATCTTTATTTCAAATAATATTTTATGTGATGTATTCTTAGCTAATAGCTAGGAATTAAGAATTAATATTTCAACACCCAATAGAGATTAGCGTTTGGAATCTGTTTCTTTATTCATTTCTGAGATCCATTCTCTGTTTTTAGATCAGTTGATATGTCGGAAAGAAACAATCAGAGATATATAAATCCATATCAGCTCTAATCAGCTGGCTTCTAGTTTTTTTTGTCATTTTGAAAATCCCTTTAAGCTTATGTAATCTCTTTCTTTGAATATAATATTTATTTTTCTTCTTAGTAGATAAGATGTCAATGCTTTTTTAAAACCAATGTCCCATATATGTTTTGATAACAATGATCTATTTGAAATACAAAACTCCGAAATAAATATAGTAAATGTAAGTTAGTTTTAAAAATATCAAAATAGTCTTTAATAGTTCAAAACTGGTTTCAAATACACAGGACTATTCGGTCGTTATGTATTAAAGTGGTTTCAAACGTCAAATGTGAGTAAAAGTAAAAACAAAACTACCGAATGCTTATGATCCATCTGATATTTTCAAAAAATCAAAGAAACAACATGCCATACACATATCGGAAAATTGAAGATCGGAATAGTTCTTTTAAGGCATTTTGAATGCAATGGTGAGTTAAATCCTCTCAAAAAACATCTAAATGTTCTCAATCATCATGTTATAGACGTATATCGACCCTTGAAGTTTGATATTTTCTTCAAGAAAACACTTGGGGTTTTATGAAGATCAGAGAATATATGCAGCCCTCTCTGAAACAGGTAAGTGTGAAAATATCTTTTATTAATAAAAAAAATTCTTTCATGTTTACTGCAAAATTAAGATAGACACGCGTGATAATGCATTGTCAAAGAGAGACATAATTGCCTGGACCCGATTTTTTGTCATAACATACAGTTCTTTTAAAGCTGGAAAGCCTTCGGTTCAAACATTGCAGCTAGCATTTTACAGAGAAACCTCAAGCAGCATAATTTTCACCCCATGTGTAATTTGGGTACCACGGACGTGAAAAATTTGGGTAATTCCAAGGTGTCTTCAAGTCTATTTTTTTTACGCTTCTTTGTCAAATAGTAATATGCTTTAGATAGAGCCAAGGGTTGATAAGTTTAAAATTTATATCTATTTAAGTATCTTGAATTTCGGTTCATTGTTTGGTAATTCCCATTTAAAATATTCCAAATGATTCTTATACATTAACTGTATGAATTTCTGAAATGTTCATATATATTGTTAAATAAGGTTTCTCATAACATGTTGTGTTACTACCTTACAATTAGGTTCCAGTAGATGAGTTAAATTTTGCGCTAAATTACATTTACAAGTTATATTCAGCATTTTTTTATTTGCCAAAGAAGCAAAAAGGCAACAATGATTCGAGTGTCAAAAGTCCGAAAGGGCAACGACAAAACTGTTAAACACAAACAAGAACAGCACCAAAAAAACTACACGAAAAACCCCAAAGGGAAATCAACAACGCGAACTCAAGTCGTAACAAGAGTAAACTTGGTTCTCCGGAAGAACAAGCAAATAACCAAGTCAGGACCATCGCGAGCTCAAATTTTATTATGCCTTTGCTTCATTTAGGCATTTGTGATTGGTCATCTCTGTTTGGTATTTATGTTATTATTTTTTAAAGTTGGATTTAAATATTATTGATCAAAAGGTTTTACAGCTAAATCATATGGACAGACTACCGAATTTACAACGGAAATGACATCACAAAGGTAGACCGCGAAGTTAAACCGGATATAAAATCGAAGTTCAGATGACCGAAGCTACAACAGATGTAACATCAAAAGGGTAGATCGAAATTACAATGGATATGGCATCACAAGGGTGTATTTGTTCATGCCCACAAGTGGTCTTCAGTTGGGACTATCTGGAACACGTGAATTATTTTATAGATGAACTTTAAGTCATTCTGTGATCGCTACTAGAACTCTTTTAAAAGGCAATTCATTTGCATCTTTCATACACCTTTACTGCTTTCATTTGGACAAGAAAAAATCCAATAAATTCGTGCGCCTCAAATACATGTATGTGCCAGATGTAAGAACATAAGCTTTGTCGATGGACTATCTTGATATCTGTATAATTACATTCGTATGGGTTTTAATTTGTTGCCTTAAAGTTGCGTAGAGAAACATCGATACCTCCAGTATACAAAATTGAATCAAGTTCAACTTTGAACGACGTCTAGTATTTATCTAACAATGTTACTAAATGTTTTAAAAATAGAAAACATACATTCTCTGCAAAATACATTTACATAGGGCTTCAAAGTTTACAGTTCCACTCCTCATTTTAATTTGCATGCATGACATTGTTCAATATTTCATACATACGTATATATAACATTAATATATGTTTGTATCTTTATTTCAAATATGAAAAAAATTGGTGTCATTGATCTGAAATTTGATTTTAATTGTTAATTTTGCTTTTGTTTTATTTGAGTAATAAACTTATTGAAAGTGTTGTCCCTACATTTGCGCAATGTGAAATTCATTTTCTCTCGAGTTAAAAATACCCATTTATACAGGAAAACCTATGGCCTATCTTGGTATCTCTTTATAACATTTTGATGTGTTTCCTTATTGCAATTGACTGTAGGAAGAAAACAAGAGAAATTAAAGAAATTGCGACAGACACACACAAGAGCTTAAGCGACACTTTCACTGTTCAAAATTTATTATTGTTGAACAGAATTTTTGCTTTCAATAATGTCTAACATTTGGTTTGACAATGTTAGTAAGTGGTGTATAAAACAAAAAAATAAAGATAGTGATCATTTATTTTATGCAAAGTACATGTACGGGCTCTGTATGAGAAGATAGAAAATGACAAACCCTTTTTATTGGTTTTTTTTGACTTGTGTGATATTTAAACTGTTGGATGAACATTTTATATCCGACATTAAATGATTCGTATCATGTCTATAAATGAAAAAAACTTTCATGTTTGTAACATAATGTAGACTTATGTAGACTTAAGTGCTAACTTTACTTTTTTCCAGCAGGCATAAATATGGCTTAAAACTACATTTTCCAATATTTACCAACGTTAAATATTTAAATTTCAAGGTTTATCCGGACAGTTTAAATATTTTTAAAGAAAATCTTAGTATATGTATATCACATAGGACATATTATCATGACAGATAAAGTATAGCAACACACTTTATAACATTGACACACTTTTAAACGTTAAGTTTTTTTTCTGTACAATTTTTAAGGACCAAGTAGTCCTATTGTACCTAACAACCGACATGCTGGTTAACACTTTTAATCAAATAATAATTAAATGTTGCATGGAATTGAAAAAGTAAAGCTAAAAAATTACAGAATTAACTTTGAGAATAATGTAAGAAACAAAGATACATCAATGGGGCATTCTAGTGTCAAAAGTCCGAAAAGGCAACGACAAAACCAGTAAACGTGACAAAGAACAGCACAAGGAAATATAAAACATAAAAAAAGCACAAAATAAACCAAACATAAATCAACTGCGCGAACGCAAGTCGTAACAGGAGAGAACTCAGGTGCCCGGAAGAGTAAGCAGTTCCTGACTGCTATAGCACACCGGTCGCCAAAAGTAATGATGATTTATTATTTTTAGGTCCTGCCACGGTTAATTTTTGAATTTGATATGTAGTATTTGCTGAACAGATACTGAATTAAAGCACTAAAATGTTAAAAGGCAAGCAAAATATATAAGTACTTTAATAGAACAATATGTTGGTTCTCTTTGAATATATTATCGTGAACACAGAATAAGATTTAAAATGTATATATAACCATATTTTAGATAAGAATACATAAACTTTGGGGGTGCACATCCATTGTATTGTACACAAATGGTATCGATTCAAACACCCTTTCGATAAAAATGAACTCATCCAGCTTGATAATTGTGTATTGAATTGAAAGGAACTTGCATAGACCAAAAACCAATAACAGAAATATCTTAAGGTGAGTGCACGACCAACCAAGTTACAGATGAATATCCATGTATGTGTTATATGATTTTATCATTTGAAGGAAACAAACTTCATTAATTGCCAGTTTCAGAATTATAGCAAAGACGTTGCAAAGGAGTATTCAAATTTCAGGTTTTAAAAGGCAAAGACAGTCTTTTAAAGTCACTCGACCATTCGACACAAAGGTGTTTGTTTGAAATAAAGGTAATAACAAAATTACCGAACTTGAAGAATCAATCTCAAATGTCCATAAGACAAGAAAAAACAAGGAAGATATACGGAAGAATTGAAGACCGCAATGGTCCTGACTTGGTACAGACATTAAAAAAAAGGATTCTTTGAAAGTGTTTTTAAATTTGAAATATGAATATAAAAAAAAACCATTATATTCTATAAAAATGAAGGTCTCAAGTTGTACATTCACATTTTCTTTCAACACTCTGCAACTCCATACACTTTTTACTATCATGATTATTGATTGGCACGTTTCATATATACACATGTAGTACCGTGTCCCATTTTCAATTCAACCCATTGATACCTGAATATGCAAAAACGAATGTGATCTGAAATTGAAAGACATTCACATATTTCTTGACCTGATTAATCACCGTTAGCTTAAAACTCTGACTTTTGGTCTTTACTGCAATTTTTTGAAAAATCAAAGACCTTATAAGATTAAGAGACTGTCCATGAAGAAATTTGGCAAAAACCTACAGAATCTGGCACATGAAGAATGTTATCCCAGCAATTTTATTCTTTTAATGTATTGTTGGGCTCACATGTAAAAAAAAAATCACCAGGAATCGTTTGAAAGAAACATGGATGACTAGTGATTCAGTCTTAATGTTCATGAACAAATGAAGCAACAAAATTTTGCAAATAAGCAAAGGTTATGTCCTTTTTCTGCATATTTTCAATGCATTCTATATAAATTTCATCTAAGTTTATCACTTTAATAAACCAAAAAATCTGCATTTGTTTTGGGGAATGGAGGTTAACCTGATGTGAAATCAATGAATTTTTTTGAAAACCAAATTTGCCATGTGCCTCTTAGATATTTAAGCATACAAATAGTAGAACAGATATTAAATTACCAGGATCGAACTTTAGCGAAATGACTCCGCCAATTAGAATATTTGTGAAAAATGTGTATTGACCCAAGCAACAGTAGATAGAAAGGTGAAAGGTCAGGAATGCTTAATTATGCATCAACTTGTATATTGATACATGATATATAGTGCAATTTCCATCGCAGGTATATGGATGCACCTATTTGCTTAAACAATATGGATAACATTTTAAATTGTTAGAATACATTGAAACAATGAAAATACACGATAAATGTTCTGTAAAGGATCTTGTGGTGGGAGTATTACCTGACTGATTTACCCTGACAAGACAATAAAAAACGCGAAAATCAGATAGTTATGTGACTACATAATGCTCTGCCTAAAATGGCTGCTTGGTGGAATGACTTTACCAACTAGAACAAACAAAGTTTTTCAATGGATCCTTGGGACGTCCCCCCCACCCCCCGAACCAAAACTTGGAGGAAAATCTATACTTATTTTATCTTATGCATTTGTATAGTAAAATGTCCTTACCTTATTATGGTAAGACATTAGTTAGTTGTAATGAGAGGTCACTCGCCCGAACAAAACCACAACCATTTTTAAAGTTTTGTCTTTCAACCAGGAGGTCTGCATTAAGGGATGTTATACTGATTTTTACAGCTGTATTATAAAAAGTCGTATTACAATGATACATCATATAACATGTTTAAAGAAAAAATACATGTATGCAGGTACATAATGAAATAGAATTGTTACAAAAATGAAGCATTTAAGACTATAACTACATGTCTATACTTAATATTCTAGTTCAAAGTAGTACAGATTTTGGTTTGTCCGTAGAAATTAGCTTTGTCTTTGCTCCTCTGCCGGATTTGACAGACTGAATTGGAATTTTTCAACACGAAAGGTGTGTTATAGCAGACAGGAACTGCCTACTCTTACGTAGCACCTGAGTTTACTCATGTTAGGACTTGAGTTCGCAGTGTTAATTTCCGTTCGGTTGATTTTGTGGTTTGTGTTTCTTTGAGCTGTTTTTGTTCGTGTTTACCGGTTTCGACGTTGCTCTTTCCGACTTTTAACACTCGAATGCCCAATTGGTGTCTCTTTGCTTCTAGCTACAAATTTCATTTTTTTCAAATCTGCTTTATGATAATTTGTATTTAATGTTAAATATTATATCATCGACTTTAAATGCGACCAATTTACCTCAATTAAAATATAGATATTTTATTTCATTAACATTGGAAAATGTACTTTTTATAGCAAAATCCATGCCAAATACAAAAGTTCCGATATCTTTAATTAAATACCAATTAATTATATATCCTTGTTCGGTTGAACTGTAATGATTAATTTTTTTACTGGAAAATTTATATTTTACACAAAAGAAAAATGGAACTTCATTAAATATGCAGCGATAACATAATAGGCCTATATTGTGCTTTAGTTTATGACATGATTTATTTTTAACAAAAATAAATGCAACAAGCCTGGGTAACGGAAATTGTTTTGGTAATTAAATGTAGATGTGTTTAAACGGGACTGAAGGTTCTTAGTCCTAAAGGGCAAAGATAAAGTCGATTGGACCCTTTACAAATCTGTTGCAAACGTGACGTGTGTGTTAGAGTAGGGCAAGAACCATTCTCTTATGGTTGGGGTACCTGGGATTTTTTTTCCAAAAAGTATATTAACTCCCATTTTTATTGAAAAAAATAAAATATCTTTTTAATGGACCTGAAAAAAAAATAAAAAGTTTCACAATAACCTAAAAATATATATATTTAGCTCTTAAATTTGCAATTTGAAAAAAATTAAGAAGTCCATATGTGGTAAAATTTAGCAGCAACTACATGTACAAGTAATTTAACATACATTACAAATCCTCTAGACTAATTAACTACTAAATCGGAAGCACCCTCTTTTCCAGAGCACATAAAAGAAAATGATGAGACGTGGAATAAGTGTACGCGGCACAGCCCACAAGCAAGCGGCAATTCAGAAAAACCACAATGGACAGCCGCCAGCAGCCTTCAACGAGGCCAGTAGGCGCTGCTTGCGGTTATGCAATTGACCCATGGTCTAAATAAAATGCATATAACTCAAATTCAGTCCTGAAATAGATAGACCCTCTTCTTAAGGGGGTATCCAACACTTTGGCTAAAATAAAATTGTGTCGTTTAATTTTCATGAAAATTTGCAAAAATATGTACTTTAATCACATAAATAAAATTGCCAAATCTCAAGAATATTGAACCATATGTTTCTTGGGAAAATTTTCATTGAACATATTGGAGTTTCAACATTTCATATTTTGATCATTGCGAAGCTTGATTTCTTTGAATAAATGTCCTTGACTAAAACGTTCAAGTGATATCTAAGAGTTATTTCCTTTAAATGTTCTGTACCCCCTTAAACAAGGAACAAAAAAAATCAAAATACACAAATACAAACGAAAGCTTTGTCAAGGACTCCTGGCTTAGGACAGGCACATATAATATGTGGCGGGGTTAAACTATTTTTTGGGGGGCCCAGCCTTTCCCCTACCAATATTACTATACAGTTCACTTTCGTTTCGACATGAGTATTATGCTGATTGCAGTGGAGTTTATATCTAAGACGTTTTTATGTCCAACGATTCTATGTCCGTCATTTTGTACTTACGACATTCAATTAAAATTGACTTTAGTTAGGCTATTGAATTAACATAGTTATTATGAGAAGTCGCTCTTACCACCTTGTCACGATCGTTACTTTACATTATCCTTAAAGCAAGAAGTCTTACCGTCCTTTCGTTAGTTCTTGTTGTCATTTGTCTAAAGTTCTCTCTAGTGGAATTGAACCTTGGTCGATTTGATTTTTATTGTGGGTTTAGTTTTTTGTGCTTTTTATAGGAATATTGATAAGGGGAAGGTTGGGCCCCCCCAAAAAAGTTTAAGGCTGTAAGACACAATAAACAATAAACAGTAAACACAATATACTGAATATCAATCAGCAACGCGTACTCCAGTGGAAACAAGAGTGAACTTAGGTGCTCTGGAAGAGTAAGCAGTTCCTGCTTGATATAGCACACCCGTCGCGTTGCCAATAGTCCATTCAGCGTGTCAAATCCGGTAAAGGAAGACAAAACAAAAACCCTATGACAAACCATCAGCTGCACTCATCTGGGTGATCGAAATCCCATATTTGTCTATAAGTGCATGATGTCTTCCGTAAAATTTCTTCAGTGAAGACAGTAACCGAGGAGCATCATAACCCTCTGTGAGCAATTTTTGCGTCAGACGTGTCGCTCTGCTAAGGAAATCGATGTAAGTCCCGCATGCTCTGGAGTAACGAATCAATTGAGATACGTAAACTCCATAAGCTGGAGCGGACGGAATGTTGCTACACAAGAAGGGAAAATTGACGATTGGAAATTTGAAGTCATCACGTTTGTCATAGAGGCTTGTTGAAAGTCTTCCTTGAGAGTCAATTTCGAGATGAAGATCTTAATATGAAGCAGACTTCCTAGAACTTGATAATCATAAAAACTTCTTTCAAATACTCCAAATTAGATTTAAGCAAACGACGCTATGAATTCGGTGGTTGATTCTGAAAAGGCGCCCATGAGCGCGTGACGTTTTGTTCCAAATTTTGAATAATGACGTTGACAATATTTACTTCATTGATATGCAATGTAATTTACGTTGCTAGTAAATATTTCAAAGATTTTTTCATGTTTTAAGGTAGTAAAATAGTAAAAAATCGGTAGGATAGAATTTTTTAAAATTTTGTCATAAGAAGTATCTATGTGCATATGTTTGAAAAATAAAATAAAAAGTATAGGTCACCGTGCTTAATTTTTGTAGAAAATTGATCAAAAACAGTTCAAATTTGGCTATTTTTATATAGTATATATAGGGAAAAATGGTTTAAATCAATTTTATCAAATTTCACGGGATAGATTTTTGTTAAATTTTGACAAAACATCAATTTTTGTTAGTTCTTTGAAAATAAGGTTTTAAATTATGGGGTCACCGTTTGTTTTCTGAAAATAAATTGGAAAAACTGATTTCACCCTACACATTTCATACAAATTATCTCCCTTGAAAAAAGTACGGGAAATGTTATAAAATGAATATAACAGTTAGGTTTTGTTTCAAACTTATTTTTTCTCTAATAATTTATCATACAAACAATCTTCTTACAGTTACATTGCAATGTTTTTGCCTTTGCTTATATTTGGTAACATGCTGAGAAAAGATGCTCAGTGTTATACCACTGTATTACCTAAAAACACTAAATATATTTTAGAAGTAATATTATTAATATTCACGCCGGACCTGTAACTTTGGGAAGCATATCCAGACGCAAACTCCTCACAGGTTTATCCTTTCGGGTCGTTCCTGGCCTCTTTACCAAACGTCGCGTAACCGTGTAGTCGTTAGCCGCTTGGTTTCGGAGCTTGATCCAGACGAAAACTATCACTACTTGGATAAGGCAAATTTTTCGAGGGAACTTGCCCGCGACGAGCTGTGCTCGCTATTAAGTTAGACAGGAACCGAGAAATACAAAATACAAATCAATATGTATACAATAAACAAACATTATTACTACATGATATTACTTTGTATGGTGTTAATACATCAAAAATATGAAGTTACACGTGGAATATAATACATATATTTCAACATTGTGTAGCATTCAAATTTAAATTATACACGTCTATAGCTACCTAGGAGACTCTATTTTCAGTAAATGATAAATCGATATTTTCATATAATTTTCAAATTTCAAAAACAAATTTGCTCTTTGCAATCTGCTTCATGATCGCTTATAATACAACATAATTTTTTTTTATAAATTCAAAAAGAAGAAAAATTGTTTTATTTGAATGTGATTTATAAATCTCATTTTAATTATGAATATTTAATGTTACTGCATATTGGAACATGAGCTTTTTGTTTGGAAATTCATACTAAATACACAAGTAAAATGTCACATTACAATGCCGTTTTTATTCAACCTACAACGAATGCACTTTCCGTTGGAAAATTCAAACTATACAAAAATGGATGATGGTAGTTATCTTAAGAATTATTTTATTAAATATACACAGATGTCACTTTTTGTTGGGAAATTCAAAGTAAGTATAATAGAGCCAGGGTACATAATTATCTTATTTTATTCAATATGCAACGAGAGCATGCAAATCTAAAACCTAATTTAAATGGTAATAAACCGCAACAAACTTTAATGAATATACAATGTATATTTTATTGGTTAATAATTAGTGTAAAACAAAATAGTTGCCAATTTACCAGAGTCAAAATTGCAACTACCAACACGGGTATAAAACGTTGAACTTGGTTATGCTATGTATAGTAATTTCAAGGAAAAACCTCTCATCATTAACATTTGAATCAAATTATTGAAAGGTCAAAAACCTAAAGTATTGAATGAAAGGTACTCAAAGCCAAAAGGTTGGAGCAAGGACGCCAAATCCTGAATATCCTAGAATATCGACCATGCACAATACAAACAATTGCATAAAACAATCGTAAATTTCAATACCAAAAATAATTATAAATTGATTGCTTAATTTAACGATACTTTGAAAGAAGCAAAACGGCACCAGTGGCATTCGAGTGTCAAAAGTCCAAGAGAGCAACGACAAAACCGGCAAACACAAGCATGAACAGTACGAGGAAACACAAAACACACAATCAACAGAACAGAAATCAACAATGCGAACTCAAGTTGTAAAAAGAGTGAACTCAGGTGCTCCAGAAGAGTAAACGGTTCCTGCCTGTCTGACTTTAATATTATATAAACGAGAGTCAAGTATTATAATCAAATATATTTTTCAAAACAAACACTCATTACATGTAGTTGTTCTTTCATTTTCTTTACCTTTAATTTAAAAGAGACCTTTGCATAAATTAATATGACATATATGATAAATATGGTCATGCAAAACATAGTTTGCCATGTACATATGTAATCAATAGATAAGATTGCGGACGCAGAATAAAACACCAATAAGTATACTTGTATCTATTAAGTTCTTTCTACGCATATTTTGCATGGGAAATTGATTTTTTGGTGATTCAACTTATTAATTAGAATTGATTACATTTCCAACCGTAAAATGGACATCGTCTCTTATATATCATGTCCTTAGACACATGATATCTTTCATTTGTCTTATTTTTCGTTTCGTCTTTTTCCTGCTCAAATTCGTGGCATCACTTACAACCGGACAAGCACATATAAGTATAATGAAAGAGATGGCAAGTACGCCCATAGACTTTGCTGAATTTCTTACATCCGGTGCAGAGTATTTGAGACGAAGGATTTTGTTGGTTCTTTTCTTATCCACTTGTATGGTCTGTTTTAAGATTTGAAGTTCCGGTTGTAGAACAAATCGTAATTCATCCATTGTCAAGTTAGTGCTGTTAAGATAATTCCATTTGTTGCTTACCTGTGCACATGGACAGATGAAATCGTGTGTCGTCAGGGCTGTAGATACCAAATCTGTTTGTGTTCCTGTCGTTCCTATCAGTATCAATGAAAAAAATATATAACTTTGAAAGAAGCAAAGAGGCACCAATGGGGCGGGGCTTTCGAGTTCCAAAAGTCCGAAAGGTAAATGACAAAACCAGTAAACAGGAACAAGAACAGCACGAAGAAACACAAAACACAAAATAAACCGAACGGGGATCAACAACGCAAACTCCAGTCGTAAAAAGGGTGAACTATACATCCGTCGTACTGCTAATTTCCAATTAAGTGTGTCATATCCGGAAAGGAATTCCCATTTTTGTCTACGAGTGAATAGTTTTTTCGAAAACGAGTAGTATGCCATTAAGGAGGCGTACAGACATAAAACCTTTAAAGATATTTTCCTACCATTTGAGATGGCATCCGCTCGCTGAGTTAATTCTGTTTTGTCATTTATTGTGTTTTTGCTTATTCATATACGGGAATTTCGATCATAACTTATCAACACATAATTACATGGTGTGTCTTCCTTGTTATGTCTTTTCTTTTGGACATTTGAGACTGATCCTTTAGTTTTGGTAGTTTTGTTATTACCTTTATCTAAGGTTGTCAGAACCAATATCAATATAAAACGGTGTACGGATTATATCTAGTTGAACCATTGAATACCAGTTATACTTAATTTCAATCAGCTTTTTTTAACTTTTAATGCTAGTAAGTTTACTATAATAAAGCATTGCAAGAAAGACATGATAAAGTACAGTTATATATTACCAATAGCTCTATACGTGTATGTCACGTTTAAATATTTATACACGCCTGGACATGGGTCACCGAATGATCTGACTTTTTTTAACACGCACTGTTGTCGTCCATCACAATTACTACTAATGGTGACCGAGGCGTCCACGGAGCAGTTATATGTGCGCCCGTCCCGTAGAGAGCCGTGAGAACAGGGCAATATACCAACTGCCGTCCGTCCATATATGGCACTTCTAATCTGAAAAACGTTGTCTGATGGACATGTTATTGTTTCTTTTGCGGATTCACATACAATGATATTTTCCTCACCTGAAACTGTAAAACAATTTTAGAAATTAAACTTAAACAGATAAAGTGTGAAATATTACCTGGTACAAAAATGACAATAAAGTTCATGACAAACAATTTTGTTACGCCTGACGCACGTTTCGTCTATTCAAGACTCATCAGAGGCACTCTATCATAAAATATTAAAAAGTCCAAAAACTTTATGATTATGAAGAGCCTAGAACAATAAAACCTAAAATACCAAACTGGGAAAACATATTATTAGTTTACTAAGATGATCAGCCTATGTCTGGGGTAGGAAGAGCCTTAGGGTTTAGACATTTTGAAATTATAACGGGTAAATAAAGGTAATAACAAAACTACCGAACTTGAATGATCAATCTCAACGTCCAGAGAAAATGACAAAAACGAATCAGTCATACCGGAGAATTGGTGGATCGCAATGGTCCTGACTTGGTACAGGCATTTCAAACGAAATGGTGGGTTAAACCAGGTTTTATGGCGCCAAACCTCCCTCTTCCATTGCGATCTTCAAGTCCATAAAATATATAGTTACATAGAATAGTGTGATACTGTAAAATTTGCTTAACCCATAATACATAGTTACGTAAAATATTGTGACACTGTAAAATTTTCTTGGAATTAGGTTTTATAAGTCGAAAATAATATGATTGTAGGATATGAAAATTATCACGAACAAAATGCAGAAGCTTTTGTCTGGAACTTTGTTGTAATTTTTATTTGAGAGAAACACAAAACCAGAAGAATTAAAGATCCCAATGGTCCTGACTTGGTACAGGCACTTCCATAGAAGTGGTAGGTTTTACCAGGTTTTATGGCGCCAAACCTCCCTCTTCCATTGCGATCCCAGGATCCGGTAATGACCATAGAACACAACATAGTTGTGAGACACAATAGGGATATTGAGGTGATCATCTCAGTACAAAAGACCAGACAAACACTAATTAAAACAATTAACTACCATTTCTTTTAACTCAATTTTGAACTTTTCTACTAGTGGCTGATAACGAAGAAAGATTTTTTTTAGTGATCGTATGAGACGTATTTTCTTATAGCCCTGCTCCAAAAGTCGGTCACGAAGAAATCGGTTTCTGATAAAAAAATCTGTGAAATGTGTGCAAGCTCTGGCATATCGAATAAGTTGTGAAATATAAACACCGTATGCAGGAGAAGTAGGTATTTTGCTCTGTAGATTAGGAAAATTAATAATTTGAAAATTAAAATCGTCTCGTTTATCGTAAATTTTTGTACTGATATTACCACCTGGGTCAAATTCGAGGTGCAAATCCAAGAAAGACGTGAAGCAATTTGATTCGGTGGTCTCTTTAATATAAGTTTAATTTAAAACTAAGATCTGTTCTTAACACAAAAATAACAAAAAATACCAGAAAAAGATTATCAATCTCGATGTCAAAGATGAAAATACAGATCAAGGATATGACATTATGGAGACATTTAAGATTTAAGTGGTACTGACTTGGTAAAAAATACGGTAGGTTAAACCAGATTGTTTATAATGCCAGACCTCCCTTTTTCCATTGCGATTTTAAGGGTACCCTAGTAAACTTGTTAAACAAAATGACCTGAAAAGGATTATCAAGCTCGGTGTCAAAGATGGAACGACAGATCAAGGATAAGACCTTACGGAGACATTTCAGATCTAATTGGTACTGACATGATAAAATAAACGGTAAGTTTAACCAGATTTGTATTATGCCAGACCTCCTCCCCTCTCTGGAAACCAATTTTCATTGCGATTTTATGGTTCCCTAGTAGACTTGTAAAAACAAAATGACCGAAAAAATGATTATAAATCTCGGTGTCCAAAATGCCAAAAAAAAATAGACAGATCAAGTTAAATACATAACAAAGACATTTAAGATCTAATTGGTACTGACCTGATAAATGAAAAGGTTGGTTAAACCAGGCTTTTTATGATACCAGACCTTTCCTTTTTCATTGCAATTTTATGGTTCTCTAGTAAACTTATTAGAAAAATATGTTTAACATTAAAACAAGCAAATTCTACTAAACTGTACATTTTTCAAAAATAGCATTCTTAAAAGCATTCAATTAGTATTCAGTACCTTCATATGATAATTCTAACAAAAATATCCAAATCATTACAATCGTCATATTAATTCATTCCATTATAATAGTCATACAAAAATAAATAACCGACTTTTGAAGAGCAAACGAATAAAATGCATTATATTCAGTAAACTATTACGTCAACATGAAAATGGCATTTAACATATATTAACTGAATATTGTACTTTGATTTAAATCTCGTTAAATTTCTAGTAAATACGGAATCCGATCAGTAAATATTTAAACCTAAATATACGATCTCAAATTTTAAAATCATCATACATGTAGAATATAACTTTGCGTTGTTGATTGCTATTCAGTTTTTGTATAAGGTTTTTATGCGGTTCTCATCGTTGTTGATTGTGTCCTTGACCTTTTGGGCTTTTGACATTCGAATGTCATATTCAATTTGGTACTTCGTTGCTTCTATCAACAATCCAGAAACAATATCAGCAAAGTTTTAGGTGAGGATTTGTCTGACGCAACCGGATCGAGATGTTTTCATTTTATAACTTTGAAAATTTTTAATCTTTTATGGTCTTTGAATAATTTAAAATACAAGTATATAAGCTTAATCGACTCAAGGTCGCTCATTCCCTCAGTGGTCTCATAGCTATATGAAATATATTTTTTATCAACACATACACGTTCTTCTGTTCAATATCGTTTGAATATTTGTTGTCCACCAATGACAAACTTAAAGGGTAAAGATGAACGAATAGTCCTTGATTTAAAACTAAAAAGACAAGACAATTTCGAAAGTATAAATTTCCTCACAACAGAACAAACAAACAAACAAACAAACAAACACACCAACAAAATTGCAACCGCATTCAGCAACGTAAACTGATTCAGTTCAACATGAGAGTGAACACTGAAGCCCTAGTAGAATAAGCAGTCACTGGTTGCTATAGCACACCTGTCACGTTGCAAACGATCAAGTTAGTGTGATGAATTAGACTTAACATTAATTTCAAACAAACATCTGCGCTGATCTGAGATATAAAAATCCCATCTACAAGCACATGCTGACTTCCATTCAATTTCTTAAATAACAACAACAAAAATGGAGAAAACTTGACGCTTTTTCAAGGAAATCTGATCACATTTACAACTTTACATACTCGTCTTACAAAACAATACGGAATAGTACATGTACGCCTGGTATATGACGGGTAAAAAGACCATAAACCTAGGTAGTGGTGTGTATTTGTTGGTTTTAATACTCCGGCACATGAAGTGGCGAGGTATTATGTTATACCCTCAGTTTCTTTCAGTGTCTCTTCGTCGTCTGTCCGTCCGTCCCCCGAAGGTTTCCGGATGATAACTTGGAAACGCGTCAAAGGATTTGAATCATATTCTGCACAGCTACACAGGCAAAATGTTGACCGTGTTTAACGTGCGTCTGGCATACGTAAAACGCTTGTCATCTGACGCATATTAAATTGGCGTTTCTAACCGCGTACGTCTGATGCATGTTAAAAATTTATCTTGGCAATATTTTTATTTCATAATAAAACACACTAAATAAATAACTTACTAACTTCATACATTTTAGGAAACTATATGTCTGACGTATGGTAAACGTATGTTTACCGCAGGTTTAAAAAACGTACGTCTGACATGTTTTTACAATAATTTGACGTACGTTTACCGTACAGCGGTTAGAAACGCATGTTTAACGTATGTTTATGCACTACGTCAGACGCACGTTTTTATTAATGAACGTCAGACGTATGTCTAAATTTTCCCTGTGTATTGAAAACAAAAATATACAGGTCAAGTTCAAATTTCAGGATGATCTGAAAAACATTATTGAAGATTTGCCACTTTGTAAAATTTGAAAATGAAGAAGTTTCTGGTCTAAGAAAGATAACTCATTTCTTTCCGTCTCATTATAAATGTATAGTATTTACAGTATAGATTTAACTATTGATGAATATCGTGGCGGGGTATCATTTAAAGTCCCGTTAGATGCCCTATTTTTATATAGATAAATACTTTTCTGCTTCATGTATTTGGGAATGAAGAAATCTTATTGAACAAAATGCATCAGGCAAAATGGGTATAGATATAAATTCAAACAACCTTGCAGCTTTTCTTCATCTATGGGATTTTTTTACTTATTTCGATAGCAGATTGTAAAAATCGTACAATGCCATTGTATCTATGACAAAAGAATAAAATATTATCATAGTATTTTGAGGTGATCAATTAAACTCATTTTAACTAAAATAGCTATTATAAGTTATTGCATTTTCAATTGGCAAAATGCCTTAGTCGGGTTATAATAATATTTATAACTTATTTCGTATTATCTGTTACAACTTTATTATGAGTAAATCTATATTATGCATTAGTATACGACTTATAGAAATTTATTAAACGGAATTCAAATGCAAACAAAAGACTGTATTGAATAAATATATATTTTACAAGGGAAAGGATTTTACTACATGTAGAATCCTAAAGCTACATGTACGTGTTTATCGAAGTTTTGATTAGGGTTTGAAGAATCGGCTTTTTATTGAAAAATAATGAACGACTTCGGACAAAGGGACGGCAATTTCTTAATTGCTTTTGTCAGGGTGTGTTTTATATTTGATTGAAAAAAAGAATCAGGCCCCCCCCCCAAAAAAAAAACAAACGATCATATTCTTCCCGAGCAATGCTGTGTTTGTCAAGAAGGGAACTTTTTCGATTTTATTCCTCATTTTGTCCTTAATTCTTTGAAAATATTTTTTAACAGTAGTGATTTTTTTGGGGATTTTATTACAACAAAGTTATACATCGTAAGACAAATATTAGACGTCAGTCCATGTAAATACGTGGATCAACGTTCATTATGCTTTCGCTTTATTTTAATTTTTTTCTTCCTATACATCTTGGGGGCATCAGCCGCCACAGGCAAAACACATACAAATGTAGTTATTGAGATACCAAGATAGCCTGTAGACACTGCTGATATTCTAACATCTGGTGAAGAGTATTTGAGTCGCAGGATTTTATTGGTTCTTTTCTTGTCCACTTGAATTGTCTGTTTTATGAGTTCTAGTTCCGGTTTTAGAAGAATTCGAAGTTCATCTAGTGTATAATTTGCGTTTTTCAGATAATACCACTTTTGCACATGAAAAACATTGTGATTTTATGTCCGTTGTCGTCTGCCATTATGTTGTTGTTGGAAAAGAAAATCTTTTTGAAAGTTTGAACAAAGCTTACTTAAAAATAAAATAATCACACAAAAAAGACGAAAACAAAGCAAAGATATACCGCTAAAATTGACTTGGCACGCACATATAAAAAAAACAATGAACAATCTTTTTTATAGCACAAAAATGTTCTTCTGTCACCATCTTCATGTCGGATATAAACACAGCATGGCTGTGGGTCACAATAGCCAAAGTAAGAGGTCATTTCCTCTGAATAATTTTCAAAATACAAATACCAAAACGTGAATAAAAACTGTTAATTTGGTTATGATGTATACCGATTTTTCAAGGAGTAACCTCACATCTGCAGCATTTGATTTAAATCATTGGAAGATAAAAAACCAATAGTATTGAATGAAAAGTCAAAAAGTTCGCTCATCGAACACCAAGGAAAGAAACCTGGTGTTTTAAACAATTTTAAATTTAACAATACAAATAAAGTGGAAATTGAATGGTAAATATGTGTCAGACAAATCTAACGACCAGGCTTATGATCAAAAAATAAACTTAAGTTGGAAACCCTGAACAGTTACAACCGTTAGAAACATTCAAATATTAAAGATGAAGTCACATCTTTAACGCAACTTTATTTATGGAATAGGTGATTCAAAATTAAAAGGTAGACATGTTTATTTATTGTTTTATGTACATTGTACTAGAAAATTAAAGTTTAATATATCATAGATATATAATTATATAAGAAATATTTTCTGTAACTTTGTATTAAACAGCTCGTTTTATAATAAAAAAAATATGAAATTCTCTTTCAAGCCTATAAATGATTCTTATGAAAAGATGTAACAACGATATTTTTTCTATTTGTAAAAAAATGTTTTGCTGAGCGTTCATTTATATTTACTCACCTTTATACATCATCATTATTTGTATGTATAATGATATCATTGTCGACAGTAATACTCTTATTCGTCTGGTCAAGATTTCCTCGTAACTTTTCTAAATTTTGCCATCTTGTAGCCATTTATGGTAACATCGAGAAAAGTTACATAATAACAGCGTGGTTCTTGTGTATTTGTCATGAGTTTATAAAAAGTACATTTTTCAAATGTGCAATTACAAATATTTATATTTTAAATGAGGTAAATTGATCACAGTAACATCTGATGACATCAACATGTTATTTTACATAAGAAAGCTATCATTTAGCAGATTTGAAATAGCATATCTGTATTCGAAACACATTTTGGGGCAAGGGATAACATGGTTGTAACACCTCAACCAATATTAAGAAAGGGCACATGCAGAGAGATCTTAAACTCGATTAAAGAGTCGACTTTAAGAACAAAAGTCCAGACAAACATTATGTCATGAGGTGCATTTTAATCTATAGAATTTTAATTTTTTAACTAAATAAACGATGATAGCATTTTAAGAAATATAATCATTAAAACTTATTTGAATTTAAAAAATCGATTAATGCACAGATAAATTCTAAAAAGACTTTTGAAAATGACAATTTTCAAAGAAGTTTTAGACGTGCATTAAAAATCCTTCAACGTTGTATCGTATGCTAATGGCTACGAATAAGAATACTTTTAATTCCCAGTAGGGATAAGTCTTTTGAATTTCACTCTTTATTCGTCAGCTCTGATGGGATAACGATATAGAAATACATTAATCCTTACTCAGCTTTAAACAGGTTTTGATTGAAAAAAAAATGATTTCCTGTCATTTCAAAATCCCTTAAAACTAGTGTTTTTCGTGGAATTTAATTTTTTTCCCAATTTTTTTTAAAAATTAGATGATGAAATGCATTACGTTCAAATAAATACTGTGCACAAATGTCTATTGCATAAATTGTTCTATCGTGTTTATTTTTTTAATAATAGACTCTATATGACAGGTTTAGGATGATTTAAAAGTGGATGTTCAGTATATACTTTCCTTTGGAGAGACACATGATATGGCTTCCAATACGATGATATGGATATTGATATTAGCATCACTACATAAAGGTAGTTTTATAAATATAAAACACGTTAAACTTTTTTACCAGAAAAAATAAGTGCGCTTTGTTATGGTCATAAGTTTGTTTACTATTTGACAATTTTATGATGTGATATTTTAAAAGATTTTATTTTCTGTTTTGCATGAATTAACTAAGAGTATGGCGATTTTCACGAAAAAAAGTCATGTCGATAAGGATTTACTTTCTAAAAAGGCAAAAATAGTATGATCATATCTACTTTCCCTACATACGGTGTTTATATTTCACAACTTATTCGATATGCCAGAGCTTGCACACATTTCAGATGTTTTTATCAGACACCGATTTCCTCATGACCGACTTTTGGAGCAGGGATTTAAGAAAATACGTCTCATACCATCCCTATAAAAGTCTTTCTTCGTTATCAGCCACTAGTAGAAAAGTTCAAAATTGAGTTAAAAGATATGGTGGTTAATTGTTTTCATTAGTGTTTGACTGGTCTGCTGAACTGAGATGATCACCTCAATATCCCTATTGTGTCTCACAACTGTTGTGTTCTATGGTCATTACCGGATCCTAAGATTGCAATGAAAGAGAGAGCTTTGGCGCCATTAGACCTGGTTTAACCCACCATTTCGTTTTTGTCATTTTCTCTGGACTATAAGATTGATCATTCAAGTTCGGTAGTTTTGTTATTATCTTTATTTACTTCCATTTTAAAGAAAAATAATAATGTTTGTTTTTGCAATGTTGAGTTTAAAATGTGCCAATTTATTGTACCATAAAACCATGTAACACAAAAGATTTTGACATTAATCAATAAATTCATGAAATCATTGGCAGTTTTTTGTTCAATAAATTACAATAAAATGTTTTGGTTAGTTTACATTCGAGTTATCTCCCTTGTGCATTTTGTATTTTTGTTTAAATAGGTCATTCATTAAAGAATTAGGTAGTGTAATTAAGAAATATTATAATGACATATTTTTTACTTTTCTATTACATGAAACTCAGTATAGCAAAAGTGCATAGTTTTCTCAATTATATGTCTAATAAATAAAAAAAAATATATCAAAAATAGATTTCTAATTTAGTTTCAGCTTTTCATAACGTTACTGTATGCCAAAACTTAACCGCTAAAATTACTTGTCCTGCGAATCAAGTACTACATATCTTAGATGGTAGATTTGGACGCACGGCAGTTGGTTCATCCCCCTGCACTCATCACTGGTTAATTGAGGGGCAAATATATGACTGCTTCGAGGATATTACATCAATTTATCGTGGTATTTGTGATGGATATGAGACATGTGTTTTGCAGAAATTAAGTTCATTTGGAGACCCATGTCCGAACGTGTTTAAGTACATGAATGTGACTTACATGTGCAGGGATATCGGTAAAGTATTTCATTATCTTCACATCTCACCATCAATGTTAGAAAAGTACGTTTTTAGCGATTTTTGTATATTTAAGGTACATATAACACTTTATTACTAAGAAAACGTTTATTGTCAATCTTTATGTTACGTTTGAAAAAAAAACAAAGTGCGATTAGAAACAGGGGAGCAGCCATTTTTTCAAGGGGGCTTGGCTGAAAATTGATATAGAAAAAACAGGATTCCAAAAATCAGAAAAAAGGCAGAACAGTGCATAGACTTTTAAAACATTTGGCTGTTAATTTTAATTTAAAAAAGCTTAGCGCGTTAACACGCAGAATTATCAAGGATTCAAAGCTTTATTTTTTAAAGAAAAAGGTAAAACAATCAAAATATTAATGGCCACCCCTTACATTAAAATCAAATCGAATGGTTGCTACAATGAACTAACACGAAAGAACAGCAGCTATATTCACAAAGGTTCGTAACTTGCATGGACAACACGGAGAGGTACGCCTAAAGTTACGTTTACAAACTTTTGTGAATAAGCGCAATCAACGATGAAATTTATAAGGGCCATTAACAAAAGTGTCATATGAAATTCTATTATTTCCATTAAATTTATAATAAAATTTATAACTCTTAAATTTGTGTTCATTTGATATGACTTTTTGATGATCTTTACCTCCCGTGCGGGGCCCGGGAGGCGAATAGGCCCGCAGCAGCGCTAAGCTTGTCGGTAAAAGTCCACTAAAGAGCGCTCAGAAACCTGACATCGGGGTCAGGCTGCTTTGCCCACAAAGCGACTGGGATGTGTGCCCCAGGTGGTTGAATTGGGCTGCCCTGACATCGAGAGATGCGGGGTCGTCAGGCGATAATGCGGAAAACCTGACCGCAAACCATAGAGGTGCACCGTGTTGGGAAAAATGTCACGTTTCTCGCACGTTAAAGAACCCTGCTGCAGGTCTCGGTAAGAGTAGGACCCGTAGGATCCCCATGCAGGAGGCAAAATTTTCCATCCCTACCCATCACTCCTTTTTCCAGTGGCAGTCAAAATTGGCCTTGTGTCCCCATTTCCTCCACTTCATCATCATTTCATGTTCATTGTATCATCATTTTCATGTTCATCTCCCGGATATAGCCAAAATCGTGCTGCTTGGGAGTAAAGCAATTACTAACTAATTAACTTGATGATCTTTAAACATTGTGCAGCGTTTTACAGATACAACGCATTGGCAAACGACCATGCAAACAACGAATATGACGTCACAAGGATGCTTTTGTCCATGTTCACAAGCAAGGAACAAATGGTATTATCTTAAAGACAGTAACTTTACAATGAATGAATTGCGAGTTATCATGAAACCGGAACTAGACATTTTGAAGCAAGCAATTCAAGTGGACAAGAAAAGAACCAATAGATTCCTTCGACTGAAGTACTCCGCACCAAATGAAAGAACATCTGCGCAGTCGGTGGGATATCTTGGTGTATCTTTAATTACAGTTGTGTGTGTTTTGTTGGTTGCCATTGACGTTTCAAATTTGTACAAGATTAGCAAATAAGAAGAAATAGAATATGAAAGCTTTTCTATCAGTATTATTTCCGCTTTTTATCTGTGTGAATCATATTTATCCTAAATACCCTCATGAATCACTATAGTACAGCTTTTATATATAATAAATGCAACTCGAAATTATTGGTGATGACGATTCCGGTACATGTACATGGTTATAATTTATGTCCCCATTCGTGAAAATTTAGGTTGCTAGGCTGTCAATTTTTAACTTTTTTTGTTTACTTGCAACAAGCCTCCGTCCAGGATCATCACTATGTACCAAAACTAGTGAGAGAGCCGGTTGTAAAGTGGTTAACGCGTCGGACTACTAACACCAAGGTTCGTGGTTCGATCCTCGTCCGGGGTGAAAATTTCATGCACCAATTTTCCGACTCTCTCTTGACACCATTTGCGAAAATGGTCCCAAGGAACGATGCTAGTTCTTCGGAACAGACGAAAAAAGGTTGTCCCGTGTATGTGGAGAGCAATACCCCATGCACGTTAAAGACTCCTTTGTAGAGTTCGATAAGCGTTGGCTCAATGGGGGCCGCTGCAGATGCCACACTCGCAAGCTGCTAGCTGGAGAGGGATTTACATAAGCATTAAGCTTGTTTCCCAATCCAGGATAAACAAACATATTTAAACTATGTACCAAATCACGTCTTGCATGGCTTTGGTTTGGTTATTACATTAAGTTTGTTGCCAAATAACGAGGTTATAAAAACTTGAATTCTCCTTGAATCAAACTGGTTTTCTAATTCTTTCTTTTAGTAAACTTGTATGAAATTCTAATATGCATTAATAGGTCGATCACCTGTCTATTCGGAATTAATTTCAAGTTCTAATTGCGTTATCACACGTTCATTTTGCGTAAAAACGAGTTACTCGGGTAATTACGCGCTACTATCGCTTTTTTACCCTTCTTTTCTTTTTATAAAGTACCACTATCGCTTAATAACGCGTTCAGCTTTGCGTAAATCATTCATCTTTTTCTTTTGTCCTGAATTTATACTTGCTTAAAAGTGAGAGTATATATTTATGGTGCTGTCAATTCGTATGTTTGCCCGCTACACCTAAGGTGACTATATCCTGTAATAGACTCTCATGAAACTTCACGCAATACTGCTGACAAATATAAATATGCATGTCCTATTCAAGACTTTCATGTTCACAAGTGAAATTTCGTGACGATGGTTTTTATTTTTGAGCCTACAAATCATAGTTTTATAGAGTCGTAATTAAAGCAAACTCCATATATTATTTGATTCCAAAAATTGAGTTCTGTTGGCAGACAAACTAAAAACTACCCGTATCCTCACGTGCAGATTTTCCGGTATTAAAGGTAAGTTTCACGTGTGTGTTTGTGTTTAATGCCTTGTTTTCGACGCTCTTTTGCCATAATTGGCGGTAACTTTTAATAGTGAGGGAAACCGGAGTAATCAGAGGAAACCACCAACATTAGTCAGGTAAAGTCTATTTACATACGATTGGGGAAGTCCCGTTTTTGTAAGTTACAGAATCGACATTGATCGAACAACCTTTAGTGGTGTTTGACTAATGATCAATAGCATGGTATTAGACCACTCGGCCACACAGGTCCCAAAATAAGATAAGATTACTGGTAATTTCAACTTGTAAACCTCACAACAAATGAAATTAATAAGGTTATAGATGAATGCAGTTGCCAAAGTAAAACAAACAAAAAATAGAAAGAGGATAAGACAATAAATAAAACAACAAAATCAATATAACCGATTTTTTACAAATACATGAGACAATATAAGTAAAAGCAGGAACGGAAACTACGTCGGACGTTCACACACATTATAACCATTTCTTCAAAGTGATGCATGATTATTTGATTTTAACCAACCAATGCTTTTTATGCAGGAGTGACGCGTAATTCCGCAAAATGAAAACGTTAATAATGCGATAGTGATGCGTAATTACTCGAAACAAAACGCTTTAATATACGACAACAAAGATTTATTATGCTAAATGAAACGTTCAAAAGCCAGCCGTTCACGAGAAAACCATGCAAAATTGTCAGGTAGCAAGGTTTTTAATTATGTTATAGTGCAACTGAAAGACCACCTTATAAGTACGAAAGACTGGAAGTGCCATCGGTTCTGTCACATTTATCGATTGATGCAAGAAATTTCTCTTTTCCAAGTTTACATTTAGCACTTCCAAGTTGACGTTTCTCAGTTCCAACTTGACATTTCGCACTTCCAAGTTGACTAACGCAGTTCCAAGTTGACATTTCGCACTTCCAAGTTGACATTTCACACTTCCAAGTTGGAACTGAGAAAAGTCAACTTGGAAGTGCGAAATGTCAACTTGGAAAAGGGAAATTTCTTGCATCAATCGATAAATGTGACAGAACTAATGGCACTACCGGTCTTTCGGATATAAGACTTATCCAGGCAAATTGATTTCTTCGTAAAATCCAAACATTGCTATTGGACGAAGTAAGCGCGAATTTGCATAGTTTTCTCATGAACAGGCTCTTAAGACTCAGTTGTAGAGCATTATAGGAGACCTACACTGTTCGTAACAATTCATCTCTCAAATGCAGATTTTGGTTTGTCTTATTGTTTGTTTTGTCGTCCTTAACCGGATTTGACACACTGAATTGACTGTTGGCAACGTGACGGGTGTGCTACATGTATTGCAAGCAGAAACTGCTTGCTCTTCCGCAGAACCTGAGTTCACTTTCGATACGACCAGAGTTCGCCTTGTTAATTGATATTCAGTAGTTTATGTGTTTCCGTGTTTAATATATTTAACTTGTTTGTTTTTTTCTTCCTGTTCTCGTTGTTTTTTTCAGTTTTTTTCTCTGCTCTTTTGGACTTTTGACATTTAGATGCCCCATTGTTACCTCTGCTTCTCACAAACTGATGAAGCACTCAAATAAATTTTTAGCTGTTGCACCGAGTTTAAACCTAGAAATGTTGACAATATTTGACATTTAGATATGATCAAAAGACAATGCTTAAATGATTCCATATCCTAGTAATACAAAATAATGAAACTATTTACGATCGTGTTTTTAAAAGTAGGTATTTTGCTTTGATAAGCTGTCCTGTAAACCTTGCTGAAATAAGGTTAGATAAGACATTGTACAAGTTCAATTCTCAGTGAAGGCAAGCACTAATTATAAATCATGATTTCTTTTCTTCCTTTACTGGTGTATATCGTTATACATGTGCATGTAGCTCGTTCGTTCAATATCAATGAGAATGAAAACTATGATATTCGGACTGAAGCCATGACAGTACAGAGCAATGTATACGAAATGATTCGATCGGAAATTGTACGAGAAAGGGAAAATGTACAGGAAATGGTACGTTTAGAAATTGCAAAAGAAAGACGCGATATCATTAGGAATGTGGTAGCTGAAGAAGTCGGAAAATATAAAGAAGAAATACACCGTCTTCAACGGAGGGTGAACGAACTAGAAGCTTTTGGTTTAATGCAAGGAGAACTCTTAAGGTAAGAACAGGTTGATAAAACCGCCAAGGAGAACCGACACAGCAGGTGAAATGAAACAACTATTATGACTTCGTGCAGAAATTTCAAAAGAAATTGTGGATTTAAGTCTTTTCTAACGACATTTATTTATTTCATGATCCGATTGAAATATATCTATATTAACACAATTTTGGTGCGAGTCCATTAAAAAACATATTAATGATTTGAATCATGTTTTTCAACAAATAATAGGGAGTCATATGATCTTTATGACACCAAAATTGCTTACACTGGGTTATGTTGTTCCTTGCCTGCTGTTTTTGTTGTTTGCGTTGTTGATTGATATTCAGTTATTTTGTGTTTCCGTGTTTTACATATTGTCTGTTTTTGTCCCGATTTTGTTGGTGTTTGCTGGTTTTGTCTCTGTCCTTTCGGACTTTTGACTTTCGGATACCCCATTGGTACCTCTGCTTCTTTCATTCAAAAAGGTTAATGGAAAATATCATGCGCTCATAGAAAAATATGCGATTTCAATCATCTCTGTGATAAGTGCAGATGTTGGTTTGTCATAGGGTTTTGTGTGGTCTTCCTTTTCCGGATTTGACCCACACTAAATAGACGGTTGGCAGCGCGACGGGTGTGGTATAGCAAACAGGAACTTCTTACTCTTTCTGGTCACCGAAGTTTACTCTCGTTACGACTTTTGTTCGATTTGTTGAATGCTATTCAGTTGCTTTTGTATTTCTGTGTTTTACCGGTATGTTGTCTGTTTTTCATCCTGTTTACGTTGGTGGTAACTGTTTTTGTCTGCTTCTCGGACTTTCGACATTCGTATGCCCAAATTAGTACCTCTGCTTCGTACATAAAGAAAGCACTTGCTTAAAAATAATCGGTCTTCAATTTTATTGTTTACGTACTTTTCAGTAAATGTCGATGCAAGGATGAAGATACCAATGAAAAAGAAGTCGATAGCATCCAGAAAGCTGAAGAAGATGGAAAAGAAACAAATGACGAAAGGACGATAGAAAAAGACAGTTCTTTGACCTTAGACAAGTACCATTCCCGGTCAATGGATAGAATTAAGAGGGACAATGAAATTATACCCTTAGAACACAATACCAAACGCATTCTACTTGGTGGTAATTTTTTCTTAAAGTATAGGTAAAAAAATAAACTAACGAAACAAGAAGAACAGCTAGTTAGCACAATCTGATAAACGAAAATTGTAAATAGAACATCAACTTGAAACGCCACTTTAAAACAAAATTGTGCTCCGACTATTTTAACGATCAATCAGAATCCTTTTGTTGCGACACATCGCTACTGATAATTAGTTTAGTATGTCATTTAAACAGTTTCTCTTTGTATATATACACATTCATACAAAAACTGTGCATCAGTTGCATTCAATAGATTGTATATATATCTAACTTTGTTGTATTTTGTTTCCAGGAATTCCTGGCGGAGATATGACTGCTTTCTATGCCTACATGAGCAAGGATGATAGTAATCCCCCTCCACATCACACCCTTATTTTTGACACAGTCATTACCAATCTTGGAAGTGCATACAACCCAAACGACGGCGTTTTTACCGTCCCAAACACCGGATATTACGTTTTTTCATGGTCTATTGTCACTGGATATCGAAGTTATATCTATTCGGTTATAGTCGTAAACTCAAGTCCCATCGGAAGTACTCTAACAAATAGTCAGGAAATAAACGATGAACACACCGTTACAGGAATCGTTGTTGCGCATGTCAATCAAGGTGACGTCATTCATATTAAAACAAACGGTGTCGGAGGTCAAATAATAAGTTCATCAAACCTTCGAACATCGTTCTCTGGATGGAAGATATTTTAGAAATAAAATATGATTGTGTATATTTACAAGACATAAATTAAAGTGTTGAGTTTTCTTCTAACCTACATGTAAGCTTAGTGTTTGGCTGTTTGTTGACGGTATTGATAGGATCATCTCTTAACCATATTACAATGTATATCTCACAACAGTGTTGTGTTATGTGTTACTTCTAAGGTCGCAATGGAAGAGGGGGTTTGGCGCCATATAACCTTGTTTAACCCAATATTTTGTTTCTAAATTAATGCCTGAACCAAAGTCAATGAAAGTAGCATAGAGGCACCAATGGGCCATTCAAGTGTCAAAAGTCCGGAAGGGCAGCGACGAAATCGGTAAACACGAGCAAAAACAGCGAAGAAACATAAAACACAAAATCAATCGAACGGAAATCAACAACGCGAACCCAAGTCGTGACAAGAGTTAACTCAGGTGCTCCGGAAGAGTAAACGGTTCCTGCCTGCTATAGCACATCCGTCGTGTTGCTTACTCTTTTTATTTCTCCAGTATGACTGCCTTGATTTGTATTTTACCGCTGATATTTTAGATTGGTCCTCGAAGTTCGGTCGCTTTTTTTTTTAATCACTGAAAGGTTTTAATATTGTCCTCATATACTATAAACTTCTTGTTGCACGCTTTATGTTTCATTTTCATAGTTCTTGTATCCTTTTGTAAATGAACAGAAACAAATTGCTGTACAATAAGCATTTAATTGATTGCTATAAAGGAGACTAATCAACTTTATTGTACGAAACAGTGCCACATCACGTTTGAGGTTTTAAGAAAAGTTCAAATAAAAAAAAAGACTTTTAACCAAAACGTTGATTACTCACCTAACACGCAATTTTGGGAATGATGTTAATGCATATTCTATTGATAAACCTCTTATATCGGACAGAGTTCGACTAAGTGTAGATTAGCCTAACAACATCTTGGATAAACCCTTGGTACTTACATACCACCCTCATAACTTCGTTATACGGGACATTCTGTTGCGCAATTTCAAGTCCATCGTCTTGAAGGAAGAACACATGTCGACAGTGTTCGACTCGCCACCCCTGACTTCTTATCGCAAAGGTAAGAATTTGAGGCAATATCTTGTCTCCAGTTCATTTGACAAATCCAAGAGACGTCCTTGCTCTGACTTTTCAGGCACCAGGGGTTGTGGTCGATCCGTCTGTGTCACATGTGTTGTTTTACCTGGGAGACTGAGGAGATAGTTGGCCCCTCCAACACTTTCAAGTTGAAGAACGGTTTTACCTGCATCTCCGAAAATGTCATTTACGCCATCCGCTGTGCTAAGTACCTAAATTGGTTTGAACTTTTCTACAAGTGGCTGATAACGAAGAAAGATTTTTTTTAGGGATCGTATGAGACGTATTTTCTTATAGCCTGCTTTAAAAGTCGGTCACGAAGAAATCGGTGTCTGATAAAAAAATCTGTGAAATGTGTGCAAGCGATACCAAAACATAATTTCTAAGGGACGGACCATTTAACTTGAAAGGGGGCCTTGGTTTTTTGTTTTGATCAGAAAAATTTTTTCCAAGCATTTTATTCGAAGGCGTCGCGACAGAATATTTTTTACATTATCAGCATTATTTTCCATAGCAGAAATCCTTCTTCAGAATTTTTTTTTACTCTCAGCTGCCAAAACATTTTTTTCATCAAAAATAATTTTCAGAATATTTTTTTAGGAAAAAACCAAGCCCCCCTTCAAGGTAAATGGTCGGTCCCTAAACAATAACAATTTTCCACTGACTTTTTGTGCGCCTTTAGAACTTTATTCGAAAATTTCTTTGACCTACTAATAAAACACCATAACAACGGATTCCAATATGGCTTACTAAATGACGTCACCTATAACAGCATGACATCATGACAACATAATTAATGTGGGAATGTTTACATGGCGGACAAACGATATTATTTAGCTCTAATAATACATCATGATAAATAGGCATTCACTTTCAATTATCGTGCACTGAATTTAGCAATGATAAAAAAACAAATGTAAAAAGGAACTAAGCGGTCCTACGTCAGTGTTTGAGCTATATCATTATAAACGAGTATTCACTCCTGTGGGAATATTCCTCAAACCTGCATACCGTTATTTTCCGCCAGGTTTCTAAATTAATCTTCTGATGCAAGTACAGAGAATGATAAATACTGACACAAAAACCCACCAAAACCTGTCAGAATAAATGTTACATATTTTTTTTGTTTGCTGAGCAGGAAACGCGAAATTATCTGACAGGGAAATGACGTCATGGATTCTGTAAATGGGAGTTATTTCCTCCCCGCCGAAGTTGTCCCTAAATATTTATATTTGCACAAATCAATCATTGACCCCATGTATTTTAAACAAAATTGCAAATGTCATGATGGGGGATGGGCGGGGGTGGAGGGCTTGCACATAAGTACAATTTATTAAAAATTCTATGAAACGATGCTCGATTAGTTTGGGTAGGATTAGGCAAGGCTTTCGTCATTGACATTATTCAATTTTTTATTTCATTCTATAAGCAATGCGTTGACTTCATCCGATTTTAAGCTAAAGCCTACTCCATATCTCTTAGATGAACAGCGCGACGGGTGTGCTAAAGCAAGCAAGAACGACTGACTCTTTCAGAGCACTTGATTTCGCGCTTGTTACGACTTGAGTTCGCGTTTTTTAGCTCACCTGGACCAAAGGTCCATGTGAGCTATTGCCATCACTTGGCGTCCGGCGTCGTCCGTCGTCCGTCGTCCGTCGTCGTCCGTCGTCCATCGTCGTCCGTCGTCGTTAACAATTTTCAAACGTTAACTCCTCTAACACCATAAGTCCAATGGCTTTTAAATTTGGCACAGTTGTTAATTAGCATAGGTAGTATAAAATTAGCGTGGGGATTTTTGATTCGTCGAAAAACATGGCCGCCATGGCTAAAAATAGAACATAGGGGTAAATTGCAGTTTTTTGCAAATAACTCAAAAACGGTAACAGATATCAAAATTCTGGCATACGATAAAAGTGATCAGCACCTCAAGATCTACCTGCCCAGAAATTTTCAAGAAGATCCAACAACCGATGTAGGAGTTATTGCCCTTTTTCTGGATTTTTTCAAAATTTTGCACTTATTAAGCCCTATATCTTGAAAACCATACAAGATATTTTAAAAATTCAAATTGCATATGATTAAGCACATCAAGATCTATATTTCATGTAATTAGGTCAAAGCTGTAGAACCATTTCTTTTAGGAGTTATGGCCCTTAAAGCGTCAAATTTTACCATTTTTCATTACTTTTACCCTGAAGTTCAAAGATTAACTTGTCTGACACCATACATCCAACTTCAACCAAACTTGGCACAGTTGTTTGATAGCATGAATGCTACAATTCTATAGTTCGGATTTTTGATTCGTCAAAAAATATGGCCTCCATGGCTTAAAATAGAACATAGGGGTCAAATTACAGTTTTTTGCAAATAACTCAAAAACAGTAACAGATATCAAAATTCTGATGGGAGACAAAAGTGATTAGCACCTCAAGATCTACCTGTTCTGAAATTTTCAAGAAGATCCAACAAACGAAATAGGAGTTATTGTCCTTTTTCTGGATTTTTTTTCAAAATTTTCACTTATTTAGCCCTATATCTTGAAAACCATACAAGATATTTTAAAAATTCAAATTGCATATGATTAAGCACATCAAGATCTATATTTCATGTTATTAGGTCAAAGCTGTAGAACCATTTCTTTTAGGAGTTATGGCCCTTAAAGCGTCAAATTTTACCATTTTTCATTACTTTTACCCTGAATTTCAAAGATTAACTTGTCTGACACCATACATCCAACTTCAACCAAACTTGGCACAGTTGTTTGATAGCATGAATGCTACAATTCTATAGTTCGGATTTTTGATTCGTCAAAAAATATGGCCTCCATGGCTTAAAATAGAACATAGGGGTCAAATTACAGTTTTTTGAAAATAACTCAAAAACAGTAACAGATATCAAAATTCTGATGGGAGACAAAAGTGATCAGCACCTCAAGATCTACCTGCTCTGAAATTTTCAAAATGATCCAACAAACGACATAGGAGTTATTGCCCTTTTTCTGGATTTTTTTCAAAATTTTTCACTTATTTAGCCCTATATCTTGAAAACTATACAAGATACAAGATATTTCAAAAATTCAAATTGCATATGATTAAGCACATCAAGATCTACGATTCATGTAATAAGGTCAAAGCTGTAGAACCATTTCTTTTAGGAGTTATGGCCCTTAAAGCATTAATATTTACCATTGTTCATTACTTTTCCTCTGACTTGTCTGAAATGGTAAGACCAACTGCATCTTAACATGGCACACTGTTTGATAGCTTATATGCAACAACTCTATCGTTCAGATTTTTGATTCGTAAAAAAACATGGCTACCATGGCTAAAAATAGAACATAGGGGCAAATTTCATTTTTTTGCTAATAACTCAAAACTGGTTTCAGATATCAAAATTGTGCAAGAATCAAAAGTGATCAGCATATTAAGATCTACCTGTCCTGAAATTTCGGAAAAGATCTGACTGCTGATGTGGGAGTTATTGTTCTTTTTCCTAATTTTTGCTAAATTTGCACTTATTAAGCCCAATATCTTGAAAACTGACCAAGATATTACATAAATTTAAATCGCATATGGTTAAGCACAATAATATCTACAAATATATGTATCTGTGTAGTTCAGGTGAGCGATTCAGGCTCTTGGGAGCCTCTTGTTTTATTTCTGTTCGGTTGATTTAATGTTTTGTGTTTCCTCGTGCTGTTCTTGATTGTGTTTACTGGTTTTGCCATTGCCCTTTCGGACTTTTGACACTCAAATGCCCCGTTTGCCTCTTTAAACTATGTTTATCATAAGAAATCGAGGAACTACATTGTTGAGATAACATCATGAATGACATATGAATTACCATGGCTTTACCTTTCTTCGGCAACTGTTCAATCAAAAACATTCGAAGGTACATGTAGAACATTAAGATTTGAAAAGAAAAGTTCCTGTATCAAACAACCCAAACAATAAGCAAATAAAAACAGTAATGTAGACATTGACTGTGTGCAGTACAAGGAAAGAAATCTGATGAATTAATCAATTTGAAAACTTTCAACAACGAAAACATTAATGGTCAAACTTGTACATAAAAAGGGCCATCGAAAAGGTTTGTGAATGAGTGTCCATGGCAATTTTGTTACTAGAAAAACAAACCCAGAATCTTATCAAATATTTTAATAAATAGAATTACGATAAATGAATACATTATGGACAAGAATGTTTTTTGTAGGAAATGTATCTTTTTCTTCAGCTTCGCTTCTGTTGCATTCGCTCATGGACACCCATTTTTAAGCAACACCTACAAAAGAACCAAAAAAGTAAAATTAGGCTGACCTTACTGACCGACAGGACTTTGCAATATTAAACAAAGTATTTTGTTACCAAATGATAAAAAATGAAGTAAATTTAAGTGCAACAGGCTGTCATTATTCTTCTTTAATATGTTTGTTTAAGGCCATCCTCTTTTCCAAAAAAGTGTATTTAATCCCGTCTCTACTTGGAAATATAATGGTTGTTGCATAACTGCGCTTTGATATGTAAATAAAAATGGAGCTTATTTGTCTTAAGGATCCCCTTTCAAAAAGAGGAAACAGAGACATATTAAAAGAAAATTTTCACACCTTGCGTTTGACAATATAAATCTGAGATATGTTAACAAATTATTTAATTTTTACTGACACAATTGTATCTATATTATAAAAGTATCCGTTTCACATAAAGTTTCAATGTTTATTGAATAAACTTTCTACATAATGGATAATAGTTAACAAATTATTTAAATGAATATATATATACAATATGAAATAATTTGGTTTAAATAAGGTTATGATATAGGACAACCTTGTCTGACCACAAATACATGACTATTTGTTTATCTGAATGTCTTTATACCAAGTAGATCTATAACACTGATAATTCAGATTAGAAGGTACATGATAAAAATACTTATTACGTTTGATGTTTTAGATACATGTATGTGTTTTAATGATTGAAAAAAATGTATCTAGTGTTGTTATCTACTGAAAAACTGAATCTGCTTGAGAAATTAGATATCGAAAGTAATGAATGAACATCAAACATCTTTAATTAGTGTGAAGATGAACATTTAATATTATAACAAGGGCAATGTGTTCATTGCGATTATGGTGACTGTCTCAAATGTTAATGTCGTTACTTCGACTGTTAGTGAAGAACAAGACAACAAGCACAACACAAATAACAATGCGATACGACACATAGACACACACAAATAAGTCGCCAGGAAAGCTTATCGTTTAAGGCAAATCTTATATTTTTAAAACCCGTACTTGATTATTTCTTTTCAATTTAATAAAAATAATTTGAAACCTTTTCTTAACAAATTTATTTTCCATTTCTATTTTGCATTCTAAAGTTTGTAAATGCAGGAACTTGAACACGAATAGGGGCAACGCTTCTAAACATCCCAAAATTGTCATTGGACTTTGTTCCAAAAAACGATGTTGTCATTGAATCTTCATGTAATTGAGAATTGCGTTGTCCTTTGCTAAGATTTTTTTGAGGATTTAAAATATTTGCGTCATTTCTAGTACTGGACCACCGAGCTACGCGATTACCTGTTGTGCTTGTCGCTTGATCATCAACAACGTCTTTATTTCTAGAAACTATAGTAACACGGGCTATCTGCCTTCCTCCTGTACCAGACCCGGTTGCACCAGATGCTCTAGTACCAATATTAGAATTAGCACGGAACCCTATAGGTTGGGTAAATGAATCATCAACCGGGTTAATCGGAGGAGGTGGAGGCGGGAGACCTGCCCCCGAGGCAGCCATCGCCGCCATTGCCATATTATTATTGTCTGTTATACCGTCTGCGATATTTTCTACTGCATCTACTGTATTTTCGACAGCATCGGCGACACCACCAGCCATATCTTTCATTCCATCAGCAACATTACTAACGCCTTCTGTCATTACATCGGCCGTATTTTCCATGGCATCTTTCATGTTATCCATTGCATCACCACCGATGCCGTCTCCCATGTCGATTGCATCTGTGAGCTTGTCGCCGACATCGCCAATACCGTCTCCTAGTTCGGCTAGGTCAGTTATCTTATCCCCTAGATCAGCCATCTTATCTCCAAGGTCGCCCATGCCGTCAGCAAGACCACCATCAAGTCCATCGCCAAGGTCCCCGCTCATACCGCCCATGTTATCAACGAAATTCTCTCCCAGGTCCCCCATGCTGTCCATTACGTTACCGCCTGCTTCTGAAAAGTCCATCCCGTCGAAACCATCTCTGAAGTCGTTATCTGCGCTTCCAAATCCGTCGATGCTTCCCCATCCACCACTTCGTCTTCCTCCTCGTCGCCCGGGACCTTCTCTGTCGGCACTTGTAGCATCTGAGCCATTACTATCATCGCTGTCTGAACTATCACCATTGTCACTGTCGTCGCTGTCGTCTGAATCTCCGCTATCTTTTCTTCCCTTCGATGAAGTACTGTCAGATGAATCGGAATCGCTGTCAGATGAATCAGAGTCGCTATCATCCCCCGAATCGTCACTGCTGTCATCGTCAAAGTCAGATTTCAATGCGTCGTCGTCGATCTCAAACTCGTAATCTGAAGTTAATACAAATTAAATACAGATTAAAAGCGATTACAACAAATGAAATTCAAATGATCTGTAGTAACAAACAGAAGACAAATATGCATTCAAATTCACTAAGGTTACTGTTACACTGGTAAATCTATTATAAAATACGATTTCCATCGAGATTTAATTTCTGCTATCGTGAATGTGACGTTAAGCTTAGGTATTGGTTCCTCTGCTTCTGAGGAGAATAAGAATTTTCATTCTCATGTTGAAATGGAATCGACAAACCAATTGCAAAGACACTTCTTCGATGTTGACAATTGCAATGGTTTTGACTAGTGGTTAAACAGAAATTGTAGGTTGAACCAGGTTTAATGGTGCAAACCCTACTTTCCCTCGCTATTTAAAGTCTATTAGTCCTACAAACGCAACTCCTTTGTAAGATACAATAGAGCTCGAGTCCATCACCATCTACTTAAGATCGGTATCTAGTTTTTTTTTATTGATCATTATCCTTCGGTAACAGTATTGTTTTCCTTTATTATGATTTATTTTTTTTTTCAACTACAATTTATTACTTAAGACATTTTTAATTCGCGATGCTGTAAATTTATCTAAAAGAAAACGAAAAAAAAAAATTCCCTATCAAAAGATTTATAAGAATTATTTTATCAATTCAGATTATCATATACATCATCGTTCAGTAATTAACATTTTCCGAACCCAGACGCTTTGTTTGCCGTAAACAAAAAATATGTTAAAACAAGACAAAAAAAAAAAAAAACCAAAAACTAATAAACAATAAATTTTATAGAAAAACAATACAATATTGTTAGAAATACCATTATCGTAAACGCCTAAACTTTTTTGCTTAGATTTATTCGAGACATTGACCGCGTTAATTGCTTTTAAATTAATTTGACAAGGAAACTACATTTAATTGACATTATTATAACCTACAACGGCCAACTCAGGCCAGAAAACACGTACATTTATTTGTGACTTTTATATAGATTAAATGTAACAGGAATGTATCGGTAATTCGCGAACATAACATTTATCATAAATAGTGACAAGGGGACGAATGAAAAAAATAACATGACAAAAAATGATCACGATGTCTGTAGTTGTTAATTAACATAATATATAATGTATCAATGTTATGATTATTATTTGAAAATGTATCAGGTAAAGGTTAAACAACATTACGACAAACATTGCAGATTGATTTAAGGTCAAATGTCACATTTTTATTTTTTTCTATATTTTGTCATGTTTGTACATTAGTCAAATTTGTAACAGTTTTTAATACTTTTTGCCACGAGCTCACAAAATTAGATATTATAATAAAAATTTGTATCATGTCTTATCTTATTATAAAAATAGAAATTATTATGATTTTTGACGTTTTTTTTATCGTAACATAAAATATTACAACTTATCATCAAACTGAAATAAAACCAAACACTTATAGGATAGCCTTGTTGAACTATCTTCAGATAATAATATATTTGATAGAAATAAACAGAACCAAACTGTTATACACAGGTGATAATGGGAATCGTATGGATTAATTGACACATGTGACCTTATCAATAAAATCAAAGTCAACCAAAGTAGCTTTTTTATTAAATATCATTGCTAAAGCCATCATACAGAACGATATATTTATTTCTAGTATAAAATAAAGTATATAAATTAAATTAAATTGATTATTGATAGTTGAGAACCGTACTTTGTAGCACAAATGACTAAATAAAACCAAGAAAATATGTATCGATAAAATAATTATACTTTCATATCTTACTAAATACTTACTATCATCTACAACATCGAGATCTGTTACCCATACATCGTTGTTAAACTCGAAGAAATCTAATTTATCATCATCTAATAAATAACAAAAAAACATTTATCATGATCTCTACCATCATTGGTTAGTTTAAAAAAAAAATCTTAAGATTGAAACAATCTTAAGTGTAAATTTCAAATATTTTGGTTGGCTAAAATTTATATTAACGATACATCTTACACTTAAGATTTTTTTGTGAAAAGGGCCCTCGAACCCTTATTAATTGACAAATATAAATACCTGATAAAAAATATTTTTATGCATCATGCATCATGCAAAAAATGTTATAAAAAGAAAAAAACATGAACATTTCTCTCTATGCATGTGTGTGATAGAAATTGAAATAGAAAAAAAAATGAAAACCTGTTTATAAAAATTCTTAACTACAAATGACGATGCGTGATTAAATCTTTTTTCAAAAAGTATTTTGTGAACAAGGTTGTTGTCAGATAACAATTATTGGACTCAATTTGCAAATATGGTTTATCTAACACTTACATTGTGAAAACTGAAGTAGCACTAAAATGAAATCCTAGTAAAGAATAAAGACAGTTGAATTTTAGTAATTATGTTTTACTAATAAAGGCACTAAGCCTTACCGTCTAAATCTGCTGCTTTAAATGCTCGAACTACATGATGTTTTCTAGGATTGTGACCGAGAGCTCTTGCAAACTCAAACAGATTGACAACACCGTCATTATCAATATCAAAGAACTTCATTTTACTAGGAAGTGGAGTCATGTGCATCAGATTACCCTGTAACGACCAAAGATATTCCTATTGTTAATTCATAAATTATACTACAAAAAAGTATGTTTTTACAGCTTCTGACTATGCTTTTGTCCACTGAAAGCACTACCCGAACGAAAAAAGTACATTTAGATATGAAAATAAAATATCTTTTAAAATCAAACCCATCGGAGATGGAGATTAATACCATCTATATCTGGCCTTTGCTTGAAACCAAATCAAGCTTAAGGTTTTTCACCAAAATATAATATCTGTGAAATATGAGTTAAATAGTTTTAGTGTGTTTACTACATCTCCAAAAATAAATCTTTGTTTTAAGAACAACTTTACGGTTCAATTAAATAAACACAGAATCTTATTTTTAATGAAGTCATTAGAGAGAAAAAATGTATAATTCTGTAAATCGAGCTTTGATGCTTAGTCTATCGTTTAAGTTAAACAGTTGCTGTAATTCAATTAAATACATAAATTAACAATAAAACAATAAATATAGTTTTAATCTTAGATATTTAGTTTACATTAAACCAATAAGAACATTAAGCGTACGTTAATTAACATTAACATGATTCATTTGGTCCATTGAGCCTAGATAATGCTAATCGAGCTAAACATAAATTTGACGTAAAGATTGATTGTGATTTTTTAATAAAAAAAAATCAAGGGCAGATAGGTTTAACATTAAAAAAAATATATTTTAGTAATTTTATTTTTATCAATCCCGGGATTTGAAGTTTAAATAATTTTAGGCATACCGTGTCGGTGGCGATGGATCTCTTAGATCTTCTTTTCTTCACTGTTGAACTGCAAACATTATGGCAAACAAAGCCACATTTGTAATCAGAACTTAAAGCATTTGGAGATTTTTTACACATTCGCGGACAAACATCACGGCAGTTTCCTTTTAAAACGTCTCGTAATGAAAATTGCATGTGCCATGCCGATGATAGTCCATAACAAAAAGATACAGAAAAAATCCACAACACAAAGTTTCTCATTTTAACAAATATTTGTAGAATAAGTTATAGATATAGAAATATTTAGAGGTATTGTTAAAGGTGTATTAATCATATATGAACAACAATATTCGTCTTAATTTCCTATATATCTATATTTTTTTCTGTTAATTACCCTTCACGATGGCTGTCCAATCACATTTAGTGGTTAATTGTTCTATAATTAGCACAGCCATTGTGATTAGAGGGGTTTTATTTCTCATGATTGTATGTCATGTCGTGTTCGAAAACATGGGAAACACAGAACTGTAATTAATACGTACATTATTGTGGCTTATTGGACAAAACGTGTATAAACACCATTTTATTGCCTACTCTAACTTCGGTGACTATATATTGAGAATATACGCATTATTGTTTTAGCTTGTACATGTATGTAAGTCGTCTAAACACAGTGAGACAATTGGTATTTTCATCCATTCTTTTGGAAATCAACTTAATTGATTCTAGTTAAGATTCTATTTTTTTATTGAATCAATCACTGCAACATACATAAATTAACAATACATGTACATGTATACCACTAAACATTTAAAAATCAGTTTGTTTTAATTATGAAACTCGTAAACATTTTTTTAATCGATCGATATAACCCTAATTAATGTCAAATCTAAGTTAAACTACATTGACAAAAAGAACGTACAAGGTAAACTAATGGCCCCTATTTTTGTGAAGCTTATAAAGGAAATTCATTCGTAAAATATTGTTCCGCTGGGAATAAGACCGGGCAGCCCATAATCTCACCTATTAATCAATTATTTATAATACACTTTAATAATAGAATAACCATGGTGAATTTTTTGAATAGCATATCCATACATATAAAGAAAATGTACACAAAGTCAACTTGTTACAATTTTTAAGAGGTTTTTATTAGGTAGGCGTGAAAAAGGACAGCCCTGTCGTATCCCATATCACGGTGATTAATAGAAGATTAATATCAAGTGCATAAATAATTATCGCCACCTATATTGCTTAGTTAAACAATTTTAAGCACTTGCAAAACAAATTTATTAACATAAATGTCAATAAATTGATAAACAAACACAAAAATCTTTCATTCATACCTTGTACTAGCCAATAAAACAGTCTGATAAATAAAAATATGAACAACCAATCACAGGTTGGTATTTGATGTGATTTTGGTCATAAATCCTTTTTTTATAACCTGATCAATTTCATTATGTTGAATTTAATTAGAATTGGATCGATCGATACTGATAAAACATTAACAATTCAGACGTTATTTGTCGTAAATTGTCCTTTTAAAACGTGTTTTGTAATTAAGGTTACCAGTAAGCAATAAAGGTTAAAACAATTTTATAAAAATGACAATAAAGTTATTAGTTAAGAATGTACGTAAATAAAAATTATGTTTCTACTATTATTACAGTTTGTGACCCAAAATAAACATAACTTTGTGATGCTTTTCTTGAAAAAGGGTTTTAACTTTATACATTGTGTTTATGGTATCTAACGTTTCAAGGGAAAATATTCACGATAATCCTTCCCCAAAACAAATACTTTCAAAACATCATTCTAGCTAATCGTTATATTGATTTAATTTTTTTGTAAAAAGAATTTTGACATATATCCGGAGGAAAAATCCATGTTGATTCCTAGAAAATCAGTACCACATACATCAACAATTATTACCACCTACATTGCTGGTAAAACAATTCTAAGCACTTAATAAACAAGTTTATTATGATTCATGTCAATATTTTGGTAAACAAAAATAACAGTTTTCCATTCATTTCTGGTATTAAGCGGTTCAAAAGAACTATAAATCATTTCATGGACATTCAATCAGAAGCTGTCACAATATTATATTCATTTTTATATCAGACGATAAATACTAAGAAATGAAATGAAAAATGCAACAAAGTTTTAGATAAAAAATTTTACTACACCTGTCGTGCGTCTTGTCATCAAGACTTATCGGGAGGCGGTAAACCCAAAGTATTGAAAAGCCAAACACAATATGAATATGAAAGCATTGAATAATAAAAAAAAAACTGGGTAATCGATGACTAAAAATAAAAAAAGGCAATAACAAAACTACCGAACTTGAATGATCAATCTCATAGTCCAGAGAAAATGACAAAAACGAATCAGTCATACAGGAGAAATTTTGGATCGCAATGGTCCTGACTTGGTACAGGCATTTCGAACGAAATGGTTGGTAAAACCAGGTTTTATGGCGCCAAACCTCCCTCTTCCATTGCGATCTTAGGATCCGGTAATGACCATAGAACACAACATAGTTGTGAGACACAATAGGGATATTGAGGTGATCATCTCAGTACAGCAGACCAGTCAAACACTAAATAAAACAATTAACCACCATATCTTTTAACTCAATTTTGAACTTTTCTACCAGTGGCTGATATCGAAGAAAGATTTTTTTAGGGATCGTAGGAGAGAGACGTATTTTCTTAAAGCCCTGCTCCAAAAGTCGTTCACGAAGAAATCGGTGTCTGATCATAGAACATGTTCAACACGATAGTGTAGTTGCCGGGCCAGGCTAACCTAGCAGAATAAAAGAAAACTCAACCAACATCGTCACTTTTGTTAGAACTAAATATTACAACAAAGTTTAAGACAAAATATTTTGGTACACCTTACGCGGGTTTTAAGACATTGGTTACCAGAAAACCTCATGTGCTCGTACGGAAAATATGGAACATTTTTCTCTGAAATGATACAGATGTTGTTTGTTTCATAGACCGTTTGTCAAACTCCTCACAGTTCCAGCTCCCGTCCGTAACGGTCCGTACACTGCACCAGACTTTCCGGGCTTCTTTTCAATGACCTCTTTTTTACCCCTACTCCTATCTAAATCAAAAACAACGAAAGAACTCACATATACATAAATGCATTACGCAACCACATTGTTTATTGTATAGCCGAAATACTTCTACTTGACTTCACTTTAAAATAGTGCGTACTCATTTAAACCGGTTTTACAACTAATTGAATTTATTACTACCTATTATAAAAAAATTATCAGCGATACTTCAATTGGGTCGTTTGTTTCCGTCGTTTCTATATTTACAAAAGCTCTTCGCAATGTACATACTTTCACTTTTCACTCGGTGGCTGTATTAGGATTCTCAATCTTCGGATTTCCATCAAGACAATATGGCCGCGACCAGTAGATTATGTGTTCCGCTTCGGATTATATTTTAGTCAGTGTAGCATATCTTGCGTAACTTAAGTGTAATGGATATTTGATTTTGGATTGCGAAAATTTTCTTAATTGAATAAAGTTTTAAAGGACAAACATACTATTCGGACACCAAAAATACATGTAAGTTAAGTCATGCAAAAAAGTTGTACACAGCATCTTCGTATTTCATGCTTTTATGTGGCAGTGTTTTAATGCAACAATGCGATTCAACTAGATCATGTAGCGTACATGGCGTAGTCACTTTATCCGGTTGTGCACATGTTTAAGCGTACTTTCTTATACTCAATTTTGACTGCAAAATGTTAATTCATTGAAGATTATTATCACAGACAGAAATTTAGGTCAATCAGACACACACAATTCAAGCATTTAATTGGTTTTTAGAAAATGACAAAATAGCCACATTGGGTCAATCGTCTGTCTTGATCTAGGTCATTTTAATAAAGATGAACAATTTAATCTATTTCGCACAAAGCTATTGCGGGATCCGGAAAACTAAACTTATTTGTCACAAGTTATTGGTTGTTCGAAAAAGTTATCATTGCTGGATAATTTTGTCGATTCACCACACAGAGACCAAAGTCGCCACGCTTACAAACATGTCAGATAATAATTGTGGAACCACAGGGCCTTGGATTATAGAGTAGGGGGTCGATTTTTTTTTAAGTCAATAAAAATGACCAGAATCCAAACTTGCGTAACTTCAGTGTAATGGATATTTGATTTTGGATTGCGAAAATTTACTTAATTGAATAAAGTTTTAAAGGGCAAAAATACTATTCGGACACCAAAAATAAGTTAAGTCATGCAAAAAGTTGTACACAGCATCTTCGTATTTCATGCTTTTATGTGGCAGTGTTTTAATGCAACAATGCGATTCAACTAGATCATGTAGCGTCATGGCGTAGTCACTTTATCAGATTGTGCGCATGTTTAAGCGTACTTTCTTAATATACTCAATTTTGACTGCAAAATGTTAATTCATTGAAGATTATTATCACAGACAGAAATTTAGGTCAATCAGAAACACACAATTCAAGCATTTTATTGGTTTTTAGAAAATGACAAAATAGCCACATTGGGTCATTCGTCTGTCTTGATCTAGGTCATTTTAATAAATCTATTTCTCACAAAGCTATTGCGGGATCCGGAAAACTAAACTTATTTGTCACAAGTTATTGGTTGTTCGAAAAAGTTTTCATTGCTTGATAATTTTGTCGATTCACCACACAGAGACTAAATTCGCCACGCTTACAAACATGTCAGATAATAATTGTGGAACCACAGGGCCTTGGATTATAGAGTAGGGGTCGATTTTTTTTAAAGTCAATATAAATGACCAGAATCCAAGCCCCTGTGTGCGGAACATGGATTTCAACGTTCCTGTATAAGTTTGCTTTAGTCTCCATCATAAAGGGAGGGACAATCTTTGAATAGGTGACAATCAAAAATATTTGTGCAGTGGCGGATCCGGGGGGGAGGGGTCCGAGATTGGAATTTTCCTCCTTTCCGCCAAAAATTTCGCAAGTAACGTGTAGGTTTTCAGCAAAATTTGTCTGGAACCACCCCCTTTTCGTCATTCGTCCACAGCGGACTTTATGTGGACCAACCCCTTTCAAAATATTCTGGATCTGGCCCTGTTTGAGTTATAATATAATTTATTGCTATTAGATGTAAAAAAAAAAGGCATACATGTACACTGCAAATTTTCATAAAGAGATCTACATTGGGTTTAAACTTATTTCATATAATATTATATACATTTTGTACTTCAAAATCATAGGCTGATCTGACAAATGATAACCATTAAAGTAGACGATAATATATGTACATGTGGAATAATTGTACGTGACACAACCAACATAAAGAAACAGCCAGCAGTCTTAAGCATGGCCAGAAGTCGCTGCTCGCCGTCTTGCATTGGCCCAGGACTAAAAATACAAACAAAGGATGAGTCCAGTTTGCCTTTTGGTCACACGCAGAAAAAAGTCAAAATAACAATGTATGATTTTTTTTACATCTTCGCATGCTTAGAATGCAACTAAATGTTGAAAATAATAATATTATATAACGAAAATTGTAAAAATTTCTAGGCAAAAAATACATGTTTTCGTCTTCGGTATTCCCAGAAACCCGTTGGTAGCTTTTGTTCTCAGAATAATTTGAAGATTGAAACTTTTTTAAACTTAAACATTAAGCTGACTTATAAGTATATATAAACAACTGACTGTGACATCTTCGATCCAATGTAGACTTTTGTAGAGCTCGATGAGCTGAAGGTTTAAGCAAGCAATAGCTTTTCTCTATCTGCAACAATTTCCTATTTCCTCCACTGAAATAGTCCCGTGCGGGGCCCGGGTGGCGAATTGGCCCGCAGCAGAGCCTAGCTTGTCGTAAGAGGCGACTAAGTATCTTGGGATTCTGACGTCGGGTCAGTGCTCAGCCCACAGAGCGACCAAGTGTGTACCCTAGGTGGCAGACTAGGGTGGCCCTCGTCCGCGGGCGTTGTCAGGTCTATAATACGGAAACCCTGACCGCCGACCATAGTGGGCCAACATGCGTGGAGAGTGCCACGCTCCATGCACGTAAAAAACCCTTTGTGGACCGCCAAGTAGTGCACCACATAGGCTAAATTCTCCGCCCCAACCCACCTCTCCCCTTTTCCTGTGGTTCTTAATTTACAGGTCCTTTGTTTCCCACCCCACCCCATATTTCATATATCATCATCATTTCATGTTCATTTTATCATCCTTTTCATGTTCATCGCCTGTAAATAACCTATATATAGCGTTGCACGGCCGTAAAACACCAACTCACTCACTCACTCCACTAACATAATCAAACTTTGATGCATTTATATTAAACTAAATAGGAGATGATAAACCTACATGTACAATGTACTGGATCTAAAAACAAATAATGTTTAGGACAAACACTTGCATGACTTAGATTTATCAACATGCATGTTTATCTTAAAATGGCTTAATTTTAGATTGATTTTATAGTATGTTTACAGCAAAGGCTAAACCTTAGCAGGACCTAGAAATAATAAAGTCTTTTTTTATGTTTCTTAAGCAGACCTATGCTTTTTGTGTCCATAGCGGCTTGCTAGGCAATATGCATTAGAGTCCACACTTGTTGTTCTAAGAAAAAAAAATATTACTGAAAATTTGATGTTTTTATGGCTAATTATAGCAAAATTTATTCAAATAAAACAAATTATCAATAATCTTGATGAAATATATACAAGCCTGCATCAGTGTGATAATCCTGACCTATTTTTGCCGGGAAGGATAAGCTTACTGCGAAGGAGTTTGACTGTTTGTATCGGCGTCGTCTACCGGATTTGATCCACACAAGATTGATCATTGACAACAGGAACAGCTTACCTTTTCGGAGGAAAAGCATGCACTCTCATTTTAATTTGAGTTGCGTTGTTAAATGCAGTTTAATTTGTATTTTATTATTTTTGTTCTTTTTTATGTTTTCAAAAATGTTCCAATAATATTTGTGTAAATATTTATTTCATTGTAAAAATGTTAAACGAAATGTTTCATAATGCATTAAATAACTGTTTATTCAAAAGAAAAGGAATAGAAATTCATGTATTCTTACAATGCAATTTATCCTTTTGAATACTATATACTTTACTTAATTGTAAATATAAAGACAATACTCAAGAGGCGTAAGACAATTCCAAATCAACATTCACTCTTTCCCCAACGAACAACCATTTATCATAAATTGATAAAAAGTGAAACAAGCAGAGAGTCTTTTTAATTTTTTATTGTTCATGTAGAAAAATATCCTCCAAGTTGTTGAATCTAGAAAATAGAAAGAAATAATAATTTATTATTTGAAAAGATAACAATACTCAACCAGTAATAGAATTAATTTTTGATTGATTTGTTTTTGGGCCACCTCTTGAGTCATAAGCAAAATTTATGAGCTATTTGAAATATTTAGAGCGCCAAAAATCACAGAATTACCACTTCATTAAGATGTACCACTTTCACTGATTAAAATGACAGTGTCAATTGCCCTCATTATCCAAGATGGCAATTTCTATATTAAAACAAAGTGACAGACATTTAAGTTAACTCGTTTGGAATATTAGATAGCTTACAACTAAACATACCACTTTTAACCTTGAGGGTGACAATGGCATTTGCCATCACTATCACAGACAGCAATTTCTGTGTGATCACAATGATGACAGTCCTTAGCTATTGTACACTGATTGTTTTGTCGTTTCCTAAATGTAAGTAACCATTACCTTTTATTTTGTTGTATTTTAAGTTAATATAATCGATCATTCTTGAAAATGATAGTTATATTGCACATATAATATTCAAGATGACAACATTGAAAGTATAGCGACAAAATACGAAGGCAGCATTGCAATATCATTCAATTATTTTTTTTCAAATTTTCCATAGTATTATACAGCAAGAAGCAGTCCAATGTTTCAGTTCTTTTGGAAACCAATACGCAATTTGAAACAAATATAAAGATAAATCTTGAAATTTTAACAAACAATCGATACGAGATTCTTGTTTGTGGTTGCCATATTTGTTGTTATAACTCCTTAGATGCCGTCGGGACACTTTCATTGTACTGTATTAAAGAAAACAGTTTGTCTACTTTCGTTTGCTGTACTTTCACAAAATTTGTGACCCATCATAATTTCTGAGATACAACTTGAGTTCGCGTAGTAAATTGCTATTAAGTTGTATTTGTATTTTTGTGTTTTATGTCGTGTGTTTACATTTGTAAGTCCTCTTTTCGTAGGCTAGAACTGGATTTTTATCTGCCCTTTTGGACTTTTGACATTCGGAAGCCCATTGGTATATGTACCTTTGCTTCTTGAATTCTATTCTAAATTAACATTGTTCGATCAAAAATAATACAAACCCTTGGGTATGACAATGGCACTTGCCGTCACTATCACATACAGCGACTTCTGTGTGATCACAATGATGACAGTCCTTAGCAGTTGTACACTGTTGGTTTTGTCGTTTGCTATAAAAAAGAAAACAAGTTTGATAAAGTCAAGTTAAACTTTGGCAAAAAATATAGTCTTCAAAAAAAGTTACGCATGGGTAGAAAATTTCCTATATGTTTAATACAAACCCACATCATTTCAAAACAATATAATTAAGCCGTCCCTTGTCCAACTTGCATGATATAACCAATAAAAAGAAAAATAAATGAATCGTATTTGTTTCATTTTGAGCAAAATCTTAACATCGCTGCTTTTAAGAAATTGCCAGTAGAAGTCAAGTGTACATTTAACGCATCGATTTCCCGTTTAGATAAATATGCAAAATGTTCCGTGAAAAACATTGGTCGTGTTCTACTCACAGTGTCTTAAAAACCATTGAAGGATTTCGGTCTTTGTTCATCAAACAATCTTTATTCGTTTTCTTTTTACTAGATTCTATTTCGTGAAAATTGGTTGCAGAACAATTATGTTTTGAAATTGTTAAACATACGGGAAATTTTCTATTTATGCGTAACTTTTTCGAAGAGTATATAAGCTACTGCTAACACAGCTGGGAGAAATCAACACAGTAAAACAATTGATGTAGTGCTATCTTAAATTTCCTGTAGTTTTTTGCTTACTGTCAACTTTTTGTTAAATTATTTCAGATATGTATTTTCCGTCAGCACATTTCACTTAGTGGAGAAATTTAGTACAAACACAGACTCATCTTACTTCACTGTGACGATCCCAGTGATACTTACTGTCTGTGTAGTGTACAAAGAGTAGAGTACACTACACCAGGAGAAGACTCAACCAAACCCACCGTGGGGATCACTGTGGCATTGTACGTCAGTACAATGTCTGAGTTGAGAGAATTGGGCAAGACACTGACTAAGATAACAATCTCCGGGGCCACGTTTTTTATAGGAAGAAAAAAATTTTGTAGAAAAGTTTAAGTGTGCTTCTTCGTCATTTAGGACTTTTGACACTTGAATCCCCCAATGGTTGCTCTTTGCTTCTTCCAACCATTTTTATATTTTCGACCTATGATAATCACCCTTGAGTGTGACAATGACATTTGCCGTCACTATCACAGACAGCAACTTCTGTGTGATCACAATGATGACAGTCCTTAGCTGTTGTACACTGATGGTTTTGTCGTTTTCTGCAAAAAGAGAAGATAAGTTTGGTAAAAAAATATATCTAGGAAAAAAATTAGCCGCAGCTGTTTCAAGTGGAGGATATATAAATTACAACAAAGTTCCAGACAATAAATTTTGCTACGCCTGACGCGCATTTTGTCTATTCAAGACTCATCAGAGGCTCTCTACCAAAAGTTGGAAATGCCAAACAATATATGAATATGAAGAGCATAAAACAATTATACCAAAAATGCCGAACTAGAAATGAACAAAGTAAAATATATTTAGTTTAGTAATCCCTTAAATTTATTGTAGGTTTGTTTAACTGTCAAATGTTTTCCTTATACGGCATTTTCAGTATCATAGACCGTCATTTTATACATGTATGTCCACTGAGTAAATGGATGTGGCTTAACAATGACTTGATGTAATCACTAATGGTGATACAAGTAGAAGTTGACGTTTAAGTGTGTTGTTATTATTATTTTACATGGACTTTTCAGACTCAACAACTGGTAGAAAGTTATTAGTTGATGCCCTTTAAAACTTTTTTTAAATACCCCTCCCCACCGAATTTATCTATGAGGACATTAAGCATTTTTTTTCCCTCATTTCTATAACCGCATCTTTCCTTAGTAAATAGAAATCAACTCATTTGAGTGCAGATTTAAGAATATTTTTATTTTCGATTTTAACAAACATCACATAATTATTTTTAATTATTGTATATTTCACAAATACCGTCAGCACAATTATATCGTCAACGTCGTGCTAATTAGCTTTAGCTTCACTCTCTTCATATAATGTTACTGAATTTGTGCCTTATCATGAATATCGATCTATTATCTTTATTATCATTTCATGATAAAAACTTACCCAGCATGGTGGCAGTGACAATGGCCATTATGGTCACAGTTGGCCGTCTCGCCTGTGGTACAGTTGCAATCAGTGGCTGTGTTGCATGTTTGTCCGGTTCCTCCTCCACCGGTGTGGTGGCAGTGACACTGGCCGTGGTGGTCACAGTTTGCGGTCTCGCCAACCTTACATGTGCAGTCTGCAGCTACAGTACACTGATTGGCTTGTCGTCTTTAGAAGACAAATTAAATCAAAAGAACTACTGATCAAAATTATATTATAAGATATTTTTTGCTACAAGATTTGAACTTCTACTTCACTTAATGAGGCAGAAATCGATGAGCCATTTGAATGTCATTATCCGAAAAGGCAAAGACTAAACAAGTTCACCACAAAATCGAAGATAATGACAACATAAAAAGACACAAAAACAAATAAGAACAATCAACAAAATCGTAACGATAGTAAACTCGGGTGTCCAGCAACGATAAGCAATTCCTGCTAGCTGCAACACACCTGTTGCGTAGTGTTATACAGTTTGTTTCACATTTGGTCACAGTTATTGTTGGCCACAATAGTATATTGACCCTTTTATTACCTCTCTATTTCTTTGGGTAATCAAGGGCAGACCATTGAGAAATAATGACCCACTCCTGCATTAGAAAATAGACACACCTGAGTCCATGTTGTAGTGATGGAAAGTATAGCGCCAACTGTTAAAGAAAACGGCTCACCTGACTCCACCGTGATGTTCACAGTGGCACTTGCCGTCGGTGCAGTGTGCACTTAGTGGGGCACACTGGGATTCACACTGGTGTATATGACAGTCACCAGGTGCCCGTTTTCTACAAGAAACAGAAAGATATGGTTGTGGATGGAATTACATGTACAAGAATAGAGAAAAATGACACAATATTAACAGATGAAGGATCTAATAGTGACCCTTAAAATGAAGAATATAGAAAGAATTTGTATAGGTTACCTGGCTTATTACAACTACATGTTTCGCATTTTAATTTGCTACCCTTGAATGCCAAGTTTAGTCATCTATCTCTTTTCTTCAAAAATGGTCCATAATGGTAGATTTTTATATCCTTACATGTATCAGATACTGCATGCACTTTGAAAGAGTGGTCTAAAGTTTAACTGTATTTATCGCCTACCTGTACTTTGGAAGACTTTGTTTATCGTTTGTTTATCTGTACCAGTACTTTGAAAGTTGGTTTGCTTAGCACGATCAGTGGTCAACATTATCACCTAAATTTTCATATCAGTCAAGTCCAAACCAGGAAAAAGAAGTCCATCATGTCTATAGGTCAGGAAGGACGTACTTAACCGCCCTATGTAATTTCAAAAAATTCTAATATAGGTTTTCTGAGAAACAATTAACAGAAGTTAATACATATGTACGGAAGGAAGGACACACTTTCAAACGGACATGAGGAAAACTTAATGCCATTTTTGGTTTTTTTTTTCGTCTGATGTGAAGTGTTAACGATCGATTGAAGTATAATATGTCAATCACCATCTTTACAAATAACAAGAGGCTCCCAGGAGCCTGAGTGAGTGAGTGAGTAAGTTGGTGTTTTACGCCCGTGCAACGCTATATAGGTTATTTACAGGCGATGAACATGAAAAGGATGATACAATGAACATGAAATGATGATGATAAGTGAAATATGGGGATGGGGTGGGACACAAAGGACCGGTAAATTTTGTAGAACCACAGGAAAAGGGGAGAGGTGGATAGGGGCGGAAAATTTAGCCTATGTGGTGCACTACTTGGCGGTCCACAAAGGGGTCTTTTACGTGCATGAAGCGTGCCTGAATCGCTCACCTGGTCTTGAGTCTACCCTATGCATGCATGTAAAGACTTTTCTAGAGCTAAATGAGCTGAACATTTAAGCAAGTAACAGCTTTTCTCTACCTACTATAGTTTCATTCTGTAGCCATAGGCCCAATGAAAAAACGTTATTTTAGAGGCCATCACCCCTATAAGGGGTCATCTGACAACTTTGACCCTATGAAGAGCCAAATGAAATGAACATTTAAGCAAGCAACAGCTTTTCTCTATCTGCTATAGTTTTCATTCTATAGGCCAAAAACATGAAAAGCGTTATTTTAGGGGCCGTTACCCCTATAAGGGGTCATCTGACAACTTCAATCCTATGAAAACTTTTGAAGAGCCAAATGAACTGAACATTTAAGCAAGAAACAGCTTTTCTCTATCTGCTATAGTTTTCATTCTATTGGCCAAAAACATGAAAAAGCGTTATTTTAGGGGCCGTTACCCCTACAAGGGGTCATCTGACAACTTCAATCCTATGGAAACTTTTGTAGAGCTTTATGAGCTGAACATTTAAGCAAGCAACAGCTTCTCTCTACCTGCTATAGTTTTTATTCACTAAGCCAAAAACATGAAAAAACGTTATTTTAGGGGCCGTAACCCCTATAAGGGGTCATCTGACAACTTCAACCCTATGGAGACTTTTGTAGAGCTTAATGAGCTGATCATTTAAGCAAGCAACAGCTTCTCTCTATCTGCTATAGTTTTCATTCCATGGGCCAAAAATATGTAAAAACGTTATTTTAAGGGCTGTAACCCCTATAAGGAGTCATCTGACAACTTCGACCCTATGGAGACTTTTGTAGAGCTAAATGAGCTGAACATTTAAGCAAGCAACAACTTTTCTCTATCTGTATAGACCCAATGGAGACTTTTGTAGGGCTTTTGATGCTGAAGCAGTAGCGTGGCATCAGATTTCATCTATCTCTTATACTTTTTGATTTACAAGCCAAAAACAGTAGTCTGACCCCCCTGGTCTATTTTTAGTAACGGCGGCCATGTTGTTTGGACGGCGGTCACCATTTGTGCAATCTTGGTAGAGGCATCCCATAGATGAAGTGTGCAAAGTTTCAAAGCAATCCCTTCAGTCGTTTCGGAGGAGAAGATTTTCAAAGAAAAGTTAACGACGACGACGACGACGGACGACGACGGACGCCAAGTGATGGCAATAGCTCAGCTGGACCTTCGGTCCAGGTGAGCTAAAAAGGTTATGATAGCAAAAAAGCATTTTATAAATCAGTGTGATTTTACCCTGATGTGTCACAATGGCATTGCCCGTGTTGGTCACAGTGGCCACCATTTGGTGAACATTGTTCTTGACAAGCATTTTGATGGCAAGTGGGAGCTCGTTTTCCTGAGGTATCACAGTGGCATTGTCCGTGTTGATCACAGTGGCCACCATTTGGTGAGCATTGTTCTTGGCAAGCATTTTGGTGGCAAGTGGGAGCTCGTTTTCTGAAAATGTAGAGATGATGCAAATCTTAGGTCTTATTTTTTTAACTAATAACTCATAAATACAAGGGATGTGTCAAATATCAATGGCTGCTGTAGTAATGCCTAGTTTTAAATATCTTAACATTTACAACTAATCATTTGGATAAAAAGGTAAGAGGCATTTTCAAACACGAATTATATAGTTTACATGCGTATTCAAAACACCTGCGCATTTCAAATTTAAAATGATTTAAATGTTGATTGTTGACGGATCAGTCTTTGACAAGGCGTAAGAATCGCCAATTAAAGAAAGATCTAAAGCATAGATAATGGACTCAAACTACCTTTTAATAATAAACAATATTTTTTGTACTCTAAGCCTGATGCCAATTCATACTTTGAATTTACCACACGCTAAGACGTCCCAGATTGACGACTATTTTAGCTTTTATATAATTATCAATGTCTATGTATTATCTTTTAGTAAGAAACATTTCTAATATATTTGCAAACAAACCAATTTTTACGATTCACCTACCAGCCTCCTTGACTGCCACCGATGTGGTGACAGTGGCAAGTACCATGATAGTGATCACATACAGCTGTCTTTTCGGCACCACAAGAACAATTAGACTTACACCGGTCTACTTGTCTATACAAATGAAAATTTAAAAATAGATAAATTACCTACCCTGGTGCATGTCCTCCTGTATGGTGGCAGTGACAACTACCATGGTGGTCACATACAGCTGTCTCGTCGGCACCACAAGTACAATCAGCGGCTGTCTTACACTGGTCGGCTTGTCTGGATACAAATGAAAATTTATTTATAAATTAATTGATATCTATGAATAAGTATAGTCAGGAGGAGGTAAAACTCACGAGTTAGAATTTAAAAGAAAAGCGACACACAAGAAACTCAAAAAGCCGAAGATTTCAAATATAACCAATTCGTCAATGACCTTAGACATGTTAGAAACCACTATGAGACCATTTTACCCCTGAAACAGACCATAGCTACAAAAGAATTACTGCAATAACTGAAATTTCAAAGTGTCCAGTATTGCATGTATTTATTATAAATTCAGTATATTTTACTTGCAGAGATTATATTAAGAACGTTTCCGGTAAATTTGAAGAAAATTCATTTGACTCTATTTATCGACCTTGAAGATTTATCTCGAGTTTTAATAAGAATTAATAAGTAATTTATGTCCGATCAACCATGATCACAGATTTTAAGTGTTAGTGCTCAGGAGGTAAACAGATGTCTCACAAGATTTCCGATTGTCAATTCAAGTTCCTTGAAAGTCTGAAGTTCTTTCAAAAGCCCGATTCGAAGGTTTTTTTCACGAAACTCTTAATTTGCAATTAAAAAGGACAATTCCTTTCTATTTCAGGATCTTCTGGTTGTCAAATATATTTACATTAAATGTAAGAATCAAAGACAGTACTTGCACAAAGCATTAACTACAATAGGGACTCCAATGGGCACTTATTGTGCACCTTTGCTTACTAATTAGTTTCTTCATCTATATGAAGCAGACTTCTTACAATCTGTTCTAGACAAAAAAAAAGATCATAGACTGGCTTTCTTTTTAAATCTCACTTTCTTTTATATTGATGATGTCTTTTCACTGAATAATACTCGATTTTGGTGACTTTCTACATCTCACATATCCTCAGGAACTTGAGATAAAAGACACAACAGATTCAAGAAAGTCTGCTTCATATTTAGATTTTCATCTCGAAATATACTCTCAAGGAACACTTTCAACAAAACTCTATGACAAACGTGATGATTTCAACTTTCCAAATGTCAACCTTCCCTTCTCAAATTGTGTAGAAACATTCCGTCCGCTCCAGCTTATGGAGTTTACGTTTCCCAATTGATTCGTTTCTCAAGATCTTGCGTTAATTATATCGATTTCCTAGGCCGATCATCACGTTTGACACAAAAACTGTTTTGACAAGGTTATGTTGCTCCTCGGTTGCTGTCGTCACTCAAGAAAGTTACGGTAGACATCCTGCGCTCATAGACAAATATAGGGCTTTCGATCTCTCAGATGAGTGCAGATGTTGGTGTATCATAGGGTTTTGTTTTGTCTTCCTTTACCAGATTTGACACACTGAATTGGAAAATCGCAGCGCAACGGGTGTGCTATAGCAGGCAGGAGTCGCTTACTCTTCCGGAGCACCTGAGTTCACTCCCATTACGACTAGAGTTCGCGTTGTTCATTGATATTAAGTAAGTTTTGTGTTTCATATGTCTTGTTTGTTCGTCCTGTTCTTGTTTGTGTTTATTGGTTTTGTCTCTGCCATTTGGGACTTTGACATTCGGATGCCCCATCTTCTTACATGTATATTTCAAGATAAGCATTTTAATTTCGAAAATGTTAATAATTTTTGTGCCCCCCCCCAAAAAAAAAACAACTACCAGTCTTGTTCGTTGAAAATAATCTCATATAGTTAAAAAAATAAATGTAAAGACTTAGATTAAGATACATGTAATTGGTCTAATTTGGATTGAAACTCGAAGCAGTCAATAACTTTAAACATTGTTTCAATAAACTCAAGACAAAATTATACAAAAAAATAGTTTAGTTTTATTACTATCTTATTATTACTAAAAATAGAGGATTGTCCATGGGACACCGATAACCCCACTGGCCCTAAACAGGATGTAGAATTCCGAACGGTCTGAAATTTGCTTAGGACATACAATATGTCTGAACCATCCTACCAAGTTGCAAATCTTTCTCATGTATGATTTCTGAGAAAGGCTTAGCGAGATTTTTGACGTAAATTGTCATTTAGACACATTTCAAAACAAGAAGAGGAAGGTTGATACGCCTTAAAGTCGGTTTAGACATATAGTTCGATATACTGAAATACTCTCCAAAATTTCGAATAATTCTAATGAACAGTTTTAAGAAAATCTTGGAGCAAATTTGTAGGGAAGTCAGAACGGGCGGACGTACAGACAGAAGGGCATGAGTAAAACTTTATGCCTCCAAAATGTCGTGGGGGAGGGCATAAAAAGATACGTACCCGTAAACACAGGCAACTAAACCTGAAAACATAAGATAAATACAAGTTTAACTCGTTTCGAAAATTATGGTTATTTTACAAAAAAACCTAAACATCTAAAAACGAAAAAAGTGTTTTACACTGAATTAAATCTTTTTTATTTGTTGACCTTATGATAATAATTAGCTAACAACAAAAAGTTAAAAACACTTCAAAATACACAAGTGATACAGATCAAAACTTAGTGAAAATGCTCCAGTAAAAAATCAAAGATCATAATTCCGGGCACACTGGGTGCCACTTACTATTGCATTTGACGATAGTAGCATGTTTCTAAGAAAAAATGTTTGCGCATGAAGTATTCGCTATCCAAAAGGAAAAACATTTACATGCATAATAATTTTAAAACCCAAAACTATTATCTAATATAAACAACAAACAATTTTTAACTCTTCAAAATTCTTGAGGACACACCTAGATTTGCAAAATTTGCATATAAGATACTCTTAAATTTCATTACTTTAATGTTGCACCCAACGTACTATAGTATTTAAAAAAAAACTGAGTCACTTTCTCTATCTTACCGAGCAAAACGAGTGGCAAACTAATCTTCATTGTAGTTCTTTAATCGTGCAACTGACTAGACCTTCAGGTGGTTGATAGGTTTTATATATCAGACATCCAAGTCGTGACTAGCACCAAGTAATAATCGTCGCACAGAACCATGGGCCAATGTCTCATATGCATGTCGTATGTAAGATTGTGAAGTACTTTGGCCAAATTAGATTTACAAAATCAGGTTAAGCTTTGTTTTAACCTCGTAATATAAACTGTCATGTAAAATGTGTGCCTTCCTCTTTAACCAATTTTTGGACGAAATTGGAAATATTTAATTTTAAAAAATTGCAAAAACAATATACGCGACAAACACCTAATGAAACTTCAACATTATGTCAAAACATTTTAAAACAGTCACGCATTTGTCTTTTTTTTTTTTTTTATCAAGAAGATAAAATAAATTCTTATATCAGCGCTGTACATTATACTTCGAATCTTGGTCTTTGTTACTTTGTTTTTTTCTTGAAAAATAAATCTAGTGGAAACTGTATTTTTATCTGAATTAGAAATTTCAATCAATTGGCTTTAGTTTAGCCGATTTCGAAACAAAGATTGTAACTAAGATGAAATTTAGATGTAATTTTTTTTTAAATTTGAAATTTTCAATAATTTTATCCAACAAATCGATAAATGCAAAGACATAACGATAAAATATTTAGATACCAGAAGTCCGAAGAGACAAGGCAAAATCATTGAAATAAGACAATGGAAAATAATGAGATGTTGAATAGGTGTACGCAACATAGCTCACATAACAAGCAGTAATTTATATAAAAAAAAACACAATGGACACCCGTCAGCAGTCTTCAAAGAGGCCAGCCAGTAGGCGCTAGTTAGCGTTCTGAAATTTGCCCATGGTCTAAATAAAATGTATATAATTCAAATCAAGTCCTGAAATAGTCACTGATAGACCCCCTTCTAAGACAAGGTACAGAAAACATCAAAAGGACAAGTACAAACAAAAGCTTTGTCAAAGATTCCTGGCTTAGGAGAGACACATATAAATTGTGGTGGGTTCAAACTAGTTTTTTTGGGCCCAGCCTTTCCAGACAAAGTACAAAAATTAAACATACAATAAAAATCAAATCGATCAAGGTTCAATTCCACTAGAGAGAACCTTATTCACAAGACAACAAGAACAAACGAGCGGACGGCAGGGAAACTCTCTATAGAACACTCGCTGTTACTTACAATAGCTGAAAATAAAAATATCAAATAAAAAGCCAAAATCCAAAGGTTATAACAACAAAAATAGAACAAAAAACACAAATACAACCATTGCAATCAAGATTAATCCTGAAATTTCATCTGTTCGATACTATACAATTATGGTATTACTGGGTGAAGTCGATACGTGTTCATGTTTTTATCGATTCAAATAAAACAATATCGACTGAAGACAAAGTCCGAGGTGAATAAAGTGTTTTCTGATTTTATAAGACTGACTGAAATGTTAAAAAGCTTTGAATGTTTTATTAAAATCCCTTCCTTGTTATTTCAACATTGCATCGTGGATTTTTGATATATTTGAAAAACATTTATTTTCTCAATTCTATCATTCTGAATTTTAGCATTCTGATAATGCCAGAAAAATGTTGCTTATGCTGATATTTGTATAACCAATTAGTTTCAAAGCCATAATTCATTCATAAGATTGAAGTTTTGGATCATTTGAAATAATGATCTAACTAGACTATGTTGCACATTATTTTCAGTTTAATCATGTGACTCTCACTCTTCCGGACTACCGGAGTACATAGTTTGTGTTGTTGATTTCTGTTCGCCGATTGAATCTGTGTTTTTTTGTTTCCTTGTGCTGTTTTTGTCCATGTATACCAGTTTTGTCGTTGCCTTTTCGGACTTTTGATACTCTAATGCCCCATTAGTGCCTCTTTGTTTCCTTCACTCATTTTGGCAAATGCCAACTTTTGAATTTTACAATATTATAATAAAGATATAAAATATCTTTGAAATACAGCATGACCGTATTTGGACATTTACTCGGTCAAAGTATTTTTAAGATATTATGTAAGACAAGCATTTGAATCACAAGTCCATAGTTCAAAGCAATCGTCACGACGTATGTTAATATTAAACCTATAAAGACCACGAAGGTCTTGGTAGTGACAAAATTAAAGCTTTAGTATAAAACTAATCTTTGCCACAAAAGGCCTTGTCAGTTGCAAAATTAAAACGTTAGGATAAGTTACTTGCTTTGCAAGGTAAGATGTAGAATCAGCGAACTTATTAGCAACATCAATTTTGAAAATTGCAAGTGTTATCAAATACTAACTTGTTTCAAGGGCATATAAAGTGCACTTATCAAAATCTGATAGTTCTTAAATTTGAGGTTACTTGAATAAGTGTTTATTTTAAAAATGATTTTTGATGAAAAAATATTTTAGCAGCAGAGTGTAAGAAAATAAATATTCTGAAGAAGGATTTCTGCTATATAAAATAATACTAATATCTAAATGAGCATTCTGACGCGACGCTTTGAAAAAAAATTTCTGACAAAAAAGGAAAAAAAAACAACCAAAAACAAGACCCCTCAAATTGTTCGTACCCAAAGTAATGTACATGTATATTTTTCTAAGAAGTGCGCTTTGAATACACACTGCGATTAGTGCGCAAATGTTTCAATTCCTTGTGGTACAAAACGTTCATACAAATTTGAAACCTCAACGTTTTAAGTGAATAGATTACGACAAAATACGTGTAAAGCATAATTGCAAAATATTTAAAATTTATATGACCGACTCAAATTAAAATAGTTCCGCAAGCTTGGCAAATATCTCCCAAATGTCATCTTACGAACCCTTGCATGACCTTAAATCTCTTGTCTAAGAATGTTCCTATTCTATTCCAGACACCATAAAATTTGTCGTATTTGCTGTATAATACTTAGAATTTTCGACTAAAGTGATGAACCTTGAAAGCATTTTGATATTATAAAAACAACTTGATAACATTTGATCATTTTTGTTCTGTATGATTATGCTACCTATAGAATAAACACAAAGGACACATTTGAATTTCCGTTCCCAATAGGCAACTTTCGTGAATATTTCGATTGATTTCATTTTGAAGTACTAGTAATTTATTTTGCACACACGTAATGTGATATACACATTTTATTCCATGAATATGTATGGAACGCCAGGACTGCCTTATGTTGGTCACCATCATTATACTCAGTCGTAACGTAATTATACTCAGTCGTTACAACTTTATACTCAGTCGTTACAACTTTATATGCAGTCCTTACTACATTATATTCAGTCTTTACTACATTATACTCAGTGGTTAGAACATTATACTCAGTCATTATAACATTATGTTCAGTCGTTAAAACATTATGCTCTGCCGTGTCAACATTATTCTCAGTCGTGTCAACATTATGTTTAGTCGTTTCAACATTATACTCAGTCCTTAAAACTTTTTACTCTGTCGTTACATTATTATATTCAATCATTACAGCATCATACTCTGCAGTTTTAGCATTATACTCAGTCCTTTCTTTAGTTTACTCTGTTGTTAAATATCATACACTGTCGTTACAGTATTATATACAGTAGTTATTACATTATACTCAGGCGTTACACCATTATACTCAGCTATAACACCATTATACGCAGGCGTTACACCATTATACTCGGGCCTTACAACTTTATACTCTGTCGTTTCAATATTTTACGCTGTTGTGACAACATCATACTATGTCGTTACCACTTAATGTTCAGGCGTTACAACATTATACTACGTGGTTACAACTTTATACTCAGTCGTTTTGATCATTATACGCTGTCTATTTAACATTATAATCTGGGGTTACAACATTATACTCTGTGGTTGCATAATTATACGCTGTCTTTTCAACAGTATACTCTGTGATTACACCATTATTCTATGCTGTCACAACATTATACTAAGTTTGTGCAACATTATTCTCAGTACTTACAACATTATACAATGTTATTACAACTTTATACTATGTGCGTACATCATTATACTATGTGGTAACAACTTTATACACTGTCGTTACAACATTAGGTGCTCTTTTAAGTGGTTGTTACTCGGGGGAAATCGGAAATCAACGACAATTTCCAAACTCGATCGGATATTTTTGTAAGATTAAATTTCACACTCACCGCCTAACAAAATGGCAAGTATTGAGGCGGTTCTGTTTAATTTGGAAATGGGCACTCTCGCCGAGCGTTTTCTTGAACAAAAAAATGATATAAAAATCGCCAAGCAACTATCAGACGACGAACATGTCGCTCTTGGTGTCGTTACAATAGGGGACAGGATCCGTTTAAGGGATCGCTGACGAAGCCACAAGAATGGCCACAAGACACATGCACCGTCCCCGACAGATGAATAATAACCATTTACGAGCAGTGATATTGTTTCTGATCTATTGATAAATTAATTTCAATCAACCTACAAGGAAAAAAACATTTCAAACTCGTATTTTCATTTTTGTATCATGAACACAGAATAGATGCGATCCGTTAAAGTACATCTTGTTGACCTTTTTATAAAAGTGATTTCTCTATTTAGTTTTTGTAAATCTACTTGTTAGCTCACCTGACCCGAAGGGCATGTGAGCTATTGTCATCACTTGGCGTCCGTCGTCCGTCGTCTGAAAACTTTTTAAAACATTAACTCCTCTGACACCATAAGTCTAATTGCAACCAAACTTGGTATGGTTGTTCATTAGCATTCGGTGCTTAGAATTAATATGGAGATTTTTGATTCGTTGTAAAACATGGCCGCCATGGCTAAAAATAGAACATAGGGGTAAAATGCAGTTTTTTGCGAATAACTCAAAAACAGCTACAGATATCAAAATTCTGGCATTGGGTAAAAGTGATCAGCACCTCAAGATCTACCTACCCTGGAATTGTGAAGAAAATCCAACAACCCATGTAGGAGTTATTGCCCTTTTTGTTGATTTTTCGCAAATTTTGCACCTGTTTAGCTCAATATCTTGAAAACTATACTAGATATTTGAGAAATTTAAATTGCATATTGTTAAGCACATCAAGATCTACAACATATGTAATAGAGTCAACGTTGTAGGACCTTTCCTTTTAGGAGTTATTGCCCTTAGAACGTCAAAATTTAACATTTAACAGCATTTCATCATTACATTGAAAACGTTAACTCCTCTGACGCTTTAAGTCCAAATGGAACCAAACTTAGTATAGTTCTTTATTAGCATAAGTTGTATGAACTGATGTGGGGATTTTTGATTGGTCGTAAAACATGACCGCTGTGGCTAAAAATAGAACATAGGGGTAAATGGCATTTTTTGCAAATAACTCTAAAACAGTTACAGATTTTAAAATTTTGATTGGGAACAAAAGTGATCAGAACCCCAAGATCTACCAGCTCTGAAATTTTGAAGAAAATTCAACAACCCATGTAGGAGTTATTGCCCTTTTTTTGGGGATTTTTTTTCAAATTTTGCACCTGTTTAGCTCAATATCTTGAAAACTATACAAGATATTTGAGAAATTTAAATTGCATATTGTTAAGCGCAACAAGATCTACAAATTATGTAACAGGGTCAACGTTGTAGGACCTTTCCTTTGAGGAGTTATTGCCCTTGGAACGTCTAAATTGAGCATTTTAACTGCATTTCCTCATTATATTGAAAACGTTAACTCCTCTGACACTTTAAGTACAATTGGAACCAAACTTGGTATTATTGTTTATTATTATTAGGTGTATAGAACTGATGTGGGGATTTTTGATTGGTTGTAAAACATGGCCGCTGTGGCTAATAATAGAACATAAGGTTAAACTGCATTTTTTTTGCAAATAACTCAAAAAAGGTGACATATTTTTAGATTTTGATTGAGAACAAAAGTGTGCGATTTTTAGATTTTGATTGAGAACAAAAGTGATCAGCGCCTTTAGATCCACCATATTGTCAGATGACCCCCTTATTAATCTTATGACCCTTTCAACGTTAAATAGATTTTGCCTTATAACCTTTACTTCAGGCACATATGTCAGGTGAGCGATTCAGGCTCCTAGGAGCCTCTTGTTTTATATCCAATCGTCTTTTGCTTCAGCAACAGCTAGACCAATGAGGTGATTCATTACATGTACGGAAGATAGCTAAATTACTGTCTTTGTTAACTTGAGTTTGAATCAAATTATAAGATGTAAAACAACTTGAGTTTGAATCAAATAATAAGATGTAAAACAACTTGAGTTTGAATCAAATTATAAGATGTAAAACAACTTTATAAATCTTTGAGCTTATGCACACTAGTGAAACCCGGCTTCCAAAATTAGGGTTGTGTAAATACCCGCTAAGTATTCGGTAAACAGGAAGTAAACAATCTAGGAACATCAGATTGCTATACGCTATAGGATAAAGCAATATTCAGGTATCAGGCCTTTGCATCATGTATTGTATTTGCTTAGAAAACTTTGACGGCAATTTTGCATATATATATGTCCGATATGTGTAAAAACCTTAGTATCCGGTAGACAGGAAGTATATGACATAGGAGAATAAAATTACTATACACCCATATGGTACAATACTTAAGATAAAGCTACATTTATATGCAAAATATCAGGCCTCTGTGTCATGTATTCACTTAAAAAACTTCTTTGAAGCGGGGATATAAAAAAACTTACAATTTAAAAAGATAGAAATGTTGATAAAAATAACTTAAAATATCGGGCTTTGGTGTACATGTTTTTATAGTAGCACCATTCAAGTTACCGAAATTCTTTCTACAGGCTAGTGTGAGACCTAGACTTTGTTATTTTCTTTCAAACTCACAAATACACATAGTGTACTGGCTACATACCGAGTTTCATAAATTTCACTGTCATATGTACTTGTAGTTTTTGATGAGCTGAGAGCGGAAACCTGTGATTAAGAAGGGTAATGGAAAAGTCTTAAGATCAATGGGCAATAAATCCCACACAAAAATTAAGGATTGAAATTTCCTGTTAATTTTGTACAACTACATATTTATGGTATCCTTGCTACATATCAACTTTCTTTAGGGAGCTGAGCGGAATAAGTGTGATGGACAGACGACAGGACAAACAGACAGAATAAAAATATGTCTTCCCACAAAGTGGGGGGATTAGCATAGCAAAATAAAAATACCTTGACTGGAATAATAGACGCTTGATACTAAGAAATGCTTTATCTGTTAAGAGTAAAAATGTGTCCAAGGATTGTTTCCTATCTACGTCTCATGTGTTAAAGTTTAAAGAGTACAAAATCTGGGTACAGGGATTTAGCATAAGGTACTGTAACAGCTAATAATAGCTTTTTCGTATACTAGTTCAAGTAAATTCTTCTGATAATATTGGTGAAGCGGAAGGCTCAAAATTCGAAGGATTACCTTTAGCATAAATGTACTACAATGTTGTCTCGAATGAATAACTGTAGGTTATATATAACAAAAACATGGGACGAAAAAGCGAAGGTGAAAAAGATTTGTCAAACTTGCAAAAAATGCAACTTAACCAACATTGAGGTTAAACAGATGCGATGCATATGACCTTGTATAAACCTTCACGACAATAAATTCTTCTCAATCTAATGTAAGTGGGCATTTTTATAAAGGGCAGATGGACGAACGAACGAACCTGAACATAAATTTACTTCATTCACCTCTACTTTCGTAAACAGTGCAAAAGTAGCAAGCAACTTCCTCCTACCAACAGGAATAGGACATTTCTTTATTGTAGGTTTATTTAGATTTCTGTGTTTGTTTTTGTTATTTTTTTAGTTACTTTTCATTTTTTTCCCCGCCGAAATGCGGAGCGGGCATTAAAAAATGTCGGGCGTCCATCCGTCCGTTTGTCCATCGAACTTTTGCCCGTAACATATTTCTCAGCTACTAATAATCCAAGGCTTTCAATATTTGGTATGCAGCTTCAGGTAGGGGTCAAAATAGAAAATTTTTCGTAACAGAGTTCTATGTTTCTTCTAGTCGTACGCTTCCATATTTGGTATGCAGCTTTAGGTAGGGTTTTTTTGGGGGGGAATTTTTTTCGTAACAGATTTCTAAGGTTCTACTAATCGTACGCTTTCCATGTGCAAAAATGAATTTTTTTTTCGTAACAGATTTCTAAGGTTCTCCTTATCATACGCTTTCCATATTTGGTATGCAGCTTTAGGTAGGGGTCCCATATGGTGAGATGCGTTTCCAGGTCTGAGGCTTACCTACTTCCTGTTTAACGAGCTGACTTATCATTTTTAAGGGTCACAATGGAAAAAAAATCCTTAAACATTTGTTAGCTATAACTATTCGTAGGCTTTCGATATTTGGTATGAAGCTTTAGATAGGGGTCTCATATGATGGGAAGCATGTCCATGTTTATCGCTTGCCTACCTCCTGTTTAACGAACGGACTTAAAGTTTTTGCCACACGGCGGGGAGGACCAGGAATTCCGTTCTTGTAGGTTTGTTTTTGTTTTTGTTTGTTTGGTTTTTTCCGAGAGAGGATATGTGAATCCCGGGTTTTTGTTCTACCGTTGCATTGTTGATGCACAACCACTATCCGACCCAAAAGTTACCTATGTTTTCATTCGTGTATACGCTAGTATTTATCATGTTTTAGGACAAGCAGGGAAATCAGTGTCCCATTGACACATTCCTTTTTTATTGGGGATAACGTTCGAATTCAATAAAAGTCATATCAAAATACACTAGATGACATTAAACAAACACAGTGCACACTCAATAATTAGACCTTTTAGGCCGCACTTATGAACCTTTAACCCCCCCCGGGCCGAGAAAATTTAATTATCAAATATCTAAGCTCACTGTGGGCCAGTACCAGGATCGTAGAATGTTTAATGAAAGTTACGGCTTGCTTCGCAAGTGGTAAGCTTAGCTTTGTTCGTATATTTGCGTGTTGTGATTTTTATCTGAGATCATTCAATTTAGTTTTTAATTTTCTCAGGTTTTATTTACTCCTTTTATTTTTGATTATTGAATAAATCGATTCTTGATATATCGAGTGGATTTATAGAACTAAATACAAATGCTTTAGAAACATACTTTGATAATTAACGTTACTTATTAGGCCAACAAAAAAGTATGTGTTTCCGGTTTCATCCCTGAAAAAATAGGGTCGGTAAGAAGGCATTTTTTACCTTGAGTTAGTTTAAACATATTTATTTATCCTGGATTGGGAAACAAGCTTGATGCTTATGTAAATCCCTTTCCAGCTAGCAGTTTGCGAGTGTGGCCCTATAGCGGCCCCTATTGAGCCTACTCTTATCGAAATCTACAAAGGGGTCTTTAACGTGCATGGGGTATTGCTCTCCGCATACACGGGACACCCTTTTTTCGTCCCTTCCGAAGGACTAGCATCGTTCCTTGAGACCATCCTCTTGAGTTAATGGGGAGTTGATTTCAAGTTTAACGGTGCTTAATGAAAAATGTCAATAAAAAGGCTAGATTCGGCATGATAAAAAAAAGGTAGGTAGGGAAACCTGAGATACACATTTTTTTTTATTTGGCCTTATCTAAATCCTCGCCGATTTGTTTTTATACTCTTACGAGACTGAATTTCTTCAGGGACTCGTAAAGAACAAGAAGATTAAAGAGGCAAGGTCATTTAATCTCACATTCAGATATATTGATGATGTCCTTTCTGTCAATAACACTTTATTTGGTAGTTGGATTCCTTCAATATATCCTCCGGAATTGGAGATTAAAGAGACCACCGAATCTAATTGCTTCACGTCTTTCTTGGATTTGCACCTCGAATTTGACCCAGGTGGTCATCTCAGTACAAAAATTTACGATAAACGAGACGATTTTAATTTTCAAATTATTAATTTTCCTAATCTACAGAGCAATATACCTACTACTTTCTGCATACGGTGTTTATATTTCTCAACTTATTCGATATGCCAGAGCTTGCACACATTTCACAGATTTTATGATCAGACACCGGTTTCTTCGTGACCGACTTTTGAAGCAGGGATATAAGAAAATACGTCTCATACGATCACTAAAAAAAATCTTTCTTCGTTATCAGCCACTAGTAGAAAAGTTCAAAATTGAGTTAAAAGATATGATAGCTAATTGTTTTAATTAGTGATTGACTGGTCTGCTGTACTGAGATGATCACCTCAATATCCCTATTGTGTCTCACAACTATGTTGTGTTCTATGGTCATTACCGGATCCTAAGATCGCAATGGAAGAGGGAGGTTTGGCGCCATAAAACCTGGTTTAACCCACCATTTCGTTTGAAATGCCTGTACCAAGTCAGGACCATTGCGATCCACCAGTTCTCCGGTATGACTGATTCGTTTTTGTCATTTTCTCTGGACTATGAGATTGATCATTCAAGTTCGGTAGTTTTGTTATTACCTTTATTTACAAGCTTAATAGTTTATAGTATTTTTCTATATGATACAAATACGCCATCATCTTTACGAATACACTGTATATAGGTTTGAGGTTGAATTTGCCCAAGGCCATTCTATCAATCGACTATGATACACATCCAATATTAACAAAGACATGTTTTTAAAAGGTTACTTTAAAAGATCGCATCTGTTCTGTGTTCCTGATACAAAAATGAAAATACGCGTTTGAAATGTTTTTATCACCCTGTCAGTCAGGGATCATTCTTATACAAGTGAATTTATTTCATTTGAACAAGTGAAGTCAAATCACTGATATAGGTAAACACATTTTTGCGTGAATAAATTTCACTTGTTCCAGTGAACTTTTAATTTATCAAATTAATATAGCAACTAAACGAAATTTCTTTTTATTTGGTTTATTTAAGAACAAATTTACAATTTCTACACTTCATTAGTATCATTATAGATATAGCTTGTCTGATTAATAAAATTTCTTCTTCAAAGACACAGCTGTATGTACAAATTAATAGCCATTAAATTTCTCAAGGGACCAATTTTCAAAGCTTTTGCGCCGCCTCAAATTCTTCTGCACCCAGATGATTTTGATTGATATATAAAGTTTCAATTTAGATCTATAGAAGAAAAATACTGCTGACCACATGCAAAATTGATATAACATCATTACAGATGATTAAACATTAAACATTTTGCATAAAATGTACCAGTGAATTTAGATTGTTAAGTGAGCAAGTGAATTTGTATCACTTAAATAGGTGAATTAAATAACTGCTACAAGGGTGATCCCTGACTGCCTGTATGTTGATTGAAATTAATTCATTAATAGATCAGATACAATATCACTGCTCGTAGATGGTTATTCTTCATCTGTCGGGACGGTGCACGTGTCAGGCTTGTGGCCCCGCTTGCGTCTTCGTCAGCGATTCCCTTATTAATAAACGGATCCTGTCCCCTATTGTAACGACACCAAGAGCAACAAGTTCGTCGTCTGATAGTTGATTGGCGATTTTTATATCATTTTGTTGTTCAAGAAAACGCTCGGCGAGAGTGCCCATTTCCAAATTAATCAGAACCGCCTCCATACTTGCCATTTTGTTAGGCGGTGAGTGTGAAATTTAATCTTACAAAAATATCCGATCGAGTTCGGAAATTGTAGTTGATTTCCGATTTCCCCCAAGTAACAACCACTTAAAAGAGCACCTAATGTTGTAACGACAGCGTATAAAGTTGTTACCACATAGTATAATGATGTACGCACATAGTATAAAGTTGTAATCACATTGTATAATGTAAGTACTGAAAATAATGTTGCACAATCTTAGTATTATGTTGTGACAGCATAGTATAATGTGTTATATAAGATAAGGTGTAATCACAGTGTATTATGCAACCACAGATTATAATGTTATAACCCCAGAGAGTAATGTTGTAACCCCAAATTAAAATGTTGAATAGACAGCGTATAATGATCCAACGACTGAGTATGAAGTTGTAACCACGTTGTATAATGTTGTCACCACGGAGCATAATGTTGTAACGCCTGACCATAAAGTGGTAACGACATAGTATAATGCTGTCACCAACAGCGTAAAATGATGAAACGACAGAGTATAAAGTTGTAAGGCCCGAGTATAATGGTATAACGCCTGCGTATAATGGTGTAATAGCTGAGTATAATGGTGTAACGCCTGAGTATAATGTGATAACCACTGAATATAATGCTGTAAGAACAGTGTATTGTATTGAACAACAGAGTAAACTAAAGAAAGGACTGAGTATAATGCTAAAACTGCAGAGTATGATGCTGTAATGACTGAATATAATAATGTAACGACAGAGTAAAAAGTTTTAAGGACTGAGTATAATGTTGAAACGACTTAACATAATGTTGACATGACTGAGTATAATGTTGACACGACAGAACATAATGTTTTAACGACTGAACAAAATGTTATAATGAGTGAGTATAATGTTCTAACCACTGAGTATATACTGAATAACACATGGCAAAATCTGTATCCGTTGGCCCTCGGTATGATATAGGTGTCTCGGGTAAATACAGCATGTGATGCAGATTATGCCATGTAATGTTCATTATATCATATAGAATTAAATATTGATATTTTGTAGGGGTGCGATATAGGGTATGCGATATAGGGTAAGGGGTGCGATATAGGGGGTGTGATATAGGGTATGCGATGTAGGTAATGTGCTTTGTCCAATAATGCATATTAAAAAAGACTATATTTATACTTAAATATATGATATAATGTAGTAACGACCGAATATAATGTAGTAAGGACTGTATATAAAGTTGTAACGACTGAATGTAAAGTTGTAACGACTGAGTATAATGACGTTACGACTGAGTATAATGATGGTGACCAACATAAGGCAGTCCTGGCGTTCCATACTTATGCATTTTGATAATAAATGTTTCAGCCATTTTGATCACTCAGGTAGATTGTATGTCTAAATCTGGGCATATTTTTGCATACCTATTACATGTATTATCATTTCGAAATTTATGATGTTAAGTATTTTTATTGATTCTATTTGACTAGAATAAAGGTCATGAAGGTTATAGATGACATTTAGAAATTTTCAATAAACACATGGTTTTTTTTAAAGTCTATGAACTTGATTTTTATGATTAGATAGATATTTGAATTTAAATTCGAATTGGAAATTATATTACTAAAATTAGCAATTTCCAAACCAAGTTATCGAAAAATTCTGATGGTGTACCTTTAAACTTATTTTCTAAATTTGAACCTTTGTCACTCGAATGTGTCATTGGTGCTTCTTTGCTTTTTTTTGAATTAATCTTTATGTGGTAAATGTCATGGCGTTGAAATTTCCGTTTGTTGAATTGAAAATCGTTTAAAACACCAGGTTTCTTTCTATGTACTGCTCATGGTCGATATATCCTCGGTGCTGATTTGTCTTCCCTGTTCGAACTTTTTTGGTTTTGATGTACTTTTCGTTGTTCAATACTTTTCGTCTTTGACCTTCCAATGTTTTGATTCAAAAGCTGCTGATGATAGGTTACTCCTGGAAATATGCATATACAGCATAACCAAATTACCCATTTTATAACGGTTTTGGTATTTGTGTTTTAATGAAAAGGGAAGGACAAAATATTGACATGAAACTGAAACTGATACAAGTATGAAATGAGTTTTTCATGTACTCCATGCGCAACATATTCTACGTTTGGAGATGTAACTGACATATTATTAAACCTCTGCAGACATATAAAATTTAGGACTTTTGAATTTTAAGATTGAGTTTATCACTGGTTTATGGTGAATCCGAAGCGTAATCTTGATCTCAAGATTTAAAATGTCGTATATTCTCTTTATCGGTAATCCCCGTGCGACAAAATGTGATTTTTTTTTTGTTAGAATTTTTTTTTAACGTTTTCTTACAAAGAACTTTTTTGTATACGCACGAACAAATGACTGATAAAATACGTACATGTACTTAGTCACCTACTGACCCGACAAATTCCGTGATAAATACCTTTTCATAATACAGAGTTTATCATAGGCAAACATCAAATGAAAATATGTAGATTAAGGGGGTACTGGCACCAAACACCAAAAATTTCCTGTCAATAGACTTTCTTTAAAATTTGCAAATAGACACATCAAGACATACACTTTGAAAATCCACCTCGAAAAAGGCATGCTTCTGAGTTAGTTTTCGAGATAACTGGTTCTGAAGGTTGGCTTTTTTACATTGAAATGTTAAAGAAAGTACATAATTTTAAAGGAAAATTCTGATTATTTTAAAATCTGATCAATAGAATTTTTTAATTTTTTGATATTATATAGGGATGTTATATTGCTTTAAAATGATATGAAGAAAAAAGGGTGCTTCTGAGTTCGTTTTTCAGATAAATTCAAAAATATGTCAAAAAGGGGTCAAAGTTGGCAAATTTAGACATAAATTATCTCCCTTTGTCAAAATGCAGAAATATGAGATTCACTTAGGTTTGAAGAATATTTCATAAAATGAAACTAACAAAATAAAGAAAAAAATAGTTTTAATGCTTTTAATATCAAAACAAAGTTAAGAATATATCATTACGATATTTTCTAAATGGAATTTCAAAATCTTGAACACCTTTAAGCATTAAATTAAATGGCAAGTTTAAATTAATTTTTGGCTGATTATGTACATGATCACCTGCAAGTTCCCCCTTAACGACAAAAAAGCGGCCAGTGCCAGGGTAATTAAATTTTATCCAAGTCACTAATGTACCCACTAATGTTGACATTCGAATAATAATCCCTTGGTACCTTTGCTTCATTAAATGCTGATTGACTCACCTTCATTTGTATTGTATTGTCATATATCGTACCCTGCATATGTATATGTATTTTAGGGTTTAATGCCCTTTTCGACCACCCTTGTCAATAAGGGCGGTCAGTTTTAATGGTGGAGGAAAGTACCAACTTTGGGTTACTGACAAATCTGATCACAAACACAGGTGGGCAAGTCCTGTTTTTATAAATTACAAACGATGCTTGAACACCACTTGAGAGGTGATTGGCTTGTGATCAATAATTTGGTATTCGACTGGGATTCAGCTGCCCTTAGAACCTGTGAGTTTAAAATATAAATAAAAACAAATTAAAATGACAGATCAATGTCGGTAATGGACAACCTCGATGGATTACGATTGGCGATGTATCACTCGACCGCCTAGCTCGCCTGCATATATAGACACTGAAATATATATGTTATTGTTTTAAAAAAGTGTCACATCATGCTCCTGTAAACGCGATTCGCATTCGCAATGTTTAACTCGACCACCTAGCTCCCCTGCAAATATAGACTCTGGTATATATATGTTCTTGTTTAAAAAGTGTCAAATCAGGCTCCTGTTAGCTTAGGCTCAAGTTACGTTTCACACAAGTCAACCTCTGTAAATTACCACCTTTTTGTAATAGTCTATCAGCCAAATCGAAAAAGGCCTCTAGTTTTTGAGATGAATGTCTTGATCATCTACCCTGACGAACAGCAGTTTTTTGGTGGTTTGGTATAGTTTAACATCTAAACTTTCAAATTTACCTTGTTATACCGGGAATAAAGTGTCGAAACAGGGTAAACATGCGCCATTTGAATGTACCCATTTTGACCGACACATATCATGTTGAAAACATTGAATTCATATTGCTGTCAAATTTTTACAATCCCATGGAATATTATTTTGTAAGGTGTTACGCAATCTGTAAAATAAAAAAAAATATGGCGTATAAGATTTATCGATAAGTATCGATTAAGTACCGATATCGGGACTCTTTTAAACGCTCTGTATACGTGGAGTTTTTCGTTTAATTTTTGCCATGACTTTTTTTTCGTTGCTGTAGTCATATTTGCTATTTTTAAGGTTTGGCTGATAGACTATAAATGTGGAATTCGATTTATGCATATAGGTTTGCAGTGTCGTATATCACGTTGACATTACTGAGGATATGGATGGGGTTTACGTAATAGAGAATAATGCCCCCAAAAGTTTACAGATAAAGAATAATGGTAAAAAAACTAAAGAATAGAGAATAATGACCCTTACAGAATATATAATAATGTGAAAAGCCTTTTAAGAATAGAGAATAAATGAGAAAAAAAATAAAGAATAATTGACATCCCATCCAAACCCTCATAATCAGGTATATCGCTGTATGAAGCGATACAATAAACAGCTTTTTAGAAAATACAGCGACTCAGCTCAAAGATTAAGTTCATATTTTTTTACATCGTTTCAGGTAAGGCGATTGGTTGAAAAGTCACCGAAGGGACTGCTGTCTGTGACCATCATGGTATGTGCCATCAATCAGGAGGGGGCCAAGCCCATGGTAGGTAGCTTTTATCATATATTTATGTGCGATACATTTCCCATTGTAGATGACCAAATTGAAAGGTAAGCCCATAGTTTCAGTGCTGATCTCCCACAAGTGAGCTTGGGCTCATGTTTTGTTTATTAAACTATTTCAGAAGCCATCGAGTGTTTGACATCAACTGATTGTATTTGCTGTATTTAATCATCATGGAATATTGGACTCTGTGTCACCCTTCAGGAAGTCATGCTACAGAGTAAGCATTTTTTACCACATTTGTTCAACAGTTCAACAGTGAGCAAGAGATTGTTCTGTTCTCACGATTTATAAACGATTTTTTTTCAGCTAAAGATAAAATAATTCGGTACTTTTTGGCACTTCTTATAATTCCATTGCCGTATTCTACAGAATATATTGACTGGGATCACAGTGAGGGGCATCTTTGTAAAATTTGGCAATCGTTGGACATGAAAACGAAGTAATTTGTATACATTCTCGAGACTTTACCTATAAACGTCATTAAAATTCATTCGGATTTCTCTTGATTTTCTTGACTTTTTCCTTGACATAATTTTTCATGTTCAAGCGATTGCCAAATTTTACATGGTTTGCCCAAGCAAAGCTCGATTGTGAGGCCGAAATGCAATAAATGAAGGTATATGTGGGTGTTTTGGGAAGGAAAATCATCCGTGAAACGATTTATATAGGAAAAGGTATGAGATCAATGGTTTATTAAAAGAAAATGGAATGGAAGATAAGGGGGTGGTGAGAGTATTATCTCCCATGTGTTTTGTTGTACTCTCACCACCCCATTTTCTTCAATAATTCCATTGATTCAAGTAAAATATTGATAGAGGCGAGCAAGTCCCTGTGCTGGGATTCAATTGCTCACAGAACCAGTAAAAATGACGTAGAAATGACAAATCAATGTCGGTAATGGGCATGGTCTAAATCTCCTCAATTTTGGTCTGCACCAGAGGGAAACATCTCGAATTGTAATCCCGAGGGGATAGCTTGTTTTCACAAGGCTTTGTCCGAGGGAAAACAACAAACTCGATGGATTACGATTGGCGGTGTTACCATCTGGAAAGGGAAACAATTGTTTTTTCATGTTTTTGTTCATCGTTTATCTGGAAACGTCACATTATTGATTAGTTAAGAGTGGTACATTAAGTATTGTTAAACAAAGCAGGGAAAAAACATTCGATTAGAAATTTAAAAAATAATATTTATCAACATTGTTAAGATTAATGCGCACCAGTCGTAGGTCACTACCAAACTCCTTCGCAGAAGGCTTACAACCCGTCCAATTTAACTTTGGACTCTCGATTGACACAACAATGAAAATTTACGTCGTCGTGAACAAGCCAATCAGTAACAAAAACCGTAAATTGTCACAGTAAGAAAAACCAACGTCAGCCAGACTATTCATCAATATCCAACCAGATGTAATGTTTGCACGACCCATTCATACAATCAATGTACTTTTTATGTCATCAAATGTAACGATTTGTGGTTTTTGTTAACGATTGGCTTTGTTCATGACGACGTAAATTTCCATTGTTGTGTTAGCACTCTTCACTTAACGCTACAATCGAAAGTCCATAGTTAAATCGGACGGGTTGTATCCTTCCCGACAAAAATAGGTCAGGATATTCCCACAGCTATATGCTTGTATGAATTCCACGAAGATTCTTGATAAAAATAATTGTTTGAATAAACTTTCAAAAGTTTGCTAAAGTTCGCCAGGAAAACATCAAATTTTATGTTAGAATTTGTTTCTTAGAAACATGATTGAATTTGTTGTAAAACCGTTTTAAATGAGTACGCACTATTTAAAAGTGAAGTTAAGTAGAAGTACTATGGCTATACTATAAACAATGTGGTTGCGTAATGCATTTTGGTATATGTGAGTATACTTTTAATGGTTTTTAATTTAGAGAGTAGGGGTCAAAAGAGGTCATTGAAAAAAGCTCGGAAAGCATGTGCAGTGATAAATGTACGGACCGTTACGGACGGCAACTGGAACTGTGAGGAGTTTGGTCTTTTTTACTGAATGTATCTCCAATATTGGAGCATTAAACTGAACTAAGTAGCGATAAGACAAAACAGTCAAGTTTTTTTTCAAGTTTATTGGAGCACTTGGTTGAAAATTGGCAAAATAATGTTTGTTTACCTTTGCAAAAGACAGATGATTTTCAAATATGAAGAAAAAAATTGTTACACTGTCAACATATATTTGTTCCTTATAAAATTTGTTCCTTTATGACATAATATTATAGCAAACTTAAAAAGCAGGAAAAATTGTTACATAATATAAAATCCATGTCTATAATAAATGTTCTTTTTTACTTTTAACTTTTTTTTTAACTTCTTTTAAGAACTTTTATTATGATTTTAATTATACTCCATGTCATGCTTAATTGGTTATAAGCATTTAACTGTTGAATTAGTCATGTGATACTAGTCACATGGTTAAATAGGTATAAGGTGTGCTTGATTAGTGTTCAAAACAAACATGCATCGCACCAGAACATTCATATAATGATAAGGATTTATGTTAAGATATATGTGAATATTAAATGAAGGTTAGCACTAAAAAGTCTTAATAAAAGCGTATTTGCATACAAATATTACTGATCTACTGTAGATCGAGGTATCTTTTTGGTTTATATTGGGTTTTTTTGTTGTTCCTAGTTTTGCAATATTTGTTTAATTTTGCCACATGAACAATTTGTTAGTCATCATATTATATAAGCTTTTTGTGGTTTACATTTCATATGGTGTAAAATGCCAACAAATGTACATCTAAATAATGTTTGAAAAGATTCTGCTACTTTGAAATATATTAAAACAACAATATGCTCACTATAATATTATTTGACTGGAGTAGTGGTGTATACTATAATATTTTGGTTCGAACACCATAATATTCTATACTAAAATATCATAATATTCTGGCTCAAATGTCATAATATTCTAGCTCAAATGCCATAATATTCTGAATTAAATGTCTTTATATTCTGAATTGAATATCATAATATTCTGGCTCAAATTTCATAATATTCGAATTCTAAATCAAATATCATTAAATTCTGGCTCATAATATTCTGAATCGAATATCATATTTATCTGGGTCAAACTGACGTGTCTTCGATATCATAATACTATGGCTAAATTAATATAACATTCTGGGCCTAGCACTGTTATACCGTAATATATTCTGGCTCAACAATCATTGCTTACAAACATTAACAAGGAGCACCTTTGAATATGAGATGGTACATTTTCATGTACGTCCCCGTGTACGTCAAAAACCATTTTAAGCATTTATGATTGCGCAACATTTTTCGGTAATTTATAAATAGTAGTAAAATCGGAACTATTGTTATATAATAATTGTTCTTACAGGAATTTCTTTCTTATAATATTGTCCTTGCTATGGTAACTTTAATTATAGCTAAGGAAAAAATATTACATAAAACAAATTCCTTTAGGAACAGTTATTATATAACATTAGTTCCAAGGAACAAATATTATTAAGGAACAAGTAGCACATGACAACACAACTTCCGGCTCCGGACGCGGGCGGGTTTCCGGTAAATGCGGGCGGAAGAAATTTTATATTTTTTTATAAAGGAAACAATTTCACATGCAGGCAGTCCGACGAACAAGTAATTAATTCGGCGTGGCCTTAGCCATGAAAACATCAAATTTTCTGTAATAATTCTTATACCTCGCCACACGAAGTGGCAGGGTATTATGTTATACCCTCAGTTTTTTTCGGTGTCTCTCCGTCCGTCCGTCTGTACGCCCCCGAATGTTTCCGACCAATAACTTGAGCTGTTTAGTACAATAAAGTACAGGTCAAGTTTGATTTTTAGCATGATCCAAAAATGGTTTTTTGAGTTAGGCCATCATGAAATTTTGAGTTTCGACTAAAAACTTGAAAACACGTCAAGGGTTTTGAGTGATATTTTGCACAGCTGTTTAGAAGAATTAAATACAGGTCAAGATTAATTTCCAGCATGATCTGAAAAACAGATTTTGAGATTTGCCTTTTTAAAAAAATCAAATTTTATGAACTTTTTATATTATAACGTGGCGCGGTATCATTTAATGTCCCATTACATGCCCTATTTTTTCTTAGAAGAACTAATTCATTTTGATGTAAAACCGGTTTAAATGAGTACGCACTATTTTTAAGTGAAGTAAAGTAGATGTATTTAGGCAATACTATAAACAATGTGGTTGCGCAATGCATTTTCGTATATGTGAGTACTTTTCTTTGTTTTTGATTAAGAGAGTATGGGTCAAATAGGGGTCCTAGAAAAGAAGCCCAGAAAGCCTGGTGCAGTGATTAGTGTACGGACCGTTACGGACGGGAACTGGAACTGTGAGGAGTTTGGGTCAGTACCACAAAAACAGTATTTCAGTTTTTACAGAGAGTTTTGATATTGAAAAGATATATTGGTATGCGTATTTTCATAGATGATTTTCTCTTCGTTAAATTATGTTAAAATATATTAACTAATCATTGACAGTGAAATATTTCTAAAGCAAACATTTCAGTTATTTCCGATCCAAACTTTATTTTCAAACCTATTCTTCAATCTCTTCCTGTGTTTTTTGTCAAGTATATACATATAAGTAACCATTGTCATATTAAAAATATTCACCAGTCCCTCATGGATTCGGGTAAGAAGAGTTTTGTTGTAAGGTTCAAGTACTCCTTGAAATATTGATTTACAACATAATCAAAATGAACGTTTTAAACCCGTTTTTGGTATTGTATTTTGAAATTACTGGGTCCATAACAGCTGTTGGTGGACCATATTTCCCCAATAGTAATCACAAGCCTGGCCGTCAGACTTGTCTGACACGAATTTACCATTAAATTTCTAATATTTTTTTATTAAATATCCCAATTAATTGTGAAATTCTGAATTGTTTAAAACATCAGTTGTCTTTCCTTGTACTGCACATGGTCGATATCCTTTTTGGCTTTCCTGTCTATCATCTAATATGAAAATCACAGAGGCTTGGATTCTGGTCATTTATATCGACTAAAAAAATCGACCCCCAACTCTATAATATCCACAAGGGAGGAAAGCCGCCATTTTGGCAAAATTTCACCCACTCCCTTCAAAATCGATATATTTCTCTCTATTCTTTAATTCTTGTACATCTGACGTTTTTATACAACTGACAAATATGATTTTTCTTTCCATCCGTACCTTGCATGGTTGCAAAATGCAACTCGTAGGCTTATATTATCCAATGTTAAATAAAACTTTCACGACTTTTTACGTTTTTTGATTTTTTTGAATCTCAGTCTATTTTTTTTAAACCCCTTTTGATTATCATACCCGAAAGGGTCCGTAATTGGCACATAAAATATTCTTATTCTTATTCTAAACAGCCAATCGCGCATCACTTTCGTTCGTTTTGATCAAAAATCGTAAAATGTCGTGAAATTTGCATTAAACACTCGAGAATATAAGCCTACTAGTTGCATTTTTCAACCATGCAGGGTACGGATGGAAGGGAAAATCATTTGTTACGGTTGTATAAAAACGTCAGATGTACAAGAATTAAAGAATAGAGACAAATGAATCGATTTTGAAGGCGAATGACATAGAGAGATGTATAAAAGTTCTGTGAAGTCGCTGCATGGTAAAGTTTTGTTAAACTTGATGTAAACATTGTTCAACGTAAAAATCTGCTTATAAAAAAATGATTAAATAATTTAATTTGTGATCATTAAGCTACACCATCTGGATACTTTAATTACTTTAAGCAAACATGACCCTCTTTTAAATGTATGTAATCTTATTTTATTTAAAATAAAGAGTCAGAATCTAAAAGAGAAGAAAACAGTATTAAAATATACACTTTATTTTATAAATATCTATAAATCGAGCTTAGTATGTCAATATGTTACACAATCCCGATCAACCTAAAATGTTTACAGTTGGACCGTATTTGCTCCCGTTTATTTTCAACAATCATTAATCGTTGCAAAAACGGTTTTGCGGGGAAAGAATCGAGCTTTTCAATTTGTTACACGATAATGTAATCCCGATCAGCCTAGAATTTTAACTTTTGAACTGATTTGTTCCCGTTTATTTTCAAATAGGTAGAAACTCTAAGAATAAAACACACAAGTGTTTTCTTCCAAGGACCCAGCATTTCTTATGAAAGCTAAAATTTGTAACAAAAATAATAATAAGGCTTGTCTTAAGAATAAAGATATATCTGTGTCTTAATACATTTATGTCTATAATAATGTAATTTTTGACGACGTAAAGAAGATTTTGATTTATAGAAGTTTCCTTTCTTAAATTCGAAACGCTTTTCACAGCAGCTAAGAAATCTAATCAAATTTCAAAATACCTAGAAGGGCACATTTATTTTCTGTAACAAAAAAAGCTCTTAGACTATTAAACTATATTTCATGTGCTTTGACACGCGATTCGTCTATTCACATACAAGTCTATGGTCTATTAAACAAGTTGGGTGTACATATTCATTCAGTTAATTTGCTACTTTAAAGCTCAGTTCATGGTTTTTTACTGTCAGATATATAGCATATACTGTGAAATAAACGATTTTAGTTTTTTTTACCCTTTGGTATTTGTACTATAAAAAAATAAATATCATTTATGATATTTTATTTTAAAATCAAGTGAAAATATAGTTCCTTTGATAGTAAACAATATTCTCCACCAAATGAGCTAGCTATGTATAGTTGAGCAAATGAACTATTGCAACCTACCCACTACCAACTCATTAGAAACACTGAAGTAAAACGGCAATAATTAAAATATGAAGAGCACAAGATAAACACTGAAATTATGTATCAAATAGAATACATTGAGACTATCGTCAACGTCTCAGAGAAGGACCAAGGCCTTAGGGTTTGTATTATAACATATTAATTTGAAAATTTCTACTGAAAATGTTAGATTTCGATGTGAAGTTTTGTCAAAAATTAAGTGATTAAATGTGTGTTGCTTTTAGGAAAAGTGGGTAGGGCGAAATATTCAGCCTATACTGTGCACTTCTTGGCTGTCAGCAATGAGAATTGCAGGAAACATGGCACTCCCCACAAAATCTAAAGACTACGAAAATAAAGATGGTTTCTGTTGTAAGCCTATTCGCCACCCGGGACTTGACCATTGATAAAGTGAAAAGTTTGTTATAACACGCAAAATTTAAATATTTTTTCCGCCGGAACACTTAAACTTACCTATGTTTGGACTGTTGTTGCAGTTAAGTTTTTGTAATTACATTTTGTTTTATGTGCACTTTTCTATTGTGCCCTTACGACCACAAGTTTAATTTTTGTCCGCCCGTACATGTACGTAATTATGTTTAAAAAAACATTTCAGTTTGACCAATTTGTATGACGAATTGATAAAGTTTAATTGCTCTTTTTCCTTAAGTTTGTTGAGTTAAATAATTCTATTCAAAATCAAGTTTCCTTACGATATTTCTTACTTATTTGATTTCTTTGAAACGTTATAAAATACCCTTTATCATACACTATTTTGTCTTATTACATAATTCTTAAAGAACACCAAACGAATGACCTCAGCTTTTTAAAAAATCTAATCTTGTGTAAATACATGTGAAAAAAAACTCTCCACATTACAACATAAAAGTAGAAGCAGAACAGATAGATCCTATGACGGCGTTCCACACTTCAGTTTAAAAATAAAATCTTGCAGAAATCAAAATATCACATCTTTAAAAAATCATTCCCGCAAAGACTTGATACTGAAACATTTATTTTTACCAAAAATTAAAAAAACATGTGCGAGGTGCGTTCTAATAAATTTCCGAGTGAAATATTTTGATTGATTAATTTACATGTAGAACTGAAGACATATAATGATATGCTTCTTTTTGATTTGTCTTTTTTCCTAGAAATGTGAAAAAAGTCATGCTAAAAATTTGGTAACTTTGTTATTTCATTTGTTTTAATACAGCGGGTACATTTTTGGCTTCATATTTTTTGCTGCTTTTCTTGACCTATGTATATACATCCCGTAGGTAGGAGCATCGCCGTTTGACACAGACGCAGTGAGGAACAATTATGACAAGTTGCACCAGTGAGGATTAATATGAGCATTGCCTTTCCCAGTTCCCTAACCTGGTCGGATTTTGACCTTGAACCTGACCTAAGTGTAAATTGGTGTTTTAAGCCCTCATAATTTATTTTTTTTCCAATATGGCCAAGCTTATAAAGGGTGGCGGTTGCGATACCCGGATGATGGTGTTGACGTTTTACGATGATGACGACGAGAAGTTTTTTTTGTAGATAATGCGCTTGTTCAAAACTTTTCATTATAGCACCGGTATATGAACCTTGGACGTAGAACTTGGTTTGGAAAGTTTTATTGTTGTCACCGACACAGGGACTTGCTCCCCTCTATCAATATTTTGTTAGAGTCAATGTGCGGTACTAAAAAATCACAAGTGAGATACTACTTTCACCACCCCCTTTTGCGATTGCCAAATTTTACAAAATTGCCCGAACAAAGCCCAGTTTTGAGGCCAAATTGCAATGAATGAAAATATATTTGGGTGTTTTGGAAAGGAAAATAATCTGTGAAACGAACTACATGTATATAAGAAATGGTACGAGTTCAATGATTCATTAAAAGAAAATCGAATTACAGAAAAGGGGGTGGTGAAAGTAGTATCTCTCTTGTGTTTTTTTTTTTCGTACCACACATTGAATCTAACAAAATTTTGATAGAGGGGAGCAAGTCCATGTGCACCGCCCTCGTTAAACAAAACAAAAAACTGTCTTTTGAAATTTTATTGTCCATGTACAAAAATATCATTAAAAGTTGTGAACCTACAAAATAAATAAAAGTAATGGTTATTGAAATAGAAAATGCAGTATGCGTAAGACTGAAGGTTATTTTTTACTTCTGTGACGACCAAATAATTATACTCGTTTTGTTTATTATTGGTCTCTTAATTTGAAAAAGGGTGCCGATGGCAGATCGATGCATATACTGTTTGCAGATAATTTTATACGAGCCATTACATACTGATTTTATAGTCAAATAAGCGCCTATGGTGAGTCTTGAAAAGACGAAACGTTAATCAGGCATAGCACAATCTATTGTCAGAAACTTAGTTTTAATCTTAAACTTTATACTAGTAGTTTCGTGGAAGTTTTTATCGGCTTCAATCGATATAACTGAACGGATTGGATATGATAATTGCTTTACTTTGCGGTTCGAGGAAATAAAACGTTGTACTTACAACTTTTAACCTGTAGTATGACAATGGCATTTTCCGTCCATATCACAAACAGCAGTTTCTGTGTGGTCACAATGATGACAGTCCTTAGCTGTTGTACACTGCTGGTTTTGTCGTTTTCTACAAAAAAAGACACAATTAAATGCAAACAGCAGTTTAAATAAAGAAAAAAAACGGCCACTGTCAATCCTTTTTAAGTATTGATGGCTGATCTCACTCAATAATACGCAATGCTATATGAAATTTCAATTGCTTACTACTAAATAAGATACAATGTACCCAAGGTACCACTTCTCGCAAAAGACTAAGAAATATCTATCAATTTGGAATGATCAGACAGTGTTTTCAAAGAACATATATGGGCGTGTAATTTCGTCTCCAATATGTAGATTAAAGCACCAATCATTACCATACACAAGACGGCCATCTTTGTGATGAAAATTACTCGTGCTCGAAAGTTGTATTGTTGTGCTAATCAGCACAACCAAATATTCGATGAGCTTTTTTTGTTCATATTATTTAATTAACTACGAATAAAAGTGAAGCAGAAAGCAATTTTCAATTCAGTTTTAATATTGTAATGCTATAAAATGCATGTCATGTAATAACCTTATATCAGAAGCAAAATATTGAATACATCAAAAGAAAGTACTTTTAATATTAAAAGGTTAAACAAATCAGCCAAGCAGTAAATGTAGATAATAACACAGGGTTTTAAATCGTGTCCCGAACCTCCTATATTAGAAAGAGGCGGTAGCCAAGACCATAATATGGGTTGAGTAATTATAATTGTACGCTAGGCCTTTATATTGCATATCAGGGCCTTGGTCAAAATTGGGTTGGGACACTTCCGGCAGTTTCATCTGGACGAATTAACCAATAAAAACGCTTAATGTGTGATGAAAAGAAGAAAAGGGGCTGGATTGTTAAATAATCGGAAATTTTAATTTAATAATTTCAATAGTTAGAGCCGTACCCGTTGCCTCCACCTCCTGTATGATGACAATGACAATGGCCATGGTGGTCACAGTTGGCAGTCTGGTCAGCGGCACAGGTGCAGTCAGCGGCAGTGGTACATTGTGAACCACCTCCTCCACCACCGGTGTGGTGACAGTGGCACATACCATGGTGGTCACAGACAGCTGTCTCGTCAACCTTACATGTGCAGTTGGCAGCAACGGTACACTGTGTGGCTTGTCTTTTTCTAGAAAATGATTAGAACATTTTAAATACTTATACAAACAACCCTTGTCAATTATTTCTGTTCATCAATTTTGTAGATATTATACAAAGGAAATAGGAAAAACAAAGAGTAAATTCCCGCTAATTAGTATCCAAACTAATTAAAAAATGGATAATTATCCCCAAAACCCAAATATTGTATACAAAAACACAAATTGTTTTATCCATGTCGCCCTTAAATCTAAATAAATGCATTTTACAGAGGCACATAATGAAAGCTTTGAACGAGGAGTATTCCACCTTTATGGTGAAAAAGTGCTCAACAGTTGCAGGTTTGTTTCTCCGCATCACGAGAAATCGTGTAAGTTGCAATTTTGTTTATACATGTATTTTTCATCTATACAAGCGACGCTTTTTAAAAACGGTAAATTTGGCTATGTATTATATGCATAGTTCAATGCAAGGAATAGTTGTTTTAAAATTATCGGCATGTAAATCAAAATGATAAGAATGCCCCCGGGCCCCCTCACCAAAAAAAAGTATAGATATAATATGACTAACACCTAAAATTACGAAGAAGGTAGCAAAATAAGTCACAGTGGATACCTAACATGTACAGCAGATGTCAATAACCTTAGCCTTTTATATTAAAAATATTAAAGGACAAGGTACACTAGGGCCCATATTTGGCCCCCTCAATAATTCAAAATTACAAAATTGATATGGAAAAGATTTCTTATGCTATTTAGAAGTTCAAGTAAATAAACAAACTTGTTATTATAATTTTTTAAGCATAGCATCTGACATTGGTGAAAAATAGGATGTCAAAACAAAACAAATATGAAAGATTTCTGTCAAATTGGCTGAAAATGGACGAATTTTGCGTCATTTTTTCAATTTTTGGATGCCTCCGCCTTCTTGACCCAAACATTTTGTAAATTTACTTTAAAACTGACTTCAATTAAAGTCTAAATCAGTTAAGAAATCTATGGGTCACGTAGGCGGAGGCCTTTGAAAATAACAATGTAAGCTCTGAAAATCAGCATTTTTCTCGATTTTGTTGATTTTACTCTGTTTTAGGTCTCTATAAAATTGAAAACCGAAAAGATTATTGGAAATTGAAAGCATACTCATAAATTTGAACCATTTTACTCCCTATATAAAGTGCATTTTAATAATTTTCGCAAGATTTATTTTTTCATAAAATAGGGGGCCAAATATGGCTCTTACCGTACCATGTCCTTTAGAAAACTTGGAATTTCAATGATAAGCAACGTACCCGTTGCCTCCACCTCCTGTATGATGACAATGACAATGACCATGATGGTCACAGTTGGCAGTCTGGTCAGCGGCACAGGTGCAGTCAGCGGCAGTGGAACATTGTGAGCCACCTCCTCCACCACCGGTGTGGTGACAGTGGCACATACCATGGTGGTCACAGACAGCTGTCTCATCAACCTTACATGTGCAGTTAGCAGCAACGGTGCACTGGGTGGCTTGTCTTTTACTAGAAACAAAGTATAAACGAAATGCTTAGAACAATTAAAGTACTGGTAAACGATCCCTGTCAATTATTTCTGTTCATTAATTTTGTAAATATTAATCAAAGGCAAAACATGCAAAAGGTAAATAAAAAGTGAATTCCCACTTATCAGTATCCAAACTAATCAAAAATGGATAATTACCCCTTAAACCAAATATTGTATACAAACACATGGATTGTTTTTTTCCATGTTGCCCTTAGATCTAAATAAACACATTTTACAGGGGCACACAAAGAAAGCTCTGAACGAGGGGTATTCTACCTTTATGATGAAAATAACCTGTGCTCAACAGTTGCCGTTTTGTTTCTCCGCATTTCGAAAAATCATGTAAGCTCCGATTTTGTTTGATTTTTTTATCATCTACACAAACGCTAGAAGGACTAATTAAAGGTATCTTTAAATGATAACTTTTGGTTATGCTGTAAATGCATAGTTTAAGGAATAATTTTTAATTACCATCATTTTAATCAAAATCATAGAAGTGGCATAAAGATGATTAAGAAAGAATATGAATTACACCTAAACGTTTGAAATAGTTAGCCAATTGCAAAGGAGTCACAGTTGATACCTACAATGTGCAGTAGATGTCAAAAACCTAGCCTTTTAAAATAAAAATATTGAATTAAAAAAAAAATGGAATTTCAATAAAAAAACACCGTACCCGTTGCCTCCACCCCCTGTATGATGACAATGACAATGGCCATGATGGTCACAGTTGGCAGTCTGGTCAGCGGCACATGTGCAGTCAGCGGCAGTGGTACATTGTGAGCCTCCTCCTCCACCACCAGTGTGGTGACAGTGGCACATACCATGGTGGTCACAGACGGCTGTCTCGTCAACCTTACATGTGCAGTTGGCAGCAACGGTGCACTGTGTGGCTTGTCTTTTACTAGAAAATAATATATAAACGAAATGCTGAGAACAATTTAAATACTTGTAAACGACCCCTGTCAATTATGTCTGTTCATCAATTTCGTTGATACTATTCAAAGAACAAAAGATAAACAAAGAGTAGATTCCCGCTCTTCAGTATTAAAACTAATTCAAAATGGATAATTTCCCCTTAACCAATAGTGGAGCGGATAAACTTGATTTTTCACCAAAATATTTCACATTGTGATAAAAGTATGAAATTTTGTACACACATTCTTAAATATATAGTGGTACAGAATTTATAGTTGGCCATCTTGATTTTTGCCATTTTCAAGATGGCCGCCGCGAAATTAAAATGGCGCCATTTTTCTATAATCTTTTTTTCAAAACTACTTTTTGTTTTTAAATTTTTTATTTCTATTAGACAATTAACACCTATATTAGGAAACAAATGGTAAATGTAAGGTTAATTAATTTATTTGATAGTGCGCATGCGCAATAAACTGTCAAAAGTATAAATATCCCAGTTTTCCGCGCTGTGAGATGCTTTAAACTTGATTTTCACCAAAATATTTCACAACGTGATGAAAGGAGGATTTTTTTTACAAATATATATGTTAATATATAATGGTTCAGAATTCACAGTTGGCAATCTTGATTTCGGCCTTTTTCAAGATGGCCGACGCGAAATTAAAATGGCGCCAGTTATGTATTATCTTTTATGATGCGTAACTACCTTTTGGTTATGAAATTGTTGATTATATTGGTCAAGTAACACTTATATTTAGAAACAGGTGATAATTGCTAGGTTAATAAATTCATTTGTTAGTGCGCATGCGCAAAAAATAAAATAAAAAATTCATAGTTGGCATCTTGATTTTGGCAATTTCCAAGATGGCCATCGCAAAATTAAAATATCACAATTTCTTTATAATCTTGTATGCATATTTACTGTTTTTTAATTTCTTGTTCTTATTGGACATAAAAATGATAAATGTAAGGTTTATTAAATTATTTGGTAGTGCGCGTGCGCAATATACTGTCGATAGTATGAATATTCCTGTTTTCCAAGCTGACAGTTACCATTAAACTTCATTTTTTACCAAATATATTTCATATCGTGATAAAAGAAGCAGAGGTACATGTATCAATTTGGCATTCAAATGTCAAAGTCCAAATGGGCAGAATCAAAACCAGTAAACACAAACACGGATAGGACGTGTAAGCATGAAATATTATACAAACAACCTTCAATATATAATGGTTCAGAATGCATAGTTGATTTTTTGATTTCGGCCATTTTCAATATGACTGCCGAGATATTAACATGTTTTTTTTTTACTTTTTGTGCAAAACTACTCCTTCTGTTTAAATTTCTTGTTTTTATTAGACATTTGACACTTATAACAGGAAACAAATGATTAATGTAAGGCTTATCAATTTATTTGTTAGGTTAGTGTGCATGCACAATACTGTCAAAAGTATAAATATATTCTTTTCCAAGCTGTGAGTTGCTTTAAATACTTAAATATGTTGAATTTATTTCTGACACAAAAAATCTCCTATTACATCCTATATAAGGCTTCCTTGTCATAATGCTACTATCAGAGACAATATAATGATGTACAATGCTAATTTACATGTAAGACCAAATAAAGAATGATGTTCTTTTTACATTATGTGTATATGGTAGTGACTGACTACTTTGGTCCTGCTCACAAAAAAACCTATTTAAACTCGCATTACAATAACAGCTTTTTATTTTAAACTAATAAATAATTGAGTATTTTGTAAATACAATGATTAACACAAATGTCAAAAGTTGTGATTTGTTCACGAATTCAAGAATACATGCCATGCAAAACACTAAAAATACGAAAGTGAACTAAGAAAAATAAGATAAACCAGTTGTCCCACTGAAGTTTGGTGTAACTATAATGTATCTTTTGTTAATGGCATTGCGTTCAAATCAACATATCGTTTTATGAAATAATGATGGTTCTGGTTTGGCTTGGCAAATGGGAAGCTGAGAATTATGAATCTGTATTATTGATAATGTATTTTTAAGAAAACCTACAGCACTGATGCAGTTTAAAAAACCTGGACTTTAGTTCTTTACCCTACACAACACTTCTTGTTGACATGTATGACTAGTAATGTACTAGTTACTCTTAATTAAATGTATGACTAGTAATGTACCAGTTACTTTGAGTAAAATGTATGACTAGTAATGTACAAGTTATTCTGAGTAAAATGTGTAACTAGTAATATATTAGTTACTCTAAGTAAAACGTATGACTTGTAATGTACTAGTTACTCTGAGTAAATGAAGATATTCAAGTATTGAACTAACAGGTGACATTTTTCTAAAAATACCATGTATCAGTCCTACATTTAACCTCATAAAACCCAAAAGGTCAGTCTGTAGACTAAAATCACTTTTATGTCGGTAATGTCACAATAACCTTTTACAATATTTTGCATTTTTCAAACTAATAAAACATAGATGAAAATTAAAATTCAAACCTTGGTTTACGATTTAATATCAATATAATGCGCATGATTAAAACTTGAAGGTGTTGCACTAAGTCGTGCTTGGGATACCCCACTTGACCATTCGGAAAACAGAAAGAGGACGCTGTACTGACCTATAAAAATGAAGAGGCACGTTGCAACTCCTCATACTAAAGCTATATACCAAATTTGGAATCAATGCCTTTAGTAGAAACCACGAAATCTTACGAAAAATTTTCATTATTTTCCTTAAAAAGTCAAAGCCGGCTCGGAAAACAGGAAGCAGATGTGATACTGCCCTGAAAAGGTGAGGAACGATACAACTCATCATGCTAAAGCTGTGTACAATATATAACATTAGTTCCTTCAGAAAAAGCCCCAAAATATGTTTTGAAAGATTCTAATAAACAGCCAGATGGACGGACAGACGGACAAGGTGATTGCAATGTAGCACATTCTCTTACGAATGGGGATATAATCACTGAACATTCATCTTTGAGTCTTATTCAAGCTCCCGTAGCACTAATGAAAAGTTCACATTTCATATAATCTGGCATATTGTACAAAAGGAATATAAATGCCATAATTCAAAATTTTACGACAACCATCTTGAAAATGCCTGTTATTGATATCTTTAACTGTCTTATTTTAGTAAAATTAATACGTATGCTGCAAATATATTCTTTTACAACTTCTTTTCACATTTTGTGTACACAAAAACTGTAAACACAAAACTATAAGCAATTCGTAACTCAAAATGTAATATTTGTATTATTATACCGCAATTATGGCAAAATTTAGCGCATGCACAGCTGTTAATATTCAAAATTACTTAACATATATATCTGTTAACCTTATATAAATTTCAAAACATGGATAAATAGTTTAAATAGAAAAAAGACAGTTATAGCCATGAATTGTATACAAAAGAATGTTAAGAAATGACGCCATTTTGAATTTCATGGCGGCCATCTTGAAAACGGCCGAAATTGAAATGGCCAACGATCTTATCTTAATGTTGAGTACTTAAGACACCATCATACCAAATTTCATGCTTTTATCACAAAGTGAAATATTTTACCCTATATCCGCTCCACTACAAGTATAACATACAAAAAGAAAATAATGAGACGTGGAAAAAGTGTTCGTGACACAGCCCACAAGCGGCAATTAAGAAAAATCACAATAGACAACCGCCAGCAGCCTTCAACGAGGCCAGTAGAGGCACATATAAAATATGGCGGGGTTAAGTAGCTTTTTGGGCCAAACTTTTTCCCTATCAATTTCCTACATTTTAGACAAGGCACAAAAACTAAAAATACAATAAAAATCAAATCAATCAAAATTCAATTCCTAGACAAAAGACAACAAAAACAAACGAAAGGACGGTAAAGGATTTTTTTTTCCTAAAAGGGAGGTTTTGTGCCATAAAACCTTGTTTAACCCACCATTTCTTTTGAAATACCTTAACCAAGTCAGGGCCATTGCGATCTTAATTTTTTTTCTCGTATATCTAATTTCTTTGCCTTGTTTAGTCTTTTCTTCTTGGTAATGAGATTGATCACCACAGTTCGGTAATTTTGTTGTTACCTTTATTTACATAAACAAAAGCATTTGTCTCCCCAAGCGAGTCTTGAAAAGACAAAATGTTAGTCAGGCGTAGCAAAATCTATTGCCAGAAACTTAGTTTTAATCGGCACATATATACTTTATTTAAATTGCTTTATGCATGCTGCCATATATTGTTTTGATATGATTAACATGTGAGGTCAATTTTAAGAAGATCCGACTTTTAGTTTATGACAATTCACCTTAAATGCAAATGTTGATACACGATAAAAGAAATGGACTATGATACCGAAAAAAAATGTTAGCGGTAGAAGCTACCTACCCTGGTGCATGTCCTCCTGTATGGTGACAGTGACAACTACCATGGTGGTCACAAACTGCTGTCTCGTCAGCTCCACAAGCACAATCAGCTGGGGATTTACACTGGTCGGCTTGTCTGAAATGACGGTCGGACTGTCAGAACATGTTAAAAAGACAGAATAGAAACCTTGATCGTTAACTTGAGAATGTGTTGATTAGTCATATGTTGTTGAGATAAAAAGAACATGAACATAAACGTTCGTCACCAACCTAAGCTTGGGACTGATTGGATTGTCAGAAATCGTTAAGACATGAACTATAAAGTAAAAGAATTCTTAATCTCTAAACTATACACATCTTCGCTAGCCAAGGGTTACGATCCGCTATCTCTCATCTTCACCCTTGGCAGATATAGAAGGATTTTTGTGGTCAAACATTCTCTCATCTGATTGGATGCAGTGAAAGTTGCCTGCATCCAATCAAATTGCACTATTTCCATTTTTAAATAATCTGTTAACAAATATGTGGGTTTACAAAGGTGATAAATAATTATTTTTGCAAAAAAATATTAGCAGTTTTGATCAAATCTTACCAAAATTTCCTTTATTTTATCTTTAGATAAATGTTTGTCGTTAATGGAATGAAATATCTCCTATTTTTGCAACTTTCTGGATGAAAATAATTTTTTAAACTTGGAATAGATATTGCTTCAAGGGAGATAATTAAAATGTTGAGATTACAAAAACCTTCTAGATCTGCCAAGGGTGAAGATGAGAGGTAGCGGATCGTAACCCTTGGCTAGCGAAGATGAACTATACATTGAATTGGCTACTAGTATCGCATTGGTTGTTTTTTTTTCGCGGGAGCTAAATTTTGCGGATTTCTTAAAGAATTGAAGATCTTTTATTTGCGAAATCCAATTTTAGTGATTACGTATATATGAGTATAAACTTTACATATACTTTTTACCAAATTAATTTTTTCGCTGGTTTATATTTTCGTGATTTGCCAAGTACCGCGAAAAAGCGAAAATTAGATACCGGCGAAAAAACAACTTTAAAGGTCTTTGTCGGAAATCGTTCAAATTATGAACTATAAACTATCAGAATTTTTAATTGCTGAACTATACATTTACCTTTGAAGTGGCAATTTGTCGGTAATTGTTAAAACAAAACAAAAATTCTAAATCGGTAATCTAAATTTTGAACTGGTTGCACTACAGTCAGATAGAAATTGTTTAAACAAAACAGGGGAGGATTGTCCGCGATGACCCTTAACCATGCGCAACTCGAACAAATATTATTGTCTCAAAACATACATATGAAAACTAGCATGAGTGATCGAGTCCTTCGTAATTCAATTATAGAGTTTGATTATGTAAAAGATATTCAGTTGTGCATTTCTGTGAATAAATTTACCTTTTCCCTGAGGTATCGCAGTGGCATTGTCCGTGATGGTCACAGTGGCCACCGTTTGGTGAACATTGTTTTTGGCAATCATTCAAATTGCAGGTGGGGGCTCGTTTTCTGCAAAATTACAATATATATTTATGACAATCCCGAGTCTAAGGACTTGGATATTAAGAATTATTATAAATTCTTATATACATCCCAGAAGTGCATGGTAAAAGTTTACAACCTGTATATCATTCATATATGGGAAAAAACCGTTCGGTTATTCTAAAACAAACCGTTTTGTAGAATAATACTAACATTTATTTGTCCGAAAAAAAGTTGCAAACCAACCAATTTTTACGGCAATCATGGTAATGACTAAACAGAAAACTTTCATTGGATGTCCATAAAATGTGGTCAATATCATGATGATGAGTCACACTTCTTACTTGAATGTAAAATCAATTCTAATATTCGAACTGTCTTTTGCAATATTATAATAACATTTATGATTTTAATAAACTAAGTAAAACTGAAAAAATAACAAAAATTCTGAATCCAACTACAACTGAAGAAATTAGGACCGTTACTTCTTTTATCAAAAAGTCATTAGAACTGAGAGAAGGAGACCTGTCATAAATATTTTAGCTGTTCATTGTAAAATTTAGATACCACCATGATTTATGCTGTTCTTTGCTTGTTTTGTATTCATGTATATGTTTTAAGTTTTGTAAAGCTATAACCAATGCGGTTTACTGTGTGCTTTAATAAAATAAAATATAACCTACCCTGGAGCATGGCCTCCACCTCCTCCTGTATGGTGACAATGACACATATTATGATGGTCACACACAGCTGTCTCGTCAGTACCACAAGTACAATCAGCTGGGACCGTACACTGGTCGGCTTGACTGAAGAAAGAAACTTCAACCGTTAATTCCTTGATACAGATTTAATTCTTTTAAAATTCACATAATAGTAATGATTTTCACTGACATAACCACCCTCCCCCCCCCAAAAAAAAAACACCAAAAAAAAACCCACAAAACAACAAACAAAAATATATTGCCCCCCCCCCTAAAAAATCAACAAAAACAGTAAATACCACAAAAAGAAAACCAGATTAATAAACAAAACAAAAATACAACCGCCCTAGGATGTGGATAGATGTCGTCTCGTAGGGCCGGATCCAGGTTTTTAGTTTAGGGGGGCGTAAAAATAGTTTTGTCATTGTTTGTGAAGCACGGCCGGAATTTTTTTTTTTTTTTAGTTTTTTAACACGTGGTTTTTATGGAAAAAAAAACAATAATTTTAGAAATAAGCTTATAGGTCAGGTAACTTGGAAAACTAATGTCATGGTGTAAGTCGTGTAATAAACAAAAAAAATAAAAGAAAAGATCACAAAACACAGTGGAAGAATCATAGGTTCTTACATAAGTTCTTGGAAAAGACCGGTTGATCTTTCACAAGTGATAATTTTTTTCAGTCTTTTTGCGAGTGTAGCGCAGCGAAACGAGCAAAAAGACCCCAAACATTTTATCACGAGTGAAAGATCATTGCCGGTTTTCCAAGAACGCGTGTAAGTACATTTTACCTAATTCTTCCATAAAAAATTAGTTTTTATATACTGGAATCTTAGGTGGCTTCTTTCTAAAAACCGAAAGTTTAAATAATATTGCATTCCATTGGTTGACATCATCAATCAATATGAGTACCGGCGGTTATTATTGGTTGATTGACCAGTGTGAGATCGCTGCACGTGCTCGCATCTCAACCTGGTCAGCTCACACTGAAAAGAGTCATTTACGGAAGAATCAGGATACAAGTACTTGTATAGGCAAAACATATATGAGAACGTATCTAGTGTAAATTGAGTGGTTTTGCCTAGCTGAAATTTATAACGGTTGTATAAAAGTTAAAAGTCAGACTTATTTGTGGAATTATTAATTTAATAGACTACGTACCCGTAAACACAGGCAACCAATCCTGAAAAGACAAGATGAAATAAAGTTTTCATCGTTGTGAATAAAAGTTTCTCAAAAGGCGTCAATATACTCAAATAATTCCACGAAGTCGTTTGGTTCTATCTATATTTGGTGTTGTTTCTTTAAAAAAAAAGAACTATTTTCATTTTTTTAAAATAAGTATCGTGTTAACTTGCATGACTTGAGCAATAAGAAAGAAGATAGAGACGCACACTTCCAATTAACGAATCAAACACTATATATGCTACAGCAAAACAGATGTCATAATGCCGGTAACAACAAATGATTGTCGTTAAGCTTGCTTTACGACCCATGTGTCACATCTAAAAAAATTTCAAGCAGTTTGGTTGATTTTTCTTAGATTTGACCTATGTAACATAGAAAAAGTCTTACCATACAAATCAGTGAATTGATGAATAAAAATCTCCCATGATATAATGATATGTTATGACAATCGGGGTACTTTAATTTAAATCTTGTACGGCGGAAGCACCAAACCAGTCCGATAAATATAGTCTTCTTTATGAATACCAAAAGACAAGACACGGATTATAACCGGCGCACAAAAACTAACAAATGAACTCGAGACAGCTTTAGTACTATTCCTCATAAAGATCAAGCACTGGACTGAACATTGACAATTTCAAATTTTAGATTTTGGGATATAGATACCTGTATTTTACCATAAAAACAAACCCTATGCATGTTTACATTAAAAGCATTGGTGGTGCCTAGATATGTTTGCCTGGTAATACAGGGAAAAATTATGGCGGAAAATGTTCCCGTACTTTTCACAGCACACTGTACAATGTAATTAAAGTTTGGCTGGTAATATCTCCTGAACCCAAGATTGTAGTCAAAACAATGTTTATTTTCCAAAATCTATTTTTTTTTATGTATTTGTCAACGTGCCACCCTCTAAATGGTATCTGCCTGATTCTTAGATAAATTAGTACTCAAAAAGACATGAGAAGCCAGAATTGTAAACTCATTTTAACGCAGTAAATCTCCTAAGGAAAGAGATATTGACCAACACACCTAAACCATTAATCTGTATATTTGATAGTTATAATATACAGGCTTCTGTGCTACGACCAACAATAGTAATTCAAGCAACCCCTTCATAAAAACAAATAACCGTGCGTAAACGCAGTCTTGATCGATTTCAAGCGCGTAGCTACCCAGAGGTGCGGCAGGATATGCATCCACATCGTTTTCAAAAAAGAAAAAAAAATCCCAAGTTGAGTCAAGAGTTCAGAAAAAAAATATATAAACAACACGCGAGTACTTCCTTATTTAACACCACCGAGTCCTGTTCTTAAATCTTACCGAGCAAAGCGAGTGCCAAACTTATCCTCATTGTAGCACTTGAAGGATGAAACTGACAAGGCCTTTGGGACGTAGGTAGCTTTTATATACATGAAATAAACGGCCAACATCGTGACAAGCGCTGTATTATTATCGCCGAGAACCATGGGCTTATCTTGGATAATGCTTCTCTTACATTCGTTCATACATTTGTATGAACTTAGGCCTAATAATTTGAACAAATTAGGTTACCGTTAGTCTTTGTTCTATAACGTAGTACTATTTAGGTCTATATTTATGTTCAGATAAAATTTTTGGTTTCATCCTTGGTCTCTTTGTTGGACAAACCGAACATTATAAAATCGAAAGAGGCAAGCGTAAAAAAGAGCCTAAATACGATTAACAAAATTGATTCATTAAATTTTATGAACAATTTGAAACAATTTGAACTTATTTGTGCAGGTGAAATTTGTTTCCCAACGCTTAATTCAAAATGGCAATATTTTTTTTCTGGTCCTCTTGAACTTTTAAAAACATCGATCAGCATCCAAATTAGTACTCGACCGGCGATAGATGTCCATTTTTGGATTTAGATTTAAGCATTGTCAATGGAAAATTGCACACAAAACTCTATGATAAACGGGATGACTTTTCTTTCCCAATTGTAAACTTTCCTTTTCTTGAAGGTGATGTACCTCTAGCTCCATCTTACGGACTGTACATTTCACAGTTAGTCAGATGTGCTCGAATTTGCAGTGGTGTTTCTGATTTTAAGGACAAAAACCGTTTCATTACAGAAAAATTGCTTAAACAAGGTTATCGATACCACAAATTAGTCCAATCTTTTACTAAATTCGTTCATAGATATGGGTATCTTATTGAAAAATTTAACTGTACATGTCGTTTTTTGATTGTAAAAGGAATATCACACCCCGAATTCTATGGAAATGTAGTTTATAAGGCACGTAAATTCAAAAACAATCCTCTTGACATGGTAATTTGGCTTAAAAACTTATTTAAAAAAAAGATACAAGTTGGAAGTTATAGTGAAATCTTTGAATTTGGTGATTTTTTGGTAGAAATATTGATAATCTGATAGTTACTCTTAAACGTTAATCTTTTACTTTTTGACTATTGTATTGTTTCGGAGCATTACAGCGATTAAATATGTCGGTTTTGTGTGATGATATAATACTAAATCATTAGTAGTTTGAAGTGTTTTGTTGGATTTAGAATCGATATGTTTGATTTTTTTTACATCAGTCGATAAATGCTTCTTAGCCAGCTGTCAGTAACTGCGAGTGTTCTCAAGAGAGTTCCTTTACGTTTCGTTATTCTCGTACAGTACTCTTGTCTCAGGTTCTCTCTTGGTGAGTTGAACTTTTATCGATTTGATTTTTAAAGGGTGTAATTTTTTGTGCTTTGTACAAGATAAACAATAGGGGGAAGGTTGGGCCCAAAAACTAGTTTAACCCGCCACATTTTATATGTGCCTGTCCTAAGCCAGGAATCCTTGTCAAAGCTTTTGTTTGTCCTTGTCAACTACTAGTATCTGTTGTTTTTTTATGTCCAGAAATGGGTCTTTCGTTGATAACTTAGGGATTTGTTTGAATGTTATGCCGTTTTGTATTTTTAGTCTTGGGCCAATGCAAGACAGCGAGCAGTGACCTTTGCATGGTCATCATGTTGAAGACTGCTGACTGTTTTACAATGTGATTTTTTAAATTGCCGTTTCTTTAATGTTGGTTAGCGGATAAATTTTCGAGGCTCGAATATGTTTGGTGACCTTTTTACTTCAAATGTCTTTGTTTTTATCTTAATTAAACACGTTAGAGATAGCTATAAATAGACCATGAAAAAAAACGAATCAAATGCACTTTGTTCAAAGTTATATTTAATGCACTTTTGTCCAACTGAACTGCTGGATAACCTCATTTTAATTTATTTTTGTTTTGGTATAAATTATTTTGTACCCACTCATGCGTCAACAGATTGAAGAAAAGGAGTATAGCTGTTTAAAAAAAAAACAAAACTGGAAATCAGGAAAGACGGTCTTTTAATTTCCGGAAATCTATCTAGGCTGAACGGAGTTCGATAGTATTTAGTCGCACAAATATTACTTTCTGTTTATATTGAAAGCAAAGGTACTTTTCAATTCTTTTTGTCCTTTCATTTTTTTGTGTGTCCAATATATGCAAAACATTTATGTTGTTGATAGCGCTTTAAACTTGGTATAATTCCAACTTGCATAACTTGTCCAAAAGGCAGAGATTAGATTGACACGAAATAATTTAGATAGAAACAATTTACAAATGTGTTCTACTAGACATACATGTACAATGTATAACATACACAAACTGACATATGAAATAAAGATTAATACACGTCAGTTACATTCCAAGCACATGTAACACCCAAAGACAAAAAAGAAAGAACTAATATGCACCAGGTTCATGGAGATATACATGTTTGTAATATCGGTTCAGTATATTCGGCAAAGTCCAACTAAGTTTAGAATTTAGGTCTCATGAGTGTATTGCTGTTTCAAATTGGAAGTAGTATTTTGAAAACAATTCCAGATTCCTCAGGGCTAGGCACAGGGACTTGTTACGAAAAAAAATCTCTATATATAAAAAAACCACGGTTTTTATAATATATAGAGATATTTAAAATTTTTTTGTAACAAGTTCCTGTAGGCTAGCTGTGTTTTTGCACTTTAATACACAAACTTATATTAAACCAAAAAGAAGTTAGGTAACAAAATATAATTTGTAAACAGTAATAATATTTCACTTTTTTCAAGTTTTTTTTGGGCCATATTAAAGAATTTTATTTGAAAACTTTTTTGACCTACATAAGGAATATATGGCCTTTTTTTTTTAGATGGATTTTATCACGGCAAGTATCAGTAGAGCCTGGTAGGGCAAGCCTGATAGTAAAGCCGTGATAAAATTCATCTCAAAAACAAATTGTCTTACATCTTTTATCCGCAATACCGATTCATTCATGACCAACTTCTTGTGTCCTTATTATTTCATTCATAAATTGACGTGTAAGAACATATTTGTGTGACGTTAATGCATAGCAACGTCACACGCCTCCTTAGAAGTGACCTTTTATTTTTTGTATCACAGCCAGTATGTGATACAGGTTATTTCAACCAGTAAACATCAAAGGAAAATGCTGCAAATTGCCGATAAAGCATAATAACAGACTCCAAGATGATGACGTGTTAACATGACGCCAGACTAAATGATGTCACCTATATCAACATGACACCATGACAATGTAATCAATGCATGGGAATGTTTACTTTAGGGACACACAATAATTTACATGTAGCTATAATAATATACATGTACCATGATAAATAAGCATTCATTTTCAATCTTGCACTGATTTAGTCATGATAAAACAAATTTAAAAAGGAAATACAGGGAATTCAGCAAACCTGCATCCCATTATTTTCTGCCAGGTTTCTAAATCAATCTTCTGATGCCAATACTGAGAATTGAATACTGACACAGAAAATCTTTAAAACCTAATAAACATGATAAATGTTGACATTTTGTTTGTTGTCTGACAGAAAAATGACATCATGGTGGAGTTAATTTGTCCCTGCCGAATGTAGTCCCTAAATATTTGGGTGATATTTGCACAAACTATTCAAGTTTGATGATCCAAGGTATTTTTAAACAAGAATGCAAATGCCAGGATGGCCTGGGGATGGGCTTGATTCGAATCTGACTAAGACTTTCGTTTACATACATACAATGTACATGTAATATAAATTTAGTCTTTAAGTAGTCATGCACATACATTTTGTGTAAGTTCATTTACACATGTTACATGTATTGATCATCATTACAGAACAGAATCATTGACATTATTATATAAATTTTTATTTCATTTAAAGGAGCAATAAACTTTTTCCAATTTTATGCTAAAGCCTTCTCCTATGCTACATGTACATGTACACAAAAATGTAAATAGAATATTTTGATATACATGAACATATACCCAAACAAGTGGTAAATGAGCCTGATCATCAGTTAAGGTTAATTTAAAAAATATCCTAGATTCTCAACCCCGCCGTTCAGCCCCTTCAAAAAATGTTTTTTTAACTGTCAATTTCTTTTAAAATGGTAGAATATTTCATCAAGATATAAAAATATTAACCTGCCTGCCCCATACATATGTACATATAAAGACTAATCAGTTAAATCATAAATTTATATATTTTATTTCATTCATTTTATTTTGTTATGAATAATTGTACTGCCTCTCACGGGGCTCCATGATTGGATTTAAATAAAATATGTCTATGTCTATGTACATGCATTTTCAAGAAATTTTGATGAGAATCTAAAAATTGATTTATGATGTTCGTAAGAAATCCACCTGGAGTGTGTCACATTAGTCCTTGTGTTTCTACATTTAACCAGGAGATCCACTTTTAGGGTCACAATTCCATCTTGGTTGGTCTGATATTTTGACAAGATTTTTTAAGTTATTGATACTTTTTTTAACTGGGAAATGATGTACAAAATGTAGAAGACCTACAAATAAACAAACATACATGTACTTAATTGTTTTAAAGTTAAATCTCAATAATCATGATAATGTTTCATTTCAAAACAATTTGATTCAAAATTAGATTAAAACATGTGGTAAATCATCATGTTCTTCTGCCAGCAAAAATCAGACCTGAGTCAATGAACAATAACTCAAAATTGCATTTGTGTGTTTTTATACATACATGTTATAATCGTAAATTATTTTCAACTTAATCAATTTTGATAAAATACATGTAGTTCTTAAATATCAATGATACATGTACACTGTACTGAGTTTTCAAAAGTAGAAAATGAAAAAAGTTCTCAATAACAAAAAAATGATTTAACCTTTTGTAAAAGAACTAAGAATAATTTGCATTTGACTTTGAAGACCGCAGAATTCTTTATTTAAAACTTGGTCTGCGCAGAATACACAGCTTCCCATAAATAGCGAACAAAGACAAAACAATAGCCAGAATATCATAAAATCATTATTGTGGATGCATTGTGATGCACCATTTTGTCATGGAAAAAAAACGTTATGTATACATGTATATAATCAAGGGATTTGTTTGAATCTTATGTATTTAATTTTTCTTGCAAAGCCTATATTGCATTGTTCACGTAAAATATCATGTATTATACGTTAATTATGTATTTCTACTGTTGTTTTGTTATATTATTTGTTTTTGTCACAAACTCTGTCTAGATGTTTATATGACAATAAATTTGATTTGATTTTTAGTCTTGCTTGGGCCAATGCAAGACAGCAAGCAGTGACCTCTGGTCATGTTGAAGACTGCTGGCTGTTTTCCATTGTGATTTTTTAAATTGCCGTTTATTTAATGTTGGTTGTGTGACGTGTACTTTTCTTCCACATCTCTTTATTGTCTATGTATATATATCAATTTGGATATACATGTATTCCAATTAGGATGCAGTTATATACCAATAAGGCCATTATAAAGAAAAATATGCTAGATAAATCTCAGCCCCCTCATTTTAAATTTTGGGGAAATTTTGTTGAATATGGCAAATTTTTCTGTAAAATGGCAGAATATTTTATCAAAATAGATAAAAGAAAAAACTTGCCTACCCGGCCCCATGTTTTCAAAAAATTTGGGCAAGAATCTATGAATTATTTTATTACGACCTAATGAATGAATAGAAATCACCAAACCAACCAAAATATAATTCAACCAAAGCATACCCACTGTGGTCTTGCTTCAATGATTTCCTATACATGTATTATATTGTTTTATGTGAAGGCCTCTAGTGAGATTAACATATTGTATTGTTAAATGAGTTACCTTCGTTAAATAAAGAATTTAGTTAGTTAGTTAGTTAGTATTCAACCAAATTTTTCTGCCAAAAAAGAGGCATGGGCCCCTTGGCTCCCCTCTTTATTTTGCCACTGCCATAGAATTGTATAATAAAATATAGGTCTTTGATTTAACTAATGAGCTCTTTAACAGTAACCAGAGTGTGTACATGTATCATATGAGGCATGAAATTCTCTGAACCAGAAATATATCACTTAGTATATGATTTGTTATACCTGGTAGATCAAAAATTTCATCTCCATTTGCACTTTCTAAAATCATTAAGCTACCATTACAAAAATCATTGAAAATATTACACAAGATTGCAATACCAATTTATATTTATATGAAACATCAGGTAACATTTTTAAAACCAGGTAAAAATTATTGATACACTGTTACATTATATTCTTATATAACATGCCAGGATCCGGTTCAAGTTGATAGTTATTAAGGCTCTACATGTACCTCATGCTTCAGGTAACAGAATTTTTTTTACAAATTTATCTATTACCGTAGTGTTAAAACTTTATACAATGCTTTTTATATTTCTGACAAATACACTTGTTTTCTATCAGTTGAAGCTATAGACTGTCAGAAACAAGTCAGTGGCGGATCCAGGAACTTGGAACCCCCCCTTTCCTCCAATTTTTTTCAATTTTTGTGTAGATTTTCAGCAAAATTGGTCTGGAACCCCCCCCCCCCCTTGGCCCACAGAACCCAGTATGTGGAACCCCCCCTTTCTAAAATTTCTGGATCCGCCCCTGCAAGTAACAGATGAGTGTAAATTATAGCATGTGATGGTCATGTGATGAACATATTGAATAGTAAACTGTTGTAAACATACATATACATGGACATGGTACTTTGGATTTAATTGGTTTTGATGGGGTATCTAATTTCCTGGGTCACTAAAACCACCAAAATTGATACCCCACAAATAAAAATGAAACCACAGTCATGACAGTATACATGTAAATATTTTGTTTTATATTTTAGACTTGAAATTTTCAACAATGGCAAGTTTTGAACAGACCTCAGCCTCGTCCCGACCAAGTGAAGATGTACCAAAGTTTCCCATAAAGAGAATGGAACCATCGATCCAGAAATTTGTTAAAGTCATAGAAATAGACCTGGAAAGATTGCACAAACACAGACTTAACATTGAGAAGGTTTGTATTCATTGATCGTTATGCCCCTTTAGTCATGTTAGTGGCATTGTCGGAAACCCACGGGAGATTACATTCTACCTCCTTCATCACCCATAGGACCATCATCCATCACGAGGGTTTCCGACGATGTGTAAGTGGCAGTTATTTACTGTTCTACAGTTTTTGTCTCGCCTGCGACGAATAGTCGCGGAAGGCGAGACATAGGTATTACTTTCCGGCGGCGGCGGCGACGGCGGCGGCGTCGTAAACTTTTTTGTAAGACTTTTGTGGACAATGAATTGCTTGAAAAGTATAATAGGTAGGCATCTGATTTTTGGTATATAGACAGTTCAGGTTATGGTCTACGCAACTGTCACCATGCCATGTGACCATGACCCCATTTTCACGCTCCAGAGACTCTGTGAACTTAGGTCTTTTTTCAGGCCGTAAACTTTTTTGTAAGACTTTTGTGGACAATGAATTGCTGGAAAAGTATATTAGCTAGGCATCTGATATTTGGTATACAGACAGTTCAGGTTATGGTCTACACAACTGTCACCATGTTTTGTAACCCTGACCCCATTTTCACGCTCCAGCGACTCTGTGAACTTAGGTCTTTTTTCAGGCCGTAAACATTTTTGTAAGACTTTTGTGGACGATGAATTGATGGAAAAGTATATTAGCTAGGCATCTGATATTTGGTATACAGACAGTTCAGGTTATGGTCTATGCAACTGTCACCATGCCATGTGACCCTGACCCCATTTTCATGCTCCAGTGACTCTGTGAACTTAGGTCATTTTTCAGGCCGTAAACTTTTTTGTAAGACTTTTGTGGACGATGAATTGCTGGAAAAGTATATTAGCTAGGCATCTGATATTAGGTATACAGACAGTTTAGGTTATGTTCTACGCAACTGTTACCATGCTGCGTGACCCTGACCCCATTTTCACGCTCTAGTGACTCTGTGAACTTAGGTCTTTTTTTTTCAGACAGAAAACTTTTTGTAATACTTGTGTGGACAATGGATTGCTTGAATAGTATAATAACTAGGCATCTGTTATTAGGTATACAGACACTTTTTGTTTTTATATCAAGAAACGAAAGCTTAGGTAGTTGATATTAGTGATGCTGCCGAGACATAATTTTAGTGGCCACACTTGTTATGAAAATAAATAACGTAACGCTGAAACTGTTTCTTTATTGAAAATATGATATATAAAACGAATCATTCATAAAACTTTGGCCAATATACAAGTGTACATGATATACAAATTAAAAATATTCTCTGTCCGTAATTCAAAAAATTCATTTATATAATCTAATCATGATAATGGCCAACACCAATTATAATATGTTATTTGATTTAAATAGTACAGCAGACTCCAAGACTGGACAAACTTAAACAAAGAACAGATCAACACAACACGTACAGTCCAACAGATTGTCTGTAATGTCAAAGAAATTGAGAAGACAAGACGTCAGGTTCAGGAAAGTGATCTAGAAAAATTTGATTCTAAAATATCAGCGATGAAAGATGCAGCGCTCGCATCAGTTAAGGAATTTGTTGCCATTGAGAATGCATATTCTAGTTCAGAGTTTGAAGATGGTAGGACATTTTATTAATATAAATAGCAGAGAAGTACCAATAGGGCATTCCTATGTTGGAAGTCAGAGAAACAAATTGAAGAGCTACAAAACTTCAATGCAACATATGCATATCTGAGCTAAACATCCTAAATTATTTGAATGAGTGTTAAAATAATTTTGTACTTTTTTGAGGATACTTTAGATTAGGGAGCAACCATTTGATTTTTATGGTGGGGGGGGGGGGGGGGCTATGGTGAAATTTGAAATAAAAAGGCAGGACAGTGCTTTGAGTAAAAAAAAGGCAGGATGGTATTTTTGGCTAAAAAAATTATAGTTGCTTTAAAAATAAGAAAGAATCCAGGCTCAACTTTTTCCGAAAATAAAAAGGCAGGACGAAGAATTATATCCATTTGTTACTGCCTGAAGTTTAGTTTAAAATTTTTAAGCATAATCAAAATATACATTTTAATACATATTCCAGTTGTTCATAAAAAACACTGTAATGTTTGGTGTTCTTTTGTAACATAAAATAGTGTCCACTATGAAATATTGTCCAGAGTGGGTATTCATTTCTATGATAAAGTCCAAGGACGGAATAAAATGCTTAAGAGATATGAAATTTTGTCATCTGGATTTTTCAGTGTTAAGCATAGCAGGGTAGACACAATTTCATAGGACATTGTTTTGCTTTACACTTTATTTACAAAAAAATTATTATATTTATTCATAATAAAGAAGAAAAACTTGAGAAATAAAGTAAAATAAATATTTGATTTGCTATTATTCATCATTAATTATAAACAATGATAAAGGAGCATTCTGATCTCAAAGTCCATTATAAATATTGTACAATGAAAATACAATTATAAGTCAGTAGCATCACAATTTCAGCTGCTGTAAACCAACTTATTTTCGTGACTACTTTATTTCACATTTATATGTCAGAAGTTGATTTTGTGGCCTTTTATGTTTGCCTTTCTTTGTAACAACTATGAAATTACTATAAAAAAATTAATCCTTTTGCGATGATTGATTTTCACGAATTTTTGTTACTCATGAAATATTCGAAAAAAGAATCGCTCGCGAATATTAGTTGGTTTACAGTATTTCAAGGAGAATGAAGACACGTACACATACCGGTTTTTGAGACTAGCATTATGAACTCGTGTAAAAATAAGAATGAACTCTATAACTTTTCATTAGAATTTCTTATAGCCAACCTTAATCATCCATTACTACAAAGCAAAGAGAATGGAGACTTGAATGAGGAAGTAATATCAGCCGGAGTCCAGCAGTTACACGTCCAACCCAACCAACAGGAAACAGAGACTCTGGAATCATGGGAAAATTTACATCAGGTTTGTTATACCCCATGCAAACAAAGTTTGGGGGTATATAACATTTTTAAGAATCATCTTTTGTTTGTCTTCCAGAATTCCGACCAGTACCTCCCCGTGGTGAAAGACGGGCCCTGCATCTATCGATAACAAAAGATACTATGGAGCAGCTAACACTGGCGGTGGTGTGTCATGGGCTGGACGACCCATGGTACATAGCGAGTCTTTAGCAGTTTTACTGCTATAGTCGATGCAGAGGGGCATTCCCCTAGTCACGACTATAAATACCCATCATCATCATCTTGTGTTTGTCTGTCTGCCTGTCAACAAATCTCACAAGTGTAAGAAGCAAAGAGGCACTAATGGGGCATTCGAGCGGAAATCAACAACGCGAACTCAAGTCGTAACAAAAGTGAACTCAGGTGCTCTGGAAGAGTAAGTGGTTCCTTCCTGCTAAAGCACACCTGTCCTGTTGCTAATTTCCAATTCAGTGTGTCAAATCCGGTAATGGAAGATAAAACAAATTTCTTCGACAAACCGACATCTTCACTCATTTGAGAGATAGAAATCGCATATTTGTCTACAAGTGCATTGTGTCTACTGTAAAATTTTTTGAGTGAAAACAGTAACTCCTATTAAAACGCTAAATGGATTCTAATGAAACTTCATAAATGGAGGAGTGCAAGAAGAATTTTCATTGCTATCAGATATCATTCAGAGGAAATAATTGGCCTCTTATTTTCATACACTCCAGTCTGAATTAAACATTATTTGTCTCATTTTTAAGAATAAATTCAAAGAAGTTCAAGTTGGACATTCAAACAGAGGTTTGAAATACTAAAAAGAAGAAACCAGTGGACAACTAAAACAGCAATTTAAAAAACAAAACACAACACAATAAAACTAAGAAAAAATTAACTGCCAGCAATGTGAAATCATACTTCTAAAAAGACATTCTATTGAGATGCTAAAAAAACAAAACAGTTCTTAGTTATTGTATTAAAGTTTTTTAAGTACTGAAATTATTTTTTGTGCATAGTACAATTATTGAACATTTTGAGTGTTTTGCAGTTTTGAATTGGATAATTTTATAAGGATAACCCTTTAATATTCTTATGCAAAAATTAAGAAATATAGCTTCTACAACGCGATCGAGTTGATTATGAAATTTCTAACATTAAGGGAAATAAATTTGATTATTTTAATGGCGAGGCTTGCCGAACGATTGAAAATATCAAATTTATTTCCCGAGATGTTAGAAATTCCATAATCATCAAGAATTTAGTTGTAGAAAGTTTTTCTCTAATGTTTACAGGTAAAAAGTGCAAAAGATTGATCATTAATTGCACGTGCAATTACGCTCAGAACAAAATTTTCTTTAGAGGTGAGAAATATTTTTCCAACACTGGTTGAGAGGTTGATAAATCGGACGAAAATTAGAGAAATCTTACTTCATCACACAATCATGTATATGGTAAGAGAATTTTGAAATTAATGTTGTTTTTTTTATCACAAAACTCCAGTTGCCTATAGAAACACATAGAATCTGAAAGATTTGTTAAGATATATCAGGGAATAAAAGGACATCCAAGTCTTGAAAATAAAATTTGTTTGTGCCTATCATACATGAAAAAAATGATTTACATTATTGTCTTGCAGAGTTTAGAGGAGCTGAATTCTATGATCCATCATTTTTCTGCAGAAGTACACGTAAGTATTGATAAACAAAAAATGACGGTCTGCAGGAAAAAAAACAGGCAAAGTCAACTCTGGACCAGCAAATTTGTTAATTTACAACAGAAATGTTCAGTCGGTCCGGCAGTATTTTTGTTTTGATCTGACACGACAAAAATAAATTTTGCAAAGACTGAGATAATTTCTTTTAACTGGACAGGTGTTTCATTGACTTAAGATTTTAGTAAAAACATATTTTATTTGCTAATACATGAATACATATAATTAGCAAAAAGGATAGAGACACAAGTTATACCAACTTACGTGGTCTTCTCCTTTTGACTTTAGATATACTGTATAATCCTTTGTTTTCGTTAGGATAAAATTTTGTGGTTAAGACCAAAAAACTAAGCTGATGGGGACAAATACTCATGTTTTTTTTTCGTTCTGCATTGTCTTGCAGCATCACAAAAATTTCCTTCACAGTTTTCAGCCAACTACATATACATGACACAGCCTCTTGATATTTGGCATGTAGATTCCTCCTGTAGTACTATATTGTGTAAAGTGATCTTGTAGCCATAACTCATGTAGTTATTGTTAACCAAATGTTTTAAGACGCAGGCGACATATGTCTTCAAGGGAAGACCACCATTTTACTTAATTATGTCTCCCCCCACTTTTGTGGGAAGTCGTGTCCGTCTGTCTGTCTGTCCGTCTGTCCGTCACAAAGTTTGTCAGCGCAACTCCTCTGAAACTACTGAACCAAATTCAACAAAACTTGGTATATAGGAAGGACACCATATGTAGATGTGCATCTTTCCTGGAAATTTTGATCCTTAAATTTTTGTGGGAGTTATGGCCCTTTGAACTTAGAAAATTGCTGAAAATCCTCATGTATCATCTTGTCAGCGCAACTCCTCTGAAACTAAAGAAACGAATTCAACGAAACTTGGTATATAGGAAGGACGCCATATGTAGCTGTGCATATTACCATGAAATTTCGATCCTCAAATTTTTGTGGGAGTTATGACCCTTTGAACTTAGAACTTTTGGGGGAAACAGGGGGAGACATCGTTTTTATAGGCAAAAACAAACTTTAATTTTAAATACTCTTTTGAACTAAATATTTTGAATTCATGTATATTTCATTCTTTTGATTTCTCTTACTAACAAAATATACAAAGTTAAATCCCCCAAATGATTCTGCCTCTACAGTATATGAACAGCTGAAAATACATTTAGATAGGTTGAAACTTTCTTTATGAATGATCAGAGCTACATGTATCATGTATAAATTGAAAATTCAAAAACATAGCTACATGTGGATACATTTTTCATGATCGACCATAGCTATCATTGACAAATTAAACAATCAGAAACATAAGTTGAGAGGCAAAGGCTAGCTAAAGTGTAACATGTACAATTTAGTAAAATACTTCAATTCAGAGATATTTAACAGGGTGCTGACTTTTTGTGAAATAATTGCAAATTTGTTATACCAGTAATTTTATTTTTAGTCCCAACAAGAGAAGATTGACAACATAGAGGACAACTTAGAATCAGCTCATGAAAACATCAACCAAGGAACACGATCTTTAGCTCAAGTAGGTATTTTGACACTATAACACTGAAATATTCTAGGAATAAATATGTTGTAAATTAATTTCCCTGCTAATAATTACAATTTTCTTATTTGAATTATGTCCCTTACCTTAGATAAATATCAAGATTATTATGTAAAGAATAATGTTTAAACACAGTCTGGAATGACAAGCATATTTAATGTGTGATGTGGAAGCCCTAAAGTTTTCACTTTGTCAATCCAACTGTCTGTCTGTCTGTTTCTTCATAAGTCTGTCTGCTTACCTATAAATCTGTATCAATACTCGTACTTAAAACTCAAAAGCTTTAAAAGTTTCTTCTTGCAAATTCCAATCAGTACTTTCCCCTGGGTGCAAGATGGACACTGTTCCATCAATAACAGCAGCTTACACGTTCAGTGGTGTGTCATGGGCTGCACTACCAATGGCACATAGTGAGTCTCAGAGGCTATAAAGCCTGTAGTTGTCAATAACAATGTTTAATTTATCTTAACTGACTCTTCAAATTTGCTTTAAGAAACTTATGCAGGCATAATCTTTTGAGAAAACAAATATAAAATATATTTTTATATACATGTATTCTTATTTGGACAGTCAAATTTAGAGTACTTGTTGATTCAGATGAGTTGTTGCCCATTAAGCTTTCATTTGAAATGGAATTATAATTAATAGTCCTTGTTGGAAAAAAAACTTTCAGTGTAATTACCCCTCAGGGTACCGTAGGTCTTGAGGTTACAAACGATTTGGCGGGAAAAATAAACATGGCTACTGTTACTAGAAATTTAACATGGGTTAAAGTCACCTTATAGTTTATATGTAACATTGAAAATATAACAGATGGGAAATACATGTATTTATTTGTACATTTATTGCCTTTTCAATTAAAGAACTATGAATTATTTTGTAGGCATCAAAATATAAAGCCGGCATCCTTCCAGTAGCTGGAGCAGTTTTAGGGACTATTGTAGGAGGCCCAATTGGACTTGTAGCTGGTGCTAAAATAGGCCTAGCCATTGGAACTATTGGTGGAGTTGCAGGTTTGTAGAAACAAGGCTTTGATTACAATTATTTGGCGTTCGGTTTGATATAAATGTTTATGAAGTTTATATTACTGTTTATTCATTTATTTTCAAGGGTGCTATTTTCATGGTTTGCCTCAAAAGGACATTTAATTGAATTATTTGATTCATGTTGCTTACAGGAAGCAATGTAAAAATGACTTTGTTGAATTGTAGTTTCCTTGTTGACTATTACCCAAAAATGTGTAGGATTGTTTGTCATGAAATGCAGGTAATCATATCTGACAGCCATTTGAATTCTTCAAATTTTAGTAAATTTTCAACTTTAATGCAACAGCAGGGATCACAGTGGCCACATTTGTATTATAAATGTTATAGTTTTAAATGTCAACTTAAGGCAAAATAAGAAATATCCTAGATTCTCATTCCTTCCCGCCCCCATTTTCTCAGCCCCTCAAAAAACATTATTTTGATCTTTTGGCAAATTATGTCTGTTGTTTGGACTTTTTCTTTAAACTGACAGCATATTTTATCAAAATGGATAAAAAATAAAAAAACAAAATTTGCCCGCCCGCCCCATATTTTCAAGAAATTTGGATGATAATCTAGGAATAATTTTATTATGGCCAAAGATCTGCAATTATTTTTATAGCATGAATTAAAATTTCAGTGGTTTTTCAAGCTTAGCCATTTTCTATCATTAAAGGAGATATGCACTTGAAAATAAAAGTAATTAAATGTTCCCCAAAAAAGATCTCTCTTGTTAGAAAAACATAAATAAAGTTCAATCAAAGAAAAAAATCATATCTACATGAGTTGGTTTTCAAGATATAAGGGTTGAAAAAATTGGCGGGAAATTGGACTGCTCTGAATTTTTTATAAGAAACAATTACAATTTACAATTAGAAACAGTTTTTGACCTTTTAAGCATGGAAATAATAATCAAATCTTGCTGAAATTTGTAATACATGTATGTAATTATTTAGACATGAAATTAGAAATAATGGAAAGAAAACCGGGGGTCAATGGGTAAATTATTTCCGATGCTTTTTAATGGATAAAGGCAGAGGATATTGAAAAATATTCACAATATTCAAAACCACATGATTGTATCTCCATTCATCAATTTTCCTTGTTTTATTTCAGGATTTACAGGAGGAAAATACATAAAGAAAAGACAAGACAATATAACTAACATTGAACTGAGCAATCTCAGCGAGAAAGACTCATCATGTTGCAACACCATGAAAACTGAACATAAGGAATCGACTACCAAAAGTGATTCATGGTGGCCAAGTATGAAATAAAAGTGTGCATGTACCAATGTGAAACTCAATTTTGTTGCAATACTTAAACCATGTGATAATTGTAGGAATTCCTCCTGATGGCAATCTTGGAAATGGAGATTGCCATGAAAATTCCAACTTGTTTCAAGGTATAATGGGTAGCCTGTCCTTGCCTACAGCTTGGAAATGAAGAAATACAGTGTCTAATCATACAAGAGAGAGATTTATATAATTATAACTTGCAAATTGTGTATTTTTTGGAATTTCACATTCATACTTATTTTCTGCTGTGATAGTTGTGCATATGTATATTGTATATAGACATGTGGCCATTGATGGGAAATTTTGTTAGTGCCATTTGATGATTATTAACTTGCATAATATCCAATATATTTTTACATCTATTTTATATTAAAGACACAGGTGAACCAACGTCTTTAATGTCATGTTTCCGAAGAAGCTAATGTAGTGGATGCCTTAATTGGTATGCAGGGTTGTTGGATAGTAAATTAAAAAGGTGTTGATCGAAAACAACACTCCATTGGTAAGCAGGGTTATACTTTATTTATTTATCTATTTTATATATGTAAATCCAGCACATATCCTTGCCATGAATGCATCAAGGTTAGTGAGGACACCTGTCATGTGACCAAAAACAGCAAAAAATGCAAAAAACAAGTGCTAATGTCACAAATACTTTGATACTGGTGTTAAATTGTTTCATTTAATAAAACTTAATAAAAATGAATTAATTTTAAAACAAACAAATTAAACAACCATTCCTTCATTAATATAATTTATAAATAAAGCAAGGGAGATAATTCACTTGAAAAATGACAAAAAAATTACAAAGATTTGTATTGTAGACAGAAAACTAAGCTGGTGACCCCCAGTTTTTATTGTTTATTTCAAAATATATTGTATTTCATTGATTTTTATCAAATAAAAATAAAATTTGAATTTGTAGATTTTTTCTGCAACAAGATTTTATGCTAATTATTTGGCCCTAGTTACCTTTATAATCTATAGTAATTTTGGAAAACTTTTGAGCCTAAATCTTGAGAAAACAAGCCTGGAAAGGGGGTCCAATTTTTTTACACAAGATAAAGTATATTCCTAATACTAATATTAAAAAAAAAACTGGAAATTCTGCATTATTTTTTGGGTCAGGTGTCCTCACTTACCTTAAACAATAATTTCAAGGCATTACTTTCATGTATAACTTGAAAACTGATCAACTTGATCACTGATGAAAATGATCTCATGTTATTTAGTTAGAGGTATACGAAAAAATGTATTCAAATTAAAATGTGGTCTATACTTTATTTTTACAATGTATTCCTTGTTACATGAAGTGACGAGTTATTATGTTTTACACTGTTTTGTCTTTGTCTGTTTTTAAAGCTTCTTCAACCTATTCTCAGAAAGTGTAAATGAAAATGCTTTGAAATATAACGGGATGATTTGATGCCATCAGACCTGTTTCAGTGCTCCTGGGGGGGGGGTGGGGGGGGGGGGGGGAGGGAGGGGGGGGGGAATTTCAATTTTTCTCATGATTTGTACCTGTTTTCCATTAAGACATTTATGTTTTGGTCTCCTTGCAATGCAGAGTGAAATAAGTATTACCAGCAGCAGTGTGTTAACGTGCAACGTAAAAGTTTTATGAGCATCTCCAAATTTCAAGAACTATCATTCCTAGGTTCATTAATCTCAGTCTGCATATGCCCTAGTAGTAGCTCAGCTTAGTTGTATTCCCCAACTTTTGACCTTGACCTTGATTTTCTGGTTGAATGACTTTGATAATTTTCAAATCATACATGACCGGGGGGCTACTTATAATCAATGGTATGAGTGTGCGGCAATAAAGGGTCTACTTCAAGAAGGCATCAAGATGTAGAAAAGGGTTAAAAATTCAGTCAAGCTGTTACCAACTGGGTAATAAATATGTGCAAGTCAGTAAATTTCATCTGTTAAATAAAATGGACATTAAATTTTAACCTAAAAATGCTTCTAAAAATGAATGCTCAGGATCTATTTCACCTAAAAAAATTATCCCCATTGTGAATTTTTGTCTTAACCACTATATATACAGTAAAATATATACACAAAAGCATTTTGATATTGTCATAACAGGGTACGATATAAAATGTTGGCTGGCATAACGGGGTATGTTTTTCGCAAATTTCTTGATAATAACAGGGTCCAGTTCAGAACAGACCAACGGCACAGGTACAATGTATACTAAATTATAGGCAGTAGCCCCCCCCCCCTGACTGGGATACATGACATATGATTGCAATGTTAAGTTTTACAAGCACTTCCATATCCAAGAATTATAAGTTGTAGGTTGAAGAAATTTGATATTTTAATGCCCAAGAAGCAGCTTAGCACAGCTGCATCTCCAACTTTTGACATTGACCTTGATTTTTTTACAGTGTTCCCACGCCATCCTTGAATTCAAGGAAACCTGGAAAAGTCCTTGAATTTCATTTCAATGTTAAAAAACCTGGAAAATCCTTGACTTTTATCCAATATCCTTGAAAAACCCTGGAATTTTGTAATATGCAGATTTGTTGAACATTTGATAAAAAAAGGCTGAAAAATATTAGATTTTAAAATTTTTTGCAGACTATTTTAATCCTTGAAAATGACTTCAATACCCTTGAAAAGTCCTTGAAAAACCCTTGAATTTTGTGTCCAAAAAATAGTGGGAACCCTGTTTTTAGGTTGAGTGACCTTGACAATTTTCAATATTTAACATCACCAATGATTAAGTTTTGTGAGTATCTACAAAATCAAGAACTACAAGTCCTATAATAATGTTGATTAAACTTGGTATGCACATGCCCCAGTAGTAGCTTAGCATAGCTGCATCTCCATCTTTTGACATTGACCTTGATTTTTTAAGGTTGAGTGACCTTGACAATTTTCAATAATTAACAACATCAATTCAGTTTTGTGAGCATCTCCATATCTCAAGAACTACAAGTCCTAGGTTGATGAAACTTGGTATGCGTATGCCCCAGTAGTAGCTTAGAATAGCTTTGCATCCCCATCTTTCGACTTTGACCTTGATTTTCTAGGTTGAGTGTTAATTTGTCATATTAGGCTGTTACAGCTTTAATATTCTCATCTTTATACATTGACTTGTCTTTGATTATTTTCATTTGTATTTAGGGAATGTAAGAGTTCATTTATGATTTTTTTAACAATTAACAATTTAATGAATGTGTATTTGAATAGCTAAATTAGCTCATTCTGCAGCTAAGACATACTTCAGTGTTAACTCTTGTTTATATATTATGTCCAATTTATTAACTTTTTACTTTATTATGTTTTTGTTAATTTGTTAAATTGTTATACATGTATTTGTTATCAATATATTTGTATTGGTTAGTGTTGTTCTATATATAAGTAATATTGTTATACATGTATGTATTTATTAAGTGTCCTGTAAAGTGTTGCAAACCGACATATAGGGGATACTTTATCACTATCAGTTATCTTGCAGGGTCCTGGGGCGTCAGAAAAAATTTCTCTAGTAGGCATTTTTCCGGGAAACTACTCGTCACAGCCTCTTTATATTTGGCATGTAGCTTCCTTCTATAGTACTATATGGTGTAAAGCTTTTTAATGCCAGTATTTCATCTACTTCCTGTTTTCCAACTATTTTAAGACACAGGTGACATACATCTTCCATGAAAGACCGCAATTCTAATGTTTTGTCTTCTCTTGATTTATAACTCAATTTTTGACAACCATATGGAGATTATTTTTTCTCACCATGTTTTGTTCATGCACATGTGTTTTGTTAAAACTGTTTTAATATCACATGTATCATACCCCCTCTTCTAAATTGATAACTTTGGTAAGAGTATCACAGTGACTTGAAATCGGTATGTGACTCAAGTGCCCTTTTGAGGTCTGTTACATTATTCTTCCTATTTTCCAACTTAGTCAATTTTCACATATTAAGTGGTCAATGGTTGAAAATATTTAAAACAGTAACAGTTTTCTTATCAACTTTAATTAAATCTAATTGATTCGATGTTTTGAATGCAACATTGAGCTTTTTAAATTAAATGGCTTGTAAATATCTATTTATAGGGGGTAGCTGGGATATACAGAGGGATCTGTGGCTCAAAGAATTCTTGTCTTTTGCTAAATTTGAATCTAATTATCATGTTTTACTGAAAAATTTGGTCAATTAGTGAATGGAAGAAATGATTTGAATATGGTTTAATAAATGATCTTTGAAATGTATGTTTTGTACAATTCTCCCAAAGGGAGGCTAATTTATAATACATATAAGCAGTTTAATTGTTATTAGTTTCATAAATTGCATTTTGAGTTTTTACACACAATACATTTGTTTAAATAAAATCTACTCATCCTATATTCTTCATACTTTCTTCAAATATCTTAAATTTAAAGGAAGTAGGTATTTTCAGAATTAAAAAAAATACCCATAAGTGGTGCAAGATGATCTATTGACATTTCAAGTTTTTGTTAATAATAACAAATTTTAATTTTATTTATCTTAACTGTACATTTCTTTTCCTAAAGCTAATTTCATTGATTTCAATTGTTAATTAGGGCCCCGCATCAAAGATGCTGATGCCCTATTAGTTTTCACTTTGTTCGTCTGCCTGTCCGTCTGTCAACAATTTTTGTAAAACACAAAAAACTCAAAAACTATAAACAACACAGTTCTCAATTTTTGTACCGCTACTATAGCCCCATTTACATGCACAGTTTTACATACATATGCACTTTTACATAGGTAATTTTACACATGTGTGTAAATACTGCATGTAAATGCAAATACATACCTATGTAGATTTGCACATGGTGTAAATTTACATCACCTCAGGACCAGATGTAAATCTTTATGTGTAAATTTACATATGCTTTTTAATTAAATTTTGTGCATGTAAACGCAATTCAAACAAATGCATAGGTCAATTTTTTCCTTCCTTTGGACCTTGTGACTTTGACCTTAAAGCTATGTACTCCAGAATCCACATGCATCTTTCGTGCATCATAAGCTCTACGAGGTGTAAGTTTTATGAAATTATACCAAGGCGTTTTGAAGTTATGCATGGAAAACCAATATCACTCTACAATATCAAACCTTTTTCTAAACTTGGGACCTTAAATCCTAGTTCCTCCAACACTATTGGCATATTTTATACACCATAAGCTCAAAGCTTAAATATGTGTATTTCTGAGTACAATTATGCTTTGGGAACCAATATCAAACTACCTTTTCTAAGTTTTTAATAACTTGTGACCTTGGCCTTTGACCTTTTTTACCCAATAGGTACAGGCTTCTTCCTAATTTCTTAAGTCGAAAGCTACGATTTGTATTTTAGACGACGGACGGAAGGAAAGCTAAATTTTATATTCTAGTCTATATAATTCGAAATTGTATGTTGAGAAAGTCGTGGGATAACAAGAACATGGTCTAAGTTGCATCAATGTGATTTTCACTTTTAATCTTTTGACACCATAAAGAACAGAAAGTCGTTGTGTTGCATCAATGTGACTTTCACTTTTAATCTTTTGACACCATAAAGAACAGAACGTTGTTGTGTTGCATCAATGTGACTTTCACTTCTAATCTTTTGACACCATAAAGAACAGAAAGTTGTTGTATTGCTGCATTGGTCTTTATAGGTTTGTTAGTTTGTTCGTTATTTGTTTTATGTCCAGTCAATAATATTCCAGTCGTAATCAGGAAACAACAAATCGAATTGTGTGACCCACCCAGAACACAGCAACCATAACACAGACCCATGCATGTTATGCAAAAAGGGCAAATGTACGACCACAACCCAGAAGGAAATCAAACCAACTCACAAAACAGGCCAGTATATACCTCAATGCACCATTATATAAAAGGCTAATGCTGGCGTCACACTGTCCCGATTTTGACATACGATGGACACACGAATGTGAAAATTTCAACTTCGTGCGAAGTTAGTCCCGAACTTGCTAAAAATCAAAATCAAAACCGAAGGGTATACGATTAGAACCGATGGCTAAGCGATCGGAAAAGTAGCACATACGAATAGCTGCGAACCGATTACGATGTTGTAACGATGTTATCAAGATTAGTCGAGAATTAGATCCGAAGGAGACACGAATTTATACGACGGATGTACGACGTCGTGTTTAGTGTACGATGGGTCTACGAAGCATCACGATGGGTATAAGAAGTATGAAATATAATAACGCGATTTGCAATAAGATTATATAATTTAGTCTTTATAAATTGTCCTTTGCAGCCTCTAATTAGTATTTATGGATAACAAGTTAAAACTGAGAAAAATAAAACTAAAGAGATAAGTCTCTCCCGATAAGTTAAAAATAACAAGGTCTTCGCATGGTTTTGTATACTGGCAATATTGTCTTCATATTCTCTGTTGAAACATGGTATAATGGTTCGTGGGTAAACACTTTTATTATAAATTGGACATGTAAAATATTCATATCATTGGAAAGAGGAAGTTCTGCTGCATGGAATAGGCTAATTTTCTTTTAATTTTGATGAGTCATTTTCAGAAAAATACTGTTTAAAGTTGTCAGTTTTAAATAAACGAATTATTTATAAATACGTTCTTTAAAAAGTGCCCTTGGAAACTCTTTAAAATTTTATCCTAATTTAAATTAATTACTTTATTATTTAGTATTGTTAAATAGCAGAGAAATAGCAGAATAAAACAGGTGATTTTCTACGATAATTAGGTGAATTTGAGAGGAGTAATTACCTGTTAAAGGTTACGCAATTTCCTGTTGAAATTTGACGCCCGCTGTCGATAATTGCCGACAAGAACATTTGTTTATTGTGACCAATTTTAATCAGATTGCAAGAATTTGCATTTTTCATCCTTCACCACTGTTTAGTTTTTGTTTAATTAAAATAAAAATAAAAAGTTAAGCTGTTTAAAAATTATACTATTCCATGCTCGAAAGACTCAGTTATTCAGACATATAAGTTTAATTACATTTACTGTTTCCACGTCTGAGTTTACTCGCGTCTTTCACAGCGACGACTCTGTTATTTTGGCCAATTTGTTATGTATAACAGGGTGATTCATATCTCTTTAGTTTTATTTTTCTCAGGTTAAAACGATGGCTCTCCAAGCAATCCCTGCTGTCCCTGATGTCGATCAGTAAGAGTAGATAAGACATTTGATCTAAAGCTAATATGTAGAACAAAAAAGATGACGCTACTTTATCTTGTATTGTTCGTGTGAGTTGACGGAAGCACACATAATCTGAAAACAAGAAGAATATGTTGTAACTATGTAGAAAGTTCAACAATTTTAGCTGTTGCGAACGATTCTTGAACAAAGCGTGTTCACCTTTTAATACATAACTTCGTTACCGGTCCTATACCGGTATCTAAGTCCAAAGGTCCCGTAAATATCTGCGGACCGAAACGGAAAGTAAACTTGATCTCAGTAACCCGTAATGGTGGACTGGCATACAGTACATACCAAAAAGCAGTTTAATAACTATAATTAAGGGTTAAGAAAAAAGTGTGGGAAACTGATATTTCAGTGAAATTCCAAAGTTCAAAGGGTCCTAACTCTGTAAAAAATTGCGGACCGGAACAACGCGTTAACTTGATCATTAACTCATCATGGTAAGACTCACATACCAAAAATCAGTTTAAAGTTTAATATCTATATATGAGGTTAAAAAAAAAGGGGTGTTTATAAAATCCGGACCCGGACCCGGAGCCGGACCCAAAAAACATATATAAAACACGGACCCGGATCCGGAATTAGGGGTTATTTCCGGGTCCGGATTTTATTATTATTTTTGGCATTCAAACATTAAACTCTCTGTTTCCCATACATTAGTAGGTATATTTTTTATTTTCTTTTTCATGTTTTCTTTCATATTGCTTTAGTATCATGTTTTAAAAGTGTCTTTTTGGTTGAGCATCTCTGAAGGTTGGTACTTGCTCCCCTCTATGATCAATATTTTGTTAGAGTCAATGTGCGGTACGACCTTATCTGAACAGTAGGGAGCCGGTTGCCAGCTTAGCATATCCGATGAATCTCAAATAGACGAAATGCACGTCATGCAGGTGTTAGCAAAATTTATTGCCTTATTTTTTCTGATTTTGATATGTATTTAGCTCATTTTTCATACTTTCTTTGTTTTTTTGTCGTTGGCTTCCTCATTTGGGTTTGGAACGATTTTCTAGTCATACAAGTTATGGATAAAAATATGACAAAACGAACAAGACGACATTTTTATTGTACATACATTTACACATTAACAATAACATTTACAACAATATTTAATTTATTGATAGAAGAGAGAAAAGTCAGTCATAATAATAAATATACAAGACAGATTTAAAGACATGAAAGACAAATGTAAGATTCAGGTTCAGTTTTCAGTCCAACACAAATGTAGTGGAACCATCTATTGCACGAATCGCATTGTATCCACTCGGCAATTTTGTCTTCATTTGCACAGAACGGAAATTCACATATTTTTTCCTTGTTAGGAACCCCAGAGCTCAGAATTCGTTGTTTTATGTGATGACGGTAATTCCTAACATGACATTGGCGCATTACCAGTGGAGAAATTCCGATCATGATAGCGTCTGCAATCTGTAAATTAAAAGGGGAAAAATGATATACATGTAAATGTATGCTCAATATTTCAATTTCGCTTCATGTTTGTCATCAGATTTCTCGAAGATGTTAGAGAACATATAATCTAAATTAAAATACATGTAACATGTCTTTCTATAAAAATTAATAAGCATTTGTACAATGGCCCTACAATGGGATTTACATTAAAAGCGATTTACTAGTAAGCTGGTTGACCAATAAGGATAAATAAATAAGTTTTAAAAAAAATCGTTCGTATTGCATTCTTATTCAGTTTATTACTTTTCTAAAGTGTTCATAATTACCATTAGTGCAAATATCCCACAACTATTGGTGTCGGTCTGTCTGTTTGAATATATACTGCGTCCAGTCCATCCTCCTTTCAAGTTTTCCTCTAACTTGTCTCCTCTTGTTTCCATGAATTTTCTGGAAAAAAATAAGACATCATAAATAAAAATACGTAATCATATAAAAATGTTCTGCATGATAAAGTTTCTCGAGTTTCCTTCCTTATAAGTTGAAACATAAATTAGACAGTACTTACATCCACTTAAGAATTATGTCCTGTTCATTTACCAAACCTGGTTTTGAATCCAATACAGACACCTCCTTAGATAATGTGTCTGCAAAAAGGAGTTTCTGTTTCTAGAAAGTAGTAAGTCTTGTAAAACATCGGCTCTTTTTTTAGGATATTTCTTTCTTCCGTTGTTTATCCAACGATGCTGATCAGAAACCCAGTCACCTGAAATAAAACCCTTGAGTCTTTAAGTATTTTTCAGATAAAATTCATAGTGTCTTTTACGAATAGTCATTATATATAAAAAAAATCGCTTGCCAATGATTTTGTTGTTGTCAAACTTTTGAATTAGCTTCTGCGAATTCTGATAAAACGATTTACTATAATACCTTTTTTGACTCTTCGTCCCAACTGTAGATGTAGACTCCGTCGCCTTTTGGAAGGACCGCCGGCACATTTGAGATTTTATCTGGAGTTGCATGATCTGAGAAAATTATTAAATGTTGGAAATTGAACTAAACATTGCACATGTGCGCCGGCAAATTAATTGCATATTGATTGTATCAATTTTACAATGAAATACTATGATAAAAACTATTTATTTCTAAATTCATGTAAAAAATAAAGTAACAAACTTTCAACACTCAAACTCATAAAGAACTTTAAGTCATTTTAATAAATAAAAAGTAAATTAATAAACAAAACTAAAATATCACCAAACTTACTGAAAAATGCAATAACTTCTTCTGCTGTAAGCGGGCTTTCTTTTTGATGATATATAATTGCTTCTGTCATAGCTATAGTTCAATACTGATTTCGTAAAAGACGGTGGTGACCGTTATATGCCAATCGACGTGTAACTTCAAACACCTGTGCATCGACTAGCACTAATGGGTTATTTGTTAAAATACTTATTATCCGTTAACGTAATATTTGCTCATAGTTGCCGTTAAATATCTGTAAAGCGCGTCAGGTGAATTTTAATACACCTCCTGTTCATTTCCGATTTCGATAATTGATCGTTGTCACCTTTCTGCAACTTGCCAAGTTCTGATCACAATTAGAAAAAAAATAGCCGGAAAAACAAAATGACATTTGTCAATTTGGCACCTCGAAATATATTAAAACTTTTTTTTATATATTTTTATATTTTTTGTTTAAATATATTAAAACTTTTTGATAATTAAAATTTTGTACTTTTTAATATATATTTTTTTGTCGTTAAATATGTTGTCTTCCATTATTTATTATCCTAAAAAGGATCTTTTATCATGGAAAATAGCGTAAGCACGTGAAATTGGCAAAATACTTCACTATCATATGTTGGTTATCTTTTGAGGTTCTTGAAAATATAAAATCCGGACCCGATATTTTGGGTCCGGGTCCGTATTTTATATATGATTTTTGGGTCCGGCTCCGGGTCCGGGTCCGGACTTTATAAACACCCAAAAAAAAGTGCGAAAAAGTTATTGTGACAGCGAGACGGCCGGTGTCGCATAATTATAGGTCCGGGTCCGGCCGGACCCGTAATGTTAACATTTTGGGTCCGCCTTTGGATTATTTTTGTCTATAAGTATTGGTCCGGGCTTGAAAAAATATACATGCTTCTATTTCAAGATAACAATAGAAACTATTTTAGTTCATTTTACAATTACAAACAGTTGTTCCAAGATAAGATATAATCAAACCCAATTTTAGTTTGAGTTTTGTCATTTTCAATCAATTTTTGATAGTCTCAGTAGAGTTCATAAACGACTTGTACGCCCGTTTGTGCGTCATTTTGTCTTTTTTCTCATATTTGAATGTTTACATATATACAAGTTTCTTTTTATTTTATATACAAATTTGTATTGAATGATATAAATTTTATTCATTTGATTTTAATTCAATTTTTAGTCGTTTGCTGAAATAAAACGTGTTTTTTCTTGTTAAAATCTTGTTCTGAAATTGAACCTATGTAAGTAATAAGTGACAATAGGAGTTGACTCATCAATACATGTATTTATAAAAAAATAGTAATAAATCAAATGCATTTACCTGCTTTACCTATTCCATAGACCCTACATACCTGTCTCAAATAATTCACACCTATTACAGCTGATAAATTGGACCTCCAGCTGGCTATTTCAAACTATTCGGCAATCAGTTACATATAACAGTCCGACATTTTTTTTAAATGGGAAGTGCCGAAATTGCCAGGGCGTGACGAAAATTTCTGATATCAACAGTACATATATTTTTTTAATCATTATTTATGCATTTTTACTAGATACTGTATAACTTTTTAGAAAGTATGAGATGATTATTTTTCATTAAATTATTATTAACAACTTTATTTGCAAATTACACCCATGGGGGGGGGGGGTCAAGCAAACACAATACAACATAAAACATATTTACATTCAAACAATGACATGTAATTAATTAGATAAGAACTTTGACCGATATGGACCCTATCTTCGCAGTTCCAAGGACTGCTTTATAAAGTCATTTATAAATGGTACAAGTTCATTTTCAGCAGATAAGATAACAAGTAGTTGCTGGGCAGGTTCTAATTCTAAAAAGTTTGATTTAATATTAGATATATTATTATAAAGAGTAGATCGAAAAACTGAATATTTTGAGCAGTGTGTAAAGAAATGAAGCTCATCTTCAACTTTCTATTCTCATGAGAATATCTACAAAAACGTTGATTTCTGGGAATATTTTTGTATCTGCCCATTTCAATTTCTAGGGAATGGTCACTAACTCTGTATTTAGTGATCTGCTGTCTTATTTTAAAATGTTGATTAACTATGTAGTCTTCAATCTTAATTTCTTTCATACTCTGAAATTTTATTTTTAAGCTTTACAGAAGATTGAGTAGAATTGTACATATCACTTATAATAGTAAATAATTTAATTCCCAATCCACTCTGGATCAGTTTAAATTTCAGTCTATTGTGCCATACAGAATCAAATGCTTTTTTAAGATCCACAAAGCATGTATCTTTTTCTTATTTTTTATGTAGATATTTAGTAATTAAAGACTTTAAATTAAAAATACTATCAGAAGTTCTATGATTTTTTCTGAAACCAAATTGTTCGTTGGCAAATAAATCTCCAGAGAAGCTGGAAAGTCGACCATTAAGCACAGAGCTGAAAAGTTTTGCTATGCAGTTTTGTAACGAAATCCCCCTATAATTATTTAAATCCGAAGTGTCTTCTGACTTAAATATTAAAACCGTGTAGGACTTTCTCCATTCTGTATGATACTTTCCTACTTCAAGTATAAGGTTAAAGAGTTTAGTTATAGATTTACAAGTTAGAGCACTACTATATATATTTTATTATTTCATTTGCAATAAGATCAGGACCTGCACTTTTTCCATTTTTAAGTTCTCGTATACATCTTTTAATTTCAGTAATTGTGAACGGTTTATCTGTAATATCATTTTCAGATAAAATATTATTATAATTTTTTAAATCAGGTATTTTTTCTTTTTAATTATTTTTTTTTATTGTTTGCAATGTTTGAAAAAAATTATTCTTTATTTGCATTATTCAAAATGAAAAAAAATGCATTAAAATGAACAAAATTACCCATTAAAGGTCTAAATGGTCTGGCAGCAAACATATCTGTTGCAAAATAGTTCGTGCAGCCGCGGGTCAAAACATAGCAAAAATGAAGGTAAGAAAAAAGTAGGGATTTTTTTTTACATTTTGGCTCAATAGATTATACCAGAGCATATTCTTAAAGACACACCAGCGGCGCTCTAGCCAAACTTTATATAAATATGAAGAGCAAATTTAAATACCAATAAACCTCAAATTGTTGAATTGGAGTCCAAATTATGACCGAGACAGTATAAAGAACCTTGTGCTTAGACATTTTAAAATCCATACCTTTGAAGTACCTTAACGTGATTTTGAAATACCTCTAAATACATTTTATTCTACATTTTCAAGTTCTTGTTTGAGGTCATGATTAAGAAATTTCAATATATTTTATTAATCAAACTCAACATCAAGAACATTGACATTGGACTTGTATGGAAACATGGATTTAGAACTGTTGTATTTGATTTTTTTACATCAATCGATAAATGTTTCTTAGCTAGTTGTCAGTAACTTCGAGTGTTCTCAAGAGAGTTCCTCCTTGTCTTGTTGTTTTCGTACAGTATTTTGTCTTAGGTTCTCTCTTGTTGAATTGAACTTTTGTTGATTGAGTTTTACAGTGTGTTTTATATGTTGCTTTGTGCAAGCTTATCAATAGGGGGAAGGTTGGATCCAAAAAACTAGTTTAACCCCGCCACATTTTATATGTGCCTGTCCTAAGCCAGGAAACTTTGACAAAGCCTTTATTTGTCCTTGTCATTCTATGTTAACTGTTTTATGTCAAGAATTGAGTCTTTCGTTGATGATTTAGGGATTGGTTTTGATACTTTTGTATTGTATTATAAGTCTTGGGCCAATGCAAGACGGTAAGCAGTGACCTATGGTCATGTTGAAGACTGCTTGCTGTTTTCCGTTGTGATTTTTTTAATTGCTGTTTGTTTATCTTTGTTGTGTCGCGTACACTTATTCCACATCTCAATATCGTATATGGAAGGTGTTGAATACATATTCAGCAACAATTTATAGATTAAACAGGCTTCTTATGTGAGCTTTTGTAAACACTGGGCGTCTGTCGCCCGTTTGTGTACTGTTAAAATAATTCTTGATTTTTTTTCAAAACTTTCCATTTGCTAGTATTAACAGCAGCCTTCAATGTGAACATTGGTCGTTGCTCGCCATCTTGCATTGGCCCTGGATTGAAAATATAACACACAAGATTCAATATATACCAATCCTAAAATTATCAACGAAAACATATTTCTAGATGTAGAACAATTATAAGCTTTTCAGTATCTTGACTGAAACAATAAAAGATATTTAAACACTTTATTGATAAGCAAGTCAAGATCAGCAAAATATTTAACTGCATAGAATTCATTTTATTAGATGACCTCTCATTTAGCATATGGTTCTTAAAATATGAAAAAAAATGTTTTCGTCTAATAGTTTTAGAATTCAAACGATCAAATTAGGCGATTCAGTATCATGTGAGCCTCTTGTATTAATAAAATCATGAGTTAACACAATTGCTTGTGATAGTAGAGTTAAAGTAAAAACTATACTTATTAAAAGGTGTAATTCTTTTTGGAGAAAAACAGATTCCGTGGAAATAATAGTGAGATAAATCAAAGAAATCTAAAATCAGTTTGGCAAAAAAAGAACCTGACCATAAACATGTTAAAAACTTCAGGGCCAGGAATTTCATACAAAATTTAGCACAAGTGCATACGATGGACTAGTCAGAGATAATCATAAGAATAAAAGAATCTGAAAATTATGTTCAAAATTGTGCTGTTGCAGATGAATGTCATTTCTTTATACATTGAAAAGCTTAACGATCATGATGAATGAATGACAAAAACAAACCTGTTGAAATTTCAACATTCTTAAAACTAATCAAACCGTAAGTTCATATGACTAACTGCTATCAAGTGAAGAATTAATTTGTACCGAATTATCATCATTCATTTGTAATAGCATTGATTATAGACATTTAAAGCTAAACTAGGCAGTAAAGATATATTTTTTTCATCAGTGGCTTTGCTTTATTTATCTAAAATGGTTGATATTTTTTTTTCTAATTATAGTAATTGCATACATGTATTATTCAAATCTATTCGGTTCCATAATATCAACATCTTAAGAGAGCTTCGAACTTATAGCATGTATAGGTTTGACAGTTTACTGGTCCACCTTTCTTTATATGAATAGACCCGGACCTTTAAGTTTGACGGTTTACTTGTCCGCCTTTCTTCATATAAATAGACCCGGACCTTGAAGTTTGACCGTTTACCGGTCCATCTTTCATTATATGAATAGCTCTGGAACTTTAAGTTTGACAGTTTACCGGTTCCCCTTTCTTTATATGAATAGCCCGGACCTTTAAGCTTGACAGTTAACTGGTCCGCGTTTCTTCATATGAATAGATCCGGACTTTTAATATTAATAGCCCCGGACCTTTAAGTTCGACAGTTAACTGGTCCGCGTTTCTTCATACGAATAGATCCGGACCTTTAAATTTGACAGGTAACTGGTCCGCATTTTTTTATATCAATAGACCAAGACCTTTAAGTTTGACAGTTTACCGGTCCACCTTGTATTATAAATTAATAGCCCTGGACCTTTAAGTTTGACAGTTTACTGGTTCCCCTTTCTACGAATAGCCCCGGACCTTTAAGCTTGACAGTTAACTGGTCCGCCTGTCTTTATATTGATAGCCCCGGACCTTTAAGTTGGACAGTTAACTGGTCCGCGTTTCTTCATATGAATAGATCCGGACTTTTAAATTTGACAGGTAACTGGTCCGCATATTTATATATCAATAGACCCAGACCTTTAAGTTTGACAGTTTACCGGTCCACCTTGTTTTATAAATGAATGGTCATTGACCTATAAGTTTGACAGTTTGCTGCTGCAACTTAAGACCCGGACCTTTAAGTTTGACAGTTTACTGGTCCACCTATCTTTATAAATGAATAGCCCTGGACCTTTAAGTTTGACAGTTTACTGGTTCCCCTTTCTTTATACGAATAGCCCCGGACCTTTAGGCTTGACAGTTAACCGGTCCGCGTTTCTTCATATGAATAGATCCGGACTTTTAAATTCGACAGGTAACTGGTCCGCATATTTTTATATCAATAGACCCAGACCTTTAAGTTTGACAAGTTTACCGGTCCACCTTGTTTTATTAATGAGTAGTCATTGACCTACAAGTTTGACAGTTTGCTGCTTCAACTTAAGACCCGGACCTTTAAGTTTGACAGTTTACAGGTCCACCTATCTTTATAAATGAATAGCCCTGGACCTTTAAGTTTGACAGTTTACTGGTTCCCCTTTCTTTATACGAATAGCCCCGGACCTTTAAGCTTGACAGTTAACTGGTCCGCGTTTCTTCATATCAATAGATCCGGACTTTTAATATTAATAGCCCCGGACCTTTAAGTTCGACAGTTAACTGGTCCGCGTTTCTTCATACGAATAGATCCGGACCTTTAAATTTGACAGGTAACTGGTCCGCATTTTTATATCCATAGACCAAGACCTTTAAGTTTGACAGTTTACCGGTCCACCTTGTATTATAAATGAATAGCCCTGGACCTTTAAGTTTGACAGTTTACTGGTTCCCCTTTCTACGAATAGCCCCGGACCTTTAAGCTTGACAGTTAACTGGTCCGCCTGTCTTTATATTGATAGCCCCGGACCTTTAAGTTGGACAGTTAACTGGTCTGCCTTTCTTCATATGAATAGATCCGGACTTTTAAATTTGACAGGTAACTGGTCCGCATATTTATATATCAATAGACCCAGACCTTTAAGTTTGACAGTTTACCGGTCCACCTTGTTTTATAAATGAATGGTCATTGACCTATAAGTTTGACAGTTTGCTGCTTCAACTTAAGACCCGGACCTTTAAGTTTGACAGTTTACAGGTCCACCTATCTTTATAAATGAATAGCCCTGGACCTTTAAGTTTGACAGTTTACCGGTTCCCCTTTCTTTATATGAATAGCCCGGACCTTTAAGCTTGACAGTTAACTGGTCCGCGTTTCTTCATATGAATAGATCCGGACTTTTAATATTAATAGCCCCGGACCTTTAAGTTCGACAGTTAACTGGTCCGCGTTTCTTCATACGAATAGATCCGGACCTTTAAATTTGACAGGTAACTGGTCCGCATTTTTTTATATCAATAGACCAAGACCTTTAAGTTTGACAGTTTACCGGTCCACCTTGTATTATAAATTAATAGCCCTGGACCTTTAAGTTTGACAGTTTACTGGTTCCCCTTTCTACGAATAGCCCCGGACCTTTAAGCTTGACAGTTAACTGGTCCGCCTGTCTTTATATTGATAGCCCCGGACCTTTAAGTTGGACAGTTAACTGGTCCGCGTTTCTTCATATGAATAGATCCGGACTTTTAAATTTGACAGGTAACTGGTCCGCATATTTATATATCAATAGACCCAGACCTTTAAGTTTGACAGTTTACCGGTCCACCTTGTTTTATAAATGAATGGTCATTGACCTATAAGTTTGACAGTTTGCTGCTGCAACTTAAGACCCGGACCTTTAAGTTTGACAGTTTACTGGTCCACCTATCTTTATAAATGAATAGCCCTGGACCTTTAAGTTTGACAGTTTACTGGTTCCCCTTTCTTTATACGAATAGCCCCGGACCTTTAGGCTTGACAGTTAACCGGTCCGCGTTTCTTCATATGAATAGATCCGGACTTTTAAATTCGACAGGTAACTGGTCCGCATATTTTTATATCAATAGACCCAGACCTTTAAGTTTGACAAGTTTACCGGTCCACCTTGTTTTATTAATGAATAGTCATTGACCTACAAGTTTGACAGTTTGCTGCTTCAACTTAAGACCCGGACCTTTAAGTTTGACAGTTTACAGGTCCACCTATCTTTATAAATGAATAGCCCTGGACCTTTAAGTTTGACAGTTTACTGGTTCCCCTTTCTTTATACGAATAGCCCCAGACCTTTAAGCTTGACAGTTAACTGGTCCGCGTTTCTTCATATCAATAGATCCGGACTTTTAATATTAATAGCCCCGGACCTTTAAGTTCGACAGTTAACTGGTCCGCGTTTCTTCATACGAATAGATCCGGACCTTTAAATTTGACAGGTAACTGGTCCGCATTTTTATATCCATAGACCAAGACCTTTAAGTTTGACAGTTTACCGGTCCACCTTGTATTATAAATGAATAGCCCTGGACCTTTAAGTTTGACAGTTTACTGGTTCCCCTTTCTACGAATAGCCCCGGACCTTTAAGCTTGACAGTTAACTGGTCCGCCTGTCTTTATATTGATAGCCCCGGACCTTTAAGTTGGACAGTTAACTGGTCCGCCTTTCTTCATATGAATAGATCCGGACTTTTAAATTTGACAGGTAACTGGTCCGCATATTTATATATCAATAGACCCAGACCTTTAAGTTTGACAGTTTACCGGTCCACCTTGTTTTATAAATGAATGGTCATTGACCTATAAGTTTGACAGTTTGCTGCTGCAACTTAAGACCCGGACCTTTAAGTTTGACAGTTTACTGGTCCACCTATCTTTATAAATGAATAGCCCTGGACCTTTAAGTTTGACAGTTTACTGGTTCCCCTTTCTTTATACGAATAGCCCCGGACCTTTAGGCTTGACAGTTAACCGGTCCGCGTTTCTTCATATGAATAGATCCGGACTTTTAAATTTGACAGGTAACTGGTCCGCATATTTTTATATCAATAGACCCAGACCTTTAAGTTTGACAGTTTACCGGTCCACCTTGTATTATAAATGAATAGTCATCGACCTATAAGTTTGACAGTTTGCTGCTGCAACTTAAGACCCGGACCTTTAAGTTTGACAGTTTACTGGTTCCCCTTTCTTTATACGAATAGCCCCGGACCTTTAAGCTTGACAGTTAACTGGTCCGCGTTTCTTCATATGAATAGATCCGGACTTTTAATATTAATAGCCCCGGACCTTTAAGTTCGACAGTTAGCTGGTCCGCGTTTCTTCATACGAATTTATCCGGACCTTTAAATTTGACAGGTAACTGGTCCGCATTTTTTATATCCATAGACCAAGACCTTTAAGTTTGACAGTTTACCGGTCCACCTTGTATTATAAATGAATAGCCCTGGACATTTAAGTTTGACAGTTTACTGGTTCCCCTTTCTTTATACGAATAGCCCCGGACCTTTAAGCTTGACAGTTAACTGGTCCGCCTGTCTTTATATTGATAGCCCCGGACCTTTAAGTTGGACAGTTAACCGGTCCGCGTTTCTTCATATGAATAGATCCGGACTTTTAAATTTGACAGGTAATTGGTCCGCATATTTATATATCAATAGACCCAGACCTTTAAGTTTGACAGTTTACCGGTCCACCTTGTTTTATAAATGAATGTTCATTGACCTATAAGTTTGACAGTTTGCTGCTGCAACTTAAGACCCGGACCTTTAAGTTTGACAGTTTACTGGTCCACCTATCTTTATAAATGAATAGCCCTGGACCTTTAAGTTTGACAGTTTACTGGTTCCCCTTTCTTTATACGAATAGCCCCGGACCTTTAAGCTTGACAGTTAACTGGTCCGCCTGTCTTTATATTGATAGCCCCGGACCTTTAGGCTTGAAAGTTAACTTGTCCGCGTTTTTCATATGAATAGATCCGGACTTTTAAATTTGACAGGTAACTGGTCCGCATATTTTTATATCAATAGACCCAGACTTTTAAGTTTGACAGTTTACCGGTCCACCTTGTTTTATAAATGAATAGTCATTGACCTATAAGTTTGACAGTTTGCTGATTCAACTTAAGACCCGGACCTTTAAGTTTGACAGTTTACTGGTCCACCTATTTTTATAAATGGATAGCCCCGGACCTTAAAGTTTGACAGATTACTGGCCCGCCATTTGTAGTATGATAGTCTCAGATCTTCATGTATAAGTTTGTCACTTTACCGATTCCTCTTTCTTGAAATATGAATAGCCCCGGACCTATAAATTAGACAGTTTACTGGTCCGCCTTTCTATATATGAATAGCCCCGGACCTATAGAATTGACGGTTTACTGATCCGCCTTCTTTATACAAATAACTCGTGCGGGTTTCGGGAGGCGCCTAAGGCCAGCAACAGAGCTAAGCTTGTCGATAAAGGTCCACTAAAGAGCGCTTAAAAACCTGACATCAGGTCGGGTCGCTTTGCCCAGGTTGTTAAATTGGACAGCCCTACGACCTGCAGTTGAGATCTGTTCTAACATCTCTACTGTCAGGCTCTATTGACAGTTCTAGAACTGTTCTAACCAAGGACACTAACTGTCATAAACTGGTCTGGGCCAGACCTGCCATAAACTGTCCCAGCCCCTAACACATCTAGAATTGTCCAAGGCCCTGACAGCTTAGAACTCCTCTAGTCCATGACAATTCTTAGCCCTGACAGTTCTGCGCTCTGACAGGTCCTGACAGTTCTATATGACGTCATGTATTGTTTATTGTAATGTTCCGTCAGCTATGTTAAAATTTTTGTTTTTAAATTTATTATCTATCTGTTAAAAATGTATCCTCGATAGCCATGCAACTTTTAATGAACCAGAAAAGTTCTTAAACTGGCAGGGTTTGGAATTTTCATGAGCTGTCGGGAGTTGTCATGGGCTGTTAGGTGCTGTCAGTGGCTGTCAGGGATAAAAACTGTCAGGGCGCAGAACAGTAGAGCTGTTAGAGCGTAAGACAGCGTAGAACTGTCAGACACTAGAATAGTTCTAAATATGTTTTGGGATAGAACTGTCTAGAAATGTTCTATTAGAGGACACGACTTGTCATAAACTGTCCTAGAACTGTCAGCAGAACATAATTAGAACCGATTCCTGACAGTTTCTGACAGTTCTAAAGGATGTTAGAACTGGTCTCAACTGTACCTATGCATCGTCCGCGATCACTACGATCGTTTTACACTTTCATTACCACAGGTAGTAATGTGTCATATCGTATAATGTTTGGTAAAGGGATTTGGTCATGGTATGGTAAAGGGAGGTCATGGTTTGTACAAGGGATTTTTTTCTAAAATATGTAAAAATACCTTTATTTTAGTATCAAATCGTGTGGAGAGCTGAAAGGAATTGAACATGACGATGGAGGTTTACTGTGTTAACTTTAAATCTGCTTAGTTGTGCTTATTAACCAAATTTAAACGGTGTCATGGTTTGGTAAAGGGATCAGAAAATTGTCATGGTTTATACCATTATGTCATGGTTTATAACATTTTCTAAAGTTAGGAGATCGGACAAAATGTTAGGTTTTTTCTGCTGTTTTCTTGTGTTTGACGGCATACTGTGTTTTCGTGTTTCTTAATACGCATCTTTAACCCCCGAAAATATCATTGACTCGTTTCTTGGAATTTATAAATCGTTACCCTCAGTAATAGCATATAAAAGATATATATTTTTATATATATTATTTATATCATTTTAACTTCTGCTCTAGACCGCCAGTAAGCCAACAACATATATATACTAACCATCAGGATTACCATTGAACAATTAAATATGAATATGGTTATTGTAAAAGCTTCTAAAAACAGTACAAGCTACTCCTGTATGACAATATAAAAAAATATTATGGATTAAGCAAACGTTTCTCTGATACTATAAACATTGCTGTTGCACTGAATATTATTATTATGGATGAAGCAACATATTCCCTGAGATATGCAAGAAGCAGAGGTACCAATTGGGTGTACAAATGTCAAATGTCCGGAAGGGCAGAGACAAAACCAGTAAACTCCAACAGGAATGGGACAAAAGCAGACAACATGTAAAACATGGAAACACAAAATAACTTAATGTCAATCAACAACGCGAACTCCAGTCGAAACGAGAGTGAACTCATGTGCCCCGGAAGAATAAGCAGTTCCTGCTTGCTATAGCACATCCGTCGCGTTACCAACAGTCAATTCAGTGCGTCAAATCCCGTAAAGGAAGACAAAACAAAACCCTATGACAAACCAACATCCGCACTCATCTGATGTCCTTTGCAATAGTTCAGTTGGTAGTGAATATCATTTAATTTATGGAATGTCCTTCTATTAATACTGAAAGGAAAAGCTTCATTGATAGGGAGTAGAGAGTTTTTAGTATATATATATATATATATTAGCGGTAATAAGAAAAATCATGCATTAAACCTAATGCCTAGTCAGTGTTTTCCTGTATACCTTTGTATCTATTTTGACTTTGAGTTTCCATATTTTCTCGAGCGATGTTATTGTCTCAGCTTATGCCTACATCTAATATGGGAGTATCGAAATGATATGGACTCTGATATGCATGGCAATTTCTGTATAATAATCTTTATCTCATGGTTACTCTAACATGTCTTATGAATGGCATACAAATTATACTGTTATAATTTTTTCCAGGAGCGGTTGATATGTATATTTGTAGTATGCATTATTTTGGTACGTTGTACTATATATATATGACCGGTTTAAGGTTTAAAACATAATTGTTAGCTCATATGATTGAATAAGATTTAAAATATCATTTTTAAATATCCCTTGACCAAACCATGACCACCCTACGCTAAACCATGACGTCCCTTGTACAAACCATGACAAGTAAAAATTTGTATTTTTGCGATGTATGCTTTGTAAGCGTTTAATTACACTGAAAAATGTGTCAAAAGGTTGTATGCACAGTAAATGATTGTTTTTGAGTAACATTTGGCCTGTACTTTTGTTTGGAACATAAAATAATGTTATTGTATCAATTGAACAAAACTATTTTTCCTGAATGATTTAGCGAGTATATTCCATCATTTACATATGCCATAATTTAGTAAAAATATATCTTACTTTAAAAAATGCCTGAAAACGCCTTTTGTGTCCGGAAAAATTATGATTTCATTTTTGCAGACGACATTATGCAAATTTCCCTTGTACAAACCATGACGCCCTTGACTAAACCATGACAAAATCCCTTTACCAAACGTTTTACGATATGAAACATTACTACCTGTGATTACGCTTGTATTATGCTCGGTACGATTCTATTACAAAGACTGTTCTACGATCCCCCGAACTTAAACATTAGAACTTAAAAGTGGGATGCATTTATAAATGAATTTCCTTATACATGTTAAGCAACACGAATGTACGTTCTGTAAATTCATTTTATTTTACCGTATTTTTTGTCACCGCTTACAATTATTCCACAACTCATTATTTTCTTTTTAGTCCCAATCTACTTGGTGTCATATACCACTTCAAATCATACATGTAAGATTTGTATGTAAAAACTGGAAGCAAGGGGTGCAAGGTTTATTGCTCGGAATTACATGTCAAGAGAAGACGATACTCTCACAAAGATGCTAAAAGAGCTGGACCAACGCTCCAAACTAGACGGACAACGACTGATCACACCCCAATGCAGAGGATGAAGCTCAAAATAAAAGCAGCAAAGACTTTGTAACCAAAACATTGTTGACAAACAAGTATATTAAACAACAAGCATATGTCTAAAGCTGCTATTGTACCAAATTATAAAAAAAAACCAATTTACTAGTCAGAGCAACCATCTGACAGGATATCGTTTGCCCTCAAAATATTAGGGGGCCCTCCCCAATCAGCGCGACTAGATCCAGAGGAGTCTATCCCCGCCAACAAAGATAATTTATGGCATACAGATAATAAAAATCTCTATATATGAATACTTATCTTATATTTAAAGTGAAAACCTACTTGTCGTCACTAATTGATATTCTCAGCTGGAGCTCCTCTTAAAAAAGTTGCGTTATCAGGTATGAAATACCACGGTATCAATATGTTATCAATTAAGTGGAATCAGAAAACTAGTGCTTTTCTTAATTTTTTTTTCGCCACTGGCTTAAAAATCGTATAAGAGTTTTAATCTCAATAATATAATATAATGAAATAAAACATAGCGCAACATATTATTAAATAAATAGAATTAAATAATAAAATGAAAATTAGATTAAAAATTAAATAGAAAGCAACATAAAATTAAACTAAAGTAAAATAAAATAATATAAGAATCAAGCAATTAAAATATAATAAAAAAAATAGAATGAAATGAAACAAAATGAAAGAAAAGAAATGTTATAAAATTCAAATTATTTTTTACACTAATATTACATTTATTTTTTTACTGTACTGAGCGTGTGCACAATAAAAGACAGTTTCGAAATGTTAATTATGATTAATTATCAAAACCTACTTCTTCACAACTTAAAATGTGTTATTAAATGAAAAATTCGTGGACCCGGATACGTAGATAGGGCGGACCTATTCTTATACGGGCGGACCTAAAATTATAGAGACCCGGACCCAAAATGTTAATTTTACGTATCCGGCCGGATACGTAAATTTGGTGGACCCATAATTATACGACACCGGAACGGACAGACACACAAACGGGCAGACGGAGTGCAAACCTAAAGTCCCCTTCGGCATTTGTCGGTAGGGGACTGATAAAAACTAAAGTAAGTTTAAAATGTTTAAACCTTTATTTCTTATATTGAAATTTAAGTATTAAAAGGTGCCACAAAAGCCTGGACGAGGACACGAAAGAGGAGAGCGTCTGGCTGGAAAGAACAGGACGAAAAGAAAAGCGTCAGAAGATTCTATATCCAGACTGTCTCCGCATTGTTTTGTCTTTTCTTCTTGTACTTTTGATACTGATCATTCTAGTTTCATTTTTTTTTTAATTTCCTTTATCATTTTTTCGAAACTAAAAAAGTTATGAATAAAGAATTAATGAGGATACTTGTATCATAACTGCTGTCTTGTAAGTCTTCCTCCTGCTGCATTTTAATTATGAGGGGGGGGGAAACAGAGCTATATACATGTACTAACTTTTCTTTTTCTAAACGTTTTATTGTAACATGCCCCTAACTTAAATGGATTATTAAATTTCCCTATAAGGCACTTTTGACACGTTTAATATTTTTTTTTTACTTCAGAAATCGTACTGCTTTGACCAGTGTCGTGTTTCCATCTCCATGCCATTACTCTATGCCATTACATTAGTTACGACGGATATACGAATACAAAGCGAGGTCTTTGCGACGCCGTGATTCTTTCACACCACCTTCGGAGAGCTTCTTGTTTTATTCGTGCCGCCATCGTAAGATGAATTAAGCCGACGATACCAAGAAGGCAACACGAAATCAGAAGATGCTTTCACGAAGGCATTACGATAGAAAGGATGGATTAACGAACACAACACGAACAAGGACCTTCGCACGAATCTTCGGGAGTTTTTTAACATGTTAAAAAATTAGGAAGGCATTACGAAGTTGCTCCCGAAGTTGGAATATTTCAGCCGATGGTGCTACGATGGCAAAAGATGGCAACACGAATAGCGCGATTTGAATACGATCACTCCCGATTTTGAAAATATCAATAATCGTGTTTCCATCGGGGTCAAAATCGGGATAGTGTGACGCCAGCATAATGCACCGAGAAAGTGACGAAAACCTTCCCAAAAAATTTCATACAATCTGGACCAATACCTATGCCATGGTGACTGACAATGAAGAACCCTTACCTGAAATAAGGGCATACTACTATGAACATTTGCCTTTGTTGGATATAGCCAAACCCTTACCCTATTTCAAATATCTGTCGAAAATACAATGCTGAATTCTGGTTGAACCTACACTCACTGAGAGAGAAAAACGGGGGTGGGGTGGGAAATAAAGGGACTGTAAATTTTGAAGACCATTAATTTATGACAGGGTTTCATACGCAAAGTTTGGGGTATACAGAATGACAGTAATGAGATCACATACCCGTATACGTATAGTTCACATTGGTCCAGCCAACTCTTTTGAATTAATTTATAAAAATACACACTAAGCATAAAACTCATGTAAATGCTTAGCAAATTTGCTTATACATACGTGTGTAAATTTGCACATGTGTATATTTACAATGTACTTACGTATGTATAATTTGTGCATGTAAATGGGGCTTATGTTGCATGCCATGATTTGCATATTAAATTTTTGTGCAAATCCGTGAAATATTTTGGAAATCACAGATTTTGAGAATTTGATTTTGTGAACACTAAAACTCAAAAACTATTAATAATACAGTTCTGAATTTTGTACAGATGCTAAGTAGCATGTCATGATTTGCATATTAAAACTTTGTGCAAATCTGTTTAATATTTTTGGAAAAAACTTCATTTTTTATGGAAAATCACAGATTTTGAGAATTGGAATTTTTGAACAATAACACTCAAATGCTATTAACAATACATCTCTGAATTTTCATACACATTCCATGGAACATGCCTTAGTGGTTATAATGAAATCTTGTATGATTTTGAAAACACTTAGATTTTTTTTTACTAGTATTGTTGTCACTTTTTTTAACCGATAAGTTAATTTAGACTGTGTCCAGCTGTGACAGGCGAGACATATCTCTGTGCTACCATTTTATTTCTTTCTTGGCACCTCAATGACAAATGATAAAAACACAAAAGTAGAATTTAATAATAAATATAAATTAACAAAAAATATATAATTTCATGGGGGACTGACAAGAAATTATCCTTTCTTTTTCTCTCTATGTACTATACAATATGGTGTATTCGACTGTTTTTGAACTGTGCCATGTCATTTTGTAACACTGTGATTGCATCAAGTCTATTTATAGTTTTCAAGGCTTTGATTAATACGCCCACTGTGGATTGTTTATATTTTGACCAATGGTGAAGCATGGTGTGAATTTGATTGACAACTTCTGTTGAACTGTTTTCAAAATCTTCTATTTTCTTTTCTTGATAACCTGTAAAAAAAATGTAGAATTAGGACAACATCTATAAACACCACAAATTTACATTTTAATCAGAAATGAAAAGCAACCAGCAGTAATCAACATGAACCTGTGATCACTGCTAACTTTCATGCTAGATAGGCCCAAAGAGTACAGATAAATGTACATAATAAAACCATACTTGTAATTTTGTTATGACGAAAAGAATGAATTTCTTCAATTGTTTTAATCTTAAGATTATTCTACTCAAAGGTACAATATATATGAATGTCTTCTTTATTCTTGTTTGTTTGTACTGTGCTTATCTTTACAATCCCTGATATCAACTTAATCCGAACGTGTTACATGTATCAACCATGTTCCAAATAAATACATGTATAAGTACCTATTTCTTTAGCTAATCTCTTCCACGCGACTTCCTCATCTCCATCTGACATAGACAATGTCTTCTCAAGCTCCTTCTTCTTCTTTAAAGGTAAATCTCTGAACCGGCTTAGCTGATTGTCTAAAAAATATAAATACTGTGGGTTCATTTGTTTTCGTGGGTTCCAATTTTCGTGGTTTGATGAAACACGACCAGCTCGTGGATTCATAAAATCGTGGTTCTGAAGCTCTGCAACATACAGTTCAATGTAAAATTTCCTTTTCGTGGGGTATCAAATTTCGTGGGTCTTTGCCAACCATGAAAACCACGAAAATTGATACCCCGAGAATAATAATGAAACCAAAATAGTCTGCATAAATACATCTGATTTCATAAGTCCCTACTGACTATCCGAAATTAAAAAACTAATACACAAATGAATGCAATTTTATAGAATAAGAATAAGAATAAGAATAATTTTATTATCCAGTGACTGGGCCCATTTCTGGGCAAAGGTTACATTGATCTAACAATAAACATACAACATGTACAAAGACATTACATGTACAACAATAATGGTGTTATTTAATTTGTTGTCACAGAATCAGAGCCTGTACAAAAACTTATAAACATATATATGCAGTGTAAAACGTGTGGAACAATAATGGTGGTATTTCCCTCAGCAGTTGATCAGTTTTGTCTTAATTCAAACCCTTTAATTATAAATTTACCCAAGTTCTTTAATATAAGCAAATCTTCATTGCTAGTTAACCATAAAAATTTATCATCAGTAGAGAGATTAATAAAATTTGGACACATTGCAGAAATATCTTTAAATAAAATATCCCTCTCCTCTTTATATTTTGGGCATTCAACTAGAAAATGAATTTCATCTTCTACTTTATCTAATGAGCAATTTAGGCACTTTCTTTCAGACCTCTCTGTTTTATTCTTATCATATCTTTTTCTCTCGATTTGTAGATCATGAGCACTAATTCTAAGTTTGCATATTGTGCGTCTAATGTTAAAATTTTCAATCAGAAGGTAGGTCTCAAAGCAGTAGTTTACTTTAAATTTAAAATATGTATCTAATTTAGTTTGTGAGATGGATGATCTTTTCTTGTTCCAAAAATTGATGTAACTATCACAAAGTTTCCTTTTTACAGTGTTAATAAGAGTAGTATATTTAACATTATGTGACTGTACACCCAATTTTTCTAGAATATAAACAATAGAGGTATACCAACAATCTGTGTGATTTTGATACATGGTTTTGTTGCATATATATGCATCATATAGTAGTCCCTCATTTAATTCTTCAAGTCTAAACCAATATTTGATTAAGGTTATAACTATAGAGAAGAACAGAGGATATCGTCCTACCTCAGCCATTACAGCTAAGTTGGTGGCTTTTTTGTTTACCCCAAGAATATATTTTAAATATTTTATATGGGATCTATCTAAATAGTTATTCAAATAGTTCAACTGCAGAAGGAAATCGCCTTCTCTGCTACATGCAACAGTGTTGGTTTTAAACATACCAGTAACTTCACTACCATACATACAAATAGGTTTTATGGTGTGGTCATACAAATGGAGAGATGTCAAGACACTTGGATTACTTGAGGATAATGATTTTTGAAGTTTAAAAATTGCCTTAAGTGATTTTTTGTAAAGTTCTTCCTTTGCAACATTGAAAAGGCCACTGGCAGAAAAGGGTATACCAAGATATTTGTAGCTATTGACACATTCAATTTCATCTTTATTAAAAAGAAACCTTTCTTTTATATGTTTGCCACTCTTGTTAAATATAAGAACTTTTGTTTTACTTAAATTAACTTCCATGCACCATTGTGTACAGAAATATGACAATTTATCTAATCTTGATTGAAGACCTTTTTTGGAATTTGATAAAATAACAATGTCATCTGCATACATCAGACAGTCACATCTTCTATTATTTACATTTACAGCATCTTGGCAGTTTTCAAATAGTATTGGCAAATCATTTATAAACATTTTAAACAAATTAGGGCTCAGAACATCACCCTGTCTGACTCCTATATTAGAGCTGAACTTAGGAGTCAAAATACTGTCTATCTTGACACAAAGGTCTGATTTTGAGTACATATCTTTCAAGATTGAATAGAATTTCCCAGAAATGTTATTTTTTAGTAGTTTAAATTGAATACCAGCATGTACAACCTTATCAAACGCTTTACGGAAGTCAACAAAGCATGCATACAGTCTATCACCTTTGCAATTTGTATACTTGTCAATAATGGTTTTTAAAACAAACATGTGGTCTGATGTCCTGCGTTTACTGCAGAAGCCAATTTGTGATGGATGAATAATATTGTTTGCTTCAAGGTATTTATCTAGTCTTTTATTTAAAATAGAGTTAAACACTTTTCCAATGCAATTATTAATAGCTATGCCCCTGTAATTTTCAGGTTTCTTTGGATCGTCTGACTTGTAAATGGGACAAATGTATGCAGTGGACCATTTGGCAGGGTAATACCCTGAGGAGAATACTAGGTTGAATAATTTATTAAGTATTGGAGTTAAAATACTACCTCCACATTTTAAAATTTCATTTGGCAGCCCATCTAGGCCAGCAGCCTTTCCTGTTTTGAGGCTTTTTATACATTGTAAAATTTCTTTATCATCAATTCTATAATCAAGTTCACAGAAGGTTTGTGTTTTCTCTAATGTACTGACCATTGAACGAATTTCTTCTAGTCTTGATGAAAACTTATCAGGGGTCTGATTCAACGAGTTAAAATACTTGTACCAAACATTTGTATCAATGGCACATTCTGGTTTATCTGAATTAGTCTCTTCTTTTAATGATTTAACTAAAGCCCAATATTCCTTAGGGTTATTTGTCATTAGATTGTCCAATCTATCAAGTATCTTTTGTTTAAACTCTCTTTTCTTTATTTTTCTTAGTTTATTGTATTCTCTATAGCATTTAAAATATGAACCTTTTATAATTGGATCCTGTGGAAATTTTGAGAGTAATTTACCTTTATCAATTAAAATCTTTCTCTTTTTTTGTAGGTCATTATCAAAGAATTTTTTATTCGTTTTCTTCCTTTTTGAAACTTTGAATGGAAGTACCTTTTTTGTTGCATTTTCAATTATAAATTGACATTTATGAACAGCATTTTCAATGCTAGTAGAAGATGTGTTAAAATCTGATTCTAAAAATTCTTTTATATCATTTGTTGTTTCTTGACAATTCAAAGCATTAAGTAACATCTCTCCAGATGTTGAAGACCATCTATATTTACCAGGAAAAACAATATCTGAGTTCTTTGTAACATTATCTTTGGAGTAACATGCTAATATACGGAAATCTAATTTACAGTGACAATCAGACAAAGTTGATAAAAAGTCAGATACATGGAATGAGAGTGTATTATTGAGTATAAATCTTCTGACATAATGACATAATCAACAACACTAGACCCTGTTTGCTTAATACAAGTATATTTTCCTTTATAGCACCAGTGTGCTATAGCATACAGGAACCGCTTACCCTTCCAGAGCACCTGAGTTCACTCTCATTATGACTAGAGATCGCGTTGTTAATATGGAATATGTGCCAGAAAGACCCGATCCACATATTGAAATGATTTTGATAAATGTACGAAAGCAAAATTTTACTGCGCGTGAAGCCCTTTCCTTGGATTAACCTTCATCAGACACGATAGATAGTTGATATTCAGTGTTTTTTGTGTTTCCGTGTTTTAAATGCCCCCTTGGTACCTCTGCCTCTTATATATGATCTAGATCTTCTTCCTTGAATTATTTTGATCAACTCATGAGTATATGTAAGGACAGTCCAATAACCTAATGCACTGTAAGAAGATCACACAGAACACTTAAACCAGACTGAGCTTCTTATTTATATTACTAAATGCATTTCGATAATTTTATATAATTTGCATGTATTTTGACCAACATCTGATCGACCCCGCATCTGACCACCAAACTTGCATTCTACCTTTCTTTAGAATTATTTTCTTAGATAGAAAAGTCTATGGGCTGAGGACACTTTATGGTGACGCATATACGGGGGTCTGTTACAACATCAGTGCTTAAACCTCGCTATTGGATTTCATCAAATTTTCACGTTATCTTTGTATTTTAGAAAAAAATGTTCTTATCAATTTATAGGGAAATGAAATGAGGGTGACTTATTCTCAAGAATTGCCCATTATTCTACATGTATTTGTTTGCGAATAATTCCCCCTTTTTTCTCGCCATATTAAAAATGGATGGTGTGGAAACGATCACAAGATAGAGAAATAAATGAGCGGATACAGGGGCCTCCCCCCATTTTTAGGCGTAAAACTTTGGTTGAATTTATAGGAAATCATTGAAGCGTAACCAAAGCGGATCCCTCTTAGGCCAGTCAGTGGGCCCCCTCTTTTCAGAATTTCTGGATCCGCCTCTGGCTTGATTGGACTTGGGTGAAAACTGAAGACTTGTGATCCAAGATAGAGCATACTGGAGGTCTCTGGAGGAAAGAAAGCTGCAAACCAGTAAGAAAGATGGACAAGTTCAGAGAGTCCGCTTGTGTGTTTTTAGACTGAAGGTCCAATACCGCTTTTTAAAACATTATGAACCAACACATTCTTCTGACCCTCATGTATTTCTAATATCTTTACATGAAAAGCACGAACGATAAAATAACAATCCAGATTTATCTAGATGTCAAAATGCACCTAGTATAGTCCTTGGTCCTATGACAACCTTTTAAATTGCCATTCAACATCTCATACTCTCGTTCAATATATAAAACTATTACAAAATGACCAAATTTAAACATTAAACAAACATTAAAACTGCAATTAAAAAGCTGTTATGTAAATTCACATACACCCATTTCCCAATTCGTATTACATAATTATATTCTGAACAAAAATCTAAACTTATTGACATCTGAGATCAAAAGACAAATCGTCCCACAGCTGTCGTAACCATATAAACTATGGAGGGCCTTTGATGTCATGTTAAATACGTTTTTTCTGCTTTGTGCACTAATTGGTTTGTCGATTTCCAATGAAATAAATTTGTTATAGTCGGCTGATACAAGGATATTTTTTTCATCATCGTTTAGTAATGCAACATGGATTGTATCACTTTCGTGTTGCATGTACAGTTGTACACTATAAAGGACAAAATAATAGTACATACATATGAAATAGAGTAATTATTGATCAAGGGACAATATTTTACATATACATGTACTTAAAATGAGCTTGCAGATACTTGTATAGTATCTGCAAAGCATTTTGACTGACGACCGATCATGCAATGTACAAACATGTATATACAATTCATGTATTTCATATCTACCAAAGATATGTGAATAAGTCAAAGGCGTGTTTCAGTTTCATGTCTGTGTAATTATGTACCAAAATCATTTCAATTAATGACCTATTAAAAAGTTAGGAAACACTTGGTTTTTTTTTCCATTGCACGTCTGTTCTGTCTGTACTTTTAAGACTGTCTTTCTCAACAGAAAGAGTGCATGCAATCAACGGCACATAGTACAACGTCCACCAACATTTTTTTTCACTCTGGAAGTCCATATTTTGTTTAAGGAACGAATGATGCTATTGGTTCGAAAGGGGCGAAAATGGTTTCCCGTGCAAGGAAGTGCAATACCCAATGCACCCTATTGACCTCTCTGTAGAGTTCGATAAGGGAAAGCTCAATTTGACCGCCACAACGCCCGCCGCAACGGTCGTACTAGTTCAATTTTAACTACAGAGGGGTTTACATAAGGATGCTAGTCCTTCGGAAGGGACAAAAAAGGTTGTCCCGTGTATGTGGAGAGCAATACCCCATGCACGTTAAAGACCCCTTTGTAGAGTTCGATAAGAGTAGGCTCAATGGGGGGCCGCTGCAAAGGCCACACTCGCAAACTGCTAGCTGGAGAGGGATTTACATAAGCATTAAGCTTGTTTCCCAATCCAGGATAAATAAATATGTTTAAACTAATAAACCATTAACTTGTTTCCCAAACAGTATAGACAATAGAATTAAGAGAGGAAGGTCATTTCGCATGCCAGCAGTGCCAACCATCTAGCTATGCAGGTGTTCAAACTTTAAAAATAAAACACAACTGAGTTTGTTTCAAAGGGCCGAAAATGTAAAGCTGCGACTGATGCAACGCTTTATACTCACATTGTTCCATATAGCTATACGGTTGACCAAACTTTAAAAAAAAAAAAAGTTTCAAAGCGTCCAAAATTTTAGCTGCGACTGATGCAACGCTATAAACTCACATTGTTTTGAAAACTCATTGTCAACAAATACGCCACTATCAGCTCCGGATGCCTTGGAGTATTCTACTTCCTCGTGTGGACCGTGGCCTTTGTGGATTTTTCTATTCTTCAGCCTAGTATACTGTTTAAATATAACATAGCCTAGTAGCCCGAGAATTACTGCCCCTAAGACGGCACAGTATACCGGTATCACATCAAAATCGTCTGCCCGTCTTCTGGCTGGGCTGGGCGTGAAACTGTCCGGTTTATCTGAAATTAGAGAAAAATGGTAACTTACTATACATGTATACATGCGATTCAAGCAATCATATCTTAAAGAAGTAGAAAAAACATACATGTATTTTGTTTGTTTCCATCAGTCGTCTGGTACCAAATTCCGGTTTACATTCAGTCGATATCAAAATTAAATTACAACAAAGTTTCAGACAACCGGCTGATTTCCATAGTGCCTCATGCTTATGTAGGCGATTTCCATAGCTGATTTCAATAGTGCCTCTTGCTTATGTAGGCTGTGTTGAGGTCACTTATTCTCTGTTATAAATATCATGTACTTGTATAATCGTTGTAATTATGCATGCTGCCCTTTTAGGGACCATAATTGGAAATAATTTATGTCTTTTGTCTCTTATTCATTTACTAGTATTTATTCTTATTTCATGATCTGTTTAAGTTTTCAATGAATTAAAGGCTCTGTGAGGTATTTCGACAACCCGTTATACAGTACCATGCACGTAGAGATATAATCTATCAAGCATTCTGACAAGAACAAGTACATGTACTTGCAGGTTGGAGAGCGATGACTAACTAGTTTATCAACGGCGGATCCAAATAGGGGGAGGCAGGGTTCCAGGTCCCCCCTTTTGGCAAAAAAAAATGTTGGATAAAGCATGACTGATTTCACATTGCACGTAATCCACATATGTAACAAAATATTGATAGAGTGAAGCAAGTCAATGAATGCATCTAACAGTTCTTTCTCAAATGTCATTTTTGGTAAAACCTTTTCTTAAATAGCTGAACATTTATTAAAACAAAAAGTGCATGCGACCTCAATTTAATAATAAATGACACATCTATTATTTCTAAACACCAAGGAACGTTTACATGTTAATAAAGTAGCTTTTGATATATGCATTTTAAACCCTGCAATAAAAATCCACATCAAACACTATCAAATAAACAATTTATAAATGTAGTATAATTGCATCCGAGTGCAAATAGCGGAAACCATTGCGATGCTTTTTATAAATAAAATATTATTCAATTTTACATTAATTATATACACATCAAAGAACGAATGAATCTTTAATTTGGTTTTATTGGAAAAGTGTTCAGTTCTACCCAATGGTAAAAACGTTAAGTTATATGTTAAGTGCATGCACGATACAATTAGAAATCTCTGTCTTTTCGAATACTGCAGTCGTGTGTGCATATTGCACATTGTGATCTCAAAGAAATGAAATGGGTTTCGAGAACAAAACACAAAAAATCCTCTTAGTAAATATTAATAATATTAAATTTATAGAAGAAAAGGTAATTGCATGTACATTACAAATAGATTCTTTTGTCTCTCAAAACTGCAGTCATGTCTTCACAGAATCAAACAAACGAACAAAAATGAAACAAAGAATACATTGAGCCAAATCACTAAAGGATAATCCCCGCTTTATATTGGACTCTATATTTCAAAATAGACTTAAAGTCCAATTATCTCCCCTAAATGATATCCGACAGCAATGAAAATTCTTCATGCACACCTTCATATGATGTGCTACATGTAAAGTCATGTAAAGTTTAATCAAGATCCATCAAGCGTTTTTGGAGGAGTCGCCCATTCAACACTATACAGTCAAACCTGCCTTAGTGGCCACCTCTATTAAGCAATCACTTGCTTTAGACAGCCACATATTTTTTGTCCCTTTCTTTAATAAATCAATAAAAACAAACCTGTATTAAGCAGCCACCTGTCTTAAGTGGTCATTTTTTTCTCATCCCAAGGGTGGCCTCTTAAAACAGGTTTGTATTTAAAAAGTTAAAGTCCAAATATCCCCACTGAATGAAATCAGACAGCAATGCATGAAAATTCTTTATGCGCATCTCTATATTATGTACTACCTCGCGATGTACAGTTTCATCAAAATCCATTAAGCGGTTTAGAAGGAGTTTCCTTACGAGATAGAATATAGATGGACAGACGGACAGACAGGGTGATTACTATATATCACAAAACTTTGTTTGCAGGGGACGGGTATAATGACAATTTCTTAATGCACTCTCCCCACAGAAAGGTTCTGTCTTTCTTAAAAAGTTGACCCTGGATAGAATTGTTTTTAGGGAGTGGTTCAGAAATTCGGTGGTATTTTTAAATGTTTGGGCAAAGCCGCGGAGATTGCAACCCCTCTCTCTTATAGAAACACCTCCATTTCTGAATCTTTAACTCTAAAATATTTAATTCGAGTTCTATTGAAAAGTCCAACCTTCTGGAGTTCATCCTCCGTCTGTTCTTTCAAGGGCACCAGAGATTTACTACATTATGACTAGAGCTTATTCATTCATAAATGTCGTTTTACTTTTTGGTGTTTCTTTTGTCTTTTCGGACTTTAATATTCAAGATTTTTGCTTAGTGTGATAAATTTCTGAGGGGGTCTCATTTCTGGAAATAACATTATCCGATGTTATCCAGTGGGTTATTACTTTACTCCCAAGCAGCACGATCTCGGCTATATCCGGGAAATGAACATACTCCCAAGCAGCACGATCTCGGCTATATCCGGGAAATGAACATACTCCCAAGCAGCACGATCTCGGCTATATCCGGGAAATGAACATACTCCCAAGCAGCACGATCTCGGCTATATCCGGGAAATGAACATACTCCCAAGCAGCACGATCTCGGCTATATCCGGGAAATGAACATGACAGGGGTGACAAAATGAAGATGGAATGATTATGAAATGGAGAATTAAAAGGGGGACACATGGCCAGTCTTGACTGACACTGGAAAAGGGAATGAGTGGTGACGGGTAATTAAGCCTCCTGCATGGGGATCCTTATCTTACCGAGACCTCCAGCAGGATTCTTTAACGTGCAAGGAACGTGCTATTTTTCCCGACACGGTGCACCAAAATTGTTTGCAGTCAGGCTTTCCGCATTATAGCCTGACAACCCCGCCATTTATCATGACAGTGCTGTCCCGACAACATCGATCTGGGGCACATGTGTACATGTCCGATTTCACAAATATTCAACTAGAAGACTTTGAAAGCTACATGTACATTTAGTACAAACATGAATTTTTACATATTGTCTATTGGACGCTTGCAAGAATCACCATGAGCCATGCTCTATAAATCCTTCAAAATATTTTATTGCAAGTATTTCAATTAAAATTCAAATTGAAATTTCAATTCTCATCCTGCACTTTAATATCACTTTCAATAAAAATGATAAATTGATTGAAAAAATCATTCACGGTCAAAAATTGATATTTTAACATTTTGACATTAAATCAACATAGAAAATATATCATACCAGCATCTTTTATGTAAAAAAAATTCTAAATAGTCTTTTTCACCGTACGAGTTCGTACATATTGGCGTGAAAATGAGCTATAATCTCATTGAAAAGCTAAAAATTTGACTTTAAAACCAATGTAATATTCTTTAATAAATTCTATGTATTTTCCCATGTGTAAAAATGTATCGCGTAAACCTAACGTGAATTCAATTGAAATTTGGGTAATTATTTCTGAAAAGTTTCTCTTATTTAATGCATAAATGACTTTGATAGAAAATTGAAATTGAATAATGGATGCGTAGTTTTCACATTGAACAAAGAGCTAAAAGGTGCATCTATATTACATCCACAATTTCGCAAAAATGACAACATATGAAATTAAAATATCAGAGATATATGAGAAAATCTAATGACCTATCAAAACAATGACGTACTAGTTGCGACACCGGTGAGTATCATCCATATATTGTCCAAAATTAATTCCAGCTAGTAGGGAAACATCGATCGCTTTTAGACATATCAGAAACCCTAACCCATAACGTCGAACTACTTGTACTTGATGCGACGCCGGAGAATAGTAGCCATGTTGTCCGAAGTTATGTCCAGCTAGTTGGGCAACATCGATCGCTTTTAGACATATCAGAAACCCTAACCCATAACGTCGAACTACTTGTGCTTGATGCGACGCCGGAGAATAGTAGCCATGTTGTCCGAAGTTATGTCCAGCTAGTTGGGCAACATCGATCGCTTTTAGACATATCAGAAACCCTAACCCATAACGTCGAACTACTTAATTGTACTTGATGCGACGCCGGAGAATAGTACCCATGCATTTTTGTCCGAAGTTAATTCCAACTAGTTGGGCACCATCGATCGTTTTTAGACATTAAAGAACCCTAAACGATAACGTCGAACTTCATGTACTTGATGCGACGCTGGAGAATAGTACACATGTTTGTCCGAAGTTAATTCCAGCCATGTCCAAACCAGCTAGCTGGGCAGCATCAATCTCTTGCAGTCATATTCAGAGCCAAAACTCATACACGTTTTAATGAACATGTAAATATTAAGAACGGATGAATTCAGATGGAAGGATTAATGATCAACGCCTAAGCCCCATTCTCTGTACTTTCTAAAATTGTTCGGTTGCTTACGTCTGACTGTGAGAAAAAAACATGCATACTATGTAAAAAGTACCATTACGTGCATTAGTAAACACAAGCGTTAATTATTACTTTTATAAGAACTGTTGGGTTTAGCTGCTTCTTTTTCAAAGACAGGATTCCTTTGGACGCCCTTGCTCCATAAAGCAGATAATGAATCTATGATGGCTGCTAACTAGTAACAGATGGAGGCTCAGTGGTTTGATTATAAGTTTATTTGGGTACAGATATAGATGATGTTATAAATGTGTTTGCGGTACACTTCCAAGTCACAGGATTTGGAGCACTATTGATTGCAATTGGAGCTACTAGTACAAGTTTATGATTTTTACAGTAGTTTAACCACCTACATGGATCTCTTGCTGGACCTTCGGTGGACACCCTACCCCCCCTTTCCATATCTATTTAACATTTTAGCTAAACTGCACAAAAGTTCCTTAAGAACTCCTCGGTTGTCGCGATGACATTCGTTCTTATTAGATTTAGTGGCTGAAACTTAAAAAAGAGGAACCATAGGATTCATGCAACTTCCTTACTTGTGGATTTTTTTATGTACAGAATTCAGCAAAATTGGGTCTGAAATCCCCATCTATAGACTGGCATTTCTGGCCTCAACTGCAATACTTTCCATAGATTTAGACGTGCGCGGGAAAATCATGGGCGGTAACAAAAATGTAACCCCCATCTCGACTTTAATTTAAATTCAAATGCCCCTTCAGAAGAAAAAAGTCTGGATCTGCTCTTATACACGGTTGTTCTGTGTGTACATTGCTAGATATTTGGGGGTTTAATTTACAAAGTCAAATCCTGACGTTTTCATTACATCATTTCAGAAGAAAAAAATCTATAACTTCATAGTTCGTATCATTTACACCCAATTATGTAAAATTAGGCAAAAAAATATTAGCAATCAAAATCCATCAAAGAAAATTTTCTCTTTGACTTTAAATTATTCCTTTACATGGATGGAACTTCACAGAGACATGAATTCTTTACAAGTGAATTTTTTGAATAATTTTTGTGCCATTATTTTTTCTCAATGTTGCGATACTCTCTTTGAAATTTTCTCTTTAATAATCGAATGGTGAAAATAGGTCTTTATGATACTCTGTGCTACAAGGGGAAAATAAAATTTTCTCTCCTTGTTTGAAGCCCTTGGTTTAAATTTGTCGCAATTTTAACTAACTTTTAACCGTGGTGAAAATAATTTATGGGTTTTTTATGAAGTTTGTGTTACCTTTAAAAAACAAATTAAAACTTTGATGTGGATGATTTTATTATGTTTTCTAATTATTTTGATTTACGCAATGGTTTTCAATACACACGATATGAACCTTTCCATATTCTTTCATCCCAAATGAAAATGTTAAAATTTAGTTTTGACGAAAATGTAAGACAAAATCAATAGACAGAAAAGACGAGACGAAAAAAGAAATAGTGAAGTAACTAGATCTGACTAATTTAACTACACAAAAAATACACTCAGAACAGCTTAACTGTGAACAATAGGCGAAACTAAAGTGAACTCAGGTGCTCCGGAATGGTTATAAAATCCTTTTTGTTATAACACAATCGTCACGCTGCAAGCGATCAATTTAGCGTTGGTCAAATAGCGACGTTGACTTGTGTTAAAGCCCAGAATTTACCAGCACACGTCCAAATCTACGGTAGGTATTGCAGTTGAGGCCGGAAAACCCAGTCTGATAGCAATCTATTACCAGAGCGAGCGTCTATCAACACCCCAAGGTCGAGCGAAGCGAGACCGCCCACACAACTTACTATCCATACCATTGGTACTATCCCACTCAGCAACTACAGGCCATTCAGGCCGCACATTAGGCCCCGAAGGCCTGTTGAATAGTCTGAATGACTGAGCTGTACCCAACAATATACTCAATCGGTGCATCTCTCTTCGGGGCCTAATGTGCGGCCTGAATGGCTTCGCTCGACCTTCGGGTGTTGATAGACGCTCCTCTGATGATAGATTGAGCCTATTACAGTCTTATCCCCCTTTCCCGCGGTGACATTTGAATGAAACTCGCCTGTCGTCGTGGCGTTTTCAGCTAAGTTAAGGGTTGTACATTCAATAAAAGGATTGTACATTCGGCAACATGCTTTTCTAGCTTCTTTTAAACTTCTTACATCTTTAGGATAGCTACCATTTCCCATGCTCAAACAAATATAACTCTTTGAATGTATACATTACGGCTTGTGATGTTTCCTGCTTTGAAGATATAAATTTGTGTTTTTGGCTGTTTTTGCACATAGAACAGGTGTGCATGGTATTCGATGGTTAAACCAAAATACCAATACGTTTCATGTTTAGATTCCTGAATGGTTTGATTTGAGCAAAAAAGAAAAGCATGCGGTGCATGTACGTGCAACCATTTTGATAATCTTTGTAATATTTATGCGCTTTTTTGTGATCAGGTTTTTTGTCGTTGTCTCTGACAGCATTCGTTGATGTCTTCGTATAAGATCAAAGAAATGCTTGATTACAACTTCTGAAAGATTTTGAAACAAGTCATGACTCATACATGTCATAAAGAGATGACAAAAAAACTATCGAAATGGGATGATCAATCTTTATATGTCCAAGAAAAAAAACCAATTTTAAGGCCAACATACATTTGTACCAGAGAAATCGAAAACTGCAATGGTCCTGACTTGGAACAGGCATTTCAAAAGAAATGGTGGGTTAAACCAGGTTTTATTACTCAAAACGGCCTTCTTCCATTGCGAACTTAGGGCCCGGTACTTTAAAACACAACTGTACACAACACAGTTGTGTCTAAGTGATAGAAAAAGTGAAGTGATCATTCTTTAGGCAAATAATTGAAAGGTCTTGCTTTGTGAAGGGTCACCGAAAGATGATTTTATTAACGTCTGTCAAAATAAACTCACAAGAAATGTGCAACTTTTGGTTAAAACATACTATTTGGGATACTCTTTATCCCATCTCGGTCGATTTCGTAACCTCAATACAGGAGGAATACTCTTAAAAGACTTTATCACATCTCAGTAGAATTCGTAACCTCCATACTTTATAATTGACATATCATTTTTTAAATCTTTTCAACTCGGTGAATTTCGTACTCCGTATAAGATGTGAGCCGAAATCTGCCGAAGTTCTTCGATTAGTTATTTATACATACCTTCGGGTCGGCCGTAACAGATCGTATCTTCTGTATCAGAGCAGGGCTTGAATTCCGCCTGTCCCTCCGTGCACTTGGTACAGCGTTTACAAGGCAAAGTCGCGCTCTTGACGTCAGAATAAGTTCCTTCCGGGCATTTATAACAAACTGAATTCTGTAGACCATTACAAGGAATAATGGCACCAAATCCAATAGGACAAAAATTACACAGAAAACATTCTTTTGCGATGTTATTAAAATAAAAATCGACATTGCATTCGCATATCGTATCTTCTGTCAAAGTACACTGCCGTTTTACATGCGAGTCTTTCTTGCATTCAGAACAATTTTTGCACGGTTCCGTATGCCATACGTAAGTAGAAAATGTTTTTCCCAGAGTGCAAGGCGCGCATTGTGTATCGTTTCCATGTGAACAGTCATTTACCATGCCGGATTCCGGGGGACATTTACTACAACACCGTTTCCCATTGAAATCATAAGCCTTATCCTTACAGTCAAGCCCACACGCTTCCATAACTAATCCCTGAAACACAACAGAAAGTTACCATTAGTTTAACTGCAAGGAAGCTCATATTGGTCTCATAAATAATGATTTTCAAAGGCAATAGATCGACATATGATATTTTTCTTACATGCAAAGTTTCATGTTAGTCCGTCGAAATATTTACAAAACATGTTCTAATGCATGTCTACTGAAACTTTACGGGGAAATACAAGAACTCACCTAATCGAGAAGAGCACTGCAAGGTCTACAGAATAGTTATTTGACTTCATTAAAGATTTGAAGGATGTGGGAAACCTTTCATTACCTAGAATGGTGCTCTTTTATGGAAGACGAATGTCGCCTGTGTCATTTAACAAACAGTAAAGGTAGATTTAAGTTACGGGTATAACATCGCTTTACACCTATGGGCATAACATCGCTTTACACCTATGGGCATAACATAGCTTTACACCTACGGGCATAACATCGCTTTACACCTATGGGTATAACATCGCTTTACACCTACGGGCATAACATCGCTTTACACCTAAGGGCATAACATCGCTTTACACCTACGGGCATAACATCGCTTTACACCTACGGGTATAACATCGCTTTACACCTATGGGCATAACATCGCTTTACAGCTACGGGCATAACATTGCTTTACACCTATGGGTATAACATCGCTTTAAACCTATGGGCATACATAGCTTTACACCTACGGGCATAACATCGGGCAGGTTCTATTCGCCTCCCGGAACCCACACGGGTTGTTTCAGGCAATAAAATGAATTTGTATTCGTAATATGATTGGGATCAAAGAAAATGGTTTGATTTGATATCATTAATATTATTGAAGTCCTACTCCGTTTACTTTGCGATTGTACAGTACAAAAAAATAATAAACTTCGTGTTTTGAGTATCATCTTTAATAAATTTGAATGAATGTTATAACAAGGCTTTTGCCATAATTTCGATTTTTGCTTTATTAATATACCATTCTAATATATTCATGGTTGACCATGCACACGAGGTGGTGGTTGACAGGGTTTTATGATTTTGGTTTAATTATCGAAAAGTTAAGTACCACAACAGGTTATTTTAGTATCAGCCATTAAAAAAGAGAGAGAAAAAAACCATTCACACTCCTTATTTGAAATTAAGCTAAAAATTCCGTCAGATAAGAAATTTATTGCTTTTTTGTGGTGTGAACTTCACCGGGGAACTCAAGCTTTTAACAATTATATCTGCCCGAGGTCTTGATCGTATCTGTAACAACTCTTACACCTGTTCCAAGTTCACGTTATTAAAAATTCAATAAAAAGAGGAGAAAATTAGCAATTGACCAAAGATACGTCGTTTTTATTTGTTATTTTTTGTCCCTGAGCTGTGAACGGGATATATCAGTTTTATTTCAGGTGAATCCGAAGCTAAAAAGTCAAGATCAAATAGACCGCGAATTTTATGTCTTTTGCTTGCGGGGGAATCGGCGCTTGTTTGTGGGTATTTCACACGTGGACGTAAAATGACTTTGCTGTAAAGCCATATGTTGGTCATTGATTATGTTATTTGCAAATATTGCTAAAATTGTATTTAATTATTATATTGTGATACATTTTAGGCTCGAGGGCATTTGGTTCGATTTTTCTCTCTGTTTACTTTGATGTTTCAATTAATTGGTATCACTTAATACAATCAAACAATTAAGATAATTGAATTTGTAGCGATTTTCTAATTAAATATAAAAACAGAAACATATAGCCTTGAGATGGAATAGCACATACATGATATAGCTAAAAGACAATTAATTTTGTGAGTCTAATATTGAAAAAAAAAGATTTATTAAACAACATTCAAATTTTATCTGTTTTCAAAGTCGACAAGTTTTAAAAGATGTAATTATAGTGTTTTAACCATAAATGGAAACACTCCAAAAATGAAAAGGAAAGAAATTCCAAAAAAGGTCTTTAGGTGTAAACAACAAAGCTTCAACGGACAGAGGGATCTAAACCCTGGTTGCTCGTTCTTTGAGAAATAATAGATTCAACCTTTAAAAGTAACTGACAGATACAGAAATTTTGCTTAGGAAGGAATTTGTACTGAACAAAGAGGGGTCCAGACATGCTTCATCGCACTTCTATGATTCTTCCAATTAAATTCAAAATATATTCCAAAAGGAAAGTGTTATGCGTGCCCCTACCATCCGTTGGCCCGTCCCAACGGAAGCACTATTTCTCTAACAAGTTATTTCAAAGTCATAGTATTTACTTCAATGCTTAAGTCAAATTCTCCGACCTTAATGTTTCAAACAATAATTAGAATAATTGATCACAATAAAGATCCAAGGATCAATAGAAAAACGAGACTAAATCACCATCACTGACAAATAATGTTTTTTTCCTCCTTTTGATGAAGTCATATTGAAAGTTTAATGCATTTCATACATGCAAGGGGGCAACAATTGTAGATTGAATGAATTCATCCTACATAATTATAGCTGATTATCGTACCTTTTCGATGGTACACATTCAAAGTTTAATGTAAATCAGACATGCAACGGGGCAGCGCTTGCAGATCTAGTGAAAGCATCCTACATATATCTTGTTATAAAAGATATCATCTCTGACACTGATATTGATGTAAATAAAATTAATTCATGTAAAACATCTAAAAATTTAAAATCAGTCAAAGCATATGTAAAGAGTGAAATTTCTGAATATTACGATAATATGGCCAACAATAAGATTAAAAACTTAAATGAACAAAATAAATTATTCCTATATAAATCTTTAACAACAGATCTTGGAAAAGAACACTATTTATCTCATTATGACTTTGAAACACGCAAAAATATAGCAAAATTTAGAATATCTGACCACTTTCTTGAAATTGAACAAGGACGATACAAAAAAATTCCTAGAGATCAACGTTTTTGTAACTATTGTAAAAATCAAAATAGTATTGATGATGAGCTCCACTTTTTTCTTCATTGTGACCATAACAAAATTTATAGAAAAATTCTTTTTAAAGACTATGAAATAAACTTTGACCATTCTGAACAATATAATTTAACCAAAATATTATCCCCAACAAATTTTAGGCAAACTCAGAGTCTTGCCTCCTTTATAAAACAGTCATCTGAACTGAGGACAGGAGACTCAAAGACTTGATGTTGTCTTTTTTTGTTTATTGTCATATATGTATATAATTATGTCACAAATCATTTAAATGTTGATTTCTTGACAAATAAAGATTGTTATTACAGCTGCTCAATGATGAACATTATCGAAGTTTAATGTGAATCATACATGCAGGAATGGGACAACGTTTGCAAATCCATTGAAATCCTTTTTATGAAAAGATTCACAGTTTAATGTAGATCATATATGCAATGGGACAACGTTTGTATACTAGTATCCATCGAAATCATCTTTTGAACCTTCTCGATTTTGAATATTAAAAGTTTAATGTAAATCATACATGCAATGGGACAACGCTTGCAGATCTAGTGAAAGCATCCTACATATGTCTTGTTATTGAACCTGCTCAATCGATGATGAACATTCTCGAAGTTTAATGCGAATCATACATGTAATGGGACAACGTTTGCAAATCCATTGAAATCATTTTTATGAAAACATTCACAGTTTAATGTAGATCATATATATATGCAATGGGACAACGTTTGTATACTAATATCCCGCGAAATCATCTTATATATCTTGTTATTGAACATTCTCGGTTTTGAACATTAAAAGTTTAATGTAAATTATACATGCAAAGGGACAACGCTTGCAGATCGAGTGAAATGATCTACATAAAGCATTTCATTAAACCTGCTCGATGCTTAATGTAAACCATACATGCTGATCGACTGAAATTATCCTACATATACATGTAGCTTGTTATTGAACTTGTTATTGAACTTGCTCGATGACAAACATTCAATTTGGAAGTTTAATGTATATCACACATGCAATAGGACAACAGTTGAAGCTCTAGCGAAATCATCCTACATATCTATAACTTTCTATCGATCCTACTCTATGATGCGCATTATATAAAAATATCGCAGTTTTCTTTGATCTATAACTATTACATTTTCTTTCAAGTTGAGCCACGCATCAACAGCCAAACGATCGTTAATTACGGGCTGTTATATTCATCAGTTGTAAGCACGCGAATGCAATCTTCTTTTAATGTTTTGTAGCGGGGAAAATATATGCTGCAGAACTTCAAAAGGCTGTAGGATGTGAAAACGTGTCTAGATATGAGGTTTTCTAAATCAAACGTCTGAAATTAGAATTTCTAGCTGCATCACCGGTGAGAGAAGGTCTAGCCAACGCTCGAATCCTGTCGGGTAGATTTTCCGTCCGTTACTCAAAATGCCGTGTAATTTTTCACACATGATAACTCAAACTTTGCAATTTGTCGAAGATGTGCACTTTTTATTTTCCGAGAAGTTAAAAAAAAAACTCGTAACATTATTTTTTTAATGATGAAATTTTTAAAGACGCAGCAAAACAAACCAAACGGAATTATAATTTAAGTCAACAAAGTTTACGAGTTAGTAACGAATCAAACAAGGTTGTGGTATCGAAGAGACATCTTTTGATTATAATTTGATTTTGAGCTAAAATGGATAATATAGCAGAAACAGATGACAAGTGTTTGTATTTTTTTTGGGGGGGGGTGTGGTGGGGTGGGGTGGGAGTGATTTTGATTATCCACTTTCAACTTGCTGAACTAACCAACCTATAGGTCCCTTTCCGAATATTTTTTTTCATATTGCACATTTTAACACCTTTTATCTATAAGGGAGCAATCATTTGATTTTCAGGAAGAAGAGGGCTATGGTGAAATTTGAAATAAAAGGGAAGGATGTGAAAAATCAGGAAATAAAAAAGCAGGACAGTGCTTTGAATTAAAACAAATCAGGCTCAGATTTTCCCGGAAATAAAAAAGACAGGATGAAGAAATTATCTATAGATCTATAGCCTCCTCCCCCCCACCGCATAACAAAAGAAATGGTAGCTTCCTAAACTTGGCATATAGTGTCACAAGACAAAAGAAAGACAACAAAAAAGTTTAAGACTTCGACTGACAAAAAGTTAGGACACACTTTTACACTATGCCAGTAGAAGAAACATGAAAAGTTCTGGAATTCTCATTTCCGGACGATGATGAGGAATTTTATAACTACTGTACAATGACAATGTCTATTAAAAACTCATATACATCATACTTAATACAACATTCATTACTGGAAATTACTTCACTACAACTATCTGGTTCTTAAACTATTTTCCAGATTTTCTAGCGAAACGAAAAAGAGTTATCACTCACTAGTAGCACCCATTTTCGTAAAGAGATTTTGAACAAATGTACGAGACACCACCTCCATATAGCGGTTTAATTTTAAAACTTCAAGCAGCCCTCATTGTCACTCATATAACAACATGTAAAAATATGTGCTTAGGAAAAATGGAGACCATAAAGCGAAAATTTGAAGGTGACTGTGGTTGAGATTAAGAGAATAAAGAATTACCCCCCCCCCCCAAAAAAAAATAAAAAATAAAAAGAATAATGGCGACAAAAATTTAAGAATGGAGAATAATGACCTTTAAAGTATTAAGAATGTAGTTAAAAGAATAGAGGTTAAAGACCAAAACTTTTTAAAAACACAGAATTTAGGGCACAACATACTCGCCATCAAGCGTGATATTAAACCCAACACGTATGATAAGTCCACAAAAATCTGTTTGCTTAATATGAAAACTGTTTAACATGAAATAATTTATCACGAACTTACTAATATACACACAAAGTAGCCATGTGACTTTCGAATGACATAAAACTTAAAAACTTTTAAAAGTTCAAAATTGATTTTTAACAATAAATTCATGTATAGTATGGTGACCCTTGTATGTAACACATCGATCATCTTATCAGAGGGGACAGATACTGCAGCTGCACGGAATACATGTACCTGACCCCCCCCCCTATCCACGGTAAATACATATTAAGTTTTATAAAATAAAATTAAATTAAAGAATAACGCATATTTAAAGGCAAACATAGTATTTTACTTGTATTTCTATATAGGCTTTAAACAATGGCTTTCACATGTGTTTGATTTGACAGTTTGGCAAAGTCAATAATAAGGGTAAATGTTTTAAAATTGAATGAATTAATAAGCAATATAGCTTACATGTGTTGCCCCTTAATATACGGTGCTTACATGTAGTATAATATATTCTTGACAATATGTGAAAACATTTAACATAGCTTTAGTATTTCAATTATTTATAGCCACTTTTTATTCAATTTGTGAAATACAGAACAATTAAACATCTTATAATTGTATAATTTCCATTTTGTATTACTCTTTTTCCGTAGAATTCCACACATATCTTTTTATATGATGAAAATATGAATTATGCGTGCATTTGATTAATAAAACACATTCTTCATATCAAGTACTTTACACTCGAGAAAAACATTAAAGCTTGAAAGTCAATTATATAAATATTAAAACATAATTGATAACAAAAATAAATATGAACTGGATCCGATATCGTTTGAAAATTATTCAACTTACCAAGAGAATAAAATAAAATCCTATCGTATATTTTGAAAAATCCATTTTCAATATAAAAATGTTTGTGTGTTTACTTTATCGCATCTCTTATTGAATAAATCATATTTCAATTGACCCTAGTTGACCTCTTATCAACTGTTGATTGGATGAAATCATAAATCGTTTCTTATCGGAATGTACGGAATTACCCGAACTGACAATTTCCGAGAATTAATGAGGCGTACAGTGAATATGTGATACGGGTTTGAAAAGAATCAATTTCAATGAATTAATTCTTCTGGTTCAATAGTTATTGCTAAGATGTGTAAATTTTGTATGAATATTTAATGTCAAATACAGACAATACCATTGAATTTTACACGACGATTATAAAAAGTGAAGATCATAAATTGGAATGATCATAAAAGTATTTTTTGGATCATAAATTGTAATTATGAAAGTCCTTTTTAAAATTATTGTTTCGGTTTTATATTTATTAAAAATAGATAAAAAAAATATTGTAAAAGCAACTTGATATTCTTTGATCACCCACTGAAAATCTTATTACCACTTAATTTATTTTAAATTCTTTCAAGTTACTTTGTAATATTTTGTAATATGTTCTTGACTCATTAAAAATATATATTAGCTGATGTTAAATGCATATACATGTACTTTTATACGTCAAAATATAAAAGAAGTGTATTTGTAAGGAATACATTATTCAAATTAAAATAAAATATATAACCTGTACATATACATGTACAGGAATCCACAAAAGGTCTGGAAATTTTAAACAAAGCAATCAATAGGCGACTATAAGGTAAACTTTTAATGTTGCCGATGAACACGACGTGAAAAAAATGAATATCAAATGAAGAGGTACAAAAACATATACTTGATTCAGCTGTATAAATTTGATTAAATATAAAATTATTTTTATTTTAAATTGATATTAAATTTGATTAGTAGTGTATTATCAGGGCCAGGATTAGACAATTCTTTTTAATATTGGACCCATTTTGGTGGTTTTTGGTGCATTGTACTACTAGTATAGGAAAAGCTTAATATAAAAGACACCGCGGCATATACATGTAGTTCCGGGAAATTCCACCTGTGCTGGATAAGACAAGAAAAAAGAAGAAGACGTAGATGAACTCTAGATAGACACCATTGCTAGCTTAGACGCATCTAAGTAAAAATGTTTCCATTACACACGTTGCACATGATATAATAACTTCTCTGTGCACTTCTTGCTCTCAATTTGATACAGGTTTATGAGTTATATACCTTATACATGTAGGAATAAACAGAAAATGCTTAAAATAAAAAGCAAAAAGGGGTTCCAGAAAAAAATAGATTCCTAGAGGGAACCCTCAGATATGCTCAAACCAAATCCTCTTGTGCAAAATACATAACAAAGCGGAGAAATAAAGTGGTAAATTTGGTTTCAAAACCAATAACAATGTTAAAACAAAAGTAATAAAACGTTCAAACAGGGTTTCAAAACCTTTTGTGCAATAAAGATAATTATTAAAATGTAACTTAATGAGGTCCTCCTTTTTGTTTCTTCTTCGCTTTAAAGTTCACGATGATATATAAGGAAGTTTTGTTTGCTGAAGTTGTTTAAGTCTCATAAAGTACTTGATGTATTTTACCACTTTTTTAATTCAAAAGCTGTTGTTATATTTGTAGCCTATCCGTAAATTGATCGGTTTTGTTACCAAAAAGTCCTCTAAAGATCACACAGAACCTGACACCAAGCCAAGCCGCGTTGCAAATAGAGCGACAGGAATGTGTGCTCACCATCGACCGTGGAATTTACTCCGTAGCGGAACCGTGATACTGATCCATAAAAGCATTAATGCATGAGGCACTATGGCGATGAACATGAAAAGAAAGAACGATTCTAAATAAACATGAAATGATGATGAGAAAAAACAAAATGGGACGACATGTGAAATATAAGAGGAAAAGGGCGAGTTGGGTAGGGACGGAGATTTATATGGTTTGCACTACTTTATGGTCAATAAAGGGGTAAATTATTTACTTAGATTGTGAATAGTTACATGTATGCACATTTTTTATTTATTCTGGAGCTAGAAGCCAGATTTATGATGTTAAAGATATTTTAGGGGTTGCGAACCAAGAGTGCAAGCCGACCGACCCCTTCCCCGAAAAAATCAATGGAACGTTTACATTTTTTTTGAGAAAGTGACTGTTATGATTGCTCCCAACACCCCTTCTACCTATCTGACGGACAGGATTCTAGATCTTCAACAGCATTAAGCTACTTTAGAAAAGATCGGTCTTTTTAGCTAATAAAGTTGAAGTGTTTCTGATCTATGATCAAAGATGAATAACTTGAAAAAATATCCTGCTTACAGTATTCTTGATATTTTAGAGTGAATGAGTGAGCTGGTGTTTTACACTCTTGCAACACTATTTATGTTATTATAAGACAATGTACCTGAAAATGATCATGATAAAATGAACATGAAATTATGATGAGAAATATGGGGATGGAATGGGAAAACGGCAGCAAATTTAGAAAAACCACAAGAAAGCGATGGGTAGGAGCGGAAAATTTAGCATATGTTGTGAACTAATTTGCGGTCCACAAAATGATCTTTTACGTGCATGAAGCGTAGCACTCTCCACACACATTGCACCAATATTATTTGCTGTCAAGTTTTCCACATTATAACCTGACGATCCCCCAATTCATTATGACAGGGCTGTCCCATCCAACCACCTGGAGCACACATCCCAGTCGCTTTGTGGGCTAAGCGGCCTGAACCGATGTCTGTTTTCTGAGCACTCTTTAGTGGACTTTTACCAACAGGCCTAGCGCTTCTGCGGGCCTATTCGCCTCCCGTGCCCCGCAGGGGCTTATTTTTTTGGAGAAGTTAAGATAAGTTTAGAAAGATTTTAGTTTATATGACGAACTCCTACAGCTCATTAAAAGTTATTGGCAGTTGGGTGTGGTCTCGTGTTCATTTACACCATATTCTTCCAAAATTTATTGTGGCCAAGAATTATGTTTGGGGTATTTTTTGAATAATTTCGATTGAAACGTGTTTCTTTTGGCTCGAAATCACAACATTCAAAGTACAAAGGCGGGTCTTAGAAATCTTTTTGTTATGCTGCATATGTCAAAAAGCGTGTTTAGGTCAGTGCCCGATCCCAAAATTTTGAAATTTGCGGTGGAGCACTGAATGGATAAAAGGGGGCACTCTGGTCATGCTTCAATAATTTCCTATACATCCTAACACATTTTACCACCAAAAGAAGGAGGAGGGCCCCCTGAACTCCCTCTGTAGGTCAAAGAGTGTAACATCTTGGAAAAATGTATCACCAGCTGGAAAGAAACCTGGTGTTTTAACTTAATTTAGATAGAGACAATCGGAAACAAATACATGTATTTCCTTGTAATTTGTTAAGTCCTACGACCGGGATTTGTCATCAAGGTACCCTAGATGATCTAACACCAACAGTAATCGACACAGAGCATTAAAACTAAAACCAAAGTATCAACTGATTAAAGAAGGTTTATCAATAAAACGACTAATTTGTTTTGGCTTTTCATGCATAATTCAATGACCGAGTAAGATGCAAAGGTCTGAGTACAAAAAGAATAAAGATGCATGGTGCTAAGTTAAGCCCGAAATGGAACGTAATGTTTCATGCCATCATTATCATCATCAGCATCATTTGATTTAAAGATGCCCGCTGGTCTTGTTTTGGTATTTCTGTCATTTGTTCGGAATCCTCTGGGATTTACCATAAATAGGGTTAATTTTTTTGGCCATGAACCCCCTATTTTCTTGCTATAAATGTCTTTAATATGTCATAGAGAGTTTATAGATAAAGTTTTATCAAATCCTATTTATTTTGTCGGGGTTTTTAACTGCTAAATCGTGCTAATGCTAAACATATGAAAAGTCAGAGAAAACCTTTTTCCGCCAAAACTCTAACGTCAATTATCTTGAAAACGAGGTCACGATCCTATCAAAAATGTTTGCTTATTTTATACCTTTTACTATTATATTTTCATTTAAGAATCAAATTTGAAACCTATTTATTTTCAATAATAGTAGTGAACATCCTTAAAATAATTTGGAGGCCGAAAACCAAACAGTACACGCACCCCACACCAAGGAAGCAATACAGTTATACAGATATATGTACACAATAGAAATGAACATTTTAGACTTGTCTAACACGAATTTAATGTACCTTTAAATTTCTATTTTTTTTTTGTCATTAAAATTTCCGATTGTTAAATTCGAAATTGTTTAAAACACTAGGTTTCTTTCCTTGTACTGCACATGGTCGATATCTTTGGTGCTGCATTTGGTCTCACTGTTCGAACCTTGTGGCTTTGAGTACTTTTCATTCTATATTTTTTGTTTTTTACCTTCCAATTTTTGATTCTAATGCTGCTGATGGGAGGTTACTTCTTGAAATATTGATATACAAAATAACCAAATTAACCGTTAAAATGCCCGTTTTTGTATTTGTATTCACACGCTAAAATAAAATTCAAATAGTGCATTGCTAAATTAAGATTTTTATTTGATAATTAATGAAACACTCTGCAACAAGCTGCAATCTTTCCATAATAATTAGCAATATCACAATATACATGTAGTTAAGCGTTTACTAACTCATACTCCTAATTATTTTATGGTTCTTTACAAATTTAGAAACATGTTTCTCCTACAAATTTCATACATTTTCAAGTAGGCTTAATTTTTATCCTTCTCATGCAGTTTAATATTACAAAAATTATACAACATGTACAAAACCAATACAAATCAGTAGATTCAATATGTTGCATATTAATATTTAAAAAAAAGAAAAAAAAAACTTATTTACTAGTAACAGATAATTTCTTTTGTTCACTGGAAAGAGTGGAATGAGAGAAAAAAAAAACCCAAAACATGTAAATGAGCTCAGCGCCTCTAAGGAAGGTCGTAACGGAAAGCATAACAAATAAGACACCTACAAAACAACGTTACTGCAATCAGAAAACGTGAGGACTGTTACCTAAAAATCTCAGTAGGATGTAAATGTAAAATCACATAGAAAAACACCTGTTATCATAACATATCGTTTTGTTTAAGAACAAAATAACAACCAGTTGTGCAGCTGAAAAAAAATTACCGGTACGTTCTTAACGATGGAACCGAGAACAAAAGGAGTTTATATTCTTGCAAGCTTGTTTGTAGCTCTTGCAGTTTCATGTAATTACAAGTTGTTAGATTTGATTTGAAATATTATACACCTACTCTGAGGGGATACAGAAATGTTCAAACTGGAGGGCGCGCAATTAAACGAAAAATCTTTCTGAGACCTCTTGTTCACACAGTTACTATAGTCTGTGTCACCGTTCATTTTCTAGTTTTTTATTCTTTATTTCAAAGTCTGTTGATTTATTCCCACCCCGGCGTATGTTTCATTATGACGAATGATAAATAAACTGCAACTTTTCTCCAATAATTTACCCCTCTTACCCCCCTTAGCAACGCATCACTGATTTTTAAAATCCAATGTTAAAATCCGCAATTTTAGGAACTGCTGACTCTTTCGGAAGGCCTAAGTTCACTCGATCTCGTTACGACTTGAGTTCGCCTTGTGTATTTTTGTTCGGTTGATTTTGTCTTTTTTGTGATTTGATTTTTTTGTGTGTGTGTCCCTTGCACTGTTTTTGCTCTTGTTTACTGATTTTGTTGTTGCACCATGCCGCATTAATGCCTGTTTGCTTCGTTCATTAATGTTTTTTTTATGCCCCATCTACGAAAGTAGAGGGGCACATAGTGTTCGGGTCTGTTCGTCGGTCCGTCCGTCCGTCCTTTTGTCCGTCCCAAATCCCCATTTTTCCAAATTCCCACTAACCAACAAATGCCACATCAATCATATTGGTATGGTAGGTGCACCTAGTGATGCTAAGCACAATGCATGCTTTGGATGCTGGATTTGACATATATTTTCCGCATGAATGACCACTTTCAGAAGAATGGTTAAAGTCAATTGCCACTTACTGACAAGTGCCACATCAACCATATTGGTATGGTAGGTGCACCTAGTGATGCTTAGCACAATGCATACTTCGGATGCTGGATTTGACCTATATTTTCCGCACGGATGACCTTATACAGAAAAATGGTTAAAGTCCATTCCCACTTACTGACAAGTGCCACATCAACCATATTGGTATGGTAGGTGCACCTAGTGATGCTTAGCACAATGCATGCTTCAGATGCTGGCTGTGACCTATATTTTCCGCATGAATGACCACCTATAGAAGAAAAATTAAGGTTAAAGTCCATAAAAATTTATTCTTGGAACGACTTCATGGTTTAGTGATTGCGGAAAAAAACAAATGTTGCGAGATCGCGCATTATGTCTGTGGGACATAATCTTGTTTTTTTTTATTTTACAGCTGACGCACTTTGCCATCTTCCGTGTACTTATATACATCTAGGAAGGTATACAGATGGAGTTTTGGATTATACACTAAGTTGTGATAATACCACAGAAGAAATTGTCGAGGATAAAGATGGCAACTTCTTCACCAAAGCAATTGGAATAAGTCGAGCTGGCCCATTCATGGTATACAAGTAAGTTATAACTTTCTAATGCGAAGTCAATAATTTATGAAAGGATAAGAAGTAAATGAACATGAGTCCACACTTTATATGTTAACTCCAACTGTTATTATTTTTTATGAGCTGTATTGCAATTTAGGAAAAAGCCTATTAAGCCCCAGTCACACTGTCACGTTTCGGCTATCCCGTTTTACTACGTTTTAAAACGTCACGTTTCAATGTAATTTATTGTCATAGCTTTCGGTTTCTACGTTTTACTAGGTGTATGCTACGTGTTGAAAGGTTTCCCTACGTTTTATTACGTTTTACTACGTTAAGCCAGGTTTAACAATAGCCGTTTCGTTAGGTTTTACTACGTTTTGCTACGTATCAGGTACGCTTCATCGGGTTTTACTAGGGTCTGTCACGAATTAATTCAGGATTCTCCAAAAGAGGCAGTCTTGAATTTAAAGAAAAAATAATGTAAATTGTAACAGCATTTAGATTTTAGTACATTAAGAATTTAAAAAAAAATGTAAGACTACCACAATAAGACCATATCATCTTTTCAGAATTTCTTTTAGTTTCATGTATTAAGAGGTAATTTTGTTCCGTGCCAGGTGTATGTAGTTAAGCCAAAAAAGAAAAAAAAATGTTTTGTTTGTTTTTACCTACCCAGAGAAAATTGGCCCTACTATATACCCCAAATTGTTTACCAAAACTGTTTTTATTCCTTGGATTTCACAATCTTTAAAGTTTTATTTTCCATGTTCATATTGCACATTCACCATATAAAAAGAAATGTTCTACAATTCACAATCTTTAAAGTTTTATTTTCCATGTTCATATTGCACATTCACCATATAAAAAGAAATGTTCTACAATGTTATAAGTTGAGTCTTGTATGACACACTTCTCTTTCTATTGTGAAGCAGTTGGTATGATTGCATATAAATTTTCGGCTTAAAAACCCTTGGACCGGAAACATCAAACGATCTTTTTTGGGGGTGGCCTAACTAATTTCTTTGGTGCTCCATCGGATGGACATCTTGTAGCCACATGCCTATCGTCAACTCAAATAAGGGGATGATGGAACTGCCAAAAAGCACTAAACTACTGAGTTATAATTCTCCTTCCATTTTCATAAGTTAGTTGCATCTTCTGCGTATTCAGAAATCATTGCCTCGCTCTCGTTTTTCATGTACGACAGTATAGAGCCCCAAGTGGGTTCATTATAGAGAATGGTACTAGTAACTGTACCCAGTAGCAATCAAACATAAAACAAAGTTCCATGCAGGAAATACATTTTGTTACGTCTGGCATGCATTTCGTCTATTCAAGACTCATCAGAGGCGCTCTACTTAAATATTGAAAAAGGCAAACACTACATGAATATGAAGAGCATAGAATAGAAAACAAAAATATGTCGAACTGGAACCGTAATATTTTATTATAGCTGAGCTCAACCTATACATGGGGTAGGGAGCTCAGAGTTTTGACAACTATGAACATTACACGGATATTTTTTTAGCTTTTCTGTGATCTTCAGCATATAAGTGTTGATAACGGAGCGGGCTAACCTCGGGGAATTGAAACTTCACCAGCAGTGCTAACCATCATGGATGTTAGAAATAAAAAAAATAAAACAAAATTCCAGCCAATAAATTTTGCTATGGCTGACGTGCGTTTCGTCTATTCACGACTCATCGGAGATATCGAAGAGTAATAGCAACTTTAAGGCCAACTGGTAGTGCCTTTCCGAACAATGCGTTTTTTCTTATCAAGTCTTGGTGTCAGTCTAGTCACAATCGCATGGAACATATCCTGGTCAGCAGGCAAAAGGTATCTTAAAAAAAACGATATCTTCACATCTCGGTTCATCTAAAAAGTTGTTCATATACCGAAAAATGAATGCTCAATATCATATGGCAAGAAGAAAAGACAAAACATTGAAAATCGCAATGGTCCAGACTTGGTACAAGAATTTCCAAAGAAATGATGTGTTAAGCCAGGTTTAATGGCACCAAACCTCCCTTTCTCATTGCGATCCAAGGAACTTTTCTACTTTTTTTAATCTCTCATCCAAATTTAACGCGCTCTTCCCCTGGTACCGGCTCTGGTTATACTGAAGCAACAACAGCCTCATTTGCAAAATGTGTTCGTGCAGCAATATTCCGTAATTACCTACTCCATGATTATGTGCAAAAATGAGTTAAAGGTGGCAGTAAGCGTAGTAATGCGTAGTAAAACGTCATGATGCCTTCTAAAACGTGAGAAAACGTGATAAAACCTAGCAAAACGTAACATGAAACGCAATGAATCGTACTAAAACCTATCGAAACCTCGTGAAACGCAACAAAAACCTAGGGAACCGTAGTAAAACCTGCTGGTTGTCATTCGCTACGTTTTACTAGGTTTTCATTACGCTTTTACGAGGTTTTAATACGTTTTAACAACGTTTTACTACGTTTTAGTACGTATTTGCTACGTATATTTTTTTAGCCACGTTTGTGTTGTGCAAACGATACAAACGGGACATGCCACGTTTCTGTCAAGGTAAGTCTACGTATATAGCCGGTTTCAACTGTGTGTCGGTACGTTTCGTCACGTTTATAGCCGTTTCACTACGTTTTAGAAACGTAGTAAAACGGGATGCCAAAACGTGACAGTGTGACTGGGGCTTTACACCCATGGCATACAATACAATATTTACAGTACAATGACATAAATAATCATAAAGTGAGTGGAATGTCACTTTGGTGGATTCAAACAAAAAGTACCAATTCACTGCCTGGCAAAGATGGGCCCACTCTTGTCATGCATGCTTCAACGATTTCCAATATATATATCCAACTAATCATTTCCATCGCCCCTGTGTTATAAGTATAAAACTTTTATATCAAATGATACACTGTAATAGTACATTTCCATAAAAAAATGACCCTTATCAAAACTAATTTGGGTGTCTTTTCCTCAGTTCTAATTAAAATGATCTATAAAAAAGAGATACCTGTCCCAGTTACATTGGACTTCATTATCTAATTAATATTTTGTGGTTTTTATATATCGGTTTTCACGTGAGTTAAGTCGTCTCAATTCTACCCATATGGTTTAAATAAATACTTATTACAATGTTTTATATATCATAAATTTCCCTTTTCTTGAAGGAGATGTTCCACTAGCGCCGTCATACGGGGTTTACATTTCACAGTTAGTAAGATATGCTCGGATCTGCAGTGGTGTTTCTGATTTTAATTATAAAAACCGTTTTATCGATACCACAAATTAGTAAAATCTTTTTCTAAATTCTTCCACAAGTATTGAAAAATTTATTGTACACGTCGTTTTCTGATAGTGAAAGGAATATCACATCCTGAATTTTATGGTAATGATTTTTTATAAAGCTCAGAAGTTTAAAAGCAATCCATTAGAAATGAAAAATTGGCTTCAATATTTATTATGGAAAGGATATGAATGAATATTTTGGGTAAATCTTTGAATTTAGTGGGTTTTTTTTGGCAGAAATATTGATAACTTGATACTTACTTTTAAACTTCCATAAACGTTTTTTTTAATTGTCATATTTAAGCTTTATAGCGACCAAGCATGTCGGTTTGTGTGATGACACTTCACTTAATCATTATTGTTGGAAGTGTTGGGTCAGATTTAAAATGGATATGTTTGATTTTTTACATCAGTCAATGGATGATTCTAAGCTAGCTGTCAGTGACAGCGAGTGTGTTCTATAGAGAGTTCTTTTACCGTCCTTTTGTCTGTTCTTGTTGTATTTTGTCTTAGGTTCTCTCTAGTGGAATTGGACTTGATCGATTTGATTCTTATTTTGTGTTAAGTTTTTGTTCTTTGTCTAGGAATATTGATAGGGGGAAGGTTGGGCCCGGGGGGCTGGTTTGGCCCTGCCACATGTTATATGTGCCTGTCCTGGGCCAGGAATCTTTGACAAAGCATTCGTTTGTACCTGTCTTTTTTATGTTTTCTGTTCCTTGTTTAAGAAGGGGGTCTATCTGTGACTACAATGTATTTCAGGACTGGATTTGAATTATATGCATTACCATGGGCCAATTGGAGAACTGCGAGCAGCACCAAATGGCCTCGTTGAAGGCCACCGGCGGTTGTCCATTGTGGTTTTTCTGAATTAGTTGCCGCTTGATTGTGGGCTGTGTCGCGTACACTTATTCCACATCTCATGTTTTTCTATTGATTTTTAGATTGGAACCCCAGAATCTGTACTTCTGTTTCGTAGACATGATTGTGGACAAAAAATCCCGTATTTTTAAAGCCTACCAGACGGACTTTAGTAAGTACAATTTACTTACTAGATGATGCATTCATTTTATCTAAAGATCTTTATCATGTTTATCATGTTTATAAACCTGGAACATATTCATTCTATTCATATATATGTTACAGAGAATGTGTGAGAAATTGCGTGTTATCCTAAAAAAATCATGGATTACATGTAATCGCCAAATGGCTTGGGTATTATACGTTATCTCTAGAAATTTAAGGGTAAGTTAGCAGCGCGATTTCGGATGTCCGGGAGATGAACACGAAAGGAGTGATACAATTAACATGAAATGATGATCAAGTGGAGGAATGTTGGCATAAGCTAGCCAATGGGAGTTTTGACTGCCATTGTAAAAAGAACTGATGGTAAGGGACAGGCAATTTAGCCTCCTGCATAGGGATCATAAGGGACTTACTCTTACCGAAGCTGGGTTCTTTAAAATGCAAGGAACCTGACATTTTCATCCAAACACGGTGCACCACTCTGGTTTGCAGTCATGTTTATTTTGCATTATAGCCTGGCGACCCCGGCATTAATTATGACAGAGCTGTCCCATTCAACCACCTGGGGCACACATTCCAGTCGCTTTTGTGGCAAAGCGGCTAACTCAATGTCTAGGCTAAATTTTCCGCCCCTACCCACCACTCCCCTTTTCCTGTGGTTCTTCAAAATTTACCGGTCCTTTGTTTCCCACCCCATCCCCATTTTTCATTTATCATCATCATTTCATGTTCATTTTATCATCCTTTTCATGTTCATCGCCTGTAAATAACCTATATAGCGTTGCACGGGCGTTAAACACCAACTCACTCACTCACTCACGCTAACTCAATGTCATCTAAGTGCCCTTTAGTTGACTTTTACCGACAAGCTTAGCGCTGATGCGGGCCTTTTCACCACCTGGATTCCACACTGGTAGAAATTTAAATGAATACATGTGTGCCAGTGATTATATTAAATCCTTTTTTTACGTAATTCCTAAATTACACACCTACCCTGTAACACATATACAGTAAAATGGGTGACAAACTGCCCGATATCATAAACATTTAGATACTAAGTACATATACGTCCCACTTAAAAGAATTCTTTATTTCAATTATATTCAAATTGATATTTGTCTGAAGTAAAATCTACCAGTACATTTTATACATGTAGTTGTGATTATTTCAGGACCTTTTGAATGTGACCCAGACGTTTGCGAAATTTGCATGGGACAATTTCATCCCACGACATATATTAGTAAGTAACTATCCTGATCCATATCTTGTGTAACTGAGAGTTCACCTCAACCTGGTTCTGGTAAGCCATTAAACCGAGACTGTTTAATCCGGTAAAATAGTTGAAAGATCTACGATATTCTCACTGACAGTCTATTTATTTATCATGAAACTATGAAAGCCCAGAAGACTCATTCGAGATTCGAAATTCGGAATTAAAAATGCGAGATTCTAATTTCAAGATTCGAATCTCAAAATTCATTATTCCTTATACAATCAGATTGCTTGATTTATAATCTTGTACCAATCAAAGTAGTTATTTTAAAAACGTAATTATCGAAATTCGGGATTCGTTATTCCAGATACGAAATTCGAAATTTGAGGTGTGAGATTCGTAATTCGAAATGCAAGATTCAAAATTTAAAGTTCGAGATACGAGAGTCGAAATTCGAGATACGAGACTTGAAATTCGAAATTTGAGATTCGAGATTTGAGATTTGAACATCGAAATTCTTAATACTAATTCCAGAAAACCCCAGTTTCAACAGTGTATTCAATAATTTAGGTAAACTCTATATGTTAATATTTTGTTTTCTATTGAAAATGTAGATACATGTATCTTTACCTGTCCTGATTTAATTTTATATTTGACAAAACACGTAAGTCTTGGTCGGATTTGTATAATGGTCTTGAAAAGTGCTTATTTTGTGAACTTTTGGGACCATTTTTTGCAAGATTAATAATAACACAAGGAACAAAAATATTACAAAACGGGTTGTTACAGTGCATTATTGCTTGCTGGTTTGCTTCTAGATAGGTAGTTGTGTTATTACAATTTTTTACAGTGTTAATGCCATTTTACAATGCTGGGTGTTTTTTTTTTATCATTGTGTGTGTTTGTTTTAAATCGGGAACGGATCCAAGGAAAGGCGTACCGGGCCGGAGTACATTCCCCAAAAACTGAAAAAAACATGGTCTTTGATGCACAAAATCTACATAAAATCTTTCAAAAACGCTCAATTTTCGCGACTTTCATTTTTACACCCCCTAAACTTAAATCATGGACCCGCCCCTGTAAATTGCCACTTTTTATGTGGACGGTGTCGCGTACACTCATTCCACATATCATTATCTTCTATTCTGTTTTAGAGACACTTCCAGCACCCACAGAACCTCTTTGCTGTGATGCGTGTCAAGGTATTCTTTTGATAAATTAGATTTTGTACCATATAAACGAGTTGTAGACACTTTTTGTATTAATAATAACTTGGTCTTACCACTAAATAATTTTGGTTATACCAAACCATTTTATTTTTTTTTATCAAACCAACCTATCATTTATAATGATCTATCTTTAACAATGATCATACTATGAGATTGATGCTTTAAAGAAAATATTGAAGATTAATATGCAAAAACCAAAGTCATATATTATGTTAAAAACAACAACGCTTTTATTGTTTCTGAGATCAAGCTTTCATCCCAAAGTTACATTATGACATTAAATGTAACAGAAAAATGGTCCAATCTAGTAAAAATTTCAAAATTGTCTAAACCCGAAGGTTCTTCCTACCCCAGACATAGGTTGAATATCTTAGTAATTATTTGGTTCCCCAGTTTGGTATTTTTGGTTATACTGTTCTGTGCTCTTCATATTCATACAGTGTTTTGCATTTTCAATATTTTTGGTAGAGCGCCTCTGATGAGTCTTGAATAGACGAAACGCGCGTCAGGCGTGGCAAAATTTATTGTCTGGAACTTTGTCGTCATTTGTTTTTTTTTTGTTTGAAAATCAGTAGCATTATTAACCAATAAAAATTGCTGAAATACCATACGAACTGAATTTCAACCACTAGCTAAATTTATGTAAATTCTAAAACCTAAACTTTAACTTCCTCCATTATAGTTTTGCCCTTATCTATATATAATTAGATTTCGTTTGGTTTTATGCATTTTGAACATCTTTTAAATTGTGGATTTCCTTTGTTTGGGTTCTAGTGCTGCTGATGAGGAATTATTTACCGAAATGGCCATACAGCTCATAAAAATTAATTGCAGATGGAGTTAACTATGTATTGTGGTTTCATGTTCATTTACTCCATATCCTTTCACAATGTTTCATAAATCATGAATGTATGTACTACACAAATCACTTTTACGATGTTGATGTGGTGTTGACTGCTTGTTGAACTTTTCTTACTAAGATTTTTGTTTTGACATGTTGAAAATTTTCGTTAGACTTTCACAAGTTTCCTCGATTTTTCACGATTTAGCAAGATTTGCTTACCAGTTACCAATTAAAAGGTTAATTGCAAGAACAAGAACTCACAAGTCTCGTGTGTGTGAAGTTGTTATATTCATAATAAAACGATTATAAAAAATAAATTACTAAAGAAAAACGCTTTTACAAGCGTTGTTGTCAAGTTTTTATTCTAAAGTTTCAAAACATGTGATACCTTAAAGAATGCAAAAATATGCTTGCACCTAATTAAAGTTGTAAGAAAATTTTATTGCACTTCTGTGACTAGCAACAGATTACATATCATAGCGCAATGTAAAAAGTACAACGCGCACAAATTAAACTTGTTTAGCATTGTATGCTAAATTCATGTAGTTTATTAAATGTTTTTCAATTTGACAGTCGTGAAATAAAAATATATTGAATGATAAATATAATTATATTAAATCATAAACAATAATTTCAATGTAAAACATTTGTTCAGTCCTCACAAAGGACAGAAGACAAACTGAACAAAAAATGGTGATGAATTCCACGTTGTTTTACATTGCATTAGTATTTTTGTATTATAGGTGATGTAGAAGAATCATGCTGCACTGCAAATTGTAACCAAAGAGTCAATAGTAAGCTTTTTTTGTGGTGTCATTTGTGTATTGTATGAAATTTATAAGTTTAATTAAGTTTCAACCCCATTTCACCTCAAGTTTATAAATCCAAATCTAATAAATATCCCATATTTTTAGCTAAGTTCAGCTAAAAAAATTTAATGAGCGAACGAATTAATATGTAATGGCTATGTCGTTGTTGTCGTCGTCTGTGGACACTTAACTTTAGTTGTACATGATGTTAACCGATTGTAATAAAAGTTAATATGATATTTGTGAAATCTGAAGGAAAACTGGTTTTGTGTTTGAAGTTTCTGGCACTCACCGTTAAAGTAAAAAGGGTCAATAAGGTGTTTTACACGTAACAAAACTGCCTTAGAACATTTATTTTTCGTTCGATTTTGATCATTCTACTTTCATTGTATTTCTCTTAAAATTCTGTCCACAAAATTTAACCACATTTGTATGTATCTTGTATGGAATCATTGATACGAAGGATCAAATAGGGATATATAATCGGCTTGTTTAGTTGTGATCCGATTTCCAAAATCTTTTTCTTTTTATCATTGCACACATTTCTGCCTGTATTTTTCAATCGATATGCAGTATCTACGAATATTAAGGGATTAAAGGAACCAAAACGCCAATAATGAGAATTTGTCACATAGTTTTATTCTTTAACTTTAGTTCAAGTGAATTGGTCATTTTTTACTTTTACGCTAATCTTACCCTTGGGTCAAGTGAGCTACGTATACATGTTGTATTGCCATTACTTGGCGTCTGTCGTCGTCGTCCGTCGCTATCGTTGTTATAACTTTTCTTCTAAAATCTTTTTTTCCTAAACTACTGAATGGATTGCGTTCTGTTTTTACAGACATCATTTATAGAATGTCCTCTACCAAAAACTGAGAAAAAATATGGCCACCGTTGCTAAAAAAGAATAGGGAGGTCATACCCCAGTTTTTGATTTATAAGTCAATATGGTATAATAGATAGAGAATATCTGAATCAACCTGACTTCTTTAGAATCAAAAGCTCAACAAAAGTCTCCATTTAGTCAAAGCAGACAGATTGTATTATATTAGAACCCACTTTAAGGGTTTATGGCCCCTTAGAGGTGAATATGCATTTTTATATTTTTGGCCTTTATAATAAAAACTTTAGTAGATTGAGAAAACATGTTGATTGCTTTCACTATCACTTTATTCTGCTTTTCAAAGATATCCAGCTAGCAGATGTCCCTTATAAAAGTTATGGCCCCTAATTGTCAGGTTTTGGGTTTATGTCTTGCACTTATTGAAAAAAAACCAAAAAAACTTTCTTTGCTTAAATGCTAGATGATCCAATACAGTGTCCCAGAATAATTTCATTCCATCAGTTAATAAAGTTTTTCTCATCAGATGTCCCAAAATACTTTCATTCCATCAGTTATTGAAGTCAGGTGAGCAATTCAGGCTCATGGGAGCCTCTTGTCTAAAAATATTATTTCTTACCACTAGAAAAAGCTTTCTCTACTATTTAAGGATTGTTGCCCTGACCGATCCAAAGAAAGGGTGATCAAAGGGGTTAAATGGATGTTAAGATAAAACAACTGTAGAACTTTTGTTTTTATTTGATTTTGAGCATTGTTTTCATTGTATTTCTTAATAATTTCTTTAACAAAATGGAGGTACAGTTTTGAAGTATCTTACTCGTATATCGTTATATTGATGTAACAGGAACAAAATAGACCACACCAAATTATTTACTTTGTTTTGTGGTCCGACATTCTCGATTTGGTGATTTTCTCCATCTCATATATCCCCAGGAACTTGAGTTACAGGACAAAACGAAATATAGGAAGTCTGCATCATATTTTGAACTACATCTCGAAATAGAAACTCAAGGAAACCTTTCAACAAAGCTCTATGACCATCGTGATGCCTTCAACTTTCCGATCGCAAACTTTCCCTTCTTGTGTACTTACATTTCGTCCGCTCAAGCTAATGGAGTTAATGTATCACAATTGATTCGTAATAACTCCAGAGTTTGTGAGAATTATTTCGATTTCCTTGGCAGAGCGTCATGTCTGACACAGAAATTGCTAACAAAGGGTTTTATATCTTAGGTTGCTGTTTTCATTAAACATGCTTACGGTAGACACCATGCCCTTGTAGGCAAAGATTGCATTTCTATCTCCCAGATGATTGCAGATGTTGGTTTGTCGTAGAGTTTTGTTTTGTCTTCCTTTACCGGGTTTGGCACCTGAATTTGAAATAAGCAATGCGATGGGAGTGCTATAGCAGGCAGGAACCGCGTACTTTTCCGGAGCACCTGACTTCACACTTGTTACGACGTTCTCGTTATTGATTTCTGTTTCGTGTTTTGTGTTACCTCGCGCTCTTCTTCTCCGTGTTTTCCGGTTTTGTCGTTGCCTCTTTGCTTCATTTAGAATGTTTTTAATAAAGTTTCACCGAAGAATCAATGTGTGAAAAAGTTTTTTGAGTCAACCATAAGCTGCAGGTGTGCAAAAAAATTGTCAACCCACATTGGGTATCACACGTACAACGTTGAAAATGGACATAGTAAAATTATGTGTTGTTCATTTTTAGTTTTAAAATGACAATGAGATGATATATTTCTTGACGGATTTCACAACAATTTATTATATATAAAGCATATCAACAACAATCATTAGAGACACCCTGGTCAAACAATGTAAAAAAAATAGTTATAGTGAATTATTTGTATTGAGGCGTTTGGGGTCAAGATAATCTGTTTTAGTTGTGGAAATAGTGTGTAAGTGAGAACCAGTATCTCCACCAACACATGTAGAACCTGACCCTAAAAGCCTGTTATAAAAAACAATACTTGTAGTATTTGAAGGCAAGTAGTACTAGATTTTTTGCACCACCTAAAAAGCAGATGTAGTTATCATGATCGGGTCTGTTGTCTGCTCGTTTAGTTATTAATTCCGAGTGAATATTAAATGTGTTGATAGGCTGCAGCTTCCGGTGTGGTGACCAATATGATCCCTCATTGACGTGCCAATGTGATGAGGGATGCGTGAAGTTTCAAAACTGCTGTGAGGATTATAAATTGCTCTGCGGGGAAGGTAACTTATATTAGATATATAAAGTAAGGTCTATTTATAGCTATCACAGCTCAAATAAATAAGCGGCAATTTAAAAAGACCACCAAAATAACAGTCAGCCGCCTTCAACAAGCCAGTATACGGTTCTCGCTTTTGTGCAATTTGCCCAAGGAAAAAAAATGCATACAATTCAAATCCGGTTTTTATTTCCACAAATACGGTCTTTTGTGCCTTTTTTATCTTAATCTTTGTTCTTTCTTTTACAGTAAAGGAAGAGAGAAATCGTAAGTATACATGTTTGTACTCAATCGTTCAATATACAATGTTGCTTTAGTGTTGCCTGCTTGTTCAGATTTTCCTTTCGTATAGATTGTAACTCAGTTAGTTACATTCGATGTAATTTTATCTTCAGATAATTACAAAGTTTCTTTTTACTCTACAAGTCCAACACAAAACTGGCATGAATTATTCCCAAAAAGTTATGAGTAACATTTGCCTTCGAAATAAACTTAAAGTACAAAGACGCAAAGGTGTACCAAAGTGGCAAGCAATTTGCAAATATCGTTTATCCGAAAACACAAAGAAAAAATCGGTAGACATGAAATCACCACAACAAAACAAATACAAAACAAACAAACAACACACATAACAACCAAACCGCAATCAGCAACATGAATCAAGTCGAAACTCTGGTGCTCTGGCAGACTTGAGTATCCAACCTCCTATTTCCAATGATAAACTGACGAAAAATGCAGTGACACCGGATATATTCAAGATCACATTGATCCTGACTTTGGTACAGGCATTTAAAAGAAATGATGTGTTATTTAACTAAGTTTTAAGGCACCACACTTCCACCTTCATTTGCGATATAAGGATTCGATAGTAACACAACTAATCTTGCCGTCGCTGCAGACCCTGGTGGGTATAGTCACGACGTTAAACTTCCACAGTCAGTCACAACTAATCTTAAATAATTCCCAATTTTTTTGTAGTGCCACATCCAGGTAAGGTTATTTCAAATTTTCAAATATTAAAAAATATGTCAAAGTAAAAACGTACAAATGGTCTTTGTGCTAATGGATTTATTAAACAGCATTATAGGTCTAATGCGTCATCAAAATTTTGTTAGTCTAAAAATACTAAAGAAAAAAAAATCAGAAAAAAAGAAAAGGAACGCAAAATAGCTTTACTGCAATGAACATGATAAATGACGGGAACATACAAAAATACAAACTTAAAAAAAGAATAATGTTCTTCCCTATCAATATTTTTTTTTCCCTTTTCATAAACGGTTTTTATCTAATTTTCAATTTGAGATTCACAATCAAATAAAAAGTTTGAACGATGCATGTTGAGCAAATCCTCAATCAATCAGACCAAAATTTTAGGGTTTTCAATTTTTGCCAATAAAACCAAAAGGTTATTTTAGAGCGTTGTCAGAAAACACGTTAACTGCTAGTTAACAAGACTTGTCATGCAACAAAACTTTCTTTTGTTCTAACAGCGACAATTCTGACAAAACGCTGTGTACCGGGTGTGAATAAAAGACCCTTTTTTATGAGGACTGCGGGGAATGTTGTCCTGAATATTTAGAAAAACTGTTTGTGAATGTACTTTTCGTATTCTTTATCTTATAACACAAAATCAATAACTTGTTTGTATGAAGTGTCAGAACAAAACATAAACAAGCGTTTATTTACTTACAGCCTTCCCATGCAACAGACCATCCTTTTGTCCTGACACTGACGATCCTGTCGATATAGTGTGTACTGGGTGTGAATACGAGGTCCAGCCGTTCGATGAGGATTGCTGCAAAGACTGCAAACCTTAAAACTAATTTATAGTAATAAAACACTTTTTCTGTGTTTAAGTAAAAAATGAAACCTTTCTGATAATATATACAGATTGATCGTTCTGATGAAGGCATAACATATTTCTTTGCACCTTGAGTGCATTTCTTTTACCGTCTGTAAAGGGTTCCCTGGAGAACGGAAATTCCTAATTTATTTTCTAAACATCACTCCTAGGGCCTTTGAATATTTATTTTTGCAAAAAAAATGTAACTCAATTTACAAAAAGAATAAAGAAATAGTTTACATGTATATGTGCCTCTTCGTAAGTATACAGACCTAAGTTCTATTGCTGTTTAATGGTGGATCCAAACCGGAACAAACATTTTCATATTTGCACCTCAACTATTATGGTCCTCGGTTTACCTTATTCCTTAACCTAAGATTCTCATAGTCTCATTAAATTATTTACTCGTGTATTCATTTTTAATTCGATATCATCGAATAACTACCATGGATCCTCGAATAATTACCATGGCTAGCTTCATTCCTCTTTAACTGAATAGTTAGTCCAAAACCAATGTTGAAGGCTTTGTTTACCAACATTTTTAATAAAACACAACATTCCATAGGTCTGCATTCTGTCTGACCAAAACCCACTTAAGAGGCTGTCCATGTAGAAATCAGGCAAAAGCCTACAGAACCTGGTACATGAAGAATTTTATCCCAGCAAATTTATTGTTTTAATGTATTTTTGGACTCATATGTAAAACAAAAATCACCAGGATTCATTTGAAAGCAACATGGATGACTTGTGATTCAGCCTTAAAGTTCATGAACAAAGCAACCAAATTTTGCAAATATGCAAGAGTTATCTCCCTTTTTCTACATATTTTCAATGCATTCTATATAAATTATATCTATGTTATCACTTTACTTAACCAAAAATCTGCATTTGTTTTTAGGAATGGATGTTAACCTGATGTGAAATCTATGAAAAGTTTTGAAAAACAAAATTTGTCATGTGCCAGCTATTGCCTGGGTTTTGCTTGGACAGCCTCTTAAATACAGTTAGTTAGATAGTCATTGCTTTAATCCCAAACAGCACGATTTCGGCTATATCCGGGAGATGAACATCTCGTGATACAATGATCATGGATTGATGGTGAAGTGGAGAAAATGGGGCCACAAGGCCAATCGGATAGGAGAGTTTTGACTGCCACTTGAAAAGGGAGTGATGGGTAGGGATGGGGAATTTAGCCGCCTGCATGGGGATTCTACGGGTCCTTCTCTTACCGAAACCTGCAGCAGGGTTTTTTAACGTGCGGCGAACGTAAAATTTATAGCTTACGCGGTGCACCACAATGGTTTGCGGTCAGGTTTTTCAAATTATAGCCTGACGACCCCGGCATTCATTATGACAGGACTGCCCCATTCAACCACCTGGGGCACACATCCCAGTCGATTTGTGGGCAAAGCGGCCTGACCCGATGTCAGGTTTCTGAACGCTCTTTTTACTTTTACCGACAAGTTTAGCGCTGTTGTGGGCCTATTCGCCACCCGGAACCCGCACGGGGGCACTAAGTACAGAATAAAGGTGAAAACACAATTACCGAATCTAAAGGTTCGATCTAAATGTCGAAGAGAAAACATAAAAAATATAAAAACATACAAAAATTATAGATCGCACAGCTGGTTAAGGCATTTAAAATTGCGCGCCAAACCTCTGTCTTCCATTGCGATCTTCCGCTAAAATCCCACACCAATAAAATAGCAAACAACTGTTTACTCAAAACGAACCGTGGTTCGCTTTTTCAAGTTTGGTTTGGTTTGCAAAGCAAAGCAAACTTAACCAAGCCGTTGACCAAAACCAGCTTAATGTGCATTAAAACACTAGAAAAAGAATCAATGTATCTGTAAAAACTGCTTGTAAGAAGCAAAGAGGTACTGGTGGGGCATTCGGATGTCAAAAGTCAGAAAGGCCAAAAACAAAAGCACTATTAACAAATAAGAACAGCACGTACGAAGAAACACAAAACATTAAAAAAACCAATCCAATTCTCAAACCTATCACTACGTGAACTCACTTTCGTAACGAGAGTGACTGACTCAGGTGCTTCGGTTGAGAAAGCAGTTCCTGATTGCTATAGCACACCCGTCGCCATAGCATGTTAGGAACATATTCAACAAAGTATAAGCTGGGGCTTGCACAAATGATTTCCGGTGCAGATACATTAACATTTTGTAAGACACATTGGCCATACAGAGATGTCAGTTTAATGGTTTAATGGTTGAAATAAAGCAGAAAAAAAATGTAAAGCACTTGACAACGGAAGAACTGCCGTGCAAAAGTTGTTTATTTTGGACTAGGTGGTAGGCATTTCGCAAGTTTTCCTGTTTCAAATTAGATGCTTCTTCATTGTCAAAAATTACACCAGCAAGTGGGAAAAAAGTTCATCATCATACATGAATCATGTACTACTATTTAAGAACTACTAGGCTCGATATCAAAAGAAATATATGGCACGCCGTTCTCGTCAAAAGTATGATTCATTTATTAGTTATTTTACACTCTAAATTCTGAAGTACACACTCATAATTTTGAAATACACACTCAAAATTAAAATTCACACTCAAACTTTACCAATAAAGAACGAATGACTGAGCAACATGTAATAATAGGATTTTGATTTTACCATATTATACGATAGAGTATTACTTGAAAAAAATCATACAAGGTTCTGCAAAACAATTTTTGGAATTAAAAAGACAACTTGCAAGAACTGAATTGGGACGTCTTCTCACCACTAGTTTTATTATAACAAAAAGTATTCTATACTTTGCTGAATAACACTCCTTGAACATAATCACGGTCGTTATACTTGTCCTGCGACAACATGTTTTCTACCAATGTTTCTGCTCGTTTTCTACCGATGTCCTAGATTTCTACCGATGTGGTGATAAAAAAACAAACCTGGCAGACGATTTTTTCCAAACTATGATACCCGGCTATTATGGCACTTACAAACAAATTAGTTTTATTTACATTATTTTGTTTTAAGTATGCACATAAAATTACAGTAAGGGTATTGTTTATTTTTTCCAGCAAGAGACAATTTCCCTTTTTTCAGATAATCATGAATATTCTGTTTTAAATTACCATTCACTGGGCTGAAACTTATGCTCCATGTTCTAAATAGTCGGACATTTTTAAAGATATAACACTTTTCATTACAAATGGCGTATTTTTGATTTTTCGACCATTTAAAAAAAAATATGGTCCTGGTTTTCTAAAGATGTGTCCTGGTTTTCTACCGATGGTCCTGGCATTCTACCGATGTGATAATGTGATATATTAAATGACATTTCATGTCAAATTTTAAAACGGTATATTTTATTGAACACATATTATTATATGACTGTAAATAACTTAGATTTTCATTGGTTGAAAGGGTACTTTTCAGATTGTTGCAAAATATGATGATCACCGCGCAATTGTGCACGCGAGGTGATCATTACTTGTGTAAGCTTCAACGTGTGCCTAAATTTAGTATCAGGGAAAATCCGTACTTATATTTGTGACGTCATAAATGAAGTTAACAACAATAATACTGTGTAAATGTCCAGTACCAATGCCAGTTTTTAATATAAACTGTTCGAATATTACTTTAAATCTTAATTTTGAATGAAAAGAAAAAAAAACAAAAACAAGTTTTGTTAAATCTTATATTGTTAACTTTCTTAGTTGGTAATACAATACTTTGGAAAGAAAATGTTGTTGTATGTGTCATATAATAAAACAATTGATAACTTTAGATTTCGATTAATATCATGATTTATCAACCCTCGAGATCTATAATCACCTCGGCCGATGGCCTCGGTAAGTATCTGATCTCTTGGGTTGATAAATCATGATATTAACCTCATCTAAGGTCATTAATTGTATAATATTGACGATAAAAAGAAAAAGGAAGTTCATGAGCAAACCACACCAAGAACACTTTTACAAAATTTGAATAAATGTGTATTTTCTCAAAAGCTAGCTTATCAGAAAATGACAGTATATCAACATTTTTCCACTTATATTAGATTTGTGAAGTGCTTTATATATACTAGGCAAAATAAAAAGAAACGTTAGACTTGTTTTTTATTTGATAAAATTTCTATAACAAAATAAAAGTTGTAACTTCCATTGAATAAACGTATCTTTGGTCATACTGAAGAGACTAAAATCCAGTATACCTGATTTTAATTCGAATTTAACATCTCCTTAAGGTTTTACCCAATCTAATTAAAATTACACGTTAGTTTGGATCTTTTTTTTTTTTGCTCTGGCGATTAATGGCAGAGCATTAAATTGTACATCGTGTACAAAAATGTATATGCACATCTGTATTAAATTTCGTGCTTCATGTGTTTTCTAAACAGCACCCCCCTTTAACCCAGATTATGATAAAGATGTCCATCCAGAGCAGCTGTTAATTGACTACTATGAACATGATGAACTCCATTAAAAATGAAACTTGTAACAATAACGAGGCATGCGGTTGCACCTCTACTGATCCATCACTTGGCATGGGAACATTCTCTTGACCACTAGCACAGAAGCCTAGGGACCTCTTCACAGGCTTTTTGGAAGCCTGTATGGCATGTATGGTGGCAGCAGGATTTTCTATCAATTTAATATTAATGAAAATTAAGCTTTGAAATGTTACTGTACACTGAAAACAATGTTTTAAAATGATTATACATGTACAAGCATTACCTTTTTTTGAATTAAAGAAAATGCATTACACAAAATACATGTACATGATGTAGCTGTCTACATGTATGTACCTAATGTAACTGTATTAGTTACAATAAATAAATGAAATGACTGACACAATAGTAAATTGATGTAAACCTTACCCAAAATTGGTGGTGGAATAGGAGCAGCAACAGCTCTTGTGCCACTACCACTGACTCTAACATCTGTTTTTTGGTCCGACATCAAGTTGTCAAAGGTTGGGAGAGCTACCAAAGTTCTTACACTAAGACTTGTTTCTACTGAAGGAAATGCTTTCACTTGTTTAGATGCAGGCAAATTTAGTGACGGTGATCTTAAAAGTCTTTTCTGGACAACACTACGTTCAGAACTTTTAGAAGGTGTTAATAAAACTTTGCAAACATTTTTCCACGATTCATTTAAAGATGTTGTCATTTTCAATCTCTCCCTTTCCATATTAATAATATTGTCAACTCTCCTAAAACATTTGATGCACACACCAACATCCTGATCTAAACCTGCGGTGGTAAAACTAGAAACAACTCTCTTTATCTTGCCTATTCTGTCATCCGAGAGTTTCAATTTCTGTTTAAATAATTTGGTGACTATTTTCTCGCCCGTCGCTGTTATTTCGGTTTGTATAAATGAAAACCCACATAATACACAAATGTTAGTGCTGCTGGTGATCTTTTTAGGTGTATTCACCGCAATCGGGAGCATATTGTGTTTTTTCACCTGGGCGCAGCCATCTTGATTCCTATTATTTTGTACATTCGGAACACCTCGATGCTCATTCAAAACTTCTTATGAGAACGAAAGTCGAAGAATACCCAACGATTTTGAAGGCGGCGCGCTGATTGGTCAATTGAAAAGGTCATTCTGAGATGACCCCGAACGGGATGTTGTTAGATGTTAGTGGATCGCCAGAGCAAAAAAAAAAAAGATCCAAACTAACGTGTAATTTTAATTAGATTGGGTTTTACCTAGATATTGTAGAAAATCAAGTTTGCAAAGCATTATCGTTCCTGACTTACCATTCATTTTGAATATCTGACAGCATTTTGATGAATATAAAGTTGAAGTCAGAATTTAGGGACATTTAACCATCTGTAAAACTACAGGGATAGGATATTTTGCAATGGTTTTCGGCGGGATTTGGTTATTTCTAAAAGCCAAATTCAGTAAAATCAAAAATGACAAAATTTTGAAATTTACAGAATTACTCTTAAATTTTGATTTTTCGGCTAAAAAGGGGTGCTTCTTACCTATCTATGACAATTTTAGGTATGATACAACTCATTAACGTCATTACGCGATAGAAACGTAATTCAGAGGACGTCTTTTTTGAAACAATGACGTTAGCTTGGCGTGACCGCGTACGTTCAGTGTTTATGAAAATTAGATCAGAATTTTATCCACTTCCAGGAGTTAAGGTTTTGCACCGTAAACGAAGCGATTACGAAGAAAAATAAAGCGGCAACACCTGATATAAACTCGCGTTGGTTTTGGTATTCTGTTACTTCCGGTCTCACCGATTGTTGTTCTGTTACCTCTGACACGAGTCTCTGGTCTATGGATAGTTGTTCTTAAGTCTTTTAAATGAAAATCACCTGTATTTTTGCCATTGCCGCACCCACCACGAAAGAAGAAAATTGCTTCAACTTCTGACGTTAACGTAACGTGTCTGACTTACAATTTCTCAACATTTAAGTGCGACCTTTTGTAAACCGTGATATTTGTTACATTTAACGACCATAATCACTAGCTTTATTGAATTTTCGACACGTAAAATTCAAAAAGTTCCAATTTTGGTAAAAATTGAAAAGTGACGTAACGTCATTTTCAAATCCGCCTTCAATACGCAAATATGACAGACAGCCCCGTTTATTGCCTAATCTTCATATCAAAAATTCATAACAAAATATGTTTCGAAAAAATCTTAAAAGAAAACCAATGTAACGTTTCTTTTTTTGCCTAGTATATAATGGGAAAGTTATATCTAGAAATGCTGAGGCTGAGACATGAATTTCTCGGGCTGAAATTGATCTGTACATATACAACAGTATGACACGCCATTTTTACCAAAACCATGGTAACTATAGGATACCTCAGATAACTTGGGGTTTACTGGCAGCTATTTTGGGGTTTTCAGAGCGAAACTCTTAATTACATCAGGTATTTAGAGTTATTTCAGGTAACTGAGGGTTTCCTATCAGCTATCCCATGGATACCACAAAAACTCCTGCTATTAAGAGTTTTCAAAAATAAATAATTGGAAGCTGAGCTTTGTATTAGTTTTTGAGGAATTGATAGTTTTCAGCTTTACATTGATAAATTCTGCTTTCAAAGAGTTAAATAGCATGAACTTACAATATCTGTGAGTAAGTGAGTTGGTGTTTTACGCCAGTGCAACGCTAAATAGGTTATAACATGAAAAGGGTGATAAAATGAACATGAAATGAGGTTGATAAATGAAACATGGGGTTGGGGTGGGAAACAAAGGAACTGCAAATTTTGAAGAACCACAGGAAAAGGGGAGAAGTGGGTAGGGACTCAAAATTTAGCCTATGTGGTGCACTACTTGGCGGTCCACAAAGGGGTCTTTTACGTGCATGAAGCATGGGCCTTTCCTCACACGTTGGCCCACTATGGTCGGCCGTCAGGGTTTCCGTATTATAGACCTGACAACCCCTGCGGACGATGGCCACACTATTCAGCCACTTAGGGTACACACTCGGTCGCTCTGTGGGCTGAGCACTGACCCGACGTCAGAATCCCAATACCCTTAGCCGCCTCTTATGACAAGCTAGGCTCTGCTGCGGGCCTATTCGCCACTCGGGCCCCGCAAGGGACTACAATATCTGTAGGTAGAAGGGGGTTTAATTAGGTATATATACACTTGGCCATAAGTTAGGGACCACTACCTTTTTTATATCAAGTACCTTTTTAAATTTGTAATATTAGCAAAACTATAAAGCAAAGGTAGAAATTTCCAAGTAAACTACTAATTTTTGAACATTTTGAAGACAACTTTATCACTGCATACCAAAAACACTCATATAGTGTCATGTGATTCCAATTTGAAAACTGTGGACAAAACACGAGGAAACTAATGCGAAAAAATGTTTGAGTTTGAAATCTCAACAATGCCTGGTGTAAATTACTAGCACATTGAAACCTTTTAAAAGATACGAGGAAGGCATTTGTTGACATGAATTCAGCTCACTTTGTTGGAAATGAGCAAAAACATGGGCACTTCCGGTCACTTTTTAAAAATTGTCCCCCTAATAACATACACGACAATGACGGTTGTTGTTGAAGGCATTGGTGATATTTTTATGAAAGCAGTGATAATTTTACTTGTATTACAACATTTTGGGTTATATTCGCTAATTTTGACCTTGCAATTACTGTAGAGTTTGCTATCAGATTCACATTTTCGTCTTTGGTGGGTCATTATCAGTCAACATCTCAACTTGAGAAATAAAAAAATCGTCAATGATGTGACCAATCATTACCCTGGATGCTCACTCACGGATTTGAGTTATTTTTACATGACCAATAGTGAAAAGGGCTTATTTATAGAGATTTTAATAGGAAAAAAATGCAATAAAAGGAAACCACCCAAAGTCATTTATTGTCAGAATGAGGCCAAAACATGGTGAATTTACTACAAATATTCCATATTTTGACTAGCAGGTCTGTTTTAGGCGTCCTTGCTCATTAGCACTTCCGGTTGCACAAAAACGTTTAAAGTGTTTCTTTATGGTCGTACGCGTGCCATAGAATTTTTAAATTGTGCTCCATAACTTTTAAACTTATTAATGCCTACGAATGATTCAAAATCCTTCAGTTACTGATATACCATTATGAAATGTTTCCATTAAATGAAAAAAATAGTCCACTGGACACGTGATAAAACGAACCAAACTTGGTTTTTTAAAACATAGGGGTAGCATTTTTGCAACGTGAATTTAAATATCGGAACGTGCATGAATTTGAATATTTGAATATTTGGTGGTCCCTAACTTATGGCCAAGTGTATATGTGAAAGCTGACAGCAAACCCCCAGTTAGTTCAACTTACCAAGATAACTCTTAATACCTGATGTAATTGAGAGTTTCGTCCAGAAAACCCCCAGATAGCTGCCAGTAAACCCCTAGGTATCTGAGGTATCCTATAGATACCAAGGTTTTGGTTAAAATGGCGTTCCATACAACAGTATGATGAAGCTTCACTGTACAACACAAGCATTTACGGTGTATGTATGCCTTTAGAAACAACCAAAATGTGTAGTTATATGAAATTAGATCATCGGTAGAAATCAAGGACTCATCTGTAGAAAACACAATATAGAACATACCTAATCGGTAGAAAACCAGGACATATCAAATTTCTTAAACCTGTTAGTTATGTGAAAAAGCAAATGGCTCTTTTACAAATAAACGATCATTTATTGCATTTTCTCCCATAGGATGTATTCAAATGTTAAAAATAAGCGTTATTTTTCATATTTCTAAAAAAACAATCGGTAGAAAACAAGGATCATCGGTAGAAAACAAGCAGAAAAATCGGTAGAAAACATGTTGTCGCAGGACAAGTATAACGACCGTGATAATTCCTTTATTAAAAAGACGATTAAAGACTTACATGAAAATGGTTACTATTCATGGTATATAGCCATGCACTAAGTGTTTTAAAGAATTAAACCCCAAATCTGATGGTTTTAGAAAAGAAACTACTCAAACGGAGAGTTCAACTACCGTCCGTTCGTTTGTTCTTGTTGTCTTTTGACTAAGGTTCTCTCTAGTGGAATTGAACGTATTGAATTGAATCGATTAAATTTTCATTTGGATTTGAATTATATGCATTTTATTTAGACCATGGGTCAATTTCAGAACCACGAACAGTGTTTACTGGCCACGTTGAAGGCAGCTGGCGGTTGTCTATTGTGTTCTTTTTTTTCTAAATTGCCGCTTGGTATAGAGTTGTGTCGCGTACTTTTATTCCACATACATATCATTTCTTTTAATTAAAAATGATCTAGGAAATGTTTGGACATTTAATGAAAAGGTATAAGTTTGTTCTTTGAATTAGAATATTAACTACGTTTTTTAGCTCACCTGGCCAACGGCCATGTGAGCTTATGTCATCACTATGCGTCCGTCATCGTCCGTCGTCGTCCGTCCGTCGTCCGTTAACAATTTCAAAAATCTTCTTCTCTGAAACCACTGAATCAATTTAACTGAAACTTTGCAGAAATACTATATGACATGGTGGTAACAAACAATCCTCATTTTAAAATGATTCGATAAAAACATGGCCGCTGTTACTAAAAATAGAACATAGGGTAAAATTACTTTAAATGGCTTTTAACTCAGCAACCATAACAGATAGAAAAATCCCAAGGATCTTAAACTCTACAGAATCTAAATCTCTACAAAAGTCTCCATTGGGTCAATGTTGTCAAATGACCTTTGATAGGGGTTATGGTCCTTTAAAGGTCAAAAATAGCGTTTTCCATGTTTTTGGCCTATAGAATGAAAACTATTACAGATAGAGAAAAGCTGTTGCTAGCTTAAATGTTCAGCAAAATAAGTTCTACAAAAGTCTTCATAATGGTCGAATTTGTCAGGTGACCTCTTATAAGAGTTAAAGCCCCTTAAAGGCGAAAAAGAGTGTTTTGTTCTATAGAAAGAAAACTATAGCAGATAGAGAAAAGTCCCTTAAAGGCGAAAATAGTGCTTTTGGCCTAATAGCAGATAGAGAAAAGCTGTTGCTTGCTTAAATGTTCAGCTCATTTAGCTCTACAAATGTCTCCATAAGGTCAAAGTTGTCAGATGACCTCTATAGGGGTTACAGCCTCATAAAAGGTGAAAAATATAGTTTTTCATGTTTTTGGATTATAGAATGAAAACTATTGCAGATAGAGAAAACTTGTTGCTCGCTTAAATGTTCAGCTCATTTAGCTGTACAAATGTCACAATAGTGTCGAAGTTGTCAGATTTTGCTTATTAAGAATGAAATGTATTGCAGATAGAGAAAGTTTTTTTCTTGCTTAAACATTCAGCTCATTTAGCTATACAAATGTCTTTATAAGGTTAACATCAAGACCACGTGAGCGATTCAGGCTCCAGGGAGCCTCTTGTTCATGTTTTTGCCCTATAGAATGTAAACTATTGCAGATAGAGAAAAGCTGTTGCTTTCTTAAAAGCTCAGCTAATTAAACTCTACAAAAATCTCCATAAGGTGGAAGTTGTCAGATGAACCCTTATAGGGGTTACATCCCCTTAAAGGCGAAAAATAGTGTTTTTTGGCCTATAGAATGAAAACTATTGTAGATAGAGAAAAGCTGTTGCTTGCTTGGATGTTCAGCTTATTTAGCTCTACAAAAGTCTCCCTAGGTACAAAATTGTCACATGACCTATTATAGGGGTTACAGCCCTTTAAAGGTGAAAAATAGCGTTTTTTGCGTATTTGGCATAAAAATGAAAACTATTGCAGATAGAAAATTGCTGTTGCTTGCTTAAATGTTCAACTGATTTAGCTCTACAAAGTCTCCATATGGTCGAAGTTGTTAGATGATCCCTTATAGGGGTTGCATCCCCTTAAAAGGTGAATAATAATGATTTTTGCTTATTTAGGGTGAAAACTATTGCAGATAGAAAAAAGCATTTTCTTGCTTAAACATTCAGCTCATTTAGCTATACAAAAGTCTTCATAGGCTTAACATCAAGACCAGGTGTAGCGATTCTTGTTATTAAATTGATGTACGATTGCGAAAAGGGACATTACCTTAAAATATATATCTCATGAGGTAATTGAAATATAGTAAAAGAACAACGGGTAATAATCTATATTTCACGTCAATTAAAATACTTTATTGCAAAACGGGTAAATTACAACATATTTTTTTTATTATGTTGAATGTGCCCGTTTATCCTTGTTTTCGTTAAAAAAACCAAAAAACCCAATATCATTCTCATTTTTATTTAATGAAAAAAAGTTTCCCTTATCCTTATTTTCAATTATAAATTAGGAACTGTATAAACGTTATAAAAACCTTAATTGCAAAATTCAATTTGTTTGGTATTAAATTTATCATGTTAGATCAAATATTTTGTCAAATATATTTATTCTTTAAAATTGTTCAAACATATTTTCAATACAAAATTTTCATCTGTCATAGGAGTCCATGGATTTTATATTTGTTTAACCATTTCTATTCCATTTTTTGGTCTTATATCCCGGAATGGCCCTGAAAAGTGTTTGAAGCATTTGTCGTCCTTCTGATGTCCCAATCTGCCCTTTCGCTGTCATCGTCTTAGCGCTGTGTCTTTTGGGTTCTTCAAAAACAAAACAAAAAAAGAATACACCGAGGTAGATCATAACAGAAATATCATATTGTGTTTCTATATAACAAATCAAAAGTCCAATTGTCTCCCCTCAATTTAATGTCTGGAACTTTGTTGTCATTTGAATTTCTAACACCCGTAAAGGTTAGCACTGCTGGTGGAGTTTTAATTCCCCGAGGGTTTCCCGATCCGGCACCAACACATTCAAAGCTTTGAATTATCCGTTTAAATTTCAAAATTGTCTAAATCTAAGGTTCTAATTACCCCAGACATAGGTTGACCATCTTAGTTTCAATTTGGTTCCCCATTTCGGTATTTTTGGTTTCATTGTTCTATGCTCTTCATAATCATATATTTTTGGCTTTTTCAATATTTTTGGTAGAGCGCCTCTGATGAGTCTTGAATAGACCAAACGCGCGTCAGGCGTAAAAATATTTAATGTCTGGAACTTTGTTGTCATTTTAATCTCATTGATATCTCATAGCTAATTAAAATTTCTTAATTTATAACTTAACATGATGCATGACAACAATCTATTAAATTCAATTATTATTGTCTTTAATTTTTATATCAATAAATATTATTCTCCCACTCCCATCACCCCCTCCTACCCCAAATATGAGCTGAAACAGTTGCTTCAAAATCAAAAGGTCTTGGTTTTATTTTTTAGGAATTAAAACCCATAAATTGATGTGTTTTAGTCATTTTTTGTTTTACTTTTTATTGAAAAATATAGCATGCAGCTCTTAAAAAGTATGGCTTGGTTTCAATAATAGTAAAAATTTGCTCGTTGTTCCTTATATCTCTAACAACACCATTTTCTCTTAATGACGACTAATAAAAACAAAGACGGTATAGTTCGATGTTGATATAATATGGCTTACCCATGCAGTTAGTCTCGTCTTCGTTCTCTGGGCAATCGTAATTGCTCCCATCACACCATTTCTTTCCATCGACGCATACCTCTTGGTCGGCGTTTGGGTCGCACACCCTTTAACCAGTGTCACAAGAACCTACCGATGATAAGATAAAATAATATTTATTCAAAGATATTGGGAGGTCATCTTTTCAGATTTTAGACATATTTTTATCTAAGATTTTTACCTATCAAAGAAGCAAAGGTACCAAGGGGGTATCCGAATGTAAAAAGTCCGAAAGTGCAGAAACAAAACCAGTTAACACCAACAAGAACGGGACAAAAAAAGACAACAAGTAAAACATGGAAAAACAAAATAACTGAATATCAATCAACAACACGAACTCCAGTCGAAACAAGAGTGAACTCAGGTGCCCCGGAAGAGTAAGCATTTCTTTCTTGGTATAGCACACCAGTCGCGTTGCCAACAGTCAATTCAGCGTGTCATATCCGGTAAAGAAAGACAAAACAAAACTCTATGACAAACCAACATCTGCACTCATCTGAGAGATATAAGGCAAAAATCCGCACAGTATCTCAAACGTTTCGTTTTTTATTCTATAATTTTGTTCTTAAACGACCAATTACCTTTTTGTTAGGGAAGCATTGAAGTGTTGGTCGTTTTACATGCACTTTATTCTTAAAATTCGTTTTCAGCTAAAGTGATTGCTATTCTTTTTAAGGTACATGTAAAATATTGTTGGCGTCTTGAAAAAAATCATCATTATAGTTTACTGTTTATAAAGTATAATGATGCGGGGTTGCCTTTGTTGGTTTATTTTGTCTTTTTAAATTGACGACACAATACAAATCTTTACGTCAATTATATATTATATTAGATCGGAATAACAGTTAAAACATGTTACCTTCCATAATGGTATTCATGGGGGATACTTGCCCGACACAAAGGCAACGGTGATTACCAGCAGTATTATACCGGCCGTCTGCAACCTCATGCTAAAAAAATATTAAAGTAGATTTAATTAGTAAAAGATAAATGAAATAAATACCCAGTCAGCATGCTTATGTTGGGCCAACGTTGGCAATTGGTCGGCAGGTTGGCAATATGTTAGGGTTGGCAAAACAACGTTGGGCCAACATTGGCACTACGTAGTAATTGAAAATTGATAGTCATGTTTAAAAATCATTTCCTTACGGCTTTCAAAAGACATATTTAATAAAGTTGGATCAAATTATAAAATAATGACATATTTCTCATTTATTATACTTTTTAAGCAAAAATATTGGCCAACGTTGGGCCAACGTAGGCCCAACATTGGATCATAAAATTAAATCAGAATACTCTGCCATTAATGATTTAAGATTTGAATAGTTCTGTTTAAAGTGTTTATGGATAAAGAACTGCTTTATTGCTGTTTAGAATTTAGAAAATCCTGAATGACTATGTTGGCCCAATATTGGCCTTACGTTGGTCATGCGTTGGACAAAGAAAGAGTCTTTATTCACATTTTCGAACAATTTTTTTTAAAATCCTTATACATGTAACATCGGTTATATAAATTACACAATTATATAATTTCACATTTTTGATTTAAAGCATTAGTTTCTGATTTTTTTTCTTTTCTTCTATATACTATGTTGGCCCAACGCTGGTCCAACGTTGGCTAACCATGAATATTTTGGAGAGAAAAAACTGATCATTTTAAGAAAAATATTTTTTTTTAAATTTAGCATTCCATACTTAATCATTTATATGTATTGCCTAGAATACAAATCATTGTACATAGTTTTTTAACAATAATTATCTGATAAAATAAGGTCAGCATTATTCCCCTGATAAACTGATACACACAGCATGCAATCTCTGATAAGACGATAATAATTTGATATATAAGAACAAACAGATGGTCTTTCCACACAATACATTATCTTAACTGCCAGTTGTCATAGTAACTAGCTTTCGGATGTAGTTCAGAATAATTGTTAACAGTTTTACGAGTAGAGGAAAGACATGTAAGTTTTGATTTTATATTATATTATATGTAACAAAAATTTAAAAGTGAGATATAATTTTAAATTTACTGTCGTTTTAATTCATTAAGATTTATTTGTGTATTACACATTTGTAATACTTTGTTACTTTAGTTTAGGACTTTGATACCTATATCTTTTAAATATAACTGCAATGCACTTTTTACTTGATCTTTAGTCACTGATATAATAATGGTCAATAATCATGCACTAAAATTAGAATATTTGAAGATTGTTTTACTCTTAAAATTGTGATTAGTTTTATATAGTGCTAATGAAGGCCAGAATTTGAAACAGTGTTCATTATATGTATAACTGTTTTAATGTTTTACTTCAATAGAATGGTTTTTTCTTAAACCCTGTATGTCTCGGCAAATTCTACTTCATATTGAATAAAATGTTTAAAACAGACAACGAAAATTTGAATGAAAATAAAATAGAACTTTGTTGTTTGCTTGTAAAATGCAAACTTGATCAAAAATCTTACCTTTATTTAACATCGAGTCTTATTATCATTTAAAAATACATTTCAGATACAGATCTTGGAGAAGGATATATATTGAATCAACAGAATGACGTCAATGAACTAGCATTATTCCAATATATAAAGTATAAAGTTTGCCAACATAATGCCAACGTAAAGCCAACGGTTGGCCAACATAATGCCAACATATAGCCAATGGTTGGCCATCATAATGCCAACATATTACCAACGATGGGCCAACATTGTGCCAACGTAGTACTGTAAATTATACAACGTTGGGCCATTGTTATGCCAACATGTTGGGCCTACGTTGGCCCAACTTGCACTTATACGTTGGGCCAACGTAGTTTTACAACATAGGGCCAACATAACGTGATACGTTGGGCCAACGATGGGCCAAGGTTTACATGCTGACTGGGTAGAGCCTAATTTGCTTGATTCCATCAATTATTATTTTGTTCGAGTCAGTCTGCCATGTTTTGTTTTCGTTAAGCACACTACCGTTATAAATTATATATAAAGGGAAGCAAGTCCCTGCGGTAGACTCTTAACCACGAGGCGCATAATATCCCACTAAGAAAAACACATATGATAATTTAGATTTATGAAAAATAATTTTGAAAATGCAAATAAGGGTACACTATAGGAACTGCAAAAAAGGAACATATTAGATGAAAGATAAGCATCTACAAAAAAAACAACCAAAAACGAACAAACAATCGACGTAAAAATTAAAATACAAAAGAAAACATGCAAGATAACACAAAAAATATTGGTTTCATCCAATAACAAATGATGCCCCAAAACATGTTAAATCAATTATTTAATAGTATCCAATAAATGAGGTCCCAAGTAATGAAGATAGTCCTTCCAAAAGGAAAAAAAAAGGTTCTCGGGCCTTTGTTAAAGGCCAATACATGTAGATACATTTTTGTAAGATTCAATTATACCAATCCCAAAATAATGAAAATTATTATCGAAAGATTTGTTTCTGGACACGAAACAAATTGTCACTTATGACAAAAAAGGCCATAAACAACCAAAAGCTTCGAATAAGTAGTGTCCAATAAGTAATTGATGTGACATTTGAAACGAAATAACGTGTATGTACATGTCCTACCTTTCTGCTTTGCCTCTATCAAAATTACCACAAACTCTTTTCCAAATCACATTTATAGCATGTCGACCTTAACGCTTCTATACGCTCCATCTAATAAACATCCTCAAGTAAATAGATACCAAAATCAAAGAATTTAAGTAAGTTAAAATCTCTTTCATTGATATTTCCTTTTATCTTCTTCATTTCTGGCAGTTCACTGACAAGTCAAAGTCATTTGTAATATAATTACGGTTCGACGATGTACCAGATATACACGTAGAAGTATTTCACTTAGACGTCCTTGAAACCTCGAGGCATTAACATATCAGCTGTTCTGCTATTAAAATTGTAAAATAACATTCTACTTTATACCTTCTATGATTAAACATGTGAAATAAAGGAAATATGCAGAATATACCTTCTCAAAATGCAAACGCAATTATATCGCCGTTAAATTGCAGAAAAAAACTTTCAATGAAATAATCATTGCAATGTCATATCTTTGAATAACAGCTATAATTTGTTCATAGAAGTAATAGATTCTATGCATGAAATTCGAAAATTTGTTTTTCAGCAAACAATTGGGATTCCAATGGGCATTGATAGTGAACCTTTTCTTGCTGATTTGTTTAACATTCATACGAAGCAGATTCTTACAATCTCTTCTAGACAAAAAAGATCATAGACTAGCTCTCTCTTTCAACCTCACGTTCCGTTATATTGTAATTGATTATGTCCTTTCACTAAACAAATCCCGATTTGGTGACTTTCTCCATCTCATATATCCACAGGAACTAGAGATAAAGGACACATCGGTTCTAAAAAGTCTGCTTCATATTTAGATCTATATCTCGAAATTGACTCTCAAGGAAGACTTTCAACTAAGCTCTATGACAAACGTGATGACTTCAACTATCCAATCGTCAACTTTCCCTTTTGTGCAGTAACATTCCGTCCGCTCCTGCTTTAGGAGTCTTCGTATCACAGTTAATTCGTTACTCAAGAGCTTGCAGGAATTACATCGATTTTTCTTGGCAGAGCGTCACGTTTGACAGAAATTGCTGACACAGTGTTATGTTGCTCCACGGTTGCTGTCTTCATTCCAGAAATTTTATGGTAGACACCGTGCACTCGTAGACAAATATTGGATTTCTATCTCTCAAATGTGTACAGATTTTGGTTTGTCGTAGAATTTGTTTTGTCCTCCTCTACCGGATTTGACACACTGAATTTGAAATTAGCAACACGACGGGTGTGCTTATAGCAGGCAAGAACAGTTTTCTCCTCCGGAGCACCTGTCTCTCCTGTTACAACTTGAGTTCGCGTTGTTGATTTCCGTTCGGTTGATTTTGTGTTTTGTGTTTCTGCGTGCTGTTCTTGTTCGTGTTTACCTGTTTCATCGTTGCCTTTTCGGACTTTTGAAACTCGAATGCTCCATCGGTGCCTTTTTGCCCTTATCTTAACATCTCTTAGCAAGACTTTTTGTGTAGATAATGTCCAGTTTTGTTGATCTTAAATGGCCGTTTTAGACAAATTTTGATGAACTTAATACGGGTGAAAAGACAGCCAGAACAACAGATGATAACATTACCAACCACCAGCACAACATCCACCAACACAACAACCTTCAGCACAACAACCACCAGCACAACAGCCGCCAGCACAGCATCCGCCGTAACAAGCATAGCCAGCACTAGCGTAACTTCTTAATCAATTTAAACTGGCTTTAAAGCACCCAAAGCCGCAAAGAAAACAGTTCCAATTTCCACCAACATTCCAACCGCCACCCCAACAGCAGAATCAGCAAGAAGATGAGACTTGGGACTATCAATCTGAAGCCTGTCGAGAGAAAATCGGAGAGTCCAGTTCAATGGTAGACCATATTCCAGTACTGCATGTTGCTGAACATGTCAGACTCTGACGCATCGATGATATTTCCGGTTCCACGGTTTACAAATGGTACATCAGACTTCCAAACTGTCGGAATGTAGATGCCCTGAAAGAAGCCTTTTTTCCACCGATTCCGGAAAACCAACATCGATTACAGCCTAAATTTAACATTAAGCAGGGAAAACTTGAATTGGCGGAAGAATATATTCAGCGAGTATAATCAGAAACCAGATATATCAGTGTACCGGAAAACCTATTGGTTTGAATAATAGTGAGAGGAAATAACCAGATAAAGTACATGTAGATTTTGCGAAGCCACAATGACCCTAAACCACTGAGCCACTGATGGAAGCAGCGGAAATCGCTTAAAAGACCGTTGATCTATCCAAGGAAAAGCATACTATCAAGTCGAATGAGAAGATGGATCATATAACAATAATAGACGAGTTTCACAATTATGCACGTGTGAGATAAGGTTAATTTTTTTTCCTAAAACGAGGTTGTATCATAGATACGCTTTCTATTGATTAACAATGGCTTCTAATATAGCATTATTTTATTGAAAAGACACGACCAGAATACTTCTTGTACTAAACACATTCTTGTTGCGAGGTGTTTTGCTTTAAATCCTGTAATACCGGTAGATGATTCAAATGAGATTGCAGATTACACCGATGATCCGCAGTGGACGTGGAAAACACTATGGAATATGACCCTTTGAGTCAGTTGAAAGGCGCTAAAACAATTGGTTTTATTGAAATTAACTTTACCGCAAAAGGACAACAATGGGATGACTGATTTAAGATCTTTTCCGCCATGCAATTTCCACCAACTATATGAATATCTTGTTGTTCGGACTAAAACATATGGTGACGATGAAGTGAAAGGAGTTTGCTATAAAAAATGAAGTCGTTCCATTTTTTACAAGAGGGGCACATCAAACATGACGAAATGAAGAGAGGATTTGAAAAAGTCTGGGTGAAAGCAAAAGTCATGACTTCAATAACACATGATTTTTACCGAGTTATCATTTTATACAAAGCCGACGGCGACATCATACATGGAGCATGTGAATGTCCGACAGGTATTGTAAAACATTACTATTCATATATAAAACATTTCTGTATTTATTACCGTACGATTGTTTTCGTGAATGTATCTTAATTTTTAGCAATTCGTTAATAACATAAAGACATTTTACATGTAACGCCGGTCCCGTGCGGGGCCCGGGAGGCGAATAGGCCTGCAGCAGCGCTAAGCTTGTCGGTAAAAGTCCACTAAAGAGCGCTCAGAAACCTGACATTGGGGTCAGGCCGCTTTGCCCACAAAGCGACTGGGATGTGTGCCCCAGGTGGTTGAATGGGGCAGCCCTGACATCGAGAGATGCGGGGTCGTCAGGCGATAATGCGGAAAACCAAACCGCAAACCATAGTAGTGCACCGTGTTGGGAAAAATGTCACGTTCCTCGCACGTTAAAGAACCCTGCTGCAGGTCTCGGTAAGAGTAGGACCCGTAGGATCCACATGCAGGAGGCAAAATTTCCCGTCTCTACCCATCACTCCTTTTTCCAGTGGCAGTCAAAACTCTCCTACCCGATTGGCCTTGTGTCCCCATTTCCTCCACTTCATCATCATTTCATGTTCATTGTATCACCACTTTCATGTTCATCTCCCGGATATAGCCGAAATCGCGCTGCTTGGGAGTAAAGCAATAACTAACTAACTACATGTAACGCCTAAGGATGCATGCATAGAGGTCTAAAAACTCACCCTGGATATTAATAAAACTATTGATGAACTTAATTGAAAAACAATCTACCATTTCTTCATGGTCACGCTATTTTTTTTTCATCTTGGAGTAAAAGGAAAAGGCAAATGCAATCATTTGGGTTGAACATTATTCGCTATAAGCGACTTAAATGACAAAGAGCTCAATCAGAGGAGAGAAAGGGTGTCTTGCACCTCTTAACAAGGGCTAGGGTAAGGGTTAGAATGGTTAGATAGTTCCAAGAAATTTGACATTAAATCCTTAGCAATTAGAAAAGATTAAAGTAAAAAAAAATCAGTTTAGAAAACCTAAAGAAAACGAAAAACCGACAGTTAATAAGTTTAATTCTCTTGCTCCAACGGATACGACTGTTAATACATATGCTTTATCGAATTTGAATTTTTAAGATTTATTATCTCAAGTGCATATGATTTGGGTGGGGTGGGGTCGAACTTTGCTTCTATTTAGTTACTTTTTGAAAGTTCCCTCTTAGTCGAACACATGGTCATTATAAATTTTCGATGCTCGCTAAGAAGTTAGGGCTTTAATTACATTATATAACAAAAATGTGAGGCTTTTTTTTAAATATATTACAAAACTGTGAAGCTATTAATTTACAGATAGGCTTCCTGCAGATGAATATGGTACAAAATATTAGAGAACCAATGGGCATCCAAATTTTGTAAGTCTATAAGACTAAGAAAATAAATCAGTAAACAATTAATACAGGAAGCAAGATTTATTATTCTAAAGTGAACAACAGATGGGTTTATTGTTGTATTTTCATCTCGAAAAAGTTTAAAAGAGATCATTTATTTGACTTGTCAAAAATCTTCAAAAAAGGTTTTAAGAGTTCGCTCGATTTTACATGATTATCAAGAGATTTACGAGTTAACAAAGCTTAATTGCGAACATTGGTGAACGAATATTAGTTGTAAACTTAAAACAGATCGTACGGAAATCTCGTATATGTGAAATGCATTTACAATGATAATACTATGGAATTACCGTTTTGAACAAAATACTGAAGTATATATATGTTACAATTAATATGTGTAATCAGTAAATACACGTATTTACTGAAATTTAGTAAATACGTGAATTTACTAAGGCACCTAGTAAATACGTGTATTTACTAAATATGGTCAGTAAATACATGAATTTCCTGAACTTTTGAATAGATTTTACACGTTTTAACTGATGCTTAATAACAGTTATTTATTTTAATAAAACACTAGCATTTTACTATTCTTCACAAATTTGACATTATTGTGACTTGTACATTTTCTCAACATTTTCAATTCTGTTACATATTTTAAATAGCTTTATGGTTAATAGTTCCGATTAATATACCATGTGTGTACCTTAGGTGGTTGTCAGTTTCATGCACGTAGAAGATCCTTTTGTGGATGGCATGCCAAATAGTGCACCACATAGGCTAAATTTTCCGCCCTTTATCCTGTACTGAAGTTTTTGGTTCTATGTTTCCCACCCCAACCCCATATTTTTCATCATCATTTCATATTCATTTTATCATCTTTTTCATGTTCATTGACTTTAAATAGCCTAAATAGTGTTGCAAGGACGTAAAACACCAACTCATTCACTCACTTATGGTTAATATCCCTTTTGTTTCTAATTCAACTTGATTTTGATAAAGTGACGATGAAGTGAAGGATATTTGAAACACAAGGCCAATCCAGGGTGAAGGGATGGGTAGCATGATGTAATCATTAGCCTCCTGCAGGGATCCTTTGGGACCTTCTCTTATCGAGACCTGCAGTAAGGTTCTCCAACGTGCAGGAAACGTGACATACTAGTATTTCCTAACAAGATGCTATGGTTTGGGATGAGGTTTGCCCTCATTATACACTGAAGACCCCGGAATTCATTATGGCAGGGCCACCCAATATCTACCGTCTTAGGCACACATCCCAGTCGCTCTTTGGGCCAAGCGGCCTTGCCCGACATCAGGTTCTGAGCGCTTTAAAGTAGACTTTTATAGACAAACTTAGCGCCGCTGCGCATTATTAGGGATGGTCATCACCACGTTTGAAAATGAAAGGGTTTCACAAAGCTTACTATAAAAATATATCAAAGCTTGTAAAATTTAATCAAGCCCTTTATAAATGTTAAGCATAAACAAAATATGATGTTTTTAACCTAAAATTGAAGTTTGATACTACAACAATGTCCAGTAAATACGTGTAACATGTGCAAGAAAAATCAGTAAATACACGTATTATGTATTTCCTAAATCACCCAGTAAATACATTAATTTACTGATAGCTTTAGGAAATTCACGTATTTACTGATTACACGAATTTACTGTAACATATACACAAAACAAATTCATAATTAAAAAATCATATTTTTCATAAAAACAATAATAAAGAAGAATGCTTTTATTCCTGTTCTGATGAAGGTTTCATTATTTAGTTACAATTCATGTAAGGCCTGCAGCTAATTAAAGTTGTTAGAAAAATCTTCCACGACTAGCAACACATTACATAATATTGCACAATGTAAAAGATAAAACGTGGACAATTTACACATGTAACTTAAAAATGTTCATTTAAAGTTTTTTCAATATGATAGTTAAATAAAAAGATAATTACGGTTAAATATATTCCAAATCAAAACATTCATTTTAATGACAGACAACTAACTTTTGTTCAGTCCCAATACACGGCAGGACACAAACTATATAACTAATGCTAACAATTTTACCTTGACCTCTGAGCATAGACATTTGCTCCACTTGTAATCTTAACGACCACTTAAAATGAAAAGGGAAAGAGTTAAGCTATCCAAACAGGTATGATTCAGTCGTGTGTCAGGGTGGTTGATTAAAAATTTGAAATCGACACTATAAGTCACTGTACTAAAATAACCTATATAGTGTTGCAAGGGCTAAAAGCACCAACTCACTCACTCACTCGTGTTTGCCGGATTTGTCCTTAGCCTTTCGGATTTTTGACATTCAAATGCCACATTGGTGCCTCTTTGCTTGTTGTTAAGTTGTAATATAATGTAATATAATAATGGATATGAAAATGTTCATATTTATTCAATTGACAAATTATTTGTATTACATAGTCATCTGTAAATTTATATATTAACATGATTAATGACTGTTAAAATATGTTGGGTTTTTTGCATTTTGCCTGTACAAATAAAGGAGGCTAGTGATATTAACTTTTTTTTACAAATTGGCAGGAAAATTCAGGGGGAAAGTTTGACCAAAGCTTTCTGTTTTATGTTGACAAGGTTAAACATTCAAAGCTTTTTTTTAGAATAACCTTTAAAAAAACTTTTTTTAGAATATTGTCATAACATTCACATGATTCATTCACAATGCCAATGTTAATATTTAAGAGTACATGCATGTGTTGAACAAATTGTCTGATTTTACTAAAGGTTATGTATTTGCATGCGTATTTTCTTGATACTGAAAAAAATAACAGGAATGTAGAACTTTACAAGTTCACAGCATATCATTCGGATGTTGTATTTCTGAGTTTATTTAAACTTTTATATGTTGATGTCTGAGCATATTTATTTTCGTGCATATTTTGTGTCAAGACATGAATTAACACAAGACCAAGTATATTTCTGAATAGTAAAACATAGACTTGTATAAACCATTCTTGGTCTGCTAAGTGCCAGGGATGGTAGATGTGCTGTCCTCATTTAAAGTCAATACTACAATAATGTAAGACAAATTAAAATTTCATTGTTTTGCAATTACAAATGTATAGGTGTAATTTGAATTTTGCTAATCATCTTTTCAAGCTGTAGATTTATAATTAATTAATACCAGGTTGTGAATACATTGCTGGGTAAAATATATTTATTTTATTAAAAGTACTGTAGATCGTATGTTGATTAGATATTATTCATTCATTTCCTTGATTTATTTAGTTGTCCCTATCACCATATTTTGTGTACATTGCATCTAGGTTAATTAAACTGAATTATCTTATAAAGACAGGCATCTGGCAACATTTCCGATAAGGCTTTTCTTATACTTTGTAGCGGATCACCAGAAGGCTCTTGTAGTGGCTGGTAGTTCCATTTTGATATCAAAACAAATGGTCTGGCTTTACCTGTAAAAGAATCAAGAATTATAAATAACAAGAATATGTCCAAAAGACATAAATGCTCCATCTCACAATTTGGGATGGAGGAACAGACCTGAACACTATATGCCCCTACTTTTGTAGATGGGGCATTAAAAATAATACTTGGTTCACTCTTGTTATGACTTTAGTTCGCATTTTTGGTTTCTATTCGGTTGTTTTTGTGTTTCCTTGTGCTGTTCTTGTTCATGTTTACTGTTTTGTTTTCGTTGCCCTTTTGACACTTGAATGCCCCATTGGTGCGTCTCTGCTTCTGGCATTAAAATGTGTTTTAGGTGAAGATATAAAACTGGTACAAATTATATTTATATGTGCTTCACAATATAAGAAAGCAATTCCAGTTTGGTTAATAACATAATGAACAAGGACTATCAAGTAAAAAGTCCCAAGAAGAAAAGTCAAAACATAAAATATAAATAATAACCAGGAAAATATTGGTTAAGGCTTTGATTTGGTAAAGCATTTCAAAAAAGAGGTTGGTTAATCGTATTTGTTATCTAAAGTGAAACATACATTAGTTGTATAGTGAGAAGTATTTGGATATTTGTGTGTTTTTTTACCTTATTTTCCATGTCTTGATTTCTTCACTGTCGACTCTGAAATACGTTTTGGACCGTAGCTGACCTTCTCATTTGGTATAACCCAGGAGCGTGGAAGGGAGGTGCAAGCTGGATTAGAAAGCCCATTTCTGTTGGCCTGTTCCAATCTTAAAAAAACCTTGCAATGTGGTTACAGGTTTGTCCTAACCTACAAAGAGAAAAAAAAAGAGATAAATTAAACTGCAATTTAATAACAAGAGTCTCCCAGGAGCCTGAATCGCTCACCTGGTCTTCTATTAAGAACTTTGAAGAGCTGAATAAGCTGAACACTTAAGCAAGCAACAGCTTTTTTCTTTCAGCAATAGTTTTAATTCTGTAAGCCAAAAACATGCAAAATGTTATTTTAAGGGCAGTGTGAACATTAAAGCAAGCAACCACTTTTCTTTATCTGCTATAGTTCATTATATAAGCCAAAAACATGAAAACATGTTTATTTAGGGGCTGTAATGGCAATAAGGGGTCATCTGACAAGTTTAACCCTATGGAGACTTTTGTAGAGCTAAATGAGCTGAACATTTAAGCAAGCAACAACTTTCCCTTTCGGCAATATTTTATATTCTATAGGCCAAAACACTGTTTTTGCCTTTAAGGGGCTGTAACCATTATAAGGGATCATACGACAACTTCGACCATATGGTAACTTTTGTATAGGTAAATGAGCTGAACATTTAAGCAAGCAACAACTTTCTCTTTCTGCAATAGTTTTCATTTTACAGGCCAAAAATACAAATTTTGGCCTTTAAGGAGCTGTAACCCCTAAAAGTGGTCATTTTAAAACTTTGACCTTATGGAGACTTTGCAGAGCTAAATGAGATGAACATTTCAGCAGGCAACGACTCTTCCCTATCTGCAATATTTTTCATTCTATCGACCAAAAACACTATTTTTCGCTTTTAAGGGGCTGTTACCCCTATACGGGGTCATCTGACAAATTTGACCCTGTGAAGACTTTTGTAAGGATAAATGGGCTGAACATTTAAGCAAGCAACAGCTTTTCTCTATCTTCAATAGTTTTCATTCTATAGGCCATAAACCCCTTTTTCCGCCTTAAGGGGGCTGAAATCCCTATAAGAGGTCATCTGACAACCTCAAACTTATGACAACTTTTGTTGAGCTAATTAATCTGAATATTTAAGCAAGCAACAGCTTTCTCTATTTGCAATAGTTTTCATTTTATAGGCCAAAAACACTATTTTTTGCCTTTAAGGGGCTGTAACCTCTATAAGGGGTCATCTGACAACTTCGACCCTATAGAGACTTTTGTTTGAGGTAAATGAGCGGAACATTTAAGCAAGCAACAGCTTTTCTCTATCTGCAATAGTTTTCATTCTATAAGGAAAAACCATTTAAAAAGGCTATTTTTGACCTTTAAAAAAGGTCATAACCCCTTTAAGGGGTTATCTGACAACTTCGACCTTAGTGAGACTTTTGTAGAGCTTTTGATTCTGAAGAGAATAAAATCCTTCGGATTTTTTCTTTCTGCTATGGTTGCTGAATAAGCAATTTTAAGTGGTTTTACCCTATGTTCTATTTTTTGTAAAAGCAGCAATGTTTTTATCAATTCATTTCAAAATGAGGATCTTTTGTTGCCAACATGTCATATATCATTCCTGCTAAGTTGCAGTTAAATTGGGTAAGTGGTTTCAAAGGAGAAGATCTTTGAAATTGTTAACGGACAGACGACGGACGACGACTGACGCACAGTGATGGCATAAACTCACATGGCCTACGACCAGGTGAGCTAAAAAAAGACTGACTGAGAATCAATTAAAGCACCTTATATACATGAACGTTTACTAGTATTGTATATGACCACTGCCACTGGTCACATTTTAGACTGATAACTTTCTAATTGTGGATTTTTAAAATAACATATAGGACAGGTTGTGTTGCATACACCTACTCGACATCACATTGTTTTCTCAGTATCTTACATGTAAAGTTGTATTTCCCCAACAATTATTTTAATTTTCAAAAATCTTTTTTTCTTCTTTTGTTTATTTGTAAATGTATAAAATCAAGCAATTTAATATACAATGACTAAGGCCATCATGAAATAATTACTAGATCATTTCGATACTTATTCAAATTTCTTGAAAATAAAGGGTTGTCGTGTGTCGATTTAAAAAAAAATCTACTTGGATAAAATGTTCTCCTATTTTAAAGGTCAATTATCGAAATTGATCAAAATTTGTTAAAAAAAAAATAAAAATACACATATGTATATATTTTCTTGCACCTGGTAGGGTTGATAATCTAGAACACTTTTTTTTATTGGCCTATTGTAGAATAAGTAAAAAAAAACTGTTAGAAAAGACAATTAATTTAGGATTAGGCTACGGGTAGGTAAAACAATATGCAGTGTATTTCTGTTTCATGCCATGTCTGTAAAATTAAGGTGGGTTGGTATGTAGGCATTTATTTTTACATGTATATTTTTACCTCAAGAGAATACGGGAAGAAGATTTTAGTAAACAGTTCTTAAGAATGACAATAAAATATAATGGTATACTAGTCAATAAAAAAAAGCGTAGGCATGGAAACTGGAAACACACATATATTATTAAGTCTTAACAGAAAAAAAAATACCCAGCAGTACAAAAACAGTAAGCACTCTTTATCACTCCTGACTTCAGTTCAGCACACACCCAAACTTTGTGGTCAACATTGGAAAGGATCTTGGAAGGACTGCAGGAAGCTCTCAGAAGACAGTAATCTTCAAACTTTTGAAAAAAAAACTTCCTTCAGCCAATTGCAAGAAATACACTTATAGTCTTTCCCAACCTTGTCTTCACTCAAAAAGTGGTTGGTTGTGGTATCTGGGCAGTTCTGCATAAAAAACTTGGTTATGTCAGAAAGATATACAGGAGGCCACATATGTATACTGTCTTTCTCAGAGTTCCAACCACTGGGGTCTGGAATGGTGATATCTGTATCGAGCTGAAGCAGCTAAGAGTAGGCAAACTGCTTCTGTCTTAATACCTCTGCAGCAGATGGAATAGCAGGAATGGTCAGCAAAGCAAAGAGCAACGAGCTTTGCCTTTGATCCCTCTCGGCTTAGTCCTCCCTTTTCTAAAAACGTTTTTAGCGCTTCAACCTTCCAGGTCAAAAAGAACTCCAATGGGGCCTCATTATCATCAATATCCATAATTTAATGGTCTGCCAGAAGTAGAAAGTAAAACGTATAAAATCGTATAAAAGGTAAAATAAATATCCAAAACTATCAAAAATTACTAATATAGTATCGATAATTCTTAAAAGATTTCCTTAGTAACTATATAGACAGGAAGCGGTGTATCTCCGATCTGCGCGCGCCGATTGCAAAGGGATGTAACACGGAAATTTGATTGTGGATTGGTGTATACCTTCCACATACACCATTTAATAACCCCATCCCCATACACCATTTACCATCTCAATCCCAATCCCCATACACTATTTACCATCACAATCCCCATTTACCATTCCGTTCTCCATACATCATATATTTTTCCAAAAACCACAATGCCATTGTTTATTATCGACAATCTAATTTAATCTACTTATTTTTTTAATGATATTTATATTTCAATAGAAATCGTGGGCCGCAATTTAAAACAACATACATGTAAGTCATTTAAATTTGATCCTGAACTCTCTGATACATGTACTTTGTGCACAGTCTATTAATATTGTTTATCAGCCAGTATCTATAATCAATTAAAAAAAGAAATATTAAAATATGTGTTTATTTTTATTAATTTATTTAATAAATGATTAAAGGGAGGTATTTATCTTATTCTAGAATTAATAATAATAAATAAAAACAATGTTAGCAATTTCCATAGAGATCTTGGGTCCTAACTTGCATGTATACATACATGCACGTCATTTAATTTAATCCCGAACTTTGCAGTAACTTGTGCACAGTATATTTATATCTTTTTAAGCCAGTATCTACATCTGAATTCCTTGCAATAGTTTTTTTCTTAAATATTGAAATTTATATTAAGATTTATTTACAATCTAAATTAACAATTTAAAAAATGGAGTAATAAAATTCGAGATACCATTTACCATCCCCATTCCCCATTCATATTTACTATCCCTATTCCTATTCACGATACCATTTCCCATATACCATGTACTATTCACAATCCCTTTCCCATATATCATAAATTGGGAAGCTTTTACAAACAGGGACATAACAGGGCTTTGTTGCTGCACGGTTGCTATCTTCACTCAAGAAATCTTTCGACAGACACAGTGCACTCGTACAAGGACATGAAATTTCTTTTTCCTCAAATGAGTGCAGATGTTGGATTGTCGAGAAACTTGTTTTGTCTTCCTTTACCTGATTTGACACACTGATTTATAAATTACCAACACAACGGGTGTGCTGACAGGAAGCGCTTACTCTTCCGGAGTACATAACCCCATAGTCACGACTTGAGCTCGCCTTGTTAGTTTTCGTTTAGTTGATCTTTTGTTTTAATGTTTTTCGTGCTGTTCTTGTTCGTGTTTACCGGTTTCATCGTTGCCCTTTCGGAATTTTGACACTTGAATGCCCCATTGGTATCTCTTTGCTACCTTAATTCTTGAAGATGAACATAGAAATTTGATAAACATAACGGTTAAGAGATCGTTTGCAACTTGACGGATTTGCTATAGCAAACTGCTTACTCCCCCAGAGTACCTGAGTTCTTATTATGAGACTAAAAATTTGTCCATTAGAATGAAATTGTGGGATGACCCCTTTTAGGTGTTATGGCCTTTTAAAAGAAAAAAAATGTTAAAGCTTTATAGTATGTGAACGAGAGTAGATAGGGAAAATGATTTGCTTACTTAAATGTTCAGCTTACTGAGCTCTACAAAATTGTCTATAAGTTGAATTTGTCAGATGACACCTTATAAAGTTGTTTTGTTTTCCCATACCGGATTTGACACACGCTGAATTGACTGTTGGCATAGTGACGGGTGTGCTATAGCAAGCAAGAACTGCTTACTTTTCCGGAGCACCTGAATTCACTCGTGTTTCGACTAGTGTTCAAGTTGTTATTTGATATTCAGTTATTTTGTGTTTCCATGTTTTACATGTTTTCTGTTTTTGTCCCGTTCTTGTTGGTGTTAACTAGTTTTGTCTCTGCCCCTTCGGACTTTTGACATTCGGATGCCCCATTGGACCCTCTGCTTCCTATAGGAATTATGGCCCCTTAAACCTTATAGGTTTTGGCCGTGTAGATTGTAAACCATTTATGATAGGGAAAAGGTTTTGCTTGCTTAATTGTTCAGCTAATTGAACTACAAGATTGTCAATTAGACCAAAATTGTCAGATGATCATTATAGGAGTTACGGCCCCTCAAATGCCAAAATGATGGATTATTTATGAAAGATTGTGTACCGTTGAAAATTATGCCACACATTTGCTTGCTAAAATGCTCACCTTTATAGAGATTTCCAATTGTTTCATGTCATGACAGGCTCTTAGTAATGTTAAATATTGTAACATTAAGCCACTGATGCTAGGTGACCAATTCAGGCTCCTGTGTGCCTCTTGTTTTCTTTGCGACATATTGGCAAGCAAACTAATCAATAGATTACTTATTAGTGATAAAATATTATGTAAGAATATGCATACAAATTTTCATTACATATGTCACATACTTCCTTGTCTAAATATTGTTGCGACAATAATAACGCAATTAAACATCTGCCATCAGATGGATGGCAATGTTACTAAGTATAACGAGTGTATATGTCTAGGAGAAAGATATATACTTTAACATATCAATAATGCCAGGAGGAAGAAAGGGACTTGGTGTTATAGCTTGCTTAATGGTTACCATTTTGGTTACATGTAAGTAAGAATTCAGATATTGAATAAAATTTGGTTAACCATTTACGATCATATCTTAATTCGGGTAAAAAAATCTTTAAACAAACTAGCTTTTTTTTCAAGAGTTTGAGACAAAAGAAACCGTTTGATCTACTTGCTTTACACCATTCTACCATTTTCATCTTCCAATGTACTCGGAAGGTCATCTCAATACAAACAGTTTACAAAGAGACGACTTCATTTTGCTGTTTGTTTTTCTTAAATATCCCACTTCAATATGCTGTTTTTGACTTACATCCGTGTTGTGTTTTATGTTAATACCAGCCGACTCTATTATTGCAAGATGAAAGGTTGGATTGACTTCATAAAATTAAAATTAACCCATTATTAGTTCTAAAATCGTTAGTTTTGCTTTAAATAAAGGTAATAACAAAACTACCGAACTTGAATGATCAATCTCATAGTCCAGAGAAAATGACAGAAACGAACCAGTCATACCGGAGAATTGGTGGATCGCAATGGTCCTGACTTGGTACAGGCATTTCAAACGAAATGGTGGGTTAAACCAGGTTTTATGGCGCCAAACCTCCCTCTTCCATTGCGATATTCAAGTCCATAATATATATAGTTACATAGAATAGTGTGACACTGTAAAGTGTAAGTTCGCGATTTTTTTTCAAAATTTTAACAATAAAAGATAATCATATTAAAATAACTTTGGTGAAATTCCTAGCGCTAAAATATGCATAGTAAGAATAATATTGGCTTTTGAAAGTAAAAAAATTCTATCCATGAAGGATCACGGGATTTGTACTAGATGACGCTGCTCAACGTCAATACACAGAGTGACTTTTGCATCCTATACCCATGTGGTATTCATCGATGTGTACACAAACGCACAATTGAAATAATTAAAATAAAGTCGGGAACGATACAGTCTGAAAGATAAAAGTCAGTCTAATGCTGACGTTTTTAAATGGTACCAACCGTTATTTTCAAAATTGATTCGTAGTTAGATATATTTTTTTTAAATTGTTTTCTTAGATTCGCCGTACGGATTTTCGGAAAATATATTTCAATTTTCAGGATGTAGAATTTCCCCATACTATCCCTTTTATACATCCTATTTAAAATTCATGGTTTCCTGACACCCTACTGGGATTACCTTGCATGATTCGATTGAAGTGATATTATGATAATAAGTCATTCCGCGCAAACCATCGCTCCACAGAGGTTTACTTATCGTTTTCTGTGTATTAGACTTTATCCCCCTTTACAAACCACTGGTACAACAGGGGTTCACCTGCCGTTTTCTGTTTGTGTTCAGTACCCCCGTGCAAACCATCGGCACCACAGGGGATCAATATTGTTTTTTGTGTATTACAATTTTACATTTACCTGGTTGGAATGGGTTGTAGAATTTTTTTAACGAAAATCAACTTCTTTGGTCCGCCCGTGCCATTTGAACATTTAAGTTTGAAAATGTTATATAATAAATTAATAAAAAAACATAAATTCAATAAACTGTAGGAATCTTTTTTTTCTTGCAAATAATTATGTAGTTATTTTTTTTTCCAAAACTTCAAAATAGAAGAGTCGGAACTAAAATATTTTATAACTATTCTTTAAAAAACATATTTAATTTGGGCATTACACACACCATGCATAAACACGATGTAGCACCACGCTTTGGGTGATTTGTAATTGTAAGGGTAAGGAAATTAATAGAGTGAACAGGTGATATTGACACCTACTGATTAATTATACCGTATACTAATTAAGAAATTAGTAAAAGATATGCAGGTTAAAGTTCATAAAATCGAGCTGTGGTTGGTGTTGATGCTGCATGGAAATCTTTAATTGGAAGAGCATCTAAATTGATCTGTCTGTCAATTATACCTGTAATTAACGACCGGGGTGTGGCTTATTGAGAGATGACAGATCGTCTGAAAGGTTAATGACTTTTTTTGACACCTGTGTATTCATCAAGATCTGAATTTATTGCCTTTTATATTAATACTATGGTTATTGTGTCAATTTCAGATTATTTACTATTTGGAATTATAATTAAATATTTCAAAACAATTTAAGGTTTGAGTAAACTATTTGCATGTTATTTTTATAAAAAAGCGGGGATTGAAAAATATACATGATATATTTAAGCCAAATTATTCATATTCTAAATCATATTATGATCGACAACATCGGTTCTATACATATGTTACAAATATCGTCAATTGGTAAATGTATTTATCGTCGGAGATGTAACGTCATATTGAGCTTTCCCATAATTCATAGGATGACCGCGCCCATATGGTCTTTTGTATTGAAATAAAATAACGAATATCTTTCTTAATATATCGTTTTCAATGCCCAAACTCGACATGATGCCTACTCCCATTATAATAAATCAAATAAACTAATAACTCAAAAATTGCGAGCTTACACTTAAACAAGTTTAACGAGTTAAATAACAGTGCATAAGTTATGACCCTTATTTTTTTAGATAGGGAAAAAATGTCAGATGACCATTATAGGAGTTACGGCCTCTTAAATTCCCCTAATAGTGTAATCTTTGTAAAATATTTTGAACCATAGAAGATTGTGCCACACATTTGCTTCCTAAAATGCTCAGCTTTATTGAGATTCCCAATTGTTTCATGTCATGACAGGCTCTTAGTAATGTTAAATATTGTAACATTAAGCCACTTAAGCCTTTAAGGCGATTCAGGCTCCTTGGTGCTCTTGTTTTCTTTGCGACATATTGGCAAGCAAACTAATCAATAGATTACTTATTAGTGATAAAATATTATGCAAGAATGTGTATACAAATTTTCATTACATATGTCACATACTTCCTTGTCTAAAGATTGTTGCAACAATAACAACGAAATTAAACATCTGCCATCAGATGCACGACAGTTTTGCTCAGAATAACCATTGTATATGTCTAGAAGAAGGGTATATACTTTTACATCTTAAACATGCCAAGAGGAACAAAGGGACTTAGTATAATAGCTTACTTAATGGTTGCCATTTTGGCTACATGTAAGTAAGAATTCAGATATCAAATTAGATTTGATTAACCTTTTACGATACTATTTTAATTCAGGTAAAATAATCTTAAAAACTAGTTTTTATCAAGAGTTTGATACAAACGAAACCACTTGATCTACTCGCTTTACATCATTCTTGCATTTGCGTTTTCCAATTTACTCGGATGGTCATCTCAATACAAAACGTATAGAAAGAGACGACTTCATTTTGCTGTTTGTTGTTCTTAAATATACCACTTCAATACGCCGTTTTTGACTTACATCCGTGTTGTGTTTTATGTTACTACTAGCCGACTCTAATATTGCAATATAGAAGGTTGGATTGACCTCACAAAACTAGAATAAATGCCCATTATTAGTTCTGAAATCTTATGTTAGTTTTGCTTTAAAGTGTAAGTTTGCGATTTTTTTCAAAATTTTAACAATGAAAGCAAGGCTATTATATCAAATAACTTTGGTGATATTCCTAGCGCTAAAATACAATGTATGCATAGTTAGGATAAAAGAGGCTTTTGAAAGTTAAATAATCCTATCCATAGAGGGTCAAGTGATTTGTACAAGATTAGGCTGCTCAAAGTCAATACACAGATTGAATGTTGCATCCTATTCCCATGTGGTATTAATCGATGTGTACCACAACGGACAATTTGAAATAATTAACATATTAAGTCGGAAACGATAAAATAAAAGTCAGTCTAATGTTTGACTGTCAAAAGTTGTAGAATGGTAAAAACCGTCAAATTCAAAATTAATTCGTAAAAAATTATTTTTTAAATGGTTTTCTTAGATTCGCTTTTCATTTTTCAGGGTGTAGAATTTCCCCATACTCTTTCTTTTATACATCCTGTTTAAAATTCATAGTTCCCTGACACTCCTCTGTGGGTATTTGATGTGATATTATGATAATTAGTCCTTCCGCGTAAACCATCGCGCCACAGGGGCTTACTTACTGTTTTCTTTGTATAGGACTGTATTCCCCTTTACAAACCACTGGCACAACAGGGGTTCACCTGCCGTTTTCTGTGTGTATGTTTTGTACCCCGTGCAAACTATCAGCACCACAGGGGTTTACTGTCGTTTCCTGTTTATTATAAGTTGACGTTTACCTGGTTGGAATCGGTTCTAGAATACTTTCTTTTAACGAAATTCAACCCCTGTGGTCCGCCAGTGCGATCGAAACATTGAGTTTCGAAAATGTTAATAAAATACCCTTTCGTATTTAAAACATAAAATCAATAAACTGTAGGAATCTGTTTTTTTCTTGCAAATAATAATGTAGTTAATTAATTGTTTTTCAAACACTTCAAAAATTGAAGAGTGGGAACTAAAACATTTTATAACTATTCTTTAAAAGACATGTTTAATGAGGATGCTACACAAACCATGCACAAACACGATGTAGCACCACGCTTTGGCTGATTGGTAATTGTTAGGGTAAGGTATTCAATAGAGTAAACATATGATGTTGACACCTGCTGATTAATTATAACTTATAACTAAGAAATTATTTAAAAACGTGCCGGTTAAAATTCGTTAAATTGAGCTGTGATTGGTGTGTTTAAAGCGGGTTGAGTGCTTCATTGAAATCTTTACTTGGAAGAGCACCTAAATTGATCTATCTGTCAATTATACCTGCAATTAACGACCGGGGTGTTGCTTATTGAGAGATGACAGATCGTCTGAAAGATTAATGATTTTAAATACAAATGACAACAAAGTTCCAGACAATAAATTTTGCTACGCCTGACGCGCGTTTCGTCTATTCAAGACTCATCAGAGGCGCTCTACCAAAAATATTGAAAATGCCAAAAACTATATGAATAAATTGACACCTGTATATTCATCGAAAACTGAATTTATTGCCTGAAATATTTAAACTATGGTTATTGTGTCAATTTCAGATCATTTACGATTTGGAATTATAATTAAATATTTCAAAACAATTAAAGGGTTTTTAGTAAACTATTTGCTTGCTTTTTGCATAAAAAAAGCGGGGAATAAAAAATATATTTAAGCCAAATTATTCATATTCCAACATCGGTCTTATGTTACATATATCGTCAATAAGTAAATGTATTTATCGTCGGAGATGTTACGTCACATTGAGCTATCCCATATGGTATTTTGTATTGAAATCTTTCTTAATATATGATTTTCAATGCCCAAATTCGACTTGATGCCTACTCTCATTATAATAAATCAAATTAACTAATAACTCAAAAATCGCATACTTACACTTCAAGTTTACGGAAAATAAAGAGTTAAAGGCGTATATGTATACCGTATGTAACGATGTACTTTATATTGGTATTGCAAATTATAGACCCATTTTAATTATAATCGTAAGAGAACCATAAACCTTTATCTTTTCAATAAAAAACAAAGTGCTACAAATAACATAATTTATCATAATGAAAGCTACATTTAACATGGGGAAAAGAAGTTTTCTCAGCAACTACTTATCACAGCACACAGAAATGGTGCTTGATGAAAAAATTATTTGTGTACCCAATTTGAATAAAACTTAAATTGATTTCGTTTCATGATTTTGTATACCCCTGCAAACACAGTTTGGGGGTAAAAAAAACGTATTTATAAATCACCCTGTCCATGTATCCAACTGTGAAAAGTTGTAGAATGGTAATAACCGTCAAATTCAAAATTAATTCGTAGAAAATTATTTTTTAAATGGTTTTCTTAGATTCGATTTTCATTTTTCAGGGTGTAGAATTTCCCCATACTCTTTCTTTTATACATCCTGTTTAAAATTCATAGTTCCCTGACACTCTTCTGTGGTAATTTGATGTGATATTATGATAATAAGTCCTTCCGCGTAAACCATCGCGCCACAGGGGCTTACTTACTGTTTTCTTTGTATAGGACTGTATTCCCCTTTACAAACCACTGGCACAAGAGGGGTGCACCTGCCGTTTTCTGTGTGTATGTTTTGTACCCCGTGCAAACTATCGGCACCACAGGGGTTTACTGTCGTTTCCTGTGTATTATAAGTTGACGTTTACCTGGTTGGAATCGGTTCTAGAATACTTTCTTTTAACGAAATTCAACCCCTGTGGTCCGCCAGTGCGATTGGAACATTGAGTTTCGAAAATGTTAATAAATACCCTTTCGTATTTAAAACATAAAATCAATAAACTGTAGGAATCTGGGTTTTTTTCTTGCAAATAATAATGTAGTTAATTAATTGTTTTTCCAACACTTCAAAAATAGAAGAGTGGGAACTAAAACATTTTATAACTATTCTTTAAAAGATATGTTTAATGAGGATGCTACACAAACCATGCACAAACACGATGTAGCACCACGAGTTGGCTGATTGGTAATTGTTAGGGTAAGGTATTTAAAGGCATATTGTCTACGGCAAACTAATTTTTTACCCCCAATTTTTTTGGTGTCAATTAGACCGAATTGCAATAAAATGAATATTGAAAAACAAATTTGCCCAAAATTTTGCCTCAAAAGTAGTTTATTTTGATCAAAATAGCTCGACAATATTGATTGATATTCTATTTACCTGCATTATGTCACATTGACACAAATTTAGACCGAGTAGTTTTAACACGGACACTAATCGGAATCTCGGGTTTTGTCCCCGAATACATTGATATGTTAAAAAAATATCAATAGTTTTCGTGTTTACCTTTTAAATCACATTCAAAACTTAATACAGGCAATAATTGTCAGTTTTATTTATTAAGTAGCTCTAATATTCGGTTGCCGTTTTAATTTTCTTCCGAGCTAAAACTTCGAGAAACAGATTATGCACCACGTGCAAGAACTATGAAAGTTTTCAATCAAAGAAAGTATAGTGCGCATGCTTACAGCTCATCTACATCTCATGAATATGATTTTTTGTAAAGCTTTACAAATATTATATATTTTTCAGTTTTTGAAGTAATAAGGTACCCTAGTGGCATTTTGAACGTTTGTATCTTTCTAAATAAACAAAACGAATAGTCTGACAATTTTTTGGTTTTGCAAAAAAATAATTTTTCGTAGACAATATGCCTTTAATAGAGTAAACATATGATGTTGACACCTGCTGATTAATTATAACTTATAAGAAATTATTTAAAAATGTGCCGGTTAAAATTCGTTAAATCGAGCTGTGATTTGGTGTGTTTAAAACGGGTTGAGTGCTTCATTGAAATCTTTACTTGGAAGAGCACCTAAATTGATCTATCTGTCAATTATACCTGCAATTAACGACCGGGGTGTTGCTTATTGAGAGATAACAGATCGTCTGAAAGATTAATGATTTTAATTGACACCTGTATATTCATCGAAAACTGAATTTATTGCCTTAAATATTTAAACTATGGTTATTGTGTCAATTTCAGATCATTTACGATTTGGAATTATAATTAAATATTTCAAAACAATTAAAGGGTTTTTAGTAAACTATTTTCTTGCTTTTTTGCATAAAAAAGCGGGGAATAAAAAATATGTTTAAGCCAAATTATTCATATTCCAACATCGGTCATATGTTGCAAATATCGTCAATTAGTAAATGTATTTATCGTCGGAGATGTTACGTCACATTGAAGTATCCCATAATTCATAGGATGGCTGCGCCAATATGGTCTTTTGTATTGAAATAAAATTACGCATATCTTTCTTAATATATGATTTTCAATGCCCAAATTCGACTTGATGCCTACTCTCATTATACATGATATAATAAATCAAATTAACTAATAACTCAAAAATCGCATACTTACACTTCAAGTTTATGGAGAATAAAGAGAAGGCGTATATGTATTCCGTATGTAACGATGTACTTTATATTGGTATTGCAAATTATAGACCCATTTTACTTATAATCGTAAGAGAACCATAAACCTTTATATTTTCAATAAAAAAAACAAAGTGCTACAAATAACACAATTTATCATAATGAAAGCTACATTTAACATAGGGAAAAGAAGTTTTTTTCATTGTTTTTATAGTTATGTTTGTGGGCAAGAACAATATTGTTACGCGTGTACGTCCGTGCATCCATAAAACTTTGGTGATCTTTAATACTACATATAGTGGGGCCAATGATCGATAATGATATATCAATACTAGATTCAGACCCGTAGCTTTAGGGGGTACGAGTGGTTCGGACCCCCCCCCCCCAATTGGACAGAAAAAGATAAAATATAGGTAAAATCAAACTGAAAATTGGTTCAGCACTATAAAAAAAATGAAAATTTTAAAAGTTGAACCCCTGATCGAACCCCTTTCAAAAAAATCATCGCTACGGGTATGAAATTTGACTATAAAATAGTCAAATCGCCCACATGAATTTAGGGCCACTCAGTACTACATGTTCGGGGGGGGGGGGGTTGATATTTTTAGTACGGGCGGTTCACCAGTCACTCATAGGCACATTTTCCATCTAGTTTCCTTTGTTATTTGTAGTGTATTATTTGTTCTCGAATTTAATATTGGCATGAAAATTATAAACATAATTATTTCCGAATTTGAATATTGACACTGAAAACGTATTTGTAACAAAATCATTTTATGCATGTTGAAACAAAATATTAATCTTAATTTTGAACAATAAATATCCGTGATTTTTATAGCTTGACGTTGTGTCAGAAGAGTTCCTTTCACATTTTAAATGGGAGTATTTCCGGGTTGCTTTACGAATGACGGTATGTGTGACAGTTATAAACTTGTTTTTTCTGAATCTGATAGAAAAATATGTGAAAATAAAATACTTAGAACATTACGCATTCGGTGTGTCGGTTTAGGTTAATAAGGATTCTATATACATAACATTTAAAGCATGATAATTTAATAATGATAAAAATCTTCTTGTCGTCACCAATAACTTACAAAATAAGGACAGTAAATAATAGACCGTTATAAATTGTTACCATCTATTATTAAGCTCCCGCTATGCGGAGCTAAGTTGACTGAGTATGATGCCTTAAACCGGAAGACGTATAAGCTGGTCAGAAATCCGCACCCAATAACACGGAATGCAAAATTAAATTCCCTTTTTATAATTTTCAATTAAAAAAAAACCAATAAGCATAGTTATTGTATTAATATAATTTTTTAAAGTATTCCCAGCTATGAAATGTTTTAAACGTAAAGAATTTTTATCAAAAAATTAGGACTTCAGGCATATTTTTATTATTGGCGTTCATATGCATTCTATCACTAGAGGTCGCGTCCATCAAAACAAAATGACAGAAACGCGGAAACCTGTCAAAATCCCTCAAAGCGGTGTATTGTCAACCAAACAAACTTGAATAATTCAGCAGAGAAACTTAATTCCCTGCAGTCATTAGATTTACTTTGTCCTCAATAAACAAATTTTGTTTGTGATTGCTGTTCATTCGAAAATGAAAGTAGAAAATAGGTGACTTCGGCGAGGTCCGCAGAATATAACTTCCTTGTTCTGTTTGTAGGCGCTTTCTCTTTTTCAAAATCATGTAAATGATTGTCTTTCTTGCTGTTATTAGAAATTTATCTGCGGGAGCTTTTCAGGTTTAACCTGCATCATATTATCGGGTAAAATTGTAACAATTTAGGACAGTGCGTAAAAATCAAGGTGAAGTCTGTCACGACCTATGGCACACTGTACCAATAACGGACAGTACAGACCAATGTAGGACAGTGCATAATAGGCGGAAGGAAATCACTGTCACTGTATAGGGTGATAATGGTAATTCACTGTTGTTTCGAAGTAGTTACACAGTAAATAGCAGTGTAAGGCAGTGAAAAAAATGACTGTGTCTTGTATAAACAGTACTTTTTTGGTTCATAGTGTAACAGTGCATTAAAATGACCTTTTATTTTTTTTATCAACACAGACCTTTACAGATTACAAACTTCTAGAAAACGTTAACTTTCATAGGATGTATTTTAATTGTTTTTCTTTTATTTACTCTATTTAGCACATGTATTTACGGCTTCATTGTGACAAATATTATTTTAGGTTAAAAAAACATGCTGGTCAGAGAATGCGAGAACTGTCTAATTTTGCAAACTAATAAGGACATGTTTAGGAATAATGATAAAGAAACCGATAAAATTTGAGCTTTTCTACATTTTTTTCTTTTTTAAGCTTTACGGAAGGGAACAACACACTGCTGTCATGGCACAACTGTTACACCCTTTTAAATCTAATGCATTTTATGTGCCAATTTGTAAAGTTTTCATCGAAGTTGCTGGACCATGAATATTCTGCAAAATAATATAGCTAGACTTTCGTAAATTACTCATATCCGACTCTTTCTTGACAGTGTTAAAAGGTAATGCTTTATAGAATGGGAAAATAAAGGAAACAAAATTAGACTAGGTATGTTACTTTTCAGATTAGCAAAATTAATTATTTAGAGGTGAAAATCGTTTTTTGTCGTATATGACCATACGAGTCAAATTCGAGATGCAATTCCAAGAAAGACGTGAAGCAAGTAGATTCGATGGTTACTTTAATCTCTAATCTCTCTGCTGACAGAGACAAAATCATCATCAATCTGAAAGTGAAATTAAAGGATCTAGCTTCTTTAATCTTCTTGCTCTTAACGAGTTCCCGAAGAAACTAGTCTCGTAAGAGTAAAAAAACATGTCAGCGAGGAAAGGGGCACAATTTGTGCCAATTGGAATGCCAACTTGTTGTTGAAATTAAAGCCTTTCCTCTAAATATGACAAACTTTTGTCAATTTCTAGCATACTGCAAACTTGTTCCATGTTGTAACATGTCTTATCTCTAAAAGATGTTATTAAACAAAATGTAGAATAGGCCAAAACAACAAAATTCTTAGAATTAGAGAATGCCTTTTGAATTAGTTCTTTCAGTCGACATGGTAAGATGGTGTATAAAGTTCAAAAATCAAACGTTTTCAAAGAATAAACTTCAGAAAATGATCGAGATTTAAAAAATTCCAACAAATCCGTGGAGTTCTTTAAAATCCACATTTGATTTATATCATTACGAGAATAAATAGTTTCGCAGTTTGTTTGTGGGTATGAAGTGAGTTTATTTAGAGTATGGATTTTGGCCTTATTTGTCGCACAGGGACCCTTAAAACTTACTATTTGAAAGTAACTGAAAATCTTTGTTACATAAATAAGTAGCAGTCCAAGTCGCATTCTTTTAACAGTAATGGAATATCAACTGAGGTGTTATTTGCTTAGGATGTATAATGAAGTATTTAAACCAGCGTCTTGTTACACTCAGTTACCAAGACTCACTAACATGGTTTTAACCATTGGTACGGGAAGAAACACCACTGTAGTACTTTATAATTCTAACTAGTATTCATGTTTGATATTATTAAGAAAATAAAGAAGGCTTTCACAAAATTTTGATTGATCTTTTGTTAAGGTGAAGCCTTAAATCATGGGCCGTGTGCACACATTAAGAATGGAAGATATACAGATGGGACCTATGGATATACACTCAGTTGTCAAAATACCACAGAAGAAATTATTCATAATGAGGACGGCGATTTTTTTGCAACAGGGATTTTCATAAAGAGGACTGGTGCATTTTGGGTTTACAAGTAAGTCACATTAAGGCATTTTTTAAAATTCGGATGTTCTATTTCATTAGTATAACAATGTATATGTACATTTACCTGAATATCGAGAAATTTAAGAGCTTTGCCTCTTAAGGGATATTCCCCTTGTCCTATATTGCGAGTTAATTCAAAAAATAGTGTAAAATGTATGTATATTAACACTTATGATTAAGAAACCACATCATTGAAAAAGAAACTATTCTGTAGTAGATATCGCATCGGGTATTGATGTGTCAGTGTAATCATTGTATTTCCTACAATTGACAATGATTGCTTTTGAAGGATTACAAAAAATGTACACGGTATCCCTAAAAAACACATGCACGATAAGACTTATATGTAAGTAATAACCACTTATTAAATATTTATCTATGACTGTTAATGATTAGAAAACGATCTGAAAAAAATAGTCAACGTTTCTCTCACAAGACGGTAATGGATCGTTAATAAATACAAAGAATTATTGAAAGGATATGGAGTAAATGAATAAAATATCTAAAAATCAAAGCGCTAAAGCGTTCAAAGGCAGAGCTAAATCTAAGCACTAAAATAAAGGACGATCTGTTTTTCACCAACATATAAATTGTGTTTGTTTGCTCCTTCCACTTAAACATTTGTTATGAAATCCATAATTTGATTCCACCCACTTGAGTAATGATTATGTTAAAGATAAAAAGCTAACACTTTAGTGTGTCGATATGTGTACCGACTTATGATCGGCAAGTGTAACCATGTTATGGACGTAAAGAACGATAACCAGCGGGTGTAATGTGTCTTTATTCCAAGAACAATTGGTGAAAAACTGAAAGAAACAAATAACAATAATAAGTACAAAATACACAAATACACGAATTATCTGAAAGAATTAAAGTCAATATAGCGATAAACAATGAAAGGTTATTGCCGATTAATAAAAATAAACCAGTTAAATAAGCAAGCCCAGCCGGGAAATGTTCAAGTTTGACGGTATCGTGAATCAGAATTCGTCACAGTCGAAATATCAAAAATATAAACGTTAATTCACAAGAAAAACAGATAATTTGTTGAATCGAGTCACTGTTATAATGTTTCCATATATATTTTGTGGATATTCGCCAAACTTACGTGGTGGTATGCCGCGAATCGTTTCCAAATTAATTCCTTGCAAGATTTACAAATGGCTACCTATTTACTACCTGTATGTGTAATACTAGTACTCGACAGTGCAGTACGCACGCCGATCGTTCGACCCAAGCATGGTTTCGGCACAGGTAGCGGCGATTTAAATTTAATCACGACAAGGAAGTTTAAATCTATATTTAAAAATAAACAATGAAAGTTGTGACAGTACACTCCCCGTCTGGTATCCTCGGGATATCACTATGTTTAGACGATAAAATCGTTGACACACAAGATGTTGAGATCAGATTCAACGATGAAGGCGAACAATATAAATCCAATATTATTAGAATAAAATAAATACGAATAATAACACAAAATCAACAGTTCAAAGAACGAATCCGGCAGGATGATCTTCGCATGGATGAATGTAGACGCGATCCTGGTGATCCAACGTTGTATGGCATCCAGCGTTGCCCAATGGGAAAAGTAGTTGATCTGCTGATCCAACGTTGCCACGCACGGCGTGGGAAGGAACTACCTGTTCCTTAAAGTCTAACCAAAGATATATTTGCATATCTGCATCTGCTGTCCCTGGTGTGGGTTTAAGCCTCGTCGTTTTCCTGGAGGAGTATCAACTCTGTTATGGGGCGAGTATATACGGTAGGTTTACCGTCAACTTGGACTTGTACTTCAGCTGATCGAACATGTCCATCGGCTCCCTTGATTGGATGAACGATAATGCCAACGGGCAACTGTGTCCGACACAAAGCGTTGTCCTTCAGAAGAACCGTATCTCCCTCTTCGAGGTCTCGATGTTCTTCGGTCCACTTTTGTCGTGTCATCAATGTTGGAAGGTATTCCTTCTTCCATCTTGTCCAGAACATGTTGGCCAATGCTTGGACTCGTTTCCACTCGTCAAGACAGAGATTTCTTTTGTCTGAAAGTTCGGGATGTTCTACAGAGAAGACATAGTCGGTCTTCTGTGTCAGTAACATATTTGGTGTGAGTACCAAAGGGTTTTCCGGGTCGGATGAAACAGGAACTAGAGGCCTAGAGTTGATAATTGCTGTGGCCTCTGCCATAAATGTGTGGAGGACATCATGAGTGAGCGTCTTTCCTTCGTTCCCTAGAAGCATGGAATCTAGTATTCTCCTTGTGACGCCGATCATTCGCTCCCAGGCGCCACCCATATGAGATGAGTGGGGCGGGTTGAAGATCCATACGGTATCAGACTCCCTCAAAAACCTTTGCACGGGCTCGTCTTCTACGTTGATCGCTTCGATACCAAGTTCTTTGACGGCACCTATGAAGTTGGTTCCTCTGTCCGACCGGAAGATCTTTACTTTGCCTCTGATAGCAGTGAAGCGTTTCAAAGCGTTGATGAAGGCAGATGAGCTCATCTCTTCTACAAGTTCTATGTGAACCGCTCTGGTTACCAAGCATGTAAATAAAATTGCCCAGCGCTTAGAGTTGGCACTGCCGCCACGTGTCCTGCGGGTCACTATAGTCCATGGCCCAAATGCGTCGACACCCACATTAGTGAACGGAGGTGTTGGTTCCAGACGGTCCCTCGGGAGTGATGACATTATCTGGCCTTCAAACTTGCCGCGGAGCTTCCTACACTCGACACATTTATGAATGATGGATGATATCAAGCGCCTTGCTCCAGTTATCCATAGTCCTGCCGCTCTGATGGCTCCTTCAGTGAAGTGACGACCCTGATGTTTGACGTCTTCGTGATGGTGTTTCACGAGCAGTGTTGCCAGGTAATGGCGACCCGGAATAATGAGAGGCCTTTTCTCCATTAGACTCAAGTCTGACTTGTCTATACGTCCGCCGACTCTTAATAGGCCACGTTCGTCGATAAACGGGTTGAGGTCGCGTATAGGACTCTTCTTCGGAAGTGCTTCCTCCCTATGAATGCAGGCTAATTCCTCACTATAAAATTCAGCCTGCATGTGTCTGAACAGATATGTTTTGGCATCGTCGTAGTGCTCGACTGATAGGTTTGTCTCTATGTTCCCGTGTAAACGGGATTGTTTTTGCGTAGCAACTTGTTCCACTAGCGAGTTCCAGGTTTCAAATTGCTCGAAATTGTTGATTTCTACCTCTTCTTTGGTATGTGTTTTAAACACTTGGACTGACCGGATCTCCTTGTCGCACTCCGGGTTAACAAGCTCAAACGTGTCATTTGTTTTGTCGCTGGAGTTTGACTCCAGGAATGACTTTGGTCCCTGCAGCCAGTCGCTAGATTGAAGTTCTGATGCGAGAATGGATCTCGTAGTTGCGTCAGCAGGATTTTTATCTGTTAAACATGGTTTCTTGATTGTTGAAGGCAGTCCATTCTGGATAATACAGGTCCTTTTAACGTTAACCTCCGGTGCGATGTGTTGTCTATCTTGGCAAACTTCGCCGATCACGACCCAGCCTAAGCTGAGTTTCTGTGCGAATGGGGCGTTAGTTGACCTCATTGGTAATCTTTGATCAATCACGTGATGCACTGCTGGCACACTTCTTCCAATAAGCAGAAGGATATCTGCACTGTCGTCCAAAGGAGGTATGAGACCAGCTAGATCCTTTAGATGTGTATGATAGGCCGCTGCTTCCGGTGTTGGAATTTCGTTCCGATTGTGTGGAATGGAATCACATTCGATGAGCTTTGGTAGGTTAAACTGTGTGTTGTCGTGTACAGATTTAATCACAAACTCATGTGCTACTCTTCCAGATGCTTGGACTCTGCCTGAGCAGGTAGTCAGGGTGTAGTGCTCTGATGGACCATCAATGTTGAACACATCGAAGAATTCTGACGCAGCCAGACACCTATTACTTTGGTCATCGATGATGGCATACATCCGATGAACGTTTGAAGGATTGCCTTTCTGGAAGACATCTACTGGCAAGATTTTGGCACAGGACTTCCCGCCGCTGTATGGGTCTCCGCATATGTCAGTGCATGTGGAATTCACGTTTTGGCCAGTGTTAGTCCTGCCGGAGGTCCCTGGCTCCCCGCCGTTCTGTTGGAAGGGTCTGCGGGATGGTCCCGTATGACTGTACTGGTCAATGTGCAGTGCTGTTGCGTGGTATTTGCTGTTGCAATCACTGCATGGAGTGGCATCTTGGCAATCACGACTTATATGGCTGTTGGAGCGACAACACTTGTAGCATATGTTGTTCTCCTTAAGAATCTTCTTCCGCTCGTCGATTGGTTTGGCCTTGAATTTGCGACATTCATTCAAGGTGTGCTTAGACTTGTGAAGAATGCAGCGTTCATTAGGGTCTATTGACTTCTCCGACTGCTGACTTGAGCCGTCCGTTTCCTCTGTGTCTGTCTTGTGGACGCTGACTGTTCGCTTAGTTTGAACGTGTCGCTTTGATACGGAGCTAAGAGCCCCAGTATGAGACGACTCAAACATTAGGCCTGGGTTGTTCTTGATCTTGCTGATATCTTTGATGAACTGCAAGAACACCGAGAAGGGTGGGTACGTGACCCCATACTGCTTCATGTGGTTGGCAGCTGTAGATACCCATTTTTCTTGTAGTCCGTAGGGTAGTTTGCTAACTATGGGTTTAATTCCCGATGATGTATCAAAGTAACCCAAGAGCGTGTGGTATTCAGGGTTCTCCTTGATGAACTGGATTTCAGACAGAAGATCGGAGAGTTCATATAACTTTCTGTTGTCCTTGTTGGAAAGATATGGGAAGTTTACAAGTTTTTGCTTGATGGACTCTTCAACCATTTCCGGTGCACCATACCGCTCGTCCAAACGTTCCCAAAGACTTCGTAGTCCTTCTGAAGGGTTGGCAATGCTTGATGCCTGAATGCTGACGGCATAACGTGCTGATTCGTTGCCTAACCATTTGACAAGCAAGTCCAGTTCTTCTGAGTCGGAGACTTCAAGCTCGCTCACGACACACTTGAATTTGTTTTTCCAGGCTTGGTATGACTCCGCCTTGTCGTTGAAGGTAGATAGGCGTGAGAACAAGAGGTCCTTTCTTAGCAGGAACTTTGTAATGTCGGACGCCGTGTTTGGTTCCTTGGCTGGAGCTGCCCATGTCGTTGATCTACTAGTATGTTGTGTTGGAACATATTCTGGAGCATGGCGATTCAATGAAGACATCAATCCGGTTTTGTAACCGCTGGATGTTTGAGGGAGTGACGTGGCAGGCTTCCTGTAGTCATCTGACGTGAGCAGTGTCCTTTTTGACGTGGACACGTTTGTTGTAACAGGTGTGGTTCGGGGGTATGATGCGGGAATATCATGGTATCCCACATGTCTGGAAGACTCATCTGGCTTAACAGCGTTGAAATGAGCCGGTACCTTGTGTTTGACTACGGGTTCAGACCCGATATTTGTCTCCACTTTGACTGGTTCTGGATTTTCTAGTTTTGGGACCTGCTGTCTTACATATTTCTGAACAATGTCGAGTGGGTCCATCTTAGGCAGTGATGGTATGTCATCCAAATTTTGGCTTTTGGAGTCTTCTTCGTATTCTGCTAAAGCATTCACTTCTGCCATGGCAACTGCGGCGTCTTGCTCAGTTTGCAGAAGTTGGATTTCAGCCTTGACCTTGGCCTTTTTATGAGCCGCTTCTGCTGCCATCGTTTGAACCTCCTGGTCGATGTCAGCCTCTTGCATTTGAAGCACGGCTTCCCTTTTGGCGAATTCAACTTTGGCTAATGCAGCTTCAGCTGCTGCACGCTTCATTTGTATCGTGCTGACTGAAGCAGATGACCCCTGGCTGTTGCTTTTCCCGGTTTTACGGGATTTCCTGGACGATCTCTCCGAAAGTACGGATCCAGTCTCAAGTAGTGATGATAGCATCGACTTAACCGTGTCAATGGTTGCCTCCGCTATTTTGCAGTATGCCGATGACGTTTTGATGAACAGGTCGAGGTCCTTCAGGCTTTCGGCCGTTCTCTGTGACGTCAGAAATTCGACGTAGCAGTCCTTCTGTCGCCGATACCTCTCGTAGGCAGTGATTATCCGCTCATTGAGAGTAGCCAGTGCGTTTTCGTTCTTAGGAGTGCTCTGGACGTCTTGAATGACGGCGTGGAGCCTGTTCCAGAGGTCCTCTGCCTGCTCGGCGTGTTTACGGCTCTGGCTCTCATAGAGTTGTTTCCCTTTTTCGTTAAGGGTGCGAATGCGCTGCTCCTTGTCTGACTCAGTTTCTTGAGTAGCCTCTGTGTTTGGCGGTTGTGCTTCCATATCTTGGCCTTGGTCCATGTTGACTTCTAAATTTGGAGTTGTTTTTGAGTCAGCTGACATTCTTTCAACAAAGGTGTGCCCGTTACTGTTTAAACGTGAGAGCAGAGTGCCCCATACAATTTAAACGCAAGGGCAAGTGATCCTGGTGGCCTATTTCAACCTTGGATGGGATCCTGTCAGGTAGCTGTCTAGATGTAGGACTGGCGTGTCAAAATACCTGTCCCGATGTGCTTTAGATATCCGGTTGGAACACCAGAGGGCTGTGGTACTTCAGTTGTTTGAGGTTGTGTCCAATGCTGGAACGATCCTCCTCCTGAGTAGTGATGACCCTTTTGTACTTGCTGGAAAGTTTTGGCTGAGACCGGCGATCTGTCACTTTTTCACTGTACCGACTTATGATCGGCAAGTGTAACCATGTTATGGACGTAAAGAACGATAACCAGCGGGTGTAATGTGTCTTTATTCCAAGAACAATTGGTGAAAAACTGAAAGAAACAAATAACAATAATAAGTACAAAATACACAAATACACGAATTATCTGAAAGAATTAAAGTCAATATAGCGATAAACAATGAAAGGTTATTGCCGATTAATAAAAATAAACCAGTTAAATAAGCAAGCCCAGCCGGGAAATGTTCAAGTTTGACGGTATCGTGAATCAGAATTCGTCACAGTCGAAATATCAAAAATATAAACGTTAATTCACAAGAAAAACAGATAATTTGTTGAATCGAGTCACTGTTATAATGTTTCCATATATATTTTGTGGATATTCGCCAAACTTACGTGGTGGTATGCCGCGAATCGTTTCCAAATTAATTCCTTGCAAGATTTACAAATGGCTACCTATTTACTACCTGTATGTGTAATACTAGTACTCGACAGTGCAGTACGCACGCCGATCGTTCGACCCAAGCATGGTTTCGGCACAGGTAGCGGCGATTTAAATTTAATCACGACAAGGAAGTTTAAATCTATATTTAAAAATAAACAATGAAAGTTGTGACAGTACAATATGTGAAATGTAGTTCACATTTATATCGTAGGAGAATAAAGATGTACCACTTAGTTACGACAACCTGTATAACATTTAAACCATTAAGGTAGTACAGTGGTATAACACTGAGCATCTTTTCTGAGCATGTTACCAAATTTAAGCAAATGCAAAAACATTGCTATTTAACTGTATGAAGATTGTTAGTATGATAAATTATTCGAGAAAAAAATAAGTTTGAAACAAAAACTAACTCTTATATTCATTTTATAACATTTCCCGTACTTTTTTCAAGGGAGATAATTTGTATGAAATGTGTAGGAAAAATTCAGTTTTTCCAATTTATTTTCAGAAAATTAACGGTGACCCCATGATTTTATACATTATTTTCAAAGAACTACCAAAAATTGATGTTTTGACAAAATATAACAAAAATCTATCCTGTGAAATTTGAAAAAAAATAATTCAAAACATTTTTCCCTATTTAATCTATATAAAAATAGCCAAATTTGAACTGTTTTTGATCAATTTTCTACAAAAATTAAGCACGGTGACCTATTCTTTTTATTTAATTTTTCAAACATATGCACATAGATACTTCTTTTGACAAAATTTTAAAAAATTCTATCCTACCGATTTTTTACAATTGTACTACCTTAAAACAATAATTATAAACATTGAATATTTCATAAAAGATCTATTGGTAGGAATATCGCCTGACCAATTAACCCTATCCAAACGAAAACAACCAGTTTTTAAATAGGATTACATGTATTACATAACTGCGTCGCAGAATTTTTATTTATTATACTAATGAAGGACAAACAAATATCCGAAATATCTATAATTTTTAAATTATTTAAGTCATTGGCAATGCTGCGTACATTTTATATTGTATTTGATTATGATATATATAATATTTTCAGACTGGAACCCCAAGACCTATACAGTTGTTTTGTAGACATGATTGTGGACAAAAAAGCCATTATTATAAAAGGCTACCAGACAGACTTAAGTAAGAAATTTGTAATACATGTATCATTAAAAACTAGAAAAAAGGTTAACAAAATACCACAAGTGACAGTGTTCGGTATAGACATTTTGCAAAGTGGGTCCCATTTTAAAAAAAATACTGCAGAGGGGTCAGGCTCTCTAGCCTCGATGTATTTCTATGTACTTTGTAATATTTTAAACACAATCTGATCCCTCTGATTGTGCCAATGAATGTTTTTTCATAGAATAAATAAACCTTTCAAGATGATTTTGAAAAATCGATTGTTAGTTTTTAAATATACCTTAATGCACTAATATTGTAACAGTTCTAAAGGAAAAAAAACATGACATCACAAGAATTGCTTTCCATGACAATGATAGATATGAAATTCTAACGAGTTGAGTTCAAGTTGCTAAATGCGGTTTCGTTATTATGTGTAGTTGCTTGTGATAATTTTCGTCTACCAATCTTGTCTATGTCTTTTAATGATTTTTAATTACACCTTTGGTACATTTTGTACATTTTTAACCGGTGCGGGTTCCGGGTGGCGAATAGGCCAGCAGCAGCGCTAAGCTTGTCGATAAAAATCCATAAAAAAACGCTCAGAAACCTGACATCGGGTCAGGCGGCTTTGCCCACAGAGCGACTGGGATGTGTGCCCCAGGTGGTTGAATGGGGCAGCCCTGACATCGAAAGATGCGGGGTCGTCAGGCGATAATGCTGAAAACCTGACCGCAAACCATAGTGGTGCACCGTGTTGGGAAAAATGTCACGTTCCTCGCACGTTAAAGAACCCTGCTGCAGGTCTCGATAAGAGAAGGACCCGTAGGATCCCCATGCAGGAGGCTAAATTCTCCGTCCCTACCAATCACTCCTTTTTTCCAGCGGCAGTCAAAACTCTCCTACCGGATTGGCCTTGTGTCCCCATTTCCTCCACTTCATCATCATTCCATGTTCATTGTATCACCACTTTCATGTTTATCTCCCGGATATATCCGAAATCGTGCTGCTTTGGAGTAAAGCAATAACTACATGTAACTAACTAACTATTGGTACATTTTTGCTTTTTTCTGAGTTAATAATGAAGAAACTGCTGTAGTAAAATTATATACTCTTAAAAAGTTAAGTATAGATAGAAAATTCCCCGTACGTTTAATGCAAATCCAAACAATTTCAAAACGATTTTTTCGAGTTGTTCTGCAACCGATTTTAAAGAAATAAATTCCAGTCAAAAGAAAACGAAATAAAGATTGTTTGAGTAATTAAGACCAAAATCCTAATTTCAATTGTTTTAAAGACATTCTGAGTAGAACGCAAATCGAAAAATGTATACTTGAGTTCTACTTGCAATATCTAAAAAGCAGCGAGGTTACGATTTTGCATGGAACTAAAAAAATATAATATATTTCTTAATCTTTTGTATTCGTTTTTATTTCATGATAATCAGCCAGTGGACGGCTTAGTTATATTGTTTAGAAATGGCATAGGTTTGATTGAAACATAAAGGACATTTTCTGCCTATGCGTAACTTTTAGAAGAGTATAGTCATACAACTAAACGTAATACGTTAAAACTCGATCAATCTAAAGTAAACATAATATTATTGTAATGTCGTTATTTTCAGGACCTTTCGATTATGATCCAGACGTCTGCCAAATTTGCACTGACGAATTTCATCCCGTTACATTTATCAGTAAGTAATCGGATGCACAAGCTTGCTGTTTTTGAGAGTATATATGCAAACAAGACGCTGTTTATAATATTTGATGTAGCCAGGGGATTGTAAATGCATTTCATACACAAAGAATACAAAATTGTTTCTCTATTTTTCTACAAAGTTTAATGGGGTCTAATCCCCTACATAAACCAGATCGTCCATGTTTTGGTCACGTGAATTGTTTAGTTTTCTTGGAAGAGGTCGAAATTAAGTTTTTTCTTAATGTAATTGATTAATATGATGCAGGTTAAACCTGATAAGCTCCCGCAAATAAAAAAGCTTTCTTTCATTATGGTGCTTCATACTTTAATTAAAGCAAGAACTCATTGTCTTTAATTACACATCCAACTATATCGGACATTGCGCGACTTGGATTACCTGTACAGCGAACATTATACGGCCATGCAGATTTATATAGAAAAGCACGGGCGTGTTATAGATATTTATGATTTGTGATAAATGAATTCGTTTTCATGAAATGTGCTGCTTTGTTGTTAGAGTATGATAAATTACCGACATTTTGATACCATTTTCAATAAATATGGAATTTTGGAAATAACTTGCAATTTGATTTGAAAAAAAATGTTAACAATATTAAAAAAAAAATCATATTGGGTACTGTGTGAAAATGTCATCATTTTTTTTAATCGTGAATAACTTTTTTTATATTTTTAACTATGGTGAAAATGGTCTGCCCATGAAATGTGTAACTTCAAGATTACATAAACTTTATGAGATATTGATTTGGGAAATCACTTCCAAATTTATTTGAAAATGATAAAATTTAGTCTTTTTAAACGATATTTTTGCGGTAAAAATACAAAGGGGTAGAGCCACGAATGGGTAAAATTGGCCCACCATCACAAATTATTCGAACATGTTTAAAAATATTGCTTTTTGTGTCTTTTTCAACAAAGGATTGCCCAAATAGCTTTTGGTTTGACCATTTAGTTATTTTTGGGAGGAAAATGTGGAAATCTACAATAAATCACAAATTTCTGGAAATAATTTTTAATTTTGTACTGAAATGCCACAAGTTCAGTTTGAAGGTGTGAAATGCTAAAACATAAACCAAATTAACCACAGATTTGTGTTTTCGTGTGTATCTATTGATATAACATTTTATTTTTGGGTAAAAAGTGGATAAATCAGCGAAAAATCATGAATTTTGGGGAAACTTTTTATTCTTTAAAAATTTGGATATTATGTGCCCAAAGTTACAAAACAATACAAAGAAGCTCTACACTAAAACTAACATTTAAAAATTATGTGTCCCTGTTAATTTTTTTTTTTTTAAGAAAATGACAACATGAGTGAAAAATCCATGATTTCTGGAATTGTTTTTCAATTTATTTTCATCGTCGAAAACCAGCCAGCTTTCTGTGTAAATATAAGCATGCACAGGTCCTGATGCAGATTATACAAGTTAACTACAATGTTCTAATATAATTTTTCCTACGGACAAAAAAGATACTTTGGGTAAAAATGAGCAAAAATGGCATAATTTCTGATTTTTTTATTTTGAATCTTAATTTTATAAATTCAGTATGAAAGGTTTAAAGGAATTTCAAGTAAAAGTACAGCTTGAAGTTCTAAGGTTCATTTCATTATAAAATCTTTGCAAGGCTTAGTTTTAGATGAACAGAAGAGACATACATGTATAAGAAAAATACATGTACAGGAAAGGAAAATACATTTTCCGTTGTGATTTTTTGAATTGCTGTTTGTTTATGTTTGTTGTGTCGCGTACACTTATTCCACATCTCAATATCGTATGTACAGATTTCAGTAAATTTTATAATTTGAGGAAATAAAACATATGCTCAAAATTGTAAAAACCAACAATTGAGAATAAGTGAGTTGGGGTTTTACATGTAATTTCTTGCAAACTAAGGCATTACATGTATGAACATGAAAGGCATGATAAAATGAACATGAAATGAGACACGATGATGTATGAAAAATGGGCAGTGGGTGGGGAACAAAAGAGCAGCAAATTATGAAGAACCACTGGAAAAAGGGGACAGGAGAGTAGGAACGGAAAATTAAGCCTATGTGGTGTACTATTTGGCGGTCCACAAAAGAGTCTTAATTTAAAGTGCGTGAAGCGTCACACTCTCCACACACGTTGGCCCACTATGGTCAGGGGTCAGAGTTTCAATATTTGTTTCGTCTTCCTTTACTGGATTTGACAAACTGAATTAAAAATAAGCAGCGCGACGGGTGTTCTTTAACAAGCAGTAACTTTGGTGTCTTTTTGCATCTTTCATACACCTGACAACCACCATTCGCCAAGCTAGACCTAAAGGAGTGTTAGTGTACATATTTATCATATGGCACGTCACAACCACACTTAAATTGATTTACTTATGCATTGATTTACTAATCCTTATCTACGATAAAATGACCTACCTATCATTAAGCATAGTTTTTTTTCTCAAAAAGTTCTGCTTAAACTAAGATGTTCTCATATTTGTTACATGCCCTTGTAACACTAATATATTACAAAATGGCAATGAACATTAATGTCATGAAACTCGTCTGTCCGCATCATCGGAAAATCTAGTTATTCAACAATTCATTTATTATTTCTCCCCTGTGACAGTTACCTAGACATTTGTCCAAAATGACTGTTTAACAAATATCAAGTGCCTAGCTATTATACTTTTCAAGCAATTCATTGTCCACAAATGTCTTACAAAAAAGTTAAAGCCGCCGTCGCCTCAGCCAGAAAGTAATACATAGATCTCACCTTCCACGTCTATTCGTCGCAGGCGAGACAAAAATGAACATGGAATTATGATGAGGGATATTGAAGTGGGGTTGGAAACAAGGGAACATTTTTAAAGACCACAGAAAAACAGGGGGGAAATTGGGGCGGAACATTTAGCTTTATGCACTACTTGCATTTGGCGGCCCACAGTCTAACCCGATGTCAGAATCCCAAGACCCTAAGTCCCCTCTTACGACAAGTTAGGCTCTGCTGCACACGGCTCAGCACACAGACCCATTCGCCAGTGGGGACGGCAACATTTGAGTGTTGAAAAACAAAAGAGTTGAAGGAAAAGTACTGGCATCGTAAAAAGAATATTTTGTAATATTAACATTTTAATATTACAACACAAAATGTATGTGATTCCTCATTTCTATAAGACATTTCGTCTGATCTATGGGCTTGTACAAAATGTACTTTTAAATTGGTTAAAGTTTTGTGGAAGTAATTTCCAATAGAATAGAAATAGAAATAGCTTTATTCCAATTAAGGGCCCTATAATAGAGCATACAATTACATGTAAGTGATTATGACAATTTGTGACAGTAAATAAAATTATAACAAATTGATTAATTTTAAACAACAACTTAATGAAATCAGTTTTATTAGAAAAAAAAAATACGCCGATTTTTTCCGTTACTTTTTGAAGCGTGTAAAATAAGGTGTGTAACGATAAGTATTGTTACACGTTTCGGTTCCGTCTCCGTCACTGTGATCCGGCTTTACTTTTCCGTGTAAACCTTAGATTTCGTTATTTTTACACGTCTAACCTAACGATATCCTACATATCGGTTCACACAGTAGTGTAAACGTAGCCATTGCCTTTTGAGGAAGGAACGCACATGTAAACAGAACAAGAAAGCAACTTGTTTCGAACCTCGCAGAAAGCTACTTTGAAGAATTTCTATTTTTATTTTCGAATGCAAAGCCGGCTGAAGAGAAAATAACAAAACAAATTTGTTTATTGAGGACAAAGTATATGTAATAAAGACAGGGAATGATTTTTTTCTCTCCTGGAATATTCAATTTGTTTGTTTGTTTGTTTGTTTTGTTTTGTTTTTTTTGTTTTTTTTTTTTGGGGGGGGGGGGGGGGGGGGGTGAGGGAGGGGGTCTTGTTTCGCGTGAAAATTAGAATGTCAGTGTCATTTTGTTTTCATGGACACGGGTCCAAGTGATAGAAAACATTATGGACGCCAATAATAAAAAAATGCCTGAGTTCCTAATTTAATATAAAAAAATATTTATTTTAGAATTTCATAGCTGGGAATATTAACCAAACATTATTGACTTCGTTCCAACATGTATGGTCGATTGGCGCGTGAAAAGATATATATTTTTGTCTCATATGTGCTTTATAAGAACAAACAGTGAAGTGCAGATTTATCAATAGTTTTTTTATTGTCGTGACTATAGACTAAAGAACCTCTGCAGCGGCTATGTGCCATGGGTCCTCCAACCCATTGCCATGACATACCACCGCCAGTGTTAGCTGTCCACTACACAAAAAGTAAAATGATGGGCTTAAAAAACCCTAAATTTTAGGAGCAGACTCAGATCAACAGAACTAAAAAACCAATCGTGAGGAGACGTCCTTACTGAAAATTATCTTCCGTTTCTGTTGCCTCTACATGCATCAATCGACTCATTTTTTTTCATATGCAGCATTATTTATCTGTAATTTAAAAGATATTCTAATTGACATGTTTTAATTTTAGAGACACTTCCGGCACCTGAAAATTATCTTTGTTGTGATGCATGTGCAGGTTAGTTTTACTACTAACATTATTATTGTACTATACACTCTTTATCGCAATCTTTTGTCATATATTTGTATCTTCATCCACCTTTGTGATAATAATCTTACAACACGATCTTTAGTTTTTTCTCTTCAAAACTGTGTATTTATATATCAAACGGATTAAACACCACCCATTGAACATTTTAGGCTATAAACGTACCAACCCTACGTAGTTAAAAACCACCAATATACATACAGATTCAGAAAATAAATGTAGCATGACACAAGTTTTATTGGTACTGATTTTATCGTTTGCAAAACAAAAACTTGGCTAAAATTACATTCTTAAAGAAGCAGAGGTACCAATGGGGTATCCGAATGTCAAAAGTCCGAAAGGGCAGAGACAAAATCAGTAAACACCAACAAGAACAGGACAAAAACAGACAACATGTAAAACATGGAAACACAAAACAACTGAATATCAATCAATAACGCGAACTCCAGTCGAAACAAGAGTGAACTCAGGTGCTCCGGAAGAGTAAGCAGTTCCTGCTTGCTATAGCACACCCGTCGCGTTGCCAATAGTCCATTCAGCGTGTCAAATCCGGTAAAGGAAGACAAATCAACACCCTATGACAAACCAACATCTGCACTCATCTGAGAGATCGAAATCCCATATTTGTCTATAAGTGCATGACGTCTTCCGTAAAATTTCTTGAGTGAAGACAGCAATCGAGGAGCAACATAACCCTGTGTGAGCAATTTTTGTGTCAGACGTGTCGCTCTGCTAAGGAAATCGATGTAAGTCCCGCACGCTCTGGAGTAACGAATCAATTGAGATACGTAAACTCCATAAGCTGGAGCAGACGGAATGTTGCTACACAAGAAGGGGAAGTTGACGATTGGAAAGTTGAAGTCATCACGTTTGTCGTAGAGCCTTGTTGAAAGTCTTCCTTGAGAGTCAATTTCGAGATGTAGATCTAAATATGAAGCAGACTTCCTAGAATCTTAAAACATTACCTTAAAACATGCTTTCTTAAAACGAAGGAGAGCTTTATTATAACGGCAAAACACCAAGTACATACATGTATGTAACGAATACCATGAGAAATGTGAGAACTTTTGGCTTTAAGCTGTGATTACTGTGTCCCGTGTATGAAGGTTTCCATGGTAGAGCCTCACATCTGACACTAAAATTGCTTACAAAAGGATAGTTTACTTCTCAGCTGTTGTCCTTACTTACGAAACTTTCTGAAATCATCATGAACATATAGTGCAATTTTGATGTACCAGGTGGGTTGAGATGTTGTTTTGTCGTAAAATTGGCCTCGTTAGCAGAAATTGATACGCTGATTAAACCATTAGTAAGGAGACGGAATTATATACATTGTAGCAGACAAGAACTGCTGATTCTTTCGGAGTACCTGGATTCTCTTTTGTTAGGATTTGAGATCGCGATTTAGATGGATATTCAGTTGTCTTTCAAATGTTTGTTTTTCTTGTTGTTCTTGTTCGTGCTTACTGATTTTGTTTTTGCCCTTTCGGATTTTTGACATTCGAATGCGCCATGTGTACCTCTAAGCTCTTTGTTTATGTAGTGTTACAATTTGCCTTGTCATCAATACCTTTATCCATAGCAAAAATTGCGTATCATTTAGATTTTCCAGCATTTTATGGTCATCAATATCAGTCTTTATAAAATTAAAAGAGGGGTATTGCTATTTCATGAATGTATCCCCAGATACAATTAGGACCGTTTACACTAATATCGAAAGGTAGTAACTATTTCTTTTAATTAGCTTGTCCAGTATTAAAAAAATGACAAGCATATATAAATGTATTGAGTCTGATCAGGTATTTTTTAGCAGTACAAGTGATTGCTTTTGTCATTATAGGTAATATGAGTGAATCATGCTGCACTGCAAATTGCAACCAAAGAATCAATAGTAAGCTTATTTTAAAAAGAAAATATTAAGAATTTCAAAACAACACACCTGATTTGCAACACAATATCTGTATAAAACATCGCCATATGCGTTCTTTCCGAAAATTTGAAAACTTAAGATAAACTGTATTAATCTTATAAGCACACTAATAGCGAAGGCTGCGAGAACCACAGATGTACATTTAGGGCACCTGATTGTCACAAGGTCCGAAAACGCAAAGCAGAAACGAAAACACCACGAAGCAAAATACAACCTAATAACACACGAAAACAGGTGCGTAACACATATTGTTGTAATGACAAAATTACCGAACTTGGAGGATCCATCTCAATGTCGAAGATAAAAGACAAAGTACGGAATACATACCGGGAAAATTAAAGATTGCAATAGTTCTAAGCTGGTACAGACAATTAAAAAAAATGGTAGGATAACTAGGTTTTACGGTCTTTTTATTACAAATTTACAAAAAAAAAAACAAATTAAAGAAAACAAAGCTTCATCGAAACAAGCAAGATAATCTAATTTTTATTAATTGCTTTATCTTTTTTTATTTCTTTTATGTTTCGTATAAGCTGTATATGGATTAAAAAATAAGGTAAAATTTTACATTTTGTTAAAATTATATCAAAATGTAATCATCACCACGATTGAGTAATGAATAAAGTGTTTGTGATAACAGGTTGCAGTTTCTGGGGTGGGGCTGCATACGAACAGACCTTGTCGTGCCATTGTGATGAGAAATGTGTGATGGAGGACAACTGTTGTCAGGATTATGAATTGCTCTGCCACGAAGGTAATTTTAACATAAAATATAGGACATTTGTTTAATTTAAAATTGCCTTTGAAGCATGAAAATCATGACACACATTAGAGGGAAACATTCCGAATCCCTATTTCTTTAAGGCTTGTCAGAGGGATAATATCTCAAAAGGAACACATTGCCTTGTGAAGTCACATTTCCAATTCATTAAGAGTTGTACCATGGGATAGTTTCACACTTTTTTAGCATTTTTCTAGAAATAGTTACAGGCAGGGAGATATCTTACATTTTGTAAATTTGGGAGGAAAACATTTGAGTTATTTTTTGCATAGCAAGCCTCTTCAAGCAATTGATTAATAGAAATTTACCAAAAAGTATAATTATTATTATAGTTTTGATGCCAGTTCACATTGATTGTTGTTATTTTATGTGTTTTGTAAGGATTATTTCCAGATTTCCCTTGAATTTAAATCGTTCATTATTTTTGATCTATTTCGTCTAGTTATTAACAGTCAGATGAGCGGTTCGGGCTCCTGAGATTAATTTGCTTTTTATGACTTATGTTTTTATTATGTTTTATTAACCAACTAGTATAATTATTGCATCAAATGCCCTATTTTTATTTTAAATAGCACTCTATTATTAGATTGACATTAGTGCTTGTCGGTCAATTATCACTCACCCCGGTCCATAATTGATCTAGCCGGTCCATTATAGATTTACTCGGTCCAATATGGATTTAGCCGATCCATTATTGAATGGTGTTGCAAGTGGAAAAATAAGGATGTTGATTGATTTTTCTAGACTGATCATGCAATCAAATCTTATATATTTTAAAAACAATATATTATCATTTATTAAAGTAAACAGGGGCCTTGGTGGCTGAATGGTCTAAGGCGCTGGTTTAAATACCACACTATTGATCACTAGCCGATCACCTCTGAGCTGGTGTTCGAGTCCCCTTTGTAGTTTACAAAAAAGGGACTTCCCCAACTGTACGTGATTAGGTATGTCAGTTACCTGCCAAAGGTCGGTGGTTTCATCCGGTTACTCCAGTTTCCTCCACCAATAAAACTGACCGCCCTACATGGCCCAGGTGCGTCGAAAAGGACGTTTACCACCAATACACACACACACATTAAAGTTAACACACATTTCGTTAGCAACAAAGAAGTTTCCTACCTTAAGTAATGGAGCTTTCAGTGAAGATAAACGTAGATAAAGATATCCTGTTGATGCAGCCAGTTTCTAAATGCCAATAATTCTAATAAATATTGGTATGCAGAAAATCAACTCAAACCCTGACAAATTTTATAGATGTTTACAAATTTTGTTGTCTGCTGAAAAAAATAGTTTGGGGAAAGAAACGGGTTGGTAATTTAGTAAAATGTCATTTCATCCCCTTATTGTTTTGTCCCTAAAATATATTTTTTAAGAATTAGTTTAAAAACAAAAACCTAATGCTTCTCGAGTCTTCTTAGTAGTTAATAAAAGTATTAAGAAATGGGTGATTATAGAATGCCCCTGTTGCAATTACAAACACATTGGATCCATTATTGCAGACCTTGAACATATAAATGGGCCATTATAAAAATACCTAGTATTTATCAATACTATAGTAATGGTTTTTTTACAGTCGAGGATGAGAGAAATTGTAAGTATACATACACCCTAAAATGTTGCTGTAATCATGGTAATGGTTGTATTATTTCTGCTAAAAGTATTAACCACTGCTAAATACCTTTTATTGGGTGCAGTCATAGTTTCTTTTGTCAGTTGACCAAATTTTATCTTAGAACTGAACAAATTATAAATTCAAAGGCTTCATGTTAAGATGTCCTTAAGGTAGATAAAAAAAAATATGGTATCTTTAAAAGCAATATAATAAGGCAGCCAGTTTGTAGAACTTATTAAAGAAGATCTTTATTTTCGTTTGCAGTCACAGCTCGTACATGTAAACTAACGTAAAAACAAAATAGGTAAAGTTCATGTTATTCATGAAAAAATAAAAAATACAAAATAAAGCAACTACACAAACCATACCAGAGAAAAGAGAAACGAAGTTTCCCTTATCTTAAAAGATGTTGGTTAAAATATCTAGTGATATATATCACAAAGCAACATTTTGTAATACGATTGAAATAGATACGTGATTATCTTCGTGCAGTACAAATTGAAATAAAAGTAAAAATTGTTACCTAAGATTATAACATTACATATTTTTACAGTGCCCCATCAACGTAAGTAATGTATTTATAAGTAATGTCTTCTAAAGTTATTTTACAATACATAGTTATATTTTTAAGTAATGTTGTATTTCGTCATGCTCTCGTTGGCGTTCACTGGTTCTCTGCAATTTTTGACTTTTGACATTTGGATACCCTACTGGTACTTCTGCTTCTTGAAAATGCTTAACTTAATGTTTTATAAGTAATGTTTTCATACGAAATATGTAAAACCTATTCTCAAAAAGAACTAGAAACGATAGCAGAGAGAATGTTACAGATTTATTATTTGTTTGACATTTACTTCGTTTTCATTTTTATTTATTACAAAGTATTAAAGACAAACTAAAGGCAATTTAATGTCGCTAATCCGGAGATACAAAGATAAAACTCATAAAACCGTTAGTCATAAAATTGTAATATGAAAACAAACAAAGAAACTATATCACATATCACAACCGCAATCAGCAATGACAACTCATTGAACCGAGATCCGCAAATCAGGTGCCCCAGAGGAGTCGGCAATTCCTTCTTTCTATAGCCCACCCATCGTTGCCAATTATCAATTTAGTTTGAGACAAATACAGTAAAGGACAAATATTTAACTTCTGTGTCAAACATCTTGGCTAATATGATAGATAAAACTCTTTTTTTCTGTAAGAACATGCTATTGAAAAAGAACAAAAACATGTAAGAACATGACATGTAAAAATATGATATGATATTTAACATTGTGTAACATTCCTTGGGTTTCAACATAACCATATTCTACAAGGAATTTGTCCGTTGATTGACTGTGCCTGTAAATCACACTATGCCACATAAGTTCTGGAACAACAAATCAGTTACGTTACGTTAGTTTGAATGGATAGAAGATCATTTTATAACAAGAGGCCCATAGGAGCATGAATCGCTCACCTGACTTATGTGCCTAAATTATAGGCTATTAGGCAAATACTATTTAACATTGATCCTTTTCTAAGCGGAATAACTTATTAGCAAAAAAAAAAACACAGCAATTTACACCTATGTTCTATTTTTAGACTGACGGCCATATTTTTCAACCAATCAAAAATCCCCACATCAGTTCTGAACATTTTATGATAATCAGCAACTATACTAAGTTTGGTTCAAATTGAACTTAAGGTGTCAGAGAATTAAACATTTTTAATGTAATTAGTAAAAGCTGTAAATATGGTCTAATTCGACGTTCTAAGGGGAATAACTCGTAAAAGGAATGGCCCTACAACATTGACCCTATTACGTGTTTTGTAGATCATGATGTGCTTAACAATATGCAATTTTAATTTCTTAATTATTTGATATAGTTTTCAAGATATAAAGATAAATAAGTGCAAAATCTATTAAAAAAAAATTAAGGAAAAGGACAATAACTCCTACATGAGGTGCAGATCACTTTTGTTCTTATCAGAATTTAAAAATCTGTCACCGTTAAGAGTTATCTGCAAAAAACTACATTTTACCCCTATGTTCTATTTTTAGCCATGACGGCCATGTTCTTCAACCAATCAAAAATCCCCACATCAGTTCTATAGACCTAAGACTAATAGGCATTTGTACCAAGTTTGGTTCCAATTGGACTTAAGGTGTCAGAAAATTTAACGTTTTAAATGTAACATGAAAATGCTGTTAAAATGGGTAATTTTGACGTTCTAAGGGGAATAACTCTTAAAAGGAATGGTCCTACAACGTTGACCTGATTACAAATTTTGTAAATCTTGATGTGCGTAACAAGATGCAATTTAAATTTCTGATATATCTTGAATAGTTTTTAAGATATTGAGCTTAATAAGTGAAAATTTGCAAAAAAATCCAGAAAAGGGCAATAACTCCTACATCGGTTGTTGGATCTTCTTGAAAATTTCAGGTAGATCTTGAGGTGCTTAACATTTTTACCCTGCCTAAAGTTTGATATATGTAACCGTTTTCGAGTTATTTGCAAAAAACTGCAATTTACCCCTATGTTCTATTTTTAGCCATGTCGGCCATGTTTTCGACGAATCAAAAATCCCCTCGCTAGTTTTATACTACCTATGCTGATAAACAACTGTGCCAAATGTAAAAGCCACTGGACTAATGGTGTTAGAGGGGTTAACGTTTGAAAAATGTTAACGACGATCGACGGACGACGGATGACGGACGACGACGGACACCAAATGATGGCAATTGCTCACATGGACCTTCGGTCAAGGTGAGCTTAAAAGGAAATGTTAACGATAGAAAGTTCGTGTCATGACGTTTGTCATATACCGTAGCCTTTCATATGCGTCTATTTCGAGTTAAAAACCGAATATGAAGTGGACCTTCTAAAATCTGTAATTTTGTTTATCTCAAATTCGATAAACGAAATTTCATCAAATTGAGGATTGTAAATGAAACAGCATCATCAATATTGTGAAATGTAAGATTAAATGCTAGAACACTCTGCGATCATTTGTATTGTGTTTGTGATTGCAAAAGGTGGAATAAAGACACAAATCTGAAAACAATGGAGTGAATCTAGGTTCCAATGGAACGTCACCTATTGAAGACTTCCGACCCGAACAAAAATCTCTCAATTATCGGTATAACAAACCATCAGATTTTTCCGTTTTTTTTAAGAATAAAAAACCTTCAAAAAAATTTAAGTTGTGCATGACGAACTAAAGTGTGTATATTGTAAAGGAAAATCTTTGGTGAAGTTATATGGTGCGGCTTGAAAATGTAGACATTATTGTAGTGTTAAGAAGGGGTATTACTTTGAACACGACGTTAAAGGCCGGACTTGTTTTTCAAAATTTACCAGGTGGTAAGCAATTAAACCTATATGGAATGATGGGAGGAGCTTATCAAATCATGTTTCTATTAATAATCTGTTATCATCTGTTTACAAGAAAGCACATGGCTATACATGCAGAGAAGTGAATGGCCTACTGTAAACTGTTTATTTTAACTGTTACAACTCAGCAACTTTCATGTGTGAAATTAAATTCCTATCACTAATATAAAATCCCAATGTATAAGAAATATTTGCACAAATAATTCGTGTAAAATTTTAATTGGTTTATGGCTCACTTATTGAATGCTAAAAATTCCATTTGAAATTAAAAAGTTTTAGTAAGTAGTTTTTCTTTGTTTACCGCACTTTGTAACGCTTATTGTAGACTTTTGCAATATAACGCCCCCAGATATTGTCACGAAACTTGAAAGTTGATTTTTTGTAATTTTTCTTCCCCTTTCTACTGCGCGGCCGTCTATGATTCGGAACTGTTGAAATGGACGTGTACTGCCGGTCAACATTTTCATTCCAGTGACACACTGCTAAATTGTTCCTAGCATTGTACTGGTCATCTCCAAACGCAATCCTTTTATTCTGATAGATGTTTATGACATTATTGAAGCTCTCCACATAAAACGTGTCTCTACCGTGAATATAGTCCCCTGGATATTTGTAGATGTTAGATTTCAAAATAGCATTTACAAGAAGTTTTTCTGCAACTGGCTCAGTTATCACTATCCTTGACGGTTCATAATTTGGATCTTTTCGGCAACGAGAATTTTCATCGCAACTCATATGTATGTTTTTATAATGATCAACTATATTAAGGAGAGATGATTTAAGTTTATCCTCCTTTTCATCACAGTTTCTGATACACCAATGAACATGTGTTGCAACTGGTTCGATTTTGTCACTTAGTTGATTTGACCATGTTTTGCCTTTATCACATACACGTCCAGATGAAATTTTCGTAAGAGAAGTTTTCATAGCTTTTACGCAATGCCAGGTATCATTTTGATTTGTTGCACTTGTATTTTCACGAATGTACTTGTTTACAGCCAAATTTCTATCATGACAATGTATATCAACATTTACAACATTGTTTTTAAAGTACTGATATATTCTCTCAGTGCCCAGTTTCTCATGGCGTTGAGCAACTGGATCGTCCGTTTTTGTGATATGCTCACATTTGAGAACTTTATGAGTTTCATTCCCAATAGCTACGACGCTGGTGTCTTTCGCGTTTTTGCGCCATCCATGGCGGGCGTCACTCATTATATCAATTGTATCATATTCTTCATACATTCCGATTTCATAGTGGAGAGCACTTTCTATCGAGTTGTCGTGTTCTTCCTGTATACACTGCTTATGTTTGTCAAAGAAAATTTTTCTATTATTCTCATTTATCATACCGATACCAGCACCTTCCACAAATCGTTTATAGTCCGATGGAAGTATTCCACTACACACTAATCCATGATTTACTCTGGCATTCACAAGATACTCATGCGTTGGGAGGTACGGAGAAGATGACCAAGAAAATATATGTGGCCTGTCCGGATTGTCACATTTTAAATTAGTCTTCCTAACATGTCCTTTCTTCAAAAGTCGAGACGTTCGAAGTTTGTGGGAACAATGTCTCGCATGCCATTCGGATATTTGAATGCATCTTTTGAAGGAATCCTCAGCAACCAGAAAAACAGTTTGGTTAACATCTTTCTTCTTGGCCTTGATAAATGTACTGGGGCATTCCTGATTCTCAATGTTTAAATCATCTGACTTTTCATTTTTTCCTTCAAACCATTTGTCAAACAAGGCCTCTAATACTTGTAAATTTCCAGCAGGTTTATTTTGTTTTCTAGTTAATTCATCACGTATTAAGCCTAATTTTTCAAATACAGCAATTTTCTTCTCTTCATTTCCTGAAACTTCTATCCTAAAGTTTGGAGTCCTTTTTCTAGCCTTGTGCTCATTCTCAGACATAGTTTCTACTTTCATTGACAAATTTACACTAAACACACATTCCAGAATAATGCATGTGTCATGGGTTATTTTATTACAGATTACATTGGCATAAAGGGCACTAATTAGGGTAGTGATTTTGATAAAATAATTTTGTATATTCTTGGTTGCTCATCATCTGAAATTTATGGCTTCCATACACTTGTACGTTATCAATGCACAAATGTAAATAATATTTTTCTAACTAATTTATCAAAACAGACTATTTTATTTCTAAAGTTCCCCTTCAAAATGCCTAATTCTAGTCAAACTTCAATGTGAGGAAGGTCAAAACCAGTATTTCCCGCTAAAATATTGTCTGATTCTTTTGTTTTTATTGAGTCATGAGGCTAACAAAAGGTCTTTGCATGAAAATAAAATACATACTGGCTTAACTCTAGATGAGTTGTTTTAAAGTTGTCAAATATGAAACTAAAAGAAACACATGGCTTTATTAAACACCAGTACCTTTGGAGATATAAAATGCAAAATTGAAAATGGACCCTTTACAGTCCTCTTTTGATGACTGGGTAAATGAACTTCCAGACAAAATTTATGGGTCAGTATTTCATTCAAAATGGCAGGATCAGAAAGCACCTCAACATCAGTTCTCTCTTTGGAGGTTACTGAGGAGCAAAAACAAGCAATTTCTCATTTCTTTGCACATAATGAGTGGGAATTAAAAGTAATTCAGCAGCCAAATACTGAATCTAATGCAGAAGATGTGAGTGTTCCAGCTGAGGACAATAATTATATTATAGAACAAGATGAAAATTCTGAGGAATGTCCACACTGTCTGTGTAAGCCATGCATTACAAACGAACACAATCGGCAACTATGGTGGGAGACTGACAACAATCCAGAACATCAGAGGAACACTTATTTGAGGAAGGACAAATACAAAAGATTTTGGACAAATTTATTTCATAGAGGTGTTTGGAATGATGAGAGATATTTAGTTAGAAAACATGAAGCTTTGGGGAGAAGAAATCGACGACGTAATGATGTTTACCACCGAAGAGACTTGATGCCAAAGTGTGTGATAAAACTTGTTAGACAGTGGTTTCCAAATATAAATGATCAAGATTATATGGGACATATGTGGGAATGAATTAATTAATGAAGTAAAGATAAAAAATAACTGGCTATAATTAGAAAATAAGGTAGGGTGTGCATGTTTATCAGCTTGTGTTGGCATGGCATGAGGCATGGTTTTATGAATCATCTTTATTTACAAACAATCAAAGCTCCTCCCAAAGATTGTAATAATCTGTCAATCTAGGAAATTCAAAATTTGAAATTTAGCCCCTTCAATATTTCAAACTAGAAATACTTTAATAAAAATTTATTATTTTTCACATTTTTTTACATATGTATGTAGTGAGTATGTATGAAGCTCTCTGACAAATTTTGTATAAAAAGGATCATGGAAAAAAGATATATTTGTAAAAATGTCCCTCTAACTTGAAAACTGCAAGAAAACTTGAATTTACCACCATTTTTTCGATTGGATTCTATTTATACCCCGAGTCCGGTCTTTAATAGTTATGATAAAAAATAGCTGAAAATTGTGTTTTCCTAATAGAAACAATTAAGGTCTGTGTTGATTTCTCGTTTAAATAATTATTGCAATTGCAGTTTGTCAATGCAAACAATTGAAAATGCAAAAATGTACGTCTGTTACGTAACATCATTATTCCGAAAAGACAAAGACAAACATCGGTAGACAAAAAACTATCACAACGAAACAAACCACAAAACAAACATAAATTTTCAAATATCTGGTCAGCTCTGATCAAAACATTTTTGAGTAAAACTTAAAAAAACGCATACATGAATGACTGATAATTAAAATTGAAATATAAATTTATCTAGAAGGACTATTTTTTGTTTGCTTTTAAACCTCATCTACCATCTAGGTACGCCCTTCCAACATTACAAAGTATATACATACGTGTATCTGACCGAGAAATAAAAAAAACAATAAGCCTGTTTCGTACGACCCCATTCTTCAAGACTTGGATGTAAAAGCACAAATAACTTACAAAATGTATTATTAGAAATGTCTTTGAGGCATGCCAACCCGAAGTCATTTCTACCAATGAGATATTTGTGCTTTTACAAGTTAAAGTTCTGTTTTGTTTTGTTAAAATAATAAGAGAAATCGGAGCACTAGAAAATCAACTAGTGAGTAAGTTGTTATTTTTGAGATGTTAGGATCACGGAGAAACATGATTTTTACCAATGTCCATTTGTTTGATTTATGCTCCTTCGTTTAGAGATGAGAGCACCTATTTGGAAAGAGGCAGAGGTACCAATGGGGTATCCAAATGTCAAAGGTCCGAAAGGGCAGAGACAAAACTAGTACACACCAACAAGAACGGGACAAACACAGACAACATGTAAAACATGGAAACACAAAATACTGAATATCAATCAACAACGCGAACTCCAGTCGAAACAAGAGTGAACCCAGGTGCTCCGGAAGAGTAAGCAGTTCCTGCTTAATATAGAACATCCGTCGCGTTGCCAATTATCCACTCAGCGTGTCAAATCCGGTAAAGGAAGACAAAACAAAACCTGAAAATGGTTAGATTGATTAAACGACTTAAATTTTCAAATATTAATAATTTCGCTAACCTTGGACGCACAATACTTTCTTCACCTGCTTATGGTGTTTATATTTCACAATTTATTCGATATGCAAGGGATTGTCATATGTTTTCTGAATTTTTGATACGACACCTTGTTCTTCATTACCGACACTTAGACCATGGTTACAAGAAAATACGTCTCATATGGTCCCTAAAACCTCTTCCTTCTTTATCAGCCACTGGTGAAAAAAAAATCAAAATTAGGTTAAACGCATTAGTTAGTGATTGATTTGCTGATTGATGTACTCAGATGATCATCATATTATCCAGATTATATCTTCACGACTGTTTCGCGTTTTGTGTTACTAACGGACCCTACGACCGAATGCAACAGGGAGGTTTGCCGCGCCATTAAACCTGGTTTAACCCACTGTTTCTTTTGCAATGCCTGTACCATGTCAGGACCATTGCGATCGATAACTTTTATGATGTGTCTTCCATGTTTTGTCTTTTGTTTTGGGCATTGAGATTGGTCTTTCAAGTTTGGTAATATTTTCATTACAAACCATTGAGCCGAGAGTATTGTTTTATGCAATGCTAATACTATATATATTATAAAACCATTTTTTTCTTTTGTTTATTTACAGCATTCCCTTGCAACAGACCAGCGTTTTGTCCTGACACTGGTAATCCCATCGATAACGTATGTACCGGGTGTGAATACAAGTCCCTCTCATTCGATGAGGATTGCTGCAGCGACTGCAAACTTTATGACGACTAGGTCTTTTATTGAACTTTAAAGACAAATATTCATTCATGAATATTTGTGAATGAATAAAAAGGATGATCTTTAAAATATAGTTTTTTGTGGTTATTATTGTATTTCTTACTTGAAACTGAAAAGAAAGCACTAGAAATAATGATCATTGAATTTTAGCTGCAGGTATAAACGTTCAAAGAACTGAATGAACTTGGAAACTTTTTAACTTGATTCATAAGACTGTTCGCTAAAATTCTGCTCTAGGAACAAATGTAAACTCGTGCTTGTTAAAACAATCATGGACTTACACACGCGAAAAAAATGTTGTCATAAAGTATAATTTTATGGACAACAGGTTGTAGAATAAAGCTAAAAAATAACATGAAATCAATATTCACCACATCTGAAAAGTAAATTCAAAGTTTCTACGAAATACTTTGTGTTTTTTTATTGTTGCATACACCAGTTACTCTGAAAAAATGTTTGCATGGATCAAAGGATTTTATTTTCAGATTTGTTTATTCGCGATCCTTGTGAAAACATGTAAGTAATCGAATGGATGTTTAAAGATATAATTGGAATGTCGTTCAAACATTCAAGTATTTTACAATGTGTGTGAATTATTCCATAATTTCCTTCAACTTTAACCTCTTTAATTTTATAATATTGTAGTTTAAGCATTTTTCTAGCAGTAACTATCCCACGCACTTTCCCCGGAATTCATTCACTTCATTTGATAGATGTAATTCACAATCTCTGGTCCACCCATTTGGTTTTGTCCGAAATAATTTATTTCATTTAACACATCTTACGAATTCGTGTCCAATACTAATCCATTGTATGTCTGAATTTTCATTGACAGAAATTTTCTGTTATCCCAGGAACATTTTTTTTTGTCATTTACATTTTACGTTTTTTTTTACCCAACGAACTTTGTTTCGTGAAAGCAATGAGTATCCTACCTTTTTCAGCACCTCTTTTTGGTAAACATTTTATTGTTTTTCTCCCTGTGCACTATCGTTATTTACACTAGTAGCTTGAAAATTACCTGAAACGACAATTGAAATATCAGTCTATGCTAGAATCAGGGAAATTGCACAAATATGGTGGCACAAGAAGGAGAAAAGATATTAAGATTTGATAAAACTACAAAAAACAACATCATTTTAAGTACCACTTTTTATAAGAACCATGCAAGGAGCGATTCATGGGTCACGCCGCCCGTCTGGATGGAAAGCCTACACCATTTTTTGTTTGATATGTTACTCCTACTAGCACCCTGCTTTGATTTTTTGTGCTCTTTTTCCAAACTAGACCTGGTCCTGAGAGAAAAAAAATATATAGAATGCATTGGGAAATGTAAGAAAGGGAGATAACTCTTAAAATTGTCAATAATTTCAATAGAAACCATTGTAACAAAATGGCAAGATTTCTTCCAGGACCAGACAGTTATGAGCAAATTGTTATTTATTTCTTATTGTATATACTTTGAACTATCTTTCATTAAAAATAAACCACTGCAGCCTTTTTATCGATGTATCACTTTTCTTCAATATTGAATGATTCTTAGGTGGACAACTACTTAGTTGATAAAAGAAGTAGTAGGCCTGTATTACCAACATTTTTTATCATCAGTATTTTTTTCTCTAGAAATTGAATGCTTTCGTTTACTGATGAAAATGCATTAAATAATTGAGAAATTTTACTGTTTAGTCTTCTGCAAGGATCCCGTGGATATTTCTAACCATTTAAGACCTCGACGGGCTTTGATGCCTTGTTTTATAATGAAATGTGTATGTGAAAAAACAGGCTATAGAAGCATCATTTTTTATCAAGCATGAAAGCAAATGTCTTAATGCAATACAAAATCTTAGATCAATCCAGTATTTCATTTTTAACTATCAATAAACTAACAAATAATTTTTTAATAAAATGGGACAAGACAAAACAGCTAGTACAACTGAATAAATACACGTACTGTTTTCTCTAAAATGAAATAGTCAATGTTTATGTAAAATTAATACTTTGTTAGTAACATAAAACTGCTTAACGAACAAACATTAGAAAATCTTATCATCTGTTTTGAAAGATATCTAATTTAAGGTACAATAAGCATGCCAGAATTCAAAGAACAGAAACGAAATGCATTATATGACGTCAGGCCACATACGTTCCGTCCATTAAAATCTAATCAGATCTGGAAAATCTATCAGAGGGTTTAAGAGGACATTAAATCTATAGGAGTGGCAAGACTATGGATATTTTCTTCGTCCTGCCTTTCTATTTTAAAATTAACAATAACAATAACATTTATCAGACTATGCTTAAAACACCAAAATCACTTAAAATTGACTGATTTATGCAATAAACATGATAAATAAAACTTTTTATCCTTTCTAGTACTTCAACAATATTTCGGATATCATTTCTTCGAGGCGAGATAGCCTCTCTACTTGGACCATATGACCTTCATTACCTTCCCCAAGCTGACTTCTCCCTTTCAGTAGACACATAATGACATGTAAACATTTCATATGTCAGGTTTTTGTGATTTTCTACGTTTCATTGTAAAGGTTTAACTATAAGTAAAATAAATACCTGCAAACAAAAATATGTTAACAGTAATAAGAATTAAGGAATGAAGTAAAAATAATACTTTTAAAAAAGCAAATTATATGAGTAAAAAACCTTCAAATGACCGTTGATGTTTTTGAAAAAAGAAATGTCCCGTACTCAAAGCCTCTTACCTAAAAAAAAAGATAAAATAATTCGAAATTTAGCGGAATTATATTGTGACAAACTCCAGGAAAATTTTCCGCCATTTTTTCTCTATATAACCAGTCAAAAAGTATCTAGAAAACTAATACATCTAAATGTAAAATTGTTTTGAAGTTTCATTTTGTATCAAAGTAAATGCATCCGACCAAAACAAGCCACTGCTTTCAGGATATTTATTTGATCATTTAAGGGAGTGGGGCATGACCCACTTAAGATATGAAATGATCTGTTTTTTAATATGGAGTAATAATATATAATTTTGTGACAGGATAAAAATGTGAACTGTTTTGACCTTTTCAAAAAAGAACATAAAGTTAAAATTAAAGATTGAGTTATCTTTCTTCTATCATAAATTTTCAACAAATTGATTTTTTCAAAGTTGGCTACAAGTACAATGTATCTCAAAAATTATTTTTCGGAACATCCTGAAAATTTAATCTTACTTTTATTGTACTCAACAGTGGTCCAAAATATCATTTTTGCCAGAGAGATTTGTATACAACGATCAGGACCATTTGTTATCTTTAAGTAAGTGTTACCAACAATAGTTTCCATCATAAATGATCAATATATAGCAATCAGGAACTGCTGACCCTTCCGAGCAGCCGAATTTACTCTCCTTTTGACTTCAACATATTTTGGTCTAATTTTGCTTTCCTTTTTATATTCATATTGTAGTGTTTGGAATAATCAATCGGTCATCAGAAATTAATAAAAGAGGTTCAACAGTTTAATTTGCTCTTATGGTCTGATTATTACATTACACACAACCTACCTGTGAGATATTTTTGAATAAATATGGGTTTTCATCTCATCGTAGCAGACAATGAAAACTACCCAAGATGCTATTAATCATATCAAGTGGTAAAACTTTGATTTTTCTACCAATGTCTAACATGAAAATAGGAAACAGCCTAGAGACCATATATTGTATAAATTTGATCGGAATCGACAAATATGGGTCTTTAAAGTCCCGATTTTAAATTTGTGTATTGGTCTGCTACGTACAATTTGAAAAAAAAATCTTTATTTTGGCATCAATTGTCTTAGTCTTGACATATCTCCATCAAGCTTAGCACCCTAAGAGGTATGCAAAACTGCATTTTTGTTTTTGCTTGACATACTCGAATATTAAATATTTTATCGTCATATATAGTATATAAGCGTATTCAAATTTGTTTCTGACACTGAAAATTACTTTTTGAGGTTGTTTTGAAAATAATGTAAAAATAAGAATGAAATTCGTCAGATGAAACTATATTCATTTTTGCGACAGCAATACCTATTTTTTAGGTTGCTGTTGCTGACATGCAACAATTAATCAAGTAATCAATACATCATGTTAGTCAATTAAATTTATTAACGAGTGCGTTGATTGATCAATTTAATTTATCAACCTTTTCATGAAACAGAACGGACTATTTTACACAAAACAATCGAATTTCAAAAAGACTAAGACAATCATTAGATATGAAATGATCATAAACTAATCCACACAACATGAAAAAATCATTTTCATGTACGTGTATCTTTATCTAACTGCAAATCTCAACCAATCCGCAAATCAGAGACCTGTTCAGGTTCCGAGAGTAGCACTACGCTTGATGTAAAAGTCCACTAAAGAGCGATCACAAATTGACATACGTGTATGTAGTTTCCTTTACCATTAAAATGGAATGCCATGGTTGCCCCGTGCGTCGAAAAAGGTGTTAGCTACACCACATAATTATGCTTACTCTTTTCCTTTATGTTTAGATGGAAGGTGTTCAGAGTTTCAAAACGCCAACATTTCTTTTGATTTTCAGATGGGAGCCTATGGAAGAGTATGAATGCTTTATAGACCCTAATGTAGACAAAAGATCACGTGTAGTTAAAGCTTTCACTACCGGACCGCGTAAGTACTGACATTATCACCATATTATCGAAGAATACAACCCTCGGTTAGAATGGCTCAAGTCTATATTTGCTTTATATGTTAACCATGCATGCATTCACTAGTTAGAAACCCTCTGATTAAAAAAAAAAATATTGAGAATGTATACTTTCTCGTTCAGCATTTAAAAAAAACAGCAAAAAAGTACGCAAGAGAACCATATAGTAGCAGAGAATGGATGATGCAATTTTTTGTATATTGGTACTTAATAGGGGGGATTGCCATATAAAAACAACGATGGCGAACATTTCATTGATTTTCCTGACATTTTATTGTCCTTTTTGTACATGTACACCTGTAGAATTTTTGTAACAAAAATGTTACATCGTAATTTATATCACATTGATGGTAGTCATATGTGTCGTTTTTATTTAGCATAATTAAGTTTTAATTGAAAAGTAATAAAAAAATCTGATTTATTCTTTTAAAATTATTTTTTTGAGTTGTGCTTTTTTAGTTCAACTGACCCGAAGGGTCATGTGAGCTATTTTCATTGTTAAGCGTCCGTCGTCCGTCCGTCAGTTCTTCAAACATCTTCTCATCTGAAACTAATACCGACCAACCAGCATGGCAACCGTTATAAGAAGTGGAGCATGTGGTTAGACCATAGTTTTTAGCTTAAAACTCAAAAAGTATAAGAGGTAGAAAAAATCCAAAGCAAGAAGCAGATGAACGGCAGATACAAAATCAGTAAACACAAACAAGGACAGGACGAAAAAACAGACAACACATAAAACACGGAAACACAAAAACTACTGAATATCAATTACCAACGCGAACTATTCGTAATACGATTGAAGTAAAGTCCTCCGGAAGAGTAAGCGGTTCCTGCCTGCAATAGCAAACCCGTCGCGCTGCAAATTCCCAAATCAAAAGCAACTTCTTTTCTTTAGCATAAAAAGCTCTACAAAACTCTTCATTGAGTTAAAGTTGTGGGACGACAGAAGTTATTTCCCCCTAATCGTCTAAATTAACCATTTTCTCAGTTTTTGGACTTTATCTTAAAAACTGTAAGTACCAGTAAGTGCTAGAGGGAAAATAAGCATTGGAGAATTGAGAATCTCATTGAAATATAAAAAAAAAACGATTTCAATATCAAAACGGACAGATAAACGGTTTAAGAGTTATTCCCCTTTATCCCTTTTTCTATCAATTTTAACTGATTTTAAAATCTTCTCTGGAACTACTAAGGGATTGCTTTAAAACTTAATCATTAGGTTGTCCTCTTCTAATTTTGTGAAATTTGTGCTCGCCAACCAACCAACCAACCAACATTGGCACCATTGTTAAAAAGAGCATAGATTTAAGCTAAAAGCTCAAAAAGTAAAAGAAATAGAGAAAATCAGAAACAACCCTTTCTATTCATGATCAAGTGATCTACAATTCTCCTTATTGAGTCAAAATTGTTGGACGTCTCGTTATAGGAGTTATTTCCCCTTTATCGTCAAAAATTGACAATTTTCACAGTTTTTTTTAACTTAACCTTAAGGAAAAGTTAGCATTGGGAAATTCATAAGCTCATTGAGATCTACAAAAATTATTTCAGGGTCAAAATCGTCCGATGTCCCGTTAAATGAGTTATAGTCCTTTGAAGGTTGAAAATGGTGGGTTTTTTTGTTGTTGTTGTATATATTACTTCTAGAATGAAAGCTGTTACATATAGAGAAAAAATGTTGCTTGTTTAAATCTCCAGTTAAATAAACTCTTTAAATATATCCATTAGGCTGAAGCTGTCAGATGACCCACTTATAAAAGTTACGACAACTTATTGTCAAGTTTAGGGTAATTGACTTGCAGATTTAACCTATAAAAGATTCAGAAAAACTTTTATTTGCTTTAATGTTTGGCTATATGTGCTCTACAAAAGCCTTCATTATAAGCTGGAAATTGAATGGTGATCCTTTATTGAAGTTTTTCACCCCAGATTTTCCAAATTATTGTCATTCCATTAGTCATTGAAGTCAGGAGAGCGATTCAGGCTCCTGAGAGCCTCTAGTTAATATACCAAATTTTGACTTCCTAATAGGACATTATGACAGTGAGCCTGACATCTGCACGGCTTGCACTGGACCTTTCATTGAGGGGACTTTTGTCAGTAAGTAAAATTAACATGACTGTAAGAACCAAAGAGACAAATGCATTGCATTACTTTGACACAAATGAATGCAAAATGACGAACATGCCCTTTCTTTTCTTCCATACAAATAAATGTTCATGTGTACAGTAAATATGTTAAAGTAGCAATCATAGAGATAGATACATCATTTAGAACTGAATATATACTACATACCCAGATTAAGGTATTACAGTTATAGGAAAAAATGGTCGGATGTAATTTTTTAAAATTTTGTAATAAAATGTTTCTAAGTGTGTATGAAAAAAAGAAAAAAAAATAGGTCAGCATGCTTAATCTTTGTAGAAAATTTATCAAAATCCTTCAAATTTGGCTATTTTCATATTAGATTATATACAAGCGGAAGGTTTATATTAATATTTCAAATCACGGGATAGATTTTTGTCATATTTTGTCAAACCATCAATTTTGGTTTTTTCATTGAAAAACAGGTATTTATTCATTGGATCACCGTTTATTTAAAAAAATAAATAAATTTGAAAAAAAACTATATTTTCCCCAACACATTTCGAACAAATGATCTGCCTTGAATAAAGGACGGGAAATGTTTTAAAATCAATATAAAAGTAAGGTTTTGTGTCACACGTACTTTTTCTCATAATTTAGCATCTTCGTACTATAAAAAGCAATGTTTTTGCATTTGCTTAAACTTTGTAACATGCTAAAAAAGATGCTCAGTTTTAGACCACTGTACTACCTAAAAATGATCAATTAACATGTTCTTTGACTTTGTACCAAATAAATGTTTTTACATACTGTTTCATAACGCAAATTACATACTAAGCGAGAGACCATTTGATTTTTAGAGAGGGTATGATGACATTTGACATAAAAAGGTGGGACGCCGATTTAAAAAAAGTCACGATGCAGTTTTGAGCAAAAAAAAAGTAATGGTAAATTTCAAAGATAAAACAAACGAGCATGATAGATCGCAAAAAATCGAGGCTGTGATTTTTCCAAAACAATAAAAGGCAGGAAGAAAAATAAATATCAATAACACCGCAATTAAACTCATATGGTTTGCCCCTTATGATTTAGCTATCGTATCTAGCAGAGAAGACGAAAAAAATAATTAGTTGTTGGGCATAATTGTCCTTCTTTCTTATATATAATATGTACGTTATATCGCAGTTCTTATTTTTAGGCGATATAAAGCTATGTAAGTATTTTAAGTTTTTTATTGCTTTTTTTCATGAAAAAAGAGGATATTATCTAGGAGAAAAATATGATAGAAAACAATTGACACTAACTAAGTGAAGAATAAACATTGACATTCACAATATTTAAAGGAGAACTATACATTTTCAGGCACAAATAAAATTATCTAAATACATGTATCTCATGCCAGAGAGAAATGACAAAAACAGTGCAAAGACTTACCAGATAGATTGAAAGTTGATAAATAAGTCAATCAATATACATATATGTGCATGAATTTTAATTAAAATCATTCAACTGTATTTTTCAGTACCAGATGCATTAAGACGTACGTATACATTTGATCATCAAAAATAATGCTTATGCAAAAATATTGGAAAATGGTATTGAAATTCAAATGAACGTCTTTAAGCAGTTAACATCTTCTCTGTGCAAACAGATCATACTTACCAACATTGTCATGCTCCTAATATGTTTTTTTTTTAGACAAAACTGTTTAATACATTTTTTACTGTTCAGTTCGCTTTGTTTATTGCTTTTAAGTCGTTTTCTGCTTGCTTATTCGTGCTGTTCTTGTTCAGGTCTACTGTTTTTATTCTTTGCCCTTTAGGTCATTTGATATTCTGATGCCCCGTTGGCACCCATTTGCTTCTTATTAAGCTTATTATAAATCCAAATGGTTAACTCTTTAAGATGTGATTTGTCTACTTATCTTGTAAGCAATGCATTGTTTTTTTTTCTATTGAAAAATTATGTTCCAATGTTTCACTTTTCAATTTGTTTTGACATTTACTCATCGAAGGAACAATAAATTATAATCGGACTGGGTCAACTGATCATAATCTAAAATATATTAACATCTGCTGAGTACTGTAGAGGTGCAATTGACAAAAAAAGTTTTTTATTTTTTTTTGGGGGGGGGGCGGCCAAAATTGTAATTATGATTATTTCGGTAACTACGATCACCTTGTAGAATTTCGAACGATGTGAACTTTAAAGTGTTACTGAATGCAAGAATTTTAAAACTTACGATATCGGGGCACTTTTTAAAATTAACATCCGAAATAATTATTTAATTAAAACAAGTCTATGAATACACGTACCATCAAAATATCTCTAACACTCTAACAATGCTTTTTTTATTATATTTTCATTAAATTTTATCTATAGAGGATTTTTGTATTCAAAGTTGCAGTATTTGAAAAATACATAATTATTTTTCATAAGCAATATATATTACACGCTTTACATTGTACATGTTAGACCTACAATAATTGATATTGAATTTTAGGTCCATACCCACGTAAGTAAATCTTTGATAACCTCTACTTGCTTCTCAGGGAAAATGTCTATAAGTCGATTTACTTTAACCTGGATTCTGTTATATGAAAAAATAGCTAAAGAATTACTGAACTTGGAGAAAAAAAACAAGGTGGACATACCCGAAAAATTTAAGATAGCAATTGTCCAGACTAGGTTAATGCATTCTAAATAAAATGAAGTGTTGAACCAGGTTTAATGGCAAACTATGAAATGAATGCTGGATCTTTCTATACCGTTGAGGCCAGTTCTAACATCTCTTTAGAACTGTCAGGAATCAGTTCTAATTCTGTTCTGCTGTTTATTTCTAGAACTGTTCTAGGCCATGACAGCTTAGAACTCCTCTGGCCCCTGACAGCTTAGAACTTCTCTAGTCAATGACCTTTCTTCGCCCTCACTGTTCTCGGCTCTGACACATCCTGACAGCTCCTAACAGTTGTAAACCCTGCGGATTTAGAACTATTCTGGTTCATTATCCAAATTAATAAAAGTTGCATGGTAATCGGGAATACAATGTCATACCCTAGAACTGTCAGGGCGCAGAAATGTCATTGACCAGAGGAGTTCTAAGCTGTCATGGCCTAGAACAGTTCTAGAAATGTCAGGGGCTGGGACAGTTTATAAGAAGTCTGGCCCCAAAAAAGTTTATGACAGTTGGTGTCCAGGATTACAACAGTTCTAGAACTGTCAGGAGACCCTTACAGTAAAGATATTAGAACAGATTCCAACTGTAATTGCATACGCTTTGAAGGTATTATGAGTCTTCTCAAAACCTGTTTTTATGTTTTTTCTGCTTTTTCGTGCTTTACTGGTACATGTTTTGTCTTAGCCCTTTCTAACTTCTGACACTCCAATGCGCCATTTGTGTTTCTTTGTTTGTGAAATCCAATACAGACTAAAAGATTAACAGTTATCATGACAGTACCGAGTAATTACTTCATATTTATAAACCTGTCTAAACTTAAAACCTTAATATTCTTAATTATTGTTGTAAATTTTGAACCGGAATAATTATACACAGTACAAGTATGTACCTAACACATAAATTCCTCTGCCCAAACAAGGCTGATTTTAGACATAATGCAACATATAATTTTGAAAAGTTTGATTTAGAAAATCGAAAACCAAAACACATGAAAACAAACAAAACGAAACCAACGAACAAAGTAAATTGCATACCTTGATGCTAAAATGTCTTTTGAAAAATAGTTCACTCTCATTACGACTTGAGTTCGAGTTGTTGGTTGCTTTTAAGTTGGTTTAATACGTTTTTGTGTTGCATGACTTCGTGATTTTCTCGTTTGTGTGAACTGGTTTTGTATTTGCCCTTTTTGACTTCAAAATGCCATATTGCAACCTCTCTGCTTGTTTCATACTTCCTTTTTTTTTTAATTTGACTCTTTTTTATAGCTATGACTTGCAACAGGCCATCATTTTGTCCCGAGAGTGCTAATCCTGATGATACAACGTGTAGAGGTGGTGAATATAGGTTCCTGTCAAATAGTGAAAGTTGCTGTAGAGACGGAAAGAGAAGAAGGCGTAAAAGTCACAAAAGCTACTCGCGTCGTTACGCATATGGTTATCGTGGCTGATTCATTGTCTTATATTAAATAAAGTAACTGTCTTGAGAATGATGTGTGATCGGCATAACGAATAGTTGGCTTTGTCGAGGTATTTTATGGTATGATTTAACAAATACCTTTAATTATAAGAAAGACAATTGTGAATTGTAAGATCCTTTACCTAACGGTTGCTGAATAGACACAACAGAATCCACGACTTTTACTAGTTAAATCTAAAATAAGTAGAATCCTTAAAAAACATTAAAACCACAATGTTTCTCCTCTAGAAATGATTTTTTTTTAGAATATTAGTACCTTCTTTTCAATATTTTTGGTAGCTTTGTCCGACCTTTGTGGGTAATAGTTGGTCTCGACATACGGGAACTTGGGCGAATTCTGATTCTTTTTACATCAATATGAATCAGACTTCTTTCAATCACGTTGACTTGTTAAGTAAAAAAAATCAAAATCCTTAATCTTATTTTCTATCATAATGACGGCATCTATACGCATTTTCGAATTATATAGCAGATTCTAAGAATGTGTGTTGCCATCTTGAAATAGACACTTAACAAAACATTTTTCAAAGCTTAATGAAAAACATGGTGACTGTTTTCCATTGTAATATTTTAAATTGCCGTTTCTTTAATGCTGGTTGTGTCGCGTACACTTAATCCCACATCTATTTATCGTCTATTCAACTTTAAGATTGTTAACTTTCCCTAATAATGTAGCAACATGATGTAGGATTTTGATTTGGGTTATTTTGCTGCAGAAAGAATCATTTAGTTTAATCAACCATTTAAAATTCCTTTGGCAAGTCAGGTCCATTGCTATCTTCATTGTTTTCCAGTTTATTTTCTTTGTTTTATTTTTTTCTCCTGGACGCTGAGGTTTTTCTATTTTGGTGATTTTTTTTACCTTTTATTTAATTATTTCTCCACCCCAAGACACATATTATCCTTTTTTAGCAATCGACCAATCATTTATTCCACGAATTTTTAAAGAAAAATTTAACGCTTAGACTGATATAAGCCAGTATAGATCAACATTGTATACAGCTTATCATAAAATTGATATACAGCGCCTTTGGTTAAAAAATAATAAGTTTGTTCTTTTTTTAACATTTAGTGGACCATTCTAATACAATATTCCAGTTGACAAACACTTCTACACAAAGAAGATCACAAACATGTTTACAGTATCACCTTCCTTGAAGGACTATAGATAGTTTTTTTGTTGTGTCTTTTAATATTTGAAAAAATAGTAGGCTGGTTTTTTTGCGCCCTTGCTCAAGCATTTTATTTTCCTTTATCAACTATATTTTTTTCAAAAAATTCTCCATCCCGCCTTATTTCAAAACAAAGCACTGTCCTGCCTTTTAATTTCCAGCCTCCGGAAATATTACGATTGTTGTTATTCTAGAAATGGTGTCGATCAAATGAGGATCTTGAAGAATTCGACAGAACAATTGGAGATTCTTAGCTCAAAACCAGTTTCATCTTGCAACAGCATTACAAATTTCGATTTATCAACTTTTTACACTTCTTTTCAGCATGATCAACTCAAATTACGATTGACACAGTTGATTAATTGTATCTTTTTAAAAAAGAATGGAAAACACAGGTTCAAATATCTAGTAGTCGATTAAAGAAAGACTTACTTAGTCATCAAAGAAAAAGAACAAATATACAGAACGCCAAAAAAGTTGACCTGTTCAATTTTCCTATCGACAACATATTTGTTCAGTTTGGTGGACGTGTTTTTTTTAGCAATCAATAGGGATTCGAATGGGCACTTATTGTGCACCTTTGCTTCCTTATTTTTCTACATTCACATGAGGCAGATTTCTTACAAGCTCTTCTAGACAAAAAAAAAATCGTACCATAGCTCTCTCTTAAAACCTCACGTTCCGTTATATTGATGATGTCCTTTCGCTGAACAATTCTCGATTTAGTGACCTTCTCCATCTTATATATCCTCAGGAACTTAAGGTCAAGGACACAACAGATTCTTGAAAGTCTGCTTCATATCTAGATCTACATCTCGAATTGACTCTGAATGAACTCTTTCAACAAAGCTCTATGACAAACGTGATTACTTCAACTTTCCAATCTTCAACTTTCCTTTTTAGTGTATCAACTTTCCGTCCGCTCATACTTATGGGATCTTTGTATCACAGTTGTTTCATTACTCCAGAGCTTGTGGGAATTACATCGATTTCCTTGCCAGAGCGTCACGTTAGACACATAAAATGCTGACACAGGGTTATGTTGTTCAACGGTTGCTGTCGTCACTCAATAATACAATACCAAAACGGGTATAATAAAAACATACGCCGAACGCAGCATGATACGTCAGCAACATGTTGAACCCTGTACATATTTATACATTCATATAGTCTTTACCAACCTTCACGGATAATTCAGTCCCGTGCGGGGCCCGGGTGGCGAATAGGCCCGCAGCAGAGCCTAGCTTGTCGTAAGAGGCGACTAAGGGTCTTGGGATTCTGACGTCGGGTCAGTGCGCAGCCCACAGAGCGACCAAGTGTGTACCCTAGGTGGCTGAATAGGGTGGCCCTCGTCCGCGGGGGTTGTCAGGTCTATAATATGGAAACCCTGACCGTCGACCATAGTGGGCCAACGTGTGTGGAGAGTGCTACGCTTCATGCACGTAAAAGACCCCTTTGTGGACCGCCCAGTAGTGCACCACATAGGCTTAATTTTCCGCCCCTACCCACTTCTCCCCTTTTCCTGTGGTTCTTCAAAATTTACCGGTCCTTTGTTTCCCATCCCACCCCCATATTTCATTTATCATCATCGTTTCATGTTCATTTTATCACCCTTTTCATGTTCATCGCCTGTAAATAACCTATATAGCGTTGCATGGGCGTAAAACACCAACTCACTCACTCACTCACGGATAATTCATAATGCGCTTTATGCCCCTTTGATCCTCTATTTCGCCAAAATGGTAGGAGATATTGCAAATCTGAATGAAAAACACTGGCAGGTATTTTTACAATTAAAAAAAATGATTTTGAAAATAAGACCACTAATACAAAAATCTATTTTTCGGTAAGGCCCCTTTTTGACCCCTTGTAGCAGTGTAACGGTGCAAGATACTTCAAAACTGTTGTTACATTTTCCTGAATGAATTTATTAAGGACTACAATGAAAAAATAACAAATTGTATGAAAAATTATGTTCTACAGCAGATTTGTTTTAACATTCATTTTATCCCCTTTTGGTCCCTTTTTTTAAATGGTAGGGCTGTTCCAGACCGTACGCGTATTCAGAAAGTACGCGTACGGTCCGAACCATACCAGTATTTTTTTTCAAAATACATAAACGGTTGGACCGTATGCGTACGGTCTGACTTGCATTTCCTAGATCAATATTGAATAAAATATATCCTGCAAGAATGCATTAATTTTATTATATTTTACTAGTATATTTTTTGGACATAATGAAAAGATACACAGACAGAGACAGACAATGAGACTGGAGAGGACTCGCAGACAGAAACAGATGCGCAACCTGAATCGAGCTTACAGGCGGATGGAGATGCTGAGACAAACGGTCAACCAACCCGGAAAAGACGCAGGACTGAAACCACTGAACAATCTACTGACATGTACGACGTTGCGGATTATAGACCTACGCAAGAGGAACTCGTTGCAATTGACGACTTCATCGTACTGCATGACGTTATTGCTGAACCTACTGAAGGCAGTACTAGCGACAATGTAACAACAGACGAAACATATCCACTCACGACAGAATTAGACAGATGCTAGACAAGAATTATAAAAACAGACTGAGTCTGTATAAAGCACAATGAAAAAGTATAACAAGAAAGCATAAAAATCAAATGCAAAAATTGAAATCGGTAAATTCGTAACACTTAGAATACCTGTAGTTGATAGGGCATCTGGAGATCTTCCACGATTATTATGTAGGGTAGATAATATTTTAGGTAAAGATGCGAGATTGTATAAGTTATTCTGTGAGCATGGTATTCTTAATTCCTGTTACGATATGGGTGATTTAGAACTTTAAACCAGATCTGTTGAAACGTAACATTGGAAAAACGACGAGATCTCACTTCACGCTGCTGCAAAACAAGCCAGTTTTCACTTGCGACTAAAAAATGTAAGTGCTAGGGAAAATGTCAAAGAAACATCTGTAAATGTAAAAAGTTTGGAGATCCTTGTGGCCGTAAGTGTCACCCTGAACGTATGTGTGAAAATGTTCTGGTACAGGGTCATTATACAGGGTTATTGTACGATATTGAGATGTGGAATATCTATTAAACTTTTTTCTCTAGTAATTATATTGAGTAAAAAGTTTGGAGATCCTTGTGGCCGTAAGTGTCAACCTGGACGTATTATATAATGAATATGAATAAATGCCAACCTTAAGGAATACCTATATGGTCTGAATTCTTGTATGGTCCAGCTCATTTTAGACCATACGGGTATACTTGTACGGTCAGACTGTACGCGTACGGTCTGAATACATGTACGGTCTGGAACAGGGCCACAATCCCCTAATACATGAGGAAACTTTCTCTAATGGTTAGAAACATCACTTTAAAACAACTTAACAATTGGTCAGCCCACTACAACTAAAAAATAATAATAATAAAACCATTTGCCGAGACAAACTCTTATATTTATAGTCCCCCTTCGAAGAAGAGGGAGTATACTGTTTTACCCTTGCCTGTCCGCCCGTCCATCCGTTCTATCGTCCGTCTGTAACATAATTTCCGTCACAGTTAGGTTTTTATGCATAGTGTACATACGTTCAAAATTTCCATCACAGTTTTCTCAGCTACTACATGACGCAGAGGTCTGATATTTTGCGTATAGATTTCTCTTCTAGGACCATATGGTGTATACCGATTTTATTGTTCTAGGTCAACTACTTCCTGTTAACCTAAGACTTTGATTTTTGCACATGGATGCAAAATTGTTGTCACAATTTTCTCAGCAACTACAAGAGATAGAAGTTTAAGTTTGACACTTTGCATATAGCTTTATCTTATAATCCAATATGGTGTTTACCGATTTAAGGCTCCTAGATCAACTACTTAGTGTTAACCGAATACTTAGGTTTTTACACACAGTTTTCTCAGCAACTACTAAAGATATAGGTCTGATATTTTGCATTTAGCTTTCTCCAATAGTACCATATAGTGTATACCGATTTCATGCTCCTAGGTCAACTACTTCCTGTTTACCAAATATTTAGGTTTTTACACATAGCGTACATACATTCAAAATTTTTATCACAGATTTCTCAGCAACTACAAGAGAGAGAAGTTTGATACTTTGCATATTGCTTCATCCTTTACTCCCATATGGTGTATAGCGATTAAATGTACCTATGTCAACTTCTTCTTGTTTACCGAGTATTTAGAGTTGTATGCGTGGCATAGTCTTTGGGGAGCGTGGGTATCACTAGTGAGCATTAGCTCACATATTTAATTGTTGTCATATTTTTGGCCCCATTGACCCATAAATTCTCGAAAACGGTATGAGATGTTGCAAATCTGAGTAAAAAACGAGGCAGGAATTTTAACGAAGATTCTATTGAAAAAAAAAAAGATTTTGAAAATCGGACCACAAATAAAAAAGTTGATTTTTTGGATGTGTATCAGTACATCAAAACTTTTGTTTCATTTTAACAGAATTTATTGAAGAATACAATTAAAAAAAATCAAAATCGGATGAAAATTAAACAACATACAGACGTTTTGTAAATACACCAATTCTAGACCTTAATGGTCTTTTTTACGGTAGGGGCAAGAAAACCCCAAAATTCAATCCCAACCTTTCCTAAGTAGTTACAAACATCATATCAAAATTTCATAACAATTGGGTCACTACAATTACGGAAACCAATGTGTGTCTACAGACGACAATGCCGACACGACGACAACGACATCGCAATAACATAATGCATTCGCAAAAATTTGTGGTCTCATAAAAACGGTAGATTTGGTTATGCTGTTTATCGATAGTTTTTAGACACCGTGAACTTGTACACAAATAAGTGCAGAATGATGTCGGTTTGTCGTATAAATTTATTTTGTCTACCAGATTTGACACACTGAATTGGCAATTAGCAACACGACGGGTGTGCTATAGCAGGCAGGAACCGTTTACTCTTCCGGAGCACCTGAGTTCACTCATGTTATGACTTGAGTTCTCGTTGTTGATTTCCGTTCGGTTGATTTTGTGTTTTGTGTTTTTTCGTGCTGTTCTTGATAAACGGTTTCGTCGTTATACTTTTAGGCTTTTGACACTCAAATGCCCCGTTGGTGGCTCTTTGCTATCCTGCGTTTTTATCTTTAGATTTCATCATTGTCCGACCAATAAGTATCATCTTGTTATTCCCTGATATTGACGATGTCCTTTCACTGAATAATCCTCAAGTTGATTTCATTTGGCGTCTTTTTATTAGCTCACCTGGCCAAAGGCCATGTGAGCTATTGCCATCACTTGGCGTCCGTCGTCGTCGTCCGTCGTCGTTAACTTTTCTTCAAACTTCTTCTCCTCTGAAATGGCTGCACAGATTCAAACCAAATTTGGTCTGGTGGTACTTTAGGGTATCCCCCACAGAACTGATGTGGGGATTTTTGATTCTTCGAAAAACATGGCCTGTCGCCAATAGCGATGAATTAAATACTTACCTGTGCTTCCTGTGAAACGTCATGGTATCCTGTGATTGTTATCGTGTGAACTTTATTCAATGTGTTTGTGAACTTTAAATGTTAACTCCTGTTATTGTTAAATTTATTCCTTTAATTGTTAATGCTTGCCATAATTTTCATGATTTGCACGGACTATTGCACAAATTGTTACTATAAAAGAGACTGTATTTTGTAATTCATACATTCATGTTTTGTCTTGCTCTTGCTATTGTGTTTATTGATGTGCTACTGTGTTATTTATTCATGTTGGATTAAATGTTAAACAAATCGTGTCTCATTTGTGATGCCAATGTTGGGTTAACAATTATCTACACGACATTGAATGGTGCCGGAACCCGGGAGTGTATTAAAAAGGAATAATTCATTACAAGGAATTTGTGCAAAGGTTAGTGAAAATGACAACAATTAAATATTTGAAAGCTGTGCGAACAAGATTTAGAAATACCATTGAAAAGGAAATTCACAATGCAAAGGGAATTTTATCTTCTGGTATCGAAAGGTCAAGTGATCCAATTCTTGTGAATAAGGCCTTTAACTGTTCCGAAATGTTGAAAATATATTCAGAAAAATTAGAAATCCAAAGCGGAAAATTAGCAAGTGTACTAGAAGAGGAAGGAAAGGATATTAATACTGTAATAGAAGAAGATGATGTTTTGTGTTCAACAGCAAGGAGTTATTACTTGGAACTCACAATTTTCAAAGAAAGGTTAGTTGATAATATTAAGAAAGAAGAAAAGAGTGTACAGGAAAATGAATTTTCCACTCAAATAGTACAATTACAAAGAGAAATGAAAGACATTATTTTAAGTCAGAATCAAGTATTGCAAGAGCAAGCTAGAAATAAACAGGGAGAGTGTTCTGTGAAATTGCCAAAATTAGAGCTTCATTCTTTCAATGGTGAAAAAACAAAATGGAATGAATTTTGGGATTCGTTTGAGAGTTCAATACACAAAAATGCAAAACTCTCTAATATTGAGAAATTTAACTACTTATTGAGCAAAGTGAATGGGGAAGCCAAAAGGGCATTGTCTGGCTTATCATTAACAAGTGAAAATTACGATTTAGCCATTCGAACTTTGGAAGAAAGATTTGGTAATAAACAGGATGTCATTGATATACATTACAACAAAATTATCAATATTCTGCCTGCTTCACAGAAAACTTCTAGCTTACGGGATTTTTTGGATAACTTTAACAAACATATTCGTAGCTTGGAAGTTCTAAAGCAAGATGTAAATCAGGATTTGTTTGTATCAATTATAAAATCAAAATTACCAGAGCAGGTATTACTTCAGTTAGAAATCCAAAAAGGGTCAAGAGTAAAATGGACAGTTCAAACTTTGTGTGAACAATTAAATGATTATGTGATAGCTCGTGAAAAGGCCTGTGTTAGTGAATGTAAAACAAGTGAAGGGGAAAAGTCAGATTCACAGAGAAACAATTTTGATTCAAAGAATGGAAAAGGAAGCCATGCCAATTTCAAAAGAAATGAAAAGTATACGAGTAATCCTTCGAGTTCTGTAGATGCGTTATTGTCAACTTCCTCTAAATCACAATATCCGACAAGTGGTTCTTATTTCGATAAATGCAGATACTGTGGATCAAAACATTGGAGTGATGAGTGCCAAACATTTCAGACGATTGAGGAAAGAAAATAACAATTGAAAGGGAGTTGCTTAAGAAAAGGTCATTTGTCTAGTGCTTGTAAGAAAAATAAAACGTGTGTTTATTGTCAGAAGACAAATTCTCATCACAGGAGTTTGTGTCCTACACAGTTTAAACTAAAAAACACCGGAACTTATTTGGTTGATGGAGAAATAAGTTTGAATTCTGGTGATTCAAATAGCCAAAGAAATGATGTAGAGAACAATCAGGAAATGGATATGAAGCAGGAACAGGAGAACGCATTGTTAGCGTCCGGTGAAACTGTCGTAATGCAAACAGCCAAGTGTGAAATAAAAAACCCTTAAGAGTGTATTTCAGAGGAAACCAGAATTCTCTTTGATTGTGGATCTCAAAGAACATACATTTCGCAACGATTAGCCACTAAATTGAAGTTGAGATCAGGAGAAGAAGAACACCTTAAAGTGATGACATTCGGATGCAACAAGGCAAAAATTGTGAAAACTATCAATACAAATGTTGAAATCAAATTGAAGAACGGGCATTTTTTTAGTATTGTAGCAACAATTGTCCCGGTAATAAGTGGAAGTTTGACAAGGAGTAAACTGGATAAGGCATCAATGACACAGTTGTTAAAATTTGTGAATAATATTATTCTAGCCGATGATCTGCCATACGAAAGTGAGTCTATAAATATAGATTTTTTGATAGGTAATGACTACTATTTAGATCTTGTCATGGCTCAAAGAATAGCAGTTCAGCCCGGACTTTACCTTCTTTCTTCGAAGTTAGGATGGATTGTTACAGGACGCACTAAAGATGATAGTGGAGAAGTATGTGAAACAGGAATGTTGATTTTGTCAAATTCCAGTTCAGAGAGAGCTATTGATTTTGAAGCTGTTAGACCAGCCGATAGTAGTTTATTAAATCCAGATCTGTCTGATTTTTGGAATTTAGAGTCAATTGGCATTGTAAACCAATCCAGTATCGATGATGAAATAGCAATGAAAATGTTCAATGAATCATTAGTGTTTGAGCAAGGAAGATATTTTGTAAAGTGGCCATGGAAGGATGATATACCTGATTTGCCAGACAATAGAAACCTCGCAATGTGTCGACTGAAATCAAATGTTGTACGATTGAGAAAGAAAGGAATTCTTTTGCAATATGACTCGATAATTCAGGATCAGTTATCGAAACAGATTATCGAAAAGGTTGAAGGTCATGACCGACATGGACTTGTTCACTATATACCCCATCATGCCGTTATCACGCCACAAAAGACAACAACTAAAGTTAGAATAGTGTACGATGCTTCATCAAAACAGAAGAGTGATGTGAAGAGTTTAAATGAATGTTTATTTCGAGGACCAGTGTTACTTCAAAATTTGTGTGGAATGTTGATAAGGTTTAGATTGTTTAAAATTGCCATTATTGCTGATATTGAGAAGGCATTTCTTCAAGTCGGCCATCAAACTAGTGAGAGAAATGTTACTAGGTTCTTGTGGTTGAAAGATTGTGACAATCCCAGTTTACAACATTCTAATATTCAAGAATACAGGTTTTGCCGTGTACCCTTTGGAGTAATTTCTAGTCCGTTCCCGTTAGGAGCAACTATAAACAGTCATTTGATGAAATACGATACACCATGTGCTGAGCAAGTTAGAAATGATATTTACGTTGACAATTTAGTTACTGGCTCAAATTCAGTAGAAGGTGCTTTAACTATTTATACAGAAACAAAGAAAATGTTTAAAGAGGCATCGATGAACATTCGCGAGTGGATAACAATTGAAAAGGATGTGAATGATTTAATCCCAGAGAACGACAAAATAGGAATGGAATCTACGAAGGTCTTAGGACATGTATGGGATATTAAAAATGATACATTGTTTGTTAAAGCCCAAGAAACTGTGATTTTCACTACCAGTGTTACAAAACGAATAGTGCTGAAGAAAATTGCTGAAGTTTTTGACCCACTGGGATTATTTTCTCCTATCATCATAAAGGGTAAAATTCTTATTCAAAGTCTGTGGAATAAGAAAATGAAATGGGATGATAACCTGGAAGAAGAAGATTTGCTTAAATGGAGTGAAATATGTGGTGATATAGAAAATGTCAATTTGTGTAAAATACCAAGATGCATCTTCTTTGAATCTGATTCAAAAAGTGTGGAATACAAGCTTTTGTGTTTTTGTGATGCTTCAGCAAAGACTTACTCAACTGTTATATATTTACATCAAAGCGATGGGAACAAATCAAGATGTGATATAGTATTTTCAAAGTCGAGGCTGGCACCCGTGAAGAAGATGACAATACTAAGATTGGAATTATTGGCAGTTGTAATTGGAGTTAGATGTTTGAATTTCTTGGAAAAGGAATCAAAGTTACCCATAAAACAAAGATATTTATGGTCAGATTCACAATGTGTATTACAATGGATAAATTCTAAAAAGGACTTAAGTGTCTTTGTTAAGAATAGAGTGACAGAAATAAAAGAAAGTTCAGATGTGAAATTCGGGTATGTCCCTACACATGAAAACCCAGCTGATATTGCTACAAGAGGTATAAATACACAGAAACTTGTCGAAAACAAGCTTTGGTGGCAAGGACCCGATTGGTTAGGGAATGAATCTGAGTCGTGGAAGGAGTTTCATCCTGCAAGAAGTGAGGAAACTGAAAAGGACTATAGTTCAGAGTTGAAAAGAAAAACAAAACCTTGCAGTTCTTTGTTGAATACTAATACACCAGAAAATTTGGAAGAGCATGCTCCAGAAAAATCACCCTTTAGCATAGACAGTGAAAAGTATAGTTCAATTATTAAATTGATTCGTGTTACTGCTTGGTGCAACCGCTTTATTATGCGTTGTAGAAAGAAAATGATTAATGTATCAAAGACACTCACCACAGATGAGTTACTCAGTGCAGAACAGAAGTGGATCAAGTATATTCAAAGAAAACACTTTCATGACTTATTCAGTGATATTTTACGGGGAAAATGTAACAATCTTCAAAGACAATTGGGAGTCTTCTTTCATGAAGATGGGATATTAAGATGCAAAGGAAGACTGGAAAATTCGGACTTATGTGAAGGAGCTAGAAATCCAATACTACTTCCAAGGAGTGATTATATAACAGTGTTGATCATTGAAAGAATTCATAAACAATTATTACACAGTGGTGTTTCGCAAACACTTGGAAAGGTTAGGCAAGTTTACTGGATACCTCAAGGACGTGCTACAGTCAGACAAGTCATTAGACATTGTGTTATTTGCAAACGGTTTGATGGAGGTGCATATAAAATGCCTGATATGGCTCCATTCCCCAAATATCGTGTGTCTCAGGCAGCTCCATTTACAATAGTTGGTCTGGACTATTTAGGACCAATCCAGGTTAAATGTGCTGGTGAAGTAAGGAAACGCTGGATATGTCTGTTTACGTGTTCAGTAACAAGAGCTGTACATTTAGAACTAGTTAACAACATAACAGCAGAAGAATTCTTGTATGCACTTAGACGATTCATCTCTACGAGAGGAACACCTGTTAGAATAATAAGTGATAATGCGTCTCAGTTTCGCTTGCGCAGTGATGTGATCCAAAGTGTTTGGAATAAGGTACTGCATAATGAAAATGTACAGAGTTATTTGTCAAACTCGAAAATACATTGGAGTTTCATTACAGAACTTTCGCCTTGGATGGGAGGATTCTACGAAAGACTTGTCAGTTTAGTGAAACGTCCTCTACGAAAGGTATTACTAAAGAAATTAATTACGGATGTGCAGTTGCATACCATTACGAAAGAAATAGAGGCAATAATCAATTCTCGTCCATTGATGTATATAGGAGATGATATCAACTCAAGAATGATTTTAACACCAAGTCATTTTCTTTCATTGAATCCAAATGTTGGTATTCCAGAAATTGACTATGATACTAGTGATCCAGATTTTGTGCTATGTGAAAGTGCAGCAGATAAATTACTAAAAATCTGGAAAAAAGGTCAAAAACTACTAGACAGTTTTTGGAATTTATGGAAAGAGGAATATCTTGCAAGCTTGAGGGAAAGAATGCAGACAAAGCTTAAAGCAAACAGAATTCAGTCTAGATATTCACCAAGTATAGGAGATGTTGTGATAATTAAGGACGATACTCCGAGAGGAATGTGGAAAATGGGAACGTTGATTGAGTTGATACGAAGTAGAGACAAAGAAATCCGTTCGGCAAAGGTTCAGATAGCTTCAGGAAGGATAATCTGTCGCGCTCTGTGCTTACTATACCCTTTAGAAGTTACAAGTGAATCAGAGAAAACTCAAAATAAAAATGATGTTATAGAACCAATAGAAACTGAAAGACAAAAACCTGTTCGTAGGGCTGCAGAATTGGCCAAGATCAGGATTAAAGACGATTTAAATTAGTAAAGACGAAGTGAGCTGATTTGTGTAAATAATATTTGTGCTTATTATTATTCTTAGATTGGATTTTACCTGTATCTATTTTTACAGGTAAAGTGAAAGTTATTTAAAAATATCGCTATATACTATTATGTGTTATATTAATAGTACAGGAGTATGTAAACAACTCCGGTGAAGAGTTTGGCGCGAAAATTAAGTGCACGAGCATTTCATGAAGCTGATGTATGTCCCTTTATAAAGAGGAGAAAATTACAGGATAATCCATACGATGCAAAGATGTTCCGATGTGACGCTTGTCCGAAGGTCTACAAACACAAACACAACCTATCCAGACATAAAGCTGAGAAGCATGACCCAACATATTCCAAATGGATCTGCATAACTTGCAGCAAAGAATTCCAAAGACGTGGCTTTTTTCTAGATCATCTTGTTAATGTTCATAAAATGGAGAGGATAGCAGCGGTGAGAAGATCAATTAACGCTCCCAGAAGCAACCAACAACACGGCCTTTATTATGAGCCCATCAGCGATGACGAAGACATATTTGATTTGCTAGAAGAGATCGATGAAATGGAGGGCAGGAAGTTTGATGTAGATGATTTCCTTCACAACAGTGATGATGTAGAGATTGATGAGGATACCAAGATACGGTCAGATGACGAGAAGTCAGTAACAGATCTTCAGAATAACGATACTCATGAGATGGAGTCGGAGAGTGAATGGAGTCATCAAGCATCTAATACAGTGACAGACGTGGACACAGACGACAGAACAGAGGATGAACGTGTGACAGATGTGGACTCAGACGACAGAACAGAAGATGAAAGTGTTATAATCCTTAGTGACGTTGAGGAAAACAGAGGTGAAGTCACTGGATACCAGACGAAAATTCAGACCCTCATACTCTCATTTAGAAAAACTACATACTACGTGGATGGAGAAGAAACTGATGTTAGGTATGACAGAGTACAAGACTATTATGAACACTTAAACAACTAACTTTTGTTTGTTGCCGGGAGTGTCGCCAATAGCGATGAATTAAAGATGAATTAAATACTTACCTGTGCTTCCTGTGAAACGTCATGGTATCCTGTGATTGTTATCGTGTGAACTTTATTCAATGTGTTTGTGAACTTTAAATGTTAACTCCTGTTATTGTTAAATTTATTCCTTTAATTGTTAATGCTTGCCATAATTTTCATGATTTGCACGGACTATTGCACAAATTGTTACTATAAAAGAGACTGTATTTTGTAATTCATACATTCAAGTTTTGTCTTGCTCTTGCTATTGTGTTTATTGATGTGCTACTGTGTTATTTATTCATGTTGGATTAAATGTTAAACAAATCGTGTCTCATTTGTGATGCCAATGTTGGGTTAACAATTATCTACACGACATGGCCGCCGTTGCTAAAAATAGACCAGGGGGTCAGACTACTGTTTTTGGCTTGTAAGTCAAAAAGTATAAGAGATAGATGAAATCTGATGCCACCCTACCGCTTCAGCATCAAAAGTTCTATAAAAGTCTCCATTTGGCCCAAGTTGTCAGATGACCCCTTATAGGAGTGACAGCCCCTTATAGGTGAAAAATAGCGTTTTTTCATGTTTTTGCCCTATAGTATGAAAACTATTGCAGATAGAGGAAAGCTGTTGCTTGCCTAAATGTTCAGCTAATTTAGCTGTACAAAAGTCTCCATAGGGTCGAAGTTGTCAGATGACCCCTTATAGGGATTACAGCCCCTAAAATGATGTTTTTTCATGTTTTTGGCCTATAGAAAGAAAACTATTGCAGATAGAGAAAAGCTGTTGCTTGCTTAAATGTTCAGTTCATTTAGCTCTACAAAAGTCTCAATAGGATCGAAGTTGTCAGATGACCCTAATAGGGGTTACAGCCCCTAAAATAACCCTTTTCATGTTTTTGGCCTATAATGAAAACTATAGCAGATAGAGAAAAGCTGTTGCTTGTTTAAATGTTCAGTTTATTTAGCTCTACAAAAGTCTCAATAGGATCGAAGTTGTCAGATGGACCCTTAATAGGGGTTACGGCCCCTAAAATAACTGTTTTTCGTGTTTTTGGTCTAAAGAATGAAAACTATAGTAGATGAAGAAAAACTGTTGCTTGCTTGAATGTTCAGCTCATATAGCTCTACTAAATAATGGGTTGACATCAAGACCAGGTGAGCGATTTAGGCTCCTGTGAGCCTCTTGTATTTTAGATGTTTCGAGGAACTTGAGAAAAAATTGCTTATGTTGCTTCTCGATGTTTGTCTTTAGTTAAGAAATTTTATCACCTCTTGTGATCATAAACAAATATGGAATTTCCATTTCTGAGATGAAAACAGATTTTTCAGTCATTGGATTTCGGTAAGTCCTCTTTTAATGATATAACACGTTTATCGCTCACACTGTGACGACAACGGTGTGTTGCATCAAGCAGGAACTATTTACCCTTTCGGCACACGAGAGTTTACTCTACTTACGACTTCGTGGTGCTGACTGGTATTCAGTTATTCTTTATGTTTTAATTATATTGCCTGTTTTTTTGTGCTGTTAATGTTTGTGTTAATGATTTTGTTTTTTGCTTTTTGACATTCTTCTGACAACATGAACAGAACAAAAAAATTCATTGTCGATCTTTGTTAAACATATCCGATCTCTTGTACGGGCGAAATATGAAACGGACTTCCTAGAATATTTAGGACTCTTATTCTGATGTTGAATACAATAATTCTTTGGAAGGTGTTACCGCATGAAAAAGATAAAGAAAACAAATAACTTACCATCAATTTAATGATTTAAATTGATACATGTAAAGTAATAAAAGGTGTCCAAAGATTTGTGTTTACTTTCCAAATGGACATTACCTACCAAATAATTATTGCCTTTACCCTCATAGTAGTCAAAGAGCACATTCTGTATTGTCTTGAATTTTTCTTTGTATTGTACTGTGGATGTAAGAGATTATTTGAGCTCTTCACTGTAAAAATGACGTTAAGGATTAGAACACGTTTAGGATTATGTTCTATTTGCAGAACATGTTCTACACTCTGTTTAGGTTTAGAACACGTTCTAAACGGTAAATCAAAAACTTAACAGCCTAAACATGTTCATTGTAAGCACGTTTAGGATTAAGTTCTATTCCTAAACATGATGTATGTTCAACATATTACATTTTTAACGGGTTTAGGAATATAAAGTGATATTTTTTATGCTCCAGTTTATGGTTTAAACGTCTAATCGTAGACTATAATGAGATGTGTAATACATGGAATAAGTGTACGCGACGGTAATTTTATAAAAATCCACAATGGAAGACCGTGATCAAAGGTCACGTGCTTAAACCCTAAACACGTTTAGGTGTTCAGGCTAATTTATTAAGTTATAACATGTTTTTGTCCCGATGATGGCTGCAATATCGCCGACGGGACATAAAGCAGATACCAATCAATCAATCAATATTATCTCCCTTCTTTGACTTTTTAATTATCAATATCTCATTAATAATTACAATACAACAGTATAATTTTCTAATAAACTTTTCAAAATTCATTTTCAAAAATATTATATATATTGTATTTAAACCAAATGTTTTCAATTTTTTGTAAAAGTTGAAGTTTGATTTTGAAGAAGATAAAATTATCAAGTCACCTTTTCAATTATTTTCACTAGTAACATAGGGTGACCATATGCATTCATTATAGATTCATTGTAATTTAAAATCAAGCTTGACATCTTACATCGTTACGATAAAACTAATGCAGAAAGAGCTATTCTTTTACAATGATGCTAAGCAAACAAATTTGTAGTATATATGGCTTAAAAATAATTTACAAATTGAAATATAATACATAATATACACTTCAACACTTCCTAAACATGTTCTACACCTAAACATTTGCTAAACATGTTCCCAAGTGGGTGCATACATTTGGTGTTTAAGGATTATTTAGGATTCTAAACGTTTGTTTTTACAGTGTTTTTATTGGCACTTCCCAGCTTCTTTCGTTTGAATGGAAGATGGATGTTTTGCGCGCCTAAATACCTGGTTTAACCCACAATTTCTTTTGAAATGCCTGTACCAAGTCAGGACCATTGCAGTCTTCAATTTTTTTCGGTATGTCTTCCTTGTTTTGTCTTGTCTTGTGCATTTGAGATTGATTCTTTAAATTCAGAAATTTTGTAATTACCTTTATTCATCGCGTCTTTGTTAAATTCACTATTATGAATCAAATCGGATAGATGGTGTGAATTTGTTCTGGTAAAACCTCGTGCTTTTTAGAACAATGAACCTGGACAAGCGAAAAACTGTTTTGGTTTATAAAATATATAAACAACAGGTTGTGGAAATTTAAAGTAAAAAACGACAAGAAATCGATGCTTTGTTAACTATTTGTCATTAGATCTGAAAAGAGAATAACTGTCCAGATATGAAGATGTCCTTGTCGACAAAGGAAGTTTATCTTAAGATTTGTTCCATTGCAATACTCTTAGTAGCATGTAAGTTTGTTAGAAAAAAAGATGTATTTAGTTTTTGATAAGGTAGGTGTTAATTATAATATTATTTTTCACCTTGATCATATTTTTCCCAACTGTTCAACAACTACATGTATGTTCTACTACTCTTATTGTAAAGCGGATGTTAAGACTAACGCATATCTAATACTTTAGGTAGCACAGTAGTCTACCACTGGGCATCTATTCTGAGCATGCTACCAAATTTTAAAAAAAACCGGCAAAAACATTTATATTCGACTGTGCGAAGATTGTATCTTTGATGAATTATGAGAAATAAAAAATTGAAACAAAACCTTACTGAAATATTAATTTTATAACATTTCCCGTACTTTTTAAAGGAGATAATTTGTTTGAAATGTGTAGGGAAAATTAGGTTTATCCGATCTCATTTTAGAAAATGAACGGTGACCCAATGATTTTTTACATTTATTTCTAAGAACTAACCAATATTTATGTTTTGAATAAATATAACTATATTCTATCCTGTGAAATTTGAAAAAAAAACTAATATTAACCATTTCCCTCTTTATAATCTATATAAAATTAGCCATATTTGAACTGTTTTTGCTCAATTTCCTACCAAAAAAAAAGTACGGTGACCTATTTTTTTAAATCTTATTTTCAAACATATGTAATTAGATATTTCTTATGACACATTTTAAGAAAATTCTATCCGACAGATTTTGTACTATTGTACTGCCTTAAGTATCTTCAACAGTACTAGTACATGCAGTATCTAACCTCTTTTTTCCGTTTAGGCAACTCACTCTGTCATACAGCATGCAACTACATAGAAAACGGGCACTATACTGACGGAAAATTCACATTTGAATTCGACTGCAAGAACACATCCGAAATATTTGTGTATGATGAGAATGGTGACTTGTTTGCCAAGCAAATATGCATCCAACGATCTGGTCCGTTTATAGTCCTAAGGTGGGTACTCTTAATGATATTTGCACATGCATATGATAAGTATATAAAGGTTCAAGTCAAATGACCGATTTAGGCGATAAATGCATCGGTTTAACTTTTAAGGATAATCATTTTTCATGTTTTCATAAATTCCGTCAATTTGGAAATCAACTATTATATAAATGGAACTTTCTTCAACAAGGAAATGTATTGTCGATATCGCCCCATTTTTCTGACTTTAATTCAATGCATATTTTTTTGAAAATGCTAGTGAAAACGCCTTAAGAAATTTGAGATACAATTTGGTGTTTTTGGGCCAATTTTCACATCATAATTTATAAAACTGACCTCTGAAACCGATTGTGTTTTTCGTGACAAATCAACAAATATACATCCGTTCTCTTATTCACAGGAAAGTATATAAATTTCGAGTCCAAGAATTCCAATATTGTTTGAACTTGTTTGTATGAAAAATTTTTTTTATTTGCCATACAGTAAGGTTATTCCTATCCCATGCATAGGTGATTTTAGCCCATATATTCGGGAATTGATTTGAAATTGTTATCATTGTTTTTGCTTGTCATTGAATAACGTTTGTTGCATCTTCATTCTTTTGACCAAGGGTTTCATAAACTTTCAAAAGACGAAAAATAAATCATTTTCACTTTTTAGGTGGGAACCTATGGATATGTATACTTGTTTTCTAGATCCTGTCATTGACAAAAGATCCCGTGCAATTAAGGGTTTCCAAACAGATATGAGTAAGTTCAAAAAGTCATTTGTTAAGAGCAATTTTCACTCGGACATAGCATGTCGATTTCGATTTATATATTGCAAAATATTTTAAACATCATTTTCACAAAATTAACCTGTTTTTAGTTCTTCATTTACTTCTGTTGCCATGATAACCGCGTTGGCCATTTTAAACTTTGCAAAATATGCACACGGAAAAAGGTTAAGCAACCCCGTGTATTGTTAAAGACATACATCTTCGAAACACTTTTTAACCATTATTCATTGGTAGTCTTTGTAATTTTGTATTGCAATTTAACATGCTTGTAACAAAAAGATAGACAATTTTTTTTTACATAACATGACATGGCAAAAAAGATAGCTTTTGTACATTAAAACGGTCTATGAAAAGTATCGTCACCAGAATCTCCAAAATGGTATTAAATTGTCAAATCACACTCAAATGTGAAATATTATCAAAAGATCGATACTGTATTGATTGCAAAACATCAATATCGAGTATGTCCAGTGTTTGTTAAATGAATACTGGAAGCGTTGATCTCACACTGCCAGTTTAGGATCTAATTTCAAGATGAGTTATCTGCTGCTATTTTAGGCGAAACGGTGCTTTCAAGAACGAACACACCCTTAAAAGCATGTTTTGAGAAATTAAAACGACCACAATCATTAGAATTAAACAATTATTTCAAATCATTGAAAAACTCAAGTAGTCTAGGGGTGCTTAGCTTTTATTCAAGGTGTATACAGTAAAAAGGCTATGTTTTGTTTAACTTTGAAAAACCTAACAAATCGATTATTATTATGTATTAATTACACCTTATGATATGAAATTAAAAGGCAAATTATGATTTCAACATATTTGATAAAGACATTGTCATCAAGCTGATTATTTACCTGGGTGGCAGAGTGGTCAAAGGAGCTGGTTAGATACCACACTATTCGTCCCTTATCGATCACATCTTATCTTTTAATTTACAAAAATCGGGACCTCCTAATCTGTACGTGAATAAGTTTGTCAGTTATCCTACCAAAGGTCAATGGTTTCCTTCGGGTACTCCGGTTTCCTCCACAATTAAAACTGACCGCCCTATATGATTAAGGTGTGTCATAAAAACCCAACAATAAATGGATTATCTACCTCAAATGTTAGGGTCACATTGTTCAACAGACAAAACAATACTGCAAAACTTTTTATTCTTGTACTGAAATAAATTACATGTGATTTTGTAGGGAACTCTCAAGATTTTTTGGAAAATTTTAAGTATCGATCGGTTTCCACAGTTTGTTCTTTAAAAACGTTCGGTTTTTTCAACTTTATTTTCACCACCTTATCGAAATGAAAATGCCGACTAAATTAATAAATTAACTAAAAAGGCATTTTCTAACTCTAGAATATTTTCTGTTTTTGCTTATAATTCTACATATATTTCAAATACATCTTAAACATCTTTATCTTATATTGATAGTGTCCTCTCTGCCACCAATGTTTCGTTTGCATTTTGATAGATGGATTCCTTCAATTTATCCTCCAAAGTTTGAGATTAATGAAACCACCGAATCTACTTGCTTCACGTTTTTCTTGGATTTGCATCTCGAATTTGACTCTGGTGGTCATCTCAGTGCCATGCTATTCGATAATAGAGACAATCTTAATTTTCAGTTATTAATTTTCTTAATCTGGAAAGTAACATAGTCAAATCACCAGCATATGAGGTGTATAATTCACAACTTATTCGATATGCTACAGGACTTCTACTAGTTTTTTTCAATTTTTTTTACCCGACACCGTTGTCTCCGTGACTGGCTTTTCGACCAAGGTTATGAGAAAATACGCCTCATACGGTCTCTTAAAATATTTCCTTCGATATCAGCCACTTGTTGTTAAATTCAAAATAGTTTCAGTTGAAATGAACCGTCATTGTTTCAATTAGTTCGTGACAGTTTGTTTAACTGAAATGATTAGCTATTTATCCCTTTTATGTCTCACGCAACTGTCACCGGAGCCTAAGATCGCAATGAAAGAGGAAGGCTTGGTGCCATAAATCCTAGTTCAAATAACAATTTCTTTTGAAATGCCTGTACCGAGTCGGGACCATTGCCATCTTAAATTTCATTGGTATGCATTTGCCTTGATTTGTCTTTTATTCTTGGATATATGAGATTGATAACACAAATTTGGTAGTTTGTTTAACCTTAATTTCCAACTTTTTAAGACATGTGTTTAAATTCCGCTTGATAGATTATTTGTTATTGTGAAACAATGACATTTAATACAATTCTAGCACACAATCGTAAACTCATTGCTGAAGGATTGTCATTTTAAAATTCTAAACATTTCTTCATATTTTCATCAGGATCGTTTGACAGTGAACCAGATGTTTGCCAAGCTTGTACCGGGCACTTTAATGCGGGAACTTTTGCCAGTAAGTTATTACATTTTTAAATAATCAACTAAGGCATACATTTGAAATAAACATTAAAAAGACACTTACATGTAAATACATCATCATCGTTATTCAATGGTTAAGTTGCCTTATAATTGGATGGCAAAAACGAAATACACTCCCCCTTTTGAAAAAAAAATATTTAAACGCTAACAGCTAATCTTTTACAATATATTTTATATATCTAAACAAAAACATTTTATTCTATTGTCGGCTGTTTATCATGAATCTTTTTAACTAAAAATGTTTAAAATACATGTTAAATCTTTTATTTTAGGCAATGAAAGACTATGTGAGTCGTATTTTTGTATTGTTTTGGTCATTTAATGAGTTCGCTATTCAGAGTAAGGAAAAGTTGGAGGTATATGTGTCAACAATTTATATTGATGCCAATAAAAAAAACTTGATATTTAACGACTAACAAGCTATTGAAAATAAATGTAGTAACCGTGAATGGCCACACATTAAATTTCTAACTATGCATCATATGACTTCATCGTCTGTTTATTAGCTTAAAAATCAGGACCATTGCGATGTACAATTTATATTGTATATTCTTGCCTTGTTTTGTCTTTGATTCTTAAATATATGAGATTGATCTTCCCAGTTTTGGTAATTTTGTTGTTACCTTGATTTTTGTACAAAATAGTAAAATAAATTAGACGGTCATCTTTAAATTTTATTTAATTGCTTGATGAACCTTTCATCTCTATATCATGTTTAAATTTTATAATTTTTTTAATATTTGCTTAATATCTAGGGGCAAGTTTTTGGTCTCAAGACCAAGTTAAACATCTTCTAACGGTACATGCACATAGAGTTTCTAAAAAGATATCGATAAGGTTTTCATATATTTTGGCAATAGTTATACTTAGAATGGTACTGTAAACTTTGAAAATAAAGGTCAAAGTTCATCATCAGAACTTTTGTAGAATTGACTGTGAGAAATATCTATGATTTAAAGGGAAAGTTCACAGAAAAATGAAAATTTGTAATATGAATTCTACTGCATTATTTAGTCATGCTATATCATATAAACTTTTATATTGAATTTAATAAGCTGACAAAAATGGATTTTTGATTTTTTTTTGTCTCTGTCATTTTTCATTACACAAAATGTCTGAATACCACAAAGTCTGCTATTGACAGTGACCCACCATTTCCCTAATTATTGAATTACAAATATATATTTTTTGTAGACATCTATGTTTAGGCATTTTAAATAAGTGATAGAAAGTCCTTTTTGAATAAACAAAACTGGGTTATTCTATAATTAGTAAGTAATGATTGTTTGGTATAAAAATCAATTTAAATAAGTCATTTTCAATTACATGTATTTAAATCATGTTGTGCTGTGTTTATCTTGCATATAAATCACATTATTGTTTAAAATGCTTGTATGAAAATAAAATGATATAGTACATAAAATGTTGTTTCTGAATTTTTGTATATTAGGTTTTGACAACATACCTGTAGGTATTGATAATTATAATTTCCTGTGCATTTCACCCCAAGTCAGCTGTGACTAATTACATATATGTTTACTTAACCGTTACTTAGGTAACTGCTGAGAGACAATGCCAATACATTCACATTAATTAACACTTTTAGCAAACCAATTTGGGGCTTAGAAAAAATAATGACCTGTGATTTACATTATTACATCACAATTATTTCAATGAAATATGATGGTTTACAATTTAATACACAACTTCTTTCTTAAGAGCCTGTTCATGAGAAAACAATACAAAATCGTCCAATAGCAATGTTTTCCTTGTTGAAAAAGGTATTGTGGAACTGAAAAACCATCCTATTAGACTTATTCAGGCAAATCTATTTCTTCGAAAAATCGTTGATGGCCGCCGTACAGGCCTAAATAGCTATATATAGCTTAAACCTGATTTATTAGTGATTTCAATCAAATTTTATTTGAAAACCGGACAATTTCATCGTGATTATTTTCAGTTTACGTTTATGGCATGACAATTGGAGCTATATATTTTTAATTCTAAATGTATTTTGGGAATTTAAGAAAAAAAATCTAAATAAATATGTTATTTCCCGGGGCTGTGTCTTAGTCAAAATGTCAAATCCTAGATCAGGTTCTTGATATGGTCGTGTTTATATGTTAGTGTTTTTGATTTTCTAAACGATAAGGATATAAAAGACAAACCTTGGACAATAACTACCATTAAAAAGAAGCAGAGGTACCAATGGGGTATAAAAATAGCAAATATTAGCATTTTTGAGCAGTCTGGAATATTGCCCAAGTCCTACCTTTGGGTACCGTGGGTAGAAAATTGTGAATTACGAATATTGCACTGTATTTGGAAGACATAGCATCACTATTTAAAACAAATACATTTTACATAATTAAAAACATTGCTACTGGACAAAAAGATAGGTTGCGATAAGGCCCTATATTGGCCCATCTATAGACGAAAAATAAAAAGTATTTCAAAGCCTGTTACTCAGGTCGAATAATCTACCTTTTAAGGCAAGTGTATACATCAAACTTTTGACCAATGGTTTAAGAGAGAATATAGATAACTACGATCATTAACACATGCTTTTTGAGAAATAATTCAACGAAAACTGACTCGATGAACAAATTTTAAAAATGAGCGGTGCAAAAAATAGTTGGTCTATCTGCATTAATATCAGATAAAAAGTTACAGTATAAGGGACACCAATTTTTCCCCGAGGAGCATTGACCAGTAGGGAGATTTTATTGTTATTTTTCACTTTGTTATTGTCCAGTGACCAATGAACCAAATGAAATAGAAGTCAAAATGTGGAACATAACATTACTTAATAAGGAGAATTCACGCCATGCCAAATAAAATAACGTTTAAAACCAAAACTTTTCGGTATTGACAAAATATGAGCGAGGAAGTTAAAGAAAATATGTTTATGTTGAGAACTTTAGTATAAAAACTTCGAAACAGTTTTACTATTTTTCCCCATTTCAAAGGGCATTTTTTAGAAATTTTGATTGATTGATAGGTCAAATATTTTCTAGATGACTCGACCTGTTACTTTATATCTTTGTAGCAAAATGATTGAACTGTTCTAAAAGACTACTTTTAAATATTTTTGCACGAACACAGCTTAGAAAATCGGATCCATTTTGAATGAAAATTCCGTCCGCTCCAGCTTATAGAGTTTACGTATCTCAATTTATTCTCCAGATCGTGCGGGACTTACATCGATTTCCTTAGCAGAGCGACACGTCTGACGCAAAAATTGCTCACACAGGGTTATGTTGCTCCTCGGTTGCTGTCTTCACTCAAGAAATTTTACGGAAGACATCATGCACTTATAGACAAATATGGGATTTCGATCTCTCAGATGAGTGCAGATGTTGGTTTGTCATAGGGTGTTGTTTTGTCTTCCTTTACCGGATTTGACACGCTGAATGGACTTTTGGCAACACGACGGGTGTGCTATAGCAAGCAGGAACTGCTTACTCTTCCGGAGCACCTGAGTTCACTCTTGTTTCGACTGGAGTTCGCGTTGTTGATTGATATTCAGTTATTTTGTGTTTCCATGTTTTACATGTCTGTTCTTGTCCCGTTCCTGTTGGTGTTTACTGGTTTTGTCTCTGCCCTTTCGGACTTTTGATATTCGGATACCCCATTGGTACCTCTGCTTCTTTAAAGAGAATTTCAAGGTAGGGCTTCAATAAAATAAAATTTTGTGCTAATATACTTGAAGCCAATGTTTACTTCTATAAAAGGTTTATCATTTATATATACATCACTTTAAACAACAATTTTGAAAACGAAATGACCGCTTATCTCAAGAAAAAGGAAGAAAACGGAGAGATTTCGCACATTTTTAACTATTGATTTCAACTTAAAAAAATATAGTCTTTTTAAATTTTCAGTATGACTTGCACGCGGAACCAGATTGAAACTTTCACAAGAGATGTGTTTTAGTAATACAAGTTTTTGAATAAAATATAGAGCTGGTTCCGCGTGCAAGGCTATACTTCCGGGATGGATACATATCTATCATTTGCGCCACTTTTCCAAAGGCACAATGTTTAAATAATTTTCGGTGGTTCATTTCAAGCACCATTTACTAAAAGATAAAACAAGTTTTTCAACCACATACGTTCGTTTTCAGAAAATAGAATTATTAACCTTCTGAACAAGACATTTTGTGATAAAATTTACTTAATTTTAATTTTGACTGTCGCGGTGGGCTGAAAGAGGGTCTTATCGCAACCCATTCTGTAAAATTTTGCATAGTTTTTTCATGAACAGGCTCTTAACAGTAAATAAAATTAATAACCTTTTTTGAATAAAAGGATTTTAATTTTAATTGATTGATTTAAATGATTTTAAAAGATAGGTATAATACATTAATAATAAAATTTTACATTTTTAATATATTTTGGCATAGAAATAAATTTGAATATGAGTTTATGATGTCGTTGACTTTTGTTTATTTCAATTATTTTGTTGGTAATTGGACGTACCACAAGATCACTTAAACGTTTTAACTAAAATAAAAATGTAATTTTTTGCTACTCAGTAGAAATTCTGATCTACTGAGATTGTCCCCTAATGTAGAGTAGGGGTCTATTTCAAATTAAAAATCCTCAATATCTTTGTTACATTGTAAACATTAAATTCTGAGAGAAAAAAAAATACAAACTGTTACAAAACATTGTTCTGGACAATTTGAGACCATTTGTCAAAAACCGTGAACTTACCCTTTAAGTAATTTTGATATAAAATCAAAAAGGAAAATTCATCTACTGTACGATAATCTGCCTAATACACTTACCGTTAAATGTTTTAAAAAAAATGTTTTTAAAAACAATCTTTAAATTTGGTGTTTTTTGGTAGAAGTATTGATAATTTGACTCTAAAACATTAATTATTTTTAGTATTGTACACTGTATTGTTTTGATATAATACTAAATCATTAGTTTTTTGAAGTGTTATGTTGCATTTAGAATCGATATGATTTTTTTTTACATCAGTCGATAAATGCTTCTTGGCTAGCTGTCAGTAACTGCGAGTGTTCTCAAGGGAAATCCTTTACGTTTCGTTGTTTTCCTATAGTACTCTTGACTCAGGTTCTCTCTTGGTGAATTGAACTTTTATCGATATGATTTTTAAAGTGTGTTATTTTTATTGCTTTGTACAAGATAAACAATAGGGGGAAGGTTGGGCTCAAAAAACTAGTTAAACCCCGCCACATTTAACATGTGCCTGTCCTACGCCAGGAATCCTTGCCAAAGCTTTTGTTTGTCCTTGTCAACTATCTGTTTTTTTATGTCTAGAAATGGATCTTATTTGATAATCTAGGGATTTGTTTGAATCGTATGTATTGTATTTTTAGTCTTGGGCCAATGCAAGACACCGAGCAGTGACCTCTGGTCATGTTGAAGACTGCTGGCTGTTTTCCATTGTGATTTTTTAAATTGCCGTTTCTTTAATGTTGGTTGTGTCGTGTACACTTATTCCACATCTATTCTATGTATTATGTCATTTGTTTTTTTTGTCTAGCAAAGGACAAAATTCAATCGTTTGTGTCCTATTGTAAACAAACAAACGAGCGTGACTAACGATTAAATTAATGGCTGCTGTCCTGTTCCCATTCGGAATTTAGTTTGTGTAGATTGTGTTGCGTGTAATGCCTTGTATATTGTTCCGTCTCTTTTTTTCAGTAAAAGAGGCCTTACGACGTATGTATACATAAAATTATACCGATAAAAATCAAAATTAAGATAAATTTTATTCAGAAGCAGAGGTATCAATGGGGTATCCGAATGTCAAAAGTCCGAAAGGGCAGAGAAAAAACCAGTAAACACCAACAAGAACGGGACAAAAACAGACAACATATAAAACATGGAAACACAAAATAACTGAATATCAACAACGCGAACTCCAGTCGAAACAAGAGTGAGAGGGAACTCATGTGCTCCAGAAGAGTAAGCAAAGGTTTATTTCATTAACAAAGGTTTATTTCAAATGTACCAAATTTTCAAGTGTCAATAATGTGGACTTTTTTGTGTCCACAAGTAAAAATATGTAAATAATGTGGCTTTGATATGTTTTATGAAACATGTACTTATATATTTGATATAAAAGTATATATCATTTTGAAAATCATTAACTTCGATTTCCAGTTCGGTTAGACAACTTTTACGAGTTTTTGTATTATAAAATATAAATTTTGTACTTTTACAATGCATCATTACTTGTAACTCATCATATTACATGTTTTACATAGTGGCACCTATTTATTTGTCTTTTCCAGACCCATATCCACGTAAGTAAAGGTTTCTAAAATGTCATTTTTTTCTAAGTTTAGCTAAGAATAAGACGAATGTCGTCTTCTTAAACCAGTGTAATGTCGTCAATCTCAATCGTTTTGAAGCCAAGATAATATGTTTAAAAGTGAGTGAAAAGAACAAAAAAAAACCGATCTACAACACATTTCAATTATAAGTTCATAAAGTTATGTGATTGTAAATGACTCCTGATGCAAATGGACTTGTAATCAGTATATAAATTTAAATTTATGAAATATGTCACTACCTTCTTTAAAAGTGAAACTCCAAATTTCATGAATTCATCTCTTTGAACAGCCATGCCTTGCAACAGACCATCGTTTTGTCCAGAAAGTGACAATCCCGACGATACGCTGTGTACCGGGGATGAATACAGGTTTGTATCCAATAGAGAAAGTTGCTGTAAAGACGGAAAGAGAAGAAGACGAAAAAGTCACTCACGTCGTTACGTATATGGTAACCGTGGCTGATTGATGTTACATATAAATAAAATTTCTACAACAAAAATATTTTTGTATTGCCATGATAAATAGTTGCTCCAATTTTGGTGTTTGAATTGAGGCCAAACACAATCCTATAAATACATGTACATATAAACATGAAAATATTTCAAATTTGTGAATTTTAAGATACATAAGGCTTTGAGATCATGTATAAGTTTCTTTTGCGCTACGAAGTTTACAGATGAAACGTTAAAACGAGAATTAGTTTTAATATGGAGCAGGCATTGCCTAAATGCGAGCATAGCTAAAATGGACTATGTTTTGTGTTCTTTTTTCATGCGCAGAGGCATTTTAGTCTTGGATGACTTGTTTGTGTGTTTTTTTCGATGCGGCTTTGCGGGGACATTTTACTCTTGGAAGACTTGTTTGTGATCTTATTCATGTAGGGGCATTTTTGTCTTTAAAGTCTTATTTGTTTTTGTACCCTTATCTTACCAAAAAGTGTGAATGAGCGGACAGAAATTATTTTTGTGTTGGATCTATTCCGGGCATCTACTCAAGTTGGATATTCAGAATCAGAAGCAGACGAACATTGCCGGTAGTGCACGACCTTTGGTTTATTTTAATTACACAAAATTCATAAGTTTATTTGGTAAACAAGTTTTTTTCCATTTCTTACAATCTTTTTCATATATATTTTTTATTCATATTTTGTTCTAAATGTCCACATTCAAGGCTATCGCTATCATTTAATTTCCAATATTTCCATTTGCTTATTTTGGGACGAGATGGTATTAAGCTTCGAGACACGTTAGTTTCGTATTATGCATATAACGAAAACGAAACGAGCAGCTTATGTGTATTTATTATTTTAAGAATATTATTTTCTTGTAAAAAACGCAATTAATTAATATTTTTTTAAGCATTATTTCTTTTCTTATAAATTATTTTAACATTCACTCCGGCCCTGTAAAAATAATAACCCTTTCCGGACCATAAAAAATCTAAATCAGCATTAGCAAATGTCTCGCGGAAACAAATACTGTAGAGCTCTCCGCTCGAGCGGGCACTTTGTGCCCGCTTGCGAGCTATGCTCGCTATTAAAAAAACGCTCCTACATTAATTTTTTCCATGTTATCCACATGTAAAAGTATGTGATATCCTCACGACTGGATTAGACTAGGCTAAGCTTGAAAAATCAACCTTTCTGGTTTGACATTGTCATTCTGAGGACCATACGAATCGAGCCAGGTAGTATTAAATAACTTAGCAAAGTGTTTTCATAAACAACTAAATTATCTCTTTACGAATTTGAAGTGAAAAGAATGATTTTTTTTCTTATAACCCATATGAAGCCCGTTCGAAAATTGAATATGGAAAGTTCTTAATGGGTTTGGTAAAATCATAAGATTTGATTTGACAAATGTGTAAGTTAAGAGCGTCTGTGAGGTTACTCGCATCAATTAAAACCAACCATTCATTAAATAAACTTAAATTAAAATTTGTAGAAACGGTTGAAAAATCACATGCTTAAATGCAATTTAACAAATATTTTGCCATCTTTAAACAGTGATATTGATTTGCATCGATGTAATTTTACGTTATAAATTCTGTTATTGTAAACCTATTCTACAGGAAGTAATAAGTGATACGCAGAAAGGTTTCTAAAAGGTCGTTACATGGGAGAATGTTCTCGATCTATATTATATATTATTTCTAGAGCTGAAGAAGAAAACATTCCTGGTTTGTTGATTCTCCTTGATTTCAAAAAAGCATTCGATACTATAGAGTGGTCTTTTATTCAAAGAACACGTACATTTTTCGGCTTTTGAGAACTTTTTTGTGCTTGGGTAAAAAAGCTGCATAATAAACAATGACCATTGCTCATAATTTTTTCTTTCTGGAGCGGGGGGGGGGTCCGTCAGGGTAATCTAATATCACCTTACTATTTATTTTGGTTATTGAGCTATTATTTTAAAGTGCAAGAATCAAGTTCGATCCAGACATAGATGGCATAAGGTTTAAAGGTTCAGAATATCTAATTAGTCAGGACGCTGACGACTCGTCTTTGACACTTGATGACTCAGAAAAGTCACTCAAGCAGACATTATTTCTCTAAGACAAGTTTTCTGAGTGTGCTGGACTAAAAGTTCAATTAGATAAAACTCAAGCTGTTTGAATAGAATCTTGGAAGGGCTGTGGTCAGGTGCTCCTCCAAGACAAACCGATTCTGTGGAATCATTCAGGGAAATTTAAATTGTTAGGAATTTCTTATAATCTTGCTAAAAATGATATAACTATTGATATTTTTTAAGAAATAATTAGCTCTATTAAAAAGCTTCTTAATAACTGGATATATACATTGGTAGGATCACAGTCATTAAATCGTTACCTATTTTTAATTCAAATCTTGACAGTTATACCAAACCCCCCTTCTTATGAATCTTCAATAAAATCCAGTATTTTTTTTAAATTCCTTTTGAATGATAAAAAGATAGAATAAGTAGGGTAATTTTATGCAATGATCATGGAAATGGTGGTTTAAAATGCCACATGTTGAGTCTTTATGCTCAGTATTACAAATGACTTGATTACAAAAACTTCTACATCCACTAAATCAGTCACAATGGAAACTATTGCTGATGGACACACTTGCACCTTTTGGTGGTGATAAGATCCTTTTTCCTTTAGAGTTTGCAATTAAAACAATATCGAAAAAAATAAGTCCGTTATAGGGGAGCATTCTTACACTGTTCATAAAATTAAGATGTGACATAGATGATGAAGTCTTTGTATCCTCTGAGGTCATGAGTCAGTTTTTTATGGCTCAATCCTGAAATTAAAATAGATAACAAGCCATTGCTTCTCAAATTATGGTGTAATGCGGGTGTATTTTTATTATTTTGTATTTCTATGGTCATTACCGGATCCTAAGATCGCAATGGAAGAGGGATGTTTGGCGCCATAAAACCTGGTTTAACCCACCGTTTCGTTTGAATTGCCTGTACCAAGTCAGGACCATTGCGATCCACCAATTATCCGGTATGACTGATTCGTTTTTGTCATTTTTTATGGACTATGAGATTGATCATTCAAGTTCGGTAGTTTTGTAATTACCTTTATTTTATAAATGATCTATAAGTTGGTCAAGAAATAATGTGTTTGATAAGTTTGTGAAAAATTATGAGTTAAGAACAAACTATCTTGAATTAAATGGTTAAGGATAAATGTCATACCAGATAAATTGAAAATAGTATTAAGGACTCTGATAAGTTAAAAAAATATAGAACATGATCTAATACACAAAGTTAGAAATGATAAAAAAAAAATCTTGTAAATAATCTTATAAGCGTTTCATTTCTAATATTATAAAGAAACCCCCAAAAAGTATACAGAAATGGTCAAAACAATCTAGCTATGATGATTTCGACTGGTGCTCAATATTTCTAAGATGTTTTGTTGAAATAAAAAACAATAGGATCAATATGTTGCAACTTAAATTATAGCAAAGGATAGTTGCAACAAATTCATATCTTCTAAAAAAATAAATTAAAAGAACCAGAGCAATTCTCTTTCTGTAATGAATCAAGAGAGACACAAACACATTTGTTTTCTTTTAAAACTTGGTGCAAAATCTATGGATCTCCATTCAAACTCGGAGAGTTTTAATTTTAAATTCCCTGGAAAAGAGAGTGACATTACCCTTGGCTGTGACCAAAAGAGATTTTCATCTGCAATTAATAGTGTCATTATGATAATTAAATATTATATTTATCGATGTAAGATTCAAAATGCTATCCCTACAGTTGAACGTGATTTCCTATATATATATATATAAGTGCAAGCAAAACTAGAAATTGATATTGCAAAATACTGTTCTGCTCGAGAAAACTTGTGAATAAGAAAAAGTGGAATTATCTTGGATTAACTGGTGACATGTAATTATACTTTAAATTGATTTTCATCTTGTTCAGTTGCAAATTCTGATGTTATTTCTACAGCTGTTCTAATATATGTTCTATATGAATGTCCTCAGATATACAAAAATAAAGAATTACAAAAAAAAATTATGTTATCGTTACTGTATTTTTATACCTGGTTTAACCCTCCATTTCGTTTGTCAACAAAGTTTGGAGACATGTTGTTTTTGTTCAGGTCTTATATTTTTTCTTCTTTGTTGGCGCACTTTTTAGCTCACCTTGCCGAAGGCAATGTGAGCTTTTGCAATCACTTGGCGTCCGTCGTCCGTCGTCCGTCGTCTGTCGTCCGTCGTTCAACTTTTCAAAAATCTTCTTCTCTGAAACCGCTTGGCCAAATGTAATGAAACTTGGTAGGGTTGTTCTGTAGTATGTCCTCTACAAAATTATTGTTCGAAATTTTGATTCGACAAAAAACATGGCCGCCATGGCTAAAAATAGAACATAGGGGTAAATTGCAGTTTTTTGCAAATTACTCAAAAACGGTTACAGATATCAAAATTCTGGCATAGGATTAAAGTGATCAGCACCTCAAGATCTACCTGCCCAGAAATTTTCAAGTAGATCCAACAACCGATGTAGGAGTTATTGCCCTTTTTCTGGATTTTTTTCAAAAATTTTACTTATTTAGCCCTATATCTTGAAAACCATACAAGATATTTCAAAAATTTAAATTGCATATGACTAAGCACATCAAGATCTACAAAAGTTGTATCAGAGTCAAAGTTGTAGGATCATTCCTTTAGGAGTTATACCCCTTGGATTGTAAAAATTGATCATTTTCACAGTTTTTTGTTCAACTTTTCAAAAATCTTCTTCTCTGAAACTGCTCAGTCAAATGAAATGAAACTTAGTAGGGTTGTTCTGTAGTATGTGGTCTACAAAATCATCGTTCAAAATTTTGATTCGACAAAAAAAATGGCTGCCATGGCTAAAAATAGAACATATGGGTAAATTGCAGTTTTTTGCAAATTACTCAAATATGGGAACAGATATTAAAATTCTATTTGGGTAATAATGGTCAGCACATAAAGATCTACCTGCTCAGAAGTTTTGAAGAAGATCTGACAATGGTTATAGGAGTTATTGCCCTTTTTCTGTTTTTTTTTCTTCTTCAAATTTTGCTTTTTTAAGACTAATATCTTGGAAACAATACAAGATATTTGAAAATTTTTAATTACATATGGTTAAGCACACAAAGATCTAAAAATTATGTAATGGGGTCAAAGTTGTAAGACCTTTCTTGATAGGAGTTGTTTCCCTTAGAACAATAAAATTGATAATTCACCAGAGGGGTAGCAGTCCTTTGTTAAAATATCCAGCTTATAAGTATCATCGAATACAAGGTGAGCGATTCAGGCTCCTGGGAGCCTCTAGTTTTACATTTGTGTGTACCGTTGCTCAGAAACCAATAGACAGATTCGCTTGATATCATATGACTTGATAGGCCAATATTCCTAGATGGCACCCCCCAAAAGAAATTAAATATGATGGAGGGAACATATATTTTGGGGGTCTTAAAAGGTGGTGAGGTTTTGCATTTTTTTCTATAGAGTCTATTGGAAAAGGGATATAACTTTATAGTTTGTTATCTTTATGATAATCTTTGTGATGCTTATTTGTTAACTTTAAAATACTACCTGTCACATTGGATATTTAAGTATTTTAAACCACCACACGAAGTGGCGAAGTATAATTTTATACCCTCCGTTTTGCTGTCTTAGGGGGTCGTGCGCCACCCCTCAAATAAAACAATGACATCCGAATATCAAAAGTCCGACAGGACAGAGACAAAACCAGGACACACCAACGAGGACTTGAAACATAACATAAAACACGGAAATACAAAACACAACTGAATAGCAATCAACAGCGCGGTTTATGTTAAAGATAGGACCACTTAAAGGCATATTGTCTACGGCAAACTCTTTTTTTTTACCCCCCAATTTTTAGGTGTCAATTAGACCGAAATGCAATAAAATGAATATTGAAAAACAAATTTGCCACCAGTTTTGCCTCAAAAGTACTTTATTTCGATCAAAATAGCTCGACAATATTGATTAATATTTTATTTACCTGCATGACGTCACATTGACACAGATTTAAACTGAGTAGTTTTAACACGGACACTAATCGGAATCTCGGGTTCTGTCCCCGAATACATTGATATGTTGAATAAATACCAATATTATTCGTGTTTACTTTTTCAATCACATTCAAAACTTAATACATGCAATAATTGTCAGTTTTATTCATTAAGCAGCTCTAATATTCGGTTGTCGTTATAATTTTCTTCTGAGCTAAAGCTTCGAGAAACAGATTATGCACCACGTACAAAAACTAGTGAAGTTTTCATGCAAAGAAAGTATAGTGCGCATGTTACAGTTCATCTACATCTCATGAATATGAATTTTTGTAAAGCTTTACAAATATTATATATTTTTCAATTTTTAATGTAAAAGGTACCCTAGTCGTATTTTGAACGTTTGTATCTTTCTAAATAAACAAAACAAATAGTCTGACAACAGTTTTTTGGTTTTACAAAAAAAATAATTTTTCGTAAACAATATGCCTTTAATGTCTTAAGAAATATATATAAATTAATTTTCATGACACTTTTGTAAAGCTTATTTGTCTCTGGTTTTTAAAGCTCTTAAATGTTTATCTGCTTGTTATAATTATAAAAATGACCAAATGTCATGAACAGATCGCACAGTTAAATTCAGTAGAACGTTAACATGTATATTTAAACTATAACTAGTCTGGGATGCTTTCTTGGGTAAAGAAATAGTGCACGATGATTAATCTTCATTAAAAGTTTTGCAACAAAATAAATTTGTCGGATCACATGAAACGTAAGTAGCCTTATTTTTTCCAACTCAATGCAAATTTTACAGAGGACATCTTTTAGTATAAAGTAACTACGGGACGCCAAATAGGACTAAAAATTAATATGTAAATAGTTTTCTCGTTGCACGAAATAGGAGAACAAATAAAAGATTACAAACATGCTTGAACTTCCCCTAAAATATGTTAATGATATATCGAGACCAAACACCGTGCGGGCTCCGGGTGGCGAATAGGCCCGCAGCAGCGCTATGCTTGTCGGTATAAGTCCATAAAGAGCGCTCAGAAACCGCGATAATGCGGAAAAACTGACCGCAAACCATAGTGGTGCACCGTGTTGGTAAAATGTCACGTTCCTCGCTCGTTAAAGAGCCCTGTTGCAGGTCTCGGTAAGAGTAGGACCCGTAGGATCCCCATGTAGGAGGCTAAATTTCCCGTCCCTGCCCATCACTCCTTTTTCCAGTGGCAGTCATGATCGGCCTTGTGTCCCCATTTCCTTCACTTCATCATCATTTCTATGCTCATCACCACTTTCATGTTCATCTTATGGATATAGCCGAAATCGTGCTGCTTGGGAGTAAAGCAATAACTAACTAACTAACTATCGAAACCAATATCTTGCCGAAAATCGTACTGTTCACACACACAAAAAACCCACTTTTCTAACACATTGTTTTTTGTAGATATTCACCCCAATCAATTCTAATGACTATACACGACTACATCATTCTGAAATAGATCCCGTCGAATGGCAGAGCCCTATATTTGCACCCAGTACAGAGCTTGCGGAAATTACATCGATTTCCATGGCAGAGCGTTATGTTTGACACAAAAATGTTAACACAAGGCTATGTTGCTCCTCGGTTGCTGTCTTCACTCAAGAATTTTACGGTAGACATCATGCACTCATAGACACATATGAGATTTCTATCTCTCAGATTAGTGCAGATGTTGGTTTGTCTTAGGGCTTTGTTTTGTCTTCTAAACTGAATTGAAAATTGGCAGCGCGACGGGTGTGCTATAGCAGAAAAGAAATTCTAATTCTCCCGGACTTGAGTTCACTTTCGTAACGACTAGAGTTCACGTTGTTAATCGATATTCCGTAGTTTTGTGTTTCCGTGTTTTTTATGTTGTCTATTTCTTAGTCATATCCTTGTTTGTCTTTACTGGTTTAGTCTCTGCCCTTTTGGGCTTTGATATCCAGATACCCCATTGGTACCTCTACTTCTATGAACCTTTCAATGTCAAATAGATTTTGCCTAATAGCCGATGCTTTAGGTACATAAGTCAGATGAGTGATTTAGGCTCCTAGTCTCCTCTTGTGTTTTATAAAGTATGCTTAAAAATACTAATTTTAGAATTGCTTAGAAACAACAAATATCTACGCTCGTCTCATAAGTAGAACCACTTTTTCTGTAAGCACTTTATATCCTTCCTAAAAATTCGAGAGAGTATGACCATAACCTTGAGTAAGCAATTTGTCCGTCAGATGTGCCAGAAATGCACTATACTATACCCCAAAAGCTATTAAATAACGAATCAGTATTGTAACGAAAGCTTGCACTGAGAGGAAGGAACATTGTTTCATAAAAGCAAAATCTCACGTGTGCGTTGATTTCGAAATTAAAATCAAATTTAAAGCAAACCTCCTAAATTCTCGAAATAGACTCTTAAGGAAGACTATAAACAAAGCTCTATGACACACGTAATGACTTCAATTTTTCAATCGTCATTTTGCCTTTCATGTAAAATTTCGTCAGCTCTATGAATCAAAATGATTTGTTATTCTAGAGCTTGCGAACATTCATAGATTTTCCATGACAGAGCGTCACGTCTGATACAAAATTGCTACCTCAAGATTACACTGTATGTTGTTCCTCAATTGCTGTCGTCATTCAAGAAATACAAGCCATTGATCTGGGCGTATTGTGTTATGCAATACTTATTACGAAACAAATAATTGTGTTTATTTACAACCTCTCCATGTAAGAGACCAGCGTTTTGTCCTGACACTGACAATCCTTTCGATAAAGTGTGTACCCGGGGGTGAATACAAGGTCCTCTCATTTGACGAGGATTGCCATAGCGACTGCAAACGTTTAAAAGACTAAGACTTTTATTGACCTTTTAACACATTCATAGTCACATTGATTATTTGTTCATGATTTAAAATTATGATGTTAAAAATATCATATTTATTATTGAATTTTATTTTATTTCTTTATTCAAACTGAATAGAAAGAAATATAAATAATGGACATTAAATTTTATTTGCAAGTAAAAAATTCCAAGAACAAAAGGAAACGTGAAAACTTTATACATGCAACTTGATTTATAAGGGTGTTTGCTCAAATTCTTGACTAGGTAAATGTGTGCGTGTAAGAAAACGAGTTGTTATAAAATATTGTCATAAAATTCAAATTTATGCACAACAGGTTGTACAATGTAGAATAAACAAAACAATTACATAAAATCAATGATCAAGACATCTAAAAAGTGTATCTCAAGTTTCTATGATAGATTTGGTCTTATCTGTTATTGTTGAATACACCGATCAAGTCTAAAATATGTTTGTGTGGACCAAGATTTGTTTATTTGCGATCTTTGTGATAACTTGTAAGTATGTGAATACTAAATACTAATACATGCTTTTACGATATAATTGGAATAAAGCTAAAGTTTTAATCATAACCTCTGTCACCACGTGTGTTAACCTTTTTTTTTTATATTTTTTACTGTTATACTTCTTTTATTTTGTTTAATATTGTAGTTAAGCATTTTTCCTGGAGGTAGTAATCACAAACATTAACCAGCATTCCATTCAAAGATAGCATATCAATTGATCACACCGCAAAACATAAATTTGAACCCATTTTGTTATGGTCGCAGCGTTTTTATTCGTTTTATATATATAAAATAATGTTTAATAATGGACTTCTATTCTTTGTATGCCTGACATTGTTATAGACAGTAATCTTATTTTGTCACAGGAAAAGTTTTAAAAATTCATTTTTATTTTCTCCATTTCGCAAAAGTAATTAATATCTCTTTTTGCATCACCTCTTTTTTGATAAACCTTTTATCATTTTCTCCCTTTTTATAATAATTATAATAATTTACTTTATTTACTTCACAATGATATGAAATGACCACTTAAATACGAAGAATCAGGCAAATTGCAAAGATATGGTTGCAAATGACAGGGATGATTCTGCACTCAAATAAAAAAAGCTGAAATGGTTTTAGAAGCCAAAATGAGGGTCGCGAAGCGACCCGAATACGCCTCGTAGAGGCGTTTATTCGGCCGGGGGTCTGGGGGCCGCTTAAGGCCCCCAGAAGCTCTGGGCTAAATGGTGCAAAATCCTGCATTCTGGGCCTCTCCTGGACTCAATTTGGCCTTGGTAAATTTTATATTTTTCACTTGAAGATTTTTTTTCCACCATTGAAATGGTTTATAGGCTGAAAAGCTCTGGGCTAAATGGTGCAAAATCCTGCATTCTGGGCCTCTCCTGGACTCAATTTGGCCTTGGTAAATTTTATATTTTTCACTTGAAGATTTTTTTTCCACCATTGAAATGGTTTATAGGCTGAAAAATGACTAAGTCCAACTCTGGAAAAAAATTGGGCAGCATGGCCCCTTAATTTTTAGCTTTTCTACCCCCCAACCCTCAACCCAGACCAAAAGTTTGGACATAGAAAGAAAGCAAAGAGGTTGGGACAACTCTCCCTTATCCTAAAGAGAGCATACCTCTTTGCAAGAACGATAGCCATTTAATGCATGCAATATAATTTAAAAAAAGTACAAACCAGAAATTAAGCATTTGTTAATTTTCTTTATTCCCTATTCCTATTTGTAGGAGATCCTTTATTTTTCATTTTTATGATCCCCGGTCATGATCCTTGTTTCGTTTTCAACATGTTGTTTTTAGTTTATCTCCAAACCTTGTACAAGACCATGCATGTTATAAATAAAGTTGAAGGATTCGCATCCATGCTTTTCTAAAGCCCGCTTCAATTCCATCCGCTTTTCATCATCCTATAAACGTTTAGAGTGCTTGAAAGTTTCCTTTCCATTGCATTACCGGTAGCGGACATGTTTAAATCACTTAGACTTTGGACCAATCGTGATCGATGTTGCTTAACTGAGGTTGTTTTAGCCAATGAAAACGCCTCTTTGTACCTTCACATTTATAAATTAGACCAGAAACGGTATAGAGCGGAAAAAAATCCGGATTTTCGTAAAACTGAAAAAAATCGGAATTTTTAAATTTAAAACGGATGACAGTCAAACGAAAAGCGGAATTCCGTTTTAAAGCGGAATAAAATCATCCCTGAAATGAAGGAAAATTAATCATGAATTTTGAAAAAAAACTACCAAATAACATCATATGAATTATTTAACGTTCGAAATTATTTGACTACTGTAGAAGCACAAATATTCGTGGGGGATTAATTTTCGTTTATTTCATGGGTAAGAAAAATCCACGAAAAATCCCCACGAATTTAAAATATTTAGTTGAAAAGTGTATATCAAAATTAAAACATCCACGAAAATTTGTCCCCACCAATTCAGTTTTATGCTCTAACCCATAAAATGTTATCCCCATGAAAATACAATGTAAATGATTATACAGTATATAAGAGAAAATAGTTCGAAACTGAGCTAGCGCTGAATTTAACAGTGAAAAGTTCCGAAAATATCCCTTATTTTTTTCCTCCATGTAACCAGTCAAAAAATAACTAGAAAAGTAACATATTATTCAAATGTTTAATAGTCTTAAAATTTATTTTTGCATCTAAGACAAAATGAGCTAAAATTAAAAAAAATTGATATGCCGCCACCTCTTGCTTTTATATGAAGTACGTCTTCAGACCCATTTCTGCCGAGTATCTCTTAATGAAATAACATTATACGACGTATTTCAAAATCCGATATGTCTAGTTTTATCAATCTTTAATGCATGGTCTTTTTCGTGCTTTAGACTGGTTAAACCAACGACTGGACAATTGTATAACTGTCATTTTACTTAACATCATCGTCTATGATTTTTTTCTGTTAAGGCAATTCTCTCTGTCACAACCCATGCAACTATATAGAGAACGAACGATACACTAACGGTGAATTCATTTATGAATTCGGCTGCAAGAATACATCCGAGTTATTTGTTTATGACAAGAATGGTGACTTTTTTGCCAAGGAGATTTGTATACAACGATCAGGACCATTTGTAATCTTTAAGTAAGTATTGCAAACAATAGTATCCATCATAAATGATCAGTATATAGCAATCAGGAAATGGTTATCCTTCCGAGCAGCCGAATTTACTCTCATTTTGACTTCAACATATTTTGGTCTAATTTTGCTTTCTTTTTTATATTCATATAGAAGTGTTTGGAATGACCAATCGGTCTTCACAACCGTGTTGTGTTTTGTGTTTCTACCAGATCCTTAGATCGGAATGGTTTAGTAAGGTTTGGCGCGCCTTACAACCTGGTTTAACCCTCTATTTCTTTTGAAATGCCTGTACCAGTTCAGGACCATTGCGATCTTAAAAATTTCCGGTATATATACTCACTCAAAAAAGTTACGCAACAATAAAAAATTTCCCTATATATTTTAAATAAACCTACCTTATTTCACTATTGTATTGCAAAGCCATTTCTCAACCGATTTTAATAAAATAGAAAGCACGAGAACGAGAAATGATTGTAATTTATTTTTTTGATTTTAGAAAAATCGTCACTTCACCGGTTTTAAGATATCGAAAGTAGAAATCAACTGTTAATTTTATGCGTCAACAACCCGTTTAAACCAACCAACATTTCCGTGGAAAAAACATTGGTTATGTTCTACTCGCGTTCTATCAAATACCGTAACAGCTAGGATTTTGCCCCAATCATAAAAAGTAAACTTCACTTGTTTGTCTTTTTCTTGGTTTATATTTGATAAAAAAAAAGATTGAAAAACGGCTTAGCAATATCAATTTATAATAAGGTATGTTTACTTAAAGCATATAGTGAAATTTTCCACTGTTGCATAACTTTTTTGAGAGAGTATATGTCTTCCTTGTTTTGTTTCTTCTCTTGGACATTGCGATTGATCCTGCAAGTTCGGTAATTCTGTAATTACTTTTATTTACTTAAAGTGTCCATGGTGAGTCATGAAAAGACCTTAGACGGATCGAGCGTTGCAAAATGCATTCCCTGTAATTTTTTTTGTAATTTTGATTCCGTTGTCACTATAAAACCTGGGTGAATTTACCAAGTTAGGAAAGTGGCGATATTTCAGTTCTCTGGTATGTCTTTGCCATTTGTGTTTTCGTCTTGGATAAATGAAATTGATCATCCCAGTTCGATTATTTTGTTGTTACATTCATCTGCAAATATTTGACTTGAGTTCAAGTTGTCTTTTCTAATTAGTTAATATACACTTGGACAAAAGTTAAGGACCACCAATTTTTAAAATTTCCAATAGTTTTGTTCTCTTATTTTCGTATAGAAGCATATAAATTTGATCAAAAACCTGCATGTTGATAAAAGACTAATGTGTCCGCTAATTTTTAAACGTTTTGTTGTAATGGAACCATTACATTTGTGATCAACAATTGGTTTTTATGAACATGGAGAAAATTGCACAGAAAAAATCCAAAACAAAAGTTTGCAGCTAAAATTATCTGTAATTATGAATTTATTCTCGATTGTGTACAAAATGACCTAAACGTAAAGAATTACCATTTTTCCAACATTAGAATAAAGCCATACCATATATTGTAAAAACTTGATCAGAATCGACGAATATGGATCTTTAAAGTCAAGAAGTTAAATTTGTGTATTGGTCTGCTACGTTCAATTTGAAAAAGGCTTTATTTTGGCTTGACACACCTCCATCAGGCTTAGCACGCAAAGAGGTATGCAAAACTTCGTTTTTTTGTTTTTGCTTGACCTATTCAATATTTTTTCGTCATAGTATATAAGCGTATTCAAAAAAAGTTTCTGACACTGAAAATTACTTTTTGAGGTTGATGGATTTATCCCAGTAAAATATTCTAAAGTTTCCTTTATCATTAACACGGAATGCCGTGAGTGCCCTTTGCGTCGAAAAAGTGTCTAGCTACAACACATATGCTTACTCTTTTACTTTATGTTAAGATGGGAGGTGTTCAGAGTTTAAAAACGCCAACATCTCTTTTGATTTTCAGATGGGAACCTATGGAAGAGTATGAATGCTATATAGACCCTAATGTAGACAAAAGATCACGTGTAGTTAAATCTTTCACTACTGGACCGCGTAAGTATTTATATTAACACAATATAATCGAAGAATACAACCCTCGGTTAGAATGGCGCAAGTCTATGTTGGCTTTATATGTTAATACGCATGCATTCACTAGTTTGAAACCCTCTGATTAAAAAAGAAATATTAAGAATGCCTACTTATTCGTTCAGCATTAAAACAGAATGGCCAAAAAAAAAACGCACAAGAGAGCCATATGGTAGCAGACAATGAATGATGCCATATTTTTTTGTATATTGGTACCTAATAGGGGCAATGACCATATAAAAACAACGATGGCGAAAATGTCATAGACTTTTCTGACATTTTATTGTCCAATTTAAACATGTACACTTTAGCTTTTAAACATGTAGATTTTTTTGTAACAAACATGTTACATCGTAATTTATATCATGGTAGTCATGATATATGTATCGTTTTTATTTAGCATAGTTAAGTTTTAATTGAAAAGTAATAAAATTTTATGATTTATTTTTTTAATATGTCATTTTTAAGTTTGTTATAAGTTGTGCTTTTTTTAGTTCAACTGACCCGAAGGGTCATGTGAGCTATTTTCATCGTTAAGCGTCCGTCGTTCGTCCGTCAGTTCTTCAAACATCTTCTTATCTGAAACCACTACCGACCAACCAGTCCCGTGCGGGGCCCGGGTGGCGAATAGGCCCGCAGCAGAGCCTAGCTTGTCGTAAGAGGCGACTAAGGGTCTTGGGATGTCGGGTCAGTGCTCAGCCCATAGAGCGACCAAGTGTGTACCCTAGGTGGCTGAATAGGGTAGCCCTCGTCCGCGGGGGTTGTCAGGTCTATAATACGGAAACCCTGACCGCCGACCATAGTGGGCCAACGTGTGTGGAGAGTGCCACGCTCCATGCACGTAAAAGACCCCTTTGTGGACCGCTAAGTAGTGCACCACATAGGCTAAATTTTCCGCCCCTACCCACCTCTCCCCTTTTCCTGTGGTTCTTCAAAATTTACCGGTCCTTTGTTTCCCACCCCATCCCCATATTTCATTTATCATCATCATTTCATGTTCATTTTATCATCCTTTTCATGTTCATCGCCTGTAAATAACCTATATAGCGTTGCACGGGCGTAAAACACCAACTCACTCACTCACTCACTGACCAACCAGCATGGCAACCGTTATAAGCATAGTTTTAGCTTATAACTCAAAAAGTATAAGAGATAGAAAAAATCCGAAGCAAGAAGCAGAGGTACCAATGGGGCATTCGAATGTCAAAGACAACACATAAAACACGGAAACACAAAAACTACTGAATATCAATTACCAACGCAAACTTTTGTAATACGATTGAACTAAAGTCCTCCGGAAGAGTAAGCGGTTCCTGCCTGCAATAGCAAACCCGTCGCGCTGAAAATTCCCAAATCAAAAGCAATCTCTTTTCTTTAGCACCAAAAGCTCTACATAACTCTTCATTGAGTTAAAGTTGTGGGACGACTGCTAACAGGAGTTATTTCCCCCTAATCGTCAAAATTCAGTATTTTCTCAGTTTTTGGACTTTATCTTAAAAACTGTAAGTACCAGTAAGTGCTAGAGGGAAAATAAGCATTGGAGAATGAGAATCTCATTGAAATATAAAAAAAAAACGATTTCAATATCATCACGGACAGATCAAAGGTTTAAGAGTTATTCCCCTTTATCCTTTTTTCTATCAATTTTAACTGATTTTAAAAATCTTCTCTGAAACTACTAAAGGAATTGCTTTAAAACTTGACCATTAGGTTGTCCTCTACCAATTTCGTGAAATTTGTGCTCGCCATCCAACCAACCAACATTGGCGCCATTGTTAAAAAGAGCAGACCAAAGATTTCAGCTTAAAGCCCAAAAAGTAAAAGAAATAGAGAAAATCCGAAACAACCCTCCCTATTCAGAATCAACTGATCTACAATTCTCCTTATTCAGTCAAAGTTGTTGGACGTCTCATTATAGGACTTATTTCCCCTTTATCAATGTTTATCGTCCAAAATTGACAATTTTCACAGTTTTTTTTTAACTTAACCTTAAGGAAAAGTTAGCATTTGGAAATTCATGAGCTCATTGAGATATACAAAAAATATTTCAGAGACCCGTTAAAGGGGTTATGGTCCTTTGAAGGTTGAAAATGGTGTTTTTGTTGTTGTTGTTGTATATATTACTTCTAGAATGAAAGCTGTTACATATAGAGAAAAAATGTTGCTTGCTTAAATCTCCAGTTAAATAAGCTCTTTAAATATATCCATTAGGCTGAAGCTGTCAGATGACCCATTTATAAAAGTTACGACAACTTATTGTCAAGTTTAGGGTAATTGACTTGCAGATTTAACCTATAAAAGATTAAGAAAAGCTTTTATTTGCTTTAATGTTTGGCTATATGTGCTCTACAAAAGCCTTCATTATAAGTTGGAAATTGTATGGTGATCCTTTATTGAAGTTTTCACCCAAGATTTCACAAATTATTGTCATTCCATTAGTCATTGAAGTCAGGAGAGCAATGCAGGCTCCTCAGAGCCTCTAGTTAATATACCAAATTTTGACTTCCTAATAGGACATTATGACAGGGAGCCTGACATCTGCACGGCTTGCACCGGACCTTTCATTGAGGGGACTTTTGTCAGTAAGTAAAATTAACATGACTATAAGAACCAAAGAGACAAATGCATTGCATTACTTTGACACAAATAAATGCAAAATGGCGAACATGCCCTTTCTTTTCTTCCATACAAATAATTGTTCATGTGTACAGTAAATATGTAAAAGTAGCAATCATAGAGATAAATAAATCATTTAGAACTGAATATATACTACATACCCAGATTAAGGTATTACAGTTATAGGAAAAAACGGTCGGATGGAATTTTCTTAAATTTTGTAATAAAATGTTTCTAAGTGTGTATGAAAAAAAAGAAGAAAAAAAAGGTCAGCATGCTTAATCTTCGTAGAAAATTTATCAAAATCGTTCAAATTTGGCTATTTTGATATTAGATTATATACAAGGGGAAGGTTTATATTAATATTTCAAATTCCACGGGATAGATTTTTGTCATATTTTGTCAAACCATCAATTTTGGTTTTTTTCATTGAAAAACAGGTATAAATTCATTGGGTCACCGTTTAATTTTAAAAAAATGGAAAAACTATATTTTCCCAACACATTTCGAACACATGATCTGCCTTGAAATAAGTACGGGAAATGTTATTAAATCAATATAAAAGTTAGGTTTTATTTCAAACGTACTTTTTCTCATAATTTAGCATCTTCGTACACTTAAAAAGCATTGTTTTTGTCTTTGCTTAGATTTTGTACCATGCTAAAAAAATGCTCAGTGTTAGACCACTGTACTTCCTTAAAATGATTAATTAACGTGTTCTTTGACTTTGTACCAAATAAATGGTTTACATACTGTTTCATAAGGCAAATAACATGCTTACCATTTGATTTTTAGAGAGGAGTATGGTTACATTTGAAATAAAAAGGCGGGACGCCGCTCCAAAATGTCACGATGCATGTGTGAGCAAAAAAATTAATGGTTAATTTTAAAGATAAAAAAACGATCATGCTAGATCGCAAAAATCCAGGCTGTGATTTTCCCGAAAATAAGAGAGGAACAAAAAAATATCAATAACACCGCCATTAAACTCATATGGAAAATAATGAGATGTGGAATAAGTGCACGAGACACAGCCCACAATCAAGGGTCGCCCCTTTTCATTTAGCTATTTCTTATTAATACTTTGTATTTTATATCGAAGTTCTTATTTTAGGCGATATAAAGCTATGTAAGTATTATTAGTTTTTTATTGCTTTTTTCATGAAAAAAAGAGGATATTATCTAGGAGAAAAAAATGATAGAAAACAATTGACACTATCTAAGTGAAGAATAAGCATTGGCATTCAAAATATTAAAAGGAGAACAAGACATTTTCAGGCACAAATAAAATTACCTAAATACATGTTTCTCATGTCATAGAGAAATGCCAAAAACAATGCAAAGACTACGCAGAGAAATTTAAATTTGATAAATAAGTCAATCAAAATACATATATGTGCATGAATTAATCATTCAACTGTATTTTTCAGTACCAGGTGCATTAAGACGTACGTATACAATAATGCTTATGCAAAAATACTGGAAAATGGTATTGAAATTCAAACGAACGTCTTTAAGCAGATAACAACTTCTCTGTGCAAACAGATCATAACAACCAATGTTGTCATGCTTCTTATATGTTTTTTAGACAAAAATGTTTAAAAGGTTTTTTAATGTTCAGTTCGCATTGTTTATTGCTTTTAAGTCGTTTGCGCTAGTTTATTCGTGCTGTTCTTGTTCGGGTCTATTGTTTTTATTCTTTGTCCATTAGGTCATTTGATATTCTGATGCCCCGTTGGCACTTATTTGCTTCCTAACAAGCTGATTATAAATCCAAATTGTTTACTTTTTAAGATGTGATTGGTCTTCTTGTTTTTTTGTAAGCCATTCATTGTTTTCTTTTTTGTTCTTTTTTTTGTATTGAAAAAAATATACACCAATGTTTCACTTTTCCATTTGTTTTGACATTTACTCATCGAAGGAACAATAAATTATAATCAGACTGGGTCAACTGATCATAATCTCAAATATATTCACATCTGCTGAGAACTGTAGAGTTGCAATTTTATTTTTTTGGGGGGCGGCCAAAATTGTAATTGTGGTACTTTCAGTAACTACGATCACCTTGTAGAATTTCGAACGATGTGAACTTTAAAGTGGTACTGAATGCAAGCATTTTGAAACTTACGATATCGAGGCACTTTTTAAAATTAACATCCGAAATTAAAACAAGTCTATGAATACACGTACCATCAAAAATAATTCTAACTCAAGTATACCAAATGCTTCTTTTTATTATGTTTTCAGTTAATTTAATCCATACAGGATTTTCATATTATTGTAATCTAAAATATATGAAATTAATTTTCATAGGCAATATATGTAACACGCTTTACATTGAATATGAAACACCTACACTAATTGATTTTTGAACTTTAGGTCCATCCCCACGTAAGTTAATCTTTGATAACTTCTACCTGCTTATCAGTAGGAAAAATGTCTATAAGTCGATTTACTTTTACCTGTATTCTGTTATACGGATAAAAAAATAAATTACAGAATTACCGAACTGGGAGGAACAATCTGAGACAAAAAAAAAAAAACAAAACAAGGTGGACATACCGGAAAATTTAAGCTCGCAATTGTCCAGACTTGGTAAATGCATACTAAACGAAATGGAGACCTAAACCAGGATAAATGGCAAACTATGAGATAAATGCTGGATCTTTCTATAATTTCGTAAGCTTTGAATGTATTACGAGTCCTCTTAAACCCTGTTTTTATGTTGTCTGTTTTTTTCGTGCTTACTGGTACATGTATTTTCTTTGCCCTTTCTTACTTTTGGCACTGGAATACCCCTTTTGTATTTCTTTGTTTTCGAAATTTCATACAGCCTGAAAAAAATAACAGTTTTCATGACAGTACCCTGTAATCAATTCATATTTATAAACATGTCTAAACTTGAAACCTTAATCTTCTAAATTATTGATGTAAATTTTGAACCGGATTAACTATGCCAAGCATGTACCTAACAGATAAATTCCTCTGTCAAAACAAAGGCTGGTTTAGACAGGCTTCACATAATGCAACATATGATTTTGAAAAGTTTGAATTCGATAACAAAAACACATGACAACAAATAAAACGAAACCAGCGAACAAAGCAAATTGCATAACATAATGCTAAAATGTCTTTTAACAATTATTAAAAACGAAAGAATATGGAATATTAGCCAGAAAGTTCGAGTTGTTTATTGTTTTTTAGTTGTTTTTATACCTTTTTGTGTAGCATGACTTCGTGATTTTCTCGTTTGTGTGAACTGGTTTTGTCTTTGCTCTTTTCGACTTCAAAATGACATGTTGCAACCTCTCTGCTTGTTTCATACTTCCATTTTTTTTATTTGACTCTTTTTTATAGCTATGACTTGCAACAGGCCATCGTTTTGTCCCAAGAGTGATAATACTGATGATGCAACGTGTAGAGGTGGTGAATACAGATTCATGTCTAATAGTGAAAGTTGTTGTAAAGACGGAAAGAGAAGAAGACGTAAAAGTCATAGAAGCTACTCGCGTCATTACGCATATGGTTATCGTGGCTGATTCATTGACTTAAATTTAAGAAAATGACTGTCTTTAAAAATAAAGAAACAATATTAGGATATTTTGTATCTTTTTTGCAAGACTTGGCTAGCTTTACTCGAATTTCGTGGGAAATAGTTGGTCTCAATGTCCGGGATCTTAGGTGAATTCTGGTTATTTTCACATTAATATGAACCAGACTAATTTTAATCACGAATGCTTGTTAAGTCAAAAACAAACATTTTTAAAACTGTAAAACTTATTTTCCATTACAGTGACGGCGCTTTTACACATTCTTGAATCAATACTTGACTTCACCATACATATCCTTAGGACATAATTATTTTTGCATTGAAGATTCTAGAAATGATATAATTACAATTTCCTCGAGAAATAAACACTTAAGGTAGATGGGGTGTCTTAAAATTTATCCATAGAATTTTCTTAAATTTTTGCCACAGTTTGCTCTGGAATGGTACTTTTGATTTAATTTTGATTGTAAAATTATAAGTTCATAAGAGGCATTTTTGTAGAAACGACTTTGAAAAATGCATGATTTTAGTCCTTTTAATATAGGATCAATAGGGAAAATTCAAATTTTCTTCATCTAAAAAAATCTACTCCATAGATTTTTCTAAAAATTTGTGAAAATCTTTGTTTTCAATGTATTTTTAAATATACTAAAAAAAAATTAAGTTCACCATCAATTTTTTTTGAAAAAAAATGTAAAATGTGTTTTTCCCTATTATTTCTATAAAAATTATCTCCCCTTAAGAAGTACAGGAAAATATTGAAATTCACAATGAAGGTGAATTTTGTCCAAATATTTGTAGTAACTATCACTTTTGATGCTTACATAGGCGAATAAAAATCAATTAGAATAGTTAGCATTATAAAATTTAAAGTTATGATAGATGTGCAAAAAAAGAAGCTCAGTGATAGACACCCCAACTACCTTAAAAACACTTTTCAAATACTAAACGAAAAAATGGTGACGTCAAATTTAAGATTGTTTGACCATGGTGACGTCAAATTTAAGATTGTTGTAAGACTATTTGACTATTGAAAGAACATGCCGTCAGCTACGGCCTATGGTCTATAAATTTTATGTTAAAAACTTGTCTTTAATTCCAGAGAATGTAAGATAAAAATTGGGTTACTATGCAGTAAAAATTGAATAATTAAACTATTTTGCAACGACAAGATAAAAATAACTTGTTTTTTAACATAATTACAATTAACCCTAGTCCTTACAAACCAAAGTATATTATATACGTGAAGACATTTCAGATAGTAAGATATGTTCTCATCTGCAGGGGTGTTTCTGATTGTAATCATGTACACCAAAAAGATAAGATAAGATAAGATAAGATAATATTTATTTAAAGTCGATATAGGTTAATAACAAATAAACACAAGCTCTGAAGAGCTTTTGATCGACATACATGACATAAAAACATACATAAAAACAGGAATCTTGGACATTACATAGACACACATAGATATAGACACAAATATCAATCAATGAGCATGCAAGACATACACAATTAAATATAAATACATACAAAAAAGTAAGACAAAAAGTTAAATATGAAGCATACCATAAAACTAAAGCAAATAATAAAACTGATTAGCACAGCTTCAAAAAGGCATGCAAAGCACTAGCAACGTAATAGTAAAATGCAAAAAGACAGAAGCATTAACTTGCATAAGGTGAGCCCAGTTCAAACACACCAGATCAGGTTATTGAGTACACATAAAGCACTGACAGGTTTTTCCAAGATTGAAGCAAATTTTTGAACTGGCCAAAATTACCTTCTGATCTGATATGTTCGGGGAGCTCATTCCACAAAACAGCAGCACTTTACCTGAGGGACTGTTTCCCAAATTTTTCTGTTCTTATTCTAGGAACATCTACAATATTCGAGTATCGAAAACTATATTTAGTATTTTTAAATTGTACAATATCATGTAAGCAAGGTGGGGCAGCTCTATACAGAATCTTAAAGGTTTCAATAGCCATGGTACGCATACGTCTTATATAAAGTGATGGAACATTTGCAATAATCAGAAGTTGTTTGTAAGTGCTGTCATAATCGTTATAAATAAATTGAAGCGCTCGTTCCTGAATTTTTTCGAGCTTTTTTGTGTTTGTTTTTGAACAAAAGTGCCAAGCCAAAGGGCAAAAATTGAAATTTGATAAAATGAAGGTAGGGAAAATAGTTATTTTATTAAGCCGAGATAGATAGGAGCCAATTCGTTTGAGAACATTTAGCTGTTGGGACGCCTTACGACACAAACTTTTGATATGACAGTCAAAATTTAACTGATAGTCTATATCTATACCTAATAGTTTAACAACATCGTCACATGTAATATTTGCATTGTCTATACTAAATACAGGTGTTTTATCATGTGTTTTGTTCCCAACAGCCAACGCCTGAAATTTGTCAGGGTTGGCTTGCATATAGTTAGATTTGAGCCACTCAATTAAAACTACACTTTCTTCTTCTAGAGTATTAATAACAGTATTGTAATCAGGATGACAAAAAGATAAGGTGTTGTCGTCAGCGTAGTTATACAAGGTGCCTTTTTGAATAAAATAAAAAAAATATCGTTTATAAAAACGTTGAATAGAAGCGGACCTAAAATAGAGCCCTGTGGCACACCTTTGTTTATATTTGCCCATTGACTTACGATGCCTTCAACTTTGATTTGTTGTTTTCTATTAGATAAATAGTCCTGTAAAAGTTTAACTGATTGGTCTGATAAGCCATAAGCTGAAAGTTTACAAAGTAAAATGTTATGTGGAAGGCAATCAAATGCTTTTGATAAATCCATAAGGATTGCTGCTATAAAATAATTTTTGTCCAATGCAATTTTCCAATCTTCTAACAGTCTGATTAGAGTGGTTTGACAACCATGACCCTTTCTAAATTCACATAAAAAATTATCGAAAATATTTTCAAAATAATCTGACAATTGATTTGATAAAATTTTCTCGAATACCTTTGACATTATCGGTAAAATACTAACTGGTCTATAATTTTTTACCTCTAGTGGATTCTGTTTTTTGAAAAGGTGTGTTACTTGAGCTAGTTTCAGTTTGTCAGGAAACACACTACTCTTTATTGGTGAGTTGACAAGTTTAGTAATATGAGTATTCAAAATTGGGGCACTTGCCTGCAAAAGTTTTGCCGAAATATTGTCAACTCCAGTGGCTTTTTTAATGTTTATTTTGGTAATGACTTTGGTCACAGCTTCCTCAGTTGTAGGAGCAAATTCAAATATGGGAATATCAGGTTTATTTTCTTTACTTTCGATAATGCTTCGGTGTGTTTCTGGACAAAATGAGACCCCCTTTCCAATATCTTTAGCCACATTGACAAAAAATTCATTAAAAGTATCACACACCTCTTTAGTGTTATTTATAATCTTATTTTCAGTCTGTAATATGATTTCTGTTGTCCTGTTTTACACTCTTTGGACAAAAAAGGTTTAATGGTAGGCCAGAAGTCCTTAGACTTCTGTCCACCAGTACATCTCTCTAAGAAATATGTTCTAATAGATTTTCTTTTCAATGTTGTTACTAGATTTCTTTGTTTTCTATATAATTCCCAGTTTTTATCTGAACTAAATTTATCAAATTTGTTTTTCAACATTTGTTTGTGAAAAATAGCTTTTCTTAGTTCGGAATTCATATATGGTACTGGCTGTTTCTTGTGTTGCCTAGATTTAAATGGCGCATGATTATCTATAACCTGTGTAAATTCATCCGAAAATTTATCATACAAGGTGTTAACATTTGTATTTTCATTATAATCTGGAATAGTATTAATACTTTCAAGGTCTCTTTGAAAAGATTCAATTTCAAAGTTTTTAAAGCTTCTATACATACATTTCTTTGGTTTTAGTGTTGGCAAGTTTGACTTAATACATACTGAAATAAGATTGTGATAATCACTTATCCCTGTATTCATATTCAATGGTTTGTACAACATTTCTGATTTATTTGTCAAGATTACATCAACTATAGATGGGTCATTAATGTTCTTGAAGCATGTAGGATCTGAAATCAAGTTTTCCATATCAAAAATATCACAAAGATCTTCCAGTGTGTGTGACTTATCTTTTGATTTCATATCATAATTCAAATCACCAACAACTAAATAATTATCACAGTACTGTGAGCCTTTATCTAACATTTTGGTACTCTCAGATATAAATGTCTCATTTGATAGCGATGGAGGTCTATATATGCTATATATTAACCATTTACAATTGTCAAGTTATACCTCAAATACTATACATTCGAGTTGGTCACTTTCCAAGTCACTTCTTCTGCGGGCAGCAATGTCTGAAAGGTGGTCAGAACGAGACAAAAGAATATATGCTCATCAGTAAATAATATATAATTCGATTCGGGACTGTTTTCATAATTACTATGAGCATCAAAATATGTAAATTGAAATAAAATAACACAGAATTTGCATTGGTTAATTTATCATGTAACAAAAAAATATACATTTTTTATGTTAAGGTGGTTCGGGGGTATAAGAAAAATCCATCAGATTTTTGTTAAATTTTGCAGAATTAAACTTTGATAAAAGAACATTTAAAAAATGCAAAAAATAATTGGGGGTCACGGACCTTTTTACAGATTTATGACCTTGCGAAGTTGGTTGCCTAGAGATTGTTTTTCCAATAGATTATAAAGGGAAAAGAGTTATTTAGCATCACTGTGAGCTGGAAACCCATCAGATTTTAATTATATTTCACAAATGACAAGCCGCATATACTTTCTACTTAAAAACATGATAAACACTTGGGGTCACGGACCTTCTTTTTAAGATATTTAAGAAAAACTAATTTTTCCTACACATTTCTATATAAAAATTTGTCACACAGTTTCCCGCCAATTATCTCCCCTGAAAATAGAACTTTTTAGAAAAAGCTTAATTTCTGTTTAAACATATTTGTTATATTTATTTCATTCATAAAATAAAATAAAGAATTAAATTTTGTATCTCTTGTGTAATTTTTATTCACTTTAATTGAAATCCAGACTAAAATTTGCAAGATGTCTGAAAAAGATGCTCAGTTTTATACTCCCGAACCACCTTAAGCGATATAAGGGGGTCTGATTTCCTTTGTGACAAAAATAACATCATGGCTAAAAAAATCTGAAAAAAATATATCCAACAGATAAGACTCCAGTCTTTCTGATCTAAAAGTCCTGAATTCGTTGCTATAGCTATATTGATAAGATATATGTTGTTAGTTATGCTGATTTCATAAATTATTTGTAAATCTCTCTTTTTAATATAGAATTTTAATTCTTAAAATAAACAAACATTGAAAGTTATTGCATACACGACTAAAAATAGCAATGTTCCACTCGACTTGCTTAAATGCTTTTCTTGAACTCTGCAATAAAAAATGCTAAAACTTGTAAAGATGTTAAAATGTAACTTTTTATTATATATAATGCATGTTTTGGAAATGGAATGGTAATACGAAAATGTAAAATAGGTGTTTTAGAAGGGGCAGGTTTATAAAGTGAGGTTTGTTGATTAATTTAATTCTAATCTCCTCCCCTTATTAGCAAACCAACGTCGTTTTAGATTTGCTTGTGACAAAAAAAAAACATCATTTTCCGATTTCCTTAAACATTTGACAACACAAAAAAAACCATTTTCGTCATCTGTCAAAGTATGTAATTCGTCGCACTTACCGTTATTTTTAATTACAACAGGTTAGTCCCGTATTTAGAGTTACGGTAATTCCTGATAAATAATAAAATCCTTTTTTTCACAATCTTATTATTCTATGAATTTAACTTCCCAACTAAGAAAAAAGAAAAATGACTTGTCCATTCACGTGTCCCAAAACTTGAAAATAATTATGACCTTCATTTTATTAATTGAAAAATTAAGTTGGTGATTTCAGCTCAGTGCGTCACTCAAGATTGATGTTCATTTCAACCAATTCAAACATTCAAGAATATTTAGAGGGGAGATAATATTTTTCACCACCTTTTTGACTGAAACCGTTTTATTATTGAAAAATTCTTAAAATTAGATTATCGATACCACAAGTGAGTGAAATCTTTTTCAAATCTATTCACAAGTATTGAAAAATTAGGTGTAAAGGCGTTTGTGTATAGTGAAATTTTGGTGATGATTTTTCTTTATATAAAACTAACAAGTTTAAAAACAATTCATTGGAAAAGTAATTTGCCTTCAAAAATTATTATGCAAAGGATATGAAATAAATATTTCGGTTATTTCTTTGAATTTAGTGCTTTTGCCAGAAATATTGATAACTTGGCAGAAATATTGATAATTTGATACTTACTTTAAATCTTCAATTTTAAGCATTATAGCGATCAAGCATATCGGTTTTGTGTAATGACACTCCAGCAAATCATTATTTTTTTTAATGTTGTGTCGGATTAAAATCGATATTATTGGTCTTTTTTATATTAATCGAATGATGGTTCACAGCTAGAGAATATGCCAGAGCTTGCACACATTTCACATATTTTTTTATTAGACACCAATTTCTTCGTGACCGACTTTTGGACCAAAGCTATCAGAAAATACGTCTCATACGATCCCCAAAAAAATCTTTCTTCGTTATCAGCCACTAGTAGAAAAGTTCAAAATTGAGGTAAAAGATAAGGTGATTAATTGTTTTAATTAGTGTTTGACTGGTCTGCTGTACTGAGATGATCACCTCAATATCCCTATTGTGTCTCACAACTATATTGTGTTCTATGGTCTTTACTGGATCTTAAGATCACAATGGAAGAAGGGGATTTGGCGTCATAAAACCTGGTTTAACTCACCACTTCTTTGGAAGTGCCTGTACCAAGTCAGAACCATTGCGATCTTTAATTCTTCTGGCCATGGTTTTGTGTTTCTCTCAAATAAAAACTACAACAAAGTTCCAGACAAAAGCTTCTATAATTTTCATATCCTGCATGTCCTATTATGTACGACATATAAAACCTAATTCCAAATAAATTTTACAGTGTCACATTATTTAACGGAACTATTTATTATGGGTTAAGCAAATTTTACAGTGTCACACTATTCTATGTAACCATATATATTATGGAGACAATAAAATAAGTAGGTTGGTTAAACCACACATAAAAGGTAAAAATATCAAATATAAAACTAATATAAATTAATAAAGAATACATCTAAAATCTAAAAAGCCCAAATTTTCGGCTTTCAGCCTTCGTCGGGGGCAAGCAAAGAAAAGAAAAAAATCACGACCGCCACGGTCTGAGGACAACCAACAAGTGTCTTATTCATCTCATATATATTATGGACTTGAAGATCGCAATGGAAAAGGGGGGTTTGGCGCCATAAAACCTGGTTTAACCCACTATTTCGTTTAAAATGCCTTTACCAAGTCAGGACCATTGCGATCTCCGGTATGACTGATTCGTTTTTGTCATTTTTTCTGGACAATGAGATTGATCATTCAAGTTCGGTAGTTTTGTTATTAAATTTATCTAGCTGTCAGGATCAGCGAATGTTCTATAAAGAGTTCTTTTACCGTCCTTTCGTATATTCTTGTTGTCCCTGTCAAAGGATCTCTCTAGTAGAATTTAACTTTGTCCGATTTGATTATATTGTGTGTTTAGTTTTTGTGCTTTGACAAGAAATATTGATAGAGGAATGGTTTGGCCCAAAATTACTAGTTAACCCAGCAACATATTGTATGTGCCTGTCCTGAGATAGGAACTGTCTACAACGCTTTTGTTTGTACTTGTCTTTTTGATGTTTTCTGTTCCATGTTTCAGAAGGGGTCTACCTGTGACTATTTCGGAACAGTTTTTTGTCGTTCTAATTGTATTTTGAATGAGGACAAAATCTTGTTGGTGAACACTTTTGGTTAAATGATAATTATATGTCCCATGATTTTTAGGCCACGTGCATGGGTTTTAGTGATATTAACCCAGTCTAATATCTAGTGGTATTCAATTATCTCCCCTGCAGAAAACTGCTAATGTGTTTTTAAATTTTTAACGATGACAACAACGATGGCGACGCCATACAAAGAATCTTCAATTTTCATTTATTACGCATGGATTTGACTACTATCATATACGTTGGACAAGTTATGTTATTAAAGAATCTTTTCTTTTGCTTAAACAGTTGTTTATAAGTTCAACAAAGGTGCATATTTTAACAAATCGAGTGAAACTTGCTGGACGTTGGAAAAAAATTAAAATGTCAACTCAACCTTTAAAAAATCACACAAGGCGTAATACCTGCAGTACATTTTCGAAACTCGTGGGAATGTTAGGTTATTACCTTTTCTTTCGACAGACATTAGTTTGAAAATTATATTTTACTAATGTGTACATGTAAGTATGAAAATCTTTCAAGGGACACAACCAAGTTCTATCTTTAATAAATAATAAACATGATAAATGGGAGGCATTCCTAATTTTAAAACGGATGACTGAAGATTGAATTGGACATTTAATCCAATACAATGCAAATTCACATATTGTTGATCCCAAATTACGGACACCGGTCAAAAAGGTAAACATGTTCTATGACATAATCGAATTCAACAGGTAAATCGTGTACTTTTAAAAAGAAGGTTGTCAAGACGGACTAAAAAAGGGGCCTTTTTCATTATTTTATTTTGGCTTAACCTCCTGCAGTACATGTGTGAAAATTTGAAGATGGAAAGATATACATTTCTAGATATCGTGTAATTTTTTTTCTATTTTTTTTTTATTTAAACGTTAAGGTTGCGCGATCCTTTTCAGTTGCACCGTATGCATTTTATAAATATCCACATAATAACATGCATTGAAAATGTAATTTGTTACTTTTATAAACTCTTCTTAATTCAGAATAGTTTATTTAAACAACATAACTTAATTAAGAACAATGTTTCGCATACTATAAATAAGGTTTCGAAACGATTACGACCAGCAGGATTCCCATGCAGGAAGCTGAACTGTTCGATCCTACCCATCTCTCCTTTAAACTCGAATCCTCAATTGGCGTTGCGTCCCCCTATCCACCACTTTATACATAATTATGCCCCACGCAACGAAGTTGCGAAGGGTATAATGTTTTTGACTGGTCCATCCGTCCGTCCGCCGTGATCATGATTAAAGTTTAATTGTGAACGCAACTCTTCTTAAACTACGGAAGAGAATTTAACGAAACTTGGTATGCAAGAAGTACAAAATACGTGCATATTACTTGGAATTTTTTATCTGCAAATTTTTGTGGGAGTTATGGCCCTTTGGACTTAAAATTTTCAGAAAATCATGATAACAGTTTGTGAACGCATCTCCTCTTAAACTTCTGAACAGAATTTAACGAAACTTGGTATGCAAGAAGTACAGTATATGTTGTTGTGCATATTACTAGGAGTGTTTGATCCGCAAATATTTGTGGTGGTTATGGTCCTTTGGACTTATAAATTTTCAGAAAATCATGATAACAGCTTTTGAAAACTATTTCTCTTAAACCACTGAACAGAATTTAACGAAACTTGGTATGCAAAAAGTTTTTATTTGCAAGTAAAAAATTCCAAGAACAAAATGAAACGTGAACACTTTATACATGCAACTTGATTTATAAGGGTGTTTGCTCAAATTCTGGACTAGGTAAATGTGTGCATGTAAGAATACGAGTTGTTATAAAATATTGTCATAAAATTCAAATTTATGCACAACAGGTTGTACAATGTAGAATAAACAAAACAATTACATAAAATCAATGATCAAGACATCTAAAAAGTGTATCTCAAGTTTCTATGATAGATTTGGTCTTATCTGTTATTGTTGAATGCACCGATCAAGTCTAAAATATGTTTGTGTGGACCAAGATTTGTTTATTTGCGATCTTTGTGATAACTTGTAAGTATACGAATACTAATAAATGCTTTTACGATATAATTGGAATAAAGTTTTAATCATCACCTCTGTCACCACGTGTGTTAATCTTTTTTTTATATTTTTTACTGCTATACTTCTTTTATTTTGTTTGATATTGTAGTTAAACATTAACCCGCATTCCATTCAAAGATAGCATATCAATTGATCACACCGCAAAACATAAATTTGAACCCATTTTGTTATGGTCGTAGCGTTTTTATAAAAAAATGTTTCATAATAGACTTCTATTCTTTGTATGCCTGATATTGTTATAGACAGTAATCTTATTTTGCCACAGGAAAAGTTTTAAAAATTCATCTTTATTTTCTCCATTTCGCAAAAGTAATTAATATCTCTTTTTGCATCACCTCTTTTTTTATAAACCTTTTATCATTTTCTCTCCCTTTTTATAATAATTATAATAATTTACTTTATTTGCTTCACAATGATATGAAATGACCACTTAAATACGAAGAATCAGGCAAATTGCAAAGATATGGTCGCAAATGAAGGAAAATTAATCATGAAATTTGAAAAAAAAATTACCAAATAACATCATATGAATTATGTAACGTTCCAAATTATTTGACTACTGTAGAAGCAGAAATATTCGTTGGGGATTAATTTTCGTTTATTTCATGGGTAAGAAAAATCCACGAAATACAAATGACAACAAAGTTCCAGACAATAAATTTTGCTACGCCTGACGCGCGTTTCGTCTATTCAAGACTCATCAGAGGCGCTCTACCAAAAATATTGAAAATGCCAAACACTGTATGAATATGAAGAGCATAGAACAGTATAACCAAAAAATACCAAACCAAATTATTACTAAGATATTCAACCTATGTTTGGGGTAGGAAGAACCTTAAGGTTTAGACAATTTTGAAATTTAGACGGATAATTTAAAGCTTTGATGTATTCTCCAACTCAAAAGTGTTGGTGCCGGAGCGGGCTAACCTCGGGGAATCTAAACTCCACCAGCAGTGCTAACCTTCACGTTGGTTCGAAATTCAAATGACAACAAAGTTCCAGACAATAAATTTTGCTACGCCTGACGCGGCGAAAATCCCAACGAATTTAAAATATTTAATTGCAAAGTGTATATCAAAATTAAAACATCCACGAAAATTTGTTCCCACCAATTCAGTTTCATGCTCTAACCCATAAAATTTTATCCCCACGAAAATAAATGATTATACAGAATATAAAAAGAGAAAAAAATTCGAAACTGAGCTAGCGCTGAATTTAACAGTGAAAAGTTCCGAAAATATCCCTTATTTTTTTACTCCATGTAACCAGTCAAAAAGTAACTAGAAAAGTAACATATTATTCAAATGTTTAATCGTCTCTAAAATTTATTTTTGCATCTAAGCCAAAATGAGCTAAAATCTTTAAAAAAATTGATATGCCGCTGCCTCTGGCTTTTATATGAAGTACGTCTTCAGACCCATTTCTGCCGAGTATATCTTAATGAAATAACATTATGCGACGTATTTTAAAAACATCTTACAGTGAATTCAAACTAAGGAAATTATTATCTATAAAAGTACTAGTCTTGATAAAAAGCTTTCTGTCTTCAAAAATCAACTATATTGACGAGTATTATAAAAGTTAGTTTCCGATATGTCTAGTTTTATCAATCTTTAATGCATGGCCTTTTTCATGCATTAGACTATTAAAACCAACGACTGGACAATTTTTAAGCTGTCATTCTTGTCTAAACATCATCGTCTATGATTTTTTTTCTGTTAAGGCAATTCTCTCTGTCACAGCCCATGCACCTATATCGAGAACGAACGATACACTGACGGTGAATTCATGTTTGAATTCGGCTGCAAGAATACATCCGAGATCTTTGTTTATGATAAAAATGGTGAATTTTTTACCAAGAAGATTTGTATGCAGCGATCAGGACCATTTGCCCTCTTCAAGTATGTATTAATTGATAGAAGCAACAGTATAATCCAACATAAGTGATCAGTCTCAGTATAGATCAAACGTCAAAACTAGTTAACAAGAACGAGAACTGTAGGAAGAAACAGAAAAACACAAAATCAACCGCAAAATTAAGTCGTTACGAGAGTTAAATAAGGTGCTCCGGAAGAGTAATCAGTTCCTGTTAACAATAGCACACCCGTCTTGCTGCCAATTTCCAATTCAGAATAATGATACGTTTACTCCATATACTGTTGCTACACAAGAAGGGAAAGTTTGTGATTGAAAAGTTGCAGTCATCATGTTTGTCGAAATGCTTTGTTGACAATTTTCCTTGAGAGTTTATTTGGAGATATAGATCAATTTTGCAGTATACTTAATTTACTCATTGACCAAGAAGAGAAATGTGCTCCATGTGAATAAAGAAACAAATCAAAGCAAAAGTGCACAATTAGCGCCCATTGGAATCCCTATAGTTTGCTATAAAAACACGTCCACCAAACAGAACAGATATGTTGTCTTAAAAAAGTTTGTCGTTTATGTTAATATGTAAGTTTTTTTTTAGAGTTTAAAAACGCTAACATTTCCTTTGATTTCCAGATGGGAGCCTCAGGAAGCGTATGAATGCTTTATAGACCCTAATGTTGACAAAAGATCTCGTGTAGTAAAAGGTTTCGTTACCGGACCGCGTTAGTACATTTTTACTTATATTTACGAATGATGTGACCCTCGATTAAAATGACGCAATTCTATGATCGCGTTGTATGTTGACCACGCTTCGAATCGAAGTTGTATGAAAACTTCAATGTTAATTTTGTTTCATTTTTGTTTTTAAGTTTACAATTTAATTTTTAAAACAAAACAGTCATTCAGATGCATTTACTAGTTCAATAAAAAGAAACATTGAGAATGGATTCTTTTTCGTCCAACATTTGAAAAAAAAACTACCTTTAAAAGCGCACAAGAGAACAGTTCAGTTAATGCCATATTTTTATGTTGGTACCATACTAACGGAATAGAAGAAAATTACATATTACAAACAACGTTTCTGAAAATGTGTTGAACTTTTCTGACATTTGCTTGTCCAACTTGTTCACTTTAGCTTTTAAAATGTGGAATTTTTGTAAATGTTGTATAATCGTATTTATATCACATTGATGTTAGTCAAGCTAAATGGAAAAAAAAAAAAACAATTTACAGTTTATTTATTCGTTAGGCTGTTTTAATATTATTTGATATTGACTTTCTAATAGGACACTTTGACAGTGAGCCTGACATCTGCACGGCTTGCACTGGGCCTTTCATTAAGGTGACTTATGTCAGTAAGTAAAAGTACTGTAAAACGAATACTACTTATGTATTGCAATAGTATGATAAAAATAAAGCAGAAAACGAATCCGATGATAAAACATGCTCTATGTTATTTTTAAATACGACAAAATGTGCATGTGTACAGTAAACATATATAATTGAATCAAATAAAGAGATAAATTAACATTTTACAAACAAAAAAATACTGTGAATTCATTAACTTTCCTGGGTACTTATTTTCGTGGTTTGATAAAAAGCGACTGTTTGGTGGATTCTTCAATTCGTGGGTCCGAAGTCTGCAACATATAGACCAATGTTAAATTTCTCTTTCTAGGAGTATGAAATTTCGTGGGGCAAATTCACCCTAGAAAACCACAAAAATTGACACCCCACGAATAATATTGAAAGCGCAGTCAACACCCGAAAAAACACGAGAAATTTACATGTACTATTACGTCATACCAAATAAATATTCCTAAAAACCATTAACTGTATCATAAGGCAATTTCCATCCTAAAAAAGCGATCATTTGATTTTTACAGACGTCACGCTCCTTTAAGGTTAGTGAGGACACCTAACCCCAAAAATAATGCCGAATTTAAAATGTCCAATTTTTTAATATATCAATATTAGGTAATATACTTTATCTTGTGTAAAAATATTGGACTCCCTTTCCAGGCCTGTTTTCCCAAAATTAAGGCTCAACGTTTTCCAAAAATTACTATAGATTATATAGGAAAGGCAAAATATTTAGCATAAAATCTTGTCGCAGAAAAAATCCACGAATTTAAATTTTATTTTTATTTGATAAAAATCAATGAAATACAGTATATTTTGAAATAAAACAATAAAAACTGGGGGTCACCAGCTTACTTTTCTTTCTACAATACAAATCTTTGTAATTTTTTTGGCCATTTTTCAAATGGATTATATCCCTTGTTTTTATTTGAAAATTTTATTTATGAAGGAATAGTTGTTTTATTTGTACTAAAATTAATGTATTTTGATTAAGATTTATTAAATGACACTATTTAACACAAGTTTCAAGGTATTTGTGACATTTGCACTTGTTTTTTTGCATTTTTAGCTGTTTTTGGTCACATGACCGGTGTCCTCACTAACCTTTAAAAAGTCACGATGCAGTTCTTTGCAACAAAAATATGGTTATTAAAAACGAGCGTGCCAGATCGCCAAAATAAAAAGGCAGGAAGTCAAAAATATCCATAGCATTCCTCTTAAAACTCATATGGTGGCTCCCTAACAAAAAAATCCTCACCATTTAGCTATCATGCATATATCTAATAAGGCAGATTAAAAAAACAACATTAAGTTGTTGGCTTATTCGTCTTTCTTTGTCATGAATAACATGAACTTCATTTTGGGTGAGTGAGTGAGTGAGTTGGTGTTTTACGCCCGTGCAACGCTATATAGGTTATTTACAGGCGATGAACATGAAAAGGATGATAAAATGAACATGAAATGATGATGATAAATGAAAAATGGGGATGGGGTGGGACACAAAGGACCGGTAAATTTTGAAGAACCACAGGAAAAGGGGAGAGGTGGGTAGGGGCGAAAAATTTAGCCTATGTGGTGCACTACTTGGCGGACCACAAAGGGGTCTTTTACGTGCATGAAGCGTGGCACTCTCCACACACGTTGGCCCACTATGGTCGGCGGTCAGGGTTTCCGTATTATAGACCTGACAACCCCCGCGGACGAGGGCTACCCTATTCAGCAACCTAGGGTACACACTTGGTCGCTCTGTGGGCTGAGCACTGACCCGACGTCAGAATCCCAAGACCCTTAGTCGCCTTTTACGACAAGCTAGGCTCTGCTGCGGGCCTATTCGCCACCCGGGCCCCGCACGGGACGAACTTCATTTTGAAATTCTTGTTTTAGGTGATGTAAAGCTATGTAAGTATTGTTTTATCAGTGCTTTTACCATAAAGATATGGATACTATCAAAAACGAAAATAATGTAGTAAAACAAATGACAAGAACTTAGGTTTAGTGAAAAATAAACATTAATGTTCAAATATTAAAAGGAGAACTACACTTTCAGGTATCAAAAAAATACCGAAATAGGATTATCAATCTCATATGTCCTAAAGAAAAACAAAAACAAGGCAAAGACTAACAAGAGGAATTTCAAAGTACGCAGGGTACAAAGTAAAATCCTCAATTTGACCATTCAAATCGTAGTAACAATGTTTTTATTGCTGTTTTTTTTATCATGAATTGACAGATAGATAATCGAAGAGGATCTAATGCTCACACCTTGTGCAAGAACCGACTATCAAGAGTGCGCGTAATAAAACTATGAACTTGCTAGACAAATTTTATTGTCCATGAATAACTGTTAATTCTTAACAATTGTTTGATGCTAACATTAGGTAGGTTTTATCACTAAAGCGACTCGAGTTTCACCATAACAGTTATAAACGTATATGACGTATCTTTAAAATTCAGATAAAACAGTAGCTGGTATCTGGTATCAGGTATATACTAATGAAAAGGTCCAGAAGTGATTTGCAGTCAGTGTTCAATTCATTGACAACAAAATGAGGTTATGATATAACTAAAATAATGTCGTTAACTAAATATGTGAGAGTTCATAATTTAATCAAACAGTTGTATTTTGTTTCAGTACCAGGTGCATTGAGACGTATGTATATCCTTCAAAATAAGGTTAACGCAAAATAAGTTTGAAAGTGGCCAATGAAGTGCATTCGTTTTTTCATTAAGCATTTTACATCAACCTAAGGGTTGCAACCACTTCTGTGCCAACATATCACAATAACAATCCCTACATGTATATGGCTTCTGGGCTATAATTTAAAAAAGTTTTCAAATATTCAAATTAAGTAATTAATTGTTTGTTTATTCTTGCTGTTATCGTTCGTATTACCTGTGTTGTCTCTGCCATGTCGGACATTTGACGTTCGGGTGCCCCACTTGTGCTAGATTTTTTACAAGCTTATTATAAATCCAAATTCAATTTGTTAAATTCTTTAAAGATGTTGTAGCTGTTTGGTATATTCATTATTTTTTTTTCAATTTGTTTCATTGTTCTCTTTTGTTTTTGCTTTATGTAAAAAGTACGTTACCTATGTTTCATATTTCATTTTATCATTTATTCAATGAGTGAACAATAAACTATAAGCAAATCTAAAATATTTTACATCTGCTGCAAATGGTGCAGCACTTTATCGTTTTAAGGAACAAACATGTTTTCTTTCCCTTTTTTTGAAGGCCATGTAATAATAGGTATGGTAACTTCAGTTATTACGATTTCCTTGTCGATTTGCGAACGATGTGAATTTAAATTTTATTGCATGTGAGAAAAAAAACTTAAAGAATCGTTGCACTTTTTACATCAAATAAACTCTAAAAATGTAATTTACTTGCATGTAACACAAATCTATCAATATACTCATCATACAGAAAATTGGCTCTTACACTTATGCATGTTATATGCTAAATACTTTTTTTTTGTTTTCATTTCAATTGATCCATAGAAGATTTTTATATTATTGTATTTAAGTTGCAGAAATTTAAGTTATACATGTACAATATTTTTTCCATACACAATATGACACGTTTTACATTGGTATACCACTTACAATAATTGATGTTTTATTTAAGGTCCATACCCACGTAAGTAAATCTTTGAAAAAGTTTACATGCTTCTCAGAAAGAAAAAGATCTATAAGTCGAATTACAAATTACCTGTATTGTATTGTCTGATTAATGACAATTATAGAATTACCGAACTTGAGGTATCAATTTCAAATGTCATAGAGAAAAGACGAATTAAGGAAAAATACCGGAGAAATTTAAGATTGCGATTGTACAGAATTGGTACAAGCATAAAAAATGGAGAGTTAAACATGGGTTAATGGCAACCTATTAATGCGGGATCTTTGTATAATTTCAGACGATTTGAAGGTTTTAAGAATCTTCTCCAAACTTGTGTTATGTTGTCTTATTTCTTGTATTTACTAGTTTTGTCTTTACCCGTTACGACCTTTGACACTAGACTGCCCAATTGGTACTTCTTTCATTTCTGAAAACCGATACAGCAGAAAAAAATTCACAGTTTTTTTACAGCCACCGGGTAACTACCCTATAAATTTTATTATTTTATTTATATTATCCGTTTAAATTTCAAAATTGTTTCAACCCTAAGGTTCTTCCTACCCTAGACATAGGTTGATCACCTTAGTAATAATTTGGTTCCCAATTGTACTGTTCTATGCTCTTCATAATCATAAAGTGTTTGGCATTTTCAATATTCTTGGTAGAGCGCCTCTGATGAGTCTTGAATAGACGAAACGCGCGTTAGGCGTAGCAAAATGTATTGTCTTGAACTTTGTTGTCATTTGTATTTTGCTAAACATGTCTTAACCAAAAACCTAAATTTGCTTTACTATTGTTTTACGTTTTGAACCGAATAATTATGTCAAGTATGTAGATATCAGATAAATTCTATAAAGTCCAAGAGCACTTTGGTTTTGACGGTTTTCACTGAATGCACCATTTGATAATTTGTTTGAAACAAACAAACATAAACAAACACACGAAGTACATTGTGTACCCTAATGAAAAACAATCTTTTTAACCTTAGCTCAGTTTTGTTTTGACTTGAGTTCGGGTTTTTGATTGCTTTAAAGTTGACCTTTATATGATTTGTGTTGCCTGTCTTCATGGTTTTCTCGTTTGTGTTAATTGGTTTGTCTTTGTCGTTTTGCCTTATTGGAACCTCTCTGCTAGTTTCCTACCCCACAATAAGCGATACAACAAGTGAAACTCCAAAAATGTTTATTTGACTCTTTTTACAGCTATGACTTGCAACAAACCATCGTTTTGTCCCAAGAGTGATAATACTGATGATACAACGTGTAGAGGGGGTGAATACAGGTTCCTGTCTAACAGTGAAAGTTGCTGTAGAGACGGAAAGAGAAGAAGGCGTAAAAGTCATAAAAGTCATTCGCGTCGTTACGCATATGGTTATCGTGGCTGATTCATTTTCTTATATTAAATAACATGAATGTTTTAGTACTAATTTGTGATCGGCCTGATCGAATTGTGTTTTTTAAAAATAAACAAACAAGACTCAATATGAAAAAAAAATGTGATTTGTAAGATCCGTTACCTTACGGTTGATGAATAGGCACAACAGAATCAACGACTTTTACTTATTAAATTTAGAATTAGTAGATTTCTAGAAAATATTAAAACCACAATGTTTCTGCTCAAGAATCCACATAACAGTAGATTATTAGTATTTTCTCTTGCAAGATTTGGGTAGTTTTACATAAACTTGTATGGGTCATATAAGTTCTTGACGTCAAGGAACATAAATGAAATCTGATTTGTTTCAACATCAATATAAACATTCCTCTTTCAATCACGTAGACTTGTTAAGGATGTTAAACTTTGCTACTCATTTTACAAATAACAAGGAACCTAAATTTTTATGTTTGATTAGTAGAACATACATAAAGGTACAAAATAGGCTAAAAAAATCATAGGTTGCTGATATCTTTTTAGTCGTTTTCGAGATAATACTCGTTCAAAATTTAGCGGGACAAGGCTTTATCTGACTATTTCATAGGTTTATCACAAGACTTATTTTTGTTTGAAACCCTACGAAAAAATAACAAGAAATTTATAAAACTTTGTATATTAGCTCTTAATGACCCATTAAACCCTATTATATAAAGAAAATAGGGGGTTACTGGTTAAACACATTATCCCTATTTTAACGGTAAATTCCAGAGAATTCTAAAAATCTGACAGAAATCTCAAAAATAGACCAGCGATCATCTTTAAGTAAAAGAAAATACAACCGTTGAATTTATTTTCCATTATAATGACGGCGTTTATACGCAGATTCTAGGAATGCAAATTGATTAAATTTACTATTACATTCCGACATAAACACTTAAGAGGGACATTTTCAAAGCTTAATGAAAAACTATAAACCTTCCGCTCGAATGTAGCAATATTATGTCCGCTCCGGTCTATAAATGTTGTGTTAAAACTAAACTCTAATTCCAGAGAATGTGAGATATCAATTAAAATGAAGTAAAAATGACTCACCATTTCATCAAAAAAGTCTGTAAAAAGTCATGACCATTGCGATCTTCATTTTTCCGGTTTGTCTTCTTTGGTTTGTCTTTTCTCTTTTACACTTAGTTTCATTCTCCTAGGTTCGGTGATTTTGTAATTACCTTTTATTAAACTATTTCTCCACACAAAGAAAAATATTATCCGTTTTTAACATTCGAACAACTGTTTAATCTACGAACTTCCAAAAAAAAACAACTAACACTAGTGGCAAAATAAACGACTGTCTGTACCATACTCAGACATTCTGCAACTGATACTTAAAAATAATAACCGAAAAAGACTGTTTGCATTTGTCAGGGTTGGGACAGCAGTATCGACTGCATCAAACATATTTTATTTGCTTCTGTTCAACAATGACTGATCCAACTTTTTTCTAGTTGTGTCAGTCGTTTCGCAGCTTATTCAAGAAATTTTACGGAAGACATCATGCACTTATAGACAAATAAGGGATTTCGATCTCTCAGATGAGTGCAGATGTTGGTTTGTCATAGGGTGTTGTTTTGTCTTCCTTTACAGGATTTGACACGCTGAATGGACTTTTTTGACAACGCGACGGGTGTGCTATAGCAAGCAGGAACTGCTTACTCTTCCGGAGCACCTGAGTTCACTGTTGTTTCGACTGGAGTTCGCATTGTTGATTAATATTCAGTTATTTTGTGTTTCCATGTTTTACATGTTGTTTGTTTTTGTCCTGTTCCTGTTGGTGTTTGCTGGTTTTGTCTCTGCCCTTTCGGACTTTTGCTATTCGGATACCCCATTGGTACCTCTGCTTCTATGATACTTCTAATTAACAAGTCAACCATGTCAAAACATGCCACATATCTACAAATCTATGTATCAATAAAATGCAGTTGCACCAATAAAAACGTTGCAATGTTTGGCTTCCCTGTTTGAACGTTTTAAGTCTGAGTACTTTTCTTCAAATACTTTTAGTTTATGACCTCCCAATGATTTATTTGTGCTGATGCAGAGGGTACTTCTTTAAATAAGCATATACAGCATAATCCAAAAAAACCCTTTAATATTTTGAATTTTGAAACCATTGGTTCAATAAACATTAGAGGTCCCCAAAATGTAACCATGAGCATGGTCGTCAGACTTGACCGACACGATTTACCAAATTATATTTTTATTAATAATATTTGAATCCGATTGACGAAATTCTTAATTGTTTAAAACGCAAGGTTTTTTTCCATGTTACATTGCACATGGTCTATTTCATCGGTACTGTGTTGATTTAAACATTTTTAATAAGAAATGCTGCTTAAGGTAGATGGGGTGTCTAACAATTTATCCATAGAATTTTCTTAAATTTTGGCCACAGTTAGCTCTAGAATGGTACTTTAAATTTCGATAAAAAAATTAAAAGTTCACCAGAGGAATTTTTAAAGAAATGACTTAGAAAAATGCATGATTTTGGTACTTTTAATATAGGATCAATAGGGAAAATTCGAATTTTCCCATCTAAGAAATTCTACTCTATAGATTTTTCTAAAAAATTGCGAACATTTTTCTTTTGTATTCATTTTTAAATATACTAAATAAAAAAAAAAGTTCACCAGCAAAATTTATTGAAAAATTGAAAAATGTGTTTTTTTTCCTATTATTTCTATACAAATTATCTCCCCTTAAAAAGTACGGAAAAACATTGAAATTCACAAATAAGGTGGGTTTTATCCAATTTTTGTTGTAATTATACATTTTTATGTTTACCTAGCTGAATAGATATCAATTAGAATAGCTAGCATTATAAAATTAAAAGTTATGATAGATGTGCAAAAAGATGCTCAGTGATAGACACCCCATCTACCTTAAGACAGGTTACTCCTTGGAATATGCATACATAGCATAATCAAATTATCCATGTTTATATATTTCCAATCGTCAACTTTCCCTTCTTGTGTAGCAACATTCTGGCCACAAGCTTATGGAGTTTACGTATCTTAATTGATTCGTTACTCCAGAGCGTGCAGGACTAACATCGATTTCCTTAGCAGAGCGACACGTCTGACGCGAAAATTGCTCACACAGGGTTATGTTGCTCCTCGGTTGCTGTCTGGATCTTCACTCAAGAAATTTTACGGAAGACATCATGCACTTAAAGAAACATATGGGATTTCGATCTTTCAGATGAGTGCAGATGTTGGTTTGTCATAGGGTGTTGTTTTGTCTTCCTTAACCAGATTTGACACGCTGAATGGACTATTGGCAACGCGACGGGTGTGCTAAAGCAAGTAGGAACTGCTTACTCTTCCGGAGCACCTGAGTTCACTCTTGTTTCGACTGGAGTTCGCGTTGTTGATTGATATTCAGTTATTTTGTGTTTCCATGTTTTACATGTTGTCTGTTTATGTCCCGTTTCTGTTGGTGTTTACTGGTTTTGTCTCTGCCCTTTCGGACTTTTGATATTCGGATACCCCATTGGTACCTCTGCTTCTTATATACCACTTTGGAATTTTGTATTTGAAAGCAGAGACTTCATTGTCTCTTTGAAATTAGCTGGACTAAACTATGTAGTGCAAAATCAGTTTATCATAAGACAGTTAGCTTAAATTCCCTTTGTTTTATCACACTCATGAAAGAGGGTGTCACAGCCCTTTTGGTACGCGATATTCCGTGTTTATAAAGGGTATTCGGAACGCCAAGGTGTGGTACGCGGTACGCGATGTTCCGAATTTTTAGGCTTTTGGTACGCGTACGCCGTGATTGTTAGTTAGAGTATTCGGTATTCCATTCTTTTTACCGGTATGGGTAGGGACGGGAAATCCAGCCTCCTGCATTGGGATCCCACATGTCCTACTTTTACCGAAACCTGCAGCAGGGTTCTTTACCGTGCGAGGAACATGACATTTTTCCCAACACGGTGCACTACAATGGTTTGCGGTCAGGTTTTCCGCATTATCGCCAGATGACCCCGCATCTCACGATGTCAGGGCTGTCCCATTCAACAACCTCCCACCTGTGCGCAAAGCGGCCTGACCTAATGTCAGGTTTCTGGGCGCTCTTTAGTGGACTTTTACCGACAAGCTTAGCGCTGCTGAGGGCCTATTCGCAACCCGGAACCCGCACGGGTTGAATATTACATTTATAGTGGTTGTGATGGGAAGATCCACAGGTGCTTGAGTTTTGGTCATTAACATCTTCTAAAAGAATGAGCTTTTTGGAGATATAAATTTAACCCTGTAGGCAGTTGAAACGATGTCATATGTTGTGGATTGAAGGACGGAAATATGTCATTATAAGCTTGCGTAAAAAAATAGCGTAAAAAATATATATGTAACCAATTGCAAAGTCATGCTTACTTCGATGAGACCCTATAAATGACCAAACATTTAATTAAGCTTATTAAAAACATGTAAATATGACTAAGATTGTCGCTGAAATTTCCGATAGTTAAATTCAAAATTGATGAAAACACCAGGTTTCTTTCCTTGTAATGCACATGGTCGATATCCTCGGTGCTGGATTTGGCTTCCTTGTTCGAACGTTTTGGTTTTGAGTACTTTTCGTTTTCAACTGATTGGGATTTTGACCTTCCAATGTTTTGGTTTAAATGCTACTGATGAGAGGTTACTCCTTGAAATATCGATATAAAGCATATCCAAATTAACCGTTTATACCCGCGTTTTGGTATTGGTAATACAATAAACCAATTTGTTTCAATTATAAAAATTCAACATAAAATCAATACTACATGTATTATATCTAGTACGTTAAACACACAAAGAATATAAAAAACAGCAAGAACGATTCTGATACATTAGTATGCATGTACACATCATGTATGGGGAAACATAAGACGTAATACATAAACGTACACACTTGTTCAATTTAGAGTGCCTTTCCCTGACCAACAAACAAAGTTAAAAAAAAACGAAAATACGACAATCAATTTTGATACATGTACAAACATATTTTACATTATGCAATGACATAAATGCGGGCCTTTAAAAATATAAATGGAAATTAAAAGCAAAAACCAATGTACTATGCTTTATAGTTTCAAAATTTAAAATGAAGTCAAAGATTTTGTTGGTTTCACGAGTGATTACATGCAGTCAATAAATCTACTGTGAGTTGCTAAAATATATACAGTGTATCATTGCAGTTAAATATCTTTCATATATATTTCTTGGCACAAAAGAAAACATATTAAGATATTCTTTGTTAGTACATGTGTATGTTGATCAAATAAATTAATGCATTAAACATCCATTTTTTATTTTCATCGAAAATTATTTTCCATTTGGAGTTCGATATTACAACAATTTTATACTGACCACATCTCCTGATGGGTTACGTCAGATTGCGTACCTTTGATCATTTCATTCTGTAATTATTTGATTAACAATGAACTCGATTAAATGTCACTTGTATCACGTTACCTCAAAACAGTCCCTACCCATCACTTCTTTTTCCAGTGGCAGTCAAAACTCGCCTACCCAATTGGCCTTGTGTCCCCATTTCCTCCACTTCATCATCATTTCATGTTCATTGTATCACCACTTTCATGTTAATCTTAATGCTTAAAAAACAAAAATACACAAACACACACCATAGCAAAGCAAAGAAAAACCAAAACATACAAAAAACAAATCAAAACATTAACTAGAGGTTCCAAGGAGCCTGAATCCACCACTTGGTATTAAATAATACTTATAAGCTGGATATATAAAGGACTGCTAGTCTGCCTATAAAGAAAGGTCTTACAACTTACATTGACCAATACTTATATAATATGTTGATCTTTATATGCTTTATCATATGCAATTACTTTTCAATCTTGTGTAGTTTTTAAGACCTGTGGCTATATAAGTGCAAAATTTGAAAAAAAAAGGTAATAACATGGGCAATCACTCTTACGATGAACCTTTCTTAAAATTTCATGGCTGGTGCAATATTGCAACGACATAATGTTGAAGAAATTGAACTAAGTAACGCTGTGCCATTGAATTACGTTTACTTTGAAAATACCAACCAGTCAAAAGACATTCAACCAACAGAAAAGGATGGCTTAGAGCAGTAGATGAACGTAAACTGCGAGGGAAATATAAGGCTTGGAGTTACCAGCACGCAATTTTACAGGCTGCTGTGGCTGCTACTGATCTATGAGATAGCGATGATGCATGTAGAATCAATAAAGAAGTCGGTCAACAGCTTTGTTAGAAGATGGTTAGGGGTTGCACCAAGCTTTACATCAATTTGTTTATACAGTAAGACAGCACAGTTACAATTACCACTATCATCAGTAATTGAAGAGTTTAAAATAACAAAATGCAGGACAGTACTAACATTAAGGGACTCAAAAGACCAGAAAGTTCAAGAGGCAGGGGTACATGACAAGGTCTGCAGTAGCAGCAGTAGATCAGAGAGTATGCTAGAGCTAAGAGACAGGATCGCGGATCGGTAACACTTGTAGAGGGCGACAAGGAATTGGTACATCACACTTCCAACAATGGAATAAGGCAGGTAAGACAGAGAAAAGAAGCATGATTCAAGAAGAAGTGAGAAGAGAAGTCGAGGAAGCAAGGATATCACGTGCAGTAGAACTAGGAAAGCAAGGAGCTTGGACGAAATGGGAGCTACCACAACGCAAGATCACGTGGTCAGACCTCTGGAAGATGGACCAATTCAGAATATCTTTCCTGTTAAGATCAGTATATGACACTTTACCCTCACCAGCAAATCTTTTTCAGTGGGGACTCGCACAGGATCCAGCATGTAAGTTATGTGGGAAGAGAGGAACCATGACTCACATATAATCGGGATGTACATTGGCCTTGAAGCAAGGACGGTATAGATGGAGACATGACAGGGAATTAGAGAAGCTAGCAGACATAGTAGAGAAGGAAAGAACCAGGAAACGAACAACAAAGAAGAAGCAGGAAACAATACAGTTTGTCAAAGAAGGAGCTCAAACCCCAGCAAGGACCAACGCTGGACAGAAGCCATCGGTGTTCGACGCTGGTAGGGACTGGGAACTTAGATTGGACTTAAGAAGGATGCTTGTTTTCCCAGACATTGTTACAACAACTCTGAGACCATACATGGTTTTGTTGTCAACTCAGGTGAAGACTCTTATGGCAATAGAACTGACTGTACCATGGGAGGAAAACTGTGACGAAGCTAATGAGAGGAAATCACTGAAGTATGCAGATCTGATAGAAGAATGCAGACAAGACAGAAGGGTTGGAAGGTGTCACTGTTTCCAGTTGAGATTGGGTGCAGAAGGTTCCCGGCACAATCAGTGTGGACGTTGATGATAGCACTAGGAATAACATCATCATTACGGAAATACGCAGTGGGGCAGTTAGCTGAAGCAGCAGAGAATGCATCATGCTGGGTATGACGAAATGAGCTGAACTTGACGCCTGGAAGCGAGTAGTGGTTTGGCCACTATTACTGACCCACCAACTAGAGGATGTCATGGTTTAGGCTCGGTTAGGTTACTTTAGATCCTTGCTCGACCCATCGTCAAATTGACACAAGAGTTAACATATGTGTTGTTCCCGGGGAAATCAGTTCATGTTTGCTGCAACGATAACTCTTTATGTTACAAAATTATCTGTGTTCATGTTAGCCTAAGAAATCCTTGATATTTGAAAGACGTCATGATTTCGTAGGTAACGACAACCGAGGAACGACATAGTCCTGTGATTGCAATTTTTTGTTGAGGCTCTATCATATATGTAACGAGATTCCCACAAGTCCTGATACAACAAATCGGTTGTTGTAAGGGGTAAGAGAAGAAACGAGAGCATTACGATATCTTTATACTGAAGGTTGAAAGTAAACAAGCTTGCATTTTTTTTCGATTCTATTTAAAAAAAAAAATTAAAAAATGGAAAAGGTCTTACCGAGTAAGATAAAGATTCAATAATTTATGAATGGATATGTAGTAAATGAACATTAGACCATAACACATATGTTAACTCAATATGAAATTAATTTTTATGAGCTGTATGGCCATTTCGGAAAATTATTCCTCATCCGCAGCACTAGAACCCAAACATAGAAAATCCACCTTTACAAAAGATGTTAAGTTTTGTTACCTGGTCTATCCGCAAACGTTCTTCGAATTATACCGAAGGAATGATACCGATTTACCAACACCTATTTTTAACGATGTTCGTGGTCGTGTGGAATCTTCGATGGACTGGAGACAGACTGCTAGGCGACAGGTGCCACAGAGGTATGGGTTCGAACCCAGCTCACACCCGTTGGATTTTCCAATGTTATTTGCAGTACAAAGATTTTATGTCATACTGTAAAACTTAACACACGTTCCAGTTTGCAGCTGTACCCTACCATATCCTTTATCTAGTTCTTCAAATTCATTTCATACGGCATAAATATATTCCCCAAAACAATACCTCTTTTACGGTTTACATAAAACGTCATCAGGGAAATAGTTCACTGACTTTGTGTAACAATCCAAGTTTATCTGAACCGCAGTCCTGAGTCACGTATTCTAAACAAATTCGCTCTAAATAACCTGTAAACTCATACAATGCTTTCCTAAGCAAAAACAAATTAATGCGTAACAGGTTGAAAAATAAAGCTGACAACAAGAAAAACAACGCATGCTAATTAAAATATGTAAAAAAAACTTGTTAAATATTAGTTTACTAGTCGATCTATCCTATCGTCATTCCCTGAGCAACTCTCGAGAAAGATGAACGCTTCGTCAAAAAGAGTTTATTTCCATATTTGTTTGTTTGCATTTGTTGTGATAACATGTGAGTATATTTTTTCTTTTGTAATACACATTCTCTTTTTTTGCACACCTCAAAATGATGCTTTAAAAAACTCAGACCTGTTAAAACTTAGAGTAAGTGTTAAGACTTGAAGTAAATTGTCTTGCAGTCAGTTCTGGACCCAAATTCATAAAACATATCAAATTTGAAATTTCCTCAAATCTGCCCTCAACTCAAATATTGACCAATGAAATGGCAACAAATCTCAGCTGAGTAAGGATTTGAGGAAATCTCATATTTGAGAAGTTCTATGAAACTGGTGCCAGACGTGTTAAGATAATAATGTGGTGTCACAAGCTGATTAAACTTGGTAACAAATTTGTTTTGATGCGTCTGGTTTTGATGATCTAAATGTCTGCTTTAGAAAATTGTTAAAGTCACTAGTGATGATCCATTTCGTAGGTGCTGGTAATTGTTGTTTGTCCCATTCGATCCCGTACAGGGCCCAAATAGTGAATAGCCCCTCATTAGAGCCAAGTTGTCATTAGAGGCGACTAAGGGATTCTGACATCGGGTCAGTTAACAACGCCACAATAAGTGTACCCCAGGTGGCTGAATAGGGTGGCCCTCGTTCCATAGGGTTGTTAGGTCCATAATACGAAAACCCTGACCGATGACTATAGTGGACCAACATGTGTGGAGAGTGCAACGCTTCATGCACGAAAACGATCCTTTGGTGGACCGCCAAGTAGTGCACCACATAGGCTAAACTTTCCGCTCCTACCGACAACTCTCCTTTTCCTGTGAATATTCCAAAATTTTATCTTTGTTTCCCACCCCACCCATATTACTCTTCATCATCATCATCATCATCATCATCATCATTTCGTATTCATTTTATCATTCTTTCCATGCTCATTGCTCATGTTGCGACGGCGTAAAGCACAAACACACCCACTTCCCTTTTGAAAAAGACTGCATGATCTCATATGCGCAACTTTGATTATATACATGCCTTCAAGGTATTTTGATCCAATGCCGCTGTATAGAGGATACTCCTTGATATAGGAATGTAAATGTATTTAGCAGTTAGAAACTATATTTACAATTTAATTTAACACCACCTATATGATAGTTTGTATGCCCTAAGAACCAACCATATTTTCGCTCATTCATTGAAGACGAAAAATTCGTGAAAATAAACCGCCGCAAATGATATAAATTATCTTGTAATATAAATTGTCTATCACTTATTCGCGAAAATGAGCATTAAATGCTTTCCCTGCTACAAAAAAATAGGAAAAAACACGATTACAAGAAACGTATAACATCTGATCTCATTATCGAAGAAACAATCACCAATTCTAATTTTGTGCGTGCTAATCAATTTTCCCCGATACACTTGCCTTGAGTGTCGTAATATAACTATATAATGAAGTTGCCTTGTCACTTCATGAAGTAGAGCCAAAAATTACACTACGAGAAAAAAGTAGGGCGACCTTTTTTGAAACGCCTGTACACAAGCATGACCATTGCTATCCTCAATTATTTTTAGCTCACCTGACCCGAAGGGTCATGTGAGCTATTGTCATCGTAAGGCGTCCGTCGTCCGTCGTCTGTCGTCCGTCGTCCGTTAACTTTTCTTCAAAGATCTTCTTCTCTGAAACCACTGAAGGGATTGCATTGATACTTGGTATACTTGATCTTTAGGATGTCCTCTACCAAGTTTGTGAATTATGTACATGTTGACAATCCAACATGGCTGCCGTTGCTAAAAATAGAACAGGGGGTCAGACCATTTTTTTTGGCTTATAACTCGAAAAGTATAAGAGATAGAGAAAATCTGAAGCAACCTACCTTGTTCAGCATCAAAAGCTCTACAAAGCTCTCCATTGAGTCGAAGTTGTGAAACGACTCCTTATAGGAGTTATTGCCCTTTAATCATCAAAATTGACCATTTTTGCAGTTTTTGGACTATATCTTGAAAACTGTTAGAGGTAGAGAAAAAGTTAGCATTGCGGAATTGTTCAGCTCATTCAGATCTACAAAAATGATCCAGGGTCAAAATTGTCGGATCAGCCGTTTAAGAGTTATACCCCTCTAACTGTTTTTTCCATTAATTTACACTGATTTTCAAAAATCTTCTTCTCTGAAACCACTGAAGGGATTGCATTGATACTTGGTATACTTTATCTTAAGGATGTCCTCTACCAAGTTTGTGAATTATATACACGTCGACTAACCAACATGGCCGTTGTTGCTAAATATAGAACGGGGTCAGACCACTGTTTTTGGCTTATAACTCAAAAAGTATAAGAGATACAGAAAATCCGAAGCAATCTTTCATGTTCAGGGTCAAAAGCTATAAATCTCTACATCGAGTCAAAATTGTGAAACGACTTTCTATAGGAGTTATTGCTCTTTAATCGTCAAAATTGACCATTTTTGCAGTTTTTTGACAATATTTTGAAAACCGTTAGAACTAGAGGAAAAGTTAGCATTGCAGAATTGTTCAGCTTATTCAAATCTACAAAAATGATTTCAGGGTCAAAATTGTCACATCAGCCGTTTAAGAGTTATTCCCCTTTAACTGTTTTTTTCCATTAATTTACACTGATTTTCAAAAATCTTCTTCTCTGAAACCACCAAAGGGATTGCTTTGAATCTTGGTACACTTGATCTTTAGGATGTCCTCTACCAAGTTTGTGAATTATATACACATCAACCAACCAACATGGCCGCCATTGCTATAATAGAACAGGGGGGTCAGACCGTTGTTTTTGGCTTATAACTCGAAAAGTATAAGAGATAGAGAAAATCCGAAGCAACTTTTTTTGTTCAGCATCAAAAGGTCCTTACAGGAGTTATCGCCCTTTAACTGTTTTTTTTTTCTATTAATTTTAACTGATTTCCAAAAATCTTCTCTGAAACCACTGAAAGGATTCTTTTGCAACTTTGTATACTTGAAAGTTTGTGAAATTTATTCAAACTTTGACATAAGAGATCAGGTGAGCGATTCAGGCTCCTGGAAGCCTCTAGTTATTTTTGCTTTGCTTTATAATTATTTGTCTTTTGTTCTTTATCTTGATCAAGTTATCAGTATTTCTTCTATTTTTTCTTAGCCATTTCGATTTGTATGTCATACGAATCTGAAAATATAAAAAAAGAGAACCGAATCGAATTTATAAACTCAACGAGAATGATGATATACTTTGACCACTTAAATATTAAATCTAGCAGTACATATATTTTCTTTCTTCTTTAGGTAACGCTCTCGGTCATCACCATTGCCAGTATATCGAGAACAGACGGTACGACGACGGCGAAACCATTTATGAATATAGCTGTCAAAATACTTCGGAAGTAAAGTTGTACAACCATGACGGTGAATTTATTGGCAAGGACATTTGTATACAACGTGCAGGACCATTTACAGTCTACATGTAAGTGCTTTAGGCCATAAAAACGTCAGTTGTACTCCTTTTCACTTACTTCACCGTCAGTTATATTCACGATATCCTTTTACTGAACAATTCTCGATTTGGTGACTTTCTCCATCTCATATATCTTCAGGGACTTGAGATAAATGATACAACTGATTCTAGGAAGTCTGTGTCATATTTTCAAGGAAAACTTTCAACAAAAGTTTTGACAAACGGGATGACTTCAACTTTCCAATTGTCAACTTGTTCTTCTTTTGCAGCAACATTCCGTCCACTCCAGCTTTATATGGAGTTCATGTATCACAATTGAGTCGTTGCTCCAGATCTATAGCTTGTGGGATTACATCGATTTCCTTGGCATAGCGAAACGTTTGACACAAAAATTGCTAACACAAGATATTGTTGCTCTTCACTCAAGAAACTATGCACTCGTAGACAAATTCTGTCTCGCAGATGAGTTCAAATGTTACTTTTTCATAGAGTTTTGTTTTCTCTTCCTTTCCCGATTTGACACACTGAATTAAAAATTAGCAGTGCGACGGGTCTTCTATAACAGGCAAGAACTGCTAACTCTTCCGGAGCACCTGGGTTCACTCTTGTTACAACTTGAGTTGGCCTTGTTGGTATCTGTTCGGTTTATTTTGTGTTTTTTATGTTTTGAATTTCCTAGTGCTGTTCTTGGTCGTGTTAGCTGGTTTTGTCGTTTCCTTTTTGGACTTTTGACACTAGATTGCCCAATTGGTGCATCTTTGCTTCTCTCATAAGTTAGTGTGAAGTTGTAAGGTCGCTTTGGACGCAGATATACCACACTACTCAAATGTACTCATTAGGATTGAGTCTTTTAGTTTAACGCCAAATTGGCACATGGGGAACAGAGCTGCAAAATCCCATGTCGATACATAAAGAAAAATGGGGGAGGTAACTGACGTACCGGAGTACACACAGTTTATTTGTTATTCCAAACGTCTGACACGAACATGTGTAACACAGTGCTGTCTTTACGCAATGACATTTCATAAGAAATGTGCTCTTAGACAAAAAAAAAACGTGAAGTGTGTGTTGAAACAATCGGAAACTGCTTACTCTTCCAAGGAATTCGCATTGCTTTCAGATGCAGTCAGATGATCTTTTAATATAAAGAGACCGATTTCGGTGTTGCCTTTTTAGACTTCTGAAAATCAAATGTTCATTTTGTGCTTTTATATGAATGACAGGATCGTCAGGCCATATTGAGGAAAACCTGACTAAACCATAATGGTACACCGTGTTGGAAAAAATATCACGTTCCTTGCAGCTTTAAGTCTCGATGAGAGTAGGGCACATAGGGCCCAATGCAGGAGGCTAAATCGTCTAATCCTACCCGTCCGTCCATTTTCAAGTGCCAGTCAAAACTTCCCTACCCTTATGGTCCATAGTCTCTATTTTCTCCGCTTCATATTCATTGTTGTTATCTTATCTTCCCTTCCATGTCCCCCCCCGGATATAGTCGAATTTTGAGAAAAAACAATAATTAACTAACTTATTTTTTTAGCTTTATTGAATACATTTATCGGTTTTTATCGAATTGTTATTGTACACACATAGAAATAAAATGTATTTTTGATTAAATTAAACACTAGGTAAAATAAAGATATGTTTTGAGGATGATCGCTAGTCAGTTTGAGAATAACAAGGCATCTCAATTTATACATGTACATAAACTTGATGAATAGGCCATTGGTAAAGGTGATAATAAAGCTTAAAAAATCATAGGTTGCCAAACTCGTTTTTGAGAAGTAAGAGTTCCAAATTTGGCGGGAAAGTCTTTCTCTGACATTTTTTTATAGGATTAGCATTAGATTTGTTTAGTGTAAAAACCCATGTCATAATATAAATAAATTTAAAAAGAATGACATAATAAACACTTTTTTTAAGAAGAAAAAAAGGAGGTTAACTTGCTAAAATATATCCCTATTTTAATGTTAAACTCCAGAGGATTCCGAAAATCTGACAAAAATCTAAAAAAATTGGACAGCGATCATCCTTAAAAGGGAAGGCAAACAAAAGAATCATTTATAATGACAAGTCAGAAATGGGCAAGACAAAACCAGTTTCCACACAAAAGCAAACAAACAAAAAAGGAATGCACCACAAAAGTTCTTTAATCAACGTGCTTTCAAGTCGACACGAGAAATATACGATCAGAAAACTATACTGGTACCATTATGTTACCTCTTTTTTAGACGTGAGCCTTTGGGACTGTACTCCTGTTTCATAGATCCTGTTGTTGATAAGAGCGGACAAATTTCTAAGGGTTTCGGTACCGATTTTAGTAAGTAATTAAAGTAGCATAATTATCAATTGATATCCAATTTACAATAGAAAAAATGAGATGTGGAATAAGTGTAGGCGACACAACGTAAATTTAAAACATCCTCCAATGTTACCAGCGGTCGCTGCTCGCTGTTTTTCAATTGGCCCTTGGATTGAAAATAAACTACATATGATTCAAGCCCAGTCCTAAAGTGCAATAAAAGACCCTCTTCTTGACAAAAACACAATTAACGTAAATTCGACTAAATACAAACATAAGCATTAATAAAGATTCCTGGCTTAGGACAGGCATATTAAAAATGTGGCTTCTGTAAAAAAACCTTCTTTCTTACTTGTTTTTCTAGCCCCCGAAGGATCATGTTAGCTATTGTCATCGTTTAGAGTCCGTCGTCCGTCCGTCCGTTAACTTTTCCTCAAACATCTTCTTCTCTAAAACCACTGATGGGATTGCTTTAAAACTTTGTAAACTTGATCTTTAGTATGTTCTCTACCAAGTTTGTGAAGTTTATGAACGTCGAACAACCAACATGGCCGCCGTTACTAAAAATAGAACAGGGGGGTTCAGACCATAGTTTTTAGCTTATAGCTCAAAAAGTATAAGAGATAAAGAAAATCCGAAGCAACCTGCCTTCTTCAGCATCGAAAGCTCTTCAAAACTCTCCATTCAGTCAAAGTTGAGGGACGACTCCTTATAGAAGTTTTTTTTCCCTTTAATCGTCAAAATTGGCCATTTTCACAGTTTTTGGAATTTATTTTGAAAATTGTAAGTGCTAGAGGAAAAGTTAGCATTGTAAAATTGTTCAGCTCATTTGATCTACAAAAATGATTGAGGGTCAAAATTGTCAGATCAACCGTTTAAGAGTTATCCCCCTTTGCCTGATTTTTCTTTCAATTTTAACTGATTTTTAAAAATCGTCTTCTCCGAAACCACTGGTGAAATTGCTTTGAAACTTTGTACACTTGATCTTTAAAATGTCCTCTACCAAGTTTGTGAAATTTGTGAACGTCAACTAACCAACATGGCCGCTGTAATTTAAAATAGAACAGGGGGGTCAGACAATAGTTTTTAGGTTATAGCTCAAAATTATAAGAGATAAAGAAAATCCGAAGCAACCTTCCTTCTTCAGCATCAAAAGCTCTACAAAACTCTCTATTGAGTCAAAGTTGTGGGACGACTCCATATAGGAGTATATATTCCCCTTAATCGTCATACTGTAATTGACCATTTTCACAGTTTTTGGACCTATTTTGAAAACTGTAAGTGCTAGAGGAAAAGTTAACATTGCAAAATTGTTCAACTCATTGAGATCTACAAAAAATGATTTCAAGATCAAAATTGTCAGACCAACCGTTTAAGAGTTATCCACCTTTAACTGTTTTTTTTTCTATCAATTTTAACTGATTGTTAAAAATCTTCTTCTCTTAAACAACTAAAGGGATTGCCTTCAAACTTTGTCCACATGAGCTTTAGGATGTCTTCTAGTAAGTTTGTGAAATTTGTTTATGTCGACTAACCAAAATGGCCGCCGTTGCTAAAAATAGAACAGGGGGAGGTAAACCATAGTTTTTGGCTTATAGCTCAAAAGTAAGAGATAGAAATCTGAAAAAACCTACACTCTTCAGCATCAACAGCTCTACAAAACTCACCATTGAGTCGTAGTTGTGGGACGACTCCTTATTGGAGTTATTTCCCCTTAATTATCAAAACTGACCATTTTCACAGTTTCTGAACTATATCTTAAAAACTGTAAGAGGAAAAGTTAGCATTGCAAAATTGTCCAGTTAATTGAGATCTACGAAAATGAATCCAGGGTCAAAACTGTCAGATCAACCTTGTTAGAGTTATCCCCCTTTTAACTTTTTTTTTCAAATGGAAAGCTTTGTAACTTTGTATTCTTGATCTAGAGAATGTTTTCTATCCTAACTTGTTTCTTTAATGTTACTTAGCAAGTACGTGTAAACCATGTTGCACACAAGGTAAGAGGCTTTAACATAAGAGATCAGGTGAGCGATTCAGGCTCCTGGGAGCCCCTTGTTCACAATGTTGTTTCGGATGATCCAATGTAAAGCGTCAAAAATAAACTTTAATGTTGCTCGAGGCAATTAAGCTGAGCATCTTTTCGCACATACTGATATTTTCTATAAAATTGAATAAACTTACTGAACTTGGCAAACAAAAATGATATCCCGGTATTTTAATATTTTTTTTCAAATTCGGAGCAATTGTAACAAAAAAATGGGATTTTGATCATTTTCAGAATTTTCCCGTACTAAAATATATTACATGAGTAGGGAAATTTTCAATTTTTGTATGGATATGTTGAAAAACATGAACATGACCCTAAATTTGTGTCATGCAATTTTAAAGAGCTTCAAAAAAGGGACTTTTCTCCAAATATTGAGCTGATTCTGTAGTCGGAATTTTTCTTTACGTTTCTCTTTAGCTTTTCTTCCTATATATTCTATATAAACGCATTGAAACTTTGTTTTTTTAGAAAGCTAATAGCGCTCTTAAATGAATGGTGGCCCCTCTCTTTTTATTTGATATTTCTTTCTATCGTTAAGGTCTATCAATGAATGTGAAAAAAGTGAAAAAAAAATCTATAGTATAATTATAATAGCCGCCAAGACACCTTAACGGTCAAGTTCTAAATAAATAGTTGCATATACCATGTAAACGTATATATTCTCTTGACTTTTCAACAGGACATTACGAGAGTGAACCTGATGTCTGCACGGTTTGTTCTGGTGAATTCTTTGAGGGAACTTTTGTTGGTATGTCGAATACATGTACTTATGCCTATTATTAATATGAGGTTAAGATTCTATCAAAAACATGCCTTGGTATAATTCACTGTGCATATACACGATCCACTATTTGAGTATGTACATTAGTTTAAATTTAAAAACATACTCGTAAAAATGTTACAAAATTTCGAAGGCGTTTACTGAAGAAGCAAATGGTATCTAAAAGGGGCATTTGAAAATCGAAAGGACAACACAGCCAGAAGCCATAAAAAACCAACACGATGAAACGCTTAACAAAATACTCACAACAGAAAAAGCATAAAGTGTAATCACTGACGCAGCAAGTCGAACCATAGGATCAGCTGTTCCTCTGTGTGATAACACGTATAGCCCCTATCGATGAATTTTGTGAAAGTCGCATCGGTGATGAACGGCTTTGTAACCACTCTTCTTAAAACCCATCATCTGTTGTCAGGTTACATTGTATGTATCACACATTGTAGTCTTAGATTAGAGGCTTAAGCCAGAAATTTACAAGCCAGTGGAGAAATAACACGAAAACAGTTCAAAAATGTATCTTAATTTTGTACAATGCATTTTAATAAAATGTAATAATTCAATACTTCGATCTTATTTTAGCCCACGAAAAGCTCTGTAAGTAGAGATTTATAAAAAACAAAAGTTAAGCAGAATCTATAATGAAAACAAAAAACATTGGCAGATATTTAACTTTAATGTCGTTTAAAGTGTCCATTTAAAAGAAAGAAAGCAACATATTTGACTACATTGAGTGCATGTGATATTAACACTACTTTATATGTAAAAAATAGAAGACGTTTAAAGAAAATAGCGTAATTGACAAAACTAACTAAGCAAAGTTCATTTGCATAAATCTTTAGTCGCACAGAGGCCTCTTAAACGGGCGTCAATTTAAAGCAACTACGCACTGTACAACCGAAATCAAAATTATGCTAAATTCAATACGACCGATCCCGATAACTTTGTATATTTCTAATTTTTCTCGTAACCTGTTAGTTTCACAAGGAGTACATTGTACCTTTAGCGTACATTAATTCCAGCTGGCTGTTTTCCAATTACCAACATTTCACACAGTTTGGGTCGCTAACGCAATTATTACACATCACCTAATCTTCTATGAAAACAAACTTCTACATTTTTGGGTAAAATTCAGTCATTGTCCAGACCAAAGCGTTTTCAATAAATTAAGATCATTAAAGATGATATAATTCTTCCAGACAATAGATCAATCGATGAATTAATCATGATTCTTTTTTAGGGGAGAAAGCCTCCAGAAGTAAGTATGCCATTATCGGTCATGCATTTTACACTGTGAACTATGTGCGACACGAAAAATGCACTTTTGCCATTGGACATACATGTATTTGACATACTCAAATATCGGTTGATGCTATTCTGATATATTGTTAAATTGTATCAACTTGATCTTTTACGCCCAATTTTATATCAGGAACTGTAACTTTTGAAGACCAGAAGAAAAGGTGAGAAATGGGTAGGGAATATTTAGCTAATTTTGTGCACTACTTGGCGGTTTTATAAAAGATCGGTCGTACTCGTACAAATTAAATTTGCTGATAATAATCATGATACGAAGTAATTCTCTCTTATCTTACCTTTTACCAGTGTCATAGATTACAATGGGCTGTAATTGTTTATGGTAAATATAGAAAATATATATAAAGTAAATACGAAATACCGATCATCTAAACATTTATATATTGAAACATTTTGTATGACTACATGTTAAATGTTGTTTGTCTACTTTTAAACTTTTTGATCTTATATATCAACTTTTAGGTTCCTAAACGCAGACAGAAATTTCACCTACAGACATTTTCATCTAAATATGAACTTAATTTCTAAACTGTAATTGCATGTAGAGATAATAAGAAATTCAAGAATCAAAGATCATATTTCACACATTGACAAAACGTATAAATATTTAAATATTAATGGATTAATAGATTTCGTTTGAATGCATCTACGTTAAAACGTTTAAGCATAATAAAAATGTACATCAATTTTATATATGATTTAAAATAATTTGTTTTTTGTATTTCATAATTACAAGTTACAAAGCGTAATTGTCTGACTAAAGCTATTTAATAATTATTTTTCTTGTAGTCCCATATCCGCGTAAGTATAAACATACTCATTTTTGATTTTATTGTTGATTTTTTAGCCCGCCTCGATTTGTCGGGGGCAATAAGTTTTACCCATGTTCGTCTTTACGTTCAAAGTCATTACCACTTTCTCCGGTTTCTTGTGTCTTGTTCTTTCTTTTTTTTATGTTTAAAAGTAAACATTCATTAAGTTAATAGGGTTAATTAAAAAAAAATATGTAAACTCTGGCAAAAAAAATAGAAATGTTCAGGGGTATTCAAATATCGGTAGTCTTAATAGCATAAGAAAAAAAATGTTGACCTAAAGACACGACAAATAAAATAAAAACAAGCCAAAAAGAAAACAAACTTTTATTTTTTTCTTCATTTTGTCAAGTTTTATGTGAATTTAGCTACCTCTATACCTCGGGTGTGCTATAGCAAGCAGGAACTGCTTACTCCTCCGGAGCACCTGAGTTCACTCTTGTTTCGACTGGAGTTCGCGTTGTTGATTGATATTCAGTTGTTTTGTGTTTCCATGTTTTACATGTTGTCTGTTTTTGTCCTGTTCTTGTTGGTGTTTACTGGTTTTGTCTCTGCCCTTTCGGACTTTTGACATTCGGATACCCCATTGGTACCTCTGCTTCTTTGTTGTTGTTAACTTGGTTTTTTTTCTATTCATGTCTATAAATTATGCTATGTATAGCATAATCAATATTGTTTACAGTGTGATTTTATAAAATAATAAGCAATAAATCTTGCCTTATTCTAAATTTATAGTTTTTTTTCTTTTTCAACAGCAATGCCGTGTAACAGACCATCGTTCTGTCCTGATACTGATGATCCTTTAGATAAACGATGTATCGGTGGTGAATACAGGTTCTTTTCAAATCGTGAAAACTGCTGCAAGGACGGAAAGAGAAGAAGGCGTAAAAGTCATTCGCGCCGTTACAGATATGGTTATCGTGGCTGATTATTGTCTTGAATTAAATAAAATGCCGTTCATTAATCGAACGGTAAATAACTGATTGACTATACTATTAAAGAGCCTACATCCTAATTAATAAACAATTGTCCATATAGTTATCAAATCTCTACCAAGTCAGGACCATTGAGATCTTCACTTTCTCCGGTACGGACTCCGGTATACCATATAACCATATAGCTACCATATCTCTACTAAGTCAGGACCATTGTGATCTTCAATTTCTCCAGTATGCCTTTTTGTTTGGTCTTTTTTCTTGGTATTTTAGATTGACCCTCCATGTTGGGAAATTGTGTTATTACCTTTATTCAAAAAGTTTTGACCAAAGTCCTTCTTCAGTTTTCTTCCTTTCATATCTTTCTATATCTTGCTGTCTGCTCTCAACTTTAAAATGTTATATTATTATACCTGAACACAATGAATTTATATGTTCTCGATGAACATGTATGGTACAAGGAATTCAGTAGTCAGACTTTTGTCTTACAGGTTTAAATGAATTAGTAATGCTACGATCTGTTTAATTAATATAAAAAAACCGCCAATGTTTCTTTCCTTTCAATGCAATGAATGCAGTCACCCTCAGTTTCTATGAGGACAATAACCATGAAGAGGATGATAAAATGGACATGAAATGATGATGATAAAATATCGATGGATTGGGAAAAATAAACGAACATAACAGAAGAACACTGGAATAGGGGAAAGATGGGTAAGTGCAGATAATTTAACCTATGTGGTACACTTTCGGGGGTACTCTTCACATGGGATCTTTGACGAGCATAAAGCCTGACACTCCATACACGTTGGTCCATTATGGTCAGCGGAAAAGTTTTCCATAAAATTTACCCAACCACCCTTGTGGACGAGAGCCAACCGTTTTAGCCACCTAAGTTACACAGCCAAGTCGCCTTGTGGACTAAGCACTCATCCGATATCAGTATTTCAAGACACTAGATGCCTGTTACAACAAGCTAGGCTCTGCATTGGGCCTCCTTGTCACCCGACCTCGCCACGCACAAAGACAAGACAATCATGAAAGCAACTATTTTATCGAGTGTAATAAGCCCATTACCTTGATAAGTGCTCTGCGCATGATCATTTTATCATTGCTGGTTTAATTTTAACATTCGAATTGTACTATAAGGAATATGGAGTAAAAATGCATCTCGCAAAATCTAAATTGTTGCAATTGATTTATATTAGTTTGCCTTATGTGGTAATGTTTTGTTGTTACTTTCGTCCTTCTTCATGTCTGTAAATAAATTTCGAGCTTGAAATTCAACATATAACAAGAGTTAACACTAAAGTATGTCTCGCCCGCCGGAACCATCAGAAACAAATATTTTTTCTTACTTTCACTATATTTTGAATTTACATGGAGTTTCAGTTTCTGGGATCAAAAGATATATAAAACTTAATCATTGCTAATATATGAAATTAAAATAATCAAAGTCACCCAACCGGAAAATCAAAGTCAAGGTCAAAAGATGGTGATGTAACTGTGCTAAGCTAATACTTGGGCATATGCACACCAAGTTTCATCAACCTAGGACTTATAGTTCTTGAGATATGGAGGTGCTCCCAAAACTTTTCCATTGCTATTATATGTATTGCAAATTGTCAAAGTCACTTAACTGGAAAATAAAGCGGAAAGTCAAAAGATGGGGGATGCATCTGTGCTAATCTACTACTAGGGCATATGCATACCAAGTTTCATCAACCTAGGACCTATAGTTCTTGAGATATGGAGGTGCTCGCAAAACTTTTCCATTGCTATTCTATGTATTGAAATTGTCAAAGTCACTCAACCGGAAAATGAAGGTAAAGGTCAAAAGATGGGTATGCAACTGTGCTAAGCTACTACTGGGGAAAATGCATACCAAATTCCATCAACCTAGGACCTTTATTACTTGAGATATGGAGGTGCTCGCAAAACTTTTCCATTGCTATTCTATGTATTGAAATTGTCAAAGTCACTCAACCGGAAAATCAAGGTCAAGGTCAAAAGATGGGGATGCAACTGTGCTAGACAACTGCTGGGACATATGCCTACCAAGTTTAATCAACCCAGGACCTATAGTTCTTGAGATATGGAGGTGCTCATAAAAATATTCCAAAAACGTAACAGCGCCGTCGCCGCCGCCGCCGGTACAGTAACACCTATGTCCCGTTCTGCTTCGCAGGCAAGACAAAAATGAGTGAGAGAGTTGGTGTTTTTCATCCTAGCAACGCTATAAAGGTTAAAAAGGGTAATGAACACGGAAAAGGTGATAAAATTAACCTGAAATGAATATGATGATGAGAAATATAAGGGTAAGATGGAAAACAACGAAATAATTTGAAGACCAATCGAAAAGGAGAGAAGTGGGTAGGGGCAAAAAAATTAGCCCGTTGGATGCAGTAATCTACAGTGATTGAGTTAGTGTTTTACACACCTTGCGATACTACATGCATACATTTTAAGTGAGGGCAATCAGCATGAAAAGGATAATAAACTGAACCTGAAATGCAGATGAGAAAATGTGGGAGTGAATGAGTGAGTTGGTGTTTTACGCCCGTGCTACGCTATATAGGTTATTTACAGGCGATGAACATGAGAAGGATGATAAAATGAACATGAAATTATGATGATAAATGAAATATGGGGGTGGGGTGGGACACAAAGGACCAGTGAATTTTGAAGAACCACAGGAAAAGGGGAGAGGTGGGTAGTGGCGGAAAATTTAGCCTATTTGGTGCACTACTTGGCGGTCCACAAAGGGGTCTTTTACGTGCATGAAGCGTGGCACTCTCCACACACTTTTGCCCACTATGGTCGGCGGTCAGTGTTTCCGTATTATAGACCTGACAACCCCCGCGGACGAGGGCCAACCTATTCAACAAACTAGGGTACACACTTGGTCGCTCTGTGGGCTGAGCACTGACCTGACGTGAAAATGGGATAAGGTGTAAAAAAAGGAACTGAACATTTGATAACCACAAGAAAAGAAGAGAGGTAGGTATGAGCAGAAAACTTGGCCAATGTGGTGCAAGGGTATTTTACGGGCATGAAACTTTGCACTCTTTACAGTCGTTGGCAAGTGGTCAGGGTTTCCGTAATATAGACCTGACGACCCCCGCGGACTATAGCCACCCTATTTAGCCACCTAGGGTACACTCTTGCTCGCAATAACCCGATGTGAGAATCCCAAGATCCTTAGTTAACTTTTACGACAAGCTAGGCTCTGATGTGTTCCTAGTCGCCTCTATGTATCCGCATGGTACCACTTATCTACAAAGGGCCATTTTACGTTGAAGCGTTATAAATGTTTTTTTTTTATTTAAAACTAGAATACTGACAAAGTCAGAAAGGGCCCCGCGGCAAAATATCTAAGTGTTTTCAAAATCATACGAACTTTAATTATAACCACTAAGGCATGTTCCATGGAATGCATATGAAACTAGAGATCTGTATTGTTAATAGCCTTTGAGTTTTATTGTTCACAAAGTCCAATTCTCAAAATCTGTGATTTTCGATAAAAAATGAAGTTTTTTCCAAAAATATTAATCAGATTTGCACGAAATTTTAATATGCAAATTAGGACATGCTACTTAGCAGCTGAACAAAGTTTCAGAACTGTTTCGTTAACAGTTTTTGAGTTTTAGTGTTCACAAAGTCCAATTCTCAAAATCTGTGATTTTCGTTAAAAAATTAAGTTTTTTCCAAAAATATTAATCAGATTTGCACGAAATTTTAATATGCACATCATGACATGCTACTTAGCAGCTGTGCAAAGTTTCAGAACTGTATTGTTAACAGTTTTGGAGTTTTAGTGTTCACAAAGTCCAATTCTCAAAATCTGTGATTTTCGTTAAAAAATTGAGTTTTTTCCAAAAATATTAATCAGATTTGCACGAAATTTTAATATGCACATCATGACATGCTATTTAGCAGCTGTGCAAAGTTTCAGAACTGTATTGTTAACAGTTTTGGAGTTTTAGTGTTCACAAAGTCCAATTCTCAAAATCTGTGATTTTCGTTAAAAAATGGAGTTTTTTCCAAAAAAATATTAATCAGATTTGCACGAAATTTTAATATGCACATCATGACATGCTACTTAGCAGCTGTGCAAAGTTTCAGAACTGTATTGTTAACAGTTTTGGAGTTTTAGTGTTCACAAAGTCCAATTCTCAAAATCTGTGATTTTCGATAAAAAATGAAGATTTTTTACAAAATTTTTAATCAGATTTGCACAAAATTTTAATATGCACATCATGACATGCTACTTAGCAGCTGTGCAAAGTTTCAGAACTGTGGTGTTAATAGTTTTTGAGTTTTGGTGTTCACAAGAATTGTTGACGGACGGACAGACGGACAGACAGACGGACGGACAAAGTGAAAACTATAGGGCGTCCGCATCTTCGATGCGGGGCCCTAATAATCCTTACCCACCCTATCTCTGTAAAGCTCAATTGATCGGTTGTTCTGTCGTATTCAGCTATGAAACCATTGGACCGGATTTTAAGTTAAAGTTCAATTTCTGGATTTTGTTGTTCAATAAGGCTTTATCAAATTCTAGAAAAGTTTTCCGGTTTTTGTCTTTTTTCTTGGACGTTGAGATTGAACCTCCAAGTTCGGTGATATTGATATTACCTTTATCGCTGTCTTCTCTATGGATATTGTAGACATACGATGTAGTAGTCATTGCATTTTGAATTATCGATGAATTTCTCCGTCTCTTTGAAGGTGTATGTGAATTTCTTATCTATGCCCATGGCTTGGGATTTCGGGATCATAATTTTTCGCAGTATTGGATAAACCTAATAGAAGACAGCCATCTCTAAGACCCTCGTAAGTGGAAGTCTGTACTTCGGAGACCAATATGGACTTTGTATTTCTCTTTGACACATGTGGTCAATGGAGGATGGACTCAAAATATATATCAGTGATTTTAAAGTTCAAAGGGCCATAACACCTGTAAAAAATTGCAGACCAGAACGAAACTGTACCTGGATCTGTAACATACGGTTAGGTCACATACCAAAAACCAGATCGATCATTATCTTCAAGCGTTTAGAAAAAAGTGCGTAAAACTAAACATTCAGTTAATTTACAAAGTTTCAAGGGCCATTACTCCTGTAAAATTTGCGGACCGAAGCAAACTTCAACTTCATCTGTTACTCATTATACTCGACTAACATACAAAATATCAGCCCAATATCTGAAAGCGTATGAACAAAAGTGTGGAAAACTGATTTTGTTACGGACGGACACACATACTGGTTACTATATAACGACCGCAAAGTCCCGGTGCCCTAATTTCATACAGGTAAAGATGTCCAGTTTTTTGGAAATAACAGGTTTGTTATACTAAAATAAGGGAAAAAAGGTTCATTCTCATTTATCCAACTTTTTAAAAAAATGGTAGTACAAAGGAGATTTAATTGGGGCCTGTGTCATGTGTGACCTCAATTTTTACCCAGAAATATTTGCCTGGAATTTTTCTCTGGTTTATTCTTTGTTTCATTCTTTTGGTTTGTTGTTTTATTTATTTTTTTCTTTGCATGATTTCTTTGTTTGTTTGTTTGTTTCCTTTTTTCTGTTTTATTTTTTGTTTCCTTTCTTTTTTATTATTAAATTCCGATCATTTGACATGAAAAGAAAAGCAAATATTCTTATAAATAGATAAGTTGTTTAACAGTATCTTCTGTGTTTCATCATCCCATTCTCTGGTACGGAACTGTACAATCTCATTCTCGTAGAGTGTTGGTATAGGGTCAAAACAGTTGCGGACTTTCTCCTTGATGTAAGCCATGAAGAGTTTGGACTTGATATTAGCATCTGATGGTGGGTGGTTATGGTTTTTAGGGAAGCTGGTCAGTATGTTGTCTCTTGTATTTGCAGTTCCTGGACAGTCTCTCTCAGTACATTTCCAGTAGACAAGTTCAGAGTCTCGGCCTCTCTTTCTGGTTTTAACACAATATATGTAGCCAGCAACAGCAAGATAATGACCACGAGCATGAGGAATCAACTGTACTCTTACTTTTTTTTTTTTAGCACTCAGATACATACTTCAAATAAAGTTTTTGATAGGCCAAAGTCATACATATATTTGCACATTAAAATGTTTTATCCCCAGAGACTTTTGATGTGCATTTCCCGCACTTCCCTAGCTATTCCAACCTCAAGAGCCCTTACTTCTAAAGAAAGAGATAGGGTTGTTAATACAGTTGTGCTAGCAGACTGCAAAGATGAGAGAATAAGAAAGAAGTAAAGTGACAATACATATACAAAAACAAAAACATTAACAAAACAATACATATAACAAACAAAAAGGGGGAGGGGTGTTAAGCCAAAATGATTAATTTTGGGCGTCCACAGACCAATCCAAACTCACAAATAAGGATATACGGCTGGGACTAATATCATCATCGTGCTCTTTTTTAAATGTTTTTATTTATAACTGAAATGAAAGTAATGTTAATGTTACATCAATACATAAAGGGACAAGACACACACACATTACAATACAGCTTATACATATACAGAGATACATATAGTAGGAAAATATGAAAACTAAACATAAATAATTAATTTAGAATAAAGAAATGATGAAAATTAAATGTTATTTTAGTATGTTGTTTTAAAAACAGATTTTAACCATTTGACAAAAGCAGAGCACAATTGTTTAGTATAATCTTGACCGTAATGTGCTTATCGGGCCGTTATACATGGGATTGATAGTGATGACCTGCCGCAACTTCAGAGGTCCCGGACATGAGCTGCGGCACGTCAACTCTAGCAGCAATCCCGATGCAAACAAAGCACACGGTTAGCTTGCCTTAAAATGACAGACTTCCAAGGAGAAAAGGAAAATAAGCAGAAAGCTTTACTTTTGTTTTACAGAGAGCCTTTTACTTGGATATTAGAATTTGAGAAAATACAGAAAGTTACAGACTAAACAATCAAAATCAAACATCATTTCTATTTACTATAAATTATTTAGTCTTCTGTATCTTCTCTCGTGTCTGAAAAATAAAGAAACAAGAATGTTATGTAAATTCGATGTATCAGATATGTGTCGGATATACCAAATGGTTGATATATAACCATATATGTAAGGATAAAATTTTGTTTCAATGTTCAAAAGAATAATGTTTTCTACTGTAAAAGAAAAACTGTCAATTTGAAAATCCAATTTAATAATATCAGATACAAGGTCTCTAAAGGGTTTGAAAGTTGGACAGTGCAGAAACAAATGCTTATCCGTCTCTATGTGGCTGTTACATAGACTGCAGTTGTAGTTCCTATCCTGTATATATACATTTCTGTTTTGCAGTCTTTCTTTTGTTACTAGACCTCTATGCACAACTTGAAATAAAAAGTCCTGGATTTCAAAATTTTTTACTTGGTGAATCTTTTTCCAAATTGGGTCAAACTTAACGCAAGGGAAATCCTCTTCTATCTTATGCCTAGTGTTTCCGAACTGTACCAACTTCCAATATATGTCTCTTGCATCACAAGGAAAGGATAGGACTTCCCCGTGCTGCAAGTACAAGTTCTTAATAATTTTATGTACACCTACACTTTCTACACTGTGAGTTAAGTTATTAGATGCCAAATTTGGTATAAGATTTCTTACAGTGTAGCCTAAAAAAAGTTAAAAAGGTTAACCCATGGTGCTATTTTGCCAGTATATACTTGATTAACTCTTTCCAAAAACAAAGCTTGAATCTTACTATTTATATCTGGGACACATTGTCCTCCTTTATCCCTTCCCTGGTATAAACTTTTTCTTTTAATTGTTTCCATTGTTCCACCCCAACAAAATTTTGAAATACATCCCTATAATATCTTTACAACCCTTGTTGTAGGAGGAACAACTCGTGCTACAAATAAAATTCTACTTAATATATATGTATTAATAATCAGAACTCTGTGCCTAAAAGACAGTTTTCTTTTTTCCCATTTGGTCGTCTCATTCCGCACACTCCTCACGACAGAACACCAATTTTTGTCTCCACACTCCTCCCCGAACCAAATACCTAAAATCTTGACCTGGGTTTTGCAAAGTGCTGCAACATCGGGAAAATGTGTGGTGTCAGGGTTGCCTATTTTCAGTATTTCAGTTTTGTTTTCATTGATTTTGCTCCCTGACACAGCTCCAAAATTTCTAAATTCCGTTAACATTTTACTGTAATCTGATAAATCTGTAGTTGCCAAAGAGCAATCATCTGCATGCTGGAAAAGTTTCATATTGTCTCTTGTGTTGGGAAGCTGTATACCTTTAATATCATTATTTTCCCTTATGCTGCAGACCAAGGTCTCTATTACAAGTGCATATAAGGAGGGACTGAGGGGACAGCCTTGCCTTATTGATCTGGTGATATCTATTTGCTCAGTAAGTAAACCATTGACCTGTACCTTACTATTGATGTCGTGATAGAGTATCCCAACCCATTTGATAAAGTGTGGTGGGAAATTCATCCTTTGAAGCACTCGCAATATGAAAGAGTGTTCAATTCGATCAAATGCCTTTTCTTGGTCAAATGATATCAATATACCCTCTGTTTCACTAACCACCATATATTCAAGAATCGCCTGCAAAGAGTATAAGTTATCAAACATTACCTTTTTTGGCCCAGCCCCTGTTTGTGTGTCCGAAATGAGTGTATTTATTACCTTACCAAGACCCCTTGATAGAAACTTTGCCACAATTTTATAATCAAATGTCAGAATGCTGATTGGTCGCCATTGCTTCAAATCCTTTCGATCCCCTTTTTCCTTGCATAAAAGTGTAATGATGCTTGTTCTCATACTTTCTGTTAACTTACCTTGTAAATAAATGTTGTTAAGCACATCTAGCAAATCCTCCTTAATATCCTCCCAGAAATATAAATAAAAAGCCTTACCTAACCCATCAATTCCAGGTGATCTGTTATTCTGAAAACTCTTGATGATCTCTAAAAACTCCTCCTCTGCAATAAATACCTCTAAACTTGACTTCTGGTCTTCTGTTAATTGCCTTAGGTTGATCTTATCTAGATACTCGTCCATGTCGCTTACCTGAATATTCTGTGTTGTATATAATTCGTTATAAAATTCTGTGACCCTACTAATAATGTCCTCTTTCCGATCTAACCTTACCCCATTTCTGTCTAAAACTGATGTAATTTCTTTCTTCCTACCTCTTTTTTCTTCTGCCATTTTAAATAGCTCGATGTTGCTATGGTCTTCATCGTAAAATTCCAGTCTTGATCTTATTATAATACCTTTATTCTTCTTGTTCTCCATGGTAATAATTCTCTCCTTGATATCGGAAACTACCTGCTCGTTGATTACCTGTTTATTTTCCTCGTTTTCCAAATCTAAATAAAGTTGTTCCAAAATCGCTCTATCTTGTTGAGCTTGGGTTTTGGAAAAGGATATACTGATATTTTTAATTTTTGACTTACCCTTTTTCCACCATTCGAACAGTTCAAGATGACCTTTTTGTGTTTTCCAACGTTGCCAAAATGATTTAATTTGATCTACATACCTTTCATTTTCTAGTAAACTTTCATTGAATTTCCAATAGTAAGTAAGTATGTAAGTAATTGTTTATTATAGTGACATGTGTAATAATAACAAATTGACATACAAAATGTATCATAGAAAAAAAATTACATGAATATACACCCGGCCCATTGGACCTATAAGTCACCTTGGAGAACATATATATAAATATCACGGACTTTAAATACAATAATTTTATAAGCTTTTGTTACTTTTAACTGTCTGTTTGAAATGAAAAAATAAAAATAAAAAAATATAAATATAAGTCAATTTTGAATTTGATAAATAAAACAACGTCTCTTTTGATATGCCCTTACTAAAAATTTTGCTAGTTTCCTAGTAAAGTTCGACATTAAAAATCTCAATTTTTCGATATTAGATCCTTGTGATGGATACAAATTAGAATTGAAAATGTCACCAAATGATTGCACTCGAATGTCCTGGTAAAAGGAACAGTCTAATAGGAAATGATCTTCTGTTTCAACTGTCCGAGCATCACAGAATTTACAGAGTGTCGTCTACACTTTCTCCGGTATATCGTCCAGTTTCTATTCTAAGAGGAAGTATTCCAGTTCTAAATTGAGCAAGATAGGATCTCTCTTGTTTGTCAAGGTTAATGCTCACATATTGTTCAAGTTCAAACTCATCCTTAAAGGTAACATATGTACGGAGCTTAGCAACTGCTAATAGTGAGTTCTTCCATAAGTCTGAGTAATGGGTTCGAATAATCATTGTCAAAGTCTGTAAGTTTATCCAATAACTGTTCCCCCACTTCTCCTTATTGAATTTAATATTAACACAAACTGCCTTGTGGTCAGAGTTTGTATATGGCATATGCTTAACAGAATCAACCAGATGAATAAAATTTACATCTAAACAAATCTTGTCGATTCTGCTGGCTTGTCCTTGAGTATTTGAAAAGGTGTAACTTTTTTGGTTTGGAAATTTACACCTATAGACATCTTTGACCCCCAATTCTGTGTAGATGTTATTTAATAAATCAGAAAGTATTACATTAGGTTGATAGTTACCTTTATTATCTAGCTGGGTCTCTCTGTAGTTGAAGTCTCCAGCAAGTATAAATCTGTCTGTTCTGTCTAAATGCTTACACAATTCATACAGTTTGCTATAAAAAACAATAGAAGGCCTTGCCCCATTTCTATCATATACAGGACTATACAAATTCAATAAATTGTAACATTCATTTTCAAATTTAAATTTCAAAAATAAAATTCTACCTTTAAGATCTTCTGGAATATATTGTAAAGAACTTTCATAATCTTTGTTTATCAAAATTGAAATACTTTTATGAATATCAACATGAGAAATATAAATCTTAAAATGTGTTTGTGTTTCAATATCTCTAACAGTAGTATCATCTATACTTCCACATTCTTGTAAATTGATTATATCATAGTTTTCAAATTTTTCAACAATATCAAAAATTTTCTTATTGAAACCTTTTCTAATATTCAAAGTTACAATTTTAAAACTCATAGTGTAAAGGGTGCAGGTTAGCAAGAGCAAAGAAAGTAAAACCATATGCATAATATATTGATAAAAATTGTCGCACAATGTTTTTAGCACTTGTTTTTATTTAAGTGTATTGTCAATTCTAATTTACAATTTTCTTTGCTGGATTTAATTTATCTCCTTCTTCAGACGATACGGACAATTTTTTTTTCTTTTATCGACTTTCGCTTTTAAGCCTGAGCTTACTGATGAGTTAGCTTTTGGGGCGTGAACCACTAAGGTTCTTGCTTTGGCTAACTCTTCCATCTTTTCTAAACTCTTACGTATACCATACTTTCTTGGGGCTTCTCCGTTCCTCTCCGATTGGAGAGTAACCGAGAACCCTTGTGAGACTCTCGGCTGATCCTTATCAACCTGCCGAGACGTCTCCTCTTCCAACTCTACTAATTCGGTTGGCGTTTTGGGAGTAGGGGAGTTATCAGGTAAGCTTTCTGCATCTAGCTCTTTTGTATGCGTCTCCTCACCTACTTGACTTGTGTCGTCTTGCGACAATTCTAATGTCTCTAGCTGAGACTCGTTTTGAGACTCGTCTTGAGACTCGTCGTTCTCATTATTATGTGCCGTTGTTACGTTCATCGAGTTAGTTTTAGGGGTATTTTCAGGACCTAGCGTAGGCCAAGTTCTTGCCGAGGTCCATGCCGGCCTCTCTTTTTCGGGACAGTCGGCGATGAAATGACCCGACTGCTTGCAGTGAAAACAAGTTCTACCTACGGGCTGGCCTTCATACTTTACAGTGATTTGTTGCCCCTTTATGAAAATTTTTCTCGGGATATCCTTTTTAATGCTTTTGGCCGTTACGATAAGGACCCCACTAGCTATCCGCGGAAAATCTGCGAAGGTGCTGTTCTTGATGCCTTCTTTGTCGCAGTAGTTGTTCATTTTTTTACGGACATATTCAGGTTTTATTTCATATGGGACACCAAACAAAGTAATGTCGATGGACTTCTTGGTGTTTTCCCAGTATAAATCGCGTGCTGGCGAATGCTAAAAAATGACGTCACTTATTCTTAAAGGGCCCTCAAAATCATTGCTAAATTTAATTCGGTCCTGCTCTGTGACAAATGTTGCCAAAAAGGTATTGTCCCCTTTACTTTGAAAACATTTGATTACAGTCGAAACATCTGTTTCTCCTAGCAATTGATTAATGTGGTTTAAGATTTGTACCGATGTTATTTTGGGGGTACTGTCTGATATAATTGATGGACCGCGTATCTCCAGTGTACATGGCCTAGATATTTCTTTTGTTATTTGGATATTTTCATAATCACCGTCTGAGGCGGTTGTAGATGTAATATAAGATCTAGAAGACATTTTATAAAGGGTAAATATTATAGGGATGACTAATTGTTAGTTGAGTTCATCTCACCTCTATATTGACCACACATGATTATTTTGAATTTAAATGTCCAAATAAACACAAAATATACAATATATACAAGAGAATCACATTTTGTAATCCATTATGATAGCTTGTGTGAATTCCACTGTCAATCAATTCGACTTTCAATCAAATTCGATAAGAAACTGTATGATCTGTGTGAATTCCACTGTATTCAATAATTTGAAACGACGACTTTCAATCAAATTCGATAAGAAACTGATGTAAAGTCCACGTACTGTATTCAAGCTACGATGGGTAAGAATGATCTTTTGGTCGGATATCTTACTCTTACTTGAGCGTTTGCCATTTTGCAATGACAAACTTCCAAATAAAGCTGGTATTTACATGCTCAGTGGGCTTCTTAATTGATCATAATTGAGAAGTTGCTCAAAAATTACAGATCTCACTTAGCTTGGGATGCTGCTCAATAGATTAGATAGATATTAATACTTTGGTTATGATTTAATGAGCCATAATTAAAGGGAATTCTTTAATTGTTATTTAATTGATATTTAGAATATAAATACAAAATGATTTAAAAATATTATAATATTTTAAAAAGTAAATATATTATATTAAAATAAAACCAAATGAATAAACCATTACTCTTTAGCATTAAATGAATTAATTTTTGATTTATTAAATTTCATATAAAAATGATTAAATTTCAGAAGTCCGAATATATCCTATATTTTTAAAAAACTATTTATCATTTAGACAAAAAATAAAGAAAGAATGGGAAAAAAGCTACACAAAACACGTATAATGATATCTTAATTTAATTCTAATAATCAGAAAATATTTTTTGTTAAATTTATCATGACACCTTTTAATCCCTTATATAAACAACCCAACAGGTGAACAAAATCAAAGTTGGATTAAGATTCCTTATGGGAGTGAGTGAGTGAGTTGGTGTTTTACGCCCGTGCAACGCTATATAGGTTATTTACAGGCGATGAACATGAAAAGGATGATAAAATGAACATGAAATGATGATGATAAATGAAATATGGGGATGGGGTGAGACACAAAGGAACGGTAAATTTTGAAGAACCACAGGAAAAGGGGAGAGATGGGTAGGGGCGGAAAATTTAGCTTATGTGGTGCACTACTGGGCGGTCCACAAAGGGGTCTTTTACGTGCATGAAGCGTGGCACTCTCCACACACGTTGGCCCACTATGGTCGGCGGTCAGGGTTTCCGTATTATAGACCTGACAACCCCCGCGGACGAGGGCTACCCTATTCCTTATGGGAGGATATCACGTGACCGATGTAGAAAATGGCAACTTTTTTTCGTCCGCTAAAAAGTATGGATTTCGGATATTTTTAGTGTGATTTGGAACTTTAAAATTCGAGAAACTGTAAATGCTTAGTGTTACTATAATATATTTTAAAATAGACTCTTAAATTTGGAAAAGAAAGGTTCCACAGCCCATTTTTAGCTCACCTGGCCAAAGACCATGTGAGCTATTGCCATCACTTGGCGTCCGTCGTCGTCGTCCGTCGTCGTCCGTCGTCGTCGTCGTTAACTTTTCTTCAAACTTCTTCTCCTCTGAAACAATTGAACAGATTCAAACCAAATTTGGTCTGATGGTACCTGAGGGTATCCCCCACAGAACTGATGTGGGGATTATTGATTCGTCGAAAAACATGGCCGCCGTTGCTAAAAATAGACCAGGGGGGTCAGACTACTGTTTTTGGCTTGTAAATCAAAAAGTATAAGAGATAGATGAAATCTGATGCCACCCTACTGCTTCAGCATCAAAAGCTCTACAAAAGTCTCCATTTGGTCCAAGTTGTCAGATGACCCCTTATAGGGGTTACAGCCCCTTAAAGGTGAAAAATAGCGTTTTTTCATGTTTTTGCCCTATAGTATGAAAACTATTGCAGATAGAGAAAAGCTGTTGCTTGCTTAAATGTTCAGCTCATTTAGCTCTACAAAAGTCTTCATAGGGTCGAAGTTGTCAGATGACCCCTTATAGGGGTTACAGCCCCTTAAAGGCAAAAAAAGAGTTTTTGGCCTATAGAATGAAAACTATTGCAGATAGAGAAAAGCTGTTGCTTGCTTAAATGTTCAGCTCGTTTAGCTCTACACAAGCCTCCATAGGGTCGAAGTTGTCAGATGACCCCTTATAGGGGTTACAGCCCCTTAAAGGCAAAAAATAGTGTTTTTGGCCTATAGAATAAAAACTATTGCAGATAGAGAAAAGCTGTTGCTTGCTTAAATGTTCAGCTCATTTAGCTCTACAAAAGTCTCCATAAGGTCGAAGTTGTCAGAAGGCCCCTTATAGGGGTTACGGCCCCTGAAATAATGTTTTTTCATGTTTTTGGCCTATTGAATGAAAACTATTGCAGATAGAGAGAAGCAGTTGCTTGCTTTAATGTTCAACTCAATTAGCTAAAATAATGTTTTTTCATGTTTTTGGCCTATAGAAAGAAAACTATAGCAGATAGAGAAGAGCTGTTGCTTGCTTTAATTTTCAGCTCATTTAGCTCTACAAAAGTCTCCATAGGATCGAAGACGTCTGATGACCCTTAATAGGGGTTACGGCCCCTAAAATAACCTTTTTCATGTTTTTGGCCTTTAGAATGAAAACTATAGTAGATAGAGAAAAGCTGTTGCTTGCTTAAATGTTCAGTGCATAAAGCTCTACAAAAGTCTCCATAGGGTTGAAGTTGTCAGATGACCCCTTATAGGAGTTACGGCCCCTAAAATAACGTTATTTTGTGTGTTTTTGTCCTATAGAATGAAAACTATAGTAGATAAAGAAAAAACTGTTGCTTGCTTAAATGTTCAGCTCATTTAGCTCTACAAAATATAGGGTTGACATCAAGACCAGGTGAGCGATTTAGGCTCCTGGGAGCCTCTTGTTCGTTTTTGTTTCTACAAGTCTATTTACGATAAGTAAAGATAGCTCACTGAGACCCGTCCTGATACCCGGGGTTATAGATCATTTCGTTAAATCAGCTCACGACCTGGTCAATGGGATTGGTCTTTGGACTCTAATACTCGTAGTAGTAGTAAAACCGATCAGCCGTAAATCTTCTCGTAAGACCGACCAATCACAATGTCAACAAAGTCTACATCATAAATTATGAATGAAGTCCTGGAGGCCCCCAATGAAAATGCAGTACTCAATTTGATACTTGAGATGGTTACGAAGATTGAAAATCGAATGGAAATTCTAGAAACTAGTATGGGAAAGCGCTTAGATGCAATGAGACAGGATTTTCTTCTAGTATCGAAGAGAGTCCGAACGCTTGAAGACAAGACCACGGAACTTCACAAAAACCTTGCAGAATGTGAAAATAGTTGTCAAGTCTTAAGTAACATTTTTGATGACGCAGATACACATATCAAGAACAACACCCGAAATCTCATTCATCAAGACATCAGGATAAAGAAGTTAGAAGAAACACCTATTCTACAACCTGTCGTACAACCGGTTACTGAGGGCGAAACAATAAAAACACTAAGAAACCAGCTATCAGAATTACAGGACAAAGTAGTTGACCTTCAATGTAGAAGCATGAAAAACAATCTGGTATTTTCAGGACTTTTCCACATACCCAATGAAAACTGTGAAAGCTACCTAAGAAACTTTATTCGCCAAGAGTAAGGAATCGAACATTATACTGAGTTTGGAAATGTTCACAGATTTGGACGTCGGGGAAGAAACAACGCGCGACCCATTGTTGCTCGTTTCCTTTATCATAAAGACCTCGAACTAGTACTCCAGAATGCGTGGCAATTGAGAGGAACTCCATTTGGCATTAGTCAACAATTCCCTGTTGAAATAACAAATGAAAGGAAAAAACTCTACTCGAAAATGAAAGAGGCAAAGCGTGAACAGCGAGAGGTAGTCCTTGTTCGAGATAAACTTTACATAGATGGTCATTGCTATATTCCTCCAGCAGAAACACCACGTCGGACCTCGACATCAAAATGGACACCAGAACTGATTAGAGAAGAAGTAGAAACTAGAACTGAACTGTACCAAACACCACGAAACCCAAGAAAAGGCAAAGACAAGGTTTTTCTCCGCCTGCGGAGATCACTGTCGTAACTGAATAGGACAGTCAGGAGGACCGTTATTTATCCTTAAGTAACTTTGTAAATAAAAATGATAAACCTTTATTTAATACTGATAATTCAAACTGTTGTATTGATTTGAGTAACAATTCTGTTAGTATGATTTCTTTTAGAAATGAAAATAATGTAACATGTTCTAGCAGCAATGGTGACGAAGAGACCGTTACATTACCAAACCCTAAAAATACACGTAAAAATTTTAGAAATGGAAGTATTTTAAATCTCTCCTCTGATGATAAAACTGAAGTTATTGAACTTTCAGGAAACTCTAACTATAATGATACTTCCTCAAACGATTCAATATCATCTGAAAATTCTGAATTTGAAAATGTAAAAAATCAAGATAGAATTAGAGTACTATCACTGAACTGTTGCGGAGTAAAAAAACGACTCAAATACCCAGAGTTTGAAGATCTTGTTAAAAAACACGATATTGTATGTCTGATAGAAACCAAAACAGACGACAATGATATTGTCGAAATTTGTTCAGTTTGGTGGACGTGTTTTTCAGCAAACAATAGGGATTCCAATGGGCACTTATTGTGCACCTTTGCTTGCTGATTTGTTTCTTCATTCATATGAAGCAGACTTCTTACAATCTCTTCTAGACAAAAAATACCGTAGACTAGACTAGCTCTCTCTTTCAACCTCACGTTCCGTTATATTGATGATGTCCTTTCACTAAACAATTCTCGATTTGGTGACTTTCTCCATCTCATATATCCCCAGGAGCTTGAGATAAAGGACACAACGGATTCTAGGAAGTCTGCTTCATATTTAGATCTACATCTAGAAATTGACTCACAAGGAAGACTTTCAACAAGGCTCTATGACAAACGTGATGACTTCAACTTTCCAATCGTCAACTTTCCCTTCTTGTGTAGCAACATTCCGTCCGCTCCAGCTTATGGAGTTTACGTATCTCAATTGATTCGTTACTCCAGAGCGTGCGGGACTTACATCGATTTCCTTAGCAGAGCGACACGTCTGACGCAAAAATTGCTCACACAGGGTTATGTTGCTCCTCGGTTTCTGTCTTCACTCAAGAAATTTTACGGAAGACATCATGCACTTATAGACAAATATGGGATTTCGATCTCTCAGATGAGTACAGATGTTGGTTTGTCATAGGGTGTTGTTTTGTCTTCCTTGACCGGATTTGACACGCTGGATGGACTATTGGCAACGCGACGGGTGTGCTATAGCAAGCAGGAACTGCTTACTCTTCTGGGGCACCTGAGTTCACTTTTGTTTCGACTGGAGTTCGCGTTGTTGATTGATATTCAGTTATTTTGAGTTTCCATGTTTTACATGTTGTCTGTTTTTGTCCCGTTCTTGTTGGTGTTAACTGGTTTGTCTCTGCCCTTTCGGACTTTTGATATTCGGATACCCCATTGGTACCTCTGCTTCTTCCAGGTTATATTGTTGAAATAAAAAAACAGAAAAAGACCGCAAAAGTAAAATCCGGAGGTATCATGCTAGCTTATAAAAAAAAATTTGAAAAATATATTAAAACGATAGAAACTGATTCAAAATTTGTTTTATGGTTTAAAGTTGACGGCAAAATAATAGATAGTGAAACAGATGCACTATTTGGCATTGTTTATATTCCACCTGAGTATACATCTTATTCGTCACCAGATGCTATTATTGAAATAGAAAATGAGTTCCTGTCTCTGTCATTCAAATTTAAAAACGTTGCTCTTGTCGGTGATTTTAATAGTCGATCATCTAATGAAAGCGATTTTTTTTTCTTTTTGAAGATAAAGATGACCTGTCCAATATAGCAAATGAATATATAGAAAATGAAGTTAACTTTCTAGATTTAGCAGGCATTTCTCGCGAACGTAAAAATAAAGATTTAGCTAAAAATAGGTTTGGTTCGTTACTGCTAGATTTTTGCAAGGGAAAAAACTTTTTTATACTTAATGGAAGACTCGAAGGTGACAAAGACGGGAACTTTACATGTAGAAACGCTAGTGTTGTAGACTATTGTATTAGCAATGGTAATTTTGTCGATAGATTTTGTAGTTGTAATGTATTACATTTTTCTAAATTATTTTCTGATGTACATTGTCCTCTCTCGATCTGTTTTAAAACTTCTATTAAGAGCGAGGAGTGTGTAGACGAAAACAAGCACGAAGCTACTGATCTAAAAACAATAAAAAAAATGGGTAGATAGCAAGCGAGGAGACTTTCAAAAAATGTTAATTCTAACCAAAAGGATTATTTGTATAATAAACTCTTAGAGGAGCATATTGATATATGAAAACAAGAGGTCAATAGTTTTGTCGAACAACTTGGTGAACTATTTATCGAGAGCGCAAAAAAAAACACTTTTGGAACATATGGGAAAAATGCTAAAATTGCTAGAAAAGTTAATGTTAATAGCAAACCGTGGTTCAATGACGAATGCAAATTCGCCAGAAAACATTACAGAAAATTTAGAAGAAAATTTTCAAAACAGCGAACGGAACTAAATAAACTACGACTTTCGGAATCAGAAAAGCGATATAAGACAATAATGGATAAATGCCAAACAGAATATTCCGAAAATTTTTCAAAAAGGCTTAAAGATATGCGCCATAAAGACCCGAAAGAGTTCTGGAAAACCCTCCGACGCGGAAATTCTAAAAAACAACCTAATATCCCTATTGAAAAATTGTTTGAATTTTTTAAAGAACTGAACGAGAAACCTATCGAAAATGGTAATAACAATTTACCCACTCTAGACCACCAAGCATTAAATCAAATAAATAATGAAATTAATCTTTATATAGAAAAGGAAGAAATTTTAAAATGTATTTCAAAGTCAAAGAACAACAAAGCCTGTGGTGAAGATAAAATTATTAATGAGTATATTAAATCTACTTCTGACCAATTCATACATATTTACGAAAAGTTATTCAACCTCATTTTTGATACAGGTATTGTGCCTGATAGTTGGCTTATAGGAAACATCAAATCCATTTATGAAAATAAAGGAGACAGTCAAGACCCTAAAAATTTTAGACCCATTACAATTGTGAGCTGTTTAGGTAAACTCTTTACAGCTATACTTACAGAAAGGCTGAATAAATATTCAGAGGAATTTCAAATACTTTACGAAAATCAATGTGGCTTCCGGTAAGGCTATAGTGTCACAGATAACTTATTTTCTTTACATGCATTATTTGAACTTCTCAAACTTAAGAAAAAGAAACTTTACTGTGCCTTTATAGAATTTGAAAAGGCATTCGATAAAGTATGGAGTACAGGTCTCTGGCATAAATTGATTTTAAGTAATATCAATGGCAAAATGTTAAATGTTATCAAAAACATGTATAAAAGTATAAAATCAAATTTGTTTTTAACAATGAGAAGTCAGATTTCTTTTCCGGTAATAACAAGATAAGACAGGGAGAAAATATGTCACCTTTTCTTTTTGCTATTTTTCTAAATGACCTTGAGTCATTTCTTGAAAGTCAAAACAATATAGGATTGTCATCGATAACTGATGAATTGGAAAGTAGTCTAGGAATTTTCTTTAAAATATTTGCACTTTTATATGCAGACAACACTGTCCTGATGTCCGAATCACCAGATGGACTCCAACAACAGTTAAATAGTTTCTATGAATATTGTAATTCATGGAAACTCAAAGTAAACACGGGAAATAAAAAATCTTGTGTTTTTCAAATGGAAGGCTCCCAAATAATTTACGTTTTGTTTTTAATGACACCGAGCTAGAGATTGTAAAAGAATTAAATACCTCGGAACAAATTTAACCAAAACCGGAAATTTTGGTCCCGCTAAGCTCAAGCAGAAAAGGGAAGAAAAGCCATGTACCAAATTATCAAGCTAGGTCGATATCACAATCTATCAATTCCTTGTCATTTAGACCTGTTTGACAAGATGGTAAAACCAATACTTTTATACGGTTGTGAACTTTGGGGGTTTAAAAACTACCACTCATGGATTCTTATCCATCTAATATTCTGTAAACTTCTACTAAACCTTAAGTCCTCTACACCAAAGTGTTTTATATATCGCGAATTGGGACGATTTCCTTTGAGTGTAGATATCAAAACTAGGATGGTTATGTATTGGTCCAAATTACTAATTGGCAAACAAACGAAGCTATCTTCTATTTTGTACAGATTAATGTTACATCTTTCAAATATTCAAAATAGGAATTTCCCATGGCTTGTCTACATTAAAAATGTATTCAATGAATGTGGACTAACACACATTTGGGACTCTCAAACTTTCCAATCTTCTGTGTGGTTAAAACAAAGTATACGACAATGTCTCACTGATCAATTTCGTCAAAACTGGCAAGATGAAACCCAAAATTGTTCAAAAGCAACAAATTATAAGCTTTTTAAAGACACACTAGAATTAGAAAAATACTTTGAAATACTTAATAAAAAAGCTTCATTTTGTTCTGTAAATTTAGAACATGTAATCATAAACTCCCCATTGAAACAGGAAGATGGCATAATATTGACAGATCTGATAGAAAATGTATGCTTTGTAATGAGCAAATTTGGGATGAATTTCATTATACTCTAGAATGCAGTTCATTGTCTCAAGAAAGAAGAAATTTGATCAGTGGACATCTAATTCGAAACCTAAATATTTTTAAAGTTTAAAGAAACTATGACAACCCAAAACAAGGTTAAACTCTACAAGCTCTGTAAATTTATTAAGATAATCAATAAAAAAACGAGTCATCTTGACTAACCGTCTGTCTGTCTGTCTGTCTGTCTGTCTGTCTGTTAATTACATTGTATTAGTATCTATATTTGTTGATGATGTTTATGATGTCATTTTATGTTATATTGTAAATATTGTATATAGTATTTCTCTGTACCTCTGTAAGATTGGTTGATTAGAATAAAGTTATTATTATTTATGATAAGTTGGAATACCAATTTTGAAAACGTTGGATCAATGGGAAAACACCGAAAAAAACTAGCTAACTTTTCAAATGAAATAAAACACAAAATAAAGTTCCAAATGCTAATTATTAATCAAATACACACGAAATAATCAACATAAAACAATATAGTATTGTATTAAGAAAAAAACGGTTATCCGTAATTAAATTATTTATAAATTAACTTTGAAAACGTACAGTTACAATGCTGGATTCCAACTGCCTAACATTCTTTATCCGCAATATAGCATTTACAGAACATAATAATAGAATTAGCGATTATTTTAGGGTTTTGATATTAAGACTAAAATATGATATCAAAATGGCATGTCAAAACATCTATTAAAGAATCGATCCTCTCTAATAAATACAGGAAATCGTTACCGAAATAGATTTTGGGCAATTAAATAAAAGTTATTTATCATATGGATTATCTTATAAAATACTTAATATCAGCTTGTGTGTAAAACTTGTAAGACAAAATTATGTCATGAGAATAAAAAAAAAATATTTAGACATTCATGCAGGGAAGTCAAAATTGAAAACTTAAATGTCAATTACAACAGCCTCAAGGCATCAAAATACTAAAACCATGTAAGCGCATTGTTCCATTGTCACAGCATCTAAAAGCAAAAATTATTATGGCTACTGTTGTCTTCATAGGTCCAACTGTTGTTCAGACACATGTTCCGACAGACAACGAGATATCGTCTATTGCAATATCACTTTTAGATTCTACGCCTCTTCTACCTTCAAAAATAATCTGAAACTGAAAAATAAAATTTGTATTTAATGTCAATCGCTCATCAACCAAAGAATGAAGTTTTTTTTTTTCAATTGCAATCAAAGCAATGTCAAATAACATTTCAGTTTGCTGTTAAATAATAGTTACACTTATTTGTCCCATTTAAATGCTTGTGCAAGTTAAAACAGTGAATCTTATATTAGTTTTAACGTGATCAACATCGTGAATATTTTCCATTAAAGAGATCAACAATCATGGTTATTAAACCATAACATGTTTTCCGAACATTTGAAGTACATGTACACCTCCATTAAATATTGAGAACAAATAAAGTATGAAACTAGTTTTCAGCAAATCAACTATTTCTACAACATGTTTGCTCAAACCAACTTCAGTTTGAACGAGGCCTAAGTTACCAAATTCTAAATGTGTATTATAGCCATACGGACTTAATTTTCGCAGCAGAGCCTAGCTTATGTTAGGAGGTGACAAAGGGGCTTTGAATTTTAACATCAGGAGAGTGCTAATTCTCAGAACGACCAAGTATGAACCCTTTATGTATACGTAGGGCTCTACATAGGCTAAATTGTTCGCCCATACCCAACTCTCTCTTTTCCAGTGGTCTTGAAAATTCACTGTTCCATCTGATCCCTTACCAGCCCATGTTTCTCATTATCATCATTTCATGATCATCTTCATCTTCATTCTCATTTTATAACCCATACCCTGGCCGAGGGGTTGAGGGGTTTGGACTAACACCTCTTCTTGGACAAAAAAAATAGAAAATCATAGGTGAAAACAAGCTGAAATTTGGATAAGCACTATTAAAAAAGAGGCTCCCAGGAGCCTGGATCGCTCACCTGACATATGTGTCTGAAGTAAAAGGTTATTAGGCAAAATCTCTTTGACATTGAAAGGGTCATAAGTTTAATAAGGGGGTCATCTGACAATATGGTTTAACTAAATGTAGTAATTTTCTTTTAATAATTTTCTTTCCTTCAACATTCTATGAGGAATAACCTCTAAAGTGAACAGTATAACAATCTTGATCTTATTTCATATTTTGTAGATCATGATGTGCTTAACAATATGCAATTCACATTTATTAGATATTTCATATAGATTTTACGATATTTAGCTTCAAACATTTTTGAAAGTGCAAAATTCATTAAAAAAAAATAATAAAAGGGCAATAACTCTTTCATAGGTTGTTGGATCATTTCAAAATTTTAAGGTGCTGATCACTTTTGTTCTATATCAAAATTTAAAATTCTGTCACTCTTTTTGAGTTATTTTTAAAAAAAACGCAGTTTACCCCAATGTTCTATTTTAGCCACAGCAGTCATGTTTTACAACCATTCGAAAATCCCCACATTAGTTCTACACACCTAATGCTAATAAACAGCAATACCAAGTTTGGTTCCATTTGAACTTAAAGTGTCATAGGAGTTAACTTTTTCTATGTAAAGAGAAAATGCTGTGAAAAGGCTCAATTTTGACCTTTTAAGGACAATAACTCCTAAAAGGAAAGGTCCTACAACATTGACCCTATTACATGATTTATAGATCTTGATGTGCTCAACAATATAAAATCTAAATATATTTTACAGTTTTTAAGATATTGAGCTTAATAGGTGCAAAATTAGCCAAAAAATCAAAAAGGGCAATAACTCCTGCATAGATTGTTGGATCTCCTTCAAAGTTTTAGAGCTGGTAGATTTTGAAGTGTAGATCACTTTTGTTTCAAATCAAAATTTTAAAATCTGTCACCGTTTTTGAGTTATTTACAAAAAACTGCGATTTACCCCTATGTTCTATTTTAGCCACAGCGGCCATGTTTTACGACCAATCAAAAATTCCCACATCAGTTCTATACACCTAATGCTAATACGAAACTAAACCAAGTTTGGTTCCAATTAGATTTAAAGTGTCAGAGGAGTTAACGTTTTCAATGTAATGAGGAAATGCTGTTAGAATACTCAATTTTGACGCTCTTAAGAAGGAAAGGTCCTACAACATTAACCTATTACATATCTTGTAGAACTTGATGTGCTCAACAATATGCAATTTAAATTTCTCAAATATCTTGTATAGTTTTCAAGATATTGAGCTAAACAGGTGCAAAATTTGCAACAATCCCCACATCAGTTCTAAGCACCATATGCTAATAAACGACCATACCAAGTTTGGTTGCAATTGGACTTATAATGTCAGAGGAGTTAACGTTTTAAAAAGTTTTTGGACGACGGACGCCAAGTGATGACAAAATTTCACATGACCCTTCAGGTAAGCTAAGAAGGAATATTTTTAAATTCGAACCCTCGATCGACCCGACCCCCCCCTATTTTTTTTTACTACGAGTATGTAACCTATATTATGTTGCTAAGGCGTAAAACACCTACTCGCTCAGTCATTGTACATGTATAGCTCATTTCTTAAATTTCCTTAAATTAGTAACGTAATAAGTGGCAATTCAATTCCTCCTTTTGTAAAAGCTTATTTTTATACCTCGTATAAGAATACAGATATTGTTACTCTTTGCATGTTCCAGGTCGTTCCTTGTTCTCCTTGTTGACTCCACATCACTGACTCTACTCCCATTTCTCTTTTGAGAACATTCAAGGTTCCCATGTCCAGACCGTACATGTGGTAGTAAAATTGAAGGCACAGATCAGTAGTCGGTGCTAGGAGTTTACTAATAATTCTGGCGGTATCTCCTTCACTTGCTTTTTGATAGGAAGCTTCAGTGTATATGTATTTTCCTATTAAAATAACATGACATTTTTACGTGTTTTATATTAGCTTTTTTATCATCTCCTCACACCCTCCTTTGTCACCACCTTCACTAGGCTAACTGAAAATTCTGTTGGTTTTATTTAACATGGAGGCTATATGGGTCTGTTGGAGAGTCGGCTAAAGTCTGGTTTTTTTTTGCATTTTCTTAATAGCGGTACAACTGTAGATTTTACATTTCTCAAATACATTATTATAAAGATGGATGTAAACATATTTCAATGATATTCTACTGACCAGCAAAAAATAAATCTTTCTTTGCATTCTCTAAATAACCGGACAAAAGCCATATTTGCTACTTTTTTTGGCCAAATCAATTGGCAACTGCCAAAAATAAAACCAAGACACATTGAAATTCTTTTAAGAAGGCGTTAAACTTAAATACGTTACATATATAGTGTACTTAATTACAAAATATCAAACACTGAAATTAGAGACAATTTCACACGTCAATTTTTGGTTTTGAGTACTTTTCATTTTCAACAGTTTTCGATTTTGAACTTACAATTATTTTATTTAAATGCTACTAATGAGGGGTTACTACTTGAAATATCGATATATAGCATGTCCAAATTAGCCGTTTATACCTGCGTTTTGGTATTTATAATTTCAAAATAATTTACACTTAAAATCTATGCTGATTCGAAATTGCCATCTAGTAAACATTTGTATTTAAATCTGATGCAAAGGCAAAAACTTTATTATTGCTATTGCAAATAACGTTATTAGCAGAAAAGACCGGACAAGTCACGTTGTACTTGACACTGATAAGTTTTACACTTCCATATGTATCTGCTGTGCTTATATAAACATCTCGCTTTTCCTTATGAGTTTATGAATAATCGTATCTTGTGGAGTACATGGTATCTCATTTGTACACTCTATTTCTATTATCTAAATGAATTAATCGTTTCTACCCGCGTTTGGTATTTGTTATTTTGATGCAAATTCTAAAACACAAGGTTAAACTCCCTCTATCGTAGATTGTCAGATATTCTTAATATTACTGATTATTTGGATATAGTATGGTTTTATGCATTTCCAACACTTGTTTTGAATTCTGGATTACCTATGTTTCGGTTCTAGTGCTGCTAAAGAGAAATAAAATTCCGAAAGGGCCATACAGCTAATAAACATTAATTTCAGTTGGAGTTTACATATGTGTTATGATTTCATGTTCATTTACTCCATATCCTTTTATAAATATTTTATAAAATGCCTGTACCAAGTCAGGACCATTACGCCTTTCACTTCTTCAGTATGTTGTTGCCCTTACTGACTTTTCTTGGATATTTCAGAATGATCATATCTGTTCGGTAGTTACCTGTATTATCTTTTTAGTTACTACACGAACACAAAAGATATTGCTTTTTTTATGAATTTAGTTTAAAATAAATGAAGGTTACAACAAAATTACCGAACTGGGATGATCAATTGCATATATCTAAGAAGGCAAAGACATACCAGATAAATTTAAAATCTCGATGGTCCTGATTTGGTTCAGGTATTTTAAAAGAAATAGTGGGTTAAACATGGTTTAATGTCGCCAAACCTCCATCTTGCATTGCGATCTAAGGGTCTGGTAACATAAACATAATAAAGTTGTGAAACACCATAGGGATAAAGAGGTGATCATCTCAGTACAACGTGTCAAAAATTAATTGAAACAATCACAAATCATTTCAACCGGCATAGTTTTGAATTTTGCTAACAGCCGCTGATATCGAAAAAAAATGAGTGAGTGAGTTGGTGTTTTACGCCCGTGCAACGCTATATAGGTTATTTACAGGCAATGAACATGAAAAGGATGATAAAATGAACATGAAATGATGATGATAAATGAAATATGGGATGGGGTGGGAAACAAAGGACCGGTAAATTTTGAAGAACCACAGGAAAAAGGGGAGAGGTGGGTAGGGGCGGAAAATTTAGCCTATGTGGTGCACTACTTGGCGGTCCACAAAGGGGTCTTTTACGTGCATGAAGCGTGGCATTCTCCACACACGTTGGCCCACTATGGTCGGCGGTCAGGGTTTCCGTATTATAGACCTGACAACCCCCGCGGACGAGGGCCACCCTATTCTGCCACCTAGGGTACACACTTGGTCGCTCTGTGGGCTGAGCACTGACCCGACGTCAGAATCCCAAGACCCTTAGTCGCCTCTTACGACAAGCTAGGCTCTGCTGTGGGCCTATTCGCCACCCGGGCCCCGCACGGGACCGAGATCGTATGAGACGTATTTTCTTATAACCTTGTTATAAAGGCTATTACGCAGACAACGGTGTCGGGAAAAATAACTGAAATAAATAGAACTAGGTCTTACATATCGAATAAAGTGTGAAATATTCACCAATGTTATGCTTGTGAGGTGGGTATGTTATATAACATTCCATATTAAGAAAATTAAATGTATGAAATTTTAAATCGTCTCTTTTGTCGTATATTTTGTACTGAGATGACCACCTGAGTCGAGTTCGAGATGCAAATTAAAGAAAGGCGTGAAGCAAGTAGATTTTGTGGTCTCTTTAATCTCTAACTCTTGAAGATAAATTGAAGGAATTTATCAAGAAAACGAAGCGTTGTTGACAGCAGCAATATATCTGAAAGTGAGATTTAAGGATGTAGCTTCTTTTATCGTCTTGTTCTTGACGAGTTGTTGAAAAAAATCGGTCTGGTAAGAGAATAAAAAAATGTCGTGAGGAGAGGGGCACAATATGTGCCCATTTGAATGCAAGCTTGTTTTTGAAGTCTCTTTCCTACAAATGTATCAAATATGTTAGGAAATCAAGCAAACTGCAAACTTGGTCCATAATTTCACATGTCTTATCTTTATAAGATGTTTTATAAAAATACGTAAAATTATAGACCAAAACAAAACAAATCTAGAATAAGTGAATGCCTTTTTAATTAGTTCTTTCAGTCGGAAATTTTATTTCTCGTGTGATAAGGTGGTGTATAAAGTTTTAAAATCAAGCGTTTGCAAAGAATGAAAATGATCGATATTTGAATTGTTCCATTTTAAAAAAAACACACACAATAAATAGTTTCGCAGTATGTTTGTTGTCCTTCTTTGACAGCAGACAAAATTTGTCCGAGTTACACGGACAATTTTGTGGTAGAACACGATGCTAATCCAGCTATACACCTTTATTAAATGGATCTTTTGGATATACAATATAAATATGGTAACCCTTCGTGTTCCTACTTCATATGAAGATTTAACGAGAACATGAAGGACTCACAATTTTCTCATTTTTGTGAAACGAATTACGGGTGTATGTAGCACTAGCGGAGTTAATACCATCTGAGAAAACTTTTGTAACAGTGTGCTTTACAAACCATTTCGTTTTGTTAATCGGTTTGCAAAACCAACCATTTATAAGGTGTATAACTAACATCAAATTCACGTACTCAACACCCATGAATAAACAAACCTTTGGGCTGGGATCCTGAAAAGTTTCTCCGACTTGTGTAGTTCTGCATATTCAAGTTCATTGAGACCATGTTTTCGAAAGAAGCAGAGGTACCAATGGGGTATCCGAATGTCAAAAGTCCAAAAGGGCAGAGACTAAACCAGTAAACACAAACAAGAACGGGACAAAAACAGACAACACGTAAAACATGGAAACACAAAACAACTGAATATCAATCAACAACGCGAACTCCAGTCGAAACAAGAGTGAACTCAGGTGCTCCGGAAGAGTAAGCAGTTCCTGCTTGCTATAGCACACCCGTCGCGTTGCCAATAGTCCATTCAGCGTGTCAAATCCAGTAAAGGAAGACAAAACAACACACTATGACAAACCAACATCTGCACTCATCTGAGAGATCGAAATCCCATATTTGTCTATAAGTGCATGATGTCTTCCGTAAAATTTCTTGAGTGAAGACAGCAACCGAGGAGCAACATAACCCTGTGTGAGCAATTTTTGCGTCAGACGTGTCGCTCTGCTAAGGAAATCGATGTAAGTCCCGCACGCTCTGGAGTAACGAATCAATTGAGATACGTAAACTCCATAAGCTGGAGCTGACGGAATATTGCTACACAAGAAGGGGAAGTTGACGATTGGAAAGTTGAAGTCATCACGTTTGTCATAGAGCCTTGTTGAAAGTCTTCCTTGAGAGTCAATCTCGAGATGTAGATCTAAATATGAAGCAGACTTCCTAGAATCCGTTGTGTCCTTTATCTCAAGCTCCTGTGGATATATGAGATGGAGAAAGTCACCAAATCGAGAATTGTTTAGTGAAAGGACATCATCAATATAACGGAACGTGAGGTTGAAAGAGAGAGCTAGTCTACGGTCTTTTTTGTCTAGAAGAGATTGCAAGAAGTCTGCTTCATATGAATGAAGAAACAAATCAGCAAGCAAAGGTGCACAATTAGTGCCCATTGGAATCCCTATTGTTTGCTGAAAAACACGTCCACCAAACTGAACAAATATGTTGTCAATAAGAAAGTTGAGCATGTCGATTATTTGGTCTTCTGTAAATTTGTTCTTTTTCTTGGACTCATTGATGACAAAGTAAGTCTTGGTATAATCGACTACAAGAAATTTGTACCTGCGTTTTCCATTCTTTTTGAAAAAGCTGCGTTTAATCAGCTGTGCCAATCGCGATTTCAGTTGTTCATGTGGAATAGAAGTGTAAAGTGTGGAGAAATCGAATGTTTTGATGCTGTTACAAGATGAAACTGAATTAGAGTTAAGAATCTCCATCAGTTCTTTCGAATTCTTCAGGATCCACATTTGATTGACACCATTTCTAGAATAACAACAATCGTAATATTTCTGGAGGCCGGATTTTACTGCCGTAAGTATTGAAGTCAACAAAACTGAAAGAGGTTTAGTTGTACATTTGGATGACCCTGCAATGAAGCGCTGTTTGTATGGATTTTTATGTAATTTGGGAATCCAATACAGGGATGGAATGTCATCATTACTGCCACCAACAGAAAGGCCGAAGGAGGAAATGACAGATTTGTGATTGTCAATGATTTCCTCCTTAGACAATGTTGTAGCCGTGTATGTGGTGCTGTTGCTGGTAATTAAGTATTTCTTTTTTTTTCTTTATTCATTAACCTCTTTTCGAGTGTTAGGAAGGGATCATTTTGCAAAGACATTTTGAAAGAATTAAACGAAGACGTTTGCGGTAACAGACCAAAAACCAGGCAGTCCCGTGCAAGGCCCGGGTGGCAAAGAGGTCCGCAGCAGAGCCTAGCTTGTCGTAAGAGGCGACTAAGGGTCTTGGGATTCTGACGTCGGGTCAGAACTTAGCACACAGAGCAATCAAGTGTGTATCCTAGGTGGCTGAAAAGGATGGCCCTCGTTCGGGGGGTTGCCAGGTCTATTATACGGAAACCCTGAACAATGACCATAGTGGGCCAACATGTGTGGAGAGTGCCACGCTTCATGCACGTAAAAGACCCCTTTGTGGACGGCCAAGTAGTGCACCGCATAGGCTAAATTTTCTGCCCCTACTTACTCCTCCCCTTTTCCTGTGGTTCTTCAAAATATACCGTTCCTTTGTTTCCTACCCAACACCTGTGTTTCATTAATCATCATCATTTCCTGTTAATTGTAACATCCTTTTCATGTACATCGCCTTGAAATAACCTATATAGCGTTGCACGGGCAACACCAACTCACTCACTCACCCAACAAGAGGCTCCCAGGAGCCTGAAATGCTCACCTTACATATGTGCCTGAAGTAAAGGTTATAAGGCAAAATCTATTTAACGTTGAAAGGGTCATAAGATTAATAAGGGGGTCATCTGACAATATGGTGGATCTAAAGGTGCTGATCACTTTTGTTCTCAATCAAAATCTAAAAATCTGTCACCCTTTTTGAGTTATTTGCAAAAAATGCAGTTTAACCTAATGTTCTATTTTAGCCACAGTGACCATGTTTTACAACCAATCAAAAATCCCCACATCAGTTCTATACACCTAATGCTAATAAACAACTAAACCAAGTTTGGTTCCATTTGGACTTAAAGTGTCAGAGGAGTTAATGTTTTCAATGTAATGAGGAAATGCTGTTTAAATGCTAAATTTTGACGTTCTAAGGGCAATAACTCCTAAAACGAAAGGTCCTACAACGTTGACCATATAACATATTTTGTAGATCTTGATGTGCTTAACAATATGCAATTTAAATTTCTCAAATATCTAGTATAGTTTTCAAGATATTGAGCTAAACAGGTGCAAAATTTGCAAAAAATCCACAAAAAGGGCAATAACTTCTACATGGGTTGTTGGATTTTCTTCAAAATTTCAGAGCTGGTAGATCTTGAGGTGCTCATCACTTTTGTTCCCTTTGAAATCTGTCACTGTTTTAGAGTTATTTGCAAAAAACTGCATTTTACCCCTATGTTATATTTTTAGCCACAGCTGCCATGTTTTACGACCAATCAAAAATCCCCACATCAGTTCTATACACCTTATGCTGATAAACAACTCAACCAAGTTTGGTTCCATTTGGACTTAAAGTGTCAGAGGAGTTAATGTTTTCAATGTAATGAGGAAATGCTGGTTAAATGCTAAATTTTGACGTTCTAAGGTCAATAACTCCTAAAAGGAAAGGTCCTACAACGTTGACCCTGTTACATATTTTGTAGATCTTGATGTGCTTAACAATATGCAATTTAATTTTCTCAAATATCTAGCATAGTTTTCAAGATATTGAGCTAAACAGATGCAAAATTTGCAAAAAATCCACAAAAAGGGCAATAACTCCTACATGGGTTGTTGGATTTTCTTCAAAATCTCAGAGCTGGTAGATCTTCAGGTGCTCATCACTTTTGTTCCCAATCAAAATTTTGAAATCTGTCACCGTTATAGAGTTATTTGCAAAAAACTGCCATTTACCTCTAAGTTCTATTTTTAGCCACAGCGGCCATGTTTTACGACCAATCAAAAATTCCCACATCAGTTCTATACATCTAATGCTAATAAACAACTATACCAAGTTTGGTTCCATTTGGACTCAAAGTGTCAGAGGAGTTAACATTTTCAATGTAATGAGGAAATGCTGTTAAAATGCTAAATTTTGACGTTCTAAGGGCAATAACTCCTAAAAGGAAAGGTCCTACAACGTTGACCCTATTACATATTTTGTAGATCTTGATGTGCTTAACAATGTGCAATTTAAATTTCTCAAATATCTAGTATAGTTTTCAAGATATTGAGCTAAACAGGTGCAAAATTTGCAAACAATCCACAAAAAGGGCAATTACTCCTACATGGGTCGTTGGATTTTCTTCAAAATTTCAGGGTAGGTAGATCTTGAGGTGATGATCACTTTTACCTAATGCCAGAATTTTGATATCTGTAGCCGTTTTTGAGTTATTTGCAAAAACTGCATTTTACCCCTATGTTCTATTTTTAGCCATGGCGGCCATGTTTTACGACGAATCAAAAATCCCCACACCAGTTCTAAGCACCGAATGCTAATGAACAACCATACCAAGTTTGGTTGCAATTGGACTTATGGTGTCAGAGGAGTTAACGTTTTAAAAAGTTTACGGACGACGGACGACGGACGACAGACGACGGACGACGGACGGACGCCAAGTGATGGCAATAGCTCACATGACCCTTCGGGTCAGGTGAGCTAAAAACCAAGGAGATACAATAAATGCCTTAGTAGATTCATACCTGAAGAATTGCCCAGAGTATGATCACTGGTTGGACCAGTATCCGACGAACTAGTTGATCCACTCCATAGCGTCCAATTAAACACATCAGCTGTATCTTGGAACCAGGAACTACACAAGCCATTTTCGAAGTCGCATTCAATTTCCTTGATTATGATGTCAAATCCTTAAAAACAAAAGGGACAATCTTTCAGAGGCTTGTTATTCAAATGGGAGAGAAAACAATGAAGGAACATTTTATGCCTATGGACGCAAAATTGCAGTAGGCTGGTAGTCACTGATTTATTTTATTTTCTTAATTTATCTCCAAAGACCCCATAGTCAGTCTGCGCATGTTGTAAAATTGAAAGCACTTGTTTCTGTTAAAACGTTACTCATGATTGTGAAATCGCGATTTTCGGGTTAAAACTAGTTATTTTTTTTCTATATATTTCTAGCTAAGTATTAACACATTTAATACGTTTTATAGATGAGTACAAACACATTTTAAAAGTGTTGGGATAAAACTTTTCTTTTGTCCGATCTTCAACCTGTTGATTTTTTGCTAAATAATGCATGAAGAATGCTAAACTTAACTCTAGTTGCCAGAGTAGAAACAAATGGTGTTGAGGTCTTGTCTGTCGTCATAACTTCTACAAAACATAACACTTAAGAGAAAAGGGTGTTTCAATGCATAATTATTGTCTGTCTGTACATGTTGTAAAATTGCAAGCACCGGTCTGTGATTAATCGTTACTCATAAACCTGAATTCGAAAGTATTTTCGTTCTATTCCCGTTTTTCAGGTTCAAAACTTGTTTAAAGATTGAATCCTCAACCTTTCGAAAATCGCTAAATGACCCATGAAGAATGCTACACTTACCCGTAGTTGACAGAGTAGAAACAACTGGTGTTGAGGTCTCTTCTGTTGTCATAACTTCTACAAAACATAACATCTAAGAGAAAAGGGTGTTTTAATGTATGATTATTGTCTGTCTGTACATATTTTCAAATTGAAAGCACTGGTCTCTGATTTATTGTTATTCATGAACCTTAATTCGATAGTATTTTCGTTTTTTTTAAATAAAATTCCTGATATTTGTTGGGGGTGTTAAAAACTTGTTTTTAGATTGAACCTGTCGAAAACCGCTAATTGACACATGAAGAATGCTACACTTACCCGTAGTTGACAAAGTAGAAACATCTGGTGTTGATGTCTTCTCTGTTGTCATAACCTCTACAAAAACATAACATCTAAGAGAAAAGGGTGTTTCAATGCATAGTTATTGTCTGTCTGTACATGTTGTAAAATTGAAAGCACTTGATTACTTTTACAAAACATAACATTGAAGAGAAAAAGGGGGTTTCAATGAAAAAATACTGTTTGCCTGTACATGTTGTAAAATTAAAAGCACTGGTCTGTGATCTAACGTAACTTATGAACCTGATTCAGAGAGTATTCTATTTGTTTTCCTATTTCGGGTTAACACGTATTGTTTGGATCCGATCATCACTCTGATGATAATCGGTTAATGTCCACTGAAGAATACTACACTTATCAGTAGTTAAGTGAGTAGAAACACCCGGTGTTGATGTCTTGTCTTTTGTCTTCACTTCTACAAAACATAACATCTAAGAGAAAAATGCGTTTCAATGCATAGTTATTGTCTGTCTATACAGGTTGAAAAATTGAAAACACCAGTCTAAGATTTAACATTACTCATGAACCTGCATTCGTTCTATTCATGTTTATCGGGTTTAAAACTTGTTTTTAGGTTGAATCCTCAACCTGTTGAAAATCGTTAAATGACCTATTTAGAATGATACACTAACTTTAGTTGACAAAGTAGAAACAGCTGGTTTTGATGTCTTGTCTGTCGTCATAACTTCTACAAAACATAACATCGGAGAGAAAAGGGTGTTTCAATGCAAAATTATTGTCTATCTGTACAATTTGTAAAATTGAAAGCACTTGATTACTTCTACAAAACGTAACATTGAAGACAAAAAAGGGGTTTCAACGCATAGTTATTGTCTGTCTGTTCATGTTGTAAAATTGAAAGCACTTGTCTGTGATTTTACGTTACTCATGAACCTGAATTCGAAAGTATTTTCATTTTTTAATAAAAAGTTCCTGATTTTTTTCGGTGGTTGATAACTTGTTTTAAGATTGAATCCTCAACCTGCTGAAAACCGTTATATGACCCATGAAGAATACTTCACTTACCTGTAGTTGACCAAGTAGAAACAACTGGTGTTGGGATCTTGTTTTTAATTTTCTATTATAATAACTTCTACAAATCGTAACATCTAAGATAAAAAGATGTTTCAATGCATAATTATTATCTGTCTGTACATGTTGTAAAATTGAAAGCACTTGTCTGTGATTTAACGTTACTCATGAACCTGAATTCGAAACTATTTTCGTTTTATTAATGTTTTTCCGGTTAAAAACTTGATTTTAGGTTGAATCCTCAATCTGTTGAAAATCGCTAAATGACCTATTTAGAATGCTACACTTACCTTTAGTTGACAAAGTAGAAACATCTGATGTCGAGGTTTTGTCTGTTGTAATAACTTCTACAAAACAAAACTTTGGAGAAAAAAAGGGGTTTCAATGCAAAATTATTGTCTGTCTGTACATGTTGTAAAATTAAAAGCGTTGTTTTGTGATGTAAAGTAACTCATGAACCTGAATTCGAAAGTATTTTATTTCCTTTCCTGTTAATTCGTGTTAAAACCTAGTTTTTTGGATCCGATTATCATTCTGCTGATAATCGGTAAATGGTCAATGAACTATGCTACACTTACCTGTAGTTAACAGAGTTGGAACAACCGGTGTTGATGTCTTGTCTGTTGTCTTTACTTCTACAAAACATAACATCTAAGATAAAAGGGTGTTTCAATGCATAGTTATTGAGTCTGTCTGTACATGTTGTAAAATTGAAAGCACTTGATTACTTCTACAAAACATAACATTGGAATGAAATACAAATGACAACAAAGTTCCAGACAATAAATTTTGCTACGCCTGACGCGCGTTTCGTCTATTCATAACTCATCAGAGGCGCTCTACCAAAAATATTGAAAACTGGGACGCAAAATTTTTGTCTGTCTGTACATAAAAATTGAAAGCATTTGTCTGTGATTTAACTTTACTCATGAACCTGAAATCGAAAGTATTTTCGTTCTTTTCCTGTTTTTGGGGGGTAAAAAAAACTTGTTTTTAAATAGATTGAATCTTCAAACTGATGATAATCGGTATATGGTCAATAAAGAATGCTACACTTACCAGTAGTTGACAGAGTAGAAACACCCGATGTTGAGGTCTTTCCTGTTGTCATAACTTCTACAAAACATAACATCTAAGAGAAAAAAGGTGTTTCAATGCAAAATAAATGTCATGTCTGCTATACATGTTGTAAAATTGAAAGCGCTGGTCTCTGATTAAACGTTATTCATCAACCTTAATTCGAAAGTATTTTGGTTTTTTTAAAATAAAATTCGTGATATTTTTGGGGGGTTTTTAAATCATGTTTTTAGATTGAATCCTCAACCTATTAAAACTAGCAAAATGACCAATGAAGAATTCTTCACTTATCTGTAGTTGACAGAGTAAAAACACCTGGTGTTGATGTCTTGTCGGTCGTGATAAACTCTACAAAACATAACATCGGAGAGAAAGGGGTGTTTCAATGAATAATTATTGTCTGTCTATACATGTAAAAAATTGAAAGCACTTGATTACTTTTACAAAACATAACATTGGAGAGAAAAAAAAAGGGGTTTCAATGCAAAATTATTGTCTGTCTGTACATGTTGTAAAATCAAAAGCACTGGTCTGTGATCTAACGTAACTTATGAACCTGATTCTGAAAGTATATTATTGCTTTTCCTGTTATTCCGGGTAAAAACCATTTTTTCTGGATCCGATCATTACTCTGCTGATAATCGGTAAATGGTCAATGAAGAATGCTATACTAACCTGTAGTTGACAGAGTAGAAACAACTGGTGTTGATGTCTTGTCGGTCGTGATATCTTCTACAAAACATAACATCTAAGAGAAAAGGGTGTTTCAATGCATAATTATTGTCTGTATATACATGTTGTAAAGTTGAAAGCACCTGTCTGTGATTTGACGTTACTCATGAACCTGAATTTGAAAGTATTTTCGTTCTTTTCCTGCATTTTTTCGGGTTATAAACATGTTTTAGATAGAATCCTCAACCTATTGAAAATCGCTTAATGACCGACGAAGGAAGCTACACTTGCCTGCAATTAACAGAGTAGGAACAACTGGTGTTGAGGTCTTGTCTGTTGTCATAACTTCTACAAAACATAACATCAAAGAGAAAAAGGTGTTTCAATGCATAGTTTTTGTCTGTCTGTACATATTTTCAAATTGAAAGCACTGGTCTCTGATTTATTGTTATTCATGAACCTTAATTCGATAGTATTTTCGTTTTTTTTAAATAAAATTCCTGATATTTGTTCGGGGTGTTAAAAACTTGTTTTTAGATTGAACCTGTCGAAATCCGCTAATTGACACATGAAGAATGCTAAACTTACCCGTAGTTGACAAAGTAGAAACATCTGGTGTTGAGGTCTTCTCTGTTGTCATAACCTCTACAAAGAGAAAAAGGTGTTTCAATGCATAGTTATTGTCTGTCTGTACATGTTGTAAAATTAAAAGCGCTTGTCTGTGATTAAACGTTACTCATGAACCTGAATTCAAAAGTATTTTCGTTTTTTTAAACTTTACCTGTTAAAAAACTAGATTTTAGATTGAATCCTCAACCTGTTGAATCGTTAAAAGACCTATGAAGAATTCTTTACTTACCCGTAGTTGACAGAGTAGAAACAGCTGGTTTTGATGTCTTGTCTGTTGTCATAACTTCTACAAAACATAACATCTAAGAGAAAAATGCGTTTCAATGCATAGTTATTGTCTGTCTGTACATGTTGTAAAATTGAAAACACTTGTATGTGATTTAACGCTACTTATGATACTGAATTCGAAAGTATTATCGTTTTCTTAATGTTTTTCGGGTTTAAAACTTGGATTTAGGTTGAATCCTCAACCTGTTGAAAATCGTTAAATGACCTATTTAGAATGATACACTAACTTTAGTTGACAAAGTAGAAACAGCTGGTTTTGATGTCTTGTCTGTCGTCATAACTTCTACAAAACATAACATCGGAGAGAAAAGGGTGTTTCAATGCAAAATTATTGTCTATCTGTACAATTTGTAAAATTGAAAGCACTTGATTACTTCTACAAAACGTAACATTGAAGACAAAAAAGGGGTTGCAATGCAAAATTATTGTCTGTCTGTACATGTTGTAAAATTAAAAGCGTTGTTTTGTGATGTAAAGTAACTCATGAACCGGAATTCGAAAGTATTTTCGTCCTTTTCCTGTTTTTTTTTTGTTTGTTAAAGACTTGTTTTTAGATTGAATCCTCAACCTGTTTAAAACCGCTATATGACCCATGAAGAATACTTCACTTACCTGAAGTTGACAGAGTAGGAACAACTGGTGTTGATGTCTTGTCTGTCGTCATAACTTCTACAAAACATAAAGGTATTTCAATGCATAGTTTTTGTATGTCTGTACATGTTGTAAAACTGAAAGCACTTGATTACTTCTACAAAACAAAACATCGGAGAGAAAAACGGGCTCTCAATGCAAAATTATGGACTGTATGTACAAAATGTATAGTTAAAAGCGCTGGTCTGTGATCTAACGTTACTCATGAACCTGATTCTCAAAGTATTTTATTGCTTTCCCCTTTAATTTCGGGTTAAAACCTATTTTTTATCCGATCATGATATCTGATGATAATTGGTAAATGGTCAATGAAGAATGCTACACTTACCTTTAGTTAACAGAGTAGAAACAGCCGGTGTTGATGTCTTGTCTGTTGTCATTTCTTCTACAAAACATAACATCTAAGAAAAAAAGGTGTTTCAATGCATATTTAGTGTCTGTCTGTACATGTTGTTACCTTGAAAGCACTTGTCTGCAATTTAACATTCTTCATGAACATGAATTCGAAAGTATTTTCGTTCTTTTCCTGTATTTTTTTTCGGGTTAAAAACTATTTTTTGGATCCAATCATAACAGTGTTTCAATGCATAATTATTGTCTGTGTGTACACAATGTAAACTTGAAAGCACTTGTCTGTGATTTAACAGTTAAAGAAGCAGAGGTACCAATGGGGTATCCGAATGTCAAAAGTCTTAGTGAGTGAGTGAGTTGGTGTTTTACGCCCGTGCAACACTTTAAAGGTTATTTACAGGCGATGAACATGAATAGGATGATAAAATGAACATGAAACGATGATGATAAATGAGATATGGGGATGAGGTGGGAAACAAAGGAACGGTAAATTTAGAAGAACCACAGAAAAAGGGGGAGAGGTGGGTAGGGGCGGAAAATTTAACCTATGTGGTGCACAACTTGGCGGTCCACAAAGGGGTCTTTTACGTGCATGAAGCGTGGCAATCTGAGAGGGCAGAGACAAAACCAGTAAACACTAACAAGAACGGGACAAAAACAGACAATATGTAAAACATTGAAACACAAAATAACTGAATATTAATCAACAACGCGAACTCCAGTCGAAACAAGAGTGAACTCCTATAGCACACATAGTTAACTCATGAACCTGAATTCGAAAGTATTTTCGTTCTTTTCCTGCTTTTTTACGGGTTAAAAACATGTTTTAGATAGAATCCTCAACCAGTCGAAAATCGCTAAATGATCCATTAAGAATGCTACACTTACCTGTAGTTGACAGAGTAGAAACATCTGATGTCGAGTTCTTGTCTGTTGTCATTACTTCTACAAAACATAACATCTAAGAGAAAAATGTGTTTCAATGCATAGTTATTGTCTGTCTGTTCATGTTGTAAAATTGAAAGCACTTGTCTGTGATTTTACGTTAATCATTAACCTGAATTCGAAAGTATTTTCGTTGTATTCATGTTTTTTTCGGGTTTAAAACTTGTTTTTAGATTGAATCCTCAACCTGTTTGAATTTGAAGGAAGGTGCAAACGCGGCCAAATAATTTGGGGTGAGCAGAATTTGTGCAGGGTTAATATTTTACGTGTTGCAAAATTAAAATTAATACGAGACAGAAAATTTTATCAAAAAATCTGAAATAAAAAAGTGTTTTTATGTCCGGTGACGTTCTATTGCCTGGTGACTTTTTGGCCCCAAATATTCAGAAATAAATTAATCCATTGCCTTACATGCCTGGCTATACATTAAATAACTGTATGATATATGCTTTCAACTCTTTGGGTCTTTGCACTAGTAAAGCTATAATGCATATTCATGAATTTCAACAGTTCTTGTATCAACATAATCATGAATAGGTAACATACATGTAGTGGAAATATATTATTGATATGGATTGGTGGGTCACACATCTATACTGTAAAGTACTTAAAGTTACCTCCTCCCAATTTTGCAAAAAGTAAACAAGTTGGAATAAAATCGACACTCTTAGATGCCTTTAAATGCTTCATTACTATTTAATATGTTTGCATCAATTGGCATTGCATCTAGAAAAGGTGCGTTTACGGCTGTAAAAAATATATGGGGTGCAACTTTGGTAACAGCAACAAACAAGACAAAAAATGTCTAGGAACTTTAAGTATTTTCATAAAAAGGGATGCAAAAACGTATCCTTTGCAACCCCTTTTTCGGAACGGGCCTGCATTAGACATGATTTAAATGGATTGCCCTCATATTCCTGCCCATCGGCATATTAAATATGCGAACAGCACTTCGTTATCTCTAGTTGTGGCGTAATTTGAATTTCATGCTCCAAATGTTAATCATGAAAGCCTTAACATCTTAGGTTTACTTTCTCGGGGGGGGGGGGGTGTTATAATTTTTTCTTTGAAAAACTCATCAACATCTACAAACCAGGACATGAGAAATGTATCGTAAATCTTTTAGCCTTCAGTAAAATCTTAGAATTTAGTCTTCTTTGGTAGAAATATCGCCTTTTTATACATGAATTTGTTTCATTTTTTAGCATTACAGCAATCCAGGGTGTCGGTTTTGTATGATGTTCATCACCAAATACTTGTGTTGTATTGGATTTTAAATCGAAATGCTTTTTTAACATCAGTCGATTGATGCGTCTTAGCTAGCTGCCAGTAGCTTCGAGTGTTCTCATGAAAGTATCTCTGCATCCCTTTATTTTCGTGTTGTCATTTTGTCCCACGTTCTCTCTTGTTGAATATAACTTCTTCTTATTTGATTTTTACTGTGTGATAGTTTGTGATTTTTTATAATTAATAGGAAATTGTTGGGCCCAAAAATCTAGTTAAACCCTGCCAAAAATTAAATGTGCCTGTCTTAAGCCAGGATTCTCATCAAAGCTGATGTTTGTATTCGTCGAATTTGTGTTGTTTGTTTTTGTCAAGTAGAGGGTCATTCGTTGGCACTTAAGGGTTTGGCTTGAATCACAATGTAGTTTTTTTTCAATCCAAGGCCAACTGCAAAACAGCGAGCAGTGACCACTGGTAAAATTGAAGGCTGCTGACTGTTTTCTATTGTGGATGTTTAAAATGCGCTTGTTTATGTAAGTTGTGTTGTGTACACTTATTCCACATCTCATTATCTTTTATAAATTTCCAAAAGCAAACATAAATAAAACTAAATACACGTGCTAAGGATCTGTTCAAAGTTTTCTTTTTTTTTCAATGAAATTTATACAAGAAATAGAAATAATGTGATTTAAAATATATCGAGTGTTTAAAACAAAGATTTTACTTTGCTGCCAATAATGCAAACATTTAAGAGGCTGTCCATGTAGAAATCAGCAAAAGCCTACAGAATCATGCACATGAATTTTATCCCAGCAAATGTATTGTATAAATTTATTGTTGGAGTCATATCTAAAACAAAAATCACCAGGATTCGTTTGAAGCAACATGGATGACTTGTGATTCAGCCTTAAAGCTCATGAACAAAGCAACAAAATTTTGCAAATATGCAAGATATACCTCCCTTTTTCCGCATATTTTCAATGCATTCTATATAAATTATACCTAAGTTATCACTTCAAAAAACCAAAAATCTGCATTTGTTTTTGAACACGGATGTTATTCTGATGTGAAATCAATGAACATTTTTGAAAAAAAAAATTGTCAGCTGCCAGCTATCGCCTGGTTTTTCCTTGGACAGCCTCTTAATTTCATCAAAAGTGTCACCTCTCTGCTTTGTAAAGATAACATGAAGTCAAGTAATGAGCAGTCCAAATTTTAACTCAATTATCATAACTTACCCATTTTGTTATGAGAATACATGACTTTAGAATTGATATTATCCTGTGTGGCGTATTGACAGCTTGAATCAAGTCTACAGTTCTGGTTGGCGTGGCTCAAAGCGCAACAATTGATTCCTCTAACTAAACAATGTGCTGCGCATGTAAACAAAGATACAGCAAACAAATCAAGTGTAGTTTCACCTTTGACAATCTCTTTATGGTAGTCAGCTTTGTAAGTCATCTCGGTGATTTGGGTATGGCTAACAATGAAAGACACCATGAACGTGGTCCCAGCAAGAGCTATTTTCTTAACCTTCATGGTGGCTTTGATTCCTAAAAGGATACATATATTTATTTTTTTTTTGCTGATTGTTTCTGTATGAGTTTCTTTGTCAATCAGATTAATAGACGAAAACCAGGATTAAAATTAAAATATGTTTATATATTTAATATCATTTGCCTCAAATTACAATAAAACTGAGCTGTATGATTTATTAAGGAATATTATCCTTCACATACATGACTTACATATGAAGTTGATGGTTGGACAGTTATGGTGCATGTATTTTGAGACATGTGCAATAAAGTATATAATTTTTTTAAAATTTAAACAGTTATTGGTGATTGAGAATTATCAGTTCGAAGGTCTTCGATCGTGTGTAAGAATTAAGAAACTATGGGTTGCGATAAGACCCTTTTCATCCCATCATTTAGTAAAAATAAAATTAGTTTAATCATGTAAATTTTGTTTCTTAATGTCTTGTCACCGCAAATGATTTTAACATTGTCTATGAAAAAGTAACTTGTTAACAGTTAAGTTTTATGTATTAAGTAAAGTCTTGCACGTGGAACCAGCTTCAAATATTTGTAAAAAAAAATGTATTACTAAAACACATTATTGTGAAAATTTGAAGATGGTTCCACGTGCATGATACTGTAAACTGAAAAGTTAAAAAAGACTTTAATTTTTAATCTCGTAGTTAATATTTTTTAAATATTCAAAATATCTGCGTTTTCTTTGATTGCATAAGATTTGAGTATATTTTTAAGTACTACTTTTTCTAAGAATAAGGCAGATACCATTAATAGGGTGGCACATCGATAATAAATACACAAAAAAAATCAACAGAATTAGGAACAGCAACCCCAGTAAACTTTGTTTTGACCACTATTTTTTTCAGTCTATCTTGGGTTAAGGAGATATTACCAGTCAAAATTTAGTTACATTACATAGTGAAAAATACAGGAAAATTTCCCGCCATATTGTTTTCTTATATAATCAGTCAAAAAATATCTAGGCACCAAATACATATTAAGATGTAAAAACTGCATTTGGTTTCTTTTGGTAAAATGAATGCATCTATACCCTAAAATCTGAAATTGGAAATTATTGATGTGCCAACCCCTGTCTGATCCTTATGTGGAAAAGTGCTTTAAAAAAATCAAAATTGTTGTTTAAAGTTATGTACAAAATGTATATTTTTGAGGAATCTTAAATAGAATTAGTAAACTCTGTATTTAGATATATTAGCAAAAAAATTGAACTTTAAAAAGATTTATCTCGAATATTGTTTTTAAATCAAAATACAATTTTTATTCAAAATGTCTTATGCAAAGGTGATTGCCTTTAAAAGTACATGTTTACAATCATTTGACTTATACCAAAATAAGACATAAAGTAACAGGCTTTGAATTGTATTAGCTCACCTGGCTAAAGTTTTTGCCACCACTATGCGCCCGTCGACGTCCGTTAACAATTTCAAAAATCTTTTCCTCTGAAACCCCTGAATCTATGTCTGTCTTTCTGTATGAATACTTTCATTCACATTGTGTCATTCTTCAAATGAATTATTAAAAATTAAAAAGGTTTAGGACGATTTGGGATATCCTGAGTTTACCTAGGCAAAAGTGGAATTCCAAATCGCACTGGCAAAAATTTAGTGTGAGTTGGAAAGCCACTTTTCCCTAGGACGATGTGGAAATCCAAGATGCCCTAGGACGATTCGGAATCGGCCGGTTTTCCAAAATCCCTGTATCATATATATATATATATGACCTGTCATGGGCTGAACTGGGAGATATAGATACTGGACATAAATATTAGCCATTGAAGGTTATAAACGGATTATAAGAAATATTGTTCCGTTTTGGCAGTTACATCGTGTAGTGTAAATTATTGAAGTTTCTAGCAAACCTTTCTATAGGTACATACCCATTAGAGACAGTCTTTCGGAAGAAAGGAAAACGAAACCAAATGTTAGACAGTTTTGTTTGTTTGTTTTCTATGTGAATAGTAAAACCCATAGAACATCCTTTTAAAAGAACCAAATTGATTGGTTAACTCGGATGTTCCTTTGACAATGAATGAAAATACCTTATTTGTATTGAAATATATATTACTTTTCCTTTTTTCGTAATATTAATTTATAAAAAAAAATAAATGACCATACCAAAATACAATTATAATATTAGACAGCAATAAGTAAAGATAATAACACTTGATTTTTCCATATAGTGTCCCATGTCATTCCAAGACTCTTGTATTTGCTCAAAAAGCAAGCCGAGATTAGCTATGGGTCGATGGATTATATGGGACCTGATATGGAAAACTCTGAGTTGTAATCTTTTTATCACATTATTTTCCACATAAGACTTTAAATTGCTCTAAAAACCTAATCTAGCCTTTAACACACTATAAAAGACAACAAAATATAAAAATAATGAATTTTTATAAAAAAGCTTTATTGAATGATTGTTATAAAAATGTTTACAATGCATAATCTGAACATCATTTCATGTTTTCTTAAAGGGTATGCTTAAGTTAAGTGAATCTTTTATAACTTCATAACAATCGGACTAGATTCAATATTTTGTGGTTAACTCTATATTTAAAAGCACATTTATTGATTTTTTAAATGATTAAATGTTTGCAAATGTCTTTTATAGTTTTATAGTTGTTATAATAGCTTTGTGAAATTGTGATATACTTTAAGAATGTCATGTAATAAAACTAAATACATGCCCTAGTTATTACTTGGTTTTACTTAAAATTCAGTCATTTCATACAATTCCTCAGAACATAATTGAGTTTAAACATATTTATCAATTAGTAATATAAAATGTAAATCAATAATCAAATAATCACAGTGATGTACTTACAGTACAGCAGCCTAGCCTTAGCTACTTGGAATGTCCCCAATGTTCGTTTTTCTCAATGTAAACCAATGTGTCTACAATGATGCAGAGTCTAAAGTAATTAAATACAGGTGCTGAAAAACAAACAAACAATTAAACAACTGCAAAATTTGGAAGGCAACAACTACCATTCAAAAGATAAATTGTATATTTTAAGCTTAACGAATCGTGTTCGTCAAACAGATTATAACATTCAAAAGCTTCTTTTATTAAAACATTTCCCAAAGGTATCATTTTGCCAAAAAAAAAAGATGGTAAAATATTTGTTTGTTTATTTGAACAATATTTTGACAAATGAAATTAAACATACAATATATATTTATGGGTTTCATATCATTATTAAAAAACGCATCCATAATATCACGAAGAAGAGCGATTTTTGTTTTATTATACTTTTTGAAACAATGCATCATATATAATCGTCGAACCAGTTTTAAAATTACTTATTAAATAATTTCATTAAAAGTAAAAAAACAAAATTACCAAACTGGGATGGTCAATCTCATATATCAAAAAATAAAAGAAGACAGAGTCATACCAGATAAATTGACGATCGCAATGGACTTGGTAAAGGCACATAAAAACATGGTGGGTTGAAACAGATTTTATGACGCCAAACCTCCCTATCCAATGCGATTTAAGGGTTTGGTAACAACACAAATTTAAACACAACATAGGTGTGAGACACATTAGGGAAAAAGAGGTTATCATTTCAGTGCAACAAACTGTCACAAATAAATGGAATCATTCACGAATCATTTCAACTGACATAGTTCTGAATATTGCTACCAGTGACTGATATCGAAAGAATGAGACGCATTTTTTTATAACCTTGGTCTGAAAGTCGATCACGGAGACAACAGTGTTAAGTAAAAAAAATCTGAAAAATTAGTACAAGCCATGGCATACAGAATAAGTTGAGTATGTTAATCTCCAGATGAGGAAAATTTATTATTTGAAAATTTAAATTTTCTATTCGTCGTATATTTTTATACTGATATGACCAGCCGATTCAAATTCGAGATGACGTGAAGCAAGAACATTCGATGGTTTCTTAAATTTCTAACACTGGAGGATAAAAAGAATGCATTCATCTAGCAAAGGAAGCGTTGTTGACAGAGAGAAAATCATCAATATATCTGAAAATGAGAATAAAGGATCTAGTTTCTTGTGTCGTCTTGTTTTATGGAGTTGCTGAAGACAAAAAACACCGTTTTTGCTACATAAGCTTTATATTAAGCAAATGGTGATAATATAGTACTTCTATATTTTCGTCGAAATAATTTAAATTTGCTGCGTAAGTCGATTTTTAATAACTCTTCATTACTAAAATAAATGTTTAATCATAAACATTCCATAAAAAATATATGTTTGTTAAAATGATATTCAGGATAGACGGACGGTTTACTTACATAACAATCATTATTAAATAAAAAAAAAGTAATGTAAACGCTCCCAACATCAATACTTAAAACAAAACAAGAAACGCACCACTACCATTCCCTTCATTTGATTTTAAAACTTAACATTTCAAACATCTGAAAATATTTGCCTCAATGCTGTTCGTGTAGCTTGTCCTTACATAAATGTATGCATACTGTATTGCCTTGTTTAATAAAATGACAAATTACATTTTAATAATAAATATTTACTTCCATTCCGTTTTGAAAAAAAATGGTGACAAAATGAATCCATTTTAGATAAATTATTTAAAACTTTTTAGAATGTTTACACCAACTCACTCACTCACTCACATCAGTATTTATCATTTTTTCGCGAAAACAAATTCCGTAGAGCTCTCTGCTCAAGCGGATACTTCGAGATAAAAACTTATTATATACTAATATGAAAATTCCATTGGTATTTTGTTTAAAAATTTAGGCCGTTAATAATTGATATGAAGTTTAAAGCACATTGCTGCTTGTTTGTACCAGAGCCATTGGAACATTTGGAAAGGCTATGTTAAAAATGTTAGTTACAAGAGCAAGTTATACAGATTTCAATATTACAAAATATCTTAATAACCACGACGATTCATCTTTTCTTTATTAAGTCAAAACAGGACAAATTAAACATCTTCAATAGTGTACATTTCAATAAGTATAACCGTTTTCGACAGATAAATTAACAAATAAATTTCTGGATTTTAAGTATTTGATAGCAAAAAAAACCATAGTGATTAGATAAAGAAAAAGGGGAAAAACAAGACCCACACTTGGTGCGACAAGTATTGTGATCTTGACTAAATGCATTTCAACTGAACAATCATTTTGATCAAATGTTATTATAACGGTGTAAATTATTATTTAAAGTTGCAAGCATATATTCCCATGATTCTTAAATCAACTTATTGTTGCCAAAGGAACACGTCTAACTATAAACATCTAACAAAATTAAATATCTAACAAAAAATAAGAGCAAAATTTATTCCTTTTTTGTTGATTTTCGCAAAGCATTCGCAAGGTTTGGCATGGAGGTTTAATATATAAATTAAAGAAAGAAAAAGTAGGAAAAAACTATTTGAAGTGATTATAGACGTGTATGATAAATGTGAGTCCTCTATAAAAAAAGAGAATGAACACTCTGGGTTCTTTAAGGTAAATACAGGATTGAAACAGGGAGATAGCTTAAGTCCGACCCTGTTTAACTGCTTTATAAATGATATTCACTCCATTTTTGATAAGACATGTGATCCTGTCCATCTGAATGAGTTTTCAATTAATAGTCTAAGCTTTGCTGATGATCTGATTATATTCTCAGAATCTCAAAGAGGCCTTCAGATAGCTTTAAATAATCTAGAAAATTATTGTCATAAATGGCAATTATCTGTTAATAAAAATAAAACTAAAGTTATGATATTTCATGGCGGAAATAACTTGTGTCAAGCAAAGTTTCTCTATCAAACCTCAACTCTGACAGAAGTACAAGCATTTACCTTTCTATGCAATACTATTGACAGAAAGGGTAGATTTAAAAGATCTATGCAAGAACTTACAAAGAAAGGGCTTAAGGCCTTCTTTTCTTTGAAAAAATATATGTGTAATTTCCAACATGTCCCAGTTGACTTATCTTGTAAGCTTTTTGATTCTTTAATAAGACCTATAATTCTTTATAATAAAGAAATCTGGTATATGGAAGAATATTTTCCAGTATATAAAGCAAAAAAAAACAGGGCTAGAACAAATGGAAATAGATGTGACATTTTATCATTGACTGACAGATCTAGTATGGAAAAACTTCATAAGTTTTGTAAATCTGTTCTTGGAATCAAGAAAACATCCAGCAATATTGCAGCAAAAGCAGAGTTGGGTAGACTTCCCCTTGACTCATTTATTAAAACACAAGTTTTACTATATTATGCCTGCATTAACTGCATGTAAAGAAATTAATCCACTGGTTAAAGATGCACTTCTAGTGAACAAGACTTTATCACAAGAAGGCATTTATACTTGGTATACTTTTGCTAAAGAAGTACTTGATGAATTTGATATTAATGAAGAGGATCTTATGGAAGAAGAAAGACCCTTTAATCTTATTAAAACTCCAATTTAAAAGTCTGTAAAATTGATTGTAAAACAACAATATGTTTAATTATAATAGAAAAACTTAACAGAATAGATGAAAATTCTAACATTTTTATCTATAGTAAAATTGAAAATGAAATAAAGATGGAGGATAATTTAACAAATTTTAAAAAATTTCAATAGCCGCAAAGTGCTTACTAAACTTCGCATTAGTGACCACAATTTAGAAATAGAAGTAGGTCGCTATAAAAAAAAGTTCCCAGAGAAGAAAGAGTTTGTAAAATTTGTAAAACACTAGATGATGAACATCACTTTTTCTTTACCTGTAAAACAAGTAATGATATACGAAATATTTTGTTACGTAACATCGAAAAGTTTTATCCCAATTTTGACCAGCTTAGTTCAATAGAGAAACTTAAAATTGTTCTTGACCCTATATCGAAATCTTGCCCAGCGTTGTCGACTATATAAAGCAATCAATTGAATTGCGAAAATAAGGTCCACACTGGTCACTTATATCTATTATAATTATATATAATTCATTTACATGTTGAATCATTTTGTTCTTATATGTTTTATGTTTGTCATTTTTTTCATTTGTATCTGCTGAACCCGTCAGGGTTTAATGTTTTGCAAATAAACTGATTATTATAAACAAGAGGCTCCCAGGAGCCTGAATCGCTCACCTGGTCTTGAAGTCGACCCTATAAAAACTTTTCTAGAGCAAAATGAGCTTAACATTTAAGCAAGTTACAGCTTTTCTCTATCTACTATAGTTGCAATCTGTACACATAGGCCCAAATCATGAAAAAATGTTATTCCAGGGGCCATAACCCCTATAAGGAGTCATCTGACAACTTCGACCCTAATGGAAACTTTTGTAACGCTAAATGAACTGAACATTTTAGCAAGCAACAGCTTTTCTCTATCTGTCAAGTAATGTAACATTTTGGTATAAAGGTAAAAAGACAGACCTTTTCTTAATTTTTATAAATAAGTCATCAAGTTCAGGATTAAGATACCACGTGTAGTTCTTCGAGTCATTTTTTGTCATTCTGTCCTCGTCAGTTGATGTGTCAACATCTTTTTACTTTTTAGCCCCTGAAGAAGGACTTTATGTCCGAAAATTTGGGCATTCTTGTTTTAGTTATTTTAAAGGTTTTATTCATTTATATTTCTTATTTAATTTTTAAATTAATAATTATTAAAAAAAAAAATCATTCAAGTTCGGTAGTTTTGTTATTACCTTTATTTTACCTTTTAAATGTGGCTTCACCATCTATTTATTTATCTTTTCTCTATCTGCTATAGTTTTCATTTTAAAGGCCAAAAACATAAAAAACGTTATTTAAAGGACCGTACCATTATAAGGGTTCATCTGACAACTATCACCCTATGAACACTTTTGTAGAGCTAAATGAATTTAACATTTAAGCAAGCAACAGCTTCTCTCTATCTGCTTTAGTTTTTATTCCATACAAAACGTTATTTTAGGGCATCTGACAACTTCAACCCTATGGAGACTTTTGTAGGGCCGAATGAGCTGAATATTTAAGCAAGTAACAACTTTTCTCTATCTGTCAAAGTTTTCATTCTATTAGTCAAAAACATGAAAAAATGCTATTTTTCACCTTTAAGGGGCCGTAACTCCTATAAGGGGTCATCTGACAACAACGACCCTATGAAGACTTTTGAAGAGCTAAATAAGCTGAACATTTAAGCAAGCAACAGCTTCTCTCTATCTGCTATAGTTTTCATTCCATAGGCTAAAAATAAGAAAAAAACGTTATTTTAGGGGCTGTAACCTCTTTAAGGGGTTATCTGACAACTTCAACCCTATGGAGACTTGTGTAGGGCTAAATAAGCTGAACATTTAAACAAGCAACAACTTTTCGCTATTTGTCATAGTTTTCATTCTATAAGCCAAACACATGAAAAAATGCTATTTTTCACCTTAAAGGTGCCATAACTTCTATAAGGGGTCATCTGACAACTTCAACTCATTTGAGACTTTGGTAGAGCGTTTGATGCTGAAGCAGTAGCGTGGCATCAGATTTCATCTATCTCTTATACTTTTTAATATTCAAGCCAAAACCAATAGTCTGCCCCCTGGTCTATTTTTAGTAACGGCAGCCATGTTGTTTGGACGGCGGTCACCATTTGTGCATTCTTGGTAGAGGACATCCCATAGATGAAGTGTGCAAAGTTTCAAAGCAATCCCTTCAGTTGTTTCGGAGAAGATTTTCAAAGAAAAGTTAAAGACGACGACGGACGCCAAGTGATGGCAACCGAAGGTCCATGTGAGCTAAAAATATTAAAACATTATGAAAACTATTTGAAGACTTGTTTTACATAAAGGGTCAAAAGCAAACGGAATATTCGAAAAAAAAACATTCAGCTTTCATATACGTTATTCCGAAATTGAAATATGAAGTATAGAAGTTCCGACGGGGCATTATATTACAGAAAACAATACGTGTTTGTGCGTAAATCTTAAGATATGTTTGCATATAACTATAATATAAGCATTTAAACGACTATCAAAGTGTGCCTTACCAGCTGAGAGACAATATGCAACAACGGCTCCTCTTGTTCTGATCTTTTCGATTGAAATTAAATACTGTTACAAATGTATTCGGCCGTATTACAGAAAGCTTTAATCTTATTCAAATGTAAATCGAAGATCATTTCAGAACAATTACATTTACCGTGTATATTATCGAAATGCGGTTATTCTATTGGTTAGTTGGCAGATGGAATCGTCTTTTATAACTCGATGAAATGTCACTTGTGTCACATGACCAAGGCATATACCCTTACAAATGAATACCAATTTACAAATAGAAAAAATATACAAACACACATCATAAAACAAAAACGAGGCCACAAAAGAATAAAAGAAAGCATTTAAAATCTAATTATATTTTGTTTGTTGTTTGTTTTATGTCAAGTCAACAATGTTTCAGTCATAATCATGACAAAGACTTACTGAAACAACAAATTGAGTTGTGTAGACCCATCCAGAAACAGCACCCATGTATGTTATGCAAAAAGGGTCAATGTACGACCACAAACCAGAAGACAGAATTGAATGTTTGTATTTTGAGGTTTCATATGTGTGTAAAAACGTTGACCGTAGCACATTCTCAATGAAGCGCGCTAGCGTTTGAAACATCAAAATACAAACATTTAATTCTAAATTAAGATTATATACGGCAACAATGGGTTGTCGTTATTCTCGGAAGTAGTAACGTAAATAAGCCCTCTTTGAAAATGCATTTCTAGTGCCATCCTCGGAAACCCAGGGGTTCTTCACTCACCTTCTCATCATCACGTAATGAATGAGTGAGCGAGTGAATAAACCCTAGATTTTTGACGATTTCAGCGCCTAAATGAGTTTTCATTTGTTCTGAGATTTGTTTACTGGTTTTGTCTCTACCCTTTCGGACTTTGACATTCAGATGCCCCATAAAAACCTCTGTAAACAGTTTCTTCTATTGTAAAAAGGAGATAATTGTTTTAAATCTATTTTTTGCTTTAGGTTGATGAAAAAGTGTAGTTTGAATAATATTCTCCTACGCATGTCTTTCTACACTGACATGTCGCGTGTTTTTTCACGCAAGTGAAAAATGGGCGCAACGATGGGAGAAAGAAATTATAATATTAATCAGAAGACATACAAGAAGGTTTTACCATTGAAAAGGAAAGACCTTTATTAACCATGGAAATATAAAAAAATATATAAGAACTTATTACATCTAAGTCCTGCTACGGCTTTTTTTAAATTTATATGCAGTCTTAGCTGTACACATACATGTATTAAAAAGTGATCTAAAATTACACCATTTGAAATATCGATGGTTATTTTTTTTTATCTGTCATGAACTCTTTCAGGTGAGGCTTACATGTACCAGGTGTGCCAATGTGACTGTTTTTTATTTTTGTTCGGTTTGAAGAGCAAGTCTTTTTTTTTATTAATGTTTTTAATCTTATCAATTTGGTCTGAAAAGGATATGCATTGTTCCTGTTGGAATTTTTGTTTTGGCTTTTTTAAGTGTTCTGATAAAACATGTCTGTAATATGTTTGTATACGCTTATGAAGTAGTAAAGTGTGAGTGAGGAAGCTAGTGTTTTACGCCCAAGCATCACTATATAGGTTATATAAAGGCGGTGAACATGAAATTTCCGATAGTTAAATTCAAAATTGTTTCAAACACCAGTTTTCTTTCATTTTAATGCACATGGGCGATATCCTCGGTGCTGGATTTGGCTTTCATGTTCGAACTTTTTGGAGAACTCATCATACAATAGTTTTGGTTTTTTATCTTCCAGTGTTTTGAGTCAAATGCTGCTGATGAGAAGTTACTCCTTGAAATATCGATATACAGCATAACCAAATTTACCGTTTTAAACCCGTTGATGGTTTTGTATTATGAAAAGGGTGACAAAATGAAGATGAAATGATAATGAAAAAAACAGGCTTGCATGGAAAACAATGGAAAAATAAATTTAGAAACCACAAAAAATGGAGAGAAATGGTAAAGTACGGATAATTTAACCTACGTGGTGAAATAATTGGCGGTTCACAAAGGGAAATTTAGCTTGCATGAAGCCTTGAACTCTCCATTTACGTTTACCAACTATAGACCGTATTATAGACCTGACAACCCCCGCCGACAAGAAACGTGTTGATAATCTCTGTTTTATGTTATACCCAAGGAGGAAATTACACATTCTATTCTGTTTCTATATACTCTTAAAAATAATGTTCAACTACTTACAGTCCGTCAATAATACATCGAAATTCGTACAATATGTGTTTACTTTAAAACATCGGATAAAAGAAAGTGGTTTGTCTTTTTGAGATGTTTCAGGCCAGCTACCATTTAAAATCAAATCAATTCTTAAACGCTAAATAACCAATAAAATGCATTAATAACAGACACTTGTCTTTATATAAAGCGTGTCTATACACTTTAATAAAAGCAATCAAGGAACTTTTTGTGTATTCAGCTATATAAGAAGTACTTTTACCAACGAATCCGTGAGTTTAAAACTTTTAGCTTCGATCCGGAAACTATACAATGTCCGTTCCCACCACGTGATGTTTGATAAAAGGATATTCAGGATAGACGACCGAGTTTAGTAATACAATAAACAGTGTACAAAAAACTCCTTCCGTCTACTAGGCAACACAGGAAACGCACCACTCCCATTAAATTATATTCTTGCCCAAAAAAGAAACGACACCAAAATAAAGATGTCATCTTTTCAAAACAATAGATAATTGTCGCACTATATTTTGCACATATCGAGGGAATAACATATTGGACTACATCTGCAGAAAAAAAAATGATGAATACAAGCTAGGACAAATGGTGAAGGGCGCTTGCGAGTTTAGGTCTGTAGAAAGTGAAAGTTGAAAATTTAGTAAAAATCGCTAACACATTGGTGTTGAAGGTTCAGTAGGGAGCTTAAACTGATTGTCACAGGATTAAAACAAGAACGTGTTGCTGTAGAGACCTTGAAGATTACAACACAAGAGAAAAAAAATCAAAAAAAAGTCATCTAACAAACCAGTAGTAACAGAAATTTCCTACTCTTCTGTTTATTGCACTTTTGGGGCAAAATTAAGGTTTTTGCACGTTATTTCAATTTTTTGAAAATTTAACGTTACAAAAATTTAATTGAAATGTTTTGGATGATTTTGGCTTTCAATCAATCCGGCTTTTGATGATTAAAACTTTCAAACAAAAATTGGTAAAAAAACGGCATTTTTGCAATAAAAATTTAAAATGTTTTGAAGGCATTTGTGAAAATTATTCTCTTTCACCTTTCGACATCCATCATTTCAAGAATAACTTTATGCCAAAATGTTTACCATTTTCCCAGTAATTCTATGGTGATTGTCATTTTTCAAAAAAAAAAATTAAAGATGTCTTGTGAAGTCATACTCGATTATTTTCAAAAACTTTTTTCGTTCAAAGCATTGTTAAAATAATGTTTATACATGCATATTTTGTACATAATATTTCCCTCTCAGATATGAACTAAATTTTTAAAAGTAACTGGGTATCGTTTCTATTTTGGGCTAGTATACGTGTGCGTTAGTTTGTTCTGAGTTCATATTGATAATTCATCTTCAACAAGTAAATCTGTGAGCTAATGCTCACTAGTGATACCCCCGCTCCCCAAACTAAGCCATGCATACATGCTTGAATACTCTGCAGACAGGAAGTAGTTGACCTAGGAACATAAAATCACTAAACACCATATGGAACTATAGGATAAAGCTATATACAAAATATCAGACCTCTATCTCATGTAGTTGATTGGGAAACTGTGACGGAAATTTTGCATTTATGTTCATTATGTGTAAAAACCTAAGTATTCCGTAAACAGGAAGTAGTCTACCTAGGACCATAAAATCGGTATACACCATATGGTCCTATATGATAAAGCTGTATACAAAATATCAGACCTCTATCTCATGTAGTTGCTTGGGAAAATGTGACGGAAATTTTGCATTTATGTCCATTATGTGTAAAACCTAAGTATTCCGTAAACAGGAAGTAGTCTACCTAGGACCATAAAATCAGTATGCACCATATGGTCCTATATGATAAAGCTGTATACAAAATATCAGACCTCTATCTCATGTAGTTGCTTGGGAAAATGTGACGGAAATGTTGCATTTATGTCCATTATGTGTAAAACCTAAGTATTCGGTAAACAGGAAGTAGATTACCTAGGAGCATAAAATCGGTATACACCATATGGTACTATAGGATAAAGCTATATACAAAATATCAAAACTCTATCTCATGAAGTTGCTTAGAAAACTGCGACGGAAGTTTTGTTACGGACGGACGAACGGACAAGGGTAAAACAGTATACCCCCTCTTCTTCGAAGCGGGGGTATAAAAAGTACAGGAATCAAAATGGTCCCAGATAGTACACTGTTGTATTAAATGTATTTTTGTTAAACAGCTTAAAAAGAAACTGCTTTCGATTGTTCATCAAAAATCAGAGTGAAATCCAACAGGAGCGGATTCTGAAATTTTGAAAAGGGCTTGGGGTGTTGACTGGTTGAGGGGCTCACTCTGGTCATGCTTCAACATATCCAACCAATTATCGTTTCAAACAAATGGGGCAGACCCCTGCTCCCCCTTAAAATGCCTCGAGCTATGACCATTTAGTAAATGTTAATGTTTGTATTTTAATTGTTTTTATAAAGCAGAGGAGTTCGTCCTTTCTTTCTGTTTATCAAACCGTCAATCCATGTGAATTCATTTTCGTCAGATTTTAATTTTGTCTTTCTTCAATATCTTTATTTGAAAATGATAAATATTGAATTTCAATATTTCTATTCTGAATATAACTTGCACGACTTCAACTTTTTAAAATCATAAGAAAAGATTCTTTTTTTGGCCCGGACTGTCGACTTTTCCGACTTGAGGTCAATGAATATAAGGTAGCAATCATTTGATTATTATGGGGTCTATGGTGCAATTTGAAATAATAAAGCAGGAGTCCAAATCAAACAGAAAATAAAATGGTAGGACAGTGCTTTGAAAAACAAGAAGGGTCTGATGCAGTTTTTGGATAAAAAAATAAAATTTATGATAAAGTAAAACAAAAGGCTCCCAGGAGCCTGAATCGCTCACCTGAACTACAAAGATACATATATTTTGTAGATATTATTGCGCTTAACCATATGCGATTTAAATTTCTGAAATATCTTGGTTAGTTTTCAAGATATTGGGTTTAATAAGTACACAATGTGGAAAAAAATACGAAAAGGTCAATAACTACCAAATCAGCAGTCAGATCTTTTCCGAAATTTCAGGACAGGTAGATCTTAATATGCTGATCACTTTTGATTCTTGCACAATTTTGATATCTAAAACCATTTTTGAGTTATTAGCAAAAAAAATGAAATTTACCCCTATGTTCTATTTTAAGCCATAGCAGCCATGTTTTTTGACGAATCAAAAATCTGAATGATAGCGTTGTTGCATAAGCTATTAAACAAGTGTGCCAAGTTAAAATGCAGTTGGTCTTACGGTGTCAGACAAGTTAATCTTTGAAATTCAGGGAAAAAGTAATGAAAAATGGTAAATTTTGTTGTTTTAAGGACAATAACTCCTAAAAGAATTGGTCCTACAGCTTTGACCTATTTATATGAAATGTAGATCGTAGTGTGCTTAATCATATGCACTTTAAATTTTTGAAATTTCTTGTATAGTTTTCAAGATATATGGCTAAACAAGTGAAAATTTTGAAAAAAATCCAGAAAAAGGGCAATAACTCCTACATCAATTGTTGGATCTTCTTGAAACTTTCAAAGCAGGTAGACCTTGAGATGCTGATCACTTTTTTCCTCCATCAGAATTTTGATATCTGTAACAATTTTTAAGTAATTAGCAAAAAACTGTAATTTACACCTATGCTCTATTTTTAGCTATGGCAGCCAAATTTTTTGACGAATCAAAATCCCGAACAATAGAATTGAAGCATTTATGCTATTTAACAAGTGTTCCAAGTTAAGTTGAAGTTGGATGTATGGTGTAAGACAAGTTAATCTTTGAAATTCAGGGTAAAAGTAATGAAAAATCTGTCAAAGTCAAAAATGGCCGGATTTCGTTAAACAGGAAGTAGGTGAGCGACAGACCTGAAATCGTATCTCACGTTATGGGACCCCACCCCGATGCTGTATACCAAATATCAAGTGGCTGTGATGAGTAGTTGCTGAGAAAACTGCTACGAAAAATTTTCCCTGCCCGCACGCCGCCCGCCGCCCGACATTCACCATTTTATAACCCGGATTTTTCACTCCGTGAAATCCGGCCAAAAATGGTAAATTTTGACGCCATAAGGGCCATAACTCCTAAAAGAAATGGTTTTACAGCTTTGACCTAAGTACATGAAAATGTAGATTTTGATGTGTTCAATCATATGCAATTTGAATTTATAAATTATCTTTAGTTTTCAAGATATAGGGCTAAATAAGTGCAAAATTTTGAAAAAATCCAGAAAAAGGACATTTAACTCCTACATCGGTTGTTGGATCTTCTTGAAAATTTCTGGGCAGGTAGATCTTAATTGAGGTGCTGATCACTTTTACCATGTGCCAGAATTTTGATATCTGTGACCGTTTTTGAGTTATTTGCAAAAAACTGTATTTGACCCCCCCCCCCGTTCTATTTTTAGTAACAGCAGTCATGTTTCCCAACGCAAACTTTTTGCACAATACCCTAAGAAACAACCATATCAGGTTTGGCTGCATTTGGCCATGCAGTTTCAGAGAAGATGTTTGAAAAAAGCTAACGGACGACGGACGACGGACGACAGACGACGGACGCCAAGTGATGGCAATAGCTCACATGACCCTTCGGGCCAGGTGAGCTAAACATATAACACAATTGCAAGCGCTAAAAAAATCCAGTCTCTTTCTTTTTTTAAAAATAACCAGACAGAATGATATAACATTCATAGCCCCAATTATTATAAAATGGTTGCCCCTTACATGAAACATAACGAAAATTGTAAAAACTATCGGCGGAGATTTTCAAACGTTGGCGACCCAACTAAACGTCTTACAAGTCGAATAATTTCTCCATTTTAAGCTTCGAAAAATACTATAATATTCTTTTTACCGCTTATCAACGATCGAAAAACATTTTTTTTTCCTTCTGATATTTTATTTTAATGTTTTTGATAAGAACTGCTTTTTGTGTGGTCTGGACTGGTCATTTAGTTAGTTAGTTATTGCTTTACTCCCAAGCAGCACGATTTCGGCTATATCCGGGAGATGAACATGAAAGTGGTGATACAATGAACATGAAATGATGATGAAGTTGAGGAAATGGGGACACAAGGCCAATCGGGTAGGAGAATTTTGACTGCCACTGGAAAAAGGAGTGATGGATAGGGACGGGAAATTTAGCCTCCTGCATGGGGGTCCTACTCTTACCGAGACCTGCAGCAGGGTTCTTTAACGTGCGAGGAACGTGACATTTTTCCCAACACGGTGCACCACTATGGTTTGCGGTCAGGTTTTCCGCATTATCGCCTGACGACCCCGCATCTCTCGATGTCAGGGCTGCCCCATTCAACCACCTGGGGCACACATCCCAGTCGGATATACGGACATGAGTAAAATTTAATGCCCCCTGACATAACCATCCAACCAAGTTTCAAATCATTCCCAAGTAAGTTTTCTGAGAAAAAGTTGGCGGAACTTTGTACGGATGGACAAACACGAGTAAAACTTAATGCCCCCTTTACAAGTCATCGCGGGCAGAGACATATTGTAATGTTATCATTGATGGTTAATTATTAACTTATCGTGAATATCTTTCATGTGAAGTTATTTTGGATGTTTTCATTAATTTTTCTTCGAAATGACGTCAGCGTGTTACAGTTAAATCTGTTTCACTCCTGGAACGAACAGTTCCCTGCGCGTAAACGATGCGCAGTTTAGAGGGACGCCAAGGGTATTTTACGATTTAAATTACTATTTTTCTATATATTTCATATCAATTAAACTTATAAAAATTATTCCCATGCTATTTCTCAACATATTTTCATGCATAATTAATTGTAGTTTGTTTATTTGGAAATCCAAAGAGAACCTCTTGATGCATTTATTTTTATCTTTTTGCGGTAGAACACACAAAATTATGGAAAAAACGTAGGAAAAACATAAAGCGCAACACTCTTCTGAGGTCGCACTGTTGAAAGAGCGCACACTCTCTCTATGTATTCTTTAAGTTAATAAAACAGTTATTTAATGCTTGTTCATGGGGTAGTCAAACTATTATGCCCTCGGTGCGCAGAAGATGATTCAAGAACTGTTGCCTTCGGCTTGCGGCCTCAGGCAACAGTTCCTTAATCATCTCCAGCACCTCGGGATAATAGTTTTGACTGCTCCATGACCAGGAAGTTGATGAGTTTTTGAAAACTGCAATGCAAAAAAAAAAAGTGTGATGACAATATGTTTTCAAGTCATTAATAAAAATAAAATGTTTCAAAAGTTATACATTCAAGTAATAAAAAACTATATTTAAGTAATAAAAAATCAAGAGCATTTCAATGAAACATCAAGCATTGAAGACAGATAAGACAATCTACTGCAAAATTGAACAAGGCAAAGAGATGAACCATTTTTTCAGAAGATAAATGTACTTCAAACTAGCTATATACTACAAATAGCTTCAAAAAGTGTGTTGGCAGCACAAAGACCAATTCGCAGGCAACAAGAAGATAAAACCGGCATTGAAGCTGATATATTAGAAACAATAGAGGACAAGTAAGAATGTTTTTAAAAAAAATACAATCAGGACATTTACATACAATAGCATAAAGTATTTGATACACTGTTATGTAGGATTTAATTTCCACCTTATGTTATGGTTTTTTTTGTAGTACAAGATAATCACGGTAAAATGCATTAATGCTACATTTATTTCAAAACAAAAATGTAAGAGGTAACATCCAATTGTATTGGAACTTTTACTCATAGGGAAATTAATCGTAAAGACAGTTAAACAAGTTCATGTAAGGAAGCAGTCAAAATGTCTCATCAGGTGAAAGCAAGGGGAGTTTCAAACTCCAAATTCATATTCTAAAACATGAAGAGTGACCATCCTTAGATATAGCCTCATTGATCAATAAAAGTTTAATGTAATTTAATGTCCATTTAGTGAGTGAGTGAGTGAGTGAGTTGGTGTTTAACGCCGGTGCAACGCTATATACTAGGTTATTTACAAGCGTTGAACATGAAAAGGATGATAAAATGAACATGAAATGATGATGATAAATGAAATATGGGAATGGGGTGGGGAAACAAAGGAACGGTAAATATTTTAGTACATATCTTGAATTGTGATAAAATTTCACCTAGTATACTATATTGCTTTTGATATTTTAAGTACTTATCAAATTGTCAGATATTCGGGTAGCACTGTCTCCATCTTAAAAATCAAGACTGCAAGATGAGGCGTCCTCTGCCCATAAAAAAATTTGTAGTTGATATGCTTATAAGAAATCCGTTGGCAAAAATAACTAGAGATAACCTGGATGTTTATATTAAGAGATGTTATGCCATCTGAGCGCAGGAACAAAGATCTCCATTTATTTGCCTCCAATATTATGTTTCTATGGATTGCAAATGCTGGAATGTGCAATACTGCTCCAAAACCACCATTTATACCAGAAGATGACTTGAGAATGTCCTACCTGCAAAGAAATCACAAACTTAATGATTACAAGGTACGTCAGTTTTTTAATAACAACTAGTTAACAGTTGTGGCCACCCAAAGTATGTCAAGCCTGTTATCATCACTTCAAAACATTATTTCTTCTGAACAATAGTAGAGCATGATGAAATTTCTTCATCCTTTAAGTAGTGTCGTTAAAATCCTTTCAGTGGTTTAGAAGGAGTTGCACTTAGAACACTGTTTTGAAACATGTATAATATGGGGTAAATTATCTTTTCTGAATGATTTCAAGCTGCAATAAAAAATCCTCATAAACATATGATGTTTTTCTTTCATGTAAAGTTCCATGAAAATCCATCATTATATCAAGTGGGTAAGGATTTGCGCTTACATGTATATGAATACGTTGGGTTATAAATAGAAGAGAGAAAATGTTTTTTTTTTTTTGAAAATAAATTCTATACTTTACTTACTATTTTGTACAGACCATCATTGCAGAATTTTTTATAAAGAATATTGAAGAGTGTGGTTGGATGGCAAACTTCAAAGCAAACAATCATGAATACTTCACCTACATGGCAAGGGAAAGCACAACAGCACAGCTTCCAACAATGCATGCTATTGAAACCAAGAATGAGGACTGCATGAAAAAGACGGATGGATACAAAAGAACAGTCACAGAAATGCTCACTGAGGCATATGGTACATATTGAATACTATTAAAATAAGATTTGTCACTTGATATGCTTAAATTGAATGTTTCACCTTTAAGTTCTTTGTAGCATGGTTCTGGCCACTAGGGAAACTCGAAGTGTAATACCCAAGTCAAAGAAAAAAGAAAAGTCTTAATAAAGACATTGCAGTGTTGAATAAGAGGATGTACTTTAATCCCCCGACTTATATACCCCAGTCAAAAGAAAAAGAGAAATCCAAATAAAGACATTGCAGTGTTGAATAAGAGGATGTACTTGAACACCCCATAAAATATTTTCAGTGGTTTAGGAGGGGTTGCACTTCCCCCATTGTACACTGTTTGAAACATACACACTCCGAGGTCAATTATCTCTCCTGAATGATTTCAAGCTGCAATAAACAATCCTCATACTCAGATGATGTTTTTCTTTCATGTTAAGTTCCATAAATCCATCATCATATCTAATGGTTAACGAATTGCGCTTACAATGCTTTATTATGCATTATCCAATAGAAGTTTCATCTTAAGAGTGCCCAATCAAGTATATATCTAGAATTCTAATTAATTCCACTAATAATATACTTCTTTTTGATGTTTTAGGCACTTGTCTACAACTTCAAAGCTATGACTGAAAGATAAGGTGGCCTCAGCTCATGAAAAAAATTGAAGATGATATGCTGAAGAGAAATTCGTTGGATAATTACTGGGGATAACCTGGATGTTTATATTAAGAGATGTTATGCCATCTGATCGATGAAACAAAAATCTTCAACTCTTTGCCTCAAACATTATGTATCCTTAAATTGCAAAGGCTGGACTGTACAATGCTGTCTCAAAGCCACCATTTACACCAGAGGTTGACTTGAGAATTTCCTATCCGCAAAGAAATCAAATACTTAACGATTACAAGGTACGTCAGTTTTTTCTAAATACATAAAAACTAGTTAAAAGTTGTGGCCACCCAAAGAATGTCTTGTCTAGTATCATCAGTTCATCATCAGAGCATTAATCCTTGAAGTAGTGTCTTTTAAATATTTTCAGTGGTTTAGGAGGAGTTTCACTTCTCCCATTGAACACTGTTTGAAACATGCACAGTCTGAGGTTAACGAGTACTGATTGTGACGGCAGCCGTCACAGATGTTGCCCAAACGAACAAGATGTACCTCAAAACAGCAAAACTGCCTTTTTCAGTTTTATAGAATGTGCAAATGATGTAAAAATATAGAATATATCTGTATAATGTTCATGGCATTGTCAATGATGTGTTTAAACATACCATCTTGGATAAATTTTGGCGCCCATCTTGGATTTAGAAATTTCACCTTTTTGCATTTGACGGAAAAACTGTAAATATCTCTTTAGAACTTTTACAATATTTTTGTAGTACTTATCAAGCTCTAATATATGGGGGTGGGGTGGGACACAAAGGACCGGTAAATTTTTAAGAACCACAGGAAAAGGGGAGAGGTGGGTAGGGGCGGAAAATTTACAACCCTATGATGACTTTTGTAGAGCTAAATGAGCTGATCATTCAAGCAAGCAACAGCTTTTCTCTATCAGCAATAGTTTTCACCCTATAGGTCAAAAACACTATTTTTCCCCTTTTAGGGACTGTAACCCCTAAAAGGGGTCATCTGACACCTTCATCCCTATGACGACTTTTATAGAGCTAAATGAGCTGATTATTTAAGCAAGCAACAGCTTTTTTCTATCAGCAATAGTTTTCATTCTATAGGCCAAAAACGCTGTTTTTCGCCTTTAAGGGGCTGTAACCCCTATAAGGGGTCATCTGACAACTTCGACCCTATGGAGACTTTTGTAAATATGGGTCCATTCTCCTGAGTAAGGAAACAAGGTTTTTCGGACATCTACTTCCTGTTTACTGACTTAGTCAATTTTCAAGATACATGTGTAACTGGCTAATTATTTAAATTTTTGTAACAGTTCCCTCAGCAGTATTTGTCACGGGGACTTTATATTCGGTAAATTGGTATATGAAGGTCCTTTATTGCAAAATTAGGTCTATCAGATATTTGCTATCTGTTTATCAATAGTTAATTTAGGAGGCATTGGGGATATACTGAGTGAGCATTCATTGTTGTAGATATCATTTATTTTAGCCAGTATTAAAATGTTAAGTTTTTCAGAAACTTAATGTGACACCTAAAAATTTTGATAACTTATCCCATTTATTTATTTTTTTTTTGCAGAAAAAAATGTCCCTGACTAAAAATTTGCAAGGAAAGCTTTAAAGATCAAACTTTTGTGTTGTATCATTGATTTGTAAAGATGAACAAGTTATTGAATGTCATATGGTTGTTTTGAAATTATTCAGCCAATATTTTGTTGAAAAGTTTTCATCAAAATGGGCAGAAGATTCTTCTGTTAATTGTAGGGAATTTGACTATCCTGTTTTAAAATTGATGGCTGATTTCATGTATAATCTATCAGTAGATTTGTATTATCACAATGTTGAAAGTGTGCTACGTTATTCCAGAGCATGTGGGGAGTACAACGACTTCCTTGATAGAGTTACACGGCTGACAAGCAAATTGTTAACACAGGGGTACGTTGCTCCCAGGTTGTTGTCATCACTCTAAGAAATTTTACGGACGACATCATGTGCTTGTTTACAAATACGGGATTTCTATCTCTCAGATGAGCACAGATGTTGGTTTGACATAGAGTTTTGTAATGTCATCCTTTCCGGATTTAACCAACACTTAATCGATCTTTGGCAACGTGACGGGTGTGCTATAGCAAGCAGGAACTGCTTACTCTTCCGGAGCACCTGAGTTCACTCTCGTTTCGACTTGAGTTCACGTTGCTGAATGCGGTTTTGTTGTTATGTGTGTGTGTGTTTTATGTTGTTATGTGGTTTGTTTTGTTGTTATGAGTTTTTGTCTGCCGGTTTTGTCTTTGTCTTTACGGTTTTATGATACTGATTACCCCTTTGGTACACCTTTGCTTCTACATGTCTCTTCTTTTTATCTTGTTGATGATTTGTTAAATTTTTGTTCAGATTACTTAAAATGTAGTAATATCAATGCTGATAATGCTTTTTCTATTTTAAATATTGCTGACAGGTTTTCTGTTTTAAGTGTAAAGCAGAAAAGTTTAGAATTTATAGATGGAAATTTTGTTGAGCTTTGCTCTTCAAATTCAGAAGAATTTTATTTGTTATCTTTAAATATTATTATTAACATTTTGAGCAGGTGGTAAAAATAGTCAGATTATATTGCTCTGGTGAAATGACTAATTCATGTAAATGGGAAACCTTTATTCCTTTTATAAGATTTTGTCTAATGCATATTTCATTTTTTGCTTCCAACTGTGTATTTGACAAGATAATATCAAATGAAATGTGCACTAAGATGTTTAAATTCTTGTCATGTACAGATGAGCCTGGTGATGTAACACCAAGAAAAGGCTTCTGCCCAAATGATTTCGTGGTAGATCGCTTTATGAAGGCTGAAGGTTCATCTAAGTCTAGTATTCTAGATGGTGCAAGATTGTCCTTTTGTGTCGATCAAGACTGTTATCTCCGTTGTGTTTATGTTTTTTGTTCTGTTAACCAATCTTTGATGGTTGTATTTAAATTATTTGAAACAAAAAAATGAAACATTGTTAACTGAAATAAATAAACGTATTCTCTGTCATAAGGAAAAACATCCTTTAATGCTGTATAAACCTGTTACAATAACTGCTGATTGTTTGTATACAATTCAATTTTTTTTCTAAGGGTGCCGAAACTGTTTCTGGAACTGTAGGAGCAAGGCGTAGAAGATGCTACAACCAAAAAGGATCGTCTCTATTATTGGAGTTCAAAGAACCCTTCAGTGGTAGCACCAATATCAATAAGGGACAGTTTCCAGGGCTTGTTTTTTTTAAAGTAGATTATAGATATGTATAACTTTAACAACATAACTGTCATTTGAATATAATAATCAGCTGGTTTAAAACTGAATTCATTGTTAAATTATGATTTGAGTTGAACATGTGGAATACTAATAAATTGAGTGTGAAAAATCAATTGTGACTTTTCTGTAAGAAGAGGAAAGTGATGATGGGTTAAATAAAGAAAAATAAAATAAAGTATGTTGCACTGTGGCCTGTGTATAAATAAAAAAGATAAATAAAATGAATAAACAAAACCTTTAAAACAAATAAAACAAGATTGCCCAAATTTTGGACATAAAGTCCTTTCTCAGGGGCTTCATAAAAGAAGTGCACACATCAGCTGACAAGAACAGAATGGTTTTATTGATTATGGGTTATTTGTCTCCATAAATTCTTTCTTACATGTTAGGATCCACATTTGATTGACACCCTTTCTTGATTAACAGTGAATGAAATATTTTTAGGCCAGATTATTTAATTTATATAATTATGAATTGCCCCAAACTGCAAGGCCCACCTTTCAGATTGAAAGGTTGACCTCTTAGTGGCCTTAAAGAATGTCCGTTGCTAGCCTACTTCCTGTTAAATGAGCTGACTTTGAATTTTTGATGCTCAGCATGGGACTCAGAAATTCTGTTCTTGTGTGATTTTATTATAAACTTGTAACTTATTAAGGCTATTGTCTGTAAAAGTATAAAAGATATTTGAGAAATTAAAATTGAATTTTGTTTATCAACAACAGAATAAATCATTAACAGGGTCAAAAATGCAATATCATACCTTTTACGATTTTCCCCTTAGAAATAACAGATTTGATAACAAAACTGTCTGTTTACTATGTTCAGGTCCCATGCAACAAAATGAACCAATATTTATATTTGGCATTGACTTTAACATGTTTTAAGAAGTATATTCTTTGATCATTTGATTTTAGAACAAACATGTGCATTTGAAATGATTTTTGTCTCGCCTGCAAAGCAGGGCGGGACATACATGTAGGTGTTACTTTACCGGCAGCAGCGGCAGCGTTGTTAACTTTTTGGAAAAGTTTTATGAGCACCTCCATATCTCAAGAACTATAGGTCCTGGATTGATGAAACTTGGTATGCATATGCCCCAGTAGTAGCTTATAGCACAGTTGCATCCTTGCATCCCCATCTTTTGACCTTGACCTTGATTTTCTGGTTGAGTGACTTTGATTATTTTAATTGCATATATTAGCAATGTTTAAGTTCTATGAACATTTTTTTATCTCAGAAACTGAAAATCCATGTAAAATTATAATATTTAAAAGTACGTAAAAATGATAATTATTAAACCCAAGTTTTATTTGTACAAAATTCAAATTCTATCTTGGCTATGAGCTCTGATCTTAGTCTTGATTAAATTTTTAATTGTGGGCTGTGTCGCGTACACTTATTCCACATCTCATTATTTTCTAAATTTACTATGATCATAATTTCAATTAACTGATTTTCAATTTACCTTTAGCATTTAAGGGCAATTTAATCCTGATATTTTTTTTGTACAGCAAACATTGTATCCACAATAAATTGTTACTCTTTATCATGATCATTGATGCAAAGTCTTAATATATGTATTCCTTATAGCAGTTATTGTCTTTGATGTTATAATGATCAAACAATTTCACATTTTAACATCTTTCTTGACTCTCATATCTGTCCTCCATGAATAATATAATTTGAGCTATAACTGTTATAAGATGGACAGTATATTTACTAAATAGAAGTAGATAAAGGTAATAACAAAACTACCGAACTTGAATGATCAATCTCATAGTCCAGAGAAAATGACAAAAACGAATCAGTCATATCGGAGAACTGGTGGATCGCAATGGTCCTGACTTGGTACAGGCATTTCAAACGAAATGGTGGGTTAAACCAGGTTCCATGGCGCCAAACCTCCCTCTTCCATTGCGATTTTAAGTCCATAGTATATATAGTTACATAGATTAGTGTGACACTGTATAATTTGCTTAACCCATAATATATAGTTACGTAAAATAGTGTGACACTGTAAAATTTTCTTGGAATTAGGTTTTATAAATCGAACATAATAGGACATGCAGGATATGAAAATTATCATGACCAAAATACAGAAGCGTTTATGAAACTTCGTTGTAATTTAGAAAGAAACACAAAACCAGAAGAATTAAAGATCGCAATGGTCCTGACTTGGTACAGGCACTTCCCAAGAAGTGGTGGGTTAAACCAGGTTTTATGGCGCCAAACCTCCCTCTTCCATTGCGATCTTAGGATCCGGTAATGACCATAGAACACAACATAGTTGTGAGACACAATAGGGATATTGAGGTGATCATCTCAGTACAGCAGACCAGTCAAACACTAATTAAAACAATTAACTATCATATCTTTTAACTCAATTTTGAACTTTTCTACTAGTGGCTGATAATGAAGAAAGAATTTTTTTAGTGATCGTATGAGACGTATTTTCTTATAGCCCTGCTTCAAAAGTCGGTCACGAAGAAACCGGTGTCTGATCAAAAAATCTGTGAAATGTGTGCAAGCTCTGGCATATCGAATAAGTTGAGAAATATAAACACCGTATGCAGGAGAAGTAGGTATATTGCTCTGTAGATTAGGAAAATTAATAATTTGAAAATTAAAATCGTCTCGTTTATCGTAAATTTTTGTACTGAGATGACCACCTGGGTCAAATTCGAGGTGCAAATCCAAGAAAGACGTGAAGCAATTAGATTCGGTGGTCTCTTTAATCTCCAATTCCGGAGGATATATTGAAGGAGTCCAACTACCAAATGAAGTGTTATTGACAGAAAGGACATCATCAATATATCTGAATGTAAGATTAAATGACCTTGCCTCTTTCATCTTCTTGTTCTTTACGAGTCCCTGAAGAAATTCAGTCTCGTAAGAGTATAAAAACAAATCGGCGAGGAGAGGAGCACAGTTTGTGCCCATTGGAATGCCGATTTGTTGTTGAAAAATCTCTCCTCCGAAGGTGACAAATATGTTGTCAATGAGGAAATCAAGCATACTGCAAACTTGTTCCAGTGTGTAACAAATTTTATCTTTGAAAGATGTTTTGGAAAAGAATGTAGAATTATAACCCAAAACAACAAAATTCCTTGAGTTTGAAAAGGCTTTTTCGAGTAGTTTTTTCAGGCGACATTTTAGTTTTTCGTGTGGCAAGGTAGTGTATAAAGTTGAAAAATCGAACGTTTTCAAAGAGTGAACCTCAGAAAATGATCTAGATTTAAAATGATCTAACAAATCTTTTGAGTTTTTCAAAATCCACATATGGTTAATTCCACTACGATTATAAATAGTGTCGCAGTATGCTTGTTGACCTTCTTTGACAGCAGACAAGATTTTAGTTAAATGAACGGACAGCTCTGTAGTTGAACATGATGAAGATCCAGCTATATACCTTTCTTTGTACGGATTTTTGTGAAGTTTAGGTATCCAGTACAAATATGGTAACTCTTTATGTCCCTCTTTCATTGGAATATTGAAAGAGGACATAAAAGAGCTATGGTTGGCTATGATTTCATCTTTGTTAAATGTAGTCCGTGTGTATGTAGCACTAGCGGAAGTATTACCATCAATGCCTAGTTCTTTTATTAGACAATTGTAATAATGTGCTTTACATACAAAAACAATATTATTGGAAGCCTTGTCTGCTGGCATGACAACATACCTGTCATGTAAGGAAGAGAGACAATTGAGAGCTTCACGATCTCTAAATACAGAAGAAGGCCGGGGGTTCACACATTTGCGAAGTTTGTCTATTCGGCTTCGTACAAGAGATCGGATAGTCCTTACCCAGTCCGACAGTGATTCAAGCTCTGGTTCTTGGTCCCTTTCCCTCTTTATCCAGGCTCTAGCATAGTCCTCCACAGCGTCCATGATGATCTTAAAGTTATGATTCCAATTTATACGTTGCGGTTCCCTGAATTTAGGTCCATGGGAAACCACATTACGTAATAAATCATTTTCAATTATCTTAAGATCACCCGTGATGACATGACCAGATGGACCATAGACAAAGGGAGAAGCATAGCAATCACATGTCAGAGGGGACTTTAGATATTAGAATTTTACAATAATTACATAATGCCAAAGACAAATATATTGCTTTTTGATTTATCCTTGTCACTGTCAAATTGTGTACAACAATCTATAATAGACTGTACCTTCTTTTCTTTATTTTAGCAATTTTTTAATTATTTTGATATACACATATTTTTAACTTTTGCATTAATGAGTGTTAATGTGTCGTTTCTCTGCCTTTATTTTATCCTGACCGCAAAATTTTTCAGATGGTATAATGTAATGGCGTTTGCGTTGTCGTCGTCTGTAGACATTTGGTTTTCATGCAATAACTTGAGTAAATATTGACCAATTGTTATGAATTTTGATTTAATGTTAGTTGCCACTTAAAAAAGATTGGTTTTGTATTTTGGGTTTGTAGCCCCTATCATTTTAGTGAAAAGGGTCAAACGGGTCTAAAACGGGTGTATATATAAAACTGTTGAGTGAGTGAGTGAGTTGGTGTTTTACGCCCGTGCAACGCTATATAGGTTATTTACAGGCGATGAACATGAAAAGGATGATAAAATGAACATGAAATGATGATGATAAATGAAATATGGGAATGGGGTGGGACACAAAGGACCGGTAAATTTTGAAGAACCACAGGAAAAGGGGAGAGGTGGGTAGGGGCGGAAAATTTAGCCTATGTGGTGCACTACTTGGCGGTCCACAAAGGGGTCTTTTACGTGCATGAAGCGTGGCACTCTTCACACACGTTGGCCCACTATGGTCGGCGGTCAGGGTTTCCGTATTATAGACCTGACAACCCCCGCGGACGAGGGCTACCCAAATTCAGCCACCTAGGGTACACACTTGGTCGCTCTGTGGGCTGAGCACTGACCCGACGTCAGAATCCCAAGACCCTTAGTCGCCTCTTACGACAAGCTAGGCTCTGCTGCGGGCCTATTCGCCACCCGGGCCCCGCACGGGAGTATAAAACTGTTGAAGAATATTAATTATTCATTTAATTTTGAAATTATTTTTTTTTATTTAATTGCTCATTTAATTCTTTCAACTAAATGTGTTAAAGGTTTTGATATATATTGCTTTATTACATTGCTACATTTTTGTAAATGAGCTTAACATTTAAGCAAGCAACAACTTTTCTCTATCTGCAATAGTTTTCATTTTATAGGGCAAAAAACATGAAAAAGGGCTATTTTTTCACCATAAGAGTGCTATAACCCCTATAAGGGTTCATCTGACAACTTCGACCCAATAAAGACTTTTGTAGAGCTTTTGATTCTGAAGAGCCTAAGATCTTCGGATTTTTTTCTATTTTTCTATCTGTTATAGTTGCTGAGTTATAAGCCATTTTAAGTGGTTTTACCCTATGTTCTATTTTTAGTAACAGCTGCCATGTTTTTTATCGAATCATTTCAAAATGAGGATTGTTTGTTGCCAACATGTCATATATCATTCCTGCAAAGTTTCAGTTTAATTGGTTATGTGGTTTCAGAGGAGAAGATTTTTGATATTGTTAACGGACCACGGACGACGACAGACGACGGACGCATAGTGATGGCATAAGCTGACATGGCCTTTGGCCAGGTGAGCTAAAAATTAGTAATTGTCCAGAAACCACGTTTTAAAAGAATTTTTTGAAAAAAAATTTCTGCCGCTGTGACCTTGGCCTTGAATGAACTGACTACAATCAACAAGCAACACTATCCCAAAGTTTCATTAATATCAGTTGACAGCTATTTTGAGTTGTGGTCCGGAATTCAAAAAATTGTCGAACGTTTGTCTGGTGCTATGACCTTTACCTTGAAAGGTTTTATCTTATCCTCCTCTAATGGTAGGTTACAATATGCCAAAGTTTCATTTATTCAGTTGACAACTTTTCGGGTCTGTTCCGGAATCCACTAATTCAAGAAATTTTCAAAAGATTTTCTATGGCTGTGACCTTGACCTTACACGGATCTACCCCCAAATCAATAGTGAGTTTCTTCTTTTGTGGTATGAAACAATATCTTAAAGTTTAATAAAAATATGTTTACAGCTTTAATAGTTATGGTCCGGAAACAACTAATTAAAGAATTTTTCTAATGATTTTTTCTATCGCTGCGACCTTGACCTTAAACGGTCAATAGGTTTCTCATCTTATGGTATAAAACATCACTAAATTTTATTAAAATCGGTGGAAAGTAATGGTCCGGAAACCAATTGTTGACGCCCGCCCTGCCGCCCACCATCACCATAACGACAGGGGAGTACTCGGTTAACAATAAGTGCAGAAAGAGACTCCAAAAGAAGTAGGCCAGTCATTTGACTTAAAACCTAGGGAATCCTGAAAGACTTCTCAAAATACACACGAAAAATACACAGTTGCCGAAGGTTTGGACCTTTATCAAAGGTGTTTAATGCTAAGAAACATTACGACCTAATATAACATATAATTATCCAATATAACAATATTTTATTTGATTAAAGTTATTTTTAAGATATAATCGTTTACAATTTAGTTAAAACTGTATAAAGAGAAATTTCCCTGCCAATTTTTTCTATATATTAAAACCTCTGATGTGCTGCCTATTGCCCGACCCTTAACTAGAATACTACTTTGAAAAAGTATAAACTAAATGAAATGAGGTATCGATGATTTCAATAATTGTAGTAAAAATGTATTAGAATGCATGAGATTTATTCCACAAATTTACTACAATTTGACCAGTAAATTTGTATAAATGTTTTACGCCTGTGAAACGCTATATAGGTAATTTACAGGCGACTTGATAAAATGAACATGAAATGATGATGATACACGAAGAATGGGGGTGGGGTGGGAAACAAAGGAACGGAACATTTTGATTCACCACAGAAAAAGGGGAGAAGTGGGTAGGGGCGGAAAAGTTAGCCTATGTGGTGCGCTAATGGGCTCTTTAACGTGCATGAAGCGCGGCACTCTCCACGCACGTTGGCCCACTATGGTCAGCGGTCAGGGTTTCCGTAATATAGACCTGAAAACCCCGGACGAGGGCCACCCTATTCAGCCACCTAGGGTACACACTTGGTCGCTTTGGGCTGAGCACTGACCCGACGTCAGAATTCCAAGACCCATAGGCTCTACTGTGGGCCTTTTCGCCACCCCGGCCCCGTACGGGACCTGGTCAGAACAAGGAAACATATATATAAATTTCCTAAGCGATTTAGTAATTATACATACATGTCGGTACTGGAATTTCAATAATTATGTATATATAATTCCAAATTATACACTTTTACTGCAACATATATATTGCTCAATTTTTATGCCTTCTACATACTTATAACACTATATCATGTTGGGTTTTTTTTTGTCAAGCTCTTATTCACCTGACGATTGATGAAATAAAGTTTGAATTGCGGATAGGTTTTGATGATCCTCTCTACTCAGATTTAAAGTCAACTGGTATGAAAGAAGCAGAGGTACCAATGGGGTATCCGAATGTCAAAAGTCCGAAAGGGCAGAGACAAAACCAGTAAACACCAACAAGAACGGGACATAAACAGACAACATGTTAAACATTGAAACACAAAATAACTGAATATCAATCAACAACGCGAACTCCAGTCGAAACAAGAGTGAACTCAGGTGCTCCGGAAGAGTAAGCAGTTCCTGCTTGCTATAGCACACTCGTCGCGTTGCCAATGGGCTATTCAGCGTGTCAAATCTGGTAAAGGAAGACAAAACAACACCCTATGACAAACCAACATCTGCACTCATCTGAGAGATCAAAATCCCATATTTGTCTATAAGTACATGATGTCTTCCGTAAAATTTCTTGAGTGAAGCGAAACCGAGGAGCAACATTACCCTGTGTGAGCAATTTTTGCGTCAGACGTGTCGCTCTGCTAAGGAAATCGATGCAAGTCCCGCACGCTCTGGAGTAACGAATCAATTGAGATACGTAAACTCCATAAGCTGGAGCGGACGGAATGTTGCTACACAAGAAGGGAAAGTTGACGATTGGAAAGTTGAAGTCATTACGTTTGTCATAGAGCCTTGTTGAAAGTCTTCCCTGAGAGTCAATTTCGAGATGTAGATCTAAATATGAAGCAGACTTTCTAGAATCTGTTGTGTCATTTATCTCAAGCTCCTGGGGATATATGAGATGGAGAAAGTCACCAAATCGAGCATTGTTTAGTGAAAGGACATCATCAATAGTCTAACAGTATGCATGAATTAAGAGTGAGTGAGTGAGTTGGTGTTTTACGCCCGTGCAACGCTATATAGGTTATTTACAGGCGATGAACATGAAAAAGATGATACAATGAACATGAAATGATGATGATAAATGAAATATGGGATGGGATGGGAAACACAGGGACGGTAAATTTTGAAGAACCACAGGAAAAGGGAATGGGTGGGTAGGGGCGTAAAATTTAGCCTATGTGGTGCACTACTTGGCGGTCCACAAAGGGGTCTTTTACGTGCATGAAGCGTGGCATTCTCCATACACGTTGGCCCACTATGGTCGGCGGTCAGGGTTTCCGTATTATAGACCCGACAACCCCCGCGGACGAGGGCTACCCTATTCAGCCACCTAGGGTACACACTTGGTCGCTCTGTGGGCTGAGCACTGACCCGGCCGTAGAATCCCAAGACCCTTAGCCGCCTTTTACGACAAGCTAGGCTCTGCTGCGGGCCTATTCGCCACCCGGGCCTCGCACGGGACTACATGTATTAAGAATAAGTACATTTAAATTTCAAAATATTATAAAAAAATCTCTTATGTTTAGAGACATTTGGTAGTCAGGCTTGCATCTTTCTTATTTGGATATACATATGAACATGCATGAATATTTTTGAGTTAAAAGTTTTTTTTTAAATATAATTTAATTTGCTTACGGTGACTTAGTTGACTGCTATATATCATGCATCATGATCATAAATTATGTTATTTGACACGCTAAATGGACTATTGGCAACGCGACGGGTGTGCTATAGCAAGCAGGAACTTCTTACTCTTCCGGAGCACCTGAGTTCACTCTTGTTTCGACTGGAGTTCGCGTTGTTGATTGATATTCAGTTATTTTGTGTTTCCATGTTTTACATGTTGTCTGTTTTTGTCCCGTTCCTGCTGGTGGACAAATTGTCCCTGAGGATATCACCAGCCCAGTAGCTTCAATGCAATGTTAACGAGACACCAAAAAGGATACTGGCTCTGTCGTCGCCCAGTATAAAAAGGCCTGAACTTAACGGCACTACGGACACGGCGTCGTTTCGTAATACAGGTGTCCAAAATACACCAATTTTGTCAAAGACATCATATACCCAGTCTGCGAATCCAAAATTCCAATATAAAAACTTTGATTCTATTCGACCGTGCTCTGTACTTTTGGAAGACGTTTTGGATTTTGAAAATGTGCACTCTCATTGCTCTGTCAGTAAATACGGAATTAAGAATTTTAAAACTTGTAAGATCTTGATTACTGACACAGAAATTAAGAGCTTAGTTAGTTATTGCTTTACTCCCAAGCAGCACGATTTCGGCTATATCCGGGAGATGAACATGAAAATGGTGATACAATGAACATGAAATGATGATAAAGTGGAGGAAATAGGGACACATGGCCAATCGGGTAGGAGAGTTTTGACTGCCACCGGAAAAAGGAGTGATGGGTAGGGACGGAAAATTTTGCCTCCTGCATGGGGATCCTGCGGGTCCTACTCTTACCGAGACCTCCAACAAGGTTCTTTAACGTGCGAGGAACGTGACATTTTTCCCAACACGGTGCACCACTATGGTTTGCGGTCAGGTTTTCTGCATTATCGCCTGACGACCCCGCATCTCTCGATGTCAGGGCTGCCCCGTTCAACCACCTGGGGCACACATCCCAGTCGCTTTGTGGGCAAAGCGGCCTGACCCCGATGTCAGGTTTCTGAGCGCTCTTTAGTGGACTTTTACCGACAAGCTTAGCGCTGCTGTGGGCCTATTCGCCCCCCGGGCCCCGCACGGGAGAAATTAAGAGCAACTTAACAAATCGGTCATATAACATCTACAGTTGGGATGATTTAAATTGTACATCTGCGAATCTTATTTACGGACTAGAATGTACCCTTTGTGGACTGATCTATGTTGATGAGACGAAAGAAAGACTTAATGCTCGTATGTGTGGCCACAGATCCGGAATCAACAACGACAGCTGGCCTTTCGTTTACCAGCATTTTAACCAACCTGATCATTCCATTTTGTCTTAACAAGTCCGAATTTAGGAAAACAATGACCATCCTACAAGTAATCCCACTTTAAGAACACCTTTCCGTAAAGAGAGAGAAAAATTCTGGATTCGACGACTGGGAATCGCATTACCTTATGGCTGCAACGACAACATTGGAAGTGTAGGAAATTTATCTAGCCCTAGATGCAGTGATGTTAATGTGATGAATCTCGATCATTGAAATAACGGAGAGACGGAAACGCAGTCATGGACATCGAAAATACAACGCACCAAAGCTTTGCGATGTATCAATCAGTGGATTGCTTCCGTTTGTCCAAAAACCTCTAGGGATTCATCACATTCGAACTAAACTGTATTCTATTTCCCTTTCTAAACTCAATACTTTGTACAAGGAATGTCTAGAAAATCCGGTCACTGACCCTAAGTCTAACATTTATAGACTCACTGCTATCGTTCTTGATATCGGTTACAACTGCTTATTCAAACCTGTTGGAGTTCCACATGAAAACAGTAAAGACAATCGTTCCTTTCTTTCACTTCCATTTTTAAACAAGGGGTTAGATGCTATTAATTTAGGAAATATTTTACACCACAAATCTGTTACGGAACATATTCCTCCTTACTTCAAAGATAAAAGCATTCCAATTATCTCTTATTCCTACACTTCCACCATTGCACCTAAGGTTTTCAACTATAAGTCCCGTGCGGGGCCCGGGTGGCGAATAGGCCCGCAGCAGAGCCTAGCTTGTCGTAAGAGGCAACTATGGGTCTTGGGATTCTGACGTCGGGTCAGCTCTCAGCCCACAGAGCGACAAAAAGTGTACCCTAGGTGGCTGAATAGGGTAGCCCTCTTCCGCGGGGGTTGTCAGGTCTATAATACGGAAACCCTGACCGCCGACCATAGAGTGCCACGCTTCATGCACGTAAAAGACCCCTTTGTGGACCGCCAAGTAGTGCACATCCTCGGAAACCCAGGGGTTCTTCATTCGCACACTCATTCGTGATGAATGAGTGTGCGAATGAAGAACCCCTGATGAATGAGTGTGCGAATGAAGAACCCCTGGGTTTCCGAGGATGAGTAGTGCACCACATAGGCTAAATTTTCCACCCCTACCCACCTCTCCCCTTTTCCTGTGGTTCTTCAAAATTAACCGGTCCTTTGTGTCCCACCCCAACCCCACATTTCATTTATCATCATCATTTCATGTTCATTTTATCACCCTTTTCATATTCATCGCATGTAAATTACCTATATAGCGTTGCACGGGCGCAAAACACCAACTCACTCACTCACTCATTTCAACTATAAACAAGTGTTGCGGGATTTCCAAATCAATGACCTCAAAGCAAAACCTCCAGACTGTACCTGTGAAAAGTCCCCATTCAAATATGGTCCCTCTTACCACGTTACCACTTGTGACCTCAACATCGTGGAAAATGACTTACTTTGCGATGTTTTGGCTAAAGGACCTAAATATCGTGAGCCAAGACGAATCAACTGGAGCTATAATTTCAAAACAATTATGGATTCAGTTGAGGACTATGCCAGAAAATGGGCAAAAAAAGAACAGGAGAAAGAATGTTACGTTTTGTCAATGGGTACAAGCTGTGAGGTCATTGGTTTTGAAAAGAATCAATTCTTTGAAAGGCTCAATGAGCACTAAGGCAATATCTATACACTATATTGACTGTTTGACAGCTGAATTGGGGGTTGGTTGTACCAGCAATAGTACCACATACACGGCTACAACACTGTCTAAGGAGGAAATCATTGACAATCACAAATCTGTCATTTCCTCCTTCGGCCTTTCTGTTGGTGGCAGTAATGATGACATTCCATCCCTGTATTGTATTCCTAAATTACATAAAAATCCCTACAAACAGTGCTTCATTACAGGGTCATCCAAATGTACAACTAAGCCTCTTTCAGTTCTGTTGACTTCAATACTTACGGCAATTAAATCCGGCCTCCAGAAATATTACGATTGTTGTTATTCTAGAAATGGTGGCAATCAAATATGGATTCTGAAGAATTCGAAAGAACTGATGGAGATTCTTAACTCTAAATCAGTTTCATCTTGTAACAGCATCAAAACATTCGATTTCTCTACACTTTACACTTCTATTCCACATGAACAACTGAAATCGAGATTGGCACAGCTGATTAAACGCAGCTTTTTCAAAAAGAATGGAGCGCAGGTACAAATTTCTTGTAGTCGATTATACCAAGACTTACCTTGTCATCAATGAGTCTAAGAAAAAGAACAAATTTACAGAAGACCAAATAATCGACATGCTCAACTTTCTTATTGACAACATATTTGTTCAGTTTGGTGGACATGTTTTTCAGCAAACAATAGGGATTCCAATGGGCACTAATTGTGCACCTTTGCTTGCTGATTTGTTTCTTCATTTATATGAAGCAGAATTTTTACAATCTCTTCTAGACAAAAAAGACCGTAGACTAGCTCTCTTTCAACCTCACGTTCCGTTATATTGATGATGTCCTTTCACTAAACAATTCTCGATTTGGTTACTTTCTCCATCTCATATATATACCCAGGAGCTTGAGATAAAGGACACAACGGACTCTAGGAAGTCTGCTTCATATTTAGATCTACATCTAGAAATTGACTCACAAGGAAGACTTTCAACAAGGCTCTATGACAAACGTGATGACTTCAACTTTCCAATCGTCAACTTTCCCTTCTTGTGTAGCAACATTCCGTCCGCTCCAGCTTATGGAGTTTACGTATCTCAATTGATTCGTTGCTCCAGAGCGTGCGGGACTTACATCGATTTCCTAAGCAGAGCGACACGTCTGACACAAAATTGCTCACACAGGGTTATGTTGCTCCTCGGTTGCTGTCTTCACACAAGAAATTTTACGGAAGACATCATGCAATTATAGACAAATATGGGATTTCGATCTCTCAGATGAGTGCAGATGTTGGTTTGTCATAGGGTGTTGTTTTGTCTTTTTACCGGATTTGACACGCTGAATTGACTATTGGCAACGCGACGGGTGTGCTATAGCAAGCAGGAACTGCTTACTCTTCCGAAACACCTAAGTTCACTCTTGTTTCGACTGGAGTTCGCGTTGTTGATTGATATTCAGTTATTTTGTGTTTCCATGTTTTACATGTTGTCTGTTTTTGTCCCGTTCCTGTTGGTGTTTACTGGTTTTGTCTCTGCCCTTTCGGACTTTTGATATTCGGATACCCCATTGGTACCTCTGCTTCTTATATCAAGCCATAATTATTAAATTTATAGTCTTTTGTTTAATTTGTTATCCTAATTTGTTTTATAAAGTTCATGAGCAGAATTCATATGTGATTAGATGTAATTCAATTGTTTGGTTTCAGATCCAGCAGTTAAAGCCCGGGCATAACAGTAATTAATAAAACTCTCAAAAGAAGAGATGAATATAATTCTTAAATTTTTAGTCTTTTGTTTAATTTGTTATCATGATCATGTTTTATAAATCTCATGAGCAGTATTTATATGTAATTAATTCAATTGTTTGGTTACAGATCCAGCAGTTAAAGCCCAGGCATAACAGTAATTAATAAAACTCACAAAAGAAGTGATGGCATGCGCTAATTCATGTTCATTTTAATTTTATTTCACTTTATGGAAACGATACAAGAGACTCCCATGACCCTGAATCGCTCACCTGGTCTTGATGTCGAACCTATAAAGACTTTTGTAGAGCTAAATAAGCTGAACATTTCAGCAAGCAACAGCTTTTCTCTATCTACTATAGATTTCATTCTGTAGGACCAAAACATGAAAAAAAATATTATAGGGGCTATAACTTCTGTATGGGGTCATCTGAAAACTTCAACCTAACAAAGACTTTTGTAGAGCTACAATGTAAATGAGCTGAATGTTTAAGCAAGCAACCGCTTTTCTCTATCTGCAATAGCTTTCATTCTATAAGCCAAAACACTATTTTTTTACATTTAAGGGGCTGAAACCCTTATAATGGATAATCCGCCAACTTTCACCCTATACATAACTTTGTAGAGCTAAATGAGCTAAATATTTAAGCATGAAACAGCTTTTCCCTATCTACTATAGTTTCATTCTGTAGGCCATAAACATAAAAAAAACTTAATTTAGGGGCTGTTACCCCTATATGGGGTCATCTGACAACTTCGACCATATGGAGACTTTTGTAGAGCTAAATGAGCTGAACATTTAAGAAAGAAACAGCTTTTTTTCTATCTGCTATAGTTTTCATTCCATAGGCCAAAAACATGAAAAACGTTATTTTAGAGTGCCGCAACCCCTATAAAGGATCGTCTGACAATTTTTACCCATGAAGACTTTTATAGAGCTAAATGAGCTGAACATCAAAGCAAGCAATATCTTCTCTCTACCTGCTATAGTGTTCATCCATAGGCCAAAAACATAAAAAAATCGTTAATTTAGGGGCTGTAACCTCTATAAGGGGTCATCTGACTACTTTGAACCTATTGAGACTCTGGTAGCGCTAAATGACCTGAACGTTGAAGCAAGCAACAGCTTGCCTCTACCTGCTATAGTTTTCATTCCATAGGCCATAAACATGAAAAAACCGTTATTTAAGGGGTTGTAACCCCTATAAGGAGTCATCAGACAACTTCGACCCTATAGAGACTTTTATAGAGCTAAATGAACTGAACATTTAAGCAAGCAACAGCTTTTCTTTATCTGCAATAGTTTTCATACTATAGGGCAAAAACATGACAAAGGTCCAGGTGAGCTAAAAATTTAATGCATTCATCCCCCTTTTGGGCATGGATTAAATAAATACTATGTATCCATATTATTCTTAGCAAAGCTGATTAAATGCAGCCTTTTCAAAAAGATTGCAAAACGCAAGAGCAAATATTTAGTATTATATTACAGTAAGATTTACTTTGTCATCAATGAGTTTAAGAAAAAGAACAAATATACAGAAGAACAAATAGTCGACATGCTCAATTTTCTTATCGACAGCATATTTTTTCAGTGCGGTGGATGTGTTTATCAGCATGCAATAGGGCTTCCAATGGGCACTAATGGTGCACCTTTGCTTGCTGATTTGTTTTTGACTCATATAAAGCAGACTTTTTACAAGCTCTTCTAGACGCCCGAGCAACGCTATATAGCTATAGGTTATTTACAGGCGATGAACATGAAAAGTTTGATACAATGAACATGAAATGACTATGATAAATGAAATATGGGCGTGGGGTGGGAAACAAAGGACCGGGAAGAGGTGGGTAGGGGAGAATAATTAAGCCTATGTGGTGCACTACTTGGCGGTCAACAAAGGGGTCTTTCAGGTGCATGAAGATTGGCACTCTCCACACACGTTGGCCCACTATGGTCGGCATTCAGGATTTCCGTATTATAGACCCCCCTATAGACGAGGGCCACTCTATTCAGCCACCTAGGGTATACACTTGGTCGCTGTGTGGGCTGAGCACTGATCCGATGTCAGAATCCCAAGACACTTAGTCGCTTCTTACGACAGGCTATGCTCTGCTGTGGGCCTATTCGCCACCCGGTACCCGCCCGGTGACTCTCTCCACCTCATATATCCTGAGGAACTTTAGATAAAGGATACAACGGATTCTAGGAAGTCTGCTTCATATTTAGATCAACAACTCGAAAAAGACTCACTAAAGCAACATCCATTTTCAGCAACGCTGATGTTGCCAAAACATTGTCCACCTTACATGACAAATATGTTGTTGTACCTGCAGACAAAGCACCAAATAACATCATTTTTGTGTGCAAAAAACACTATATTGACTGTTTGACAGGTGAATTCGGGATTGGTTGTACCAGCAAAAGCACCACATACACGGCTACAACACTGTCTGAGGAGGAAATCATTTACAATCACAAATCTGTCATTTCCTCCTTCGGCCTATCTTATAGTGGCAATAATGATGACATTCCATCACTGTATTGGATTCCTACATTACATAAAAATGCATACAAATAGCGCTTCATTGCAGGGTCATTAAAATGTTCAACTAAGCCTCTTTCAGTTCTGTTGACTTCAATACTTACAGCAATAAAATAGGTCCTCCAATAAATTACGACTGTTGTTATTCTAGAAATGGTGTCAATCAAATGTGGATCCTGACTTGAATAATTCGAAAGAACTGATTGAGATTCTTACATGTAACTCTAAATCAGTTTCATCTTGTAACAGCATCAAAACATTCGATTTCTCTACACTTTACACTTCTATTCCACATGAACAACTAATATCGGATTGGCACAGCTGATTTAACGCAGCTTTTTCAAAAACAATGGAAAACGCAGGTACAAATATCTAGTAGTCGATTATACCAAGACTTACTTTGTCATCAATGAGTCTAAGAAAATGAACAAATTAACAGAAGACCAAATAATCGACATGCTTAACTTTCTTATTGACAACATATTTTTTTATTTTTTTTTTTTTCAAATAGTCAGGAATTTACATGCCCCTTACAATGCCACCTGACAATGGTTTTAGTGGTTTTGAAATAACATGCATAGTAATAACTAAATGATTTTTTATAATATATTGTAATATACTATATACATACATAATACACAAAGAAGGAAAACACCTCTCATAGCATATTTTTCTGAATAAAAAAGTAATTTTGTATCCATCCATTCTTTTCTCATTGTTTTATATAGAGTTTACTTGCTCTTAGAAAATAAAATATATATATATATTTATATGCGTTAATTTTATACTAATTTTCAAATTTGTCAATGATCAAAAAAGTTTTGCACTGGGGCCCAAAATAGTTCTCTTCTATTAGAGTTGCTTTTCCTTTCATTATACATGTCTAGATGCCTATAATTTAAAAATGTTTTCTTTACACCCTCTATGGTTGGAATTGTTTCTTTTATCTTACATTTATATATATAATTCTTTGCTACAATTAAAAGGAAGTTACACAATAATGTTTCACTAATATAACCTAATATGATACCTTTTTTGTAAAGAGTGATATTTGGAAATATAATTACAAAGTTGGTAAAAAGTCTATTCCAAAACAGATTTATATGGTTGCAATCATAAAAAACATGTTCAATAGTTTCATCACTTGATCTACAAAATACACAAAGTTCAGAATTCACAAGATTTATTCTATGTAAAAACTTATTAGTTGGCAAAATCTTATGCAATATTTTATATTGAAAAATCTTAAGATAAGAATTTTGACAACATTTCTGTAATAATGAAAAATATTGTGCCCATTCATAATGTTCCATGTTTAGCTCTTGATGCCAAGCTTCTATCTTATGATGTGGCACCACAAAAATATTTTTTATTAAGTCATTATACAGATACTTAATATTTTTACTACATTTTATTCTTTCTAAAAACTTATTACTTTTTTTAAAATTTGCCAATTCGTTCACTGACATATTATTTAAAAACTCTTTTACTTGATTTTTCAACATAGTTGGGATAGCTGATATAAGACTATGGTATTTCAAGAAATCTTTAGTGTCACAGATCCTGCTAATCTGAGCAACAGACAAAAATGTTTTAGTAGATTTGCCTATCAAATCAGCAAGACTCTCTACTCCTTTAGATTTCCATTTAATAAAATAAGAAAAATCTTCTAAACGAGCAAAGTTTAAAATGTCTAAACTAAGAATTTCTGAACTATTCCAACTGAAAATAGGTTTGCTATTCTGCAAAACAGATAAAAAATCTCTCCAAAATGGATTTGAAATTCTGTTCTTGACTTCATCCAATTTTTCCTTTTCTAAACATAGACCTCGTCATCCACCGACATGTTGTAGTTCATTTTCAATTAAGGCTTGTAAAAAGCTGGCACAATTCTGAAGTCTCTTAATCCAACTCATTTTTAAGTATGTACCAAAAGACTCCAGGTGTACCATTTTCAAGCCACCATCACAAAAATCACCTATTAAAGTGTTTCTTTTGATTTTCTCAGTCTTACCATCCCAGATAAAATTGAAAAATACTTTGTTAAGTTCATTTAACATAGATGAACTTGGGTTTGGCAAAGATGTCAATAAGTGCACAAGTTTTGGTATAGCCAAAGATTTAATGACAGTAACTTTACCAAGTAGGCTAAGTTTTCTGTGCTGCCAACTTTTTAATAGTTTAGATATTTCATGAATCTTTTGTTTAAAATTAATATCAACCATAGTTTGCATACATAATGAAAAGTTGATACCAAGTAATTTAAAATTGGAATGAGACCAATTTAAATTAATATCACCACATAAAATTTGATCTGAAAACCTCTTACTTCCTATCCAGACTGATCTTGTCTTGGATTGATTCATTTTCAAACCAGACACTTTATAAAATTTTGAAAAGATATTCAAAGACTCTCTTAAAGATTTTTCTGAACCATCTAGAGTTAAAAATGTATCATCAGCATATTGACTTATAATAGACTCTTGATCATTTATAACAATACCATTAATGTTTGTATTTGATTTCATTTTTATTGATAAAAGTTCTACTCCAATGATAAAAAGATAAGGGGATAATGGGTCTCCTTGACGGCAGCCTCTTTGAAGATTGAAAAAGTGGAAATATAACCATTATTAATAACACAGCTTTTTGCATCATTGTACAAGGTTTGAAACCACTGACAAATGGATGGCCCAAAATTAAAGCTTTTTAAAGAATTAATAATAAAATCCCATTCCACTGAATCAAAAGCTTTCTCAAAATCTACTAGTAATAATAATCCCTCCTTATCATTTTCTTCAAGGTAATGCATTAAATCATATAACAATCTTGTATTTTCACCGATGAAACGCCCTTTAATAAACCCTTTTTGTGAATCACTTATTACATGTGGTAAGACATTTTTCAACCTATTTGCAATAGCTGCAGTTGCTATTTTCATGTCAACATTAAGTAAACTTATTGGTCTCCAGTATTGACAACATATATTTGTTCGGTTTGGTGGACGTGTTTTTCAGCAAACAATAGGGATTCCAATGGGTCTTAATTGTGCTCCTTTGCTTGCTGATTTGTTTTTTTCATTCATATGAAGCAGACTTCTTACAATCTCTTCTAGACAAAAAGACCATAGACTTGCTCTCTCTTTCAACCTCACGTTCCTTTATATTGATGATGTCCTTTCACTAAACAATTCTCGAATGAGTGACTTTCTCCATCTCATATATCGACAGGAGCTTGAGATAAAATACACAACTTATTCTAGTAAGTCTGCTTCATATTTAGATCTTCATCTCGAAATTGACTCTCAAGTAAGACTTTCAACAAGGCTCTATGGCAAACGTGATGACTTCAACTTTCCAATATTCAACTTTCCCTTCTTGTGTAGCAACTTTCCGTCCGGTCCAGCTTATGGAGTTTACGTATCTCAGTTGATTCGCTACTCCATCGACTTACATCGATTTTTTAGCATAGTGACACGTCTTACGCAAAAATTGATTACACAAGGTTATGTTGCTACTCGGGTGCTGTCTTCATTCAAGGAATTTTACGGAAGACGTCATGCACTTATAGACAAATATGGGATTTCGATCTCTAAGATGAGTGCGAATGTTGGTTTGTCATAGGGTTTTGTTTTGTCTTCCTTTACCGGATTTGACACGCTGAATGGACTATTGGCAACACGACGAGTGTGCTTTAACAAGCAGGAACTGCTTACTCTTCCGGGGCACCTGAGTTCACTCTTGTTTCGACTGGAGTTCGCATTGTTGATTGATATTCAGTTATTTTGTGTTTCCATGTTTTACATATTGTCTGTTATTGTGTCGTTCTTGTTGATGTTTACTGGTTTTGTCTCTGCCCTTTTGGACTTTTGACATTCAGATACCCCATTGGTACCTCAGCTTCTCTCAAGGATGACTTTCTCTCAAGGAAAGCTATATGACAAACGTGATTACTTAAACTTTCTTATCGTCATCTTTCCCTTTTTGTGTAGAAACATTCCATTCGCTCCTGCTTATGGAGTCTTCTTTTCCAAGTCCCGAGTTTGCGGGAATTTGTCGATTTCCTTGGCAAAGCGTCACGATTGACACACAAATTGCTGACACAGGGTCATGCTTCTCCAATTTAACGGTAGACACCGTACACTCGTAGACAAATATAGTATGTCTGTTTCTCAATGGGTGCAGATATTGGTCTGTCGTAGAAATGTTTTGTGTCTTTCTTTACCAGATTTGACACACTGAATTGGAAATTAGCAACAAGATAAGTGTGCTATTGATTTAGTTTTTTTGTGTTTCTTCGTGCTGTTCTTTTTCGTATTTACCGGTTTTGTCGTTGCCATTTTAGACTTTTGACACTCGAATGCCCCATTTGTGCCTTTCTGCCTCTATAGTTCCAGCTAAGTGAAAGCATTCATACCAACCCATAAAACCAACATCGGTTGATGCAGACTAATAATAGATCTTTAAAAATATATAAACCACGAGAAAAGAGTAAAGGTTTGAGAAAGTGTCTATTTTACCTTAATTCTTTTATTATTGGTACTCATATGACGCTTCAGAAGGCTACATGTAATCAAGGATTCTACCAAATTTGTATAAAAAACGAATTGAGCAAACTCAAACTTCGGAAAACTTCAATCAAGCACAAATAACAGCACAATAAAAGTTAAATTGAACGAGGATGTTTCCAATCTACAGCTCATCGACAATTACACATTATATGAAAAATGCGATTAAAAAACAAAAGACTCGAAAAGAGTAAAATTTATTGACAGAACATTACACAATTTAAAAACAAATAAAATTCATATCGAATTTAAATAAATGTGGATATGTTCTTTCTTTTTTTCCAAAATACATAAAATATAACATAACATTTAAAAAAGAAATGCATATTAAGCATAAAAAGAGAATTGAGAATCCTGATTTCTGCTGTGCCAATATACTTTATGTGTAAGAGAGTAGCATTTTACTCAGATTTGCTTGAAAACCCTAATCAAATCACTACAAATAAATGAGATGGGAATTAGTGCTACTATGAATATCCCTAGCCTTCCGAGGGTTACAGACGAATATCTTCTGTCTACAGCTGATTCTCGTTTTGATTTACTTTTTGATGTTGCTTTAGTGTTGATAGAAATAGACTGTTGCAGTTCGTATAGATATGCACTCAGTTCCTCGCGTAGCTCATCTTTTGTCAAATTAAGGGTGTTAAGATAATCCCATTTATGAGTCAAGGTTTTGCAGGGGCATTTACAGGTTTCTTCGTCCGCAAACGAAGTGGTGCTCCCAACAGTTGTTGTGACGTTGTCTGAAGTTGTTGTGACGTTGTTAGAAGTTGTTGTGACGTCACCGGAAGCTTCTGTTTCAGTCATTTCTTTTGTGTCACAATGCAGATCAGGCGAAATATAAGGCAGAAACTCTGAATATGTATAATCAATCAATTATTAAATAGTAATATTTGCTTCTACATTGTTTTATTGTCAATTAACTAAGACTTGTACCATAAATTCTGTGTTTGTTTTGTTGTTGCCGAAATCTGTTATCTATAGCAACAATTTTAAAGATATATTGAATTGTAGTTCTGACCACGCAATCAAACAAGGTCAATACCTACACATTTAATGTGTAAATTTCCATAATGAACTAAAATGCTTCCTGTGCGGGGCCCGGGAGGCGAATAGGCCCGCAGCAGCACTAAGCTTGTCGGTAAAAGTCCACTTAAGAGCGCTCAGAAATCTGACATCGGGGTCAGGCCGCTTTGCCCACAAAGCGACTGGGATGTGTGCCCCAGGTGGTTGAATGGGGCAGCCCTGACATCGAGAGATGCGGGGTCGTCAGGCGATAATGCGGAAAACCTGACCGCAAACCATAGTGGTGCACCGTGTTGGGAAAAATGTCACGTTCCTCGCACGTTAAAGAACCCTGCTGCAGGTCTCGGTAAGAGTATGACCCGTAGGATCCCCATGCAGGAGGCAAAATTTTCCGTCCCTACCCATCACTCCTTTTTCCAGTGGCAGTCAAAACAGTCAAATTGCGCGTCAGGCGTAGCAAAATTTATTGTCTGGAACTTTGTTGTCATTTGTATTTCCTACCCGATTGGCCTTGTGTCCCCATTTCCTCCACTTCATCATCATTTCATGTTCATTGTATCACCACTTTCATGTTCATCGCCCGGATATAGCCGAACTCGCGCTGCTTGGGAGTAAAGCAATAACTAACTAACTAACTAACTAACTAACTAAAATGCAGTTTAACTGGCTAATGTCTGCATTGTCAGACATATTACCTATCTTTAAAATTCTTGTTATAGATAATAGATTTTGACAATTGTATTGTGTCCTTGTAACTGTTTGCCCTTCCGAAGTAAATAAAGGTAATAACAAAACTACCGAACTTGAATGATCAATCTCATAGTCCAGAGAAAATGACAAAAACGAATCAGTCATACCGGAGAATTGGTGGATCGCAATGGTCCTGACTTGGTACAGGCATTTCAAACGAAATGGTGGGTTAAACCAGGTTTAATGACTCTCTAGCCAGAACTGAAGTTTATGTTTCTGATTGCTGTTCATTTGTTATTGTATGTCTGCCTTGTTTTGTTTTTGTTGACTGAATATTTTTTTTGTCTTTCAGACGTTTTACATTCGAATGCTTCTTTGATAGTTATCTGTGGTTATTTTGCACCTTAGCAACCAAACATGGTCATTAACAACAAGTTAAATGTCTTCATAATACAAGTAAGTTAGTAATTCGCCTCAACATTTTAAGAATTAAAATACACCAAAGGTATGAAGTTGTCAGTATAAATAACTCTAAGACTTTTCCTAGCTTATTTAGGAGTACATGACGAGTAGGTTAAAAAATTCAAAACTTGTTAATGTATGCTTTGCTCTTTTAAAGTGTTATTGATTTTAAAAAAATGAAATATGTTGATGGGGTACACATGGGAAACAAAGGAATGAAACGACAGGAAAAAGGAAGTGGTGGATAGGGTCGGAAAATTTAGCCTATGTGGTGCAGTACTTTGTGGTCCTTTGCGTGCATGGAGCGTGGCACTCTTCACACACGTTTTCCGACTATGGTTTCCTGTCAGATTTTCCACACCCCAGCATTCATTTTGACAGAGCTGCCCCAATCAACTTCCTGTGTCACACCACCGTCGTTTTACGGGCTAAGGGAAGATTCTCAATATCAGGCTTCTGATTGCTCTTTAGTGGACTTCTACAGACGTGCTAGTTCTTGGACGCAAATTGGCCATCAGCAGGACTAAGCTTGTCGGTAAAACTCCACTAAGCAGTTACAAGGACACAATACATTTGCCAAAATCTATTATCTATATATAACAACAATTTTAAAGATAGGTTATATTTCTGACAATGCAAACATTTACCCAGTTAAACTACATTTAAGTTGATTATGGAAATTTACACATTAATTGTGATGGTAATGACCTTGATTGTTTGCGTGGTCAGAACTACAATTTTATATATCTTTAAAATTGTTGTTATAGTTACATGATTTTGGCAAGTACATATGGTGTCCTTTCTACATACCAAGTTTCGTTGAATTCAGTTAAGTAGTTTAAGAGGAGTTGCGCAAACAGAAGGGTGGAAGGACAGGACAAAAACATTACAAAAGTTTTATGAAGCAAGAATATTTAACCATCGTATTTACTTGTCTCCATCAAAGGGTAGGAAGAGAAAACAAATGGCAAACTTAACCTTTTTCAAACCGCCATCTGCTACTGTATACAGATAACGAGGTTATTCCAACGTAGTCAGGTGATATTTGATCAAAAAGACGAATTCGTTTGATTGGATTTCCGTAAAGATTACTTCCAGTTCCAAATTCAATGTAACCACCACCAATACTGATCCAAAATGTTCTAAATTCGTTGCAATCGAGAATCCCTGGGGTTATTGCTATGTTAATCCAACATGGATTGCCCAGTTCACTACACGAAGTACATACGGTGGCCCTCGATTCAAGTACCCCTTTGGGGTTTGTACGTCCTAAAACTATTCGGTAAGAGCATGCTAAATACGTTGTATTACCAGTAAAAATTATTCGAGCATGCTCGCATGCACGAACGGAAAATACCAGCGATGCTTTATTGATAGCGGAAAGCGGAACTGTGTTGAGGAAGCTGTATTCGTCGTAAGTCGAAGTTGAATTCGGGCAAATGTCTTGGCTAGCTACAACTATATTTTAAATAAGAAATTAAAAGTACCTGAATTTTGGTAAGATATAATTGAACAAAATAAAACTTTTAAGGCCTAGTACGACTTTGGTAGAATCTCGAACTCGCTTGCAAATTTTAATTGTACACTAGTGTACATGTATATTCTTAAAAAAGATAAAAATTGTTTAAAATCACTTATCAGAAATGACAAGACTTAATGTTCTTCAGAAATGCTTTTGTTCAATTTCGATAAAAAAATGGTTTGTTATAATTATGATATACGTAGGAACAAATTTTAAGAAACAAATGATAAAATGAAAGAATGTAATGCATTACAAGGGTCATTCCTTAATGGATACAATTACCCTACCGGGGCACCAAAATTCACTCTCGTTACGACTTGAGATGTTGTTAGTTTCTTTTGGGTCGTTTTTGTGTTCTTGTTTTGTCTGTTTTTTTCTTATTGTTTTCGGGTTTTTTTGATTTTTTTTTCCTTTTAGACATTAGAATGCCCCATTGAAGTATCTACTTACTACATACAATCTAGACAATGTCAAATGAGTTCGCGTTATTGATTTCCGTTCAATTGATTTTGTGTTTCTTCGTGCTGTTTGTGTTCGTGTTTACCAGTTTCATCGTTTCCTTTTCGGACTTTCAACACCGTAATGCCCCATTGGTGCATCTTTGCTTGCTTCACCCAGTAAACCCTTGTACATTAGTTCCTCTATTTTATTCACGACAGGTTATTGATCAATTTTGTCGGACTTCTTCATTTAATTCTACATATTAGAAAAATGAGCCAATTCAGCTTGAAATAAATTAGAGAAGTAAATAAAATGTAATAAAACCATTTTGTCGTTTTAAAATAAAGTTTAAGTTATTACATACCCTTTGAACCTAAGACAAGAAAAAGAGCACAACTTGTCAAACTGCGAGCCCACATCACTCACGTCGGGAAAACTATGAAATCTGCTTTCGACAATTAACCATAATATGAATATCTGTTTTAAAGATATTTTGAAAATCTCCATGGTCCCAAATAAAACTTATTACAAAAAACAAAAGATTTACAAAATTGTTCCTGTAACAAGAACAACATAAATATTTTATTTTTGTTAATAGCTTTATATGAGAGACAATACGCAAGTTCTCTAAAACAGTGATATTTACGGCCCATGGTCATTTGTTATTCAGAGAAAAATCCGTTGGAAAAGCTAAAGTTGCTATGAAAATCTAATTTCCATTTAGTCGAAAACAAAACCTACAAAACACAAATTGATGATTTCAATCTGTTTTAGAATCTATGAAACATTTAGGGCTTTGTTATAGAGTAATCTTGGTTAATAAAATAATATATTTAATAGAGCAATTCCAACTTTTATTCTAGAAACAATCAACTAATAGTTTTAGGTCTTATATCCTGTTTTAGTAATTGGTTTATTGTCATTAAATTTTGATTACGTTCACATTAATGAAATTTTAGCTTACATATATATACCGTGACTGAATATAAAATAAAACGATTATAGAACAATTAATACGATTTAGGAAAATATGACATTTTATGCATTATTGATGTTTTTGTTGTCTTGGTGCAAACGTTAAAGTCACAATCATTTTCCAAAATAAATCCAGTCCATCAACGGAAACCTTTACGGCAATCCGAAACAAAAATTTCAAGCATTCAGCAGATCGACGTCACAATTTCTATTAGGACGAAGGACGTCATATTTTGGTGTACAAATAACATCAACATGGAAGACACTTTGGCATTCACTTTTGAACCACGAAAAGCAAACAAAATAACATATAAGAATTAATTCTAAATTACACTTCATTACACCAAAGTCATCCAACCATGTTTTCTATTACCAACATATCCTGGATTGGCCTGGAAACTTATACGAGTTTTCAAGCGTGTACACCGACAGCCGGAATGGAAAATAATTGCCACATAAAATGTGCATTTTTAGTTGAATTATAAGTTACATATGAAAAATTACTAATTTAAAAAGAGACTTCCCCATCTGTGTGTGTTTATGTTTGTCAGATACCTGTGAAAGGTCGGTGGTTTTCTCCTGGTACACAAATTTCGTACATTATTAAAACTGGTCGTCCTACATGACCCAAGTGCATCGATAAAGTGCATTAAAGACCAACACTCATATGACAAATAACAATAAGATAGTAAGTTTGTTGGTTAGTTGCTTCTTTACTCCAAAGCAAAGAGTGAGTGAGTTGGTGTTTTACCCCTGTGCAACGCTATCTAGGTTATTTACAGGCGATGAACATGAAAAGGATGATAAAATGAACACGAAATGATGATCATAAATGAAATATGGGGATGTGGTGGGAAACAAAGGAACGGTAAATTTTAAAGAACCACAGGAAAAGGGGAGAGGTGGGTAGGGGTGGAATTTAACCTATGAGATACATAGGCTAAATATTCTTTTGAGATTGTAGCGAACAAAACTACGAACTATACAAATCTGCACTGGACAAATATCACTACGACCTGAAACACAAATAGAATGAGGTTCTAAGAAAAAAAGATGCTCGATTCGACGGGTGATTCATAAATACTGTACAAACTTGTTAAAGATCTTACCGGTAGCATTCCGATAACCCAATGCAATCACCCTAACTGATGAATTCGCAGACTTTTTCATTAACAAGATACAAACGATAAGAGAATCTTTAAAATACTTCGATAATTACATATAAAGTCTATGTTTTAAAAACGTTCCATCATTCGCTTCTTATAATAATCTTTTCGAGGAAGAAATAAGGAAGCTTATCAACATGATCAAACAACTTCAATGCAAATCTTGCGAACTCAACATTTGACCGATCAAAGTACTGAAAATGGTTTAAATGAACTCCTGCCAACATTTACGAACCTCGAGAACCTTTCTCTATCACAGGGAGTTTTTCCGTCGAAATGGAAGCAGGATATAATCAGTCCTTTGCTGAAAAAAGGCAGCGCTCTAATTGACATAATCACACTACAGACCTGTTATCAATTTGTCGTTTCTTTCGAAATTAATTGAAAAATCGGCTTAATATCGTCTTAACGAACACGTGAAAGTTAACAATCTTCTTCCTGTGAACCAATCAGTCTATCGTCAATTCCACTCCTGCGAATAGGCACTTGTACGTTTTTCAACGATATTCATGGTTGAATAGAGCATGATTGCCAAATACTTGAGTGCTGCGTTTGACACTGTCGACCATATTGTTGAAAGTACGTTAGTGGCAATACGGGCTATCCGGATCTGTGTAGGAATGGGTGGAATGCCCCGCCATATCTTATTTATTTGTAATCTCCTCAAGTCTCAATCATCAGTTTGTAGCTATATTGTTCCTTTTAATAAGAAAAAGTCACTTTTAGACAGAATGTTTTGCAACATTCGCTCTAAATTGTGGAACGAATTGCCTGTTTATGTCTACATTAGAAAAAACTAAACGCTGACCAAAGTGGGCCAAAGCGTGTAATGAGTGCCACGCCTCACCCCTTTGTGGACCGCCAAGTAGTGCAATACATAGGCTTAATTTTACACCCCTACCCACCTCATCCTTTTCCCTGACTGAAGTATTTACTGTTCCTTTGTTCACCAGCCTACCCTTATAATTTCATTTCTCATCATTATCATTCCATGTTCATTTTATCATCCTTTTCATATTCACAGCATTTAGATAACCTATATAGCGTTGCAAGGGCGTAACACACCAACTCACTCACTCACTGACTGGCAGCTAAAACCATATGTAATTGTTGCAGTAGGATGGTAGACCGTCTGAATGCCAGATTACACTTTTAGACGTCGTCAACTCCAGGAAAATGTGACGTGACAATCAAATACGCCACAACCCTTGATCATGGATTTTTGTTGCTTAAATAGCAAAACCTGAAATGTTCATCGCCTGTAAATAACCTATATAGCGTTGCACGGGCTTAGAACACCAACTCGCCCACTCACTCACTGAAAACAAGCTGATATTTTTCGTTTTAAAATTATTGTTTGTTGATAACATGTGAAGTTAATTATTGTGAGGTTTTACGTCTTTTATAAGAATAATTAAGAATGATAAAGTTGTTTCTGTGTAGGTATGTTTTATTCCAAGGACACAATCTGTACATGTGTACGTCTGTGTGGGTGGCACCGAGTAGGAATTGGACATATATAATCATGTGACAGCAAGAGTGTTAAGGATTGCAAGCTTCATTTCTATCATTGCGACCAGATGGTAATCCCCTCCACTGGAGCTAGTGTAGTTGACTGCGGAGTTTACTGTGAATGAGCTATGGACAATTTAAACATAAGAGATGAACAGCATACTAAATAAGTTAACAAGAGAAAACCTGAGCTGGTCAATCTAATCAGCACAATTTACGGAATTGGTTTAGTTGTCAAAATTCAGCCGAGATCTCTCAAAGAAGCTTTACGTAATCATATTAAAAATGGTATATAGCGGCAGTTAATGTTGCTAATTCTCAAGTGATATCCCGAACGAGTTGGTCCCGTGCAGGGCCTGAGAAGCGAATAGCCCCGCAGCAGAGCCTAGCTTGTCATAGGAGGCAATTCTGACACCGGAGTAAGTGTTCAGCCCTCAGAGTGACAGGATGTGTATCCTAGGTGGCTGAATACCCTACCCATCTCTTCCTGTTTAATTTGGTCATAAAAATACTGTTCTCTTGTTTCCCACCCCATCCCCACATTTCATTTATCATCATCATTGCATTTTTATTTTATCATCCTTCTCATGTTCATCGCGTCCCGTGCGGGGCCCGGATGGAAAATAGACCAGTAGCAGATCCTAGCTTGTCGTAAGATGCGACTAAGGTTGTTGGGATTCTGACGTCGGGTCAGTGCTCAGCCCACAGAGCTACCAAGTGTGTACCCTAGGTGGCTGAATAGGGTGGCCCTCGTCCACGGTGTTGGTCAGGTCTATATTACGGAAACCCTCACCGCTGACCATAGTGACCAACGTGTGTGTAGAATGCCACGCTTCATTCACGTAAAAGACCCCTTTGTGGACCGCCAAGTAGTGCGCCACATGGGCCTACCCACTTCTCTCCTTTTCCTGTGGTTCTTCAAAATTTATCGGTCCTTTGTTTCCCATCCCACCCCTATATTTCATTTATCAACATCATTTTATGTTCATTTTTTCATCTTCTTCATGTTCATCACCTGTAAATAACCTATATAGCGTTGCACGGGCGTAAAACACCAAATTATTCACTCATGTTCATCGCCTTTAAATAACCTATATAGCGTTGCAATGGTGTAAAACACCAACTCACTCACTTACCCGAATGAGTCGCAAGACTGGGAGAGCAACAACCTTTTTAATGGGGAAAGTTCCACTCGGACAGACATGCAGAACATTATTTTATCCCGCAATGGTACGCACAACCTGCCATGATTGAGCGGGTTACTTTGCAACTGATCATTGACCCCCACCATATTTTTGTAAAAAAAAAAACGATCAACATTTTGCTCAAAAAGAATCTCAGTAAAGAATGAACATTCACAAAGAAGCAGGCAGCGGGTGGCAAAAAATCACGTCAAATTAATACTGGCTTATCGCTGGAAAGAGCCAATGACCTACGTGATCGACAATTTTTATTTCAACAAACAGGGTTCAGTCCAGCGGTTGGGACAGAGATGCGAAAGGATGGTAACGGGTCCGAATCAGATTGATGCAAGCTAATACGGGAAGGGTACAACGTCATCGACAGTGCCAGAGTAACTTTTGATCAGAGATTGGAAGCTTTTCTACGGATGAGAGACAAACTCCTACCTACTTACGATTCTCTCCCGATAGCAAAGTGTATCCTGGGTTATATTGATCCCCGAATCCAGCTGTATGCGATTACTCCGCAAGGGGCATATAACCAGAGATCGGTTATTTAGATTCTGAGCCTTTCAGGTACAGTATATACTTGTATGCATATTCATGTAAACATAACTTCGATTGATGTCTTCACCAAAAAAAATGCTTTCTCGTACACAAACACACAGTCAGGGTTTTTCTGTAGCTACGGTCATTGGGTTTATTCCAGTGAGAAACTTCGCCTTATAAAGTTTCGTATTACATTAATTCAAAACATTGATGCGTTTAATGATTGTACATATTAAAGTGTTTGTCTAAAATCAGCAACCCGTGCGGGTTCCGGGCGGCGAATAGGCCTCAGCAGCGCTAAGCTTGTCGGTAAAAGTCCACTAAAAATAAAGAGTGCTCAGAAACACGACATCGGGTTCGGTCGCTTTACCCACAAAGCGATTGGGATGTATGCCCAAGGTGGTTAAATGGGGCAGCCCTGACATCGGGAGATGCGGGCTTGTCAGGCGATAATGCGGAAAACCTGACCGCAAACCATAGTGGTGCACCGTGGTGGGAAAAATGTCACGTTCTTTGCACGTTAAAGAACCCTGCTGCAGGTCTCGGTAAGAGAAGGACCCGTAGGATCCCCATGCAGGAGCCTAAATCCCGTCCCTACCAATCACTCCTTTTTCCAGTGGCAGTCAAAACTCTCCTACCTGATTGGCCTTGTGTCCCCATTTCTTCCACATCATCATCATTTCATGTTCATTGTATCATCACTTTGATGCTCATCTCCCGGATATAGCCGAAATCGTGCTGCTTGGGAATAAAGCAATAACTAACTACATTTTGTAATTGAATCTTAAATCAGGCGGCCTAAACATTCCTTGCAATATCTTCTTGGTTGTCTTGTTTGTCATTGTCGTTCTGTTGTATTTAATGAAAAAACAATCGCCATTTTGTAAACAAATATTATGAAGCGTACATTCAGAAAAAAAACTCTCTCCTTTGTAACTTCCATGTCATTTTCATCAATTTTTGTAGTCTCCTAAATCTTCTTTTAAAAGTCCAAAACTTTTCTCAATTGCTTGTCGGAATTTACTCAATACCTTGTTGAATTGGTGTGTTCTATTGTCAAATTCCCCACTTCCCTTCATGGTGTCCTGAGCCAAGGAATTAAAGTAAAAAGAAAATGCAGAATCTCCAATTACAAACTTTCCCATTGATATAAAAAAAAATTAGCATTTCGAAACAAAGGCGTCTGTTGCAAAACTGCTGCGTCGTGGGTACTTCCTGGACACCCTGTAAAAACGTACATGAAGTTCAACTCGGCACCAACACTTTTGTGTTGGGGAACACATCAAAGCTTAAATTTATCTGTTTAAATTTCAAACAGATCTAAACCTTAAGGTTCTTCCTACCCCAGACATAGGTTGATCATCTTAGTAATAATTTGGTTGCCCAGTTTGGTATTTTTGGTTTACTTGTTCTATGCTCTTCATAATCATATAGTGTTTGGCATTTTTCAATATTTTGGTAGAGCGCCAAAAAAATGAGCCTTGAATAGACGAAACGCGCGTCAGCCGTAGCAAAATTTGTTATCAGGAAGTTTGTTGTCATTTTTAATTCGGAGTGGCAAACGACAAGAAGAATGGATGGGTACTCTTTTCGGTTGAAGTATGTCTCTGTGTTGTCTGATGGACATTTTATATCGTTAAGAGTTTTGCCTATTGCTCAAAAAGTACCTGGTAGAACCTAACACAAGTGATTTTCCTTTTCGTTTTTCGTTTTTCGTTTTTCAAATTTTTTTTTCAAAATTTTTTTTTTCAATTTTTTTTTTCGATTTTGAATAGGAAAATGACCCATTTTCCTTTTCGTTTTTCATTTTCCTTTTCGATTTTGAATAGGAAAATGACTCATTTTCCTTTTCGTTATTCATTTTCCTTTTCGATTTTGAATAGGAAAATGACTCATTTTCCTTTTCGTTATTCATTTTCCTTTTCGATTTTGAATAGGAAAATGACCCATTTTCCTTTTCGTTATTCATTTTCCTTTTCGTTTTTCATTTTCCTTTTCGATTTTGAATAGGAAAATGACTCATTTTCCTTTTCGTTATTCATTTTCCTTTTCGTTTTTCATTTTCCTTTTCGATTTTGAATAGGAAAATGACCCATTTTCCTTTTCGTTTTTCATTTTCCTTTTCGATTTTGAATAGGAAAATGACTCATTTTCCTTTTCGTTATTCATTTTCCTTTTCGTTTTTCATTTTCCTTTTCGATTTTGAATAGGAAAATGACCCATTTTCCTTTTCGTTTTTCATTTTCTTTTTCGATTTTGAATAGGAAAATGACTCATTTTCCTTTTCGTTATTCATTTTCCTTTTCGTTTTTTATTTTCCTTTTCGATTTTGTATAGGAAAATGACCCATTTTCCTTTTCGTTATTCATTTTCTTTTTCAATTTATTTTTTCAATTTTTTTTTTTTCGAATTTTTTTTTTTTTGATTTTGAATAGGAAAATGACCCATTTTCCTTTTCATTTTTCATTTTCCTTTTCGATTTTGAATAGGAAAATGACTCATTTTCCTTTTCGTTATTCATTTTCCTTTTCGTTTTTCATTTTCCTTTTCGATTTTCAATAGGAAAATGACTCATTTTCCTTTTCGTTATTCATTTTCCTTTTCAAATTTTTTTTTTTCAAAATTTTTTTTTTCGATTTTTTTTTTCGATTTTGAATAGGAAAATGACCCATTTTCCTTTTCGTTTTTCATTTTCCTTTTCGATTTTGAATAGGAAAATGACCCATTTTCCTTTTCGTTTTTCATTTTCCTTTTCGATTTTGAATAGGAAAATGACTCATTTTCCTTTTCGTTATTCATTTTCCTTTTCGATTTTGAATAGGAAAATGACTCATTTTCCTTTTCGTTATTCATTTTCCTTTTCGATTTTGAATAGGAAAATGACCCATTTTCCTTTTCGTTATTCATTTTCCTTTTCGTTTTTCATTTTCCTTTTCGATTTTGAATAGGAAAATGACTCATTTTCCTTTTCGTTATTCATTTTCCTTTTCGTTTTTCATTTTCCTTTTCGATTTTGAATAGGAAAATGACCCATTTTCCTTTTCGTTTTTCATTTTCCTTTTCGATTTTGAATAGGAAAATGACTCATTTTCCTTTTCGTTATTCATTTTCCTTTTCGTTTTTCATTTTCCTTTTCGATTTTGAATAGGAAAATGACCCATTTTCCTTTTCGTTTTTCATTTTCTTTTTCGATTTTGAATAGGAAAATGACTCATTTTCCTTTTCGTTATTCATTTTCCTTTTCGTTTTTTATTTTCCTTTTCGATTTTGTATAGGAAAATGACCCATTTTCCTTTTCGTTATTCATTTTCTTTTTCAATTTATTTTTTCAATTTTTTTTTTTTCGAATTTTTTTTTTTTTTTGATTTTGAATAGGAAAATGACCCATTTTCCTTTTCATTTTTCATTTTCCTTTTCGATTTTGAATAGGAAAATGACTCATTTTCCTTTTCGTTATTCATTTTCCTTTTCGTTTTTCATTTTCCTTTTCGATTTTCAATAGGAAAATGACTCATTTTCCTTTTCGTTATTCATTTTCCTTTTCAAATTTTTTTTTTTCAAAATTTTTTTTTTCGATTTTTTTTTTCGATTTTGAATAGGAAAATGACCCATTTTCCTTTTCGTTTTTCATTTTCCTTTTCGATTTTGAATAGGAAAATGTCTCATTTTCCTTTTCGTTATTCATTTTCCTTTTCGTTATTCATTTTCCTTTTCGTTTTTCATTTTCCTTTTCGATTTTGTATAGGAAAATGACCCATTTTCCTTTTCGTTTTTCATTTTCCTTTTCGATTTTGAATAGGAAAATGACTCATTTTCCTTTTCGTTATTCATTTTCCTTTTCGTTTTTCATTTTCCTTTTCGATTTTGAATAGGAAAATGACCCATTTTCCTTTTCGTTTTCATTTTCTTTTTCGATTTTGAATAGGAAAATGACTCATTTTCGTTTTCGTTATTCATTTTCCTTTTCGTTTTTCATTTTCCTTTTCGATTTTGAATAGGAAAATGACCCATTTTCCTTTTCGTTATTCATTTTCCTTTTCAAATTTTTTTTTTTCAAAATTTATTTTTTTCGATTTTTTTTTTCGATTTTGAATAGGAAAATGACCCATTTTCCTTTTCGTTTTTCATTTTCCTTTTCGATTTTGAATAGGAAAATGACTCATTTTCCTTTTCGTTATTCATTTTCCTTTTCGTTTTTCATTTTCCTTTTCGATTTTGAATAGGAAAATGACTCATTTTCCTTTTCGTTATTCATTTTCCTTTTCGATTTTGAATAGGAAAATGACCCATTTTCCTTTTCGTTATTCATTTTCCTTTTCGTTTTTCATTTTCCTTTTCGATTTTGAATAGGAAAATGACCCATTTTCCTTTTCGTTATTCATTTTCCTTTTCAAATTTTTTTTTTCAAAATTTTTTTTTTTCGATTTTTTTTTTTTTTTCGATTTTGAATAGGAAAATGACCCATTTTCCTTTTCGTTTTTCATTTTCCTTTTCGATTTTGAATAGGAAAATGACTCATTTTCCTTTTCGTTATTCATTTTCCTTTTCGTTTTTCATTTTCCTTTTCGATTTTGAATAGGAAAATGACCCATTTTCCTTTTCGTTTTTCATTTTCCTTTTCGATTTTGAATAGGAAAATGACTCATTTTCCTTTTCGTTATTCATTTTCCTTTTCGTTTTTCATTTTCCTTTTCGAATTTGAATAGGAAAATGACCCATTTTCCTTTTCGTTTTTCATTTTCTTTTTCGATTTTGAATAGGAAAATGACTCATTTTCCTTTTCGTAATTCATTTTCCTTTTCGTTTTTCATTTTCCTTTTCGATTTTGAATAGGAAAATGACCCATTTTCCTTTTCGTTATTCATTTTCTTTTTCAATTTTTTTTTTCAAATTTTTTTTTTTTCGAATTTTTTTTTTTTTTTTTGATTTTGAATAGGAAAATGACCCATTTTCCTTTTCATTTTTCATTTTCCTTTTCGATTTTGAATAGGAAAATGACTCATTTTCCTTTTCGTTATTCATTTTCCTTTTCGTTTTTCATTTTCCTTTTCGAGTTTGAATAGGAAAATGACCCATTTTCCTTTTCGTTATTCATTTTCCTTTTCAAATTGTTTTTTTCAAAATTTTTTTTTTCGAATTTTTTTTTTTGATTTTGAATAGGAAAATGACCCATTTTCCTTTTCGTTTTTCATTTTCCTTTTCGATTTTGAATAAGAAAATGACCCATTTTCCTTTTCGTTATTCATTTTCCTTTTCAAATTTTTTTTTTTTTAAAATTTTTTTTTTTCGATTTTTTTTTTTCGATTTTGAATAGGAAAATGACCCATTTTCCTTTTCGTTTTTCATTTTCCTTTTCGATTTTGAATAGGAAAATGACTCATTTTCCTTTTCAAATTTTTTTTTGAAAATTTTTTTTTTCGAATTATTATTTTTTTTTTTAATAGGAAAATGACCCATTTTCCTTTTCGTTTTTCATTTTTTTTTTCGATTTTGAATAGGAAAATGACCCATTTTCCTTTTCGTTATTCATTTTCCTTTTCAAATTTTTTTTTCAAATTTTTTTTTTTTCGGATTTTTTATTTTTTTTTTTTTGAATAGGAAAATGACCCATTTTCCTTTTCGTTTTTCATTTTCTTTTTCGATTTTGAATAGGAAAATGACTCATTTTCCTTTTCGTTATTCATTTTCCTTTTCGTTTTTCATTTTCCTTTTCGATTTTGAATAGGAAAATGACCCATTTTCCTTTTCGTTATTCATTTTCCTTTTCAATTTTTTTTTTTCAAAATTTTTTTTTTCGATTTTTTTTTTTTTTTTTTTTGATTTTGAATAGGAAAATGACCCATTTTCCTTTTCGTTTTTCATTTTCCTTTTCGATTTTGAATAGGAAAATGACTCATTTTCCTTTTCGTTATTCATTTTCCTTTTCGATTTTGAATAGGAAAATGACCCATTTTCCTTTTCGTTTTCATTTTCTTTTTCGATTTTGAATAGGAAAATGACTCATTTTCGTTTTCGTTATTCATTTTCCTTTTCGTTTTTCATTTTCCTTTTCGATTTTGAATAGGAAAATGACCCATTTTCCTTTTCGTTATTCATTTTCCTTTTCAAATTTTTTTTTTCAAAATTTTTTTTTTTCGATTTTTTTTTTTCGATTTTGAATAGGAAAATGACCCATTTTCCTTTTCGTTTTTCATTTTCCTTTTCGATTTTGAATAGGAAAATGACTCATTTTCCTTTTCGTTATTCATTTTCCTTTTCGTTTTTCATTTTCCTTTTCGATTTTGAATAGGAAAATGACTCATTTTCCTTTTCGTTATTCATTTTCCTTTTCGATTTTGAATAGGAAAATGACCCATTTTCCTTTTCGTTATTCATTTTCCTTTTCGTTTTTCATTTTCCTTTTCGATTTTGAATAGGAAAATGACCCATTTTCCTTTTCGTTATTCATTTTCCTTTTCAAATTTTTTTTTTCAAAATTTTTTTTTTCGATTTTTTTTTTTTTCGATTTTGAATAGGAAAATGACCCATTTTCCTTTTCGTTTTTCATTTTCCTTTTCGATTTTGAATAGGAAAATGACTCATTTTCCTTTTCGTTATTCATTTTCCTTTTCGTTTTTCATTTTCCTTTTCGATTTTGAATAGGAAAATGACCCATTTTCCTTTTCGTTTTTCATTTTCCTTTTCGATTTTGAATAGGAAAATGACTCATTTTCCTTTTCGTTATTCATTTTCCTTTTCGTTTTTCATTTTCCTTTTCGATTTTGAATAGGAAAATGACTCATTTTCCTTTTCGTTATTCATTTTCCTTTTCAAATTTTTTTTTCAAATTTTTTTTTTTTCGGATTTTTTATTTTTTTTTTTTTGAATAGGAAAATGACCCATTTTCCTTTTCGTTTTTCATTTTCTTTTTCGATTTTGAATAGGAAAATGACTCATTTTCCTTTTCGTTATTCATTTTCCTTCTCGTTTTTCATTTTCCTTTTCGATTTTGAATAGGTAAATGGCCTATTTTCCTTTTCGTTATTTATATTCCTTTTCATTTTTTTTTTTCAAAATTTTTTTTTTTGAATTTTTTTTTCTTTTTTTGTTATTTTGAATAGAAAAATGGCCCATATTCCTTTGTGTTTTTAATTTTCCTTTACATTCTTCTTAAAGTTATAAAGTAAACAAAATTCAGGTCTCCGAAGCATAATTTTTAACGCCTTGATGCAAAATCATAAACAGAAAAAAATACACGTGTATCTTAACTATGTTCTCGTTAGATATTTGATTTTTTGTTAGCTTCAGATGATCTTTGGTTGTGTTTTTCAAAAAGGACAGGACTTTAGACAAAGATTGAGAATCTTCTCTGTGTTATTTTTAAGAGATAAATACTTGACAACGATAATCAGTTTTAGATGAAAATTTATGTACTAAGTAATCGCTTCTTCTATCTTTTTGCTTTTTGGAAACGATTGTTTTTCTTTCGTTTCTTTTGTTGGTTTTCGACCTTCTAATGTTTTGCTTTAAATGCTGATTAAAAGTTTTTATTGAAATATGCATACAAGTATATAGCAAAACCAAATATACCGTTTTTAACAGCGCTGATTGATATTTTGTGTTTTGTACAGTTTTCAAGTTTCAAGATAAAATCTGCCGTTTAATGCCCATAACTTCAATAAGAGGCCATATATACAAGCCACAATAAGAAACGATACCAAGGCTTTTTAATTTTAACATAGTTCCACGAAACTGCTTGACTGCAATTTGTTATATGAATAGAATGAAAAATTTATCCTTCAGTTGAAGTGAACAACATTTTTCAATGCCGTCAAATAACGTCAATTTTAACAATAAAAAGTTAAAATTATCTTGAAAGAAATGTCAGAATTTTAACCTTGATTATGAAATGTTTCATTTTTTACAATATACATTTGTAAGACAACCAAAAGGCGATCAAAACTGGACTGGAAAATCTGAAAATCGAATACAACGTCAACGTCAAAACTAAGCAAAATGATAAATTAAATTTTACAGGTTTCTTTGCATTTTAATCTAAGTTTGTTTTTCAAACCTGATATTACACTTTTGACACACATCATCCCAGTACACGTCGAGGACGAAAAACGTCGAAACGTCAAATACAAGAAAATCATATCTGTGCTCGAAACTGGTTCATTTATTGCATATCTAATGCTGAACTGACGCCATTTATGAATTGGACTTGAAAAAAGCAATAGAAAAGCCAGGAAAGTGCTTTTGCAAAAATGGCCCTCAAGCAAGGCAAACTCTGAAAGTAGCACACTATCGCTCTTTCATCACGCCATTTAAAGATCATACGATTGTTTTTTCCACTTTTAAACTGTTCAATTTTGTAACTTAAAATGATAAAACTGGTAGTTTTTATTTAAAACCGCGTAAAGTAACTTGTTGAAGAAGTCAGCCTTAAGATCAGTTTAATAATTTTAGTATCGTTTATTTTTGTGCCTAATATATATTTATAGAGATTTTTAAGAGCTCAAGTAACTGACCAATGTCATGATAAAAAACGCTAATTTTACCTTTTAAAAAAGGAAATAACAAAAATTACCGAACTGGGATGATCAATCCTAATATCCAAGAAGAAAAGAGGAAAAAACAAGACGACATACCTCACTATACCTTGACTTTTGTATGATTTTTATATTGTAAGTGACCATAACGGGTTTTTTGTGTGTAAAAGTCCAAATAATCAGGCATGTTGTATTTTGTCCTAAATAGTTAATCTGATGGAAGCCTGTTACATGTAGTGCCAAGCAAGACTTAAATATTTGTTTTAACAAGATTCCACCGCTTATTAAATTGCGGCCGCCACTTTAATATATTGCAGTCGTTACTTATTATGTTGCGGCCACCAAAAATAATATTACGGTCGTCACTAATTATTTTATCGGCCGCCACTTAATATTTATGGTAGCTGCCTCTAAATGCATCTGGCGGCCGGCACCTATTATATAGCAGCCGCAAAATAAATAAAGTGGATGTTGGGACATAACAAGTGGTGGCGGCCATTTACTGAAGTGGCGATTGTGTTATAATATAAGGTGACCATCAGATAAATAAAAGGGCCGCCGCCATAGTCTAAGTGGCGGTCGCCAGATAAATTATGAGGCGGTCGTCGTCTCCTGTTAAAACAAATGTTTAAGTCTTACTAAGCACTCATATAATCTTATATAACAATTAGTTGTAGCCATAGGTTCGTTTGTAATATTCCTTTCTTTCATACTAATAATTTCTTGGTTCTATTAACACTAGCACTCGTCAGTAATCTCATCACAGCATCCAATATTACAAGAACGAGGAGGGTACTTTATCGTTAGTGTCGTACGAGTGTGACATGTGGTATGGGCATTGAAGAATAATATAACGTGTGGCATAAGCAAAATCGCATGTTCTAACTGACGGATACGTAGCGCCAATAGTAGTAATATAGACTAAATGCTTGCGTCACAACTTAACTCGTGCTCTTTCTGGTTTCAAAAAAGAACGCTGAGCACGATCTTCTGGCTCTCATATTCACACACATTGAAGACTCTGCTCCAATACCTTAAGTGTTTAAAAATGCCGGGTGCACTATAGCGATCGCGCTTATCTAAATTAAAAAAAATATTGAAAGTGAAGGCCTAAGTTAACATCCAGTAATTCTGGTGACCAATGCTTGAAACAGTAGCTTTTTTGTTCAAAAACCATGTGTAAATCGTTTTCTGTTACAACAATTATCAAAACGATAATGCCTCTTTAAGTGGTTAACAGCAGGCTCAATACTAGGTTTGAAATTCGCTCGTACACGTCATTTCGGTTGGAAGAGTTTTGAACAAGGGAATTCCCCTTTAATTCATTTCGAGGGAAGAAATCAGTCCCAATACATTGTCTTGGTCTGAAATACCATTTTTGTAAAAGAAAATCTTGAAAACATTCCAATGAATTACAAACAGTGTGAAAAAAAAAGGTTCAGGGATTTTTAAAAAGTGCATCAAGAGTCAAATGGGTACTTCAGAAGCCTTACCAATAGCATAACAAACGTATAACACGAAACATCGATGCTTTTTAAAGAACTTCTGAAAACTCTAATCTTAAGGAAAATCGGTTATCATCTGAATAAATTGGATCTGCGCATGCGCCAAGCCTAACTGCGCAATCGAAGATCCATAAAAGAAAGCGCACACCTACTTAATAAAATCCCTTTCCGATCATTTTTTCTTTCTGTATATATACAAATGGTAAAGGCAAATGTCGCTGTTTCGACTATACTAATTGCCGCTGTTTTGATGCATGTTTTGTCGCTATTTTGATATATAGCTATTTTGAAAAAGGGTAAAATGTCGCCGTTTTGAAAATGGCCGAAGCTGTTATATACTTTTCTAAACAATGCATTATTCTTTAACCTAGTCTGGCTTTGACGTGGCGTCTTATAAAACAACTGTAAAATTTCAATGCACGACGGCATCAAGCCGTAACGTAAAACACATTTTAACGGGTTTTCTGATATTTTGCAAAAACTATTTGTTTCAAAAGTATTCATTTATATACCGTTTTAATTCTATTAACATGCCTCATTTTTGTGTTTTTTTTTCGAACTCGTCTATCCAGATTGAATGTTCTCCGAGAAATCGCCGTTACGTAAAACACGCCCTTAAAAACATTAAGTCAACACATTTTCATTTAGTAACGATTATATAAGCAATTTTTTTTGCCAAAATTATGCGGGCTTTCATTTCTGAGCAACATAACTCGTTTCATGTTAGTTGCAACGTTTTTAACTCACCTGGACCAAAGGTCCATGTGAGCTATTGCCATCACTTGGCGTCCGTCGTCGTCGTCTGTCGTCGTCTGTCGTCGTCGTCTGTTAACAATTTTTAAAAAATCTTCTCCTCTGAAACTACTGAACAGAATTCAACAAAACTTGGTATGATTGATCCTTAGGGTGTCCTGCATTAAAGTTGTGTTTCGATTTTTGATTCATCAAAAGACATGGCCACCGTTACTAAAAATAGACCAGGGGGGTCAAACTACTGTTTTTGGCTTGTTATTCAAAAAGTATAAGAGATAGATGAAATCTGATGCCACCCGACTGCTTCAGGATCAAAAGTTCTATAAAAGTCTTCATTAGGTCAAAATTGTCAGATGACCCCTTATAGGGGTTACGGCCCCTTAAAGGTGAAAAATAGCATTTTTTCATGTTTTTGGCTTATAGAATGAAAATTATTGCAGATAGAGAAAAGCTGTTGCTTGCTTAAATGTTCAGCTCATTTAGCTCTACAAAAGTCTCCATAGGATGGAAGTTGTCAGATGACCCCTTATAGGGGTTACAGCCCCTTAAAGGCAAAAAATAGTGTTTTTGGCCTATAGAATGAAAACTATTGTAGAGAGAGAGGAGCTGTTGCTTGCTTAAATGTTCAGCTCATTTAGCTCTACAAAGGTCTCCATAGGGCCCAAGTTGTCAGATAACCCCTTATAAGGGTTACAGCCCCTTAAAGGCAAAAAATAGTGTTTTTGGCCTATAGAATGAAAACTATTGCAGAGAGAGAGTGGAGCTGTTGCTTGCTTAAATGTTCAGCTCATTTAGCTCTACCAAAGTCTCCATAGGGTGGAAGTTGTCAGAAGATCCCTTATAGGGGTTACAGCCCCTTACAGTGAAAAATAGTGTTTTTGGCCTATAAAATGAAAACTATTGCAGATAGAGATAAGCTGTTGCTTGATTAAATGTTCAGCTCATTTAGCTCTACAAAAGTCTCCATAGGGTCCAAGTTGGCAGATGACCCCTTATAGAGGTAACAGCCCCTTAAAGGCAAAAAAAGTGTTTTTGGCCTATAGAATGAAAATTATTGCCGATAGAGAAAAGCTGTTGCTTGCTTAAATGTTCAGCTCATTTAGCTCTACAAAAGTCTCCATAGGGTTGACATCAAGACCAGGTGAGCGATTCAGGCTCCTGGGAGCCTCTTGTTTAAATTTCCAAGCCATTTTCCCGGTGGATATGTCGACTTATAGCAGCCGTAACGTAAAACACGCTTTTCAGGAGATAATTCCGGAATACCCGTTGCTTAGCAGCAAAAAAATATTACTATGAATGAAGTGGAACCTGTCTACAATAATATGTCTTAAGTTTGAAAACCGGGCAGCCATATTTAATTTTTGCAATATCTCTAAAATTATACCGACGTTCATTGGACATAGGAAAATCTCATTTAATGCCTAACATGATAAATGGTTTTAATCTAAATATTCGGCTTAAGAAATAATTGTTCTCTAACATATTATAATTTTCAAAATATTACAATAAAAATTTTTTCTATGGAAACGGTGCCAAACTGGTAGGTCTCAGAAGACAAAAACAGCATTTTTACGTTATAATTGTACATTTTAAAAGGGAAAATGAGTGATGTGTGTGATTGAAATCTGATAATAAGAAATCTTGCATGCAACGTTCTTTTGAAACAGAGGATTGCAGTTTGAGAGCTGTATTGCAAACAAACTGATTGACACAATTCTTAATGGCATGCGCCCTCTAATTGCTAATAGTTTAACAAAATTTTAGCAACTAAAGAAAAAGTGGCCCCTATAAATTTGCAACAACTTAGTCAAAATTCTTATTGATATTGCAACAACTGATGATAGAAAGCACGACTTTTTTATGTGATGTAATTTCATTTTTTTTTGTATGTTGTGTTTCTTTTTTTTAAGAGGGTATATAACGTTAACACGACAAAGAAACACCTGTTGAAATGTAGCAAAACTTTGTGAAGAGTTTGTGGGGTAGCCGATAATATTAAAGCACAAGCAAGACTAATATTTTTTTTAATACTGAAAACTTATTTTCAGATTATAAGCGAGATACCGGAATAACAGAACGAAGTTGCTATTAAAGAATACTTTACGAAAGGCACACAGGTCAATGCGAACAAACTGGTCAATATGGAAAAGGGCAGTATAAAAAATCATAGACTTATTCTAATACTTTTACATTTCACGCATAACTATGAATAGTAAAAGACATAAAACTTTGGTTGAGAGACAACAATAGAATATAATATATCAAAAGGAATATAAAACCGAATTAAACTTTGTCACCACTGATGAATTACGCTATCGACAAAATACATGCATATACATGTATAAATAGATTAAAGAGGCGAAATTATCTATCCATTGTTCACCGCACATCCATAAAAGATAATGAGATGTGGAATTAGTGTACGCGACACAGCTTCAACATTGACAACGATTTAAACATCAACAACGAACAACAACCAGTAGCCTTCAATGTGACCAGCGGTCGCTGCTCACTGTTTTGCAATTGGCCTTAGATTGAAAATAAACTACATATGATTCAAGCCAAATCCTAAAGTGTCGATAAAAGACCCCCTTCTTGACATAAAAACAAGTAGCATAAAAATACGACGACTTTGGTTAGGACATACTTAGGACATGAAAGTATTATATGAATGTCATGTGTCATCGATGGAGATATATGTTAAAAATATGCTTTTTAAAGAGATTTATAATCTTTGAACTTTTAAAGTTTAAGTAGTATTCTAATAAAAAGTCAGGTAGAGAGTAGAACATCATTTTTGTTATTCAGTCTCTTTTGCTTAGATTAATTTATTTGGTTACAAAACCAAATTTCAACAAGATTTCATATTTGATTTTATTCAGTATATGAAAATATAACTTCCCAGAAAGAATAATCTTTGGCTGGTTAGGGAGCGATCATTTGATTGTTAAAAGGGAGGGGGCTATGGTGAACTTTGAAATAAAAAGGCAGGATGGCAAACATCCAGAAATAAAATGGCAGGACAGTGCTTTGAATTAAAAAAGGCAGGATGGTATTTTTTGCTAAAAAAAATTATAAAAGATTGAAATAAAACAAAAAATGCGCGTGCTACCGCACATAAAAAATAGGCTAGTTTTTTTTTCCGAAATTAAAAAGGCTGGAAGAAAATATCCATAGCCCACCCTCCCCCATTAAAATCAAATAGTTGCTACCTTATAAAGATAATTTTTGACTAATGACAAACTTTGGCCGACTGATACACAAATTTAAATATCAATTTGTTTATGCGTTAATGCTGATGTTTTTTTTTTTATAATATTCGCACAATTAATCCTCCTATGAATTTTAACTTGTTTACAAACATTATTAATAATTCTTTTCAATGTTTGTTGTAAAGTAATTTATTTAAGATTTACTGTTGATTTTTTTTTTAAATCAACGTTTCATAGGGAAGCGGGGTATACTAAGTTCAGCGTCAAACATGAAGTAGAAGTCAGAAACAACCAAAAGGTCTCTAAAAATACCTTTAAATACCTATAGTTTGTTATACTGAACTTCAAAACCAAATTTTTTAATCATTCCCATGTGCGGTTTCTGGGAAAATTTTAACGGGAATTTGTATACCAATTTTCATATCGGCTCAGCACGCGAGTGCCAAACGGGAAATTGAAGTCGGACAGTTCCAGAACTCGCTTAGTACATACAATTCAGTATACTGAAGAGCCTGTCAAGTTTTAAAACATTTTCTTGCACAGTTTTTAAAAACAAACCCCGAGGCAATTTATTTTATTTAATTCACATATCGGCCGGCCGATAAATAGGGCGTAGAAATCCGACAGATCTTAAAATTTCTAAGAAAATACCGTTTGTCATACTTAACCACCCAAATTTCAAATATGAGTAGTTCTCATGTATGGTTTCCGAAAAATGCTTGACAGAAATTTTCGTACGGACACACGTGCATAAGTAAAACGGTATGCCCCCGACACGGTTATTGTCACAGTGGCAAACATAAAGAAAACAGATTTACATGCATATGCATTTGAAACAGACAAACATGTTTAAAATGTCACAAAATTGTCACCCAAGTTTGCTAGTTGCGTCTCTTTATACGTCTATTAATTAAGTAACCATTACAACATCTGCATATGGTGAACATATGTCATTTTATGTCTTTTTACCCAACACCGTTGTCTCCTTGACCGCCTTTAACTAGATATACGTCTGATACAGTCTTTACAAAGTTTTTCCTCGATATCAGCCATTGCGGACAAAATATTGTCAGATGAAATGGATCGTGATTGTTTATTAGTTATGGTTGTTTGTTTTTCTGAGATGATCACCTTACTATCTCTATATCTTATGTGTCTCACAACGTTTAACCGTGTTGTGTTTTCTGTTACTACTGTACGCTCGGGTCGCAACGGAAGAGAAAGGCTTGGTATCATAAAACCTGGTTAAACCAACCATTTCTCTGGAAATGCCTGTGTACTAAGTCAGGACCATCGTGATCTTTAAGTTCTCTGATGTGTCTCTGTATTGTTTCGTCTTTTCTTCTTGGGCATTTGAGATCACCACAGCTCGATAGTTATGTTATAACCTTTATTATTGGACCGATCAGAGGCTAGGACCTTTAGCCAAAAGGTTGATGTTGCCAAATACCATTTTAATATGAAGAGCATAGACATACACGTAACAGTTAAACAAAAAAAAAAACGATTAAGCGGTCAAATTATGACTATGTTTAACCTATGCGGATGATAATTCCTCTTCCAAAGGCTTCAATTGTCCGGCAAAAATGAACAATAATTTCAGATCACATCTGATCTAAACCTTAAACCAAACTTGATAGAAACATTTTATGAGATGCTGATGATCATATTTCTTAACTCAAATCATTCAAGAATAGGAAAATCAAAATTTAAAAAAGAACATGTTCTGCTATTTTTCGTTGTAAAAGGGGTGACACACCGGTATCATACACTTTTCCTCAAGTCAAAACCTTTTTGTTTCAATAAAATCATCAATAACTTGATCATCAATTGGAAGAAACTGTAGAATGGTCAATCTGTATACAATGTACAACAAATTGCAGGCTAGAAAGAAATAAAGAGTAGTCCAGTTAAATACAACGACAAACCGAACATGATAGCAGAATAATAGCGGCAGCGAAGTATCAATGGGACATGTTAATAGTACCAAAAGGCGAATACACAATCAGTTAAAACTAAACAAAAAAACAGAGAAGCAATCAGCAACGGCTTTTCGCGAACTCAAATCGTAACGAGAATGAACTCAGATGCTCCGGAAGGATAAGTACGTAGTTCGTTCTTGTTGCAACACACTCGCCGCGAGCAAAACTTAAAAACTGAATTACATATATAACATGCTTTTCAAAAATTTTACTCTTTGCGCTTATAGGTCAATCATTTTTTCCGTTTGCAGAATAAAATGCAGTGTTAGAACACAATTCGTTGATAAGAAAACGATTTTTTTTATTTCCAAAAGCTGAAAAGTTCATCGAAGGAAAACGTAATACTTTTAAAGCAAAGCACACTTACTCCAGGATTGTAGTATGTCCTGATAAGTCACAGAACACTGATGGATAGTTTCACGATTGACTGGAAGTTTTCAACCTATTAGGACAAAATGAAGCAGAGGTATCAATGGGGTATCCGAATGTCAAAAGTCCGAAGGGCAGAGACAAAACCAGTAAACACCAACAAGAATGGGACAAAAACAGACAACATGTAAAACATGGAACACAAAATACTGAATATCAATCAACAATGCGAACTCCAGTCGAAACAAGAGTGAACTCAGGTGCTCCGGAAGAGTAAGCAGTTCCTTTTTACTACCTATTATAAAGAAAAAGGCAGCGATACCCCAATTAGGTCGTTTGTTTCCGTCGTTTCTATATTTACAAATTAAAGCTCTTTGCAATGTACATACTTTCACTTTTCACTGGGGGCTATATTCGGATTCTCAATCTTCGGATTTCCATCAAGACAATATGGCCGCGACCAGTAGATTATGTGTTCCGCTTCGGATTATATTTTAGTCAGTGTAGCATATCTTGCGTAGCTTTAGCGTAATGGATATTTGATTTTGGATTGCGAAAATTTACTTAATTGAATAAAGTTTAAGGGACAAAAATACTATTCGGACACCAAAAATAAGTTAAATCTTGCAAAAAAGTTGTACACAGCATCTTCGTTTTTCATGCTTTTATGTGGCGGTGTTTTAAAGCAACAATGCGATTCAACTAGATCATGTAGCGTACATCATGTACATGGCGTAGTCACTTTATCAGGTTGTGCATGTTTAAGCGTACTTTCTTATAAATTTTTGGCTGCAAAATATTAATTCATTGAATAAAGTTTATTATCACAGACAGAAATAGTGCTTATGCAAAATAGGTCAATCAGACACACACAATTCAAGCATTTTATTGATTTTTAGAAAATGACAAAATAGCCACATTGGGTCATTCGTCTGTCTTGATCTAGGTCATTTTAATAAGGATAATTAATTTTATCTATTTCTCACAAAGCTATTGCGGGATCCGGAAAAATAAACTTATTTGTCACAAGTTTGGTTGTTCGAAAATGTTATCAATGCTTGATAATTTTGTCGATTCACCACACAGAGACCAATGTCGCCACAACTACAAACGTGTCAGAAAATGATTTTTACTGTGCAACCACAGGGGCTTGGATTATAGAGTAGGGGGGCGACTTAAAAGTCAATATAAATGACCAGAATCCAAGCCCCTGTGTGCGGAACATGGATTGCAACATTCGTCTATATCATAAAGGAAGGGACAATCTTAGAATAGGTGACAATCAAAAATATTTGAGCAGTGGCGGATCGGGGGGGGGGGGTTCCGAGATTGGAATTTTCCTCCTTTCCGACAAAAATTTCGCAAGTAACGTCTAGAACCACCCCCTTTTCGTCCTTCGTCCACAGCGGAATTTATGTGGACCAACCCCTTTCAAAAATTTCTGGATCTGGCCCCGTTTGAGTTATAATATAATTTATTGCTATTACACGTAAAAAATTTAAAGGCATACATGTACATTGCAAATGTTCATGAAGAGATCTACAATTGGGTTTAAACTTATTTCATATAATATTATATACTTCAAAATCATAGGCTGATCTGACAAATGATAACCATTAAAGTAGACGATAATTAGATGTGGAATAATTGTACGCCACACAACCAACATAAAGAAACGTGAATTTTAAAAATCACAATGGAAAACAGCCAACAGTCTTCAGCATGACCATAAGTCGCTGCTTGCCGTCTTGCATTGGCCCAAGACTAAAAATACAAAAGAGGATGAGTCCAGTTTCCTTTTTGGTCACACTTAGAAAACAGTCAAAATAACAATGTACAATTTTTTTTACATCTCCGCATGCTTGGTATGCAACTAAATGTTGAAAATAATAATATTATAAAACGAAAATTATAAAATTTCTAGGCGCAAAATATATGTTTGATTTTCTTCTTCGGTATTCCCAGAATCCCGTTGGTAGCTTTTGTTCTCAGAATAATTTGAAGATTGAAACCTTTTTAAACTTTAACATTAAGCTGATTTAAAAGTACTTATGAACAACAGACTGTGACATCTTTGATCCAATGGAGACTTTTGTACAGCTCGATGAGCTGAAGGTTTAAGCAAGCAACAGCTTTTCTCTATCTGCAATAGTTTACTATTTTCTCCACTAACATAACCAAACTTTGATGCAGTTATTTTAAACTAAATAGGAAATAGTACAATGCTAATACTGGATCTAAAAACAAATAATGTTTAGGATAAACACTTACATGACTTAGATTCATCGACATGGCTTAATTTTAGATCGATTTTATAGTATGTGTACAGCAAAGGCTACATATAGAATTCAACAATTAACCTTAGCAGGACCTAGAAATAATAAATTCTTTTTTATGTTACTAAAGCAGACCTTTGCTTTTTGTGTCCATAGCGGCTTGCTAGGCAATATGCATTAGAGTCCACACTTGTTACGTTAGAAATAAAAAGAAATGAGTCCCTTCATGCACAACTCCGGAAACTTATAAGAGACACGCATAAAAAAAAAATTCTCGCCACGGCGAGCTACTATCTCGCCTTGGTGACTTATTATCTCGCGTCGGCAAGTTACTATATCGCCGTGCGACTTACTATCTCGCCCCGGAAAGTTACTAACTCGCATCGGCGACTTACTATCTCGCCTCGGCGACTTATTTTCTCGCCCCGGCAAGTTACTATCTCGCCCCAGCAAGATACTATCTCGCATCTGCGACTTATCATCTCGCCTAGGCGAGTAAATATCTCGCCGCGACGACTTGTTACCTCGCCTCGGCGACTTATTATCTCGCCACGGCGGGTTACTTTTTCACCCCGGCGAGTTAATTCTCTCGGCCTGGCGACTTATGATCTCCCGTAGGCGAGTTAAATATTACATTATATTAAACAGGAAGTAGGACTTTTTGGGGCATAAAATCGCTTTACACCTAATGGTACAATAATACAGCGATACATGCTAAATAACTGTAGTTCCTTTTGTTCTTTTTTTACAATATCTTGTATAAAATGTATATGGGATCGTGTCTCTCTGGCATATATTCCATATTTTTTTTCTACTTAATAAAGACTTCGATGAAAATTCTTTATAATGTCACTACATGTGAAAAAAAATCAAGTTCTCGGCAAACAGGAAGTAGGCCTTTTGGGGGCATAAAATCGCTTTATACCTAATAGTACAATAGGACAAAAATGCATGACAAATAACAAGAGGTTTTTTAATGTAGATGCTGAGAAAACTGTGACGGAAGTTTTTGTGTTGAGGCATGATGAAGGACGCAAAGCTACGGATTGTGACACAGTGTCTGTAAAACAGATTTCCAGGAGCCTGGATCGCTCACCTGGCTTCAAGGACTCAATGTATCAATATTTTTCATTGCCAGCATCCATCTTGAACCTTTGTAGTGCTCATTAAACGGGATTTTAAACAAGCAACTGCTTGTCACTATTTTCTATCGTAGCACACCGCCTATAAAGTACAATCCACTTTTTGTTTTGGAAATTAAGGGGCATCTGACAATTTCACCCAAATGGACAATTTTGTAGAGCTCAATTACCAAAACATTTAAGTATGCAAAACCTTTTCCTTATATTCGTTGGTTCACATTCTATAAGGCTAAAAATTATGAAAGGATATGGAGCAAAATGAGCACGAGACCATATCACAAATAAAAACTGCAACTGCAATTAAATTTAATGAGCTGTTTGGTCATTGCGGTAATATATTCCTCTTTAAAAGTACTTGGACCCAGAGATAGGAAATCCACATTATAAACATGAGGCTCCCAACTGGCTATAACAACGTACTCAATGTATCAATATTTCCCATTGCCAACAGCCTGGAACCACTGTAAAGCTTAAATAACTGGAGATTTAAGCAATCAAAACCATAATTTTCATTATCTTTAATCCTTTCAATGTATAAGGCTTCAAGGGGACAATAACACTCATAACGTGGTCATCTGACAATTTTAATTCTTGGACAATTTTGTAAAGCTCTATTAGCTGAACATGAAGGCAAACAAAACCTTTTCTCCATCTTTTACGGTTCCATTCTGTTCAGATAAGGATAACAACGGGGTACCAGCCTATCGCTATGAAAAATCACTTGAAATCCAAATGTGATACAAGTAGCACAAGCCTCGGATTTATCGTGTATGTCTGGGTTAATCTTCGAGAAACAAGAGGCTTCCAGGAGCCTGAATTGCGCACTGGTCCTTGAGCCATAAGGGTCTTTTCTTTGAGGAGTCATCTGACAACTGATACTCAATGGAGACTTTTGTGAAGCTCTAGTGAAGAGATGCATATATAAGCAAGCAACATATTTTTATCGCATTAGTTTTCAATCTATAGGACAAAAAAATGAAGAAACGCTATTTTTGACCTGTAAAGGACCATGACCCCTATAAGTGGTCATCTGACAACTTCGACCCAATGGAGATTTTTGTAGAGCTTAATGAGCTGAACATTTAAGCAAGCAACAGCTTTTCTCTATCTGTAGTAGTTCTCATTCGATAGGGTAAAAACATGAAAAACGCTATTCCTGACCTTAAAAGGGCCATAACGCCTATAAGGGGTCATCTGACAACTTCGACCCAAAGGAGACTATCGTAGCGCTTTTGATTCTGAAGAGCCTAAAATCCTCAAATGTTTTCTATCTGTTATTGTTGCTGAGTTATAAGCCATTTTAAGTGATTTTACCCTATGTTCTATTTTTAGTAACATCGGCCATGTTTTAATCGAATCATTTCAAAATTAAAATCTTTTTTGTCAACATTTCATAAATCATTCCTGCAATGTTGTTTAAAATTGCTTCAGTGGTTTCAGAGGAGAAGATTTTTGAAATTGTTAATGAACGACGGACGACGACGGACAAAAGTCCAATTAAAAACAATAGTACGTTACCAACAGAACAGTTATACATATAAGTTAACATTTTAAAATAATACGTGCCTTAATTGGAAGCCAATGCAATTCAAACAGAGCTTGTTTAGAACTGTCATACATAGAACGACACAATACAAGTTTAGCACACATTTTCTGAATTATTTCAAGTTTTGACAATTCAGTTTGTGAAATACCATACAATATTATATTACAGTAATCTAAGTGAGATATAACCAAAGATAGTACTAGGGTTTCAGTGGCTTCTTTTGACAGGAGTTTTACATTTTCTTTTTATGCGCTCTTTAAAATTCAAAGATTCATCTATAATACACTAAGATACCTACTACAGTTTTCAGATTTAATTTGGTTTTCACAGATGTTTATTTCAAGTTGTTTCTTACTTTCAAATAGAATGAATTGTGTTTTTGCATTGTTCAATTTTATTTTATGGTTCATTCATTCATTGATGGTCACTGCACAGTCCTGACGTTCTGTAACGGCACGTGTTCCTCTGTTACCGATGGTTTAATTCTCGTCTGTTTGCCGTGTGATCGTCTGCAAAACCATACACTGAATGGAGGGAGGGACTGTGTCAAAAATTGTTTCTGCATAGGTTAGGTAAAGCCACGGCCCGAGGCTTGCAACTTCCCTGTGGAACACTGCAGTCAAGTGCTCGCAATGAGGACACATTGGAGTTAACATCAACTCGGCAATTACGGGGCCTCATATACTAGTACGACTCCATCCATTGGAATGCATAATGACTTTTTTTAACATTCAGCAATATGTCATGTTCTACTGTGTATGTGTTACCGGTCTTCCAGTTTTTCGGCCCCTAGCTTGTCTGATGAAGGTTTATCCAGAAAAGCGCTATACGCAGTGAAATTCATTTTGATCTTTTTTAAATAATATGATGTCTATATGTGAATCGTGTCTTTCTGGCACACATTTCATATTCTTTCGTTTTAATATTTACAACCATGTTGTGTTTTTGTTACTACCGGATCATATGAATGTAATTGAACAGGGAGGTTTGGTGCCATAAACGTTTCAAATTTGAACGCCTCTACCAAGTCAGGACTATTTTGATCATTCATATATCATAATAAGGTTTATTGTTTGATTCTTATATTTGTAATAAAAATCTGCATTTAAGTAACATTAATACATGGTATTCTAGCATATTGTTTATTATGAAAGAGTTACAGTTACCAAACCTTAAAATGAAACTTTGTACAATAAGTAAACTAGTTAAAAAGAAATTGATAAATAGTTTTAATACATACTGGAATAAAGAAAAGATAAATTGTGTTGGTTCAAATAAAGGGAAATTAGATACTTATTTTAGTTTTAAGAGCTGCTTTGGAAAAGAAAAGTATTTATATATAAAAGATTTCTCTATAAGGCAATATATTTGCAAACTAAGGATAAGTGCACACCCACTTAATATTGAGGTTGGGAGATATAAGAATTTAGCAAGATCAGACAGAAAATGCACTAAATGTAGCAATGAAGATATTGAAGATGAAAAACATTTTATGATAGATTGTATTTTTTATGAAAATCTTAGAAAACCTTTTTTTTGAAAGCATATCTCATTATAACCAGAATTTTAAAAATATGAGTAATGAAGGTAAATTGATATGGCTCCTTACTAATGAGGATGAAAGAATTTTAAAAGAACTGGGTCTTTTTATTAAAATGTGCCTACAATATAGAGGTAAATATTAGATATTACAAATTATTATTATTATTAGTGTTAACATGATATATTTGTAACAACATATATTTTAAGGTGCTCTGACCTGTCCTGTGTTCAATTATATATATTTATATATATACTGTATAATTATCATAATCATTGTATCTGATTTTTTGCCCCTTGAGGGCCCTTGATTGGAAATAAAGCCATTCTTATTCTTTTTCTTATTCTTATATCCGGCGAGTGCTCTTGATTTGTCTTTTGCAATGAATATTTGAGATTGATTCTTCACAAGTTCGTTAATTTTTTACCCTTGCAAGAATTTTGGTATAGTTCTATGGCCGTTTTGAGCTTTTTGCAATAAACCTGTTATTTAACCCTCCTGCTCTATTTTAGCAGCAGCAGCAGGTTTCAATTTAACTAGAGGCTCCCAGAAGACTGAATCGCTCACCTGGTCTAGTATGCTTATATGAACGTTTTGTGCAAATAAAATCTTAAATGGAGACTTTTGTAGATCTTTTCATTCTGAATGAGGATGGTGACTTCAAATTTCTTCCGTCTATTATTGTTTATGGGTTGCTATGCCCTTAAGTTAATTTTATCCCTGGAGGTAGGATGTTCTATTTATGTCGCCTGCAACGTGTTGCAGATGCGACATGATATAGGGATTACTTTGGCTCCATCCGTCGTCCTGCGGATTCACAAAAATTTCCGTCGCAGTTTTCCAGGCAACTTTATGCCACAGCCTCTTGATATTTAGCATGTAGCTTCATCCCAAAGTACTATAAGGTGTAAAGCGATTTTATGCCCGAAGAATAACTACTTCCTGTTTGACGAATAACTTAACGTTTTATATACAATGAACATATATGCAAAATTTTCGTCGCAGTTTTCCGGGCAACTATATGCCACAGCCTTTGATATTTGGCATGTAGCTTCATCCCATAGTACTATAAGGTGTAAAGCGATTTTATGCCCGAAAAAAAAAAACTATTTATGTTTGACGAACATTACCAATACTAAACGTTTTATTTTCAATGAACATATATGCAAAATTTTTGTCGCAGTTTTCCGGGCAACTACATGCCACAGCCTCTTGATATTTGGCATGTAGCTTCATCCCATAGTACTTTAAGGTTGATATAAATTTTATGCCCGTAAAATAACTATTTTCTGTTTGACGAATACGTTTAAACGTTTAATATACAATGAACATATTCGCAAAATTTTCGTCACACTTTTCGGGTAACTGCATGCAACAGACCACTTAACGTTTTATATACAATGAACATATACGCAAAATTTTCGTCACACTTTTCGGGTAACTGCATGCAACAGTCTGACCACTTGATACTTTGCATACAGCTTCAGTCTCTAGTGTTTTATATGGTATAGAGAGTTTTTATGCCCGTAACTCATCTACTTCCTGTTTACAAGAAAACATAGATACGCAGGCGACATATGCCTTCCGGGGAAGGCTCCATTTAGTTTTAGTAACAGCCACCATATTTGTGAATTGATAAAAAATCCAAAATCAAACTTTTTGCATAATACCCTTAGGTACATTTATGCCAAATTTACTTCATTTTTGCCTTCTGGTTTTGTATAAAATGATTTCAAAGTTGCTAACAACGATGGCGGACGCCAAGCAATGACAAACTAAAAATTAGCAAAAACCGACAAAAAAGGGCAATGACTCCAGCATCAGTTATCAGATTTTTACGGAAATTTGTCCACAGGTAGTTTTCATCATTCTGAAATCGTTTGGTAGTAAAACACACTTCTAGGTAAAACGTCAGAAACGTCCATAGCTTTGCAGCACATATGCTTCTTCCAATAACTATTCTAAAACTATATTTAACCTTATAAACACTTATCATACATCGTTGAAATCCTTACATTCCATAGAATATCTTCCAGTTAGTTGTTACTTGCAAAAATAAGATCTTTTCATTACAAACCGATAACTCAAAAAACAAATTATACATGAAAAAACACTAAAATTTACACTTTTTTACCATAATTCAAGCCTAGATTAGACTCAAACCTGCACTAAATCCTCTATAGTGCTATACATGCTCTGAAAGTACATAAACCTGGCTGTTTATTAAAAGTAAAAAAACCTATACATCGACCGGCTTATTTTTTCAAGAAATGACGTCGCATTTTTTACCTTAAAAACAAGCATTAATAAAAACGTTCAAAAGATCGGTAAAATAAAAATGACACCATGCCGGAAAGGGGACGCTAAACTTCCGTTTTTTCGAATATTTTTATACTTTGTCAAAAATATGACCTCCGAAAGATTCCCTATCAGTTGAGCACACTTTCGTTACTAAATTATATGGCATTCTTAATTTATAGCTACTTAGATTCGACCTTTGTATTTTACTTTAGAAATTCTAGGATGTCACTCTCCGAAACTAACTTGTAAACATAACCGAACTGTGTCTTACTACCTTTACCCCTCAAAGAATGTGGCTTAACCTAACTATTTTTGCGTTATTTAAAAAAAAAAAGTGCTGTTTTACCCAATGTTCTATTTTTAGAATCGGCGGCCATGAATTTCTAAGAATAAAAAATCCCCACATCAGTTCCGTGCAGGATACCCTAAGAAACAAATATATCAAGTTTCAAAGTTGGTTGCATTTGTCCAAGCAGTTGTAGAGAAGATTTTTGAAGTTATAAAAGTAAAAATCGGCAAAAGATGTCAAAAAGAGCAATAACTCCGTAATGGGTTAGCCGATTTTTACGGGAAAATAATGGCGCAAAATCTTTCGTTACCCGCTATTTTTTTAAAGGATAAGTCGCCGGGGCAAGACAGTTAACTCGCCAGGGCGAGATAGTAAGTCAGCCAGGCGATATAGTAACTCGCCGGGGCCATTTTCCTATTCATAATCGAAAAGGAAAATGAAAAACGAAAAGGAAAATGAATAACGAAAGGGAAAATGAGTCATTTTCTTATTCAAAATCGAAAAGGAAAATGAAAAACGAAAAGGAAAATGGGTCATTTTCCTATTCAAAATCTATATAAAAAAAATCGGAAAAAAAATTGGGAAAAAAAAAATTGAAAAGGAAAATGAAAAACGAAAAGGAAAATGGGTCATTTTCCTATTCAAAATCAAAAAAAAAAAAAAATTCGAAAAAAAATTGAAAAAAAAAATTTGAAAAGGAAAATGAATAACGAAAAGGAAAATGGGTCATTTTCCTATTCAAAATCGAAAAGAAAAATGAAAAACGAAAAGGAAAATGAATAACGAAAAGGAAAATGAGTCATTTTCCTATTCAAAATCGAAAAGGAAAATGAAAAACGAAAAGGAAAATGGGTCATTTTCCTATTCAAAATCCCGAAAAAACAAATTCGAAAAAAAAAATTTTTGAAAAAAAAAATTTGAAAAGGAAAATGAATAACGAAAAGGAAAATGGGTCATTTTCCTATTCAAAATCGAAAAGGAAAATGAAAAACGAAAAGGAAAATGGGTCATTTTCCTATTCAAAATCAAAAAAAAAAAAAATTCGAAAAAAAAAAATTTTGAAAAAAAAAATTGAAAAGGAAATTGAATAGCGAAAAGGAAAATGGGTCATTTTCCTATTCAAAATCGAAAAGGAAAATGAAAAACGAAAAGGAAAATGAATAACGAAAAGGAAAATGAGTCATTTTCCTATTCAAAATCGAAAAAGAAAATTAAAAACGAAAAGGAAAATGGGTCTTTTTTCTATTCAAAAAAAAAAAAAAAAAAAAAAAAATCGAAAAAAAAAATTTTGAAAAAAAAATTTGAAAAGGAAAATGAATAACGAAAAGGAAAATGGGTCATTTTCCTATTCAAAATCGAAAAGGAAAATGAAAAACGAAAAGGAAAATGAATAACGAAAAGGAAAATGAGTCATTTTCCTATTCAAAATCGAAAAGGAAAATGAAAAACGAAAAGGAAAATGGTTCATTTTCCTATTCAAAATCCCGAAAAAAAAAATTCGAAAAAAAAAATTTTTGAAAAAAAAAAATTGAAAAGGAAAATGAATAACGAAAATGAAAATGGGTCATTTTCCTATTCAAAATCGAAAAGGAAAATGAAAAACGAAAAGGAAAATGACTAACGAAAAGGAAAATGAGTCATTTTTCTATTGAAAATCGAAAAGGAAAATGAAAAACGAAAAGGAAAATGGGTCATTTTCCTATTCAAAATAAAAAAAAATAAAAAAATTCGAAAAAAAAAAATTTTGGAAAAAAAATTGAAAAGGAAAATGAATAACGAAAAAGAAAATGGGTCATTTTCCTATTCAAAATCGAAAAGGAAAATGAAAAACGAAAAGGAAAATGAATAACGAAAAGGAAAATGAGTCATTTTCCTATTCAAAATCGGAAAAGAAAATGAAAAACGAAAAGGAAAATGGGTCATTTTCCTATTCAAAAAAAAAAAAAAAAAAAAAAATAATTCGAAAAAAAAAATTTTGAAAAAAAAATTTGAAAAGGAAAATGAATAACGAAAAGGAAAATGGGTCATTTTCCTATTCAAAATCGAAAAGGAAAATGAAAAACGAAAAGGAAAATGAATAACGAAAAGGAAAATGAGTCATTTTCCTATTCAAAATCGAAAAGGAAAATGAAAAACGAAAAGGAAAATGGGTCATTTTCCTATTCAAAATCAAAAAAAAAAAAAAAAAAAATTTGAAAAGGAAAATGAATAACGAAAAGGAAAATGAATAACGAAAAGGAAAATGAGTCATTTTCCTATTCAAAATCGAAAAGGAAAATGAAAAACGAAAAGGAAAATGGGTCATTTTCCTATTCAAAATCCCGAAAAAAAAAATTCGAAAAAAAAAATTTTTGAAAAAAAAAATTTGAAAAGGAAAATGAATAACGAAAAGGAAAATGGGTCATTTTCCTATTCAAAATCGAAAAAAAAAATCGAAAAAAAAAATTTTTGAAACAAAAATTGAAAAACGAAAAACGAAAAACGAAAAGGAAAATCACTTGTGTTAGGTCCTGGTAGATTCTTTATACCCTCCGCAAATATATCGGACTTTTTTCAACGGTATTTCCTGATGTCCAACGGAAAACTGAAGGCATTATATATACCTAACTAGAATACCAGAAATCAAGTCTAATAGTGTAATGTTGAGAGTAGATTTTGAGACATGAAATCTGTCGGCAATAGATTGGAAATCAAGATGAATGCAAAATAACCCCTCTCTTAAGAGTGGGGGTGTAGAAACAAGTGAATAGCAATAAAAACGCGAACTCAGGCCGTAACAAGAGCAACTCAGGTACTTCGGAAGAGTAACCAGTTTTTGTTTCCTATAGTCCACTCGTGGCGCTGCAAACCGTCAATTTAATGGGTTAAATCCGCAATAGAAACGCAAAACAAAACTCAATGAAAAACTAACATTTGCACTCATCCGAGAAATTGAAATCCCATATTTGGCTATGAATGGGACAACTCGTGAATACAGGGGTCGTCGTCAGGCGATAATGCGGAAACCCTGACCGCAAACCATAATGGTGCAACGTGTTAGAACAAATGTCACGTTTCTCTAACGTTAAAGAACCATGCTGTAAGTAGTTATAAAAAGAGAAGAAGAGGACAGTCCTAGAAATTCTAGGACAGCAATAAAACGAGGACAGTGACAGGAAAACGAAGCCAGTGGTTGGAGCGATCGATGGAACAGAAAACAAAACTATTACTGATACAAAATATTTAAAAACATACAAAGATATTAAAACAAAGATGCAGGATAAAAAAAAAATATTAGACTTTTGCGACTTTGTTTTATATTATAAGTAGCAATATATGAAAAACAGATATGCAAAGAATTGGTTTGGAAGAAGCAGAGAGGCACCAATATTAACTTTGTCAGGCGATAATGCGGAAAACCTGACCGCAAACCATAGTGGTGCACCGTGTTGGGGAAAAATGTCACGTTCTTTGCACGTTAAAGAACCCTTCTGCAGGTCTCGGTATGAGTAGGACCCGTAGGATCCCCATGCAGGAGGCTAAATTGCCCGTCCCTACCCATCAATCTTTTTTCCAGTGGCAGTCAAAACTCTCCAACCCGATTGGCCTTGTGTCCCCATTTCTTCCACTACATCATCATTTCATGTTCATTTTATCATCACTTTCATGTTCATCTCCCGGATATAGCCGAAATCGTGCTGCTTGGGAATAAAGCAATAACTAACTAATTAAATCTTAAATCAGGCGGCCTAAACATTCCTTGCAATATCTTCTTGGTTGTCTTGTTCGTCATTGTCGTTCTGTTCTATTAAAAAAAAACCATCGCCATTCTGTAAACAAATATTTTGAAGCGTACATTCAGACAAAACTCTCTCCTTTGTAACTTCCATGTCATTTTCATCAATTTCTCATCAATAGTCTCCTAAATCTTCTTTTAAAAGTCCAAAACTTTTCTCAATTACTTGTCGGAATTTACTCAATACCTTGTTGAATTTGTGTGTTCTATTGTCAAATTCCCCACTTCCCTTCATGGTGTCCTGAGCCAAGGAATTAAAGTAAAAAGAAAATGCAGAATCTCCAATTACAAGCTTTCCCATTGATATAAAAAAAAATTAGCATTTCGAAACAAAGGCGTCTGTTGCAAAACTGCTGCGTCGTGGGTACTTCCTGGACACCCTGTAAAAACGTACATGAAGTTCAACTCGGCACCAACACTTTTGTGTTGGAAAACACATCAAAGCTTTAATTTATCTGTTTAAATTTCAAAATTGTCTTAACCTTAAGGTTCTTCCTACCCCAGACATAGGTATATCATCTAAGTAATAATTTGGTTCCCCAGTTTGGTATTTTTGGTTTAATTGTTCTATGCTCTTCATAATCATATAGTGTTTGGCATTTATCAATATTTTTGGTAGAGCGCAAAAAAAAGGAGTCTTGAATAGGCGAAACGCGCGTCAGGCGTAGCAAAATTTGTTGTCAGGAAGTTTGTTGTCATTTTTATTTCGGAGTGGCAAACGACAACAAGAATGGATGGGTACTCTTTTCGGTTCAGGTATGTATCTGTGTTATCTGATGGACATTTTATATCGTTAAATTATGAATTTTGCCTATTGCTCAAAAAGTATTGGGTAGATTCTTTATACCCTCCGGAAATATATCGGACTTTTATCAACGGTATTTCCTGATGGCCAACGGAAAACTGATGGCATTATATATACCTAACTAGAATACCATTTAGTTAGTTAGTTAGTTATTGCTTTACTCCAGAGCAGCGCGATTACGGCTATATCCATCCGGGAGATGAACATGAAAGTGGTGATACAATGAACATGAAATGATGATGAAGTGGAGGAAATGGGGACACGAGGCCAATCGGGTAGGAGAGTTTTGACTGCCACTGGAAAAAGGAGTGATGGGTAGGGACGGGAAATTTTGTATCCTGCATGGGGATCCTACGGGTCCTACTCTTACCGAGACCTGCAGCAGGGTTCTTTAACGTGCGAGGAACGTGACATTTTTCCCAACACGGTGCACCACTATGGTTTGCAGTCAGGTTTTCCGCATTATCGCCTGACGACCCCGCATCTCTCGATGTCAGGGCTGTCCCATTCAACCACCTGGGGCACACATCCCAGTCACTTTGTGGGCAAAGCGGCCTGACCCCGATGTCAGGTTTCTGAGCGCTCTTTAGTGGACTTTTACCGACAAGCTTAGCGCTGCTGCGGGCCTATTCGCCTCCCGGGCCCCGCACGGGACTACTCAAGTCTAATAGTGTAATGTTGAGAGTAGATTTTGAGACATGAAATCAGTCGGCAATAGATTGGAAATCAAGATGAATGCAAAATAACCCCTCTGTTAAGAGTGGGGGTTTAGAAACAAGTGAATAGCAATAAAAACGCGAACTCAGGCCGTAACAAGAGCAACTCAGGTACTTCGGAAGAGTAACCAGTTTTTGTTTCCTATAGTCCACTCGTGGCGCTGCAAACCGTCAATTTAATGGGTTAAATCCGCAATAGAAACGCAAAACAAAACTCAATGAAAAACTAACATTTGCACTCGTCCGAGAAATTGAAATCCCATATTTGGCTATGAATGGGACAACTCGTGAATACAGGGGTCGTCGTCAGGCGATAATGCGGAAAACCTGACCGCAAACCATAGTGGTGCACCGTGTTGGGAAAAATGTCACGTTCCTCGCACGTTAAAGAACCCTGCTGCAGGTCTCGGTAAGAGTAGGACCCGTAGGATCCCCATGCAGGAGGCGAAATTTCCCGTCCCTACCCATCACTCCTTTTTCCAGTGGCAGTCAAAACTATCCTACCCGATTGGCCTTGTGTCCCCATTTCCTCCACTTCATCATCATTTCATGTTCATTGTATCACCATTTTCATGTTCATCTCCCGGATATAGCCGAAATCGTGCTGCTTGGGAGTAAAGCAATAACTAACTAACTAACTAACTAACCTTTGTTTCCCACCCCATCCCCATATTTCATTTATCATCATCATTGCATGTTCATTTTATCACCCTTTTCATGTTAATCTCTTTCAAATAATCTATAGCGTTGCGAGGGCGTATACTCCAAATCTTTAACTCACTCACCCGAATGGGTTGCAAGAGTGGGAAAGCAACAACCTTTCCAACGGGAAAAGTTCCACTCGGACAGATATTCAGAACACGTAATTTATCCCGCAATGGTATGCACAACCTACCATGATTGAGCGGGTTACTTTGCAACCGATCATAGACCCCCACCATATTTTGTAAACAACCGATCAACATATTGTTCCAAAGGAATCTCAGGAATGATCATTCACAAAAAATCGGGCAGTAGAGGGCAGAAAATCACGTCAAAATAATACTGGTTTGTCGCTGGAAATTGCCAAAGACCTATGCGATCGACATTATTTTTCCCCACAAACAGCGTTCAGTCCAGCGGTTGGGACAGAGATGCGAAAGGATGGTAACGGGTCCGAATCAGATTGATGCAAGCTAATACGGGAAGGGTACAACGTCATCAACAGTGCCGGAGTAACTTTTGATCAGAGATTGGAAGCTTTTCTACGGATGAGAGACAAACTCCTACCTACTTACGATTCTCTCCCGATAGTAAAGGGTATCCTGGGGAATATTGATCCCCGAATCCAGCTGTATGCGATAACTTCGCAAGGGACATACAACCAGAGATCGGTTATTTAGATTCTGAGCCTTTCAGGTATATACGTGTATGCATATTCATGTAAACATAACCTCGATTGATGTCTTCACAAAAAAGCTTTCTCGTACACAAACACACAGTCAGGGTTATTCTGTAACTACGGTCATTGGGTTTATTCCAGTGAGTAACTTTGCCTTATAAAGTTTCGTATTATATTAATTCAAAACATTGATGCGTTTAATGATATTAAAGTGTTTGTCTAAAATCAGCCACCCGTGCGGGTTCCGGGTGGCGAATAGGCCCGTAGCAGCGCTAAGCTTGTCGGTAAAAGTCCACTAAAAATAAATAGCACTCAGAAACACGACATCGGGTCAGGTCGCTTTACCCACAAAGTGATTGGGATGAGTGCCCCAGGTGGTTAAATGGGGCAGCCCTGACATCGGGAGATGCGGGGTTGTCAGGCGATAATGCGGAAAACCTGACCGCAAACCATAGTGGTGCACCGTGTTGGGGAAAAATGTCACGTTCTTTGCACGTTAAAGAACCCTTCTGCAGGTCTCGGTATGAGTAGGACCCGTAGGATCCCCATGCAGGAGGCTAAATTGCCCGTCCCTACCCATCAATCTTTTTTCCAGTGGCAGTCAAAACTCTCCAACCCGATTGGCCTTGTGTCCCCATTTCTTCCACTACATCATCATTTCATGTTCATTTTATCATCACTTTCATGTTCATCTCCCGGATATAGCCGAAATCGTGCTGCTTGGGAATAAAGCAATAACTAACTAATTAAATCTTAAATCAGGCGGCCTAAACATTCCTTGCAATATCTTCTTGGTTGTCTTGTTCGTCATTGTCGTTCTGTTCTATTAAAAAAAAACCATCGCCATTCTGTAAACAAATATTTTGAAGCGTACATTCAGACAAAACTCTCTCCTTTGTAACTTCCATGTCATTTTCATCAATTTCTCATCAATAGTCTCCTAAATCTTCTTTTAAAAGTCCAAAACTTTTCTCAATTACTTGTCGGAATTTACTCAATACCTTGTTGAATTTGTGTGTTCTATTGTCAAATTCCCCACTTCCCTTCATGGTGTCCTGAGCCAAGGAATTAAAGTAAAAAGAAAATGCAGAATCTCCAATTACAAGCTTTCCCATTGATATAAAAAAAAATTAGCATTTCGAAACAAAGGCGTCTGTTGCAAAACTGCTGCGTCGTGGGTACTTCCTGGACACCCTGTAAAAACGTACATGAAGTTCAACTCGGCACCAACACTTTTGTGTTGGAAAACACATCAAAGCTTTAATTTATCTGTTTAAATTTCAAAATTGTCTTAACCTTAAGGTTCTTCCTACCCCAGACATGGGTATATCATCTAAGTAATAATTTGGTTCCCCAGTTTGGTATTTTTGGTTTAATTGTTCTATGCTCTTCATAATCATATAGTGTTTGGCATTTATCAATATTTTTGGTAGAGCGCAAAAAAAAAGGAGTCTTGAATAGGCGAAACGCGCGTCAGGCGTAGCAAAATTTGTTGTCAGGAAGTTTGTTGTCATTTTTATTTCGGAGTGGCAAACGACAACAAGAATGGATGGGTACTCTTTTCGGTTCAGGTATGTATCTGTGTTATCTGATGGACATTTTATATCGTTAAATTATGAATTTTGCCTATTGCTCAAAAAGTATTGGGTAGATTCTTTATACCCTCCGGAAATATATCGGACTTTTATCAACGGTATTTCCTGATGGCCAACGGAAAACTGATGGCATTATATATACCTAACTAGAATACCATTTAGTTAGTTAGTTAGTTATTGCTTTACTCCAGAGCAGCGCGATTACGGCTATATCCATCCGGGAGATGAACATGAAAGTGGTGATACAATGAACATGAAATGATGATGAAGTGGAGGAAATGGGGACACGAGGCCAATCGGGTAGGAAAGTTTTGACTGCCACTGGAAAAAGGAGTGATGGGTAGGGACGGGAAATTTTGTATCCTGCATGGGGATCCTACGGGTCCTACTCTTACCGAGACCTGCAGCAGGGTTCTTTAACGTGCGAGGAACGTGACATTTTTCCCAACACGGTGCACCACTATGGTTTGCAGTCAGGTTTTCCGCATTATCGCCTGACGACCCCGCATCTCTCGATGTCAGGGCTGTCCCATTCAACCACCTGGGGCACACATCCCAGTCACTTTGTGGGCAAAGCGGCCTGACCCCGATGTCAGGTTTCTGAGCGCTCTTTAGTGGACTTTTACCGACAAGCTTAGCGCTGCTGCGGGCCTATTCGCCTCCCGGGCCCCGCACGGGACTACTCAAGTCTAATAGTGTAATGTTGAGAGTAGATTTTGAGACATGAAATCAGTCGGCAATAGATTGGAAATCAAGATGAATGCAAAATAACCCCTCTGTTAAGAGTGGGGGTTTAGAAACAAGTGAATAGCAATAAAAACGCGAACTCAGGCCGTAACAAGAGCAACTCAGGTACTTCGGAAGAGTAACCAGTTTTTGTTTCCTATAGTCCACTCGTGGCGCTGCAAACCGTCAATTTAATGGGTTAAATCCGCAATAGAAACGCAAAACAAAACTCAATGAAAAACTAACATTTGCACTCATCCGAGAAATTGAAATCCCATATTTGGCTATGAATGGGACAACTCGTGAATACAGGGGTCGTCGTCAGGCGATAATGCGGAAACCCTGACCGCAAACCATAATGGTGCAACGTGTTAGAACAAATGTCACGTTTCTCTAACGTTAAAGAACCATGCTGTAAGTAGTTATAAAAAGAGAAGAAGAGGACAGTCCTAGAAATTCTAGGACAGCAATAAAACGAGGACAGTGACAGGAAAACGAAGCCAGTGGTTGGAGCGATCGATGGAACAGAAAACAAAACTATTACTGATACAAAATATTTAAAAACATACAAAGATATTAAAACAAAGATGCAGGATAAAAAAAAAATATTAGACTTTTGCGACTTTGTTTTATATTATAAGTAGCAATATATGAAAAACAGATATGCAAAGAATTGGTTTGGAAGAAGCAGAGAGGCACCAATATTAACTTTGTCAGGCGATAATGCGGAAAACCTGACCGCAAACCATAGTGGTGCACCGTGTTGGGGAAAAATGTCACGTTCTTTGCACGTTAAAGAACCCTTCTGCAGGTCTCGGTATGAGTAGGACCCGTAGGATCCCCATGCAGGAGGCTAAATTGCCCGTCCCTACCCATCAATCTTTTTTCCAGTGGCAGTCAAAACTCTCCAACCCGATTGGCCTTGTGTCCCCATTTCTTCCACTACATCATCATTTCATGTTCATTTTATCATCACTTTCATGTTCATCTCCCGGATATAGCCGAAATCGTGCTGCTTGGGAATAAAGCAATAACTAACTAATTAAATCTTAAATCAGGCGGCCTAAACATTCCTTGCAATATCTTCTTGGTTGTCTTGTTCGTCATTGTCGTTCTGTTCTATTAAAAAAAAACCATCGCCATTCTGTAAACAAATATTTTGAAGCGTACATTCAGACAAAACTCTCTCCTTTGTAACTTCCATGTCATTTTCATCAATTTCTCATCAATAGTCTCCTAAATCTTCTTTTAAAAGTCCAAAACTTTTCTCAATTACTTGTCGGAATTTACTCAATACCTTGTTGAATTTGTGTGTTCTATTGTCAAATTCCCCACTTCCCTTCATGGTGTCCTGAGCCAAGGAATTAAAGTAAAAAGAAAATGCAGAATCTCCAATTACAAGCTTTCCCATTGATATAAAAAAAAATTAGCATTTCGAAACAAAGGCGTCTGTTGCAAAACTGCTGCGTCGTGGGTACTTCCTGGACACCCTGTAAAAACGTACATGAAGTTCAACTCGGCACCAACACTTTTGTGTTGGAAAACACATCAAAGCTTTAATTTATCTGTTTAAATTTCAAAATTGTCTTAACCTTAAGGTTCTTCCTACCCCAGACATAGGTATATCATCTAAGTAATAATTTGGTTCCCCAGTTTGGTATTTTTGGTTTAATTGTTCTATGCTCTTCATAATCATATAGTGTTTGGCATTTATCAATATTTTTGGTAGAGCGCAAAAAAAAGGAGTCTTGAATAGGCGAAACGCGCGTCAGGCGTAGCAAAATTTGTTGTCAGGAAGTTTGTTGTCATTTTTATTTCGGAGTGGCAAACGACAACAAGAATGGATGGGTACTCTTTTCGGTTCAGGTATGTATCTGTGTTATCTGATGGACATTTTATATCGTTAAATTATGAATTTTGCCTATTGCTCAAAAAGTATTGGGTAGATTCTTTATACCCTCCGGAAATATATCGGACTTTTATCAACGGTATTTCCTGATGGCCAACGGAAAACTGATGGCATTATATATACCTAACTAGAATACCATTTAGTTAGTTAGTTAGTTATTGCTTTACTCCAGAGCAGCGCGATTACGGCTATATCCATCCGGGAGATGAACATGAAAGTGGTGATACAATGAACATGAAATGATGATGAAGTGGAGGAAATGGGGACACGAGGCCAATCGGGTAGGAGAGTTTTGACTGCCACTGGAAAAAGGAGTGATGGGTAGGGACGGGAAATTTTGTATCCTGCATGGGGATCCTACGGGTCCTACTCTTACCGAGACCTGCAGCAGGGTTCTTTAACGTGCGAGGAACGTGACATTTTTCCCAACACGGTGCACCACTATGGTTTGCAGTCAGGTTTTCCGCATTATCGCCTGACGACCCCGCATCTCTCGATGTCAGGGCTGTCCCATTCAACCACCTGGGGCACACATCCCAGTCACTTTGTGGGCAAAGCGGCCTGACCCCGATGTCAGGTTTCTGAGCGCTCTTTAGTGGACTTTTACCGACAAGCTTAGCGCTGCTGCGGGCCTATTCGCCTCCCGGGCCCCGCACGGGACTACTCAAGTCTAATAGTGTAATGTTGAGAGTAGATTTTGAGACATGAAATCAGTCGGCAATAGATTGGAAATCAAGATGAATGCAAAATAACCCCTCTGTTAAGAGTGGGGGTTTAGAAACAAGTGAATAGCAATAAAAACGCGAACTCAGGCCGTAACAAGAGCAACTCAGGTACTTCGGAAGAGTAACCAGTTTTTGTTTCCTATAGTCCACTCGTGGCGCTGCAAACCGTCAATTTAATGGGTTAAATCCGCAATAGAAACGCAAAACAAAACTCAATGAAAAACTAACATTTGCACTCGTCCGAGAAATTGAAATCCCATATTTGGCTATGAATGGGACAACTCGTGAATACAGGGGTCGTCGTCAGGCGATAATGCGGAAAACCTGACCGCAAACCATAGTGGTGCACCGTGTTGGGAAAAATGTCACGTTCCTCGCACGTTAAAGAACCCTGCTGCAGGTCTCGGTAAGAGTAGGACCCGTAGGATCCCCATGCAGGAGGCGAAATTTCCCGTCCCTACCCATCACTCCTTTTTCCAGTGGCAGTCAAAACTATCCTACCCGATTGGCCTTGTGTCCCCATTTCCTCCACTTCATCATCATTTCATGTTCATTGTATCACCATTTTCATGTTCATCTCCCGGATATAGCCGAAATCGTGCTGCTTGGGAGTAAAGCAATAACTAACTAACTAACTAACTAACCTTTGTTTCCCACCCCATCCCCATATTTCATTTATCATCATCATTGCATGTTCATTTTATCACCCTTTTCATGTTAATCTCTTTCAAATAATCTATAGCGTTGCGAGGGCGTATACTCCAAATCTTTAACTCACTCACCCGAATGGGTTGCAAGAGTGGGAAAGCAACAACCTTTCCAACGGGAAAAGTTCCACTCGGACAGATATTCAGAACACGTAATTTATCCCGCAATGGTATGCACAACCTACCATGATTGAGCGGGTTACTTTGCAACCGATCATAGACCCCCACCATATTTTGTAAACAACCGATCAACATATTGTTCCAAAGGAATCTCAGGAATGATCATTCACAAAAAATCGGGCAGTAGAGGGCAGAAAATCACGTCAAAATAATACTGGTTTGTCGCTGGAAATTGCCAAAGACCTATGCGATCGACATTATTTTTCCCCACAAACAGCGTTCAGTCCAGCGGTTGGGACAGAGATGCGAAAGGATGGTAACGGGTCCGAATCAGATTGATGCAAGCTAATACGGGAAGGGTACAACGTCATCAACAGTGCCGGAGTAACTTTTGATCAGAGATTGGAAGCTTTTCTACGGATGAGAGACAAACTCCTACCTACTTACGATTCTCTCCCGATAGTAAAGGGTATCCTGGGGAATATTGATCCCCGAATCCAGCTGTATGCGATAACTTCGCAAGGGACATACAACCAGAGATCGGTTATTTAGATTCTGAGCCTTTCAGGTATATACGTGTATGCATATTCATGTAAACATAACCTCGATTGATGTCTTCACAAAAAAGCTTTCTCGTACACAAACACACAGTCAGGGTTATTCTGTAACTACGGTCATTGGGTTTATTCCAGTGAGTAACTTTGCCTTATAAAGTTTCGTATTATATTAATTCAAAACATTGATGCGTTTAATGATATTCAAGTGTTTGTCTAAAATCAGCCACCCGTGCGGGTTCCGGGTGGCGAATAGGCCCGTAGCAGCGCTAAGCTTGTCGGTAAAAGTCCACTAAAAATAAATAGCACTCAGAAACACGACATCGGGTCAGGTCGCTTTACCCACAAAGTGATTGGGATGAGTGCCCCAGGTGGTTAAATGGGGCAGCCCTGACATCGGGAGATGCGGGGTTGTCAGGCGATAATGCGGAAAACCTGACCGCAAACCATAGTGGTGCACCGTGTTGGGGAAAAATGTCACGTTCTTTGCACGTTAAAGAACCCTTCTGCAGGTCTCGGTATGAGTAGGACCCGTAGGATCCCCATGCAGGAGGCTAAATTGCCCGTCCCTACCCATCAATCTTTTTTCCAGTGGCAGTCAAAACTCTCCAACCCGATTGGCCTTGTGTCCCCATTTCTTCCACTACATCATCATTTCATGTTCATTTTATCATCACTTTCATGTTCATCTCCCGGATATAGCCGAAATCGTGCTGCTTGGGAATAAAGCAATAACTAACTAATTAAATCTTAAATCAGGCGGCCTAAACATTCCTTGCAATATCTTCTTGGTTGTCTTGTTCGTCATTGTCGTTCTGTTCTATTAAAAAAAAACCATCGCCATTCTGTAAACAAATATTTTGAAGCGTACATTCAGACAAAACTCTCTCCTTTGTAACTTCCATGTCATTTTCATCAATTTCTCATCAATAGTCTCCTAAATCTTCTTTTAAAAGTCCAAAACTTTTCTCAATTACTTGTCGGAATTTACTCAATACCTTGTTGAATTTGTGTGTTCTATTGTCAAATTCCCCACTTCCCTTCATGGTGTCCTGAGCCAAGGAATTAAAGTAAAAAGAAAATGCAGAATCTCCAATTACAAGCTTTCCCATTGATATAAAAAAAAATTAGCATTTCGAAACAAAGGCGTCTGTTGCAAAACTGCTGCGTCGTGGGTACTTCCTGGACACCCTGTAAAAACGTACATGAAGTTCAACTCGGCACCAACACTTTTGTGTTGGAAAACACATCAAAGCTTTAATTTATCTGTTTAAATTTCAAAATTGTCTTAACCTTAAGGTTCTTCCTACCCCAGACATAGGTATATCATCTAAGTAATAATTTGGTTCCCCAGTTTGGTATTTTTGGTTTAATTGTTCTATGCTCTTCATAATCATATAGTGTTTGGCATTTATCAATATTTTTGGTAGAGCGCAAAAAAAAAGGAGTCTTGAATAGGCGAAACGCGCGTCAGGCGTAGCAAAATTTGTTGTCAGGAAGTTTGTTGTCATTTTTATTTCGGAGTGGCAAACGACAACAAGAATGGATGGGTACTCTTTTCGGTTCAGGTATGTATCTGTGTTATCTGATGGACATTTTATATCGTTAAATTATGAATTTTGCCTATTGCTCAAAAAGTATTGGGTAGATTCTTTATACCCTCCGGAAATATATCGGACTTTTATCAACGGTATTTCCTGATGGCCAACGGAAAACTGATGGCATTATATATACCTAACTAGAATACCATTTAGTTAGTTAGTTAGTTATTGCTTTACTCCAGAGCAGCGCGATTACGGCTATATCCATCCGGGAGATGAACATGAAAGTGGTGATACAATGAACATGAAATGATGATGAAGTGGAGGAAATGGGGACACGAGGCCAATCGGGTAGGAAAGTTTTGACTGCCACTGGAAAAAGGAGTGATGGGTAGGGACGGGAAATTTTGTATCCTGCATGGGGATCCTACGGGTCCTACTCTTACCGAGACCTGCAGCAGGGTTCTTTAACGTGCGAGGAACGTGACATTTTTCCCAACACGGTGCACCACTATGGTTTGCAGTCAGGTTTTCCGCATTATCGCCTGACGACCCCGCATCTCTCGATGTCAGGGCTGTCCCATTCAACCACCTGGGGCACACATCCCAGTCACTTTGTGGGCAAAGCGGCCTGACCCCGATGTCAGGTTTCTGAGCGCTCTTTAGTGGACTTTTACCGACAAGCTTAGCGCTGCTGCGGGCCTATTCGCCTCCCGGGCCCCGCACGGGACTACTCAAGTCTAATAGTGTAATGTTGAGAGTAGATTTTGAGACATGAAATCAGTCGGCAATAGATTGGAAATCAAGATGAATGCAAAATAACCCCTCTGTTAAGAGTGGGGGTTTAGAAACAAGTGAATAGCAATAAAAACGCGAACTCAGGCCGTAACAAGAGCAACTCAGGTACTTCGGAAGAGTAACCAGTTTTTGTTTCCTATAGTCCACTCGTGGCGCTGCAAACCGTCAATTTAATGGGTTAAATCCGCAATAGAAACGCAAAACAAAACTCAATGAAAAACTAACATTTGCACTCATCCGAGAAATTGAAATCCCATATTTGGCTATGAATGGGACAACTCGTGAATACAGGGGTCGTCGTCAGGCGATAATGCGGAAACCCTGACCGCAAACCATAATGGTGCAACGTGTTAGAACAAATGTCACGTTTCTCTAACGTTAAAGAACCATGCTGTAAGTAGTTATAAAAAGAGAAGAAGAGGACAGTCCTAGAAATTCTAGGACAGCAATAAAACGAGGACAGTGACAGGAAAACGAAGCCAGTGGTTGGAGCGATCGATGGAACAGAAAACAAAACTATTACTGATACAAAATATTTAAAAACATACAAAGATATTAAAACAAAGATGCAGGATAAAAAAAAATATTAGACTTTTGCGACTTTGTTTTATATTATAAGTAGCAATATATGAAAAACAGATATGCAAAGAATTGGTTTGGAAGAAGCAGAGAGGCACCAATATTAACTTTGTCAGGCGATAATGCGGAAAACCTGACCGCAAACCATAGTGGTGCACCGTGTTGGGGAAAAATGTCACGTTCTTTGCACGTTAAAGAACCCTTCTGCAGGTCTCGGTATGAGTAGGACCCGTAGGATCCCCATGCAGGAGGCTAAATTGCCCGTCCCTACCCATCAATCTTTTTTCCAGTGGCAGTCAAAACTCTCCAACCCGATTGGCCTTGTGTCCCCATTTCTTCCACTACATCATCATTTCATGTTCATTTTATCATCACTTTCATGTTCATCTCCCGGATATAGCCGAAATCGTGCTGCTTGGGAATAAAGCAATAACTAACTAATTAAATCTTAAATCAGGCGGCCTAAACATTCCTTGCAATATATTCTTGGTTGTCTTGTTCGTCATTGTCGTTCTGTTCTATTAAAAAAAAACCATCGCCATTCTGTAAACAAATATTTTGAAGCGTACATTCAGACAAAACTCTCTCCTTTGTAACTTCCATGTCATTTTCATCAATTTCTCATCAATAGTCTCCTAAATCTTCTTTTAAAAGTCCAAAACTTTTCTCAATTACTTGTCGGAATTTACTCAATACCTTGTTGAATTTGTGTGTTCTATTGTCAAATTCCCCACTTCCCTTCATGGTGTCCTGAGCCAAGGAATTAAAGTAAAAAGAAAATGCAGAATCTCCAATTACAAGCTTTCCCATTGATATAAAAAAAAATTAGCATTTCGAAACAAAGGCGTCTGTTGCAAAACTGCTGCGTCGTGGGTACTTCCTGGACACCCTGTAAAAACGTACATGAAGTTCAACTCGGCACCAACACTTTTGTGTTGGAAAACACATCAAAGCTTTAATTTATCTGTTTAAATTTCAAAATTGTCTTAACCTTAAGGTTCTTCCTACCCCAGACATAGGTATATCATCTAAGTAATAATTTGGTTCCCCAGTTTGGTATTTTTGGTTTAATTGTTCTATGCTCTTCATAATCATATAGTGTTTGGCATTTATCAATATTTTTGGTAGAGCGCAAAAAAAAGGAGTCTTGAATAGGCGAAACGCGCGTCAGGCGTAGCAAAATTTGTTGTCAGGAAGTTTGTTGTCATTTTTATTTCGGAGTGGCAAACGACAACAAGAATGGATGGGTACTCTTTTCGGTTCAGGTATGTATCTGTGTTATCTGATGGACATTTTATATCGTTAAATTATGAATTTTGCCTATTGCTCAAAAAGTATTGGGTAGATTCTTTATACCCTCCGGAAATATATCGGACTTTTATCAACGGTATTTCCTGATGGCCAACGGAAAACTGATGGCATTATATATACCTAACTAGAATACCATTTAGTTAGTTAGTTAGTTATTGCTTTACTCCAGAGCAGCGCGATTACGGCTATATCCATCCGGGAGATGAACATGAAATGATGATGAAGTGGAGGAAATGGGGACACGAGGCCAATCGGGTAGGAGAGTTTTGACTGCCACTGGAAAAAGGAGTGATGGGTAGGGACGGGAAATTTTGTATCCTGCATGGGGATCCTACGGGTCCTACTCTTACCGAGACCTGCAGCAGGGTTCTTTAACGTGCGAGGAACGTGACATTTTTCCCAACACGGTGCACCACTATGGTTTGCAGTCAGGTTTTCCGCATTATCGCCTGACGACCCCGCATCTCTCGATGTCAGGGCTGTCCCATTCAACCACCTGGGGCACACATCCCAGTCACTTTGTGGGCAAAGCGGCCTGACCCCGATGTCAGGTTTCTGAGCGCTCTTTAGTGGACTTTTACCGACAAGCTTAGCGCTGCTGCGGGCCTATTCGCCTCCCGGGCCCCGCACGGGACTACTCAAGTCTAATAGTGTAATGTTGAGAGTAGATTTTGAGACATGAAATCAGTCGGCAATAGATTGGAAATCAAGATGAATGCAAAATAACCCCTCTGTTAAGAGTGGGGGTTTAGAAACAAGTGAATAGCAATAAAAACGCGAACTCAGGCCGTAACAAGAGCAACTCAGGTACTTCGGAAGAGTAACCAGTTTTTGTTTCCTATAGTCCACTCGTGGCGCTGCAAACCGTCAATTTAATGGGTTAAATCCGCAATAGAAACGCAAAACAAAACTCAATGAAAAACTAACATTTGCACTCATCCGAGAAATTGAAATCCCATATTTGGCTATGAATGGGACAACTCGTGAATACAGGGGTCGTCGTCAGGCGATAATGCGGAAAACCTGACCGCAAACCATAGTGGTGCACCGTGTTGGGAAAAATGTCACGTTCCTCGCACGTTAAAGAACCCTGCTGCAGGTCTCGGTAAGAGTAGGACCCGTAGGATCCCCATGCAGGAGGCGAAATTTCCCGTTCCTACCCATCACTCCTTTTTCCAGTGGCAGTCAAAACTATCCTACCCGATTGGCCTTGTGTCCCCATTTCCTCCACTTCATCATCATTTCATGTTCATTGTATCACCATTTTCATGTTCATCTCCCGGATATAGCCGAAATCGTGCTGCTTGGGAGTAAAGCAATAACTAACTAACTAACTAACTAACCTTTGTTTCCCACCCCATCCCCATATTTCATTTATCATCATCATTGCATGTTCATTTTATCACCCTTTTCATGTTAATCTCTTTCAAATAATCTATAGCGTTGCGAGGGCGTATACTCCAAATCTTTAACTCACTCACCCGAATGGGTTGCAAGAGTGGGAGAGCAACAACCTTTCCAACGGGAAAAGTTCCACTCGGACAGATATTCAGAACACGTAATTTATCCCGCAATGGTATGCACAACCTACCATGATTGAGCGGGTTACTTTGCAACCGATCATAGACCCCCACCATATTTTGTAAACAACCGATCAACATATTGTTCCAAAGGAATCTCAGGAATGATCATTCACAAAAAATCGGGCAGTAGAGGGCAGAAAATCACGTCAAAATAATACTGGTTTGTCGCTGGAAATTGCCAAAGACCTATGCGATCGACATTATTTTTCCCCACAAACAGCGTTCAGTCCAGCGGTTGGGACAGAGATGCGAAAGGATGGTAACGGGTCCGAATCAGATTGATGCAAGCTAATACGGGAAGGGTACAACGTCATCAACAGTGCCGGAGTAACTTTTGATCAGAGATTGGAAGCTTTTCTACGGATGAGAGACAAACTCCTACCTACTTACGATTCTCTCCCGATAGTAAAGGGTATCCTGGGGAATATTGATCCCCGAATCCAGCTGTATGCGATAACTTCGCAAGGGACATACAACCAGAGATCGGTTATTTAGATTCTGAGCCTTTCAGGTATATACGTGTATGCATATTCATGTAAACATAACCTCGATTGATGTCTTCACAAAAAAGCTTTCTCGTACACAAACACACAGTCAGGGTTATTCTGTAACTACGGTCATTGGGTTTATTCCAGTGAGTAACTTTGCCTTATAAAGTTTCGTATTATATTAATTCAAAACATTGATGCGTTTAATGATATTAAAGTGTTTGTCTAAAATCAGCCACCCGTGCGGGTTCCGGGTGGCGAATAGGCCCGTAGCAGCGCTAAACTTGTCGGTAAAAGTCCACTAAAAATAAATAGCACTCAGAAACACGACATCGGGTCAGGTCGCTTTACCCACAAAGTGATTGGGATGAGTGCCCCAGGTGGTTAAATGGGGCAGCCCTGACATCGGGAGATGCGGGGTTGTCAGGCGATAATGCGGAAAACCTGACCGCAAACCATAGTGGTGCACCGTGTTGGGGAAAAATGTCACGTTCTTTGCACGTTAAAGAACCCTTCTGCAGGTCTCGGTATGAGTAGGACCCGTAGGATCCCCATGCAGGAGGCTAAATTGCCCGTCCCTACCCATCAATCTTTTTTCCAGTGGCAGTCAAAACTCTCCAACCCGATTGGCCTTGTGTCCCCATTTCTTCCACTACATCATCATTTCATGTTCATTTTATCATCACTTTCATGTTCATCTCCCGGATATAGCCGAAATCGTGCTGCTTGGGAATAAAGCAATAACTAACTAATTAAATCTTAAATCAGGCGGCCTAAACATTCCTTGCAATATCTTCTTGGTTGTCTTGTTCGTCATTGTCGTTCTGTTCTATTAAAAAAAACCATCGCCATTCTGTAAACAAATATTTTAAGCGTACATTCAGACAAAACTCTCTCCTTTGTAACTTCCATGTCATTTTCATCAATTTCTCATCAATAGTCTCCTAAATCTTCTTTTAAAAGTCCAAAACTTTTCTCAATTACTTGTCGGAATTTACTCAATACCTTGTTGAATTTGTGTGTTCTATTGTCAAATTCCCCACTTCCCTTCATGGTGTCCTGAGCCAAGGAATTAAAGTAAAAAGAAAATGCAGAATCTCCAATTACAAGCTTTCCCATTGATTTAAAAAAAAATTAGCATTTCGAAACAAAGGCGTCTGTTGCAAAACTGCTGCGTCGTGGGTACTTCCTGGACACCCTGTAAAAACGTACATGAAGTTCAACTCGGCACCAACACTTTTGTGTTGGAAAACACATCAAAGCTTTAATTTATCTGTTTAAATTTCAAAATTGTCTTAACCTTAAGGTTCTTCCTACCCCAGACATAGGTATATCATCTAAGTAATAATTTGGTTCCCCAGTTTGGTATTTTTGGTTTAATTGTTCTATGCTCTTCATAATCATATAGTGTTTGGCATTTATCAATATTTTTGGTAGAGCGCAAAAAAAAGGAGTCTTGAATAGGCGAAACGCGCGTCAGGCGTAGCAAAATTTGTTGTCAGGAAGTTTGTTGTCATTTTTATTTCGGAGTGGCAAACGACAACAAGAATGGATGGGTACTCATTTCGGTTCAGGTATGTATCTGTGTTATCTGATGGACATTTTATATCGTTAAATTATGAATTTTGCCTATTGCTCAAAAAGTATTGGGTAGATTCTTTATACCCTCCGGAAATATATCGGACTTTTATCAACGGTATTTCCTGATGGCCAACGGAAAACTGATGGCATTATATATACCTAACTAGAATACCATTTAGTTAGTTAGTTAGTTATTGCTTTACTCCAGAGCAGCGCGATTACGGCTATATCCATCCGGGAGATGAACATGAAAGTGGTGATACAATGAACATGAAATGATGATGAAGTGGAGGAAATGGGGACACGAGGCCAATCGGGTAGGAAAGTTTTGACTGCCACTGGAAAAAGGAGTGATGGGTAGGGACGGGAAATTTTGTATCCTGCATGGGGATCCTACGGGTCCTACTCTTACCGAGACCTGCAGCAGGGTTCTTTAACGTGCGAGGAACGTGACATTTTTCCCAACACGGTGCACCACTATGGTTTGCAGTCAGGTTTTCCGCATTATCGCCTGACGACCCCGCATCTCTCGATGTCAGGGCTGTCCCATTCAACCACCTGGGGCACACATCCCAGTCACTTTGTGGGCAAAGCGGCCTGACCCCGATGTCAGGTTTCTGAGCGCTCTTTAGTGGACTTTTACCGACAAGCTTAGCGCTGCTGCGGGCCTATTCGCCTCCCGGGCCCCGCACGGGACTACTCAAGTCTAATAGTGTAATGTTGAGAGTAGATTTTGAGACATGAAATCAGTCGGCAATAGATTGGAAATCAAGATGAATGCAAAATAACCCCTCTGTTAAGAGTGGGGGTTTAGAAACAAGTGAATAGCAATAAAAACGCGAACTCAGGCCGTAACAAGAGCAACTCAGGTACTTCGGAAGAGTAACCAGTTTTTGTTTCCTATAGTCCACTCGTGGCGCTGCAAACCGTCAATTTAATGGGTTAAATCCGCAATAGAAACGCAAAACAAAACTCAATGAAAAACTAACATTTGCACTCATCCGAGAAATTGAAATCCCATATTTGGCTATGAATGGGACAACTCGTGAATACAGGGGTCGTCGTCAGGCGATAATGCGGAAACCCTGACCGCAAACCATAATGGTGCAACGTGTTAGAACAAATGTCACGTTTCTCTAACGTTAAAGAACCATGCTGTAAGTAGTTATAAAAAGAGAAGAAGAGGACAGTCCTAGAAATTCTAGGACAGAAAGAAAACGAGGACAGTGACAGAAAAACGAGGACAGTGACAGAAAAACGAGGACAGTGACAGGAAAACGAAGCCAGTGGTTGGAGCGATCGATGGTACAGAAAACAAAACTATTACTGATACAAAATATTTAAAAACATACAAAGATATTAAAACAAAAATGCAGGATAAAAAAAATATTAGACTTTTTCGACTATGTTTTATATTATAAGTAGCAATATATGAAAAACAGATATGCAAAGAATTGGTTTGGAAGAAGCAGAGAGGCACCAATATTAACTTTGTTTTTTTTTTACTAACAATGATGATCGTAACTTTATCAACGGATGATCGCAATGTTATTTACTATACGTTCATGTGTGACTAAAGCCATTTTTATTTAATATTTGCTAAATTTGTAAATAAAGGTAATAACAAAACTACCGAACTTGAATGATCAATCTCATAGTCCAGAGAAAATGACAAGAACGAATCGGGCATACTGGAGAATTGGTGGATCGCAATGGTCCTGACTTTATGGTCCTAAATTTAACAGAAAAGCAGTACGTCAATATTATTGTTAAATAAGAGAAAAAACAAGCTCTCTAGAAGCTTATAATTATGCATCTTATTTTTTTATAAAGCATCAGTGACGAGATCTGAAAAATTAATCTTTATAATATGATTTGATTTGCAAACTCAATGCATCTCATAATAGAAGGAAATGTTAATAAAGGTAATAATAAAATTAACAAACTTAGAAACACAAAACAGTTAACACAGTTGTGAAGACATAATTTGCAGATTTAGGTGAGTCATTGCATGAATCACTAACCTATTCGTATAACGTAATGTTGAATTTTTCCTCCAGTGGCAGGCTGATAACGAAGTAAGAACACTTTTAGAGATCGTATCAGACCTATTTTCCTAGAACTTTGGTCTAATAGTCGGTCACGGAGACAGTGGTGTCAGAAAAAAACTCTTAAAAAATTGTACAAGCCCTGACATATCGAATAAGTTTTAAAGCACGACGTAAATTTGCTAAGGACACTTTCACAATTACTATTATATACAATTAAATTTTGGTAAAAACCTAGCTTGTTGTAAGAGGCGACTAAAGGTCTTGGGATTCTGACATCGGGTCAGTGATCAACCCACAGAGCGTCGACCAAGTGTTTACCCTAGGTGGCTGTGCATAATATTCAGATTGAGGTGAGTCATTGCAGGAATCACCAACCTATTCGTATAACGTAATGTTGAATTTTTCCTCCAGTGGCTGGCTGATAACGAAGTAAGAACATTTTTACAGATCGTATAAGACCTATTTTCCTAGAACTTTGCTCTAATAGTCAGTCACGGAGACAGTGGTATCTAAAATTGTGTACAGCTACTTAGTAGCATGTCATAATTTGCATAGTAAAATTTAATGCGAACATTTTTAATATTTTTGGAAAAAAACTTCATTCTTTATCGAGAATCACAGATTTTGAAAATTGGACTTTGTGAACACTTAAACATAAAAACTATTTATAATACAGTTCTAAAACTTTGTGAAGTTGCTAAGTTGCATGCCATGATTTGCATATTAAATTTTTGTGCAAATCTGTTAAATATTTTGGAAAAGACTTCATCTTTGATGGAAAATTACAGATTTTGAGAATTGAAATTTGCAATAAAACTGAAATGATATTAAGGTTCATCTTTACACTTCGGAAAATATGACCGATATTTTACGTCTTTTTTCAGTCTATGTGGAGCTAAAACAACACATTCAATTGCTTAATAAGGCGTGGCAGCGTCTAGATAAATATTTTTTGCATTAACTTTTAGTATTATGTAATTGTACACTTGATCCGTTTTGCCGGGGCATTTTCTTTGCGTTTTTCAGATCACCCAAATATAGCCAAATATCATCAATGCCCTGTCATTTGGCCTCCACGTGCAAGGTAATTTCATTATTGGTGTTATTAAATCTACTCACAATCGGTTTTATGGAAGGTTATATAGGGGTAATTCGTGCTTTATTTATGGTACAATTTGAACGGAAAGAAAATGAATAGAGAAAACAACAAAAGCAATCTTGTAAACTGGAAGGGAAAATGATCTGCGATTTATATATCTAGACGCTGCTACACTTTATTTTGTGTTTCTTTATGTCGTTTAAGTTGTACATAGACTAGAAAAATAGGTCAAAAATCAACCATTATATTCGAAGTGTAACCATGAACCTTAACAATACAGCTCTGAAGTTTCATACACATTCCATGGAGCATGCCTTAGTGGCTATAATCAAAGTTCGTATGATTTAAAAAACACTTAGATTTTTTGCCGCGGGGCCCTTTTTGACTTTGTCAGTATTCTAAGTTCATTTATCATCATCATTTCATGTTTATTTTATCATCCTTTCATGTTCATCACCTGTATAACCTGTATTGCGTTGCACGGGCGTAAAACACCAGCTCACTCACTCAATACTTTATTTTCCTCGTTATCTTTGTTCTAAAGAATAAAAGATGTAATTCTAGCAAACCATTCAAACAATATTCCAACGAGGCCACGTTTGAAACATAAAAGTTATCCATTATGACTTAATGGCATTCATTGACACGGCCACCAGACGGTCAAACGAGGGAAAGTCTGTTAATTTACCTGTAGCATGGAGATAAATGCGCCAAAAGTCTGTTACTCGAGTTGGTCAAAGACTGTTAATAAAATGTTATCGAGAAAATACCCAAAGGTAAGTTGTATTTTTTTATTATTATCATTTTTATAGAATCTTATTTGTAAAACAAAATATGTCTGACAAAATGGTTGCTCGTTTTGCATTCATATACAAAATTGCGTTTTGATTGGATTTAAACGAAAGAAGAAATTTAAGAAGGCGTCTGACTCAATCGAATTTATACAATATTCCGACATAACAATTTTATCATTTTCTGTTGTTTTTTTCAGTAATTTTACACAAAATGATTGTGTTATCGTTTGGGATGTGTGAAATGATCTCATAAGATTCTAACCTCAAAATATTGTATGTTTTCGTGTCTTATAAATGAAGATATTGATTGTTATTGAAAATTCGGTCGGTTAATGAGTCATGTCAATTGAATTTTGGTCTGTTAACAGGTCGGTTACGAGTAAATCAATATATATTATTGCAGCTAGCGATCTGATCTTAAAGGTTCACAAAAATCTTAGTGTTCGTAACTTTATTCCACATTACCATTTATCTCTTTAACATGTTCTCAATTTCTGTAACAGGAAACACATAGATTTTTATGTTTGGTCTTAAATGACAATAGTGTCACTGCTTAAATCTTGACTTGTAAAAGAACATGTATTTACCATACATTGGAAGCAAAAATTATTTTTACTTTGAGGATTATAAATTTTATTCCGTCATAAGGGTTTTCATTCTAGGATTTTCTTTTTTTTCCATAGAAACTTTCTGTTTCCATAATTTGAATTTCGGTTTTCTTTTCATTTTCTATTCTGGAAAATTAAAAAAAAAAACAAATGCATTTTTAAAATTGCATTTTGATGAATAAGACAGAGAACAGAAAACAAATTAAGGAAATATGTCTCTGACCATTCACATAAAGTATCGAGAAGTGGAAATGTAAAACAAGAATATGTCCAAAAGACATAATGCCCCATCTCGCAACATTTATTTTTTTCCGCAATCACTAAAGCATCAAAATCACTTGTCCGTCAGATGGAATGGACATTAACTTAACAATTCTATAAGTGGTCATTCATGCAGAAAATATAGGTCAATGCCAGCATTCGAAGCATGCATTGTGATTGGCATCACTAGGTACAACTACCATACCAATATAGTTGATGTGGCACATTTCATTAAAAAGGAATGGACTTCAACCATTCTTCTATAAGTGGTCATTCACGCGGAAAATATAGATCACATCCAGCATCCGAAGCATGCATTGTGATAAGCATCACTCGATGCACCTACCATGCCAATATTGTTGCTATGGCACTTGTCAGTAAGAAGGAATGGACTTTAACCATTCTTCTATAAGTGGTCATTCATGCGGAAAATAAAGGTCACATCCAGCATCCGAAGCATGCATTGTGCTTAGCATCACTAGATGCACTTACCATACCAATATGATTGATGTGGCATTTGTCAGTAAGTGGGTTTTTTGAAATATGGGCATTTGGGACGGACAGATGAACAGACGAACGGACCCGAACACTATATGCTCCTCTACCTTTGTAGATGGGGCATAAAAATAGAGATTGTAGGTAGGTATTATTTTTTACATTTTGTGTTTACCTTGAGAAAATGAAGAGCATAATAAAAGTTAAACAGTGCTTAAGCAAAATATGACAATGCAAGTGTTAGATTAGGCATGAAAAATAGGGTAGGTAGAGAAACTGGAAACACATGTTTTTATTTGGCCCAATATATTGGCATCCAATTACAAACACTGTAAGGTATAAGGAAAACAAGTCACATTTTCGTTTCTAACATATTGAAGAAATCTGATAAATTACTCGCAAATATAAAGCACTGTATGTATAGATACATACGCATTATATTAAAAACGAATTGGGATAATACAACTCTTAACAGACAGTTTTTACTTTGACTTACTCTTTAACCGACATTATCTTTAGAGTTTACTGAAAATCCTGTTTTAAAAAAGACGGAATAATACAAATATCTCCAAATGTATCCAGTATTTTTATGGTGTGTAAGATTAACAATTATGATACTGATATTTCCACTTTTCGGAGTAAATAAATTTGAAAAACTCAGAAATTCTGTTTTTGAACATGTGTTTTTCTTCTGCCTCTCCTATCGCCTTTTCATTTTATTTATAACTCCGTCGACAAAGTTTTTACTTTTTGCGTCCATTCAATCCGCTAATGATAATCATTTTGTCAGAAAGTTTCTGGCGCATTTATCTCCATGCTACAGGTAAATTAACAGTCTTTCGCTCGTTTGGCCGTGTCAATGAATGCCATTAAGTCATAATGGATAACTTTTATGTTTCAAACGTGGCCTCGTTGGAATATTGTTTGAATGGTTTGCTATAATTTCATCTTTTATTCTTTAGAACAAAGATAACGAGGAAAATAAAGTATTGAGTAATTTACCTGTAGCATGGAGATAAATGCGCCAGAAGTCTGTTACTCGAGTCGGTTCTATGACTGTTAAGAGTAAATATTAGTTTTAGACGTCATTTATGTACAAAATCGTTACTTTTTTGAAATAATGATTTGTTTTTGGCCAAAACAAAAACTGTCTGACAAAATGATTATCATTAGCGGATTGAATGGACGCAAAAAGTAAAAACTTTGTCAACGGAGTTATAAATAAAATGAAAAGGCGATAGGAGAGGTAGAAGAAAAACACATGTTCAAAAACAGAATTTCTGAGTTTTTCAAATTTATTTACTCCGAAAAGTGGAAATATCAGTATCATAATTGTTAATCTTACACACCATAAAAATACTGGATACATTTGGAGATATTTGTATTATTCCGTCTTTTTTAAAACAGGATTTTCAGTAAACTCTAAAGATAATGTCGGTTAAAGAGTAAGTCAAAGTAAATCTGTCTGTTAAGAGTTGTATTATCCCAATTCGTTTTTAATATAATGCGTATGTATCTATACATACAGTGCTTTATATTTGCGAGTAATTTTTCAGATTTCTTCAATATGTTAGAAACGAAAATGTGACTTGTTTTCCTTATACCTTACAGTGTTTGTAATTGGATGCCAATATATTGGGCCAAATAAAAACATGTGTTTCCAGTTTCTCTACCTACCCTATTTTTCATGCCTAATCTAACACTTGCATTGTCATATTTTGCTTAAGCACTGTTTAACTTTTATTATGCTCTTCATTTTCTCAAGGTAAAAACAAAATGTAAAAAATAATACCTACCTACAATCTCTATTTTTATGCCCCATCTACAAAGGAAGAGGAGCATATAGTGTTCGGGTCCGTTCGTCCGTCCGTCCGTTCATCTGTCCGTCCCAAATGCCCATATTTCAAAAAAACCCACTTACTGACAAATGCCACATCAATCATATTAGTACGGTAAGTGCATCTAGTGATGCTAAGCACAATGCATGCTTCGGATGCTGGACGTGACCTTTATTTTCCGCATGAATGACCACTTATAGAAGAATGGTTAAGGTCCATTCCTTCTTACTGACAAGTGCCATAGCAACAATATTGGCATGGTAGGTGCACCGAGTGATGCTTATCACAATGCATGCTTCGGATGCTGGATGTGATCTATATTTTCCGCGTGAATGACCACTTATAGAAGAATGGTTGAAGTCCATTCCTTTTTAATGAAATGTGCCACATCAACTATATTGGTATGGTAGTTGCATACCTAGTGATGCTAATCACAATGCATGCTTCGAATGCTGGCATTGACCTATATTTTCTGCATGAATGACCACTTATAGAATTGTTAAGTTAAAGTCCATTCCATCTGACGGACAAGTGATTTTGATGCTTTAGTGATTGCAGAAAAAAATAAATGTTGCGAGATGGGGCATTATGTCTTTTGGACATATTCTTGTTTTACACATGTAACAGGAAACACAGAGATTTTTATGTGTGGTCTTAAATGACAATAGTGTCACTGCTTAAATCTTGACTTGTAAAAGAACATGTATTTACCATACATTGGAAGCAAAAATTATTTTTACTTTGAGGATTATAAATTTTATTCCGTCATGAGGGTTTTCATTCTAGGATTTTCTTTTTTTTTTTCCATAGAAACTTTCTGTTTCCATAATTCGAATTTCGGTTTTCTTTTCATTTTCTATTCTGGAAAAATAAAAAAAAAAGCATTTTTAAAATTGCATTTTGATGAATAAGACAGAGAACAGAAAACAAATTAAGGAAATATGTCTCTGACCATTCACATAAAGTATCGAGAAGTGGAAATGGAGAACATGTTAAAGAGATAAATGGTAATGTGGAATAAAGTTACGAACACTAAGATTTTTGCGAACCTTCAAGATCAGATCGCTAGCTGCAATAATCTATATTTATTTACTCGTAACCGACCTGTTAACAGACCAAAATTCAATTGACATGACTCATTAACCGACCGAATTTTCAATAACAATCAATATCTTCATTTATAAGACACGAAAACATACAATATTTTGAGGTTAGAATCTTATGAGATCATTTCACACATCCCAAACGATAACACAATCATTTTGTGTAAAATTACTGAAAAAAACAACAGAAAATGATAAAACTGTTATGTCGGAATATTGTATAAATTCGATTGAGTCAGACGCCTTCTTAAATTTCTTCTTTCGTTTAAATCCAATCAAAACGCAATTTTGTATATGAATGCAAAACGAGCAACCATTTTGTCAGACATATTTTGTTTTACAAATAAGATTCTATAAAAATGATAATAATAAAAAAATACAACTTACCTTTGGGTATTTTCTCGATAACATTTTATTAACAGTCTTTGACCAACTCGATTAACAGACTTTTGGCGCATTTATCTCCATGCTACAGGTAGATTAACAGACTTTCCCTCGTTTGACCGTCTGGTGGCCGTGATTGATGATTTAAATAATTGTACAAATTTTCCGCCCTATAGGGATGGTGCAGTTACAATTATCACGTTAACGACAGTAAGGATGGTTGCTTAGCAACAATAAAAAATAAGTAAACGCTTTAATTCTTATTTTCTTTTAATTTCAATAAAAAGCCACTTGTCTATAGTTATATAATACAGCATTCTAATTATTCTATTTCAATACTTACCCACCCGTGCGGGTTCCGGGTGGCGAATAGGCCCGCAGCAGCTCTAAGCTTGTCGGTAAAAGACCACTAAAGAGCGCTCAGAAACCTGACATCGGGTCAGGCCGCTTTGCCCACAAAGCGACTGGGATGTGTGCCCCATGGGGCAGCCCTGACATCGGGAGATACAGGGTCGTCAGGCTATAATGCTGAAACTTGACCGCAAACCATAGTGATGCACCGTGTTGGGGATAAATGTCACGTTCCTCGCACGTTAAAGAACCCTGCTGCAGGTTTCGGTAAGAGTAGGAACCGTAGGATCCTCATGCAGGAGGCCAATTTCTGTCCCTACCCATCACTCATTTTTCCAGTGGCAGTCAAAACTCTCTTACCCGATTGGCCTTTTGTCCCCATTTTCTCCACTTCATCATCATTTCATGTTCATTGTATCACTACTTTCATGTTCATCTCCCGGATAAAGCCGAAATCGTGCTGCTTGGGAGTAAAGCAATAACTAAATAACTAACAATACTTACCAATGAAAAAATAGCATTTAAAAACTACCAAAGACAATTTTTTTTTCATTTTTCTTATTAATGTATGCGATTTTAATCGTTGTCGTGGCAACAAAGACAAAAATACGTTTATTTTATGTTAAAGTGTATGTATCCCTCTTCAACATGTTCAAAATGATATAAAACTTGTTTTTGGATATCAAGCCGTTCAGTCTTTACACTACTACTTTGAAATTTACACTTCATTTTGCACGATTTTAAGCTTAAAAAGTGTTGCACGTTAAACTTTTAGATAGAAGTCTTCATTTGATCGAAGTTGCCAGTAAAATCCTTATAGGGATAGACCTTTAAAAGGACCAAAAAAAACATTTTCCATGTTTTTGCCCTGGCCCCTCTATAAACTGAAACCTTTGCAAAATGAGAAAAGCTGTTGCTTTGCTAAACCTTTAGCTTATTAAGCTGTACTAAATAAAAAAAAATCATCAAAGATTGCCAGATGGCCTCTGCCTTTCAGGTGCACAAAACAGGCATATGGAGCCTCCTGTTAATGAAACTTTTTGAACAATGTTCTGACCAAAATTTTGATAAATTTTAGTAGGTCCCTGCCACGAAAAGTGACGGTCGCTCTATACTCTTCTGCCTGTCCTCCCGTTCGTCCATGGTTATTCTGTACATGTATATTTCAAACAGTTGCATCTTATTATCAGCATTTGAATCAAAACATTGGAAGTTCGAAAAGAAAATTATTGATGGAAAAGTACTCAAACCGAAAATACAAGTAAATACACATGTTTTTTATGATAGTGCTAGTCTGCAAAGGCTAAACAATATCAGAAAACATAAAAGACAGCTAAAAAAGAAGGAAACTGATAACATTACAAATAATATACACAGATTAACTTAACTGCATCAACCAACATGAAGTCGGAATGACCTAAATCTGGATATAAAAGATTTCGAGAGACGTGTACGGTTACTTAGTTTGTCTATCTCCTATAGCTATGGGACCAAAAAATAGCTTGTTCATTGTGTAACGAATAACATTCTATTTAATGTAAGTCAAACACGATAACCATATGTGTAACTATTCGACCGACTTTTGCGTCTTCTCAGCTTTCCATCTTTGCAGCAGCTTTCACTATTAGACAATAACCTGTATTCACCTCCTGCACATGGGATATCGTCGAGATTTTCACTTTCGGGACAAAATCCAGGTCTTGTACAAAGTAAAGCTGTTGATAATGTTGAAGTATTAATTAGGTTTTTAATTTCATTAATTGTTGTATTTATATGAGGTGCAAAATATGTTTATCACGTCAAAGAAGACCGGAATACCTAGATAAAAATATTTTGCATGCATCTAGAATAAATTTTGTACGAGTCCAAATCATATTTACACACATAAATCAAATGTTCAGTACTTTGTGTATATCTATTCATAAAGTTTTTTTTTTTTTCACACCATTTGCATTATTGATATTGCATATAAGGATGTCGTTGCATTTATTTAGAATAGAATGGCATCCAGAGATGGTATCTAAAATGACGCCTTTCAACAAACAAAGAGGTCCAAAAGACAAAGACAGTAACTTTTAATAGGTTTTTAAAACTTTGTGGAAACTTCTCAAGATCATTTTTTTTAATTTTCAAAATTTTCGGGAAAAGAATTTCTCATCTCTAATTAGTATGAAATCAATATTCTATAGATTAAATAATCAAAACAGAGGAGGTGTCCGTTTATTCATACTCACCATGCAATGCTAAAAACTTAATAGCGATATCCTTTATAGAAATATCAATTCCGAAAGAGTACATGTATATACTTACGCGGATGTGGTCCTAAAATAAATGCAATATTGCAAGTTGAAAATAAACAATTATGCTTCACACAAAATATTGGGAAAAAAAGCTGAAAACCAATTTGATAGAACAACAAGCTCGTTTGATTGGTACATTAAATTGATATAACAAAAAAAAAATATAAACCAAAAAACGGACAAAATCAAATGTTAGTTGTCTTGTTGTTCTTATTTAATAAAGATACAGTGTGTAATTTTGTGTAAATAGTCCCGCAGCAGCACTAAGCTTGGCGGTAAAAGTCAACTAAAGAGCGCTTAAAAACCTGACATCGGGTCAGGCCGATTTACAAATGAAGCGACTGGGATGTGAACTCCAGTTGGTTTAATGGGGAAGCCCTGTCATAATGAATTCCGGGTAGTCATGCTATAATGCGGAAAACATGACCGAAACCCAAATCGCATGGTGCACTGTGTTGGGGAAAATGCCATGTTCTTCGCACATTAAAGAGACCTGCAGCAGGTCTCGGTAAGAGTAGGGCTTGTAGAATCCCCACGAACGAGGTTTAATTACCCGTACCTTCCTATCAATCCTTTTTTTTCCATTAGCAGTCAAAACTCTCCTCCCTGATTGGCATTGTGTCTCCGACCTCTTATTCATTATATCACCCTTTTCCTGTTTATCTCCTGGATATAGCTGTAGTAACACCTAACACGTTAACTTTCTTTGTACTTTGTTTATCAACTGAACAGTTAATCAGTAGCGGGAAAGTAAGGCTAACATGACTAGTTTAACCCTGTTACATTTTGTATTTGGCTTAAATTCTAGACCTAAATTAATAATATTGTGACCCTGTTATCATTTAGTGGACACCAGCACCTTTTTTAAAATAGATTTTATCGTTAGTGACGTCACAAATTCTGGTCATATTAAGAATACTAGAGCACAAATATTGACGCTGACGTTTCAATGGTTTCTAAAGATGAATTGCATTGCTATATTAATTGCATACATACGTTGGAAGGCACTGGATCCTGAAAAAGAAATGTGATTGATTGATAGGTTGATGTGAGATTTTTTGGTCATGTTTTTTTCTTAACAATGATTATATTTCTAGATAAAAGTGTAATCTTTAGCCGGACTAATACACGCGTTGCGCATTTGCGGGATTGCTCACTAATTTAGCCAAAAGAGGAGGAACTGGTAAAAAAACTGGTTCCAACATGCTAATGGACGAAGAAAGTAATTTCTTTATTTCTGTTCAAGATTGATTTTTTATTGGTTGGAAATGTTGATGGTTGGTTTATTTGTCAGTTGCAAATGATTTTTACCCTATATGTTAAATAATTACAAAAGAATCGTTGATAGAAAATGCCGTTCCCTTTGTCCCATGTTAAATGACGTCGTTTTTCCTCCACGTGACCCCTGATGACCTCGTCTAAATGACGAGTCAAATCCGGAACGGATATATTGTGCAACCCTAGTATTGCTGTAGCGATTCGCCACGGCTATAGTAACGATAGCCTTTCATTAAGTGATCAATTAAAAGCTAGCTGATGGTCATGCTGCCTCATCACATATCAATACACGCTTGCAATATGGCTCCCCTTCCAATATCCAATTAATACTCTACTTTTATACTATATATATATATATTGTAGATTATCACGGCTACCAGTGCTGTCAGTACTTTGATTTTGTTCCCTAGACCTCATGAATAAGTATGGATAAAGCTAGTTGAATTGTACGTTCATTTATTTCCCTGATTAAAATCAAAACTCCAATGTTGCATTCCTGTTTGAAAAGAAGGCACTGTACACCTTTCTAGAAGCAGCTATTCGATGGCTTTTAGAAGAGAACATTAAGCGGCATTGATGGTCAGAGTTTAAGACAAATGTTTATTTTCCTGCAACATATAGGGGTTACTTTGGCACTATCCGTCATCTATTGGCACTATCTTGTTACGACATGAGTTTCTGTTGTTGATTTCAAATTTCAGTCACACTTTTCGGGGCAAGATCATGCAGCAGACTCTTGATACTTTGCATATAGTGTGTGTATTGTGTAAAGTTTGCATGGTTATAAATCACTTACTTCCTGTTTTCAAGAAAATATATACGAAGGCGACATACGAGTTGTATGCTCTTATATACCGGTATTTTAGAGTACTGGAATATGTGTTGGAAAGTCATTGTTAACATATTTCCAGTTTTTTGACGTTCTGATCTAAAAGTGTGGCTATCTCTAATGCAGTTGATAAGTATACCTCGTTTAGTCATTGTTGTAATATTTTTTGGCTTTAGTGTTTTGTTTGTTCAAATCTAATGTCGAACCGGTCTTCCAATTTTCTACCCCTAGCGTGTCTGATGAAGGTTAGTCCAGAAAAGCGCTTCACACACATTGAATGTTTTTTTGTGTTTTTTTTTATCATTTATAAAAATAATATCAATATGTCATGTATGTGGATCGGATCTTTCTGGCACATATTCCATATTCTTTCGTTTTTAATATATGCCTTCCGGGGATGGCTCCTTCTGGTTTTGACTCACCACTTGTCTTTACAGCTTTGATTTACATAAAAAAATATATGCACAGGGGTGTAACTGACTGCGAGATAGAATGGGTCAGCATCAAATCAAAAAACTACAAACCAACTCTCATCGGATGCTTCTATATGCCACAAAGAAACTCAAAACATTTGGAAGAACTCTCTAAATCACTGCAAAAAAATATCCAACAGCAAATACAATAGCATCATCCTAGGAGGGGACTTCAACTGCCCAGACATGAATTGGTCAAACCTAACCTTATTAAACACCAAACAAGATAAGAACATACAACAAACATTGATAGACATCACAACATCGCAAGGGTTGACACAAATACATGAAGGAACAACTTACTCGACCTGTTACTCACCAACAATCCATCACTAGTCAAGTCATCGTCGAACATACCAGGTATATCAGACCACGCAATCATAGTAACTGACATGGATATCAAACCACACTACCAGAAAACTCCGCCCAGGAAAATATACATCTACTCAAAAGCCAACTGGGATAACATGAAACATGAGCTAAAATCGTTATCTGATCAAATCAAAGCGGGTGACATGGACCAACTTCAAGAGACTACTGAACCAAAGTGTAGAAAGAAACATACCATCAAAATACATCAAGTCAAACAACAAGACGCCTTGGATCAACCATAAAACAAAAAAGATGCTAAAGAAACACAACACCTCTACAATAAAGCCAAGAAAACAAAAGACTGGACCAAATATAGACAGTTCCAAAAAACTTGCAGAAAACAGATGAGGAAAGCTGAATGGGACTATGTCAACACTGCCATACTTAAAGGCATGGAAAACCATAATTCAAAACCATTCTGGAAATATATCAAGGTTAAACAACAGGAAAGCATAGGAGTTTCACCACTGAAGAAAGATGGCCACCTAAAAACAGATAGTCAAGAGAATGCGGAAATACTGATCCAACAATTCCAGTCAGTAATCACCAAAGACTCCTCGAACACAATGCCAAGCACAAATCAAAAGGTTAGGAACAGCATACCAAAACTCACCATCAGAGAAAAGGGAGTAGCAGATCTACTAAAATCACTAGTAACATCCAAAGCATCAGGACCAGACAACATTGCTAACAGAGTCCTAAAGGAATGTGCCAATGAAATCGCACCAGCCCTCACAAAAATCTACCAAAAATCAATAGACACAGGAGAACTACCATCAGACTGTAGAAATGCCAATATATCATGCATATACAAGAAAGGGGATAAACATGCAGCTGAGAACTATAGACCAGTCTCACTAACATCTGTACCATGCAAACTACTTGAGCACATCATCTGTAAACACATGTTGAAACATCTAGAAAGAAATAAGGTACTAACATCATTAAACCATGGATTCAGAACAGGATTCTCCTGCGAGACACAGCTACTAGTTACCATGGACGACCTACTCAAATCACAAGAAAAGAACAAACAAGTCGACATTGCCATACAGGATTTCTCAAAAGCGTTTGACACAGTACCACATAGACAGCTCCTTCACAAACTTGACAGTTATGGTATCAGAGGACCAATCTTACAATGGCTGGAAAACTTCCTAATGCACAGGAAAATGAGAGTAGCTATCGAAGGAACATTCTCCAAAGACCTCCACGTAGATTCCGGCGTCCCGCAAGGTACTGTTCTGGGACCTATCTTAGTCTCTATCATATTAATGATCTACCAGAAGCGGTGAATTCTAAAGTCAGACTATTTGCCGATGACTGCCTGCTCTACAGAGAAATCAACAACATAAAAGACCATCATATGCTACAACAAGACCTGAAAAACCTAGAAAAATGGGCATCAGACTGGGGCATGCGTTTCAATGCTAAACAATGCTACATACTCTCAATTAAACAGAGGAAACACCATTTCTACCAACTGGACAACCACATACTTGAACAAGTTAACACCAACCCATACCTAGGACTACAAATATCAGAAGACCTAAAATGGAATACTCATATTAACAACATAGCAAAGAAAGCCAGCTCCACACTAAGATTCTTACGGCGGAACCTACAACACTGCCCTAAAGAATGCAGAAAGAACGCCTACATATCCTTAGTTAGATCCATCATGGAATACGGCGCCATAGTGTGGGACCCATATTTAAAGAAAGACATTGACCAACTGGAAAGAATACAACGACGAGGAGCGAGATTTATAACTAAAGATTATAAATCCAGGGAAGAAGGATGTATAGCCAAGATGATGGAACAACTAGAACTCCAGCCACTTGAAGAAAGACGAAAACAACAAAGACTGGTCTTCTTCTACAAGGTGGTGGAAGGGCAGGTACCAGCTATACCAGCTTCCGAATTCATTAATCTACACCAAGGAAAATACCAGATCCGCCCAACATCATACGCCAACTGTGAAACAACCAATATAATCACAAGACAATCACGCAAGAACAACAAAAGTGTAATAGTGCCACAAGCAAGATCTGAATCTTATAAACACTCGTTTTTCGTTAAAACAGCTATAGAGTGGAACAACCTAGCCAACGAAATCGTAAACTCGAATACAGTGGCAGCCTTCAAGACAACAATCCACACCTGCTGTCAGTGCGACTAATTCATGCGTCCTAGCACCCGTCGTATAAGAGACCATCAATTGGTAGCCTACGACGTACCCACAAAGATACAGATATAGAGAAGCCGAGTTGCCGTTGCTGTTCTTGTCTGCCTCTGTGATCTTGACCTTCAACAAAATGACCCCAGATTTATTATTCTTCCTCCTCTTATAAGTAGTAACAGTATACCAAAGTCTCATAACAATCGATTGAGAACATTTTGAGTTATGGTTCGGAAACAACTAATTCAAGAAATATTCTAACGTTTTTCTGTCGCTGTGACCAAGCATGACCAAGAACAGATTTACCCTAAAATCAATAGGGTTCCTCCTCTTACGATTCGCAACTTTCTGAGTTATGGTCAACCAATTGTTGACGAACGCCCGCCCAGCCGCCCGCCATCGTCATAACAATAGGTTGCAATTCGGCTAAAAAATATTGACAAAATTCAAAACTTACTCAGCTTTTCGCCGCCTGAAATAAGAAATTAAAGTATTTTTATTGATACAGCATTCACTAAATACAGTTTTTGCAATTTCCAACGCAGCAAACGAACATTATATGCACCGTTAGTTTGCTTTACTGCATGTGACAGACTGAATTGGAAATTACATGTAGCAGCACGACGGTGTGCTATACATTTGTAGCAGGCAGGAACCGATTACTCTTCCGGAGCACCTGAGTTCATTCTTGTAAAGACTTTCGCGTTGTTTATTTCCGTTCGGTTGATTTTGTGTTTTGTGTTTCTTCGCGATGTTCTTGTTCGTGTTTACCGGTTTCTGTTGTTGACTTTTTACGCTTTATTGGTGCTTCTTTCCTTCTTGCTATTGTGTGGTGGTTTTTTACAAGGTTAAGAAAAGCTGGGCATGAACGTCTTTTCTGAGCTTTTGGTACGGGGTTTAGCTGAAATAAGGACATGTTACTTGCTGAAAGGATTGCCAACGATCATTTAGTTCTTCACCGGATTGGACCTACACTGGTTTTTATAACAAATAGAAACTGCTAACCATCCAAAGTAGTTCATTTTTGATGGAACATGAAGTCATAATAAGTGATTTTTGCCGGGACACGCTTTCGGTAAGTTTTTTGGTTTGCCATCTTTATTTCGTTTGTGTTAGTCAGGGGCAGAAAATTTAAAAAAAAAAGGGATTCCAGTTACAAATGTATAGCCTGGTGAAGACGAGAAATCGTTCGAGATCAATTTTGCTAAAACTCTAAACAACAAAAGTTCTTATTGAAAGGGGTTTCAATCCCCCCCTCCAATCTTCCGGCCGGATTCGCCACTGTCATTATTCTACTTACTGACAAAAGTTGCCTCATAGTAGGGGGCTGTACAAGCCATGCAGATGTCAGGCTCACTGTCAAAATGTTCTGTAAGAAGGTAATAATCTTATATAACAATATAATCTATGGTTCGATCCTCGTCAGGGGGTGCATGAACATTTCATGGACCGATTTTCCTAACCGTTTCTTGAAACCATTTGCGCGGATGGTCTGAAGTAATGATGTCAGTCCATCGGAAGAGACGAAAAAAAGGTTGTCCCGTGTTTTGGGAGAGCAATACCCTGTGCACGTTAAATACACCTTAAGTTTGTAGAGTACGATAAGAGTAGGCTCAATGGGGGCCGTTTACAAGGTTCACACTCGCAAACTGCAAGCTGCAGAGGCATTTATAGAAGGATTAGATTGTTACCCAATCCAGGATAAATAAATGTCGTGAATATGTTAAAACTAATATAAACTAAGGAATCAAATATGAAATCGTTTTTTCTATTGATTTTAACGCCTTGAGGAAATATGACCCGGAGTTAATGGGACATTAGGAAAGGCGTATTTAAATATTCACCGGAAATTAGAAATACAAATGACAACAAAGTTCCAGACAGTAAATTTTGCTACGCCTGACGCGCGTTTCGTCTATTCAAGACTCATCAGAAGCGCTCTACCAAAAATATTGAAAATGCCAAACACTGTATGAATATGAAGAGCATAGAACAGTATAACCAAAAATACCAAACTGGGGAACCAAATTATTACTAAGATATTCAACCTATGTCTGGGGTAGAAAGAGCCTTAGGGTTTAGACAATTTTGAAATTTAGACGGATAATTTAAAGCTTTGATGTATTCTCCAACTCAAAAGTGTTGGTGCCGGAGCGGGCTAACCTCGGGGAATCTAAACTCCACCAGCAGTGCTAACCTTCACGTGTGTTCGAAATACAAATGACAACAAAGTTCCAGACAGTAAATTTTGCTACGCCTGACGCGCGTTTCGTCTATTCAAGACTCATCAGAGGCGCTCTACCAAAAATATTGAAAATGCCAAACACTGTATGAATATGAAGAGCATAGAACAGTATAACCAAAAATACCAAACTGGGGAACCAAATTATTACTAAGATATTCAACCTATGTCTGGGGTAGGAAGAGCCTTAGGGTTTAGACAATTTTGAAATTTAGACGGATAATTTAAAGATTTGATGTATTCTCCAACTTAAAAGTGTTGGTGCCGAAGCGGGCTAACCTCGGGGAATCTAAACTCCACCAGCAGTGCTAACCTTCACGTGTGTTCGAAATACAAATGACAACAAAGTTCCAGACAGTAAATTTTGCTACGCCTCTTTAACCCATAAAACTGCGGGATTTTGGTATTATTACGGATTTTTGCTCCATTATTTTATTGTTAATGAGTGCTTACTTAATTCTGTACCGAAAGCCTTAAGAACTCGTGATTTCTTGTCAACAACCGTATCCAGAAAACAATTATACAGATCATCGGGCTCCAATCTGAAAAAAAAACAAAAAAAACATCATCTATCTCCTCATCCTCGGAAACCCAGGGGTTCTTCTTTCTCCTACTCGTTCATGAATGAGTAAGCGAAAGAAGAACTCCTGGATTTCCGAGGATGCTATCTCCTCTCTTTCTGATCTGGTCTAACACTATGCATCTTCTTTGTACATCTGTCGTATCATTATATTTATTGTGCTTGCATGTATTTTGAATTGATATTTATTTGCCTTACGAGGTTTCTAGTTTAACCATAACATGCACTCATGTAGCTGATAAATATAAGTTCTCTTGAATTTTACATACCATTTTTCATCACCAAAGGAACTTACTTTAATACAATAAACGACCCTGATCGCTCAATACAAATCTCCTTCCCGATGATGTCACCGTTCTTGTCAAGAACTAATGCCTCTGATGTATTCTGACAGCTATATTCAAAGATGACTTGTCCGTCAGTATATCGTTTGTTCTCGATGAAGTTACATGGATAATGACAGAGAGAGTAGCCTATAAAGAAAGAGAATAGTTATGGTTATACATTGAATGATTGATAAATTATTATTCAGCTAAAAAGTTATTTTAAGCATTTGTGATAGAAAAAGAAAACTAAATTTGTTCGTCCACAAAAACAAAATTACAACAAAGTTACAAGTTATTGATAACTTTTATATGTATTTTTAGATTGATTGATTGTTTGATTGATTGCTGTTTGCTTACAGTCCCATCGGCGATATTTCATCCATAGTCGGGACATAAGCAAGTTCAATTAAACAAAGTCAAAAGACCGTTAAAAAACAAAAAGTATGACTAGATAAATATACAAAAACAATCATTAAATAGAGGTGATAAAACTAAATTACCAAACTTTTAGGATCAATCTTATTGATTAAGAGAGAAGACACACAGGAAAAGTAATAGGTCGCAATGGTCCTGTCTTGGTTAACACATTTCAAATAAAAATAAACACAATAAAATATGAAACAAATCTTAACGATAGCAAAAAATACACAACATAGAAAAAGCGAACCAATATAGAGAGAAAATAATTTACCAACGATTAGTTTTACATGTACCAAAAGAACTAAATCTTAGCATAGAGTTGGTATAAAAATGCAATATACTACTTCTGTTGCAGTTTAAACTATACAAATTCGACTATTGTATCTCTGATCATCTAGCTCTTATATACAAAACACGTGTCGGAGGAAATTAAATATATCACCACTTTTCCAGTGGCATTCAAAACTCTATCCCCGATTGGCCTTGTGTCCCCATTTCCTCCATTTCATCATCATTTTATGAATATTGTATCACCCACTGCACTAGCTGAAACTAACTTTTCTCTTAAAACACTACATTTAGCATGATTGTAAAGTTTAAAATGTTAAACTAATTATAGTCACTGTTGTAATTCTTTTTTTTTTTTGCTTTGCAATAAAACCAATAAAATGCAATAGTAAAACTGATGAAGATGATCAGGAAACATGGATATAACTTATAAATGTACTAACATGGATTAATTCTTAATTGTATATACATATCTTAAATTTACTTCAATATACTCACAAGTTTGAACAACAACCACAACCAAACAAATCTGAAAATAAACTGCTTTCAAAGAAACATCCATCTTCGACGAGTGTTCCTCGGAGTATGAATGTACGACAAGCTAGGTCATATATTAACACAATTTTTACGAATATTTTGACTTTTTTTACATGCTTTAAGCTTTGTTCTGCAATCTGTTGTGCATAAATTTGTTTCAGCATTTTAATGAAATTTCTTAGTGAGGTTACCAAGCGCGTATACTTGTATCTTGGTTCTAAAATCAATTGGATCGTTAGATATGTTCTTGATACCGATATATTAGTAAAATAATTGATACTGTATATATTAAGTCATATTTTATATGTTGTTTAACTTATTTGTGTTTCACAGTCCATGTTAAATAAATTTGGATACATTTGTAAAACTTCTCACATTTAGGCTCATAATTAAGTGCCCTCGTTGATTACATGAAAGATAAGTCATTTGTAAGTAACGTTAAAATAAAACTTTAAAGGGTTTTCTCTGAATTTTTCATAGGTATTGTTTTCTAAAACGCATAACTTACATGTTTTATAAATTTTGTAGAGAATGAATCGGTGTTTAACGCCCTTGTAACGCTATTATAGGATATTCAAAGGGCATGAACATGTAAAGGATGATATAATGGACATAAAATGATGATGAGAAATATGGGGAAGGGGTGGAAAACAAAGGAATAGTAAAGGAGAAGGTTCACGAACACCCTTATTTGGCCTACAATTTGGCAAAAATCTTAACTTTAATATATCACGTTATAATTCTTAGTAAGTATAGTCATGTGCTAGGTTTCTTTAATTCTGAACTTCTTTTTGACATATTATAAAAGACCAATTGAACCATAGGGGTCAAACTTGGTGAATTTAACGGAAAATCCCAAATTTCACCATATTTTGATGCTTTTTGGTTCTAAATTGGTCAAGAAAAATATGAGCGCAATCAAGGGCACCCTTCTTATTTTCAGAAAACCTTTAATATGGCCATAATTATAATCTACTTAATTATGAAGGGTGCCCTTGAGTGCGCTCTATATTTCCAAAGCACAAATGTGCATTGAAAAAAGGCAAAATCTAAAGATTTTCAATATTTTTTGTAAAATGCCGAAGATTGTGACGTCACTGCGACGTAGTTATGTCACAAATCAAACTTTCAAATGCATATGTCTTACATATATCCATATTACTATATCTACAACAAATATGACATGATTATCTAACACTTGAAATTTTAGGGCCAAATATGAAGGTTTGTGAACCTACCCCTTTAAGACCACAGGGAAAATTTAGCATATGTGGCGCACTACTTGGCGGTCCACAAAAGGATCTTTTACGTGCATGAAGCAGAGGAGCAGCGCCCACTGGCCTCGTTGAAGGCTGTTGGCGTTTGTCCATTGTGGATTTTCTAAATTACCGCTTGTTATGTGGGCTGTGTCGCATACACATATTCCACATTGCATTATGTTCTATTTAACAACTTTAAGATACAGATAAGTCATGTAAGTGTAGATAATTCTTATATAAACATTCCCCCATGCAATTATCAAATGGAATATCAAATTTTGCACAACTATACTGGGGTAAATGAAATGATCACAAATCTTGCCACACTTTCAGAATTCGTACGATGTCATTACATTTAGGATTACATATTGGTATTATTTCGAAGACCTAAAAGTCTTCATCCCCCATGATAAAAGATAGAAAATACTGAGAGGTGGAATAAATGTACGCGACAAAGCTTTGAGCAAACGGTAACGAAATTATATAACGACCACAATGAAAAACAGCCAGCAGCCTTCAACGAGACCAGTAGGCGTTGCTCGCCGTTTTGCTATTGGCCTAATGCCATGCCTACTTTGTATCAAAATTCTTAACTGGCCCCATGGCACAATCTAAGGTGGCATCATTGACATTTTACAGGTATAAGTATAATCCTGAAAAAAAGTCTCCTCACATATTAAACTTTTGTAGAAAAGTATTAAATCAGTTCTACGGAGAGAATTTGCTCAGCCAAATGCAAAAGATGATGGAAAAATCGGCAGCCATCAAGGCATAATCTTGGTATGGAATACCGAAACAAACATATTACACGTCTTCTTTAACATAAACATGTGAGTCCTCACAATTTTTTTAACTTTCGGCCCAGGCAAAGGACTATAGCATGTCTAGTGATGGGAAAATTGTGCAGCTATGTTGATTTCGATTTGAACATAATTTCAAGTTGGAATTTAAGCATATCTGAAACTGATTCATTCCCAAGAGCACAGGAAAAAATCACTTAATGAAGAATATCAACACATACATGTAGTAGAATGTATCAGGGTACCCTACGAAAAAGCGGGATCGCGGGACATGCCTAAGGTGTATCCATTCTCTTTTTATTGTGTAAAGTTCTGAAGGAATCTAAGAAGAGACTTGTGAGAAATGCTTCAGACAGTCTACACTTAAGTGAGAGGTTAATTTGGATACTCAACACCAAAAATGTATATAAATGATAATAATAAATTGGAAAATTAAAAAGGCATGTTGTATACAGTTTCTTTAAATTCCCTTATACATCTGCATGGCAAGAACTAGCTAGTGCGTGTCATAGCGCTGGCCCTAAGTGCAATATGTACACTTGAAATCAATGCACACGCATGTGCGACATAAGGATGGCCCTTTTGTCCTGCATGCAATCACTCGTATAAACATTGGCAAAGACTGGAGTGTGTCATAGAGCACATTATCCCTTGGTGCCATCCGCTGATATATTACCTATATGCACAAGTGTATCTGCATGTCACACAAGAATGGCCATTCCAGTCTTGTAGCTACATATAAATCACAGTTTCGAATAATTAGCCTGTCATCTATTCTAATGGATGCTAATGAGGCGTTGAATAAGTATACGTGAAAAAAGAAGAAGCGGCAATTAAAAAATAATCCACAATGGAAGACAACCAACAGCCTTCAATGTAACTAAGGGTCACTGCTCGCTGTCTTGTATTGGCCAAAGACTAAAAATTTGATACAAAAGATTCAATTCCAATCCAAAAATTATCAACAAAAGACCAATTTGTGGACAATGAACAAATGATTACAGAGGACAGGGGCAACAAATAAAAGAAGGTTTGCCTGACTAAGGACATTAATAAGTTGTGTTGGGTGCATAATTATACAGTGTCTTTAAGTGAGTCCAACTTTTACACTTTTCTTCTTCCGGGTGACGAATAGCCTGACCCACAGCAGTGCTAAGCTTGTCGCCGGGTAAAAGTCAACTAGAGAGCGCTCAGACACATGACATAGGGTCAGCCACACTAAGCGACTTGGATGACATCATGTGTTCCCCAGACGATTGAAATGAATAGCCCTGTGCCTAAAGAAAACACTGGTCTCTGACACTTTGTCCAGTATGTTGGACTTCATGATGGAAATCTACCCCCCCCCCCCCTCATTTTTTTCTCTTAAGGTAGATGGGGTGTCTATCACTGAGCATCTTTTTTGAACATCTATCATATAACTTTAAAATTCAAAATGTGTGTTATTCTATTTAAAGGAGACTGGAACACGATTTTTCACTTTTTCATATTATGATAAAAATCTGTCATAAAATGCTATTAAATATGAAATATGTCCTTGTTTTGTTGATATACACCTTTAAACACCACTTTTTAGGCATTTGTTTATGACCTCTGTAATATGCAAAAAATAATCGGCGATTGAGCCCAAAACGAGGCTTGACGTCACACGGGCCACTGGTCCATCATTGCATATTAAAAGTCAATGAAAAAAAACAGGAGAGTTGTTAAAATTAAATTGACAGTTCTTTAAAATGCATTTTTATTAATATATTTGACTGCAGTTACCAACAGAAATATAGGATCGGAAATATTTTTTAAATAATTTTCATGAATTAGATTTTTTTTTTAGAGCAGTCAGTCTGTAAAGCTTATTAGTCGTCGCAGCAGAAATAAAGTTTGCTCTGTGCATTTTTACATTATACTACGACTCATTGGCGGATACAGGGGGTTCGGAACCCCCCTTTCCTCCGAATTCTTTTTTTTTTAATTTTCGTGTAGTTTAGCAATATAGGTCTGGAGCCAGTATGCAAAATCCCCTTTCGAAAATGTCTGAATCTGCCCCTGCAACGTTAACCGGCCGCGGACCCATTTACTCTGTGAGAAAATTGTTAACTGCTTGCTTACTTTGCGTTATTTGGCACCCAACGGGCAAAGGTCTTTTCCTACCCAGACAAAAGCCCTTTCCAGAGCTCAATGTTCAGAAAGAAAAAAAAAGACTTAATTAAGACTGATATTCTGGTTTACTCTATTTTGATTTTATCTCTGGTTTACTGTATTTTGATTTTATCTTTTATTTATATTTTTTTCATTGAAATTCAGATAAACGTAACATGCCGAAATGTGGCATAAAATAAGGGTTGTAAATTACTACATCCCGTGGCTTGTGTATTACTTTATTTCATGTTGATTGAAGCTACAGGTACTTGCAGTCGTTTAAAGGTTCAGTGATCATACTGGACTGCCGCACCGCAGGTGTCATACCTGTCAAAGTACGGTGAATTTACAACAGGTGTTATATACAATCACCCAATGTGAAGTAAGCGGTCGATGCCCACACCAGTGTAAATTTGCAATTTGCATCATAGATTAATTAGAGTTCGTCTAGCTCTTCAATTTTGTTTGATCCTGTATTTACCTTGAAACATATGGAAGAGGGATATCTTAGAGGTGTCGGGTTTGTCCATAAGTAGATCCGTACGTAAGAATAAATATGTACGTTGTAAGTCTTTAGCGATTCCATAGACTTGTATATTTTAATATACAGGTCTATGGCGATTCTTAGACCTGCCGGACTTCAAGTTCCTATTTTGGGACTGAGAAAATTAAAACTAAATTTAGTTTAATTATCTCAGTTTGGGACAGCGGAGGCATCAATGGACACATTCCTATTTATTTCAGTTCAAACCTAAATTGTAGCGTTCTTCTGTTCAGTGTAAAGACTTCGCAATAAATATCGGGACATAATCACACAGAAAGAATAAAACAATACATTCACTAGTATGTGTAACATTTTGACAGAAGCTAACAATATACTCTGCAAAATGGTTTAAATTTATAAGCTGCACGATAGGGTGATATTGAACGCCCCTTCACGTTTGAAACATTGAATTATTACAGTGATTCCGAAGCTTTTTCAGACCGTCAGACAAGTCCAGCAAAAACTGATTCGGTCCAGCAAAGATTTTTAGAAATTTTATATTGAAATGTTAGCACACATGCACCAAAATGTATGTTCGGTCTGGGAAAAGTAAAAATACCTTCGGAATCACTGTTATTAAACATCAGCTCAGGGATTAAATAAAACTCCCTGATCAGCTCGTATAAAACTTAAATCTCAGCTGAGATAAATAAACTAGTTTTAATTTTCTCAGATCCCAGTTGTATAAATCCTATAAAAATGTAATACCATGTAATTACCCCCCTCCCAAAAAAAAGTTTTAACAACACTCAGTGTTGATAAATGTTTTATATTGAAATTGAATTAATTTATAGGCACAATTACTTTAAATATGATGCATTTAATGAACTCCTATTGAATACATTAATTTAAAATGTGTATAAACTAATTTGCAGCATGAGCAAAATTGGTCGGAAGCTGATTTAAACCCTATATTTGAGTCGCTATTCTAAATAATTGTTAGTCGATCTTTTAAGATATTTTCAATATCCATGGCTGAATATAGAAATTCAGAAAAAAATATCATATTTACTTATTTTTCTAATTCAAAAAACGATATCATGTTGCATTAATTGCCATTAATTTCTTATGCAGTAAAACGACAACTGGCCCATATTGCGTCATCAGGTCACGTGACGCCTTTCTCATTAAAATTTTCTGGATCGGCGGAAACGATAAAATGTGATGCTAATTACTCAAATTGTGATCTTATTCAGGAGAATTGATTAGTTTTATGGTGTTTTTACTGTTTATGATTATAATAAGATCAACTATGAAAATATCAAAAATCGTGTCCAGTCTCCTTTAATTCATATTGTGCTAGGTACTAAACATTAAAATTGATAATTACAACAACAAAAAATGGATAAAATACACCTTCTTTGCAAATTCAAATATTTCCCGTACTTTTTAATGGGAGATAATTTGAATAGAAATAATAGGGAAAAACACATTTTTTCATTTTTTCAAAAATTTTGATGGTGAACTTTAATTTTTATTGATCCATACACAGGTGCTTGTGTACAGTAAACAAATAAAAAAGGTAAAGGGTATATCGGGGGATTTTTATTTTTTTTACTGTACACAAGCCTATGTGATCCATACAAAGCAAAATTTTAAGAAAAATCTATGGAGTGGATTTTTTAGGTAAAAGAAATTTGAATTTTCCCTATTGATCCTATATAAAAAGTACTATAATCATGCATTTGTCAAAGTCGTTTCTACAAAAATTCTTACGGTGAACTTTAAATTTTAATAATATAATCATTTATTTGCACAAATAAGATCAAAGGCACACATACATTATACACATACAATAATTCTGAATGGAATAAACAGTAAACATTATTATACAAATCACACTGAGTAAAATATATATTTATATATACTTATTCCACCAGACTAACAAGGCTTGTTTAGGGTATATTGGGATATGGGATATTCACACAATTTTTTCATGGGATACGGGATATTTGAGGCAAAACTTACTGGGATATGGGATATTTAAGTCCATTTTATTTACAGGGATATGGGATACTGGAAAAACACTTTTTGGGATATGGGATATTTGATGAAAAATTTACGGGGATATGGAATATTGGTACCCCCCCTAAACAAGCCCCACTAACATTCATACTTGAAAACCAAATGAAACTTTTATTTGACCCCTGTCCTTGTAGTGTTTACTGATAAAGTTTAAAAGGTTAAGTTCAGAGTTAATTACTTCTGTCTTAAAGTTTTATTACTTGTTAGATCTTTATCTTCAGACCGTGCAATGTTTAATTACTTTCACAGACGCTTATATCACTTTGTAACTTGTGGTCAGTTTGTAATAAACCATGTAGCTAGATAGTTGGTTTTCTTTAGCAGTGCCCTGAGCGCGATGCTACATTTGGCGACGAGGATGTTACTAAAAGTGACAATGTTTAAATGGATCTAGAATCCGATGACTTTTGTTTAGACATTTTGTTTAATACAAAGGAAATGGCAAAAGTGTTAGATTTACCAGCCGTACAACCATTCGATTGTAATGGGGACCAATCATCTCTTTCTCAAAGATGGACGAAGTGGAAGAAAAGTTTCGAGTATTATATGAACGCATCAGGAGTTTCAGAAAATGCACAAAAGAGAGCATTGCTTTTACATTTAGTTGGACAAGATTGCCAGGATATTTTCGAAACGTTTTCAGACACTGGAGATACATATGCCGAAGCCGTTGCAAAATTCGATGAGTATTTCTTACCGAAGAAAAATCAGGCAGTTGAGAGACATATGTTTAGAAAATGTGCCCAAGCAGAAAATGAATCAACAGACAGTTATGTTACAAGATTAAGAACTTTAGCGAAAACCTGTGACTTTGGAGCAATGACCAACGATGCTATTCGAGATCAAGTAATTGATAAATGTTCATCTGCCAAACTCAGAAAACGTCTTCTACGTGAAAAAGACCTTACACTTGAAAAGTTACAAGAAATAGCAAGAGCCAGCGAAGCAGCCGATCAACAATCTGCACAGTTTGAAGAGGGTCATGCGAACAGGATAAAAGCAAAATCGACAAAACCATCAATATTTCAGCAAAGTAAACAATCACCGAAAGCAGAATTTTCAAGGAGAAGAGATATCGAATGCTACAGATGTGGAAACAGAGGACATATCGCAAAGGAATGTAAGATAACTGAAGGAAAAAGCTGTCATAAATGCGGAAGAGAAGGACATTTTGCCAAGAAGTGTAAATCCCGTAGACAAACAACAGGTTTCGGAAAGAAGCACAAAGAAAAGGTCCGTTGTGTTGATGATGATTCATCTGAATCCGATGAATATGTGTTCGCCATAGATCGTTCGTCAGAGAAAGATTTCACTCTGAAAATAGGAAATGTTATAATTCCATTCTTAGTAGATTCGGGATGTACAAGTAATATTATAACTAGGGATATATGTGAAAAGTTGAAAAAATGTGGTTTGAAGGAATTACCGGTTGATAAGAAGCTGTATGCATATGGTGCTATAAATCCGTTAAATATTCAAAGCAAATTAAGTGCTGATATTTTATGTGAAGAGTCAATGAAAAGCATTAAAGCAGATTTCATGATTATTGATGGGAATTATACACCCTTGCTGGGTCGTAAAACTGCGAAGGAATTAGGTGTATTGAAGATAGGACCATGTGTCAATATTGTCAGTTCTAAATGTGAAATAGTTTCAAAATATGATGATTTGTTTTGTGGATTAGGTAAACTAAAGGATTACCAATTGAGGATTCATGTAGATGAAAGTGTTAAACCGATAGCACAACCGACAAGGCGATTACCGTTCAATTTAAGAAAAGCAGTCGAGGAAAAATTGCAAGAATTAGAGTCGATGGATGTAATCGAAAAAGTTGATGGGCCTACTGAGTGGGTTTCACCATTAGTTGTTGTTCCGAAAAAGAGTTCAGAAATCAGAATTTGTGTTGATATGCGTCGAGCAAATGAAAGTGTTATACGTTCACGCCATCCGATACCAACAGTGGATGAAGTTTTACAGGAATTAAATGGTGCTAAAGTATTTTCAAAATTGGATTTAAGAATGGGTTTTCATCAAATTGAGCTAGAGCCAGAATCAAGGAATATTACTACTTTTACTACTCACATTGGATTATTTCGATACAAGCGTTTAATGTTTGGAATATCATGTGCACCAGAAATGTACCAACAGTGTATTCAGTTAGCGTTAGCTGGATGTGCCGGACAACGGAATATATCCGACGATATCATTGTGTATGGATCAACGCAAAAGGAGCACGATGAAAGGTTGGCAACAGTATTAGAACGACTTCGGGAAAAGGGTCTTAAATTGAACCGAGACAAGTGTAGATTTAATATGGATGAAATGACATTTATGGGTCATGTGTTGTCTGCTAAAGGAATCAGTCCAGAAAATTCAAAGGTTGAAGCCGTAACGAATGCTAGAAATCCGGAAAACGTGTCGGAAGTTAGAAGTTTTCTAGGTCTCGTGAATTATTGTGGCCGATACATACCGAATTTTTCGACCGTATCCGCACCTCTCCGTGAACTCACGAGACGAAATCAGAAATGGACGTGGACTAGTAAGCATCAAAATTCATTCGATGAACTTAAGAGGTTACTTGCTAGTGCAAAAACTTTAGCGTATTACAACAGTGATGCAGAGACACAAGTGATTGTCGATGCGAGTCCTGTAGGACTAGGAGCGATTTTGAGCCAGAAGCAAAGTGATGGTAATTTCAGACCAGTAACTTTTGCAAGTAAGACTCTTACTCACGTTGAACAGAGATATTCACAAACAGAACGTGAAGCGTTAGCCGTAGTATGGGGATGCGAGCGTTTTCATCTATACCTGCTGGGTAAAGAATTTACTCTCGTAACAGATCACAAGCCGTTGGAGGTGATCTACTCGCCGAAATCGAAACCGCCTGCGCGTATTGAAAGATGGGCCATGCGTTTACAGCCGTATAAGTTTAAAGTGTGTTACCGACCCGGTCCGAAGAATGCAGCCGACTGTTTATCAAGACTGTCGCAATGTCGAGAAGAAATGCGAAACATTGGTGATGAATATGCGTATTTCGTGGCGGAAAATTCAGTTCCGAAGGCAATGACATTTGACTTAATACGAGAAGCCTCAAAGGAAGATATCGATATTAGACAAATTTTGAATGGTCGTATTTCGAAGTCTAATTCGTTGTTTCAGTTCCGTTCCGAACTTTCAGTAGTTGATGGTGTACTTTTAAGAGGTACAAAAATAGTTATTCCGAGTAAGTTAAGGAAGCAAACTCTTAAACTAGCACATGAAGGACACCAAGGGATCGTTAAAACAAAGTTACGTTTGCGCGAAAAGGTTTGGTGGCCTAACATGGACAAAGAAGCCGAGAATTTAGTCAGGTCGTGCCGTGCGTGTCAATTAGTCAGTCCAGTACCGAAACCAGAACCGATTAGATGTACCGAGTTACCGAAGGGACCGTGGCAGGACGTATGTGCGGATCTCATGGGACCGTTTCCGTCAGGAGAATATTTGTTTGTTGTAGTCGATTACTACTCTCGTTGGCAAGAAGTGGCAACTTTAAAATCAGTAACCACCGAGAAAATAATTCGTTCACTTGACATTATGTTTTGTCATCATGGAATTCCGATTACTCTTAAAACAGACAATGGACCGCAGTTCGCCTCAAAAGAATTTTCATCGTATTTGAGAGACAATGGTATCAAACACTGTAAATCAACACCTTATTGGCCTCAAGCTAATGGGGAAGTTGAACGTCAAAACAGAACTCTATTGAAAGCGATAAGAACAGCTCATGCCGAGAAACGTGATTGGAAAGCCGAATTGCCGAAATTTTTGTTAGCGTATCGAAGTACTCCGCATAGTACTACCGGTAAAAGCCCTGCCGAAATGTTGTACAATAGACAAATCCGTACCAGATTACCGCAAGTCAGTCAAGTTCCGTTAAACGAAGATATGGCAACGCGGAAAAGGGACTCCGAGAAAAAAGAAAAAGGAAAGAAATATGCAGACAATCGTAGAAATGCGTGTAAATCAGATGTTGAAGTTGGGGATATTGTTCTACAAAAGCAAAGCAAGTCGAATAAACTTTCTACAAACTACGAAAATGAACCGTACCGTGTAGTAAAGAAAGAAGGGACAAAACTTACTCTTAAAAACCGTGAAGGAAATGTTGCTCAGAGAAACACTTCGTTTGTTAAGAAGTTAAATGACAATGACAATGAGTTCGTTAACGACAATATAATTGACAATGATGATGAGCCGTTTAATGTACAATTAGACGAGACTAATGATACAAATATGAGTGAAGAAACACAGTGTGAAACACCTGGTATTGCTTTGTCCAGACCGAGACGAATCATCAAGATGCCAAATTATCTCAAGGACTATGACCTTAGATAAACTGTCGTTAAGGGTTTTATAGATTGTAAATAATTAGAATTAGATTAGGATCAGTTTCTATAGACAGTTTCATTAATATCAATTTTACGAAAAATCATTTTTATTTTATTGAATGACAATTTTGAAGTTTTTAAAGTTTCTGTTAAATAATTTTTATTTAGTATTGATCTAATTATAAATCCAAGGAAAGGAGGAAATGTAGTGTTTACTGATAAAGTTTAAAAGGTTAAGTTCAGAGTTAATTACTTCTGTCTTAAAGTTTTATTACTTGTTAGATCTTTATCTTCAGACCGTGCAATGTTTAATTACTTTCACAGACGCTTATATCACTTTGTAACTTGTGGTCAGTTTGTAATAAACCATGTAGCTAGATAGTTGGTTTTCTTTAGCAGTGCCCTGAGCGCGATGCTACAGTCCTCAGTTCTAAAGACTGCTTTATAAAAGAGCCTAAACATTTCACTTGCTGTGTTGTTAGCGGGTTTAAAATATTTTGTATTTTAGAATTTGTATAGTTACTCAGAAAAGTAGGCTATGAGATTTAAAGTACTAGTTACATCAGTGGCCAAAATTTAAGAAAATTCTATGGATAACTTTTTAGACACCCCATCTACCTTAACTAGATTTCTCTGAATGGATTCTAAACAAACGCAATATAAAAATAGACTATCCAGTAGCGTAGCTTGGGTTTAATATCTACCGAGGCAGCCGCTGAAGCCCCCTGGTGGGGGGTCTGGGGGGCGAAGCCCCCCTGCCGGAAAAAATATGTGATTTTACGTATGAAACCAACAGATTTTATGATGTCAATAAGTCATTTTCATAAAGCTTATAATTAAAAGAAATATTTGAATCAGATTATTTCCCTCTTTAAACATTTAATTATTTAACTGATTTTTGTTGAAGAGTAAAATTTAGGTATGAATGTGGCATACCTTGACTTAAAATCATAAATAACTTTCGATAATCGATGAACAGTATTTTTATAATCATGAAAGTTATCCGACACAGGGCCAAAACAAACTAGTTTAAATTTCATTCGTATGTGTCTGTCCTATGTTTGTCTCTGACATCATCTTTGATCATCTTTAGTTATAGTTTTGCTCTGTCCAGAAAGGAGGTATTTCGTATTTTGGATCTGGGACCACTGATTGGAAAAGGCCTAATCACATTAAGGGCGGCTGGCAGTCTTTATTGTTACCACTGATTTTATTAGCGTACACCTATTCTCCTATATCTATGTATTAACTGTCATGACTGTTGAATATGAATATATTATATCATCATATCATATTATATCTTTTTTTTGTGCAAAATTACACCCATTAGGGGCAATATATGATTGATTCTGGAGTCTTCTTTAAAAAAGTATTACTATTGTACGAACAGCTATGCATGGTACACTACCTACAAAAATTACTTTGGGGAAGTCGGAAGGACGGAAAATTAATAACTTTATGCGCGTGCTAAAGATAGCTCGGTTTCAAGTTCTGACATGAAGTATTTCTTTCCCGGATTTCTTTCATCGCTGGACTTTAAGATGGAATGTGTAGATATTAGAATTGATATTAATACTAACAACAGGAATTAGTCGTTATGTCAAAACACTGAGCTTAGCAATACAACTGTCAAAAAAATACTTTATCGAGAGACTGTACCCGCACAAACTCTGTGTGGACTCGACAACTTGCGTTGTTCTTATGGCTACCCTGCCTCCAAAAACGTAAAGGCTTTCCAGGTTCTTTGATCCTTTATTTTAATTTATACAAAGCTGTGCGGGATGCGGGCTTTCACCGTATATACATGCATCTGAGTTCTCTACATGCCGGTTTTCTATAGAGATTGCGAAAGCTACGGAACGCAATACATACATTTGTACCTAACAATATGTTGAGCCAAGACTAGTGGAATTAATAACAAACTTGACTCCAACTGTCACTGTTTTAATTTTACACCAACAACCAAGGAACATTCTGAGTAACGTTCTTTTGTTTAATTTTTAGAGTGAATCTTTCCCCCCATGTTTTTATTTTTTTACCTGTCAATTTTTCTACCGAGGCAAGTGCCTCGGTTGCCTCAGTGCAAGCTACGCTACTGCTATCTTGTCTAAAAAGCAAGAAAATCTGCATGTAGCGTTAAGTTGAAAAATAAAAATTCCGGATATTGGTTGTGTCTATATCCGGAAATCTAATAAATTACATCATCCATGTAAACTTCCGGTTAGTTGACACGACTGCAAACAGGCCGGAACAGCTTCCCGTTCCGCCATTGTTTAACATTTACCCCTTGATGTAAGAGGTAAGTCAGACTTTTTTATATCGCTGATTTTGATTTGATCTTCTATGTTTTTATTAATAAAAACCATATAGCCCTTTAGGAAACGGTCTCAGGAAAAAAGTTATATAGTTTTTGAAATAAATGGGAGAGGCATTTAAAGCAAATCAGGGTTTCAGTCACAATGTTGACATGTTTTCTTTTGTGTTCATATTGCCAAGACTTGGCAATATGAATTTTTTTGAAAATCAATGTTCTCAACATAGGATTTCGGAAATTTTTATATATAAAAACAGTATTTTAAGAATACTGTTTTATTACATATTTCTATGCTATTTATCAGAAAAACATTTTGTAAAGCAGTAATTCCACACGACTTGCACGTGCTATCTGTTCTTTTGTTATGCTAATAATCATCCATATTTGTTTATATTATTTAACAGGTGAACATCAAGGACACGTAGGAGAATGTGTAGTGTACACCATCGTACATTGCTTGAAGTAAGTAAAATATTTTGCTCCCTGTTTTCTTAACTTGTCGTTTATTACGGTCATCTTAAATATACACATGTACTAGCTAGCATGTTCATTTTCCTTTAATTTGTACAATTTAAATATATACATAATTTCATAAAAAAGGAGACATGGCTTGGCTGATATATATATATATATATTATATTATATGTGATAACCATGCACTAAAATAATTTTCAATTTGTTACTGGTATAGATTCTATACATTGAAATGAGTTATATAGGTCACCAAGCAAAGCAAGATTTGAGAAATATTTTTTAAAAAATAGTTGCAAGATATGTAGACAGACAGAAAGAAAGATATAAGTCTGTCTAGCTCTTATGCCAGCTGTTCAATAACAACAAAGTATAATAAGACCAAAACTGAGTCCACATAGGATCAAACAGCATTGTCATACCATGAAATCATACACACAACATGCATTTAGTCAGATTAAATGTAAAAGACTTGTAATGACACTATCAGCAATTTATGACACTATCAGCAATTTATGACACTATCAGCAATTTAAGTTGACACATCTTCATAGTATTCACAATATAAAATTGGTGTTTCTTTTAATTCAAATCTTGTGGTTTTTTAGGTGATGAAGACTGTGAACAGAAAGGACAGATATATATGGGACACAATAAATGTTTTTTCTGTTGCTCAAATTTTTAAGCATACATAACAAAGCTTTATTTATCCTGAAAAAATGTATAAAGATGTGTTGTTAAATATCATAACACTGATGTTTGTAGTGTTACATGACCTTGATTTGTATTGTAAATGAAGTTTCCAAGTCAACTTCTACTCAAGTATTATCCTTTTGCTATTCTCAATATGTTCAGAAAAGCTCATTAATCATTGAGAATACTATGAATATCAAACTCCCTCTGATTTCTAAATCATTTTCAAACACTTGCCACATGAAGTGAAAGTTTTCTCTCAAACGAGTATAGTTCTAAGTTGGTTTTATCAATTTGTTTGTCCTCCTTTACTAAATATAAGATAATGAGCCGATGTGGAATGTAGTGTAAGCGACATTACTTACACCATTAACAACAATTTAAAAAATCTACAGACCAACTAATTTGAACAGCGGTCGCTGCTCACTTTTTTTGCAATTTGTCCTGGATTGAAAATAAACTACATATGGTTGCAATAAGCAAGAAAAGCTTCTTTTTTACGGTTAAACATAGTTATTTATTCTGGGCTGGGAAAAAAAGTTTTGTGCTTATGTGAAACCATCTCCAGTATCAGATGCAGTCTGCAAGTGTAACCCGAATAATACAGTCGTTATATTTCACTCCTTGTAGTCGCTACATTAACCTGCTCCGCCAAAGTACACAAAGACCGAAAGGGCTTGAATTATTCGAGTAAAGACATGTGTTGCCTTTGTATCAGCCTCCATCGAGCTTTCCCTTATCGAAATCTACAGAGAGTGGACTCCCATGAGATGTAGAATAAGTGTACGCGGCACAACAAACATGAACCAACGGCAATTAACAAAGGAATATCAACATGACCAGAGGTCCTCGCCGTCTTGCGTTGATCCAACACTAAAACAGCAGTGCACAAGTTCCAATACTAATCCCCAAAATCCCTTCTGGATTTATAACAAAGATATCAGTGACCAACAAAAGTTTTGACAAAGATTCCTGGATTAGATCAGGCACATATAAAGTGTGGCGGGGAGGAAACAAGTTTATCGGTGCCCAACCTCCCTATATCCATAATCATACAATGCACAAAATTACACACTAAAATCAAATCGATGCAATTCAGCGAGAAAGAACCTCAGACACTATATGAAAACAAATCGACACAGAGGACCTTGCTTGAGGTAAGAAGTAAGCACTTATAGAGGTGCCTTTAACGTATATCATGGTACATGGGTAGTCTGACTAAAGATCAGCCCCTACTATTTTTTTTTTCGTTCAGAAAAAATAGGCTTATCTATTCAGACTGGGTACATGGGGTATTGCTTTTACACATACACGAAACGGCCTTTTTTGTCCCAGATGAAGTATTAGAATGGTTTCTTGAGACCATCCTCGCAAATGGTGTCAAGAGGTTGGTCCATGAAAATAAAATCGTAACAGATTTTCAGCTAGTACTAGTCGAAATCATTTGATATGCAACTTCAAGTATTGGTTTCGTATGGTGGGAAGCGTTTTCAGGTTTGTCGCTTTTTCTACTTTCCCAATTTAATTTTATATATAAGCATGATAAGTCAACTTCGAATTTTTGCCGGTCAAAAGCACCTAATAGTTTTAAAATGGGGTATGGTGAAATTAAGAATGAAAAGGCAGTGTGCCAAAAATCAGGAAATAAAACACAGCGGCACTGTACTTCGATATGGCGTTATCTCCTATTCTGTTTGATCTACTGAGGCTTAATTGTATGTATTTGACCGACCCTTTAACTTTGAGGCCTTGTTTTTTTTGTGTTTTTTTTTTTTTACTGAGCAGAAAATATTTTGGACTGAGCACTTTCACCACGGAGCGGAAAAGTCTAAAGGCGTCATCGCAATTTTTGAAAAAAAATGTATTAACCGGTTATTTTGCATGGCAGAAATCATGCCATGAAATTTTCTTATTCGGAAAAAAAGCTCTCGAGAGCTTGTGTTTATTCAGAGATGTCCAAAACAAGGGATATCATGAGCAACTTCCAATTTAATACAAACTAACAGTTTTATTTAATCCCTGGTTTATTGTTATTTACAAATCCGAATTCAAATAAATCTTTCTTATCAAATACAAATACAAATATTTATTAGCACAAACTCATAGATCAGTACATGGTTAAGGCACAAAGTAATAAATGAAACATACAAATGTAATATAAATTTTTACGTTATAAACTATAGTTATAATTATATAGTGATATAATATAACAAACAATACAGCCAATTGCAATAAGTTTTGTCAGTATGACATATATATATCATTTTCTTAGTTCAAAGCATTCTAAAATAAATGCAGATGTAAGTTTTAAACCAATTTCAGATTTGGTATTTAATAAGGAGCTCAGCAGAGAATTGTTATTTGTTGAGATATTTAAATTTGGGATATAACTTTTAATTTTATTGAAAAATGTATCTCTTAACTGTTTGTAGTGTTTGCAATGCAAAAGGAAGTGTTCTTCATTTTCAACTTCTTCTGCATTGCAAAATGTACATTTTCTTTCTATTATTTTTAGTTTTAGGTATCTTCCCTTCTCAATCATTAAGTTATGAGCGCTGACACGTATTTTGGAAAGAGCAGCCCTATCCTTAACTTTTTTTAAGATATCTAAATAATGGGGTCTGCATCCTTTTTTAAAACTTATCTTATCTTCATCTTCATCTTCCAGGTAAGGAGCCGGATTCGTTTCCGAATGTGGATGGCTCCGCGAAAACTTTGGACGCGTGTCGGGCAACACAGTCGTTTTCTAACGCTATGTACAATTAAAATAAACGGAATTTTACAATTAAAATCATTTTCACTATGGGAGCTGTGTTAGTTGGCAACAGAGCATGCCTTAAGGGCAGCTCTGAATCCCTCCATGGTTTTTGCGGATGTTGCTGGTGTTGGTAGCCGGTTCCAGTCCCTGATGGTCTTTGGGAAGAACGATTGTCCATAGATTTCGCAATTTGTTCTCTCTTGGAAATATTTATCAGCCCCTCTTGTTCTTCTATCGTTTGGTCTTAGATACTGTTCCTTGTCGATGTCTATCAGTTCATTTTTGATCTTGTACAGCATGTTAAGTCTGGCATTTTTCCTTCTTGTTTCTAGGCTTTCCCATTTAAGTTCGTTTATCATCTGGGTGACGCAACCAGGAGTTCTGTCGGTGTAATTATTGTTGACGAATCTTGCTGCTCTTTTCTGTATTTGTTCTATGGATTTTATTTGGGTCTGGTTTGTTGGATCCCAAATCGAGCATGCATATTCTACTGTTGGTCTAACCATAGATGTGTAAGCTGCAGATTTGACGTTTTTGGAGCAGTCTTTGAGGTTGCGGCGTATAAATCCCAATGTCTTATTCCCCTTTCCAGTGATGTTGTTGATGTGTGTGTCCCAAGTTAAGTTGTTGTTGATTGTTACTCCCAGGTATTTGCTAGCCTCGACATTGTCCAGAGTATATCCATGTAGCTTGTATGATGTTTGGATTATCTTTTTGTTCTTCGGTTTAACTCTTATGACTATGCACTTCTTTTCGTTGAAACTCATTTGCCATTTGTTTTCCCAGGTCTCCAAGGCAGTGAGGTCTTTCTGTAAGAGGTCGCTATCTGCTTGATTGTTAATTGTCCGGAAAAGTAGGCTGTCATCAGCGAATAGTTTAGTCACAGACGATGTAGCGGTCTCTGGCATATCGTTGATATATGTTAAAAATAGTAGGGGTCCCAATACGGTGCCTTGGGGAACCCCTGATAAGACTGCCGCTTCTGATGATGTTGTACCTTCTAATATTACTTGTTGTTTCCTATTGTTGTTCCTGTTGTTATCTTATCATGCCTGGCAGTCTGTTTTTCTTTAACTCGATAGCCATATATGTTATTTCATCACAATATAACAGATTGTTATGTTTAGGAAAAGTCAACCCCCCCCCCACATTTTCAAGTGAAATGCATGGTCGGTCACGTAATTAATTGGTGGTTTATCGTTGTCGAGGAGCACGGACAAGGTTTCGTGGCGGGAATTTATCAATGCAATGTATAAAGAACGCCCCTATATTTACTCGATTCATTTAAATTTCAATTGAAACTTAGAATAAAAAATGAATTATTCATTACAAATGTGAATAATTCATGAGGTTGTGTAAATATAAAATTTATTTTTAGTTCGATTGAGTTTGCGCACTCTGTCTAATCTTGATCTTGCTGATGTTTTATCCGCCATTTTCTTACACATTTCTGAAGCGACCTAGGCTCCCCTATCTATGATCTCCCCTGCTGCAAACAAGAAAAAATAAACAAATTAAGAATGTTGAAGGCAATAATTCTAATTGGTGGTCCAATTAAAGGTACGCATTGGTAAAATAAAAGGTTTAAGGGTTTATATTTACTTGATTGAATATGTTATGGCATCAGTCATCCTTCTCAATTGTGCTAAACCGAAAAAAAAAGAATATTTCAGCAAATAATTTAATTTAGACACAGACACTTGCTTCTTTCAATAATGGGGGGGGGGGGGGGGGTTGGTCGATTACAAATTAGATAAATTGATGGAATCAAGTGCCTGTGAAATTAGATCCAACAGCACCTACTTCCATAGATACAATATCACATTTATTTTTCCATCGGATGAATATTCATTTCTTCTCCCGGGTAAGAGTCGTGCTCAGGCTTGAGTGTAATTGACTTTGGGTTAGACAGACAAAAGCCATAGTAAAATACAAATGGAGTATTTACACTTAAAAACAAGATAAAAATAATAGTAGGCTGTCTGTCTATCCAAGGTAAGCTGGGGTCCAGGGATAGTGCTCAACCTGGACCTGAAGTCCTCTACTGTACCGGACTCCACGAATCCTAGTCACTTCGGTACCTGGTCACCTCGGTACCGATTAAATAAGACACTTCGGTACTCGGTACTAGTCACTTCGGTACTCGGTACTAGTCATTTCGGTACTTGAAAAATAAAATTTTTATTTCACTATTTTTTTTATAAATAAATGATATTTTCAGTCATAAAATTCAATATTATAAGTTTGATTACTAAGTGGAAGTTGGTTGTCGGCTTCATCACTTTGATAATTGTAATTATTTTTGATGAGCTTGCAAGCCTTCAACTTAGTTGAGAAATTGTTCCCAAGCTAGAAAGAGTATAAAGATGGGGGGGGGGGCTCCAAATCAAGATTCATTCTTCACAATGAACGACCACCCGTGTATTCAGTGTGCCATCCACGTACGACCTAGACAGGAGGCTTTATCTAAAATTTTGATCTATATTTTATGATTCATTACAAATTAAAATATAAGGTATTAACTTTATAATTCTTTCATATACGGTGGCATTGTTTTGTTATTGTTTCTTTGTATATTGTTTGTTGACATAGATGTATAATAAAGATGTATAAAAATAAAATAGGTTACTTTCCTTTATTCAGAAACAATCAATCAATTTCTGATTAGATCAAGTCCTTCAATCCAATTATGCAATTAATTACTCCCATTAAACACTTTTAATTTTATTACTCAATTAGAAGCCATATGATAGGGGTCACAATTAGCAGATCACAATTAGCAAAGCCATACAACCATTTAATCCAATTACAATCATAAAATGTTATCTGTTAAAAACAGATTTATGACATTTGAAACTTATTCAAATTATGTAGAAAGAAAATGGGTTTCAGAAAATGCCCCCATAAAAGAGGATAAATGTACCCAAAATGAACTCATTTTACGATGACAAAAAGAGATCTTCATGACTGTGAATAGTAAAAAAGTGATATCCACCAATTAAATTATATTCATTTAGTTACCAAAATTGAAAAAAAAGATAAACGACCAATCATTAAAAAAAAATATTTACATGAACAGATCCAGAAAATCTAGTTGAAAAACTAATTCTAGCTAACATAAATATCCACTTCCATCATAGTCATACATAATCATACTTCTTTGTGTATGTCGCTAGTTTTCAATTTACCATTCATTACCCTTAAAATACCAATAAAAATCGTAAATTTAACACTTATTATTATTAAATTACTATCCAATGTTGCAATATTCATTTTTTTTTTGGTCGGTACCGAAGTGTCCAATACCTAGTACCGAACTGTCCAGTACCGAGTACCGAAATGTCTAAGCCAGTACCGAAGTGTCTAGGTACCGAGGTGACCAGGTACCGAAGTGTCCTGATACCGACTCCACTACTGCTTGTGGGAACTTGCTCGGGTTGTTCTAGGGAAGAAAGAATGGTACAAATGTAGTAAACATCCCGCTGGGCTCTGGTTTGCCATTTAGAACTATATGTACATGTATCAGCACTTTTTTCCTTACCTATTTCCCAGTACATTTGTACATGTAATTGCACATCAAAAACTGCATTGAATATTAGAAAAAATAAACAAATTGTACCTACATAATATGGAGTATGCTAGCCTAAAATTAAATGTTGTCAATTGCTCTTACTGAAATAAAATAAAAATTTGAATAATGCCATTGATTATAATGCCCTTTCTTCCATTTAAGTCTAAGATTATCAATATGAGGCAGGTAAACCTGTTACACTCCCGAGGTTTCAATTAATTTAATTTTTTTTGGTTCGAAAATAAAAACAAACCAGCTTTTCTTGTTGGTTACATGAGCGTTTAATGACGTCTAAAATTGTCAAAGATAAAAACGTTAAAAAGACGCCGAAAGTTCGGGAAATCAAGCGCGTGCTATACCGGATGTTGAAGGAAAATTCAGCTCATAGTACAACTAAAATATTGAAATTTCTACCATTATCGCTCTATTCGGGAGTGTATAATCACCCCCTCCCCCTGGAAATTATGGCATTTGCATTTTTTTTTACCTTATATACAAATTTGAAATTAATTTGTGCAAATATGGTCCAAATATTTAGGGGCAACATTCTGCAGGGATGAATTAACTTCTTCATGATATCATTTCCCTGTCAGAGAATCTCAAGCTATACAACCAAAATGTCAACATTCATTCACTCAGGTTTTGAAGATTTTCTGTCTGTATTTAATTCTCCGTATTCGCATCAGGAGATTGATTTAAAAACCTGGCGGAAATAACGGCATGAAGGTTTGAGATATCCTGCAGGATTGAATACTTAACTTTCAAGGATTTATCTCAGGCACTGGGCAATTAAGCAAGGACCCTTCACTTTCCTTTTTAAATTTGTTGTATTGTAATAGCTAAATCAGTGCAAGATTGGAAATGGGTGCTTAATTTATGAGAGGATATGGAGTAAATGAACATGAGACCACAACACATATGCCAACTCCGGCTCAAAAGTATTTTTATTGGCCAGGGGAAAGTGGGCTAGTGCTTATTTCGCAGACTGTGTACAGTAGAGAAAAACTGGAGATTCTCAAAAACCTAGTTTAGTTTGACACAATTATGTAAATTAGTTAGTTCCAGTTCTGTTTCTTGTATTTAATAAATTACGTTAAAAGATCTAAACATGCTAAATATCTCATGTATCTGTTTCTATTATTCCAGGGACAAGATTTAGGCCATTATCACTTGAGTTGCCCAAACCATTATTCCCAGTAGCAGGTTTTCCAGTTATATATCATCACATTGAAGCATGTAGTAAGGTAAACATTGAATATGATGTATATAGTCAAATTTAGGCCAAATAGAAAACACAAAATATGTGTATTTCTGATTTTCCTACTGTGCTTCATGACTCAGAAGAAATGAAACTGGAAAAGAAAACACTGGTCATATATGTAAAATGTCCATTATAAACGAGAGGTGAACAAGGTAGGATAAAAACAAGAATTTGAAAAGCGTGCATAGAAAGATTAATAATTAAGAAAAGAAGGATAACTCTAGATGCCCAAACAAAGTTAAAACAATATCACATGAAAATTGAAATAAAGCTGTCATACTTATGAAAGATATAATTAAGCTTATTTTTTTAACAACAAGTGAAATATAAAGCTAGAAGCATTTAATGCAATGGAAATTATGGTGTCAACAGTTTTGTAAAGTCTGTAAACATAGCCTTCCTTGTCTTTGGCAAAAAATAATAGTGGAAGTTGTCATTTCCCAGCAAATCATTACACACAAAACAGATATAGATGCAAACAGAAAAAACTGAAAGTGACTGGTGAATTTTAAGCATTATATAGTCCAACATCTGTAACTTGAAAAAAAGTAATCCAAATGCTATTCTATGTAATTTTTGCTCTATAAATCCTAAATTTCTAAAAGTATATATTTAAACAAGGAATTTAAATGTTCTTTACTTTTACCCTTTTCCTTTGGATATAAGACAAAAGCTTAAATTAACACGTGTAGATTTTTCGTTTTACGCAATAAAATATCTGACAAATGTTCCTCCACCCTTAATCTTTCAGCTGTGGTGATCCCTGATTATGGGAAATACTTTAAAAACTTTATAGAGTTTTGTTTATATACATTTCAGGTACCAGAAATACGAGAAGTGATTTTGATTGGTTTCTTCCAGCCAAACGATGCTCTCACTAGGTTTATCAACTCAGCTCAAATGGAGTTTAGAATTCAAATCAGGTAAGAGAAGCAAATATCATATAGCGGGTTATTTTCATGGTGGTTTTATTTTCGCGGGTTGAGGGGAATCACGAAAATATCCATCTAAAAGGAATCATAATATACATGTACAAATGCTTTCACAAACCTGGAAAATAAATCCTATAAATTTTTCACATACATGTACCTTATGACACGAAAATTGCAAAAATAACCCGCTTTACGGTATAAAGTTCCAATAGGTCATTTAATTTGAATTTTTATAAGAAGTAGAGGTGTACCAATAGGGCATTCTAATGTCAAAAGTTTGAAAGGACAAAGATAAAACCAGTAAACAGGACCTTAAATGGATGAAGAAATAGACAACATAAAACCAACAATATCAACTGAATAGACATTTAATCAGATATATATACTGAAGAAAACAACAATACAATACATGAAATATGAAGAAACATGCATCACGCATATAATGAAACACACATTATGCCCTTGAAATGTTGAAGGTAGTTTTAATTGTATCATCATGAACTTAAAACACATAGAAGATAATGAGTTTAGGAATAAGTGTACACGAAACAACTTATAATATTAACGACAATTTAAAAAATGCTACACAATGTAAATGAAGCACAGCAAGCAGCCTTCAATGTGACCTGAGAATGGCCAATGCTTGCTGTTTAATAAGCAATTGGCCCTAGATTATAAATACAATGGGTATGATTCAAAACCAATCCCAAATTGTCAAAGACAGACCCACCATTTCGTTTGAAATGCCTGTACCAAGTCAGGACCATTGCGATCCAACAATTCTCCGGTATGACCGATTCGTTTTTGTCATTTTCTCTGACTATGAGATTGATCATTAAAGTTCGGTAGTTTTGTTATTACCTTTATTGACAAAGAACAAATATCGTATAAGTTGTTTTTTCCGCGGGTATCTAATTTTTTCGCTTTTTCACAGTTCTTGGCAACTTGCAGAAATATAAACCCACGAAAATTAAATTAGGTAAATAGTATATTGCAAGGAATATACTCGCATTTAAGTAATCGCTAAAATTGAATTCTGCATATTTAGCTCCTGCAAAAAAAAAACGTATACGGTAGCATAAAACCTACAATTAAAATATGCTTCAGTGTATAAACAAAGCAATACCATCTTTACTGCCATGATTTTGTGGTTTATTATAATTAAAAAGAAGACATGTTGTGTAAACTGACTTCTTATCTTTTGGACATCTTTTTATTGTTTTGCTTTTAGATATCTTCAAGAATACACAGCACTAGGGACGGCAGGTGGTCTCTACCATTTCCGAGACCAGATTTTAGCAGGACAACCAGAACACTTTTTTGTGATGAACTCTGACGTTTGTGGAGATTTTCCCCTTGATGAAATGTTAACAGCACATAAAAATACAGGAAAGGGGATTTACTGTACAATATTAGGAATTGAGGTTTGTTAAATGTGGTGTCATAAACATTTATATAACATTTTTCATGTTGCCTTCAACTTGGTGCAAAAGACACTTTGGAATATAGGAATGGGTTGTCCTGCAGTGTTACAGGAATGTCTGTCACAATTTTCTGGGCATATACATGTCAAGTCTCTTGAAATATGGGATGTAGCTTTGTCCTTAAGTACTCTATTGTGTAACACGATTTTATGTCCATAACTCATCTTTTTTTCTTCAGTTTAACCAATATTTAAAAGAAGCTGGTGACATAATGTGGTTTCATTGTTTTTCCAGGGTTATCAATTTATGTGGGTTTTTTTTTGTGGGTGGCCTTGACCCACGATATTTGATAACCAACGAAAAGGAAATTTAACATTGATCTGTATGCTGGAGACATAAAAAAACCACAAAATTCACAATTAACGAACTGATCCTTTTTCATTAAACCACAAAAATTGGTACTCATGAAAATAAATAAATAGCCAGTACTTCTTTGACAGAAGACTGTCATTCTAGTTGATTGAAATTGAAACCGCTCCTAAAACTACATTGTATTAACAAATACATCCCCGAAACATCTTACTTATTGATAAAAACAGCAAGCATTAGCTTTTTAACAGTCATTCATGGCTAAGAAAGGCAATTATGAAATATAAGGTGGGTGGGGGTTAAAATGGCTTATGCATATATGGGCCCAACTTGAAATTAACCTTATATTTTTTATATTACAGGCTACGAGACAACAGTCTCTGAATTATGGATGTATTGTGGAAAACAAAGAAACGCATGAGGTATTATACCTGTAGGATTAAGGGAGTATACAACAAGATTATATTTACTCATTTACTGTTTTATGCCTCATCTTCAAAAGTAGGGTGTGTGTTTGGGTCCATTTGTCTGTTTGTTAATCCATCCGATTGTTGCAAGATGGCAGCTCACACGAAATGTGACGGTCGGCAGGACCAGTCCAGTGAATAATTTACAAATTAGCATTCAGTCCAGTGAATTTGGTCAAATTTACAATTAAAATGTTTAGTGGTCCTGCAGGCCTTTGTTATTGGTCAGGCAAGAATTTTCAACTTTCACCAAAACTGAGATGGGGCATTATGTCTTATGGACATATTCTTGTTAAATGCCGATTCAAATTATTACTTAACTATTTGTTATTTTAAAGGTAAAAAGTTATTTCCAAATTTAAAGAGAAAGTTCACCACGGTCCATTTTTTACATGGTTTCAAATTAACCATACAAATAATGTTTTTTGAATAAAGGTAACAACAAAATATAACATGCAGTTTGTTTTTTTCTTTCAAATAATCTTAATGCAAAACAAAAATATTTGGAAATATTTATCTAATTTTAAGGTTTTACATTATGTAGAGAAACCAGAAATATACATCAGTACAACCATGAATGTAGCATGAATAGAGGTGTTCATCTGTTTTATTTACAGAGGGATTTTCCCTTTCTATTTTTAGGTTTTACATTATGTAGAAAAACCAGAAACATACATCAGTACAACAATAAATGGAGGTGTTCATCTGTTCTATTTATAGAGGGCTTTTCCTTTTCTATTTTTAGGTTTTACATTGTGTAGAAAAACCAGAAACATACATCAGTATGACCATAAATGGAGGTGTTCATCTGTTCTATTTATAGAGGGATTTTCCCTTTTTAGCTCACCTGGACCGATGGTCCATGTGAGCTATTACCATCACTTGGCGTCCGTCGTCGTCGTCGTCGTCTGTCGTCGTCGTCTGTCGTCGTCGTCTGTCGTCGTCGTCGTCTGTCGTCGTCGTCTGTCGTCGTCGTCTGTTAACAAATTTTCAAAAATCTTCTCCTCTGAAACTACCAAACAGAATTTAATGAAACTTGGTATAAATGATCCTTAGGGTGTCCTGCACCAAACTTGTGTTTTGATTTTTGATCCGATAAAAAACATGGCTGCCGTTACTAAAAATAGACTAGGGGGGTCAGACTACGGTTTTTGGCTTATAAATCAAAAAGTATAAGAGATAGAGGAAATCTGAGGCCACGCTACTGATTCAGCATCAAAAGCTCTACAAAAGTCTCCATTTGGTCAAAGTTGTCAGATGACCCCTTATAGGGGTTACGGCCCCTTAAAGGTGAAAAATAGCATTTTTTCATGTTTTTGGCCTACAGAATGAAAACTATTGCAGATAGAGATTAGCTGTTGCTTGCTTAAATGTTCAGCTCATTTAACTCTACAAAAGTCTCTATATGGTCGAAGTTGTCAGATGACCCCTTATAGGGGTTATGGCCCCTTAAAGGTGAAAAATAGCCATTTTTCATGTTATTGGCCTACAGAATGAAAACTATTGCAGATAGAGATTAGCTGTTGCTTGCTTAAATGTTTAGCTCATTTAGCTGCACGAAAGTCTCCATCGGGTTGAAGTTGTCAGACAACCCCTTATAGGGGTTGCGGCCCCTGAAAAATAGCGTTTTTTCATGTTTTTGTCCTACAGAATGAAAACTATTGCACATAGAGATTAGCTGTTGCTTGCTTAAATGTTCAGCTCATTTAACTCTACAAAAGTCTCTATATGGTCGAAGTTGTCAGATGACCCCTTATAGGGGTTATGGCCCCTTAAAGGTGAAAAATAGCCATTTTTCATGTTATTGGCCTACAGAATGAAAACTATTGCAGATAGAGATTAGCTGTTGCTTGCTTAAATGTTTAGCTCATTTAGCTTTACGAAAGTCTCCATAGGGTCGAAGTTGTCAGACAACCCCTTATAGGGGTTGTGGCCCCTGAAAAATAGCGTTTTTTCATGTTTTTGTCCTACAGAATGAAAACTATTGCACATAGAGATTAGCTGTTGCTTGCTTAAAGGTTCAGCTCATTTAGCTCTACAAAATTCTCCATAGGGTCGAAGTTGTCAGATGATTCCTTACAGGGGTTACGGCCCCTGAAAAAAGCGATTTTTTTTTTATGTTTTTGGCCTACAGAATGAAAACTATTGCAGATAGAGATTAGCTGTTGCTTGCTTAAATGTTTAGCTCATTTAGCTTTACGAAAGTCTCCATAGGGTCGAAGTTGTCAGACAACCTCTTATAGGGGTTACGGCCCCTGAAAAATAGCGTTTTTTCATGTTTTTGTCCTACAGAATGAAAACTATTGCACATAGAGATTAGCTGTTGCTTGCTTAAATGTTCAGCTCATTTAGCTCTACAAAATTCTCCATAGGGTCGAAGTTGTCAGATGACCCCTTATAGGGGTTACGGCCTGTGAAAAATAGCGATTTTTCATGTTTTTGTCCTACAGAATGAAAACTATTGCAGATAGAGATTAGCTGTTGCCTGCTTAAATGTTCAGCTCATTTAGCTCTACAAAATTCTCCATAGGGTCGAAGTTGTCAGATGACCTCTTATAGGGGTTACGGCCCCTGAAAAATAGCGATTTTTCATGTTTTTGGCCTACAGAATGAAAACTATTGCAGATAGAGATTAGCTGTAGCTTGCTTTAATGTTCAGCTCAATTAGTTCTACAAAATTCTCCATAGGGTTGAAGTTGTCAGATGACCCCTTATAGGGGTTACGGCCTCTGAAAAATAAAGATTTTTCATGTTTTTGGCCTACAGAATGAAAACTATTGCAGATAGAGATTAGCTGTTGCTTGCTTAAAGGTTCAGCTCATTTAGCTCTACAAAATTCTCCATAGGGTCGAAGTTGTCAGATGATTCCTTACAGGGGTTACGGCCCTTGAAAAAAGCGATTTTTTTTATGTTTTTGGCCTACAGAATGAAAACTATTGCAGATAGAGATTAGCTGTTGCTTGCTTAAATGTTCAGCTCATTTAGCTCTACAAAAGTCTCCATAGGGTCGAAGTTGTCAGATGACTCCTTATAGGGGTTATGGCCCCTTATAGGTGAAAAATGGTGTTTTTGGCCTATAGAATGAAAACTATTGCAGGTAGAGAAAAGCTGTTGCTTACTTTAATGTTCATTTATCTCTACAAAAGTATAGGGTAAACATCAAGACCAGGTGAGCGATTCAGGCTCCTGGGAGCCTCTTGTTATTTTTAGGTTTTACATTATGTAGAAAAACCAGAAACATACATCAGTACAACAATAAATGGAGGTGTTTACCTGTTTTCACCTGAGATTTTCCAGCCATTGGAGGAAATCTTCAAAGCAAACCTGGAAAGCAAATACAGGTATGGTTATATGGTTAAAAATTGTGAAAAGTAGTTTCACTTGTATAAACTACCAAGACAGGGTAGATCCAGAGAAAGTGTCGAGGGTTTACAAAATGTAAATACATCACCTTTCTTGGGGAAAAGTTTGTTATTTTGGGGCAGGTTTTGAACCTTAAAAACCTTGTTTTCAAAATGTCTGGATCTGCACTTGCAAGGGGATTTTTTTCATATTCTTATCCTTCTATTCTTCTAAATTCTTTGGATTGTTTTAGATTTTCAAGATCTTTTATCATTTAAAACAACGAAACTCTGATTAGTCAATCCAATGCCTTTGATTTTTTCATAGAAATTAGCAGAAAATATGCCAAGATGTTAGATTAATTTTTTGAGACTGGTTTTAACATCTTTTGGTAAAGCAGCCAAAAGAAACATTTTAAGAATAGTGAGAAAACAGAATTATTTGTTCTCAATTTCATGAATTTGTTGGTATAAAATTATTGTTACAGATTTGTTCAACTTCATTTAGTCTTGCAGCTTTTTGGGCCTCACATTGAGGACGCGGAGGCCCTATACTTTTCACTTTATAAACCATCAACAATTTTTTGTGAACACTAAAACTCCGAAACTTTAAGGGACTTTGCCAGTATTCTGGTCTAGTTATGATTTTACTTTTGTGTTTATTAACATGATTAAGATAATAATTTTTGGGTAGTGCATTTACTCAGTTTACCACTGAAAAAAAGAGAAACTTCAAGTTAAGCAATTTTATACAAAGTCGGCAAAGAAAATGTCTTTTATGTAAAGCTAAAGACTTACTCTCAATGCTATAAGGGCTGTTCCAGCAAAACATACATGGGACGGGGGGGAGGCACTTCTTTGAAAGGGGAGCCACCCATAGAATTTAATTTTCAAATTCACAATATTTTCATTGAGTTTACACAAACTTTTAAAGCCCACCCATAGCGGCAATTTAAATTTGCCTTCCCCCTGTCCCATGTATGTTTTGCTGGAACAGCCCTAATAAATATTTTACCTTATTTTGATTTCAGTTAATCAGTTATGGTTTTGTTTAAACTTTTATTCTTCTTTCTTTTAAGTTCAGGGATAAACAGTGATTTTCGGTAAAGAGAATGTTATAGCATGAAATAATTGTTATTGTGTTATCTCCCCTTTGTTTACATGGGCTGTGTAATGAATAGCTTATCATTAGTTTGTAAGATACAGGTAGATCCATAAATGTAAAACTTGGAAAGGGTAATTGTTAGAAGTACAAGTTTGTGTTGTATTTGTTGGTCATTCAAACCACAAGATTTGGCTTCCAATGAAAGGAAAGCATGAATGTTTGTGTTTTTGTGCTCTAACCCCCCTTTTTTACATTGGCTGTATAATGAATAGCATATTGAGTTTAATTTCAAAGTTTCTGCTGTTTGTCTTATGTCATGGATGTAAACATAATGAGAGTTTTGATCACTGTCAGTAGAGTACAATATTTTATTCACCAATATGTAATCATGGTAATTATGCCCATGCCATCAAAATTTTGATACCAAGAATACAAATTCGTAAGATGTCCTTTGCATTTTGCCTTTCAAAAATGAAGTTCATGTAATTTTTATGTTTTTTCATTATGTGTTAATGTTTGCCCAAATTTATCAGTCTGTCATACTTTACCTTGTATTATATTAAAATCTGACTTGTAACATTAAGGTAGAGTGTGGCACTTGGGTCCAGAAATAATTTGTCAATAAATTTTCTTCAAAATTGGCATTATGTCCAAAATGATGTCCTCTTTCATAATTTGATTCAAAATTCATGGGTTTCTTCCCCACTTTTTGAGTTGTTTCAAGTTATGTTATCAATATTTTACTATGAATCATATAGGAAAAGCCATAAAAATACACAAAAATTTTCCATAATTTTTTTTCCTATCAATAGATTTCCCTCATTTTTGTCTTTTATAGATCTTGCAACAATTCATCATCTTAAATCAATTTTAAATTGTTTTTTTTCCCTTGATTTTTACATACAAGCAAAGATAGGAGCCAAAAACAATGATGCCAAATTACCTCCCATGACCATGATTTAGCTAAGAATCTATACTACTTTTAGAATACAAATTTTAATCATATTGATAAAATGTGCAAAGCTAAGTATAAAGAATCTAAAAAACTTTAAAAAAATGAAAATATTTTTCAAATTTCATTTTATTTTGGGCAAGTCACATGACCACTGTCCTTCTCCACCTTAATTGAGGTGTGCACATTTACATGCCTTTAAGTTATCTCCCATTTGCAAGAGTTATCCTCCATTACGGTTGGAAATTCCTAGGAATATTACATTGCAATGAATGGGGAAAATAAGGTTTTTATTTTTTTCTCAATTATTTAATGGACTTATTGGACCTAGTTAGGTTAGATAAACATGTTAAATACATTTTTGAAAATAACTATAATTAACTATAAGTATTTTTCTGTCCAACTAAAAAACATTTGCAGATAAACTTAAATTTTCCCACAGTAACTTGTATAAAATACCTTCTGGAAAGATAAGATAAATTTGCAAATGGGAGATAACTCACTATTTTCAAAAAGAGGGAATTTAATTTAGTTTAATCTTGATATTTATTTATCTTGTAAATAGGTCAACAAGTTTAATACCATAATGTAAATCCCTCTCCAAATTGATTTTTTGTAGCAGTCCCATTTAGGCAACTCTTATTGAACACTGAATAAGAACCTTTAAGGTGCATAGTAGTGTAGATATCATTCAAGAGAGTATATTTGACCTTTTTAACCTCATGAACATAGAGTTATTATTAGTGGATGAATTCTCATTAGGCATTCTAGCATTCTAGCTGTTCTAAAGCAATGTAAAAATGTACAATGAAAGACCCACATATTATTATGGAAATCATTTTGACAGGTCATCATGTTTTTCTTCCCTAAATAACATACAAACCAATGGCCAATAGAATATGCATGTAATACAAACTTAAACAAAAACGACTCATTAGATACAAAATTTTGAAATTTTTATACCTTATAATGAGAAAATGCCTACTGGATATTTTTCAGATCAAGAAAGTAAGTATCTGATCACAACTATTTGCATTCTGCATATTTCTATTTTAATTTTATGTTAAAGAAAACATCTCTGTTTCATGTATTGAAAACTGTTTACTTTGAAGATAAAGGGAATAATAAAAGTTGAAAATAAATATTTATAAGCAAGGCATGGTGCATGACTTGTATATTAGATAAAGCTAGTGCTTGTATCATTTATATCACAATTCAGTGTATGATATTAATGTAATTGTTTTTCTTTTTTATAATGAATTTAAAATCTTCTGTATTGTTACATGAAAGATGATTGCATTCTTTCATTTTTAAGTACATACATGTTATAATATTTAAAACACATGTACCTAAGACTTCTTTCATATCTAAATAGATGACATATAAAAATATTTTTTTATACCCCACCACACGAAGTGGCAGGGTATTATGTTAAACCCTCAGTTTTTTTCGGTGTCTGTCCGTCTGTCCTACGAAGGTTTCCGACCAATAACTTGTAGGCCACTTTAAAAAATCAAATTTCATGAAATTTTGAGTTTCAGACCAATAACTTGAAAACGCGTCATGGGATTCATATGATATTTTGTACAGCTGTTGAGTACAATAAAATACAAGTCAAGTTTAATTTCCAGCATGATCCGAAAAACAGTTTTCGAGATAGGCCACTTTGAAATCAAATTTCATGAACTTTTGATATTATAACGAGGCAGGGTATCATTTAATGTCCCATTACATGCCCTATGTTTCATATAAATACATGTAGTAATATTGATAATTAATTGTCAAATAAAATATCATTGAGATTTAGAAGTGCCAGTAGAAATCCTTATGATTTTCCTAAAGTAGGTATAATGATTTTATTTTAGCTTGTTAGGTGGCTGCTATTGTTATGCTACTGTTTACTAACATGTCCTTGTTTTCTAATAAATGTTAGTTATGTTATGCATTGTTGTTGGTGCATGAACTTTTATTGTTATATATTTTCCTACCATTTAGACATAGAAATGAAAAAGACCTATTTTTGTTGTATTTTTTTCCTTAATTCTTAAAAGATCCACAAAAATACACTCATAAAGAATAAATATGACAACAAACAATCAAATTGCTTAAACAATGAGGTATCTATTCTGCAGTCTTTGATTCCATATGTTCCTCAATCAGGTATGATTCAAAAGAACAGATTTGAACATAAATAGTTTAATTTTAGGACTGGTTGCGACTTAAGCATTTTAGTCAAATGAATTTAAGAAAAGCTGTTTTGAACTTAAATTGACTGATCAGAATAAGTAGAATATGAAGAAACTGGACCATATAATGTAAAACAACTTTGATTTTCTTATTTCAATTTTAAGATCTAATCATCTTTCATTTTCTACTTTCAGTTTTGATATAAACACCCCATCCAGTGAAATTATCCGGTTAGAACAGGATATCTTTGTACCATTGGCAAGCACAGGAAAATTATTTGTATATGATACCAAAAGGTTCTGGAGTCAGATAAAATCAACAGGGTATGTGTAGCCTTAATGAGATGGGATGGGGATAAAGTGTTTGGGTTGTTCGTACCCATGTGTTCATAATGTTCTTGTGTTTTGTCAATAACTAAGAAACTTAACATCAAAGAGGGATATTTGTGAATCTTTGATGGAAGGCAGCATCCATGACCTATGTTTTCTGCATGAACGACCCAGGTTAAATTTTAGCTAAGGTCCATATCTCAGCAACTGCAAGTGATCTAGGGGCCTGGGTGGCCCAGTGGTCTGTTGCTGGTTTAAATACCACACTTATTTGATCACTAGCCGATCACATCTCAGCAAGTGTTCGAGTCCTGTTTGTATTTAAAAATAAAGGGACTATCCCAACTGTTTGTGACAAGGTTTGTCAGTTACCTGCCCCAGGTTGGTGGTTTCCTAGGGGTACTCCGTTTTCCTCCACCATTAAAACTGACCGCCCTACATGACCCAGGTGTGTCAATAAGGGGTATAATTACCAACACACACACGCAAGTGATATAGAGATGATATTGGGTCGATGGGTACATTTTGGATAGTAAACAGTTTTGTGGCACAACCAAACCAGTGTTGGAGGCTGATAAATTTTCTTTTCTGAAAGTTTAAGTGTATTTTTTAATCAACATAGTATAGCTTAAAGAAATGTTTAGGAATATTTTAATAACTTTTCATAAAATCATTAATTAAGTGAAGAAAAGCAAGACATAGTAGAAATTGAAGATCACATTGGTCCTGACTTGGTACAGGCATTTCAGAATAAATAGTCGTGGTAAAAATTAAACCAGGTTTATTTGGCACCAAAGCTCCCTCCTTCATTGTGAACATATATTTGTTCTAATGAGCTTGCTCAATGCATTCTCAGAGAAAGCTCAATTTCAAAAATAAATATATATATTTTCCACAAAAACATTGATGTTATGAAATTGTATTGTGAAATTGCTGACAATTGAGGGTTTTATGTTTTCAGGGCAGCCATTTATGCCAATCGACATTACCTAGCTATTTACAATGACTCTCATCCTGAAAGATTGGCATGCAATGGAGAGGGGAAACCAAAGATCATCGGAGATGTGACCATTCATCCTACAGCCACCATACATCCTACTGCAGTGGTAGGTCACACAGAAGTTTACAAACTAATTTAAATAAGATTGTTTTCCAAGCCTCAGACTACTGTACCTAATAAGATAGATATCGTTTACATTGTATATTTGACTGGTTAGGATTTATTTTAATAGTAAACCTGTAGCCTTATATCTTATATAATAAGCTACTGCAATAAATATCAGTTTGTACAGAAGTATTTTCAGTTACATTACATTCCTTTGAACCATTCAAAATATATGTATTAAATATAAAAAATAGGGTATAAAGAAAACCAGAAAACTCTTACTTATAATTAACCATCAGCATGGTCAAGAAGCAGACTCGATCTTAAAAAAAGATGCAAAGTTATTAAAAAATTGCTATACATTGTACATATAAAACAGAAAAAACTAGAAAAACTTTGAGCCGCAGCTCACAAATAAATACCCCCCACCCCCCCAAAAAAATTAATCAGATAAAATTTAGAATAGGAGATGCACATCTACATTATGTCACAAAGATTGTGTGTAGGTTTCATGAAAATCCATCAAGGGGTTTAGGAGGAGTTGCAGATAAGAGATGGGCACCCCCATGTAGTAGAATGGCTGAGTCCATGCATTGCTATGGGAAACCCCAAAATCATTCTGATCAAACTTTCAAATAGTAGGTGCACATCTATATTATGTTACAAAGATTGTGTAAAAGTTTCATGACAATCCATCAAGGGGTTTAGGATGAGTTGTGGATAAGAGATGGGTACCCCCATGTAGTCGAATGGCTAAGTCCATGTTTTGCTATGGGAAACCCCAAAATCATTCTGATCAAATTTTCAAATAGTAGATGCACATCTACATTTTGTCACAACAATTGTAGGTAAGTTTCATGAAAATCCATCAAGGGGTTTAGGAGGAGTTGTGGATAAGAGATGGGTACCCCCATGTAGTCAAATGGCTAAGTCCATGTTTTGCTATGGGAAACCCCAAAAATCATTCTGATCAAATTTTGAAATAGTAGGTGCACATCTACATTATGTCACAAAGATTGTGTGTAAGTTTCATGAAAATCCATCAAGGGGTTTAGGAGGAGTTGCGGATAAGAGATGGGTACCCCCATGTAGTCAAATGGCTAAGTCCATGTTTTGCTATGGGAAACCCCAAAAATCATTCTGATCAAATTTGAAAATAGTAGGTGCACATCTACATTATGTCACAAAGATTGTGTGTAAGTTTCATGAAAATCCACCAAGGGGTTTAGGAGGAGTTGCGGATATATAAGAGATGGGTACCCTGAAGTGTAACGGAAGGACGGACGGAAGGACGGACACCCCTATCACTATATACCCCCCACTTTTGAAGTGGGGGGTATAAATAGTCAGTTTAGTTTACAGTTATAAAAGTACCAGATTTAATTTTAAAAGGATAAGAAAATAACTGACTTATAATTTGTATTTCAGCTAGGACCCAATGTCTCTATAGGGAAGTTTGTGAATGTAGGAGAAGGTGTCAGAGTACGAGAGTCAATTGCTCTAGAGGGAGCTAATCTCCAAGTATGTATAGCTAAACAAGTGTGTTGTATTCCTATATTGTGGTTTCACTATTATTCTTTGGTTATCAATTTTATTGGTTTCTTGGGCGTCAGTCAACCACCAAAATAAGGATGGGTAACTTTAATTTACATTAACTAAATTTATCAACATATGCTATCCACAAAATTTAAAATCCAATGAAATGTCTGATTTGGAGACACAACAAACATTGATGCACACAATAATAAATGAATCCTTAGAATTTTATTCCTAGAATTTTTTAGTATGATTCATATCTAAGGAAAGAATCATAGTAGTAGCAGTTTGAAATTCTAGTGGTCATATATATACATGTATGTCTTAAAAAATTATAAAAACGCGGGTATAAACAATTAATTTGGATATGCTTTATATCGATATTTCAAGGAGTAACCTTTCATCAGTAGCATTTAAATCAAATAATTGGAAGGTCAAATTCCAAAACAGTTGAAAACAAAAAATCGACTTAGAAACCTTTTGAATTTAAAAATCTGAAATTTCAGCACAAAAATATTAGAAATTTTATGGTAAATAGTGTCAGACAAGTCTGAAGACCAGGCTTGTGATTACCTTCGGGGACCTCTGGTCCACTAGCAGCGGTTATTGCCCAGCGGTTTCAAAATTACAAATACCAAAACGCAGGTATAAACGGTGAATTTGGATATGCTATATATCGATATTTCAAGGAGTAGCCTCTCATCAGAAGCATTTAAATCAAAACATTGGAAGGTCAAATTCCAAAACTGTTGAAAACTTAACACACAACATGCACAAGCTAAGTATAACAGCGTCAAAATTTACCATTTTTCATTACTTTTCCCCTGAATTTCAAAGATTAACTTGTCTGACACCATACACCCAACTTCAACCAAACTTGGCACAGTTGTTTAATAGCATTAATGCTACAATTCTATTGTTCGGATTTTTGATTCGTCAAAAAATATGGCCTCCATGGCTTAAAATAGAACATAGGGGTCAAATTACAGTTTTTTGCAAATAACTCAAAAACGGTAACAGATATCAAAATTCTGATGGGATACAAAAGTGATTAGCATCTCAAGATCTACCTGCTCTGAAATTTTCAGGAAGATCCAACAAACGACATAGGAGTTATTGCCCTTTTTCTGGATTTTTTCAAAATTTTGCACTTATTTAGCCCTATATCTTGAAAACTATACAAGATATTTCAAAAATTCAAATTGCATATGATTAAGCACATCAAGATCTACAATTCATGTAATTAGGTCAAAGCTGTAGAACCATTTCTTTTAGGAGTTATGACCCTTAAAGCGTCAATATTTACCGTTGTTCATTACTTTTCCCCCGACTTGTCTGAAACAGTAAGACCAAGTGCATCTTAACATGGCACACTGTTTGATAGCTTATATGCTTCAACTCTATCGTTCAGATTTTTGATTCGTAAAAAAACATGGCCACCATGGCTAAAAATAGAACATAGAGGCAAATTTGATTTTTTTGCTAATAACTCAAAACTGGTTTCAGATATCAAAATTGTGCAAGAATCAAAAGTGATCAGCATAATAAGATCTACCTGTCCTGAAATTTCGGAAAAGATCTGACTGCTGATGTGGGAGTTATTGTTCTTTTTCCTAATTTTTGCCAAATATGCACTTATTAAGCCCAATGTCTTGAAAACTAACCAAGATATTTCATAAATTTAAATCGCATATGGTTAAGCACAATAATATCTACAAATATATGTATCTGTGTAGTTCAGGTGAGCGATTCAGGCTCTTGGGAGCCTCTTGTTTTACTAAGAATTGGTAACTTTTTTCAGGACCATTGTTGTGTTCTGTATTCTATAATTGGTTGGAATGCTACAGTTGGTAGTTGGACCAGAGTTGAGGGTACACCTAACGACCCAAATCCAAATAAACCATTTGCCAAAATTGAAGTGACACCAATATTTACTAGTGATGGGAAACTAAGTCCATCTATAACAGTTATAGGTTTGTTATTCTGTTGTCTTTTCAGTCAGTACACATCAAAACATGTTTGACAAATGTTCAGTTATTCCGAAGATAGTCAGACCAACACAAATGTCAAGTAAAAATCGGTTCAGTCAGGTAAAAATTTCAGAAAATTTATATTGAAATATTAGTAGAAATATAATTAAATCTATGCTGTCGTTTGATAGGTGAAAATCTGTGTGAAATGAACGATTTTGGAAAAAAAATAGTAAAAAAAAAATTTTGCATGCTCTCACCATGTTTTTGCCAAGAATGCTTGACGAACTAGGAAACGATTTGTAGTGACCTTAAGAATGCAAAACTGGAACCCAAACTTTGCAATGCAAAATGCTTTTCATCAAACCCTTTTTGTGCTATTATACATTTTTTTTTAATACATGTATAATATTTCCAAATTTCTTTAATTTCAGGATCCAATGTTCAAGTTCCATCAGAAGTTGTGATATTAAACTCTATTGTATTACCTGACAAAGCACTGAGTGGCAGTTATAAAAATCAAATCATTTTGTGAAAATGATTTAAAAATGGATTATTTTATGACTTTATGTGGGGTAGATTTTGTATCATTGACATAATACTATGACTATTGTGATAATTTTATACCATGTTATTTATTGGGATTTTTTAATGTGACCTGCAACAAACTGCAGAGTGACAAATAGGGTCCACTATCTGTTTTTTACTATCTGTTTGGTCCTGTAGCCTCACAAAAATATCTGCCACAGCTTCAAATAAAATATGCAGTGGAATCATTTATTTTTGTGGTTATCAATTTTCTTGGTTGAAGCAAAACATACATTTTGTTTGATTTCTTAGTTTTGTGGTTTGCACATAGATTAATTTTGAAGGAACTGGCCTTATCCAAATGACATCACTATGAAAACTATACAAAGATTGATTTCCATGATATAAAAAGATGTACAATCTACAAAAATGAATTCAAAATTTTAATAATTTTAAAAATTTCCCTTTAGCCATAAAATGTAATTAAGAAATTTAAATTCTATAAGCAAATACAATTATTATTCTCTTATCACTTAAATAAGGTATAACCTTATAGGTATATATTGTTCAGGAATCAATGTGAAAATAATACTTTATGGATTCAATGTATACTTATTTTTGTGTTTGGCTGTTACCAATGGAAACCACAAAAATTGTTATTCCACAATTAATAAATAGAAATGGTCATAGCTTTATCCTATGGAACTAAAAAGTGCAATTCCATGCCCATTAATCATATTCTTTTTGTTTCCTAAATTTTAATAGTTCAGGCATATTACATTTTCCATTGGAAGACGACAATTCTGATTAATAAACTTATTGGGTCTTACATGTATGTATTTGACATAATATCTGTATAATGTATATTGTGTTCAAAGATTGGGTGTTACGAATGTGATTTCTTTAATGTCCTTGTTTTAAGAATTAAACATACATGTATATTTGTAAAACAAGACTTCCACTTTCTTTTTGAAAATTTTAACATGAATGTGCAATGTACTTTATTATACCAAGGAGTCTGATATTTGATATACAGACACTTTGTCTTTTGGTCATAGCAGCTATCACCATGTCATGTGACTTTGACACCATTTTCTCCATTTAATGACTCTGCAACTGTGTGCTTATTGAGGATAACTTGTGTAGAATATGATCTAAACATCCCTAAGCCCAATGGAGTTTGGGAGGGAATTAAGCATTTGGTTCTTTGTACATAATGGCTTTTGTCAGTAACTGAGGAACTACATATTATAGAGTGATGATATTTGATCAGTGGTACATTTTTTGGTAATCAGAATCTGTACCAAAATAAGGTCTCCTTGTCCTACATTTTATTTGCATGAATGACTTGGATTAGAGTTCTGGGTAAGATCCATATCTCAGCAACTGCAAGTGATAGAGAGATGATATTGGTTAATTGGGTACATCTTGGGGAAAAAAAACAGCATCTGTACCAAAATTAGGTCACCTCGCCCTTTATGTTCGCTGGAATGACTAAAGTTAAATTTTGATTTATTAGGTTCATATCTCAGCAACTGCAAGTGGTAGAGAGATAATTGTGGGTCAGTGAGTACATCTTGGATAGTCACTAACATTTGTGCCAAAACTAGGTCACCTTGAATGGATTAATATTTGGCTTGGACCCATATCTCAGCAACTGCAAGTGGTGGAGAGATGAAATTGGGTCAGGGAGTACATCTAGATCTTGGATAATAACCAGCATCCTTACCAAAATAAGGTCACTTTTACCTACATTTTCTGCGGGAATGAATAATGTTAAGTTTTTGTTAAGGTCTATATCCACATATTAGTAAGTATAAACATTAAGGTTATGGCTTATGAATCTATCACCATCTCATGTGACCATGACCTAACTATACCCCATGCAACGAAGTTGCGAAGGGTATAATGTTTTTGACTGGTCCGTCCGTCCGTCAGTCCGTCTGTCCGTGATCAAAATTTTCGTAACAGATATCTCAGCTATTATTAATCCTAGGCTTTTGATATCTGGCATGTAGCTTCAGTTGGGGGTCCCATATGGTGGGATACGTTTTCAGGTTTGTCGATCATCTACTTCCTGTTTAACGAGCCGACTTACACTTTTTTCACTAAATTTTCCGGGTTGAAAGTTTTCGTACCAGATTTCTCAGCAACTATTAATTGTAGGTATTTGATATTTGGTATGTAGCTTCAAGTAGGGGTCCCATATGGTTGGATACATTTTCAGGTCCGTTGATCAGCTACTTCCTGTTAAACGAGCCGACTTAGATTTTTTTCACTTAATTTTCAGGGTTGAAATTTTGGTCATAGATTTCTCAGCAGCTTTTAATATTTGGTATGTAGCTTCAAGTAGGCATTATTAGCTTCAAGTAGGCGTCCCATAATGTTGGATACATTTTTAGGTCTGTCGATCAGCTAATTCCTGTTAAACGACCCGACCTATATTTTTTTCACTTAATTTTCAGGGTTGAAAATTTTCGTCACAGATTTCTCAGCAACTATTAATCTTAGGCTTTTGATATTTTGTACATAGCTTTAGGTAGGAGTCCCATATGGTGGGATACATTTTCAGGTCTGTCACTCATTTTTTTTCCTGTTTAACGAGCCGACTTGGAAAGACAACAACTCTGACTTTATATTCCTAACTCAAAATAGATATTCTCTGTCCATTATGTTGACGCCTGGGTTTTGTGAGCATGCTCACTGAGGCTCTTTCATTTTTAGATCACCTCACGAAAGTGAGGGGGGCTTATGTGATACCCCCGGCGTCGGCGTCCGCATCCACTAACAAAAATATTGAAGATCCATACACGCCTACTGACCAGTGCTAGGTATGTGGTAGGCGCACCTAGTCATGATATGCACAATGCATGCTTCGAATGCTGGCTGTGACCTATATTTTCCGCATTAATGACCACTTACAGAAGAATGGTTGAAGTCCATTCCCGCTTACTGACAAATGCCACATCAATGATATTTGTATGGTAGGTGTACCTACATGTACTTATGCTTAGCAAAATGCATGCTTCGGATGCTGGCTGTGACCTATATTTTCTACATGGATGACCACTTACATAAGAAAGGATAACGTCTATACTCGCTTACCGACAAGTACCACATCATCTCAGTGGTATAGAAAGATGCACCTAGAGGTGCTTAACAAAATGCATGATGTGCTATTGCAGGCAGGAACTGCTTACTCTTCCGGAGCACCTGAGTTCACTCATGCTACAACTTGAGTTCACGTTATTGATTTTCGTTCGGTTGATTTTTTGTTTTGTGTTTCTTTGTGCTGTTCTTGTTCGTGTTTACCGGTTTCGTCGTTGCCTTTTTTTTTTACTTTTGACACTCGAATACCCCATTGGTGCCTCTTTGCCTCTTTCAGATGCTGGCTGTGACATTTTTTTTTTGCATGGATTGAGCACTTGAAAATTTTGAAACGTTAAAGTCAATTCCAATTAGTGACAATAATGCACAACGAACTTCGTAATCGATAGATTACTTACAATGTCATGAATGTATGTTTACAATTAAATGTTGGTCTGCAGGATACCCTCCTTTGATGGCATGGTTGATTTTAAAACTAGTGAAGTGGATTGTAAGGCATAATTTTATGAGGTCGCGGGTTGTTTTAAATGAGTTTTGAAGGTTTTTGAACAAATTGAGGTTGAAAGTCATTGGACAGCAATTTGACCATGATTTCTAAAACCATCATGATAGTAAATAAAAAACTTCTTCTTGGTGATTTGATTGGAAAATGTCATCTCCCAAATCGTCTTGCCCTTGATTTCCACCAAAATTAACTTCAATCATTTATTTTGTAAACTTTTGCACTTTTTATACGACCGCAAAAAAAAAATTGCGGACGTATAATGATATGATGCTGTCATCTGCGTCTGCGTCGTCGTTGTCTGCGTTGTTTATTTACTTTAGTGTTCCCACGATAACTTTAGTTTCTCTAAAATTAATCAATTATGTTCCTTACCATAAAGGACTGGATGGGATTGTTTTCGGGGTCCCTCCTTTTTTTTTCGTTTAGAAATAAGGGGCCACAAAAGCTACTTTTTTGTTCCCGCAATAACTTTTGTTCTGGTTTACTAAATGCTGTGAAATTTCATAATGATGTTTCATACCACCAAAGGATAAAAGGGGTTGATTTTTGCCCCCCTTCATCCATTTAGAAATTAGGGCCATAAGGGGCGAAAAAATCAATCAATTTATTTGTTTCCACAAAATCTTTGGTTCTGTTTGGCCAATTGCTATGAAATTGGACAATGATATGCCTTACTATTTTTTAAGGTTTATATGTTATAATGTTTGTATTTGTAAACTCATGCTAGTATGTTATCTATGTAGCTATATGTACATGTATGTACTACGACCCAAATGGGTTAAAGTTTTCAATAAAAGTTTATTAAACCATACATGGGATTGATTTTGCCCCCCCCCCCCCCCCCCCATTTTTTTCATTTAGAGGTAAAGGGGCAAAAATGCAACTTTTGACTTTCTGGTCTGATTTTGGAAAACAAATTGCATATTAACTCTTGTCAAGTAGTCAGTAAAAAAAATGGAGGATAATAGTTATTGCAACCTCCCCTTTTCCCTAATGAAATTAGGGGCCAAACATCTACAATATCAAAAGTATTTTATTTATTGTCTAATTTCAAATTATAATTTTTTTATTTTTTTATTTTTTGTTTTATTTTTTATTTTTGGGGGGGGGGTATTAATTATTGTAAAGTGAATTTACAAAGTTGAGAATTAATTTTGTGACACTCCCTCTCTCTTGTGGCCGATAGGGGCAAAACGGGCAAAAAATGAAAGAGAGCAGATGTCCATAATTAGGGACCAAAGGGGGGGGGGGGTAATTTCTGTAATTGCTATTTATATTGGTCAGCTTTCAAAAAAAAAATCTTTTAAAATTTTGATAGAAAGTCCATCAAAGGCTGCAGCTGTTAAAAAAAACTTTGTCAGTCAACTATGGGCTGCATGTGTCCAGAGCAAACTGGCTATCAATATTGGGCCTAAAACGTTCAGGGTTCACCATGTTGCGGTCGTATCATACTGCGCTCGGTGAAGCTTATCCTTTGGTGGTATGAAACATCATAATGTATATTTTTATATAAGCATATAGTATCTGATCTACAGGTATTTATTGTTATGATCTACGAATTTGTACCCTTGATATGATCTAAGCTTCATTTTCATGCTAGTTGGTATTGTTAATATTACATGAAGGCTAAATTTTGAAGTAGCTTTACAAGAAATATAGGTATTTAGTGAATGATGCGTCTTTCTTTAAGTTAATAGTATTGTATGACATCTGCTTTCATATAATTAAATATCTTAACCTTTGGATATTGTGCCTTCAACATATTACACAATAGAATGGAAAATATTTATTTGGTACATTTTCATCACAAGAACTAGAGACCTAGGTAGATCTCTGATAAGTTCATTGGTGGTGCAGGCAGGTGAGACATACAGTTTATTTTTAGTGCCAACACATCTTTTTGTGGGCATATTTTTACTCCCGCTGAATGGCCACTGACAAATGATTTAACTAAACATGGATGCCATTGTTTAAACTAGAACATAGAGGGAAACATCAACTTCAAAGCCTAATATGACTAAAAAATAATATCAAATAGAACAAAACTGATGAACATTTGGCTCTGTAAAATCAAAAGCTCTACAAAAGTATCCACTGAGTCAACGCTTTTAGAAAGAAAGACCCGTTTATGGTGTAATGGACATTTCTTTGTCACGTTTTTTATTTGCCTAATAAAATGAAACTATTGAAGTAAAGAAAAGATGTTGCTTGCCTAACAAGCTCAATAAGCTATATAAAAAAACGTCCACTCGATTGATATTGTCAGATGACCTCTTTTGGGGTAATGGCCCTTACAAAAATAATGAGTGAGTGAGTGAGTGAGTTGGTGTTTTACGCCCGTGCAACGCTATATAGGCTATTTACAGGCGATGAACATGAAAAGGGTGATAAAATGAACATGAAATGATGATGATGAATGAAATATGGGGGTGGGATGGGAAACAAAAGACCGGTAAATTTTGAAGAACCACAGGAAAAGGGGAGAGGTGGGTAGGGGCGGAAAATTTAGCCTATGTGGTGCACTACCTGGCGGTCCACAAAGGGGTCTTTTACTTGCATGAAGCGTGGCACTCTCCACACACGTTGGCCCACTATGGTCGGCGGTCAGGGTTTCCGTATTATAGACCTGACAACCCCCGCGGACGAGGGCCACCCTATTCAGCCACCTAGGGTACACACTTGGTCGCTCTGTGGGCTGAGCACTGACCCGACGTCAGAATCCAAAGACCCTTAGTCGCCTCTTACGACAAGCTAGGCTCTGCTGCGGGCCTATTCGCCACCCGGGCCCCGTACGGGACCATACAAAAATAAAACTATTACTTTTGGCTGTTAGAATAAAAAATGGTGCTGATAGAAAAAATGTGGCTTGCTTAATTGTTCACACAGTGAAGCTCTGTGTTGATTAAAAGTACAAGCAATGTAATGCTTAGAACATTTTTGTCTTTGTATTAAATGTATACGTGTACGTGTACATTGAAAACTATTGCAAATTGCAAAGCTTTAGTAAATTCATTTTAAATTATAAGAATCATTAACAGTCTAGTTGATTGATTAAGACTCCTTCGGGCCTCTATTCTGCACGAATAACCACGTATAGTCTAGACAAATGGCTTAAGTCAATCCTCGCTTACTTACAAGTGCCATATTGCCATATTTTAAGGCTACTGAACCTTAGCAAGAAGTGAGAGTGGTTTAGGTTACCGGTATATGCCTAATTCCCATTGACTGAAAAGTGCCACAATAACAGTGCCAAACAATGGCTACTATTTGTAAGCAAAGGGATGCTAAACATTGCTAAACGCAATGCTTGCTTCAGATGCTCACCATACCAAAGACTCTTTTGGCATTGATTACCACTTAAATTTCAATCCCGCTTACTGAAAAGAGCAAGATGAACTGAATACGTATCCATATTCGTGATAGTTTCTTGTGCATAACGAAAATATTATATCAATTTAATTTGAAAACATCGATTCAACAGAAAACAACAACAAAGTTAATGTAGAAGCTATGGAATTTTGGATTCTTAATATGACTACATGTATTTCGAAAACAATTCATCTTCATTATATTTTAGGTGTAAACTCTGAAAAAAGACTACGTTTTGAATTAAACTAAACATCAAATATAATTTCCTAAATAAATTAGGAAAGTTAACGATTGGAAAGTTCAAGTCACCACGGTTTGTCTAAATGCCTGGTTGACAGTAGAAATTTTTAAACATAGATCAGTATATTAGTTTAAGGTACTTAATGTGTTGTCATTGTTTTTATTATTTTCCTCAAATGACGAAAATAAAGGTAATAACAAAACTACCGAACTTGAATGATCAATCTCATAGTCCAGAGAAAATGATAAAAACGAATCAGTCATACCGGAGAATTGGTGGATCGCAATGGTCATGACTTGGTACAGGCATTTCAAACGAAATGGTGGGTTAAACCAGGTTATGGCGCCAAACCTCCCTCTTCCATTGCAATCTTAGGATCCGGTAATGACCACACAACACAACATAGTTGTGAGACACAATAGGGATATTGAGGTGATAATCTCAGTACAGCAGACCAGTCAAACACTAATTAAAACAATTAACCACCATATCTTTGAACTCAATTTTGAACTTTTCTACTAGTGGCTGATAACGAAGAAATATTTTTTTTAGGGATCGTATGAGACGTATTTTCTTATAGTCCTGCTCCAAAAGTCGGTCACGAAGAAATCGGTGTCTGATCAAAAACATGTGGAATGTGTGCAAGCTCTGGCATATCGAATAAGTTGTGAAATATAAACACCGTATGCAGGGGAAGTAGGTATATTGCTCTGTAGATTAGGAAAATTAATAATTTGAAAATTAAAATCGTCTCGTTTATCGTAAATTTTTGTACTGAGATGACCACCTGGGTCAAATTCGAGTTGCAAATCCAAGAAAGATGTGAAGCATTTTGATTTGGTGGTCTCTTTAATCTCCAATTTTGGAGGATATATTGAAGGAATCCATCTACCAAATGAAGTGTTATTGACAGAAAGGACATCATCAATATATCTGAATGTAAGATTAAATGACCTTGCCTCTTTCATCTTCTTGTTCTTTACGAGTCCCTGAAGAAATTCAGTCTCGTAAGAGTATAAAAACAAATCGGCGAGGAGAGGAGCATAGTTTGTGCCCATTGGAATGCCGATTTGTTGTTGAAAAATCTCTCCCCCGTAGGTGACAAATATGTTGTCAATGAGGAAATCAAGCATACTGCAAACTTGTTCCTGTGTGTAACAAATTTTATCTTTGAAAGATGTTTTGGAAAAGAATGTAGAATTATAACCCAAAACAACAAAATTCATAGAGTTTGAAAAGGCTTTTTCGAGAATTTTTTTTTCAGGCGACATTTTAGTTTTTCGTGTGGCAAGGTAGTGTATAAAGTTGAAAAATCGAACGTTTTCAAAGAGTGAACCTCAGAAAATGATTTAGATTTAAAATGATCTAACAAATCTTTTGAGTTCTTCAAAAGGAAAGGATAGTGAAAATTATAACAATTAAATTACAAGACCTGTTTGTTGTTTTACCAAAATTACGACTATAGCTCTTGAATTTTTATTTCCGATGAGGAAGAATTTTATCATTGTATTAAATTTTAAAGTATTTGGATGTTGAGAATGTCTTTGTCACATGGGTATTGCTTTTGTCAATTTACCTTATTTAGACATACGAAACTTTTATAAATATAAATCTTTATTTGCAAAATACACCCATATGGGTCAAAGCAAAAAACAAAAACATGTAAAATACAAAACATATACAGAAAAACGACAGAGTATACAGAACATTAACATATGGAGAACATTTTGACCAATGTGGACCCTATTTTCGTAGTACCAGTGACTGCTTTATAAAGTCGCATACAATTGGAATCAGTTCTATATCGGGATTCAAAATTCGTTCCATATGTATAATTTTATTATTTAAGTCGATGTTTTGATTTAGATTTAATTTATTAAACATAGTTTGTCTTAATTGTTTGTTGATGTTACAATACAGAAGAAAATGGTATTCATCTTCAACAACTTAACATACTGAGCACAGTCTATTTTCTCTTTTAATATTTCTGTATCTTCCTAATTCTATATTTAATTTGTGGTCGCTGACTCTTAATTGTGTTATTAATTGTCTGTTTTTAAAACTTGTTTCTTTTAATAAGTATTTTTCTAAACCAAATTCAGTCTTTAATTGTTTGTATAAAAATAATTTAGAATCATCGGTCAAGCTGGCTAATTTCTGCATTATTATATTTTTGTAGTTATCTTCTATTTTTTGTTTAAAATTACTTTTTAAGTTATTTTTAATTTTCATAAAGGGTTTGTCCAAATTCTCAAATTCTGTGATATCTAATTCACATTCTTCAAAAATTTTGGAAGCAAGGGTGTACCACGAGTACATTCCTTCATTATGTAGATTTTTGTTTACAATATATGCTTCTTTTAACAAAGGGTTGATCTTTTCAGAGTTAAGTCTACAAAAATACATCATTACTTGAATTTTAATGAAACTTTCAATACATTCACATCCTCCGTTACAAAGTAACTTATTGTCAGATGTTTTCGCATAAAGGAAGTTCAAAATCTAACAAACATGGAGGTTTTAGGTTTGCTCATTGTTACCATGGGTTTCTTGCTTTTGCGTCTTCAAGGATCATTCTCTAAATCGATCTTTAACGAAACTTCAGATGAGGAAAAGTTTGCCACAAAGAAGTATGTGGATGAAAGGATAAAAAACCTGACAAATTATCTGACGGATATGGTGTCCAGTAAGTTATTATTTCCCCCTCCAAAAAAATGTGAAGTAAAATTTTTAAAATAAATACCAGTGCCCCAAAAAAGGTTTTCTGTTCAATTTCAGATTCTTATCTTTGGAATGAATTCATATTTTTTGGTAAATGAAGCATAGACCTCAATTGCGTAGTCTGCGTGATATAGATGATGTTTACAGTCATGTGGCAAAATTTTGTTTATGAGTTTATATACGAAAGTGTACGAACATATTTCAGCCAATCGCAAAGCTAATACTTGTAACATCTATGGTTGTAAAGTACACACGAGCTTACTGTACATGTAGGACAATCAATCAAAAAAAAAGCAGCGTTATTAATATTAATGATATTATGCCCAATTTCTTTCTCCCGTAAACATGCTAAATCGCATATAAGTGAATTATCAACTTGTCATTTTCAATTAACATCAATTGTGAAAAATATATTTTTTCATTGAAAAAGGTTAACAAAAACTTTTTTTATTGTTTATTCCAACGAAAAATCACATCTTTTCTGGAAAAATACAGATAAAGACTTTCCATATGTTATTTTGAAATGGTCGTCGTTGAAATGAAATAAAAAAAAAGGGGGAATTGCTTTTCTTTAATTATTTTAATTTTGTTAATGCCAGGTTGGCCCAAATTTAAATCGCTGATATTGAAATTTTTGAGGTCTTCAGTAAAAGGACATGACAAATTTTGAAAGAAAAAATACATGTCTAATACCTTTGTTACATTCTAAATAATTACGTGAATTTAAGTAGAAATGGACAGAATAGAATAGTAAAGAAAACTCACGTAAAATGGTTTGGTAAAGAAATCAAGTAATGATACGATACAAATTAAATGACAGTATCTTCAAAAGACCGGAAGTGCTGTAGTTGCATTTCTCAGTTCCAACTTGGAAGTGAGAAATGTCAACGTGGAACTAAGAAATAACAACTTGGAAGTGAGAAATGTCAATTTGGAACTAAGAAATGTCTACTTGGGAGTCAGAAATGTCAACTTGGAACTATGTATGATATTTATAGTCCAAATCGAGAAATGTGAAAGAGCTAATGACACTACCGGTCTTTCGTAAGATCTCAACAATACCCTAAAATGCTTCACTTTGTCTTCACGTAATTGATCCACTGGACCTCATACAATGTACATTAAATCCGAAATAACAAATTTAACGCAAACTCAGCTGTAACACTTTACTCCACCAAACGGTCTCGCCTATGTCTTTACTATAACAGATGGTATCGTTTATTACTATTGTTTTCTCATTTTCTTTGCTGTTTTTACAGAAACAAGTGACCATGAACACGTCTTCTTCCATGTCAAAATGTCAACAAGCAATGAAGTTTTCAATAAAAATTCGATCGTGAAATTTTCCACTGTTTTAAGTAACGAAGGAAACCATTTCAATATTGGTGACAGTATTTTTATTTCGCCGGTATCTGGAACATACCTTTTTGCGTGGACAACTCAGACACATGCTGGGAAGACAGTAAACACAGAACTGAGAGTTGACAACGTCGTTAAGGAAACGCTGCACTCAAATTTGGGAAGCGGGGTTGGGTACCAGTCTGTCTCGAGAGTTGTCGTATGCAAAGTTAAGGAAAACGATCACGTTTTCAAACCAGCAACTTTTATTCCGAAAATATGTTCGACTACGAACACGGGTCTCAAAGCTCATTTACGGGCGTGCTGATATTTAAAGACTGAAGGAACTGCGTCAGAAGTTCATTGAAGACAATAGGAACATTGATCTGTAATTTCATTTCTGTAAATGTACACACTTACGCGAAGCGTTTTATTTCAAAGCTGACAGACTCTTCATTCTAATGTTGCGATACCGGGTAACGGACGTATTGGAATTCAATATCACGATATCTGTCAATCATCAGAAAGATTAAACATTTTGCTGATGTTGGAAAACATAAGTCCTTCGGTGATCATCTTTTTGATTATGTGTCATTTAAAAAAAATACTATTTTCTTGTAAAACATAAATATACTTTTTTCTTTCATTCCAGTCAACATCCAATGTGCAATATTACTGCAAATCTCTCTAAAAAGAATTATAGTGATAAAATGCTATTAGTTTGTATCCCTAAGGCCCTTGGTTCGGCTGAGTTGAGCTGAGAGTTTTGTTATATTTTTCTTGTTATGTTTATTTTCTTTAATTGAACGAAAGAAGCAAAAAATAAAATAAACGTACCATTCAAGGCATTTGAAAATCCAACGAAAGAAGCAAAAAATAAAAATAAACGTACCATTCAAGGCATTTGAAAATCAAGTCCGAACGGGAAGAGAAAAAAAAAACCAGAAAACACGAACAAGAATAGACAAAAGAAACAAAGTTACACTATAAAAACACAAAACATCTAAAAGGCAATCAGAAACTCTAGTAGTGAGGATGTCATTCTGGTTTGCCCACTTAAAAGCTTTCAAATTGATAAAATATGACCCTTTTGAGTGATCAAAGAAAAAAAAATATTGTCATATATATACTTATTAAAGAGAGTGATTTTGTATATATTCAACCAAAAATTGATTTCGAAACCCTCCTCCCGTTTTTGATGCGTCAGTAAAAATCTTATAAATCTTTTGTTTGTATTGCTCTTTTAAAAATGATATTCAGAAAACCAGTTTGTTAACTTTGCAGTTTTGAAATTGAATTTGATATTACTGATTGATATTATAATACACGACTAGCTGGGACCTTTTTCACATGATAAATATTTTGCGTTATTAAATGGTGTAAGATGGAGATCTGGGTAGATTTCAATGCCACGTTTGATACGATGCTTCCAGGTTGGCGCATCGTCGGTTACCCACGGCTGATATCACATCGCTGGAGGGAGCGGACGTGGACTCTAAACCCGTGGTTTACGACGATGAGGCTGGCGAAGATCTCCCACAATTAGTCTTGCCTGCAATCGAGAGCATATTTTTAAAGATCATACCAACATTTGAATCTGTAATTGAGATCTCAGCTGGACAGTATAATTAACACAGAATACGAAGATGTTATTGTCAAGTTTCAATATGAGCCATTCACGAGCATTTGATAGTCATTAATTAGTTTTGTGATGAAAAGACGTTGATTCTACTAAAAAAAATCCTTAGACTTTTTAATAATTTGATTATTTTTAGTAACAACGTAAAATAAACAATAAGAATTAATACTAATCAAAGTCCATGTGTCTTTTAATTGACTATTGAATATGTCAACCGCTTAAGATATAAATAAAGGAACTAACAAAACTACCGAACTTGAATTATCTATTTCTTAGTCCAGAGATAATGACAAAAACGAATCAGTCATACCGAAGACTTGGTGGAATTGGTGGATCGCAATGGTCCTGACTTGGTACAGGCATTTCAAACGAAATGGTGGGTTAAACTTCGCTCGCCATATTGCTGCCTTGAGCCGGCGAATGCTAGATCCACGGAAAGGGAATTTATCCATTCACTTAGAATGGTTTTGTTGCTTCAAGACAATTATCTTTAACTCCTAAGGTAATCATTTAATTTATTCATGCTACATACAATGATGTCAATTTTTTTAAAGTGAGGTATTTGGCATAAATATATACATATTGGCCTTTGAATATTAACGAAATTGGGCGGTTTTATAATTTAGGTAAATTGAGGATAAAATTTTATTAGGATATTAACATTTATAGTTAGCTATTACTCTATTTTATTCACAAGGTTGGGCGGAGCTTAAATTTCTCTGTCTTTTAGGTAAGATTTAAAGGTAAAATCCCGAAATAATTGACCCGTGACCAGCCTGGTCAATAAAATAGAGTAATATTTTTATATAATTTTGCGTTGTTATGCGCATTTTATCACACGTTCTTATTTAGGTAAACCAGTTGCTTTGTTACAAGTGGGTGTGAGGCGCTACACCAGGTGTGCTTCATCGTCCCCTCGTGTCTGGCGAACTGTCGTGTACGGTTCGTCCGCAAGGATTGAGTTAGTCAAAAGGCAATAATCCAGGATTGTGGAAATACTTTATAACAAAAACACAAATTTTATAGATGAATTCCTTTGATTTATCCTCCAGAGTTAAAGATTAAGGAAGGCACTAAATCCAATTGCTTCACATCATTCTTGGATTTGCATGTCGAATATGACAAGGGTGGTCATCTCAGTCGTAAATTTACGATAAAAGACACGTTAGTTGGTAAGTAAGTTATTGTTTTACTCTCAAGCAGCATGATTTCGGCTATATCCGGGAGATGAACATGAAAGGGGTGATACAATGAACATGAAATGTTGATGAAATTGAGGAAATGGGGACACAAGGCCAATCGGGTAGGAGAGTTTTGACTGCCACTGGAAAAAGGAGTAATTGGTAGGGGCGGGAAATTTAGCCTCCTGCATGGGGATCCTACGGGTCCTACTCTTACTTAGACCTGCAGCAGGGTTCTTTAACGTGCGAGGAACGTGAAATTTCCCCCAACACGGTGCACCACTATGGTTTGCGGTAAGGTTTTCCGCATTATCGCCTGACGACCACGCATCTCTTGATGTCAGGGCTGTCCCATTCAACCACCTGGGGCACACATCCCAGTCGCTTTGTGGGCAAAGCGGCCTAACCCAATGTCAGGTGTCTGAGCGCTCTTTAGTAAACTTTAACCGACAAGCTTAGCGCTGCTGTGGCCTATTCGCCACCCGGAACCCGCACGGGTAATAAGAGACGACTTAAATTTTCAATTTTTTATTTCCCTAACCTTCAAAACAACATACCTACGTCATCTGCTAAGTTAAACAGAGTTATTCAATATTGTAGGGTTTCCGATTTTTGTACGACACCACGGTCTCCGAGGCCGATTGCTAGACATAGGTGGCAAGAAAATACGTCTCATACGGTCCCTAAAAATTCTTTCCTCGTTATCAGCCACTGGTGGAAAAATTCAAAATTAGATTGATCGTATTGGTTAGTGATTGTTTTGATTAGTGTTTGCCTAGGTGCGCCGATAAAGGGCGTTAAACACCAACACACACACAGAGATATTATCTTATTATATCTTATTATATTATAATGTCTTCACAACCGTGTTGTGTTGTTTCTTACTACTGGACCCAGATCGCAATAGAAAAGGAAATCTTGGAGTCCCATAAAAACTGGTTCAACCAACCAGTTCATCTAAAATGCGCTCCCTTACCAGAACCATTGCAATCTTTAACTAGGAAAAACTGTTTAAGCACTATTACTGATGTCTCCCCTTCCTCGGATAACACAAGTTCAATCTTGAGGTCAAAAGGTCAAAGTCACAATGATATACATTATACATGTACAACAATTTTTTTAATAATGATACATCTACATTCTAAAGCCCTATGTCAAAGGATAAAAAGTTATGGCCTGGAAGGCTTTGCATGTCAAATTAGCATTCATTTGACATTGAAGTCACAGGTCAAAGTCATTAAAGTCATTAAATTTGGTGAAACATTGTTCCCATGATGACACATTAAAATGTGAAAATTCAAAGCCTTTTGAATAGGATTAAAATGTATATGGCCAAGACACGTTTTATGTGTAAAATAGCATTAATTTGACCTTGAGGTCAAAGGTCAAGGTCATATGAAGGTCATTCTGGTACGCGTCTCATGGCGAAACATCCACATGCTAAATATCAAAGGATAAAAAGCTATGACCAGGACACACTTTGTACATAAAATAAGCATTAATTTGACCTTGAAGTCAAGGTCATTCTGGTACAGGACATATTGTCTCATGGTGATACATCCACTTGCAAAATATCAAAGCCCTATGTCAAAGAACAAAAAAGTAATGGTCTGGAACACATTGGATGAAAAAGAGCATTAATTTGACCTTGAGGTCAAAGGTCAAGGTCATGTGAAGGTCATTCTGGTATGCGACACATCGTCTCATGGCGAAACATCCACATGCCAAATATCAAAGGATAAAAAGTTATGATCAGGACACACTTTGCATGTAAAATTAGCTTTAATTTGACCTTGAGGTCAAAGGTAAAGGTCATATGAAGGTCATTCTGGTACGCCACACATAATCTCATTGTAATACAGCAACATGTTGAATATTAAAGCCCTATGCCGTAATTTACAACATTCTGGGGCCGCCGAAAATGAACTTTAACTAAAAAGGAAATACAATATGATAAATTACTTTTAGAAAAAATGTACTTCTCCTAAAATCATGAAACAACTTGAAAATGAATAAATGTTCATCAAAAAAAATGAAAACTTCACATTGAAAGAATCAAAAAGTCTCTATTCACATTTACAGTCCATAATTTCACTTCACTCTGTTGAATCTGTCATCTTTCTCCGGACGACCATCTTCTAGGATTCATCAACTCGGACTTCTAGCGGAAATAACTTCACAATTGGACGGTTTGTTATCCCGGTGTCGGTTCTGATGACGGCGGATCGAACTAAATTGTCTTTCCCGCGTACTAGTTCTTGAACGACGGCAAGTTTCCACGTAATGCGATTTGAGTCGTTGTGTACAAGTACGACATCTCCTACATCGATGTATTGTTCGTTTTTACCGGTTGCACGTTGATATTCTCTGAGTGATGTCAAGTATTCGTGACTCCATCTATTACGAAAATGTAGTAAAAGTTCATTTTGTCTACGTAAGTTAATATTGAGTTTATCGTGTAAATTGTCCGATACAACACTATTCTCTAATGTCACTTCTTCCGGCGGTGAATCTAATCTACGTCCATGTAACATATGCGACGGCGTAAGTGGTGCGGGATCCTTTAGATCGGTAGAAATGTACGTGATCGGACGATTGTTCAAAGTTCCTTCTATTTCGGTCACAATAGTTCGAAGCGTTTCTGTACTAACGCATGATTTTCCTAGGGTGCATTTTATTGCCCTCTTAGTAAGTCCGATTAACCGTTCCAAAAATCCTCCGAACCACGGCGCACGATTAGGGATAAATTTCCATTCTGTTCCGGTTATGCTGAGTTTCTCTTCGAGTCTGTTGTTTCGGTTTGCTCGTGTAATTCGTTCGGCTGCTGCTTTGAATGTCGTAGCGTTGTCGGAAAGAATAAGTCTCGGGACGGATCTTCTCGCACAAAATCTTCTTAACGCCAACATAAATGTTTCCTCGCTTAAATCGTTCACTATCTCTAAATGTATGGCTCTTGTTGCGGCGCACGTGAATAAACAAATGTACGATTTTACGAGTTCGTTCCTCTCTCCTCTCGTTATAAGTGCTCCAGTGAAATCTACTCCTGTCACTGAAAACGGAAAGTCATAATTCACTCTGTCTTTGGGTAGAGGTGGAGGATCAGGTGTCCGATACGGTTTACCGGTAATCTTCCGACAAGTAACGCATTTTCGAAGTTGTGAGCGCACAACTTGTCTGATTCTCGGGATCCAGTACTTTTGTTGAATGAAAGAAATTGTGCTGTTCGCTCCTCCGTGGAGTGTTCTCTTGTGAGCGTCGGCTATAACTAACGCGGTAAAGCTGTGATGTGTCGGTAACAACGACGGATATTTAGTCTCTTCTTCGACAGGCGCGTTATGAATCCTTCCTGCACATCGTAAAATTCCACTGTCATCCAAGTACAGCTTGAGCTGCCGAACAAGCGTTGTTTGGTTCCTTAATTTCGACGATTTCAAGCCTTTGATTTCATCGTGAAATGCTTCCTGTTGTACGGATTTAACTAGTACAGTTACTGCTGAGTTAAGTTCGCTTAACTTCGGATATCCGTTTAGTCGATTCTCTTTAGATACTCTCAAATTCTTGATGAAACGAAGCACATATGCGGTAATTCGAACAAGTCTCTGTAATGAGCTACATCTTGATGCGTCTATGAAAGGTTGTGTTCGGTTCATTTGTACATTGGTGTCCGGTTTCCTATCATCCACGATCTCCTCTGTTATCGTTGATAGTGAGCTACAATTTTGCAATTTACGATTCCAAGTCGGCCATTTTTCATTGTGTTTAATCCAGTTAGGCCCATTTAACCATAACGTATTTCCTTCTAGATGTGTAGCTGCAACCCCTCGCGTAAGATAATCAGCAGGATTATCATTTGTCGGGCAATATTTCCATTCGCAATGTCCTACTAACTCTCTTATCTCTGTAAGTCGGTTCTCAATAAACGGCTTTAATTTCTTAGTAGATGCTATCCAACTTAAGACGATTTTACTATCGCTCCACATGTGTATTGTCTTCGTGTTCAGTATATTTTGTAGATTACTCGCTAATCTCGCTCCTATGACTGCTCCCATAAGCTCTAATCGTGGTAGTAAAATAGCTTTCACGGGTGCTACACGGTTTTTTGCCATTACTAGTACTGATGAATGTTCGGTGACTAAGTAAGCACATGCTCCATAGGCTAGTTGACTTGCGTCTGTGAATACATGTAATGTACCGGACTTCTCGTTGGTGTTAAGTAGAGTTCTCGGAAAGCTCATAGCGGTTGCTTTTTCAATGTCTTGACTGATTTTGTTCCATTTTGAACTCAAATCTTCGTTTAGAGGTTCATCCCAGTCTATCTTTGATTTCCATAGCTCCTGCATAAACAATTTAGCTTTCCCTGTTACGGGAGTGATTAATCCTAGCGGGTCAAAAATTCTGGAAGATAATCGCAAGACTTCTCGTTTCGTCATCGTTTTATCAATTCCTAAAACGTCTACGTGTTGGTATTCAAGTGTGTCCGTCTTAACGTTCCATCTCATTCCTAGTATTTTAACTAGTTTATCGGTGTCCATTACATTGTTTGTAATAGCTAGTGTGCGTACTTTTTCTGAGTTTGAGTTCCATGATCGGAGGTTGAATCCGGCATCTAATAGTAACTTTCTTGCTTCGGTGTAGAATTTCAATGCAGAGTTCTCGTCTATAAAGCTGGTTAAAACGTTGTCTACGTAAAGGGTTCTCTGAAGCTCATCTGAAGTGCTCGACGGGTTGTCTCTAAAATGTTTCATGAGCGTAGCACTTAGTATAAAGGGAGAGCACGTAGCGCCAAAAAGTACTGCTCTGAAGCGATAAGTGATTAACGGACTTGACAGGTCGCTAGGGTCCTTCAGCCAATAAAATCTAGTAACATCTCTATCCATGGGATCAAGCTCGATCTGTAAAAAAGCTTTCTCAATATCTGCTACAACAGCGTGTTTGTGCATCCTGAAACGTACTAAAATTTCGATCAGATCTGTCATTATCGGTGGATAAGAGGCAAGACAATCATTTAAAGATAGGCTCTCTGTAGTCGGTCGACAACTACAGTCGTATACAATGCGGATAGGAGTCGTGGCTGAGTCTTTTCTCACTGGATGGTGCGGTATGTAGTGTACTCTATTACTACAGCGGTTACTTTCTCTATAAACCCAAGTTTTTCTTGCTCTGCAATTATTTCTCCGTATTTGCGGAATATCTCTGAATCTTTCTCAAGGCGTCGTATTACGGTCTCAGTTCTCCGTTTAGCCATTTCCTCATTTGTGGGTAGCTCAGATGAGTCGTCCTTCCAAGGTAGTTTAGCTACGTATTTACCATTTTCCTTTCTAATGGAGTTGTCCATGTAGTTGTTTATTATCTCGCTCATCTTGGGGTCATGTTGTTCTTTGGTACTCACTCCTAGTGATTCCAGCTTCCAGAATTTTTCAATATCACACTCTTCTTGTTTGTGGTGTACAAGAATGTTCATCATAGAAGTCGATGCATTTGGAGTTTAAGATCTGACGGGTCCAGATAGTAAATAGCCCAGTTTAGAGCTGACTGCGGTGGGTCCATTTCCGCGTATTATATCGTCCTGTACCACGTCCCAATAGAAGTCTCCGCCTATTAGTAGGCTAATTTCAAACTCGTCTCCTTGCATAACAGGGTGCGCTAACTGTAAGCCTCGAAGGTACGGAATTTTTTTGAAAGACGGAATGGTCTGGTTTTGGAGTGGTGACGCTATGTTAGGTACAATTAATACCTTAATGGGTATGAGTTCACCTTCTGTTGACTTCAGATGTATGGTGGTTTTATCTAGGTTTCTGACTTTCTTTTCTGTATTTCCAAAGGTAGATAAGCTAAGACTTATGGAACCTTCTCGTCTTACGTTCAACGTTTTTGCTAATTCTTCGGTTAAAAAGGACTGCTGTGCCCCTTCGTCGAACAAAATGTTAGCCTCAATACATGTATCTTGGTAAACTACGGAACTAACGGCGGTTTTCAGTAAAACTGTGGTTTTGTCTTCGCTACTTGCGGTATAAAGCATGGACGTGTCATTTTCAGCTTTCTTACTTCGTATCTCATCTGTGTTGCTTGTAGTTTTCTTACATAAAGAGGAATGATGTTTCTTGTGACACGACTTACATGTACCTTTTGAATGACATTCTGCTATTCTGTGATTCCCTAGGCAGTTAAAACAAAGCTTCTTTTCCTTTACTATGGCGAGTCGGTTCTCGTAGTCAACTACTTCTTTGCATTCGTTTGTCCAATGGTCTCCATTACAAAATATGCAACTTTTCTTCTTCGGTTTGTCTGACGATCTATGTGCGTTACTTTTCTTCTTGAAGTCACGTCTTACTCCTGTTACAAAGCTTGCGCTGGGAACTGCTGCATTGATTCCATAGGTACAATCTATATAACCAGATTCCTGAATTGTGATCTCTTTGGTGATAGCTTCGCGGAGTTTTTTGATTTCCCAGTTGTCGCTTCCGTTTTCTCTTGTGATAGTTTTGCGAAACTCTGGCGGTAGTTAACCGAGCATTACTGGTATGAGTAGTGATCCGAACATCTCTTGGCTTTGTCCTAAGGACTCTAGACCGCGTATAAATGCTTCTGATTTGTCATGAAATGATCTCAAACTTGTGATAGTATCTTGCGGTGGGGGTAAATCTAACAAAGACCTCATGTATGCGTTGGTAATTTTATGAGACTGGCCATAGCGATTTCTGAGTAGGTCTATTGCTGTCTGATAGTTAGCATTTGTCATGGTTAAACCTGAAATTACACTAGCTGCATGATGAACTGTAGTGATGACTTCAAGTACGAGAATTTCTGGACATCTGTGAGTGTATGATTAAGGTGTACGGTAGATTCGTAGGAATCCCAAAAATACTGCCACTCTAAAATATCGCCGCTAAATGAAGGGAGCGATAGCTTTGGTAGCCGATGATTTTGACTTGCGGTTGAACTACTGGTTTGCGGTATCTCTTGAGTTGGTGTGAAGGTGCATGTATTGTAACTAGTAATTTGATTTTGTGAACAAGGGAAAGTTGTATAACTATGCAGACGACAACACTTTGTCTTATGGTAGTGATCAAGTTAGTGATGTTATAGAAACTTTAGAAAAAGTAAGTAGTGTCCTTATAAAGTGGTTTACAGATAATCACATGCAAGCAAACCCTGATAAATTTCAGGCCATATCTATTGGTAAAAAGACTCATGAAAATAACATAGTTTTTGATCTTCAGGGAAATAAGATTGTTTGTGAAGAAGAGGTTAAACTTTTGGGTGTAACTTTTGATTTTAAACTTACTTTTAACTCTCATATATCTAGTATTTGTAAGAAAGCTTCTCAGCAATTGAATGTTTTAAAGAGAATTGGTCATCACCTTAGTAGATTGGGCAAATTAACCATTTATTATTCTTTTATATTATCAAATTTCAATTATTGTCCTTTAGTCTGGCATTTTTGTGGTGAAGGAAATACGAAAAAGTTGGAAAAAATCCAAGAAAGAGCACTGAGGTTTATATATAATGATTATGATTGTTCTTATGAAATTTTACTTCAAAAGTCTATGTTGCCTTCACTACGCTTACGAAGATTACGTTTTATGGCAATAGAAGTTTTTAAAATTGTTAATAAACAGACTCCAATGTACTTACATGATTTAATTACAGTTAAAGACCAACATTATTCTTTTAGGTATACAAACACAGCTGACATCCCTAGAGTCAACAGTACTAGGTATGGTTTACACTCTTTGAGGTATGGGGCAGCAAAGATATGGAATGAACTGCCAAATGATCTGCGGGAGGGAACTAATTTAGATCTTTTCAAAAATATGATAAGTAAATGGGAGGGAAGTGGGTGTTCTTGTTCATTCTGTCATTAATTTTCCACTACGACTGGTAATACCTCAGATAGTGTAAATTTCAATTTGCAATATTTGTATTTAAGTGCTTAGCTTGCATGTATCTATTTATTTTTTGTTTTGTTTTTCTGTGTTTTAACATCTGCTTGCTAGCAATTTTAATGCTACATGTCCAGGCTAATAGCTATGCTTTTATATGATTTACATGCTTTTATGTGCTGTCCTTTGTGCTTTATTTTACTTGTATCTGCATGGTTTTTTGTTGCTTTAGTTTAGCCTGCAAGTCTGTGTATGTCTGTTTCTGTATTTATGTGCTTTTGTGTTTATATATATGTCATGTATAATGTATGTCGGTTTTAAAAGCTCAATAGAGCTTATGTTTATTGTTTGTAAATGTACCGACTTTAAATAAAGTTTACTTGACTTGACTTGACTTGGTACGAATTCTGTTGCAGTGCTTCGTAGATATGTGGACGCGGGTGTAGTGTTTGGCTTCAAATGTTGTGTGTATTTGCGAATCTTACCATCTAGTTCTTGATGATACTCTTCCGTGTCCATAATTTCGTCCGTGATTCCTTCCGTAGTCACTTCATTGAGAATTTGTTCATCCAATGACACTAGTGTTTTCTTCTTATTGTCTATTGCAATTAATAATTGCTTGATTTCTTCCAGGTCGAATGAAGAATCTCCGGATCCGATGATGTCCTCAATTTTCCTGCAGGTTTTCGTAACTGACGCTCTATTCCCGGCTCTCAAGGATTTTAATCTGTTGATATCCATCCTTCCTGGTCACTCGGTACCAATGTGTGGGTTAGGCTCGCGTTGTGTTTGAATTGTGCGGTTTGGCTATGGTTTTCTATGGTAGTTACGAAAAGACGTCTAACGTTTCTAGCTTGTATTCACCAACTGACTTATATACATAAACGACGTCACAAAGAATAGCGGCCGCGCCGCGAAAGGCGACGTTAACCCTTAGCGTAATTTACAACAGGGCCCCAGGTGGTTGAATGGGGCAGCCCTATCATAATGAATGCCGCGGTCGTCAGGCGTTAATGCAGGAAACTTGACCGCAAACCATTGAGGGCCAACTTGAGAAGGCCACGCTTCATGCACGTAAAAGATCCCATAGTGGACCGCCAAGTAGTGCACAACATCTAGGCTAAATTTTGCAGCAAAGAGGATGATTTTAAAGTTCAAAGCAGCACTATGAAATCATTCTTTGTCAAAAGGGGATATCCTAACACCATCTTGGATAAAGCTATCGACTAAGTTTCCCGGGTGACACGATCCGAGGCTTTGGAGCCCAGGTCAAGACGCAAGAATGACCGTATACCTTTGGTACTTACATACCACCCCCATAACATCGTTATACGGAACATTCTGTTGCGCAATTTCAAGTCCATCGTCTTGAAGGACGAACACATGTCGACAGTGTTCGACTCGCCACCCCTGACCGCTTTTCGCAAAGGTAAGAGTTTGAGGCAACATCTTGTCTCCAGTTCATTTGACAAATCCAAAAGACGTCCTCGCTCTGACTTTTCAGGCACCAGGGGTGTGGCTCCCGCAGGGTTAAAAACGACCTGCGACCTGAGGTCTTTTTATGGGCGACTTCCGACCTACACTTCATAAAATCGACCTATGCCAAAAAACGACCTGCGACCTCCGCCAAAATATGCCTTTTAAAAGCGACCTTGCGACCTCAGACCCCTTTTAAAAGCGACCTTGCGACCTGAGGGGGGTACCCTGCGGGAGCCCCAGGGGTTGTGATCGATCAATCTGTGTCACATGTCCTTTTACCTGGGAAACTGAAGAGATAGTTGGCCCCTCCAACACCTTCAAGTTGAAGAACGGTTACACCTGCATCTCCGAAAATGTCATTTACGCCATCCGCTGTGCCAAGTGCCTTAAAATTTACGTAGGAGAAACTTGTCGTCGACTGGGTGACAGATTTGCTGAACACAGGAGAAGTGTTCTCAAATGCTGCGATTGCCCAGTCGGCCAGCACTTTTCATTGGCAAACCATGGCGTCAAGGATTCTCCTTGAAACATGCATCGGCGAAAAACAAAGACAGTTTCTTGAGCAAAGAATAATCAACTTTGTAGGCACTTTTCAACCCTTTGGTATGAATGTAAAAAGACAGACCTTTTCTTAATATTCATAAATTAGTCATCAAGTTCAAGATTAAAATACCACGTGATGTTCTTCGAGTCAATTTTATGTCATTCTGTCCTCGTCAGTCGATTTGTGATCATCTTTTTACTTTTTAGCCCCTGAAGAAGGACTTTATGTCCGAAAATTTGGGCATTCTTGTTTTATTTGTTTTAAAGGTTTTATTTCTTTATATTTCTTATTTAGTTTTTACCTTTTAAATGTGGCTTCACCATCCATTTATTTATCTATTTTATTTATACACAAGCCACAGTGCAACATACTTTATTTATCTAAATTTTACGACCCTTCCAACCTCTTCCATTTGTCTTCCTTTACCGGATTTGACACACTGAATGAACTATTGGCAACGCGACGGGTGTGCTATAGCAAGCAGGAACTGCTTACTCTTCCGGAGCACCTGAGTTCACTCTTGTTTCGACTGGAGTTCGCGTTGCTGGTTGATATTCAGTTATTTTGTGTTTCCATGTTTTACATGTTGTCTGTTTTTGTCCCGTTCCTGTTGGTGTTTACTGGTTTTGTCTCTGCCCTTTCGGACTTTTGATATTCGGATACCCCATTGGTACCTCTGCTTCGTCCAGTGGTCTTCAAAATTTAGTTCCTTTGTTTCCGTTCCCAAACCCATTTTCTCTGTGTGTGTGTGTGTGTGTGTGTGTGTGTTTAACCAGGAGTCATCAGTGTATTTTCCAAAGATAATTGTATATTATGCGAAAGTGGGTAAGGGTTGGCTATATTCCACACACGTAAATATTCCAACTGGTATTGCCTCAACTCAGGCAAGGGTTCTTCATTGTGAGTCACCATGGATAAGGATTCCAGATTGTTTGAGGTCTTTGGGGAGAGGTTTCGTCACTTTCTGTGTGCATTGGCCTATGGTACGTTGAGGGCACTTTTACCTGTCTTGTAAGTTGGTTCGTTTTCCTAATGGTTTGTGGTCGTACATTCGCCCTTTTTGCATGACAAACATGGGTCTATGTTATGGGTGCTGTTTCCTGGGTCGGTCTACACAATTCATTTTGTTGTTTCTATTAGTTCTTGTCCTGATTATGACTGAAATATTGTTGACAGGACAAACAACAAACAAACAAACGAACAAATAATAATCCAAAATGCAATTAACTGGACATAGCTTTTCATCATTCGTCTGAGAAGAACAATAGGTGTTTTTTAATCTATGTGAAATAAAGGGGAGCTAAACTGATTCCAAAAAAGAAGAATTAAGAACTTCATCATTTTGCCCTGCCAAAGAAAACGAAGATATATGCGATGTTCTTTGCACACAGGAATGGTCAGATAAGCATTATTCAGGTCCACTTTCAACAAAAAGTCTTTTTCTAACAGTAGGTCTTTCAACAAATGAATAACCTCCATAGTGAAGTTCTCGTAGCGAAGAATAGCATTCAGACCTTTCAAATTTATAACTGGCATTTGACTTCCCCCTTTTTGGGGACTAAGACAATGTTGCTTACAAGTCTTTGGGATTGGATAAACTGACCTGACATACAGCTTTTTTGTTTAAAAAACTTAATATTTCTAGATCTATTTGTTTTTCTAATTTTCTTTTGAAAAAAGGATGATTTTGCAATTGAGTTTAAACTGGATCCGACAGAAAAGTCTTATTCCCTGAACCGCTTGTAAAATCCAGGTATCCAGTAGTCGCTTTCCAATAGTCAGACTTGTCTGACACGAATTACCATAAAATTTCTAATATATTGTCGCTGAAATTTCCGATTGTTAAATTCAAAATTGATGAAAACACCAGGTTTCTTTCCTTGTAATGCACATGGTCGATATCCTCGGTGCTGGATTTGGCTTCCTTGTTCGAACGTTTTGGTTTTGAGTACTTTTCGTTTTCAACTGTTTTGGAATTTGATCTTCCAATGTTTTGGTTTAAATGCTACTGATGAGAGGTTACTCCTTGAAATATCGATATATAGCATATCCAAATTAACCGTTTATACCCGCGTTTTGGTATTTGTAATTTTGAAACCACTGGGCGATAACCGCTGCTGGTGGACCAGAGGTCCCCGAGGGTAATCACAAGCCTGGTAGTCAGACTTGTCTGACACGAATTACCATAAAATTTCTAATATATTGTCGCTGCCGATTGTTAAATTCAAAATTGATGAAAACACCAGGATTCTTTCCTTGTAATGCACATGGTCGATATCCTCGGTGCTGGATTTGGCTTCCTTGTTCGAACGTTTTGGTTTTGAGTACTTTTCGTTTTCAACTGTTTTGGAATTTGATCTTCCAATGTTTTGGTTTAAATGCTACTGATGAGAGGTTACTCCTTGAAATATCGATATATAGCATATCCAAATTAACCGTTTATACCCGCGTTTTGGTATTTGTAATTTTGAAACCACTGGGCGATAACCGCTGCTGGTGGACCAGAGGTCCCCGAGGGTAATCACAAGCCTGGTAGTCAGACTTGTCTGACACGAATTACCATAAAATTTCTAATATATTGTCGCTGAAATTTCCGATTGTTAAATTCAAAATTGATGAAAACACCAGGTTTCTTTCCTTGTAATGCACATGGTCGATATCCTCGGTGCTGGATTTGGCTTCCTTGTTCGAACGTTTTGGTTTTGAGTACTTTTCGTTTTCAACTGTTTTGGAATTTGATCTTCCAATGTTTTGGTTTAAATGCTACTGATGAGAGGTTACTCCTTGAAATATCGATATATAGCATATCCAAATTAACCGTTTATACCCGCGTTTTGGTATTTGTAATTTTGAAACCACTGGGCGATAACCGCTGCTGGTGGACCAGAGGTCCCCGAGGGTAATCACAAGCCTGGTAGTCAGACTTGTCTGACACGAATTACCATAAAATTTCTAATATATTGTCGCTGAAATTTCCGATTGTTAAATTCAAAATTGATGAAAACACCAGGTGTTTTTCCTTGTAATGCACATGGTCGATATCCTCGGTGCTGAATTTGGCTTCCTTGTTCGAACGTTTTGGTTTTGAGTACTTTTCGTTTTCAACTGTTTTGGAATTTGATCTTCCAATGTTTTGGTTTAAATGCTACTGATGAGAGGTTACTCCTTGAAATATCGATATATAGCATATCCAAATTAACCGTTTATACCCGCGTTTTGGTATTTGTAATTTTGAAACCACTGGGCGATAACCGCTGCTGGTGGACCAGGGGTCCCCGAGGGTAATCACAAGCCTGGTAGTCAGACTTGTCTGACACGAATTACCATAAAATTTCTAATATATTGTCGCTGAAATTTCCGATTGTTAAATTCAAAATTGATGAAAACACCAGGTTTCTTTCCTTGTAATGCACATGGTCGATATCCTCGGTGCTGGATTTGGCTTCCTTGTTCGAACGTTTTGGTTTTGAGTACTTTTCGTTTTCAACTGTTTTGGAATTTGATCTTCCAATGTTTTGGTTTAAATGCTACTGATTGGAGGTTACTCCTTGAAATATCGATATATAGCATATCCAAATTAACCGTTTATACCCGCGTTTTGGTATTTGTAATTTTGAAACCACTGGGCGATAACCGCTGCTGGTGGACCAGAGGTCCCCGAGGGTAATCACAAGCCTGGTGGTCAGACTTGTCTGACACGAATTACCATAAAATTTCTAATATATTGTCGCTGAAATTTCCGATTGTTAAATTCAAAATTGATGAAAACACCAGGTTTCTTTCCTTGTAATGCACATGGTCGATATCCTCGGTGCTGGATTTGGCTTTCTTGTTCGAACGTTTTGGTTTTGAGTACTTTTCGTTTTCAACTGTTTTGGAATTTGATCTTCCAATGTTTTGGTTTAAATGCTACTGATGAGAGGTTACTCCTTGAAATATCGATATATAGCATATCCAAATTAACCGTTTATACCCGCGTTTTGGTATTTGTAATTTTGAAACCACTGGGCGATAACCGCTGCTGGTGGACCAGAGGTCCCCGAGGGTAATCACAAGCCTGGTAGTCAGACTTGTCTGACACGAATTACCATAGAATTTCTAATATATTGTCGCTGAAATTTCCGATTGTTAAATTCAAAATTGATGAAAACACCAGGTTTCTTTCCTTGTAATGCACATGGTCGATATCCTCGGTGCTGGATTTGGCTTCCTTGTTCGAACGTTTTGGTTTTGAGTACTTTTCGTTTTCAACTGTTTTGGAATTTGATCTTCCAATGTTTTGGTTTAAATGCTACTGATGAGAGGTTACTCCTTGAAATATCGATATATAGCATATCCAAATTAACCGTTTATACCCGCGTTTTGGTATTTGTAATTTTGAAACCACTGGGCGATAACCGCTGCTGGTGGACCAGAGGTCCCCGAGGGTAATCACAAGCCTGGTAGTCAGACTTGTCTGACACGAATTACCATAAAATTTCTAATATATTGTCGCTGAAATTTCCGATTGTTAAATTCAAAATTGATGAAAACACCAGGTTTCTTTCCTTGTAATGCACATGGTCGATATCCTCGGTGCTGGATTTGGCTTCCTTGTTCGAACGTTTTGGTTTTGAGTACTTTTCGTTTTCAACTGTTTTGGAATTTGATCTTCCAATGTTTTGGTTTAAATGCTACTGATGAGAGGTTACTCCTTGAAATATCGATATATAGCATATCCAAATTAACCGTTTATACCCGCGTTTTGGTATTTGTAATTTTGAAACCACTGGGCGATAACCGCTGCTGGTGGACCAGAGGTCCCCGAGGGTAATCACAAGCCTGGTAGTCAGACTTGTCTGACACGAATTACCATACAATTTCTAATATATTGTCGCTGAAATTTCCGATAGTTAAATTCAAAATTGATGAAAACACCAGGTTTCTTTCCTTGTAATGCACATGGTCGATATCCTTGGTGCTGGATTTGGCTTCCTTGTTCGAACGTTTTGGTTTTGAGTATTTTTCGTTTTCAACTGTTTGGGATTTTGACCTTCCAATGTTTTGGTTTAAATGCTACTGATGAGAGGTTACTCCTTGAAATATCGATATATAGCATACCCAAATTAACCGTTTATACCCGCGTTTTGGTATTTGTAATATTGGTCCGAGTGTCAATTCTATTTCGTCTGCAATAGAGAAAATTCTAGTAAAGAATTCAGATTGGTTCATGGTATTAGGAAAGCTGAAGGACTCACCAAGAACCGAACGTTTACTCAGTCATTCAATCAGTTCGTAGGTTACCGTTTAGAAATAAGACGCCCCGTAAGCAACAAGTTGGAATAACTTGAAAATTTAGGCCTTATCAAAAACCGAAATAGATAAACCTTCGTCATGTGTTTCGCAGTTGGCTGTCGTGCCTAAACGAAAAAAAAAAACGAAACAAGGCTATGTGTTGACATTCGTCGTTCAAATGTGAGTGTATCAAGAAAAAGACATCCGATTCCGATTGTCGACGAGATTCTAGAGGAAATGAATAGTAGCGCAATATATTCGAAATTAGATCTAAAGTACGGATACCATCAGAAAGAGCTTAGTGAAAAGGCGAGTGAGATTACTACGTTCGTAACACACAAAGGATTATACCATTACAAGAGGCTAATTTTTGGAATTTCATTTACCAACATGTCAGTGCGTAAGTATTCCAAGGTAGTGACGGAACTAGAAACATCTACGATGATATGATCGTTTACGGCAAGGATGAGGCTGATCACGACCATAAACTTTGGGTGGTACTGGCGGGAATTCGTGAAAAATGTCTTGCGTTAATTTGTGACAAGTGTAAATTTGGAATGTTAAAATTTTGGGTCATATTCTGTCCGCGAAGGGTATTTGTCCAGCTGAGGAAAAACTTCAAGCTGTTCTAAATATTTGCAAGCTGCAGAATACTACCCAAGTTGGTTATTTTCTAGGGTTAGCTTACAACTATGGTCGTTTTATTAACGGCTTTTTGACAATCTCAGTCCCGACGAAAAGTGTGAAGTGGTCGTGGGATCATCGTCACGAAGACGCGTTTGACCGTATCAAGAAAGCCTTGGCAGATGCGGAACTGGCAGGAATTCGTTAAATAGGTCTTACGTTAATTCACGACAAGTGTAAATCGGAATGTCGAAAATCGAATTTTTGGGTCATGTTCTGTCTGACAAAGTGTGTAGGGTATCGGTCCTGCTGACGAAAAGCTTCAAGCTGTTTTAAATATGCGCGATCCGCAGTATGTTACAGTAGTTTGTAATTTTCTAAGGTTGGCTTACTACTGTGGTCATTTTATTAAGGACTTTTTGACAATCTCAGTCCCATTAAGGAAACTGACGACGAGTAGTGTGAAGTGGTCGTGGGATCATCGTCATTCCGACGTGATCGACCGTATCAAGAAAGCAGTGGCAAATGCGGAAACGCTGGCACATTTCAATCCGAAAGCGAAAAACGTGAGTAAAAGTAGGTGCGAGTCCGGTAGGTCTCGGGGAGATTTTAAGATGGAAGTTATAGACCGTAAAAAGCTTAATTACCGATGAAAAAAATGCGTTTTCACGAACGAAAAAAAAAGAACCTTGTGCTGTAGTATTCGGGTGCAAACGGTTTCATATTGTATATTTACGGAATGGAATACAAATGACAACAAAGTTTCAGACAATTAATTCGAGTTGATAACGGACCACAAACTGCTCGCAGTGATTTACTCTTCAAAATCAAAACCGCCTGCCACAATTGATTGTGGGCATTGGGAATGGAGCCTTACCGATTTCGTATCTTGTATAAGTCTGGGAGACTTAACGCAGAAGATTCATATACTATATATATAATATATGTATATTTCGTGACACGCGAATCAGTATCCGTGGCAATAACAATTTACAATATCAAAGAAGCGTCATTTCGAGATCAAAAGTAAACATAAGTGAAAGAAGCGATTTGATCGGGAAATTGAAAATGTGCGCCGATGTATCGTGCCTTTAGACATGAGCTATCTGTAGTTGACGACATCGTTCAATATCGAAGACTAGACTTAGCGGAAAGGTCGGGTGGCCTGATATGGACAAAACTGTTGATTCGTTTTGTTATCGTGTCATGTTTGCCAGTTAGTCAGTGAACCGTGTAAACCAGAGTTCATGAAGAGGACTGTATTACCAGAAGGGCCGTGGCAAAATGTATCTATTGATTTGTGTGGACCATTTCCGGGTGGAGAGAATATCCTAGTCGCGGTGGATTATTAATCGCGATGGACTGAAGTCTGTATTCTGAAACGAACCACTATACAGACAGGATTATTAAATGTGTGAAGCAGATGTTTGCTACTCATGGACTTGTTCATGTTGTTAAGACATTTACCTCAGTTTGTATCTGTCGAGGTTAAGAATTTTTTTAGGGAAAATGGTATTGAACACAAGCGATTTACTCCGTAATGGCCTCAAGCGAACTGGAGTGTAGAGACATAATCGTACTTTGATAAAAGCTATCCATACATCGTACATACACATACATAGACGGGAACAGTTGGAAGTCCGAATTTTTAAACTATCTTATGGCAAACATGTAAGTCCAGCTGTATGGAAGGGGATATCCGCCACAAATATGTTCTTTGTTAATGTGTAGATTTGCAATTCCTTACATGTTCAATTGTTTCTTTCTTCAGTGTTAATTTGAAATTATTTATTTGAGAAGTACATTTTCCCACTTGGTAGCCTGTATTTACCATGTTTGTTGTATGTAGTTTCGTTCATGGGTACTTTACTGCTTTTATAATGGTTAATTTGTTCTTTGTGTATTAGTCAATTATTTCCCTCTCAAAGCTAGTTTACAATTATCTTTTTTCGCTTATTGTTACTCCTGAACTTAATTATTCGTTATTTGTATTTATATATTTTTTCAAAATTGTCACGCTTATAAAGTACGCATTAACATTTTTCAAAGAAAGAACACGTTACTCATGAGTGATTTTGTACCGGGAGTATTGTCGGCCAGTCAAACAGAGAGCACTAATGTAGAGTAGAAAGAATAATACAGATGTAAAAAACTTTAAAGTGTTTTCTCTTTATAAACGTTGTTTCTATTTAGTTTTAGTAAATTTATTTGTTTTATACACAACCGGGCTTCTCTACATGTAGTTTCTAGAAAACTTTGGCGGAAATTTTGCATATATATCCAATATGTGTAAAAACCTAAGAATTCGGTAAACAAGCATTGGATGACCTAGGAGTATAAACTCACTATAAACCATATGGCACTATAGGATAAAGCTACATTTATATCGAAATATCAGATCCCTGTTGCACTTAGTTGCTTAGAAATCTTCTTAACTAACTTAAAAAGAAAGAAATGTTGATAAAATATTTTAAACTGTCGACCTTCGATGTACATGTTTTTACAGTATAGCACCATTCAAGTTACCGTAAGGCAAGTGAAGGAGGACCCGCCCCGACTTTTTGTGAAAAAAATTGGTTGAATATAAAGGAAAACATTGAAGCATTACCGACGTGCCCCCTCCTAGCCAGTCAGTGGGTCCCATTTGCAAATTTCTGGATCCGCCACTGATACCTATATACCAAGTTTTATAAAATTTGGTTGAGTTGTTTTAGTTTCTTAGAGGAGTTGAGCGGAAACTAATTGAAATGATTGACCAGGATTTCCCAAAATTTTTTTAAGTAAAAAGAGCCAGAGTTCTCTCAAACTTTTGAGGATAAAATTTCCGGCTAATATGCACAAATACACGTATAGTGTACTGGCTGCACACCGAGTTTCATAATTTTATGTTCATATGCACTTTCTGATGAGTTGAGGGGAAACTATATTTTTAATGAGGGTAATGAAAAAGTCTATGTTTAAAGGGCAATAAATCCCACAAATATCTGAGGAACGAAATTTTCGGTTAATTGGCACAACTATACATATGGTTTACATCGACTTTTAAAAAAATGAGCGGAATAAGTGTGACGGACAGACGAAATGACAAATAGACAGACGGGCGGTCAGAATAAAAAAAAATATGTCTTCCCACCAAAGTGTTGGGGGGGGGGTTAGAAAAATTAGCATAAGCATATCAAAATAATAGTCGCTTGACACCAAGAAATGCATAAGATATATCTGTTAAGAGTAAAAATGTGTCCAAGGATAGTTTCCTTTGTGTGACTTATACGTTTAAGTTGAAAGAATATGTTTAAGCTGAAATAAAACAAAATCTGGGGACAGGGATCTAGCATAAGGTACAGCTAATAATGATTTTTTGTTTGTATGCTAGTTAAAGTGAATGGTCTTCGACAATATTGGTGAAGCAGAAGGCGCACAATTCCAAGGATAACATTTATCAAAAATGTACTAGTATGTTGTCTCGAATGAATAACTGTAGGTTATATGGGACGTAAAAGCGAGGGCGAAATTTTTTTTTTTAATTTTCCTGCATTTACGCATAACATTGTCAGACATCGATAAATGCAATCAACATTGAGGTTAAACAGATGCTTAAGAACTTGTATTAACCTTTGGGACTATAAATACTAATTAATCGAAAACTAACTTAACCCTGTAAGTGGACATTTTTATAAAGGGCAGTTGGACAAACGAGCGAACCTTAACATCAATTTACTTTATTCAACTCTACTTTCGAAAACAGTGCAAAAGTAGCAAAGCAAATGATGACAACAAATCACGTGCGATGTCAAGAAACTTTCTTAATTTCCTAAGCAACTTCCTCCTATACCAACAAGAATAGGGCCTTTCTCTATTATAAGGTAAGTTAGATTTCTGTGTTTGTTTTTGTTATTGGCCGGATTTCATAGAGTGAAAAATCCGGGTTATAAAATGGTGAATGTCGGGCGGGCGGCGTGCGGGCGGGGGAAAAATTTCGTAACAGTTTTCCCAGCAACTACTTATCACAGCCACTTGATATTTGGTATACAGCAACAGGGTGGGGTCCCATAACGTTGATTCGATATCAGGTCTGTCGCTTACCTACTTCCTGTTTAACGAAATCCGGCTTTTTTTGACTTTGACAGATTTTTTTTGTTTTTTCCCCCTTTTTTTACCCCCGCCGCAACGCGGAGCGAGGATATAAAAATGCCAGGCGTCCATCCGTCGCACTTTTTTCCATAACAGATTTCTCAGCTACTATTTTTCCTAGGCTTTCAATATTTGGTATGCAGCTTCAGGTAGGGGTCAAAATAGAAAAAAAATCGTAGCATATTTCTAATCTTCTACTATTCGTACGCTTTCCATATTTGGTATGCAGCTTTAGGTAGGGGTCCCATATGGTGGGATGGCTTACCTACTTCCTGTTTTACGAACGGAATTAAAGTTTTCGCCACACGGCGGGGGACCCAGGAATTCCGTTCTTGTTGGTTTTGTTTTTGTTTTTGTTTGTTTGTTTGGTTGTTTTTACGGGGGGGGATATGTGGAACCTGGGTTTTTGTCCTATCATTGTTGATGCACAACCACTATCCGACCCGACACTTACCTATGTTTTCATTCGTGTATTTGCTAGTCGATATTTTTGACGATTTACCATGCACAGTACATTAAAATAAATTTTGAGTAAGTAAATAATATCCTTAATACTATGATTTTTTTATCATTTGACATGATCTCCGATTCACATGCAAGTTTACTCCTCTCTACAAACGTCGTTATTTCCCTATGTTTTGAGTTTAAAACCATTTGTAATGATCTATAGGGCTTCTTAAAGATTAGAAACACCAAACTAGAAAATCTGTGAGTAGCTGTTTACAAATAAATACCATCGAAGATCAAATTTTAAAGTAGAAGGTGCACATCTAGATTGTGCGAAAGTTTCACGTAAATCCATTTTTGGGTTACGGAGGAGTTGCGGATAAGATAGGTACCCTAAAGTGCAACGGAAGGACGGACGAACGGACACACAGTAAGATACCCCAATTCCTATTTACCCACTCTCCATTCCTTAGCGGGGGTATAAATATACTTAAGCTAAATGGAAACAACCTTTATTCAGGCTCCCATGTGCATACCATATGACTCGCGGTATTCTTTTAGGCATGTTCTCCTTGATTGAATTGATGTTGCTCCATTACGTGTGTAAAGTATTTCAGCAGTGCATCTATGCACGATTTGTTCAGCGGCCTCTCAAACGATGCAGGGTCTTAGTGGCCGAGTTGTCAAAGGCGCTGGTTTAAATACCATGCTATTGATCACAAGCCGATCACCTCTCAGGTGGTGCTTGAGTCCCACTTTTTACTTTTCGGTTTTATCTATTTCTTTCATTATTTTTTTGTATTTCATTCCCAGTCTTTTGACTTGGTTTTACATCCAAATTTTATCATATATATTGTAATTTATTTTTGTCCTCATGATGGCTGGAAGATCGCCGACAGGATACAAAGCAAACACCAATCAAACAATGAATTATGCAGAGAAAACACTTTGAAGTTTTGCTACGGCTTTTATTTATCTCTAGGATCAAGCAGATAGATGGGTTCAACACTTCAAAGAAGTGCTTAATCATCCTACACCAGATGAAAGTGCAGAACTAGAGCCTCCAAACATAGTCATGGACATAAATTTAAATCCCCCATCAAAATTAGAAGTAAGGAAGGCAATCATATCACTCAAAAATGGAAAAGCTCCAGGAGTAGATCAGATACACTCGGAAATGTTGAAGACAGATATAACAACATAAACAACTGTCCTTACACATCTATTTAATCAAATATGGAGTGAGGATAACATCCCAAAAGACAGGATGAAAGGTTTTATTGTAAAATTACCTAAGAAAGGAGATATCCAAGTCTGTGACAATTGGCGAGGTATCACACTGCTGTCAACACCCAGTAAAGTCTCAAGTAAAGTGTTGCTTACTAGAATAGAATCTGCCATTGACAACAAACTTAGAGAAGAACAAGCTGGCTTTAGGAGAGGAAGAGGATGCATAGATCAAATTTTCACGTTAAGAAACATCATATTGAGCAATGCATTGAATGGAACAGCCCTTTGTATGTCAACTTCATTGATTTCAAAAAGGCTTTTGACAGTGTAAATAGAGAAACATTATGGCAAATAATACACCACTATGGACTGCCACCAAAATACATCAACATCATTAAAACATTTCATGAGAACTTTGAATGCATCATCATATTAAACAGCAGCACATTTGATTGGTTTCGGGTTGAGTCTGGAGTAAGACAGGGATGCATTATTTCTCCTATTATTTTCCTTGTAACAATCGATGGGGTAATGAGGAAAACAACTACAGACACCCCAGAGGAATACAATGAGATTTGTTCTCACACCTAGAAGATCGGGATTTTGCAGACGACTTAGCCATTTTATCAACAAACGCCAGCCAAATCAAGGAAAAAACAGACCGCCTTAATAAATTCTCAAAACAAACAGGACTAAACATCAGCACTTCTCAAACTAAATCCATGAAAATCAATACCAACCCAACCAGACATGTTACAATAGAAGATACTAAAATTGATTATGTTGAAGAGTTTACCTACCTAGGAAGCCTAATCAGCACTGACAACGCTGCCAAAAAAGACATCAAAGCTAGGCTAGGAAAGGCACGGACAGCCTTCTCCATCTTGCGTCCAATTCGGAAATCAAGCCTATACTCTCTTAAAACAAAGATCAAACTCTTCAATTGTAAGGTCATATCAGTACTTCTTTATGGAGCCAAGTGCTGGAGGATCATCCAAGTGACCTAAAGAAATTGGAAAGTTTTTACAATGGAAGCCTAAGGAAGATAATGTAAAATATTTTGGCTGAACAAAATTTCGAAAAAGAACTATGGAAGAAAACTTTTTGTAAGAACATCAGTATTGAAATTAAGGAAAGAAGGCTAAGGTGGCTGGGTCATGTCTTCAGGATGCAACAACAACGACTCCCAAAAACAGCTCTTAGATGGACTCCACCTGGAAAAAGGAAACCCGGAAGACCAAAAACAACATGACGAAGGACAGTGGTGGCAGAATTGAAAGATGGAGGCTTGACATGGGATGAAGCACAGAAGTTAACCAAAGATCGATCCAAGTGGAGGGAAAAGATTGCGGCCTTATGTCTCACCAGAGACGAAGAGGACTAAGTAAGTAAGTATTGATCACAAGCCGATCACCTCTCAGGTGGTGTTTGAGTCCCACTTTTTACTTTTCGGTTTTATCTATTTATTTCATTTTTTTTTGTATTTCATTCCCGGTCTTTTGACTTAGTTTTACATCCAAATTTTATTATATATATTTTAATTTATTTTTGTCCTAGTTTTACATCCAAATTTTATTATATATATTTTAATTTATTTTTGTCCGGATGATGGCTGAAAGATCGCCGACAGGACACAAAGCAAACACCAATCAAACAATAAATTATGCATAGAAAACACTTTGAAGTTTTGCTACGGCTTTTAATTCTCTCTACTCTTTCCCAGTTCTCTCTGTTTTGACAGGCCAGCAATACTTCCGGTAAAAAATCACTCATGAGTAACGTGTTCTTTCTTAATTTGTAAAATGTTAATGCGTACTTTGTAAACGTGACGATTGGAAATGTGCATGTTTAACCAATCATTAAAATTGGAAATAACAATAAGCGAACAAAGATAATAGTAAATAAAGGTAATAACAAAACTACCGAACTTGAATGATCAATCTCATAGTGCAGATAAAATGACAAAAACGAATCAGTCATACAGGAGAATTGGTGGATTGCAATGGTTCTGACTTTGTAAAGGCATTTCAAACGAAATGGTGAGTTAAACAAGGTTTTATGTCGCAAATCTCCCTCTTTCATTGCGATCTTAGGATCCGGTAATGACCATAGAACACAACATAGTTGTGAGACACAATAGGGATATTGAGGTGATCATCTCAGTACAGCAGACCAGTCAAACACTAATTGAAACAATTAACCACCATATCTTGTAACTCAATTTTGAACTTTCGTACTAGGGGCTGATACATGTAACGAAGAAAGAATATTTTTAGGGATCGTGTGAGACGTGTTTTCTTATAGCCCTGTTCCAAAAGTCGGTCACGAAGAAATCGGTGTCTGATCAAAAAATCTGTGAAATGTGTGCAAGCTCTGGCATATCGAATAAGTTGTGTAAACTAAAGTAAAATATTTGAGAAAAATACAAAGAACAAATTAAACAATACTAGTATGACTATAGATCAACAAAGTACCAATGAACGAAACTACATAAAACAAATAAAAAACATGTAGAAAATATATTTTTTCGAAAAAAATAATTGACGAATTTACAATGAACTGAACATATGCATGTTAGGAATTGTACCTCTACTAAATTTACAAAGCACAAAGGAACATATTTCCTGCGGATATCCCCTTCCATACAGCTGAGCTGATCACGATGATCAATCGTAAGATGAGAACCTAACTGCAAGAGCGTGTCGAAACGCAAAGAACTACATGTATTAATGACAAAGAGATGCTGATTTTAAAGAAAAGGGAAAAGTGTATGCAGATTGCAAGAGAAATGCTGAATAAATTACTTGAAAATCGGTGACTATATACTGATTAAACATCCAAAAACAAACTTACTCCAAATTTACTATCTGAGCCATATACTATCGTGGATAAGAAAGGGAATGCGGTAACAGCTGAAAGCTCCGAAGGGACAAAAAATAAATATATTAATCGTGAGGATTCAGAAGATGAGATCGAAAATGACAATAATGTTTGAGTAACGCGACCGAAAAGGAACACGAAAAAACCAAAATACTTAGATGACATGATGATAATGTTCGTGCATAAACTGTCAATTTTGCATGTTTTCAATTTCAATTTAATTTGTTCACTTTGTAATATTTTATACATGTTATAGGTCAGTTCAAAGTTTACTTTCATTTATAAAATGAAAGGTTTCATTCCAAATTTAGGAGGAAATGTAGTGTATAAACATTTAATGATAACAACACGTGCATTGACACTGATTAATCATGTGTAATTGTCAGGCCGGCTCGGGCCTGATATATACGGTTGTAACCATGCTTTTAATCTGGACACCTCTAAAAAATCTACGAATTACTAGCTGACTGTTATTTATGTCATGTATGTTGTATTGAGAAAAAAGTAGAATTTTTAGATCTTCCCTACCACATTAATATTTTGTATGTTTCAAAACCGTAAAGTTTTTTTTACCTATAACTTACGTTTAAATATTTTCAAAGCTAAAACTAATTTTAGAAAAATAACAAAATTGAATAATGTTTCAAATAAACATGCCACATAATCTCATAAACTTTTTGTAAAGAAAGGTCTATTCAGAATATGTAAATATTTTGAGATGGCCACGCTTGTAAATACGGATTAATAGGAAGTGGAATTAATACGAACAAGATGTCTTTGAAAATTGACATGGTGGAATGACCTACATGTAGTTGTAGAAATCGATGAAAACAAAAAGTAACATATCTACCATGTCTTCTGTCGGAGTTAACGAATATGGCTATTAGATACACTTGAAATATCAAAACAAAGTTATTTTAAGTTAATAAATGTGGATTATACGGTTGTAACCATGCTTTTAATCTGGACACCTCTCAAATATCTATGAATTACTAGCTGACTGTTAATAATATTGTATTAAGAAAGAAAGTAAAATTTTGAGATCTTCCCTACCAAATTAATAATTTGTATGTTTCAAAACCATAAAGGTTTTTTCTACACTAAAACTTGCTTATAAATATTTTCAAAGCTTAACCAAATTTAGAATAACAAAATTGATTAATGTTTTCTATAAACATGTCACATAATCTCAAAAACTTCTTTTGGTAAAGAAAAGTCTTTTCAGAAAATGTAAATATTTTGAGATGACCGCGCTTGAAAACACTGATTTACAGGAAGTACCATTAATATGAACAAGATGTCTTTGAAGAATGACCTAGTTATAGAAATCGATGAAAGCAAAAAGTATCATATCTACCATGTCAACGGTTGGGGCTCAAAATTCGTTAAAATAGCTTTTAAAAATCATTTGAAATAGTTAAAACAAAGTCAATTTCAGTACAGAAATGTGGATTATAAACAAATATACATTAAATGTTTGCATATCTAATAGATATTCTCATTACTGAAGACTCACAGCTATTTATAAAATTGATAAAACGACCTATTTATAACATTTGATTGCTAAAGTATGTATTGTTTATCCCGGGCCCATTCAATAGTTGTTTTGCTTTCCCCATATATAAAAGACAATTGAAAAAAAAAAATAAACAACAATATTAAAACGTGAACTGTGCAACCTACCTTTAGAGTTTATAGTACAGTTCAAATGTTTTAAAGAGAGAGAAATAAGCGATTTAATTTGACTTGACCTTAACTTGACCAGGACTGCTGGTGGAGTTTTAATTCCCCGAGGTTAGCCCGCTCCGGCACCAACACTTTTGTGTTGGAGAACACATCAAAGCTTAAAATTATCCGTTTAAATTTCAAAATTGTCTAACCCTCAGGTTCTTCCTACCCCAGACATAGGTTGATCATCTTAGTAATAATTTGGTTCCCCATTTTGATAATTTTGGTTTTATTGTTTTATGCTCTTCATAATCATATATAGTGTTTGGCATTTTCAATCTTTTTGGTAGAGCGCCTCTGATGAGTCTTGAATAGACGAAACGCGCGTCAGGCGTAGCAAAATTGATTGTCTGGAACTTTGTTGTCATTTTTATTTCGAACACACGTGAAGGTTAGCACTGCTGGTGGAGTTTTAATTCCCCGAGGTTAGCCCGCTCCGGCACCAACACTTTTGTGCTGGAGAACACATCAAAGCTTAAAATTATCCGTTTAAATTTCAAAATTGTCTAACCCTCAGGTTCTTCCTACCCCAGACATAGGTTGATCATCTTAGTAATAATTTGGTTCCCCATTTTGGTAATTTTGGTTTTATTGTTTTATGCTCTTCATAATCATATATAGTGTATGGCATTTTCAATATTTTTGGTAGAGCGCCTCTGATGAGTCTTGAAAAGACGAAACGCGCGTCAGGCGTAGCAAAATTTATTGTCTGGAACTTTGTTGTCATTTTTGTTTAACGGTACGCTGAAGGAAAAAAAAAACATTATGTCATATGTAACTTATTTTCATGTTTTGATGCTTAATTGTTGTGTTCTTGTCTTAAGTCTCCATAGAGTGATCGCTTGTTTCATTGTTGAAGGTTTTTATTACAAACTATTAAGGCTTTAAAAAATCACAGCAATAATTTTTTTCTTGCCGTGGGTCCCGGACCAACAGAAAAGAATTTTCTTACAGCATCCTTTTTAAAACGATTGTAGCGTTTTTTTTATGAAAAATGTGTGTTTTACTCTATATTTATATTTCATTGTACCAAAAATGCGACGGACCATCTGATCAACTAGAGGACGGAAATACTACGGACGGAACAACTGAGAACGAATCAACCTGGGGAGGGACCAACCTTCAATCTTTCTTTTGAATAAATATTTTGTCATATGAACATATATCGTTTTAAATGGAATATTTGAAATGATTGTTTTACATGTACAGCGTTTATTAAAAAAATAACTTGAAAACGGTTCTTTATATTAAAATATGAAACTAACATAAAATCGCCATGGCCTGACTCTAGCTTTTTTGAAAAGCTAATCTTGTAAACATATATTCATGAAATATATATGTATCGAGGCGACTGCATCAGTTAGATATTGATGTAACGACCTATTTATAACTTGTGATTGCTAAAGTATGTATTTGTTTATCCCGGGCCTAGTCAATAGTTGTTTGGTTTAAATAAACCACAATATTAAAACATGATTATGTAACCTACCTTTAAAGTTCATAGTACAGTTTAAACGTTTGAAAGAGAGAGCAATAAGCGATTTAATCTGATTTGACCATGGCTGCTAGTTTAATTTGTAAAAATATATACAATATATATTAACTGAAACAAAAACTAAAAGATCTTTTAACATATTTAATTCCTCTATTTGACATGTTTGACCAAAATATTTTTTTACAGTTATGTCGTTTAAGTACGTTGAGAGAAAAACATTCTGTAATATGTAGCTTATTCTCATGTTCATTTGCTTAATTTGTGTGTCCTTGTTTATAGACTCCAAAGAGTGATCGCTTGTTTCATTTGTGAATGTTCCCATAATTAAGCTATTAACGCTTTAAAAAATCACAGCAATAAGATGTTCTTGTCTTGGACCTTCGAAAACAAATTTTCTTACCCTTTTAAAAAAGGACGTATAATTACATAAATTTTATTTCTACCGAGACCTGCACGAGAATGTGATTAACCTGCATATATGTAAACATACAGTTATTTTTTTTTGTAATCTAGAAAAGAAAAATCCGGAAGATGCTTATTTTCAATATCAAGATCACTGTCCTTTCTTTTACAAATAATGATAATATTCAATCGTTCCATAATTATGAATTTAAAATTTAAGACATAAATATATATTTTGTAATATGCACATGCCACGTTAAATGGAATATGTTGAAATGATTGTTTTTCAGCGTTTATTGAAAATTTAACTTAAAAACGGTTCCTTATATTAAAATATGAAACTGACATAAAATCGCCAAGGCCTGACACTAGCTTTTTTTGAAAAGCTAATCCATATAAATATCTTTATTGTGATTCGCTCAGACGATGTCACGTGACATGTGATATTTCGCTGGGTCAACCGGTATTCGTTGGGGCGCATGGTAAGGTTTTTTTTCCTTTTTGACATTACATGGGCTGTATTTTTTCCAATGAAAAAAATGTTAAAATATAGGAGGTATTGAATTTTGAATGCTTCATATGACCAATTCTATAATTTATCTCATTCTAATTATACATTGTTAAATAAACAGAATAAATGAATGAAACATTCTATAAACTTTATCTAAATTTTTTTTCTAAATTACAGATCTGCAAAAGTGAAAAGTGTCAATTCCCTTTAGGTACATGTACTCAAAAGTTTTTTTTTTGAAATAACAACAAGAGAGTTACAAGAGCTCTTGACATTTTATTTCTAATGAGAAAGAACTTGATACTGGTATTGAAATTTGAAGTTCTAATCTCTTGAGAATGCCTTTGTTACATGGGAAGTACTTTCACCTTACGACTGTTAACAGGAGCTAATTTTGATATTCTCCATCAACTAGTAACTAACCTGGTTTCACATAAAGGAACAACTAACACAAAATGGCGCTTTTAGATTTGCTACCATTGTTTTTCTTGATTTTTCATCTTCAAGTGGCGTACTCTAAATCGATCCTAAACGAAACTTCGAATGAAGCAAAGGTGAAGGAGTATATAGACGAAAGGATTCGAAACCTGACAAACATTCTGACTGATACATGTATGAGTAAGTAATTAATTTATTTAAGGCTCCCAGGAGCCTGAACCGCTCACCTGGTCCTTTTGCCATAAGGGTGTCAAGGGTATAAAGGGTCATTTTTCAACTTCGAACCATAATTTGAGACTTTTATAGAGTTTAATGGGCTGCAACATTAATTCTATAGAACAAAAACATTTTTAGCCTCTAAACGGCTTTTTGACCAAATGCAGAATTTGTAAAGCTCTTGATTCTGAACAGCTTAATATGCTTCAGGTTTTCCCATCAGTTATAGATGCTTCGTTGTATATGTAAGCCAACTAAGGTGAGTTTTATCCACGTTCTATGTTCAGTATCAGCGGCCATGTTTTCAATCAAATCTTTTCAAAATGAGGATTGCTTGTTGCTGTCATAAATCATTCCTGCAAAAATTCAGAGAAGATTTGAGAAATTGTTAATCGGACGACGACGAGCGACGAACACAAAGTAATGGCATACGCTCAAATGGCATTTGGTAAAAGTGAGCTAAAATACAACACACAAGCGGGTGTCATTAAGCCATGTTTTATCATCAGTATGCCTTATCGAGCATCATTTTAATAGTAATATTAGAAGGAAGAAACAGTGAATAAAATAAAAATGACAACAAAAGTTCAGGATAATAAATTTTGCTACGCCTGACGCGCGTTTCGTCTATTCAAGACTCATCAGAGGCGCTCTACCAAAAATATTGAAAATGCCAAACACTTTGATTATGAAGAGCATAGAACAGTAAAACCAAAAATACCAAAATGGGGAACCAAACCATTACTAAGATGATCAGTCTATGTCTGGGGTAGGAAGAACCTTAAGGTTTAGACAACTTTGAAATTTAAACGGATGATTTAAAGCTTTGATGTGTTCTTTAACACAAAAGTGTTGGTGCCGGAGCGAGCTAACCTCGGGGAATTAAAACTCCACCAGCAATGCAAACCTTCACGGATGTTCAAAATAAAAATGACAACAAAGTTCAAGACAATAAATTTTGCTACGCCTGACGCGCGTTTCGTCTATTCAAGACTCATCAGAGGCGCTCTACCAAAAATATTGAAAATGCCAAACACTATGATTATGAAGAGCATAGAACAGTAAAACCAAAAATACCAAAATGGGGAACCAAACCATTACTAAGATGATCAACTTATGTTTGGGGTAGGAAGAACCTTAAGGTTTAGACAATTTTGAAATTTAAACGGATAATTTAAAGCTTTGATGTGTTCTCCAACACAAAAGTGTTGGTGCCGGAGCGGGCTAACCTCGGGGAATTAAAACTCCACCAGCAGTGCAAACCTTCACGGATGTTCAAAATAAAAATGACAACAAAGTTCAAGACAATTAATTTTGCTACGCCTGACGCCTTTTAATAGCAATATTAGAAGGTAGAAACAGTGAATATTATAGGAGGATTACTCTTAAATTTTCCCCAAAAAATTAAAGTGAAACCAATTCCAGGACCATAAGCAGTACATGCTATGAAAATAACAATGACGAAATAGACCATTTGACTTAAGAGCCTGTTCATGAGAAAACCATGCAAAATCGTCCAGTAGCAATGTTTTCATTTTTGTAAAAGGTATATTGCAACTGAAAGACCATCCTATAAGACTTATTCAGGCAAATTTTTTCCTTCGAAAAATCAAAGATGGCCGCCCTACAGGCCTAAATAGCTATATATATAGCTTTCATCTGATTTTTCAGTGATTTCAATATTTTTAAATAAAAATAAGACATTTTCATTGTGATTTTTTTTAGTTTACGTATATTGAATGACAATTGTAACAATTTTTTTTGAAATAGTGATGTTTTGTCTTTTAAATAAAGTACAATTTTCGTAATTCATAATTTTGGTTCCTCTGGTACCTTTAGGTAGGACTTGGGCAGTATTCCGGACTGTTCAAAAATGCTGAAATTTGTTATTTTTAGGGGCACTTATTGTCCAAGGTAACGCTTTTTTATCCTAATCTTTTAGAAATTCCAAAACAATAACATATCAAGACAAACTAATCAAAAAGCCGAGCTGGGATTTTACATTTTGACTTAGCCACAGCCCCGGAAAACAATGACATGTTTTGATAATTCTTCATAAAATCTACTTTTTGGAGGATTCAGTTTAAAAATCTGAATGTGTTTGCTATGAAACAAAATACTTTTAGAACATTTGATACATCAGATGATCACAATACAAGTACCATTTAAGGGTCGAGAAAGACATATACTTGGGAATTAAGGATGAAAGATGGGAATATCTTGTGTATATTGATGAAATGTACAGAAATGGCCAACTTTAGGGGACTATTTTTCATGAATGAAGGGTTGGACTATCAATATGGAATATCTTTCCAAAAGACTGTTATATGGTCTGTACAAAAACATATTTGTAACTTTGCTTTCGGTCATCCCTTACATGTAACAACATAACAAAATGGAGATTTGGCCATTTTACCACATGACTAAAATCGGCTTCGGGGCCTAATAGTGGCATCTTTTTGAAATAATTAAAAGATGTACAGAACAGCAGATTTTATAGGCCAAATGTATATAAATTGTTCTATATAAACAAATAATATAGTAGAAATTAAACAAAAGAGCACTTTCAACTTGGTGGTCCAATATGGCTTCCATGGCCATTCGGCGAAATAGTCCCTTGTCCTCAAGCAAAAAACTAACATTATTTTTGGTCAGGATCCACCATACAAAATGTTTTATTGTGCAGAAAATGGTCGAATTTTACAAATAAAGCAATTTTCCTGGTTCATATTTTTTTCACATTTAGGTCTGACTTTGTCATTTTAAGGTGGCTAGAGACTTTTTTGTAAAAAGGCTCTGGGGGCTATAATAGACCACCAAGAAAAAAGTGCTCTTTTCTTTGATTTCCACAATATTATTTGTTTATATAGAACAAGTTATATACATTTGGCCTATAAAGTCTCCTGTTCAGTACATCTTTTATTTATTTCAAAAAGATGCCACTATTAGGCCCCTGAAGCCCATTTTAGCCATGTGGTAAAATGACCAAATCTCCATTTTTGTAATGTTGTAACATGTAAGGGATGACCGAAAGCAAAGTTACAAATATGTTTTTGTACAGACCATATAACAGTCTTTTGGAAAGATATTCCATATTAATAGTCCAACCCTTCATTCATGAAAAATAGTCCTCTAAAGTTGGCCATTTCTGTACATTTCATCAATATACACAAGATATTCCCATCTTTCACCCTTAATCCCCAAGTATATGTCTTTCTCGACCCTTAAATGGTACTTGTACTGTGATCATCTGATGTATCAAATGTTCTAAATGTATTTTGTTTCATAGCAAACCATTCAGATTTTTAAACTGAATCCTCCAAAAAGTAGATTTTATGAAGAATTATTAAAACATGTCATTGTTTTCCGGGGCTGTGGCTAAGTCTTAATGTAAAATCCCAGCTCGGCTTTTTGATAAGTTTGTCTTGATATGTTATTGTTTTGGAATTACTAAAAGATAAGAATAAAAAAGCGTTACCTTGGACAATAAGTGCCCCTAAAAATAACAAATTTCAGCATTTTTGAACAGTCTGGAATACTGCCCAAGTCCTACCTAAAGGTACCAGAGAAACCAAAATTATGAATTACGAAAATTGCACTGTATTTGAAAGACCAAACATCACTTTTTTCAAAAAACATTGATACAATTTTAATTCCTTCTACGTAGACTGAAAAAAATCACAATAAAAATGTCAAATTTTCAAATAAAATTTGATTGAAATAAGCGATTAATTAGATTAAAGCTATATATATCTATTGAGGCCTGTAGGGCGGCCATCTTGAATTTTTCGAAAAAATAAATTTGCCTGAATAAGTCTTATAGGATGGTCTTTTAGTTGCAATATACCTTTTACATAATTAAAAACCTTGCTACTGGACAAAATTTCCATTTTTGCATGGTTTTCTCATGAACAGACTCTTTAAAAAAGGAATGAACCTGTTTTATGGTCCGCATTTTTCCCCTCGAACACGGAAAGATATTTATTTTTTAACGATGACAATTTTTTTGTACTACTAGGATTAAATCTTACGCAAGAAATTCCTTTCAATATTTTTCTTAACCTCTGCTGTCTAAGAATCAGATTCCAAATATGTATGTATTGTAAGATAAACAAAATGTTTGCTTTTCCGACGTAGTTGATACATGTATCAAGATTTTCCCTTTTTATGCAGGGTACAAAAAACAAAGTGCATAAAGTACTCGGTCCATTTATCCGTAAAGTGATATTCAATGAAAGAAAGGTGAAGTATATATACTAGTACATGTAACACTTGAAGCTTACTAGTATACACATTTACAACAGGGTATGAAATGAAATATTTGCTTACTATTGTATAGTCCAATATTATGATATGTCATCTCTCAGTAATGGCAGAAGAAATCAATATTGTGTTTTTTGTACATATTTTAATGAGATTTTTAAAGTGTTTTTATAAATTTGTTTTTACAGGAAAAAATGAAAACAAACACGTGTACTTCCATGTTAAAATGGCTTCAAGCGATGTATTTTTAAATCTAAACTCGATCGTAAAGTTTGCCACCGTTTTGAGCAATGAAGGGAACCATTTCAATATTGGTGACAGTATTTTCATTTCGCCGGTAACTGGAACATACCTTTTTGCCTGGACAACTCAGACTTCCGCAGGGAAGAATGTCAATACAGAACTGAGGGTTGAAAACGTCATCAAGGAAACACTGCACTCAAGTATGGGAAGCGGAGAAGGACACCAGTCCGTGTCAAGAAGTGTCGTATGCAAAGTTAAGAAAGGCGATCACGTGTGGATTCAAACTAGCGGTTTTTTCTCAGATAATAAGTTTGATCACCAATACGGTTCTCAAAGTTCTTTTACAGGCGTTCTGTTATTCAGAGACTGAAAACATGGTTGTTGAACAAAACGTATATGAATGGTATCATTTTTCCATTTTGCGTATTTTTAAATATCTTTATTAGTTAATGATATATAAGTACAACGAATAAATCATTACTCAAAGCTTTTTGGACACTTACATTTTGAACACTCGAGGAGAAGTGTTGGTATTAAAAAAATGGTCAACTATACTGAATCTTTGACAAAGATTTTGTTGTTAGTACTTGTCATGTTTTTTGTTCCTTGGTTAAGAAGGGGTGTTCTCTATGTCAGGACTGGATTTGATTTATATGCATTTTATTTAGACCAATGACCAAGAACAGAACGGCGAGCAGAGTCTAATGGTCTTGTTGAAGGCTGGTGGCGCTTGTGCATTGTGTTTTTTTCTTAATTACCGCTTGTTATGTGAGCACTGTCGCGAACACTTATTCCACATTCTCATTATCTTTTACTGAACTAGCTTATTCGTTATTTCATTATGTATATTTTTTTGTAAATTCTCTTCTAAGAGTGTCTTCTTTTACATTTTTATCGGTTTTTTTTTCTTTCTTATGAAAACAAAAAGGCAGATTGAGCCCACATAACGAGTTTAAAGCCATGAATCATGACCTGGAGCGGGAATCCAAAAACTTAACTCTTGAACATTTTCTAAACATTTCAAAAGCGTGTTTTGTGTTACCCGGTAATACCGTACCCTAAAATCCCAATTGGAAAAGGGGTTAAGCGCCATAAATCCTGGTTTAACCAACCATATCTTTTTCAAGAGATGACAATTACGGTCTTCAATTTCACGGTAATCTTTTGTATTATGTTTTAGATTTATACTCCAAGTTGTGCTGCTTGGGAATAAAGCAATAACTAACTAACTAACTAACTAACTGTAGTTATTTTATTACTTTAGTTTAGCATTAATTTCATGCTCATCGTCTTATATAATAACCTATATAGTGTCGCAAGGATGCAGAACAACAACTCACTCACTTATAGCATAATTCACCTTTAGGTCGTTTTTAAGTTGTCTTTCCAATCGTCATATCTCTCTTCTTGTGTATCAAAACTCCACTCCAGTAGTTAACATTATCACAACTTATTCTTTATTCCAAAGATTGTAGGTAATACATTGATTTCATTGGTACAACTTGACACCCAAATTGCTAACACAGAGTTATGTATCTTCTAGATAGTTGTCTTCCCTTTAAAAATCATAGAAGATATAATGAGCTCATAAACAAATACAGGATCTCTTAGATGAGTACAGATGCTGGTTTGTCATAGGATTTTGTTTTGTTCCCATTTACCGGATTTGACACGCTGAACTGACTATATAAGCAGCAATGTGTGATACAACAAGCAGAATGCATTCAGCCTTCCAGAGCACCAAACTGACTTAACTCTCGTTACATCTTGAATTCATATTGTTGATTGCTTTTCGTTTTTTGTGTCATGTTTCTTCGCGCTTTTGAACTTCACGTTTGTGTTTACTTGGCCTGGTGCCACAGAACAACTTCTATGTTATTTCATGTATTTTCTGTTAATTCTTTTTGACATTCGAATGTCCTTTTGGCACCTCTCTGCTTCTTTGTATCTATAGACTTGCATGTCTTATAATGAATAGATTGACAAAGGCAACAGTTACATTGTACATGTAAACGATAAATGCAGTAAAACGAAAACAAATCTAAAACCATTTAAGTATATGGTTTGCCTATTGACAAACAAACGAAGATGCCATGACCGGGGAATCATAAAGGGTGGAATTGAACATTATCCAGTCGGAATGTAAATTTGAGTCATTATTTCAACAAATATTGTCAAATTTCAAAATATTTCTTCCAAATCGCATTCGAATTCCTGTATTAAGCAGATATTGTTCTCTTTATATATTATCAACTACATTCATTAATTAGTTAGTTATTGGTTACCAACCAACAAAAATTCGGCTACATTTTGTAAATCATGAATGGGGAGATATAATAAACATAGTATGCAGGGGGATGTTTAACGTGCGAGGAACGCAACAATTTTCTAAACACGGTGCACCAGTATGGTTTTCCGCAATTTATACAGCATTTATTATGATAAGGTTGTCCCACCTGGGACAGACATTCTAGCTGCACTGTTGGCAAAGCGGCCTGGCCAGATGTTTTTTCTGGGCGCTCTTCATTGGACTTTTACCGACGAGATTGGTGCTACTGTGAACCTATTTGGCACCAGAAACCGACAAGGGCTAACTATATTCATTGTTTTTAAATTATCTACTATATTAGCCTTTTCAGGATTCGGGAGGTGTACCGACACGATTAGCGCTACTGTGGGTCTATTCAGCACCCGGAACGGGCAAGGGATATCCATATTCATTCTTTTAAAATTATCTTATAGCTTTTCAAGCTGGAAGGGGTTGTACCGTAATGCGTCTTTTGCTATTTTTATAGCTTTTTAAAGTCATATGCATGTACATGTTTATATTCAACCCTTTTTCATTGGGATGAATAAAAAACTTTTGCCACCCTCTTGTCATTATAACGCTGCTGCGAGTAAGACCGATAGGATCCCCTGCATGATCCTACACTTCTCTCTTTTTTCTAGTGGCTGTCAAAATTCTGGACCCTCTGACTTGTCTTGTGTACCCATGCACCCCCTTCACCTATGTCATCATCATTTACTGTTCATTAATCATTTTCTTCATCTTCAGCTCATGGATATAGCGCGGAATTAGGGCTACTTAGGAGTAAAGCAACAACCAAATAACCTATTATCGACCATGGCCCCTAAATTGTTTTTAAAATTTATTCGCAAAGATGATCACGGTAAAAAAATTAAATCCCAGTGCTCACGTCTTAACATCAAAATATTTAAGATTTTCAATCAAATAAAATATTTTGCCACAAGCATTGATAATGACTTGTCAATTACCGTCTCAAATTCTGTGCCTTTGTTCATCGGAAGACATTGTAAAAAGTTGATGACACGCGCACTACCCACAATTCATTGTTCAAAATGACCTGAAATATCGTCTGCTTTGTTAAATGGCGGGAATCAGATTTCAAAGACGACGCTATCGTATAATCTCGACAAATACGATAGTTTTGAAAACTTTTTAAAATATTTGTACTGACATATTCAGAATAGTCAAGAATTTTGTTAATAATTTGATAAAAATCATTGAAATGCATCTCTTCACAGCGAGTCAGCATTTTGTATTGAATATTTAAAGTAATAGGTTTTAAAATCATTTACGATTTGATTTGTAGGGGAGCTCGTTTAACAAATTGAAGTGCAAATGTGCATTACAATTTATGGATTTTACACACGAAGGGTCATTTTTAAATGTTTATTGCATTTAGACACGGAACTAAAACATTGACAATATAGCATGCAAATTGTATTTTGTTTGTCAATCAATGTTACTTTTAGTCTTAACTGATCAATTCATACATACAGTTTTTGTTTTACCTCACTTATTTACACGGATCTAGGGGCAGGGGGGGCGGGTAGACTTTCCATGTTTGAGGAAAAAATTGGTTGGATATATAGGAAATTAATGTATATCCAACCAATTGTTTCCTCAAACTCAAATTTCAAATTATTGATGCATGACCAAAGTATCCCCCCTTTTTCAAAATTTCTTGAGTCGTCAGTGCATATGATTACAAGTACATTTTTATCATGTTGTATCGATATTTTGAGTTGTAATACAAAGTATAGAAGTGGGTATGAATGAAAAGTGGTTTATTTTGTTACACTGATTTTATTTACATTATTATTTCAATGGATCATTTTTTATCTCTCAAATGAGTACATATTTTGGTTTGTCATAGAGTTTTGTTTTGTCTTCTTTTACCGGATTTGACACACTAAATTGGAACTTAGCAGTACGACGAGTGTGCTATAGCGGGCATGAACCGCTAATTCTTCCGGAGCATCCGAGTTCACTCTTGTTACGACTTGAGTTCGCGTTGTTGATTTCCGTTCGATATTGATTTTGTGTTTTGTGTTTCTTCGTGCTGTTCTTGTCGTGTTTACCGGTTTTTTCGTTGCCCTTTTGGACTTTTGACACTCGAATGCCCCTTGGTGCCTCGATGCTTTTTTCAATGAGTACCCTCTCATCAGAAACATTTTTACAAAACAAAGTCACTAGAAGTCAAAAAACCAAGAGTCGAAAGAGACGCGTTCTACCAGAAAAGTCAAAGCAGGAAAGTTGAATCCATAATTGAGGATATCGACCATGTGCATTTAATAAAAAAAACAACTCTTGCATATTTAACTATTTGCTGTAGTCGGATAACTCCAAAAACTTACATGCAGCAGAGCGGTAGAGAAGATCAGACCATGGACCTGGTGATTTTACTGTTAACTTTAGACCGGTCCACGGTCTGCCCAATGGAATCTAAAAAGCAGATCTCAGTAAACTCAGTTAACTTTAGGCATACAGGTTATGTCAAGTCGTATCTGAAAAATTGGTAACATTTCATTTTCTATTTTTGGTATAAGACCCAATCGATTGCAACGCAAGATGAAGGTTTGGTACAACAAGCATTCTGAGAGTATTGCAAAACAATACATAGTCCCCTACCGGCCTCTTATCAGACAATGGTAACAATTTGTCAAACAAAAGAATACCTAAACTTGATCAGTTTATTATCTACACAGGCAAATTTGGCTCACATGAGTTTCACGTGAATCGAGCTTCACGTGATATTCATGTGAATCTCACGTGAATTTCACATGAAAATCATGTGAGTTTCACATGAAACTGGCTCAAGTGAAATTGATGTGAACTTTTCACGTGAAATTGATGTGAAGTTTTTTCATGTGAGATTCACGTGAATTCCACGTGAAACTCACGTGAGATTCATGTGAACTTCATGTGAAAGCTCATTTCACGTGAAACTCACCCGAACTTTTTCATGTGAATTTCACGTATAAGCTCGATTCAGGTGAATTTCATGTGAACTTTTTCATGTGAAACTCATGTGAGCAAAATTTGCCTGTGTACAAGGAACAATAAAAAGTGTAGAAAATAAAATTGCAATGGATTTTCAAACTTCAAAGGGCCATAACTCCAATAAAAAATTGTGGACTGGTACGAAACTCAAACTTGATCTGTAACTCATCAAGGTATACTCACAGACACCAAAAATCAGTTCTTCATTATCAAAAAGCGTTTAGAAAAAAAGTGCGGAAAACTGAAATTTTAGTGAATTTTCAAAGTTTAAAGGGCCATAACTCCAATAAAAGTTTGTGGACCGGCACGAAAATCTATATTGATCTGTAACTCACCAAGGTAAAATTACATACCAAAAATTAGTTCATTATCTATAAGCGTTTAGAAAAAAAAAGTGCGGAAAACTGAGGCGTGACAGACGGACAGATAGCAAACCTATAGTCCCCTTCGGCTTTCGCCGGTAGGGAACTAATAAAATCTGATTAAACCAGCCGTTTCTGCTAAAACGCCTTTACCAAAGCCACACCATTGTAGTCTTTAATCTTGCTTAATTGTCTTTTCTTTGTTATTTTTAGATTGACCAAACCATGCTCGGTAATTTGGTGAAAAATTCGCATGAGAGAAAGTTTCCACGAAATAGCCATTCGATGAAGTTAATGCTAGTCCTCTGAATTGTCTACTTAAAGAAGCTACAGACATTTTACAGCCATACAACTTTGTTCATTCTACATTTACATCACGAAGACACAGGAAAAACCACAACTTATAAATCTGCAACCAGCAACGATAACTCACATCGCAACGTGTAAGCATGCAGTTCCTACTCATAGCAAGAAAGCTTTTGATTTACATTAAAAAAATCTCAAGCCAATATATTTGCAGTGTTTGCTCATAATGTTGAATTTTATATCCTTATATCCTTTTATATGAACTTATATCCTTATATTCCCTGCGCCTTACTTATTCCCTACATGTATTTGTTACTTTTTTGTTACATATGTCCTATTCCCCATTTTTATTTATTCGTTTAATATTCCCTATTCGTTCCTTAAAGCTACTTTTACCCTATTTCCTATTCGCAATTGTATTACCTTTTCAGTTTTCTTGCGTCATATTTTTAAATACAAGATATTTTCTTTAATCCATGTAATAAGGCCCTCCAAAATATTTGTCTGTTTAGGGTTTCATTGACTGAAAAACTAGGAAATGTAAGTAGGTAAATTCATTTTATTTTTAAAAATCATGTTATATAGACAACTAAGGGGCACACTATCATAACGGAGACCGTGACTTTTAGCAATTTTTTCCTAAAAAATACCAATAAAATGATCTAGACATACAATTTTGTTTGGCCTAAATGCTTGGAACTTCCTAATGCAAGCTTATACATTTATCTTTTATTTCAAAAACATAAGCATGTTGTAACAAATCTACTTTTTTGCTTTAAAAGAAACTTACAAGCAAAATCTGAGTATTCAATGAAATTTAACAAATCTTTTAAAATCAGAGTACGTAAGTTTACTCTCGAATTCACACGAATTTTCGTTGGCGTATCTTCGGATTATTTTTTTGTACAACATCAGATTTTTGTATATTTAGACTTGAAGTTCGTCATTTGAATACCGTTATTGCACTTATATATATTATTACAAAACAAGAAGACTTAGTATTGTAAATCTTTAAACGGTTAATTCTATATCTCAGTCTACCAGTACAGTCTACCTAGTACTCTCCTCGAGTCCTTCATTCCTAATCTAGAATATTTATCATACTAATGCCTTGTTACCTATTAAAATCTGAATTAACAAAACCATGTTAAAATTTAACCGCAAACATATCATTAACATGATGTTTACTATAAACTAGTCCGAGATAACGTACAAAGGAACTATTTTGTCGGTCGGATTATTTTCTTCCAGGTTTGTTTACATATCTAACAATCCGCTAAGGACTATATCTCAAGTTATGATAAGATCATGTTGAAATTACACTTGAAAATTTTGTTTGATTATAAAATAATGTTTTATTTATGTAATTTGTGAAGTACCTTTCAATAGGGTATCCTTGTGGTTAACATGTAACAAAATATGATCAGAAAATGTAAGGACCGATCTTACGCATCAGAGTTCAAATTTCAGGTAATAATATATTTATGTCATTCCAGAGAGAAAGAAAAAAATACTTTGTGTTGGAAGTCAAAAAGGTTAAAACAAAACCAACCGGAACAAACTAAAACGACACCATGAACAGAACGCATAAAAAATAAAAACAGTTCCGTGCGGGGCCTGGATGGCGAAAAGGCTCGCAGCAGAGCCTAGCTTGTCGTAAGAGTCGACTAAGGGTCTTGGGATTCTGACGTCGGGTTAGTGCTCAGCCCACAGAGCGACCTTCACCGTCAGTTAGTTAGTAACAACAAGTTAGTAACAACAAGTTAGTAAAAAAACAAATAAATAAAAACTTGGAAGATTCATGCGATTTCTAATAATTATGTGAATCACTGTTGTTAAGTCTTGATGTAGCGTTGCTGATTGCTTTTCAGTTGTTTTGTGTGTATGCTTCATGTGTCTGTTTTTCGGTGTTCTTCTCAATGTCTTGACTACAGTAGTTATATATTCCCCCTTTCGGACTTTTTTTTTGACATTCAGATGACCCAATGATGCCTGGATCCATCTCAACTTTTTCGATATTGTGTGCTGTATTTAGTTCCATGTAGTATATAGACGATAAAGAGATGTGGAATAATGTAGGCGACACAACCAACATAAATAAACGTCTAGTTAGAAAGATAGTAAAGCTTTACTCCAGAAAAAAACATCTTAGAAACAACAAGTAATACTGTGAGCGAGCTCACAAAAGGATACTCCCGCTACATATTGGACTCTGTACTGCCAAAAACACTTAAGTCCAATTATCTCCCCTGAATGATACCAAAGAGCAATGAAAATTCTTCATGCACATCTACATAGAATAGAATAGTTTATTAAACCAATTATGGGCCCATGACTGGGCATATATATATATACATACATGAATACAATTAAAAACATCAAACATAGCTTAAACAAAAGATATAAATATATTTAACAAACAACAAAACATATGATGTACTTTCTTCATGTAAAGTTTCATCAAAATCCAACAAGCAGTTTAAGAAGAGTTGCGCTTACGAGGTCTGACATTGAATACTATATTTAAAAAAGTTTATGTCCAATTATCTCCCTTGAATGATTTCCAACAGTGATAAAAAATGTCATGCACATCTACATATGATGTACTTCCTTCGTGTAAAGTTTCATCAAAATCCATTGAGCGGTATAGGAGGAGTTGCGCTTACGAGGTATGTGGACAGACGGACAGTCGGACGGACGGACAGACAGGGTGATTCCTATATACCCCCTATTTTTTGCGGGGGGTAAGATAAAACGAACATTCATAAAAGGTATGATAACATGACATGAAATGGTTATGATGGAATTTGAACACAAATCTAAGAGGGTGAACGAATTTCGACAAGTACCAGAAAAGTGAAAACTACATGCCAGGGTTTCAATTGAAATCGAAACCGGCAGTGATGTTTTTTTCGGACGGAATACATGAAATATTTCCCCTCATAAATGTGTTGTGAAGCCTGCTTTTGGACTAAATTACTTCCAGACTAGCAACCCCAGGACACATCTCAAATTGAGTATTTTCCTAAAATCTCTCCTCAACTAAAATTTCAACATCATTGATAAGTTAGATTTTGAGATGAGGAAGAATTTGAGGAAATACTCAATTTGTGACAGTTAATGAAACCGGGACCTGGTTATCATAATTAGCCACAAAGGGCGCATTTTTGATCACTCTATGACCAGAGCGATTTGACAAGATGTCCGCATACTGAACGCTCTTCTGTGGACTTTTAACAACTAACCCAAACCTGAGATTACTTCTCATGTGTACGCTTTGTTTATAAACATTATCTAAATTTATGCTAGTTCTAAAACCTAGGGTTTAATTGCCTCCATCGTAGTTTTGCCCTTAGCTATATTTATTTGGATCCCGTGCGGGGCCCGGGTGGCGAATAACTAGCTTGTCGTAAGAGGCGACTAAGGGTCTTGAGATTCTGACGTCGTGTCAGTGCTCAGCCCACAGACCGACCAAGTGTGCACCCTAGGTGGCTGAATAGGGTGGCCCTCGTCCAAGGGGATTGTCAGGTCTATAATATGGACACCCTGACTGCTGACCATAGTTGGCCAACGTGTATGGAGAGTGCCACGCTTCATGCACGTAAAAGACCCCTTTGTGGACCGCCTAGTAGTGCACCACATAGGCTTAATTTTCCGCCCCTACCCAACTTTCCCCCCTTTTCCTGTGGTTCTTAAAAATTTTCCTACCCCACCCCTATATTTCATTTATCATCATCATTTCATGTTCATTGTATCATCCTTGTCCTGTTCATCGCCTGTAAATAACCTAGATAGCGTTGCAAGGGCGTAAAACACTAACTCACTCACTCATATTTATTTGGATGTCGTTTGGTTTTATTTTTGTTGAAATGGTGAATTTCTTATGTTTGGGTTCTAGTGTTGCTGATGAGGAAAAATTTTCAGAAATGGCCATACATGTCATAAAAAATTATTGCAGTTGGAGCTAACATATATGTTGTAGTCTCATGTTCATTTGCTCCCATATCCTTTCAAAAAATCTACATATTTGGTTCTAAAAAAATAGTATTACATTATCAGGATTCTAATTTGATGTTTTGTTTTCCATCAGTCATCGGCATTGGTAAATGTAATCAGTTAAACAAAAATTAGTATGATATCAAAAACTCAGGTGTAAACTTTCTCTTATTCCTACAATGACTTTGCAATATAAAGTCTCCGTTATTACGGTAGTCCACCGGGTTTAGGAAACTTAAGATTTTAACAGTAAGGAACAAATTCCTTTTCAAAAGAGATTGTATTTCAAGACACTTATTGCACAAAAGTAATTTATACGTAGGTTAAAAAAAGAAAGGGTTTGAATTAGTATTTAAAAGATTTGTCTATTTTAATTTTTTGTTCTATCGTGTTTTTTTTTTTTGTATTTCTTTTATTCTAAAGTCTGCGTGTGAACAGCAAAAGCAAGTTATAACTTTAATTTCTTTTGTTAATTTTAATATCAACAAATTTGATTCTTTTATGTCAGGCATATTTACTTCCAATCCCATCTTTAAATTCTTTTTTAAGTCGTTGATTTCTTCAAGGATTTAATTTAAAGGGAATAAAACATGAAACATTTGAGATCACGATGCTGTTTACGTGTATATTTAAAAAAAGTAACAACAAAACTACCGAACTGGGATGATCAATATCATATATCTAAGAACCAAAGACAGAACAAGACTGATACATACTAGAGAAGTTGCGAACTGGGAAGATCAATATCATATATCTAAGAACCAAAGACAGAACAATACTGATACATACTAGAGAAGTTGCGAACTGGTATGATCAATATCATATATCTAAGAACCAAAGACAGAACAAGGCTAATACATACCAAAGAAGTTGAAGATCGCAATGGTCCTGACTTGGTACAGGCAATTCGAAATAATATATGAGCACCAGGTATTTTTCCAGGCAATCCATGCTTACAAATGTTTTATCATTTTTTTACCCTGCTATTTCGACTAGAACAATTAACAATTCTTTTTCATTAATATTTATTTATTTATTTATTCATTCACTAATTTAGCAAAACTTGCATTTGATTGTAGATAATTTGTAAATATTAAAGATCATCTTTTCATGCATTTGAACAATATATATCTCATATATTCTACAATTGCACTTAAATTCCTTAGAAAGGTAAAAGAATCACACAACTGATTTGTGACATTTTTCTAAAAATCAATTATTTGACCAATAATTTAAGACATATTTCTTAATATCAATTATTGTAAATTCCATATTTCACGGATTCTTATTATGTCAAAGTTGACAACGCAGCATTTAATTGGCTCCAATTAGTAGGTAATCAAAATCCGACATTTTTGGGGGTATAAAAGGTAGTGGTTTTCGAGGCAGGGGGGTTCTATATATGTTTTATTGACTTTCAAATCATAGCAGAATTGCAATTTATTATTGTTAATTGACATGCCATTTTACATCATATGTAATCGTATAGACGGTGATAATGTATTCCTTCTTGTGTACATGGGGTAATACCGCCTATGGTAAACAGCACCCCCTTAAATTACGGTGGAATGAGTTTTACCAATGAAAATACAATGGGAGCAAATAGTACACAACAGTGTCATTATACTGTTGTTTACCATGTTCTCTTGTTGTTCATTTTAGGGGGGGGTATCGTACACCGTAATTTTATTTTACTGTTTTCAGATGTCTAGCGTTAACTACACAGGAAAAATAGCTACGGATGTTTTCATCCGTAAACCATTCGTAAATGTACGGATGATTACGGAAAAATCGAGCACACAGACGTTTTTCATCCGTAAAGAATCATCCGTAGTACGGATGGTTAACGGATGGAATTCACCCGTAGCACTTAAAATACCCTGTATTTTTGTTTCCAAATGATCGTGGTCATAACCACTAATTTTAGAGGGGTTTCGGGAAGTTTTTCTGTGAAAACGGTATTTTCATGATACGGATGAAAAACGGATGAAATACGGACGTTTTACGGATGGTTTGAGCTACGGTTGAAAAGCGGATAGAATGATATCCATCCGTAAATGCTCATCCGTTTTACGGATAGTTCATTACGGATAAAATTCAGACGTGCATGAAATAACCGTTTTACGGATGACAAAACGGATGATTTACGGATGGATTGCGGACCATCCGTAATTCATCCGTAGCTATTTTTCCTGTGTAGAGCCGGTAGCTTCCCCATAGTTGAATCATAGTTTTTTTTCAAAAACATATTGAATATGTGCTGGTTTATTATTTTAGTTGGTATTGTGTTTTTTTATACATGGTATAAGGGACCGACCATTAAACTTGAAAGGGGGGGGGGGCTTGGTTTGTATTGTTTTGGCCTGAACAAAAAATATTTTATGAAGGCGATTCGTAACGACAGAATATTTTTTTTCATTATAGCATTTTGTTTTATAAAACAGAAACACTTCTTCAGAATTTTTTTTCTTAACCTCTCTTGTCAAAATTTTCTTCAAAATATTTATTTAGGAAAACAAAACAAGCCCCCCTTTTTACTTCAATTTGAATGGTTGGTCCCCTACATTAAGCTATTCTAGGCCCATGTTCACTCACTCATCATTCAAACAACTGGACTTAACATTTTCAGTTTACTTTTTAATTTAAAAAAATGAGGGGTAATAAATTATCACTAAATGAAGACTTTAAAACTCTCATTTACAAAATTGCGATTCCATCTGAAAATTTATTTTGTTGATTATAATCGTAACTGATTTAGGATCACCTACTTAAATAATTATTTGCCCTATGATCAAAGATTTTCTTCAACATGTTTTGTCTTGGGAAATTTTGAAATATTGTAATTATCATTTTACAGAATGTCGAAATTACACGAAAAAACAACTGTTCGACAATTTAATTTTAAACACGGTAATTATCTTATCTAAACCTGACAAAAAACATGACAAATGATTCGAAAATATATGTACCTAGCTTTTAATCATGTGACAATAATGATTCGGATAATTACCAGTTTTGAATTAAAAAAAAAAGATGTCGACAAGATACGACGGACCAATTAGCATGCCAAATCAATATTGTCTTTGCATATCGTTGTATACCCAATGTATTTCAAAAAGAGGTACTAGTATGTGTGATTTGCGGCTTTAGTTTCTATCATTATACCTCAAATAGAAGATGATGGGATGTGGAATAAGTGTACGCAACAAAACCTACAATTATAAACGACAAATTAAAAATCAACAACGGAAAACAGCAAGCAGCCTTCAATGTGACCAGTGATCGCTGCTCGTTGTTTTGCAATTGGCCCTGGATTGAAAATGAACTACATATGATTCAAGCCCAATCATAAAGTGCCAATGAAAGACCATCTTCTTGACAAAAAAAACAAAATCATAAATTCGACGAATACAAACATAAGCTTTGATAAAGACGCCTGGCTTAGGACAGACATATTTAAATGTGGTGGGGTTAAACTAGTTATCCCTATTGATAACCAATCATAAAGGACAAACTAACACGCAGTTATTATCCAAGATACATGTAACATTGACATGGCCATAACTTTACCCAAGCATTGCCTGACAAAGCGATATGGAATACATTAACCACATTAACCATAGGCAATGTAAAGAGCAGATGGAACCAACATACATGCATTCGTATCTTCATTTCTACTAAAATGTAGATAAAACCAGCAGACCCATAAAACAATATACCAAAGGGGGCAATCACCGCGACGTACCGTAAAAACAAAAGCGGAAGAGGAGACATCCCTAGTTTGTTGCAACATTGTCAAAGCTTCGTGTAGGACAAATATTCGTTCAAATGCGACGGGGAAGGACGATGGTACAAGAACTCTATGACAAACCACTATCTGTACTCCTCTAAGTGGTCATAGTTATGGTTTACCTCTTAAATAAAAAATCTTAGTCAATAAAGAGCAACTCAACATACCGATTTGACAGAAATCGGAATGGAACTGGAGTGAAAGCGGAAAAGAAGGAAGGGGGAGCTTACACTTCTAGAAGTTTGTTATGTGAGTTACAGAATTGAACGGTTTGCAGAGTCATCTCTATGATTTTCCCCACAAGTAAAAAAATAAAAGTATTATAGCATAACTTTTAGAATTTCGGTAATTTCATAAAATATTTATGAAAAACCATTCTTACTCGTCAGTGGTCGTTCCCTACAACGTGTGTTCAGTCACATAACACATTTTTTTCTACACAAGCCCCTGCCCCCGTGATTCTGATTTCTTGATGAGTGTGAATCATTGCCAGGCTTGAGAGAGATAAAGGGTCGATCTGGTGTCAGGAACCAAATCTTATAATGCTTTTTGTGTATAACTATTGTATAATATAAGTAGAAAACAGTATAGTTAAGGTGAGTTTAATCATATTTATCAATCCTTGATTGGGGAACAAGCTTGATGGCCCCTGTTTGCAGTCTGAGAGTGTGACCTCTGATGCAGCCACAATTGAGCCTACTCTTATTGACCTCTACAATGGCCGGGTCTTTAAAGCGCATAAGGTATTGCTCTCCCATACACAACCTTTTGTCGTCACTTCCAAAGGACTAGCATCGCCTCTCAAGACCATCCTCGCCGATGGTGTCAAGAGAGAGTCGGAAAATTGGTCAATGAAATTTTCACCCCAGACGAGGATCGAACCACAAACGTTGGCGCTAGCAGCCGACACGTTAACCATTATACACCCAGCTCTCGAGGTTTGTGCTATTTAACGTTATTATTAACCACTTTTATATTTTTTTATTTTTTCTGAACTTACATGTACTTTAAATCCATTTCAATTTAAATTCGGTAAAAAAAAAAATAGCGTTCAGAAATGTTTTATAAAGAATAACTGTTTATAAAAAAAATATACAGCGGTATCAAAAGGTAACGGAATTTTAAATAGTTTCAATTTAACCTATAAATTTTCACATTCTTTACTAATTAGGTTGTTAAAGTGTTTTTTTATGAAGTAAAATAACTGTATTTAGGCTAACCAGCTGCACAAATGCACGTTTTTATGAGGAAACAACTTTAAATTAGATAGATGATTAATGGTAAAAGACTGAATATGAACCTAAATACCCCGTTAAAATGATGAAGAGACATTTGCTGGCTGTTTTCCATTGTGGATATTTAAAATATACGTTTATAATGTAGGTTGTGTCGCGTACACTTATTCCACATCTCATTTTCTTCTATTTGAAGTGTCGTGAATGTAGATTTATTTACACGTTTCAGAGGATTCAGAAATTTACTAAGAGGGGAGGGGTATTGACTTCCAAAAATGGTGCCGGGCTTCGTTTTGCTTCAGTGACTGATCTCACAAATACAGTGTAACAGTATTATTTTTTTTCTATTTCGAACCAGAAAAATTAAAAAAGGGGTTGTCTAAGTCCACTTAATCTGTCACTGCATCTGTCAAAAGTCTCGTTAAAGTTTAAATTAATATTTGGTCGTTTGAAAATTGTAAAACATGCGTTTGCTTTTTACGAGACTCAGTATATGTTAAGCGGATGTCAAGTAAATTCTCTTTCTTTGGCATCCTGAAAATAGTTTAAATATTTTTTCCACACGGATATTGAAAATAAACATGTATTTTTACATATTTTATACTTGTCACAGACACATTGGTGTCTAAATTTATTGTTTCCAAATGGAAAAAAAATACGTTGTAGGTACAGAACGCATGCAGGGTTGCCAAGATTTAGAGAAAATAAAAGTTCATTTCAAGTTATCTTGACCAATAATTTATCTTATCGGTATTTAGTCATTTATAACAGACCCGGATAAGCGGGAAAATGACACTTGCAATCGGATCGTCTGTGCGAGATAAAATGGAGGCAAATATCGATGTTAAATGAAATTAATAGAATGTTTTATTGGATATAAATTGATGTAGTCGTAATACAAATTGTTAATTGTTGTCTTATTAATGGCCATCTTTTGACCCTTATCATTTGTTTTACTCGGCAATTAGTAGATTAAGTCGCAAAGTTTTAAGTGTTTAGGAAGATAAATTTCAAACCAGCGCATATAGGCTCTGGAAAGTAAATCAAAGTTTTTACAAAATGGATTAATTTTAAATTAAATTAAGGCAAAAAAAAACCCAGCAAATAAAAAGAAAAACTATTCAGTAATCATTTGTGCAATTATGTGATTAGAAAACATGATCTTTTAATATGTGGTAGGTTTTTAGCGGGTTTTTAACCTGTAACGCTCCCGAAATTAAAAGTTTTCTAAATTTAGTAATTGTACAAGCAAAAACAATATTAGAAAAAAAATATGATGCGACATGATTCAAACAAAATATATTCGAAAATAAAAAAAATAAAAACTAGTTTTTCCGTTGTCATATGTTAATATAGTTTTCCATTTCTGTTCCTAAATCTGACAACAGAAGTTACTGCATGCACAAGTTGGTCTCGAATACTTGTCTGTGGTAACAATAAATCGACCATATTTCTTTAATTTGATGTTTATTTGGAAAACAATTGGACTTTTTCTGCATATATTTTACTGTATAAAATACGTTAAAAATATCCCCAATGGGAGCTGGTAATTTTAAAAGCGGAGTCCCTTTTTGGAATTTCTTATTGGATAGCATGACGAAGTCCAGGGGCTCTTTTTAGTAAGTCGATCCCCCCTCTCTTAGTAAAATGCCAAGATCCGCCTCCCATACACTGTACCTTAATTTTAATATGATTTCTAACTAAACGCCTCATTTTTGCCAATATGGTGGTCCACTTTGTGCTAGATCACCTAAGCGTAAAATCTCTTTTCGTTTTTTTCTATGTCTCCATTTACAACTTCGATATAACCATAGGACGATAATATGGTATTATAAACTTAATACGGGAATCCTGCTTTCAAAAATATTAATCATATTACTAAAGAAGGCTTTCAATTTTTAACGAGGATTTTTTATTCCCGCTGCGGGACAGCAGACGGATGGTTTATACAGTTTTGATTGTTATAAAGTTATGGCTTGTGTATAAAAATACAACCCTTTATCATTTATTTAAGACCAGATTACAAATATTTAAAAGTTCTATAAAGTTAAAAGGCCGAAAAAATGACGACGCGCGTTCATGTTTTGTTACTGCGGTTGACTGTCGCGCCATCTTGTGACACGGTCTATTAAATTTGAAAAGGATAAAAGGGGGACAACTGTGAAAATACTAATCCTTCAATTATTATAATCTAATGGAATTGACTTTAAAAAGTTATCTAACTGTTATTTAAAGAATTAAACGAGTTCATTCTGTAAAAGGAGCATTCCGGATTTATGAATGAACAATGATGCGTTGATAAGGGCAGGTATTTTAAAGTTTAGAAGCATAAAAAATTGTGACAAAGGTGGTGCTCTGCTTATTTATTTAAGAAAATATGGCTTAGTTTCTTTAGGTGTTTGTCCGTCCATCCATTTGCGGATATTTATAACTATAAACTGAATATGAATATCCAAAAATATTGCTGTTTTATACTTTCCAAAATTTTTACCAACTGGTAAACATAAAATTTTGGATAGTATATGTTATTTATTTTTTATTGTTATATAAAACAACAATATTTTGACATAATATGTTTAGAAATGCCAAGAAAAGACTAATTAAATCATTTTTATCGAAATTTTATTTTGTTAGAGGTATTAGAGAAAAAAGGGGGCCATATATAAAATCCATGCTCCAAGTGCCTGTGCATAGGCCAGTACTAAATGCAACCAATCCATCAACTTTTGCCCGCAGTGGGAAATCCCATGCAATTCCCACCTTTTTGTTTATTCGCTCAACATGATTACCTTAAAGAATGGCGGTACAAGATTTGCAAGATTCAAGAATTGCATTTATGAGCAAGAAGGAGTTACTCTTTAACGTTTTTCTTTTATACTTTTCTCATTGTTATAACCTTAGCTCGTGTGGCTTTACTTAACACTCAATTAAAGATTTATTTAGTTTTATAAAGACACGACACAGAAAATTATATAATTGGAACTAAGGTCAAGGCTAATTATCACATTATTGGTGAATTATCTCCCTTATCTTAATCCAATCTAACTACCGTTTAACAACCGGTGGCGACGGCCCTCTTTAAACGTAGACATAATAAGTGACCATGACAAGTTAACAAATGACATTTAAAAGCAAAATATAAAAATATAAAATATTTTGGGTCAATTTTTAAGATATTTATTTAGTGTTGAAACGTGTTAAGATCGAAAATATTGCTAATGAAATAAATTTACAAAATGCATTATGGATATAGTTCTTTTTTCATGTAGATGTATGTTGGGCGGCGTATGCAAGCAGTGGCGATCAAGTTGCTCTATAACAATTTCCTTTATTCAAAACCAACAGTCTTCAGAATGTTAAAATGTTTTTTTTTATCCCCATCATTATGCTCGCGTAAGTGTGTTTTATCATATCCCCCTTTTGTTAAGCGTCCGTCCGTCCGTTTGTCCACCGATGAAACCCGTTAACGAATGAAAATACAATTTTGCACAAAGGTTTGAAAATTAACAAAATGACGGTCCAGTATTGTAGCAAATTCAAAGAAACATGTTTAGTATCAAATAATTTTCAGCGAATCTATTTTTTCTTTTTTTGCAGCAAAAAAATAGGTCGATCAGATCAATTCCATGGTTGTATTTAAGGCGTTCACGATTAATACAACATGTTATGTTAAATGCTTTATGGAGAAACATGGAAATACATCTTGATTTCGGTGTCTTTTTATTAGTGGTTGACCGAGATGACCTTATTAGCAAAAGGTGGGGGCGAACAGCAAATGTTGTTAAATATACTAATTGCCATGTCAGAACATTTTTACCACAAAGACATGGTTAAACTGTGTCAAATATATAACCACTAGATTTTGTTTTTTCGATCACTATTCGTTTTCAATACCGTGTGTTAATGGTTTTTTTTTCAAACTTATATTTTGTTCTGATGTTTTTTTTTAATTTCAAATGATGGGTCAGCAATATTGTCCGGTTTTTTTTTCAGATGTCCCTTTTCAATCGGTAACTGTTTTCCAGTTTTTTCTGTAAATTTGACAATAAACATGCTCCTGTTTTAAAAATCTATAAATCTTCTCCCCCCTTAAGATTTAATATAAAATGTAAGGGTGTTGAAAGTGGGTGTCTGATTTCAGCAACCCTCCCTAGGTCATGTCGTTTCTTACCTGTCCTTGTTTCTAAACACTCGCTGATGGATACCGTACACTCACCCCCTAGTCCCCGTATTCTCTTGTTCGGGCTTGCCCCGCCACCCCCTAGTGCCCGTATTCTTTTGTCCTGGGCTTGCCCCACCACCCCCTAGTCCCCGTATTCTCTTGTCCCGGGCTTGCACCACCACCCCTACATTGGTTAATAAAAAGGAAATAAGGTAAATGACAATAACCATAGATAAACAAACTGAAGCATCGGCATTTATGTTTACATATGCAGGGGCGGATCCAGAAATTTTCGAAAGGGGGGTTCCACATACTGGGTTCTGTGGGCCAAAGGGGGGGGGTGGTTCCAGACCAATTTTGCTGAAAATCTACACAAAAATTTAAAAATTTCGGAGGAAAAGTGGATTCGCCACTGCATATGTATGTATCTTAAATGTTTTTCTTAACTGTTTGCATTCGACTACGAACGATTTTGTTTTTCAAATGTACTTCTGGTTAGGTTTCAACTCGCGTTAATAAGATTTCAGTTTAAGTTGGGGCACATGTGTTCACTCTCGTTTTGAACTGAGTTCGCGTTGCTATATTCGTAGTGCACCACAAAGGCTAGATTTTACGCACCTACACACCTTTCCCCTTTTCCTGTGGTCTTCAAAATTTACAGTTCTTTTGTTTCCCACTCCACCCTCTTATATCTCATGATAGTCATTTCATGTTCATTTACCCTCCTTTTTATGTTCAACTCCTTTATATATCTTTAGTAGGCAAAGTGTAGCAGATATCTATAGTAGGCAAAGTGTAGCAGATATCTATAGTAGGCAAAGTGTAGCAGATATCTATAGTAAGCAAAGTATAGCAGATATCTTTAGTAGGCAAAGTGTAGCAGATATCTATAGTAGACAAAGTGTAGCAGATATCTAAAGTAGTCAAAGTGTAGCAGATATCTATAGTAGGCAAAGTGTAGCAGATATCTATAGTATGCAAAGTGTAGCAGATATCTATAGTAGGCAAAGTGTAGCAGATATCTTTAGTAGGCAAAGCGTAGCAGATATCTATAGTAGGCAAAGCGTAGCAGATATCTATAGTAAGCAAAGCGTAGCAGATATCTATAGACGCAAAGCGTAGCAGATATCTATAGTAGGCAAAGTGTATAGCAGCAAACTGGGTAAAATCGTTGATTTGCGCTTTTCTAGTGTTGATAATATGAGATGTATAGAATGAAGCCACATAACTGAGAAATGCATAGGAAAACAAAGGTTGAAAATTTCAATTTCATCTTTTTTTCATGCATGTTTGTTTGTTTGTTTTATTTTTTTTTACCAGCAATGAGATTTCTTATCATAGAGTGAAACGAAAATGTACCTACAGATCCCACGGTCCGACCGAGCAATAAAAACAAGAAGAAATCAATTTTAATAAAGAAAATTTACAGCCGTATAAAAATTAATAATAAATTGTACACTTTTAGAACTATTTTAGATAGCGGATTATTCTGACGAAAGTTCTTGGTCATTTTGGCAACGCCGTAGTTATAAAAATCGACATTAATCCCATTTTATTTATGTTTTGCTTGTGTTGAACATGTATGTTAATATAACTAAACCCTCTTTATGATCGTAAAAATGCTTGTGAATGCAGGTTTTAAAACGTCCCATAATTTTTCATAAAAATGAAGACGTCAACTTTTATTCTGTTCAACTTTTTAAATATTTTGTCAAAAGATTTCATGCATACAAAGTTTCTATATCATAAAAACTCCGACAAAGTTATAATGTTTCAAATCTAATGTATAGTATTTTTATTAATATCAAATCTTCAAAAGATTTGACAAATTTAATGTTGATGTGCAAAAGAATTAAAATGTGGATACCTTTAAAAGCTTTCGGCAAAATGATGGGCTCCGAAATATAAATAGACCCACGTGAGCAGACAGTCGTCTGCAAATATTTATTCAGTCACTCTATTAAAGTTATTAACTTTGTGCATTAAACCACGCCCACCTCTTGTAAATCTGCCAATCAAATTGCACACTTTTATGGCAAATTTTGGAAATTTAACTATTGGTTAAATATACAATTTTATCGATCTAGTGAATGTCTTTTTTTTCTAGTCATGAATAATATTTATGAATTATCATCTTCTTAGGGTTTTCTATGTAAGCGATCTTAAGAAAACCGCTGTCGTCTGTTTGATCTCAACCTATTTGGCGACACGCTTTTTAAGGGGTAAATGCACTCTTTTAACTGCTAATATGACTTTCAATCGATGTGTTTGTTGGCGACATCTAGTGTCTTGAAAAAAAAACTGTAGCCGTTCAGTGAGTTTTTATGTCATTAGGATTCCTTTATCTCAAAACAATACACAATTTGGATTAAAACAAAACATAAAAAGTTCTTATTATTTTGTGACTTGTGACTAAGACTTTTTCGATATTAGACGAAATTCGTTTAAAAAAACAAAGCCGTTCAATGAAAATATTCTACTTCATTATATGGATTTTGGACTAAAGCAAACGATATTTTATATTTTTTGTGTTATGTTGGGACTTCTTCGATATTGGACAACCAGCAAATCCACATGCCTAAAAACATTTGTATGCTTAAGTGAGAAGGACATTTAAGATATTCGACAACCATTAAAAGCCACCGAATCTGATTATTACAACTAAAACAAACAAAGTGATTAGTCTTTTTTTTCTATTTTGGACAACCGTAAAAACCACAGAACCGTAGGCTGACCGTTAAAATCTTTTAATGATATGATCAGCTAACGAGATATGGTTTTAATTGCTGCCTTTATCTCGTGGAGAAACATATTTTAGAAAGTTTTAAAAAAGAATTAAGATCGTTGTCAGAATGGAACGTCTAGCAAAGTGTCAAACGGCCTAAAACATGGCGACACGTCCCGTAACATGTAAAAAGCCACTTACAACATCGATGATTAAGTCTCTCAGTGAATTGGTTGGAAACTTTACGATTTGGTTTTTGGACGGTGTTTAATTGGGTCTGAAAATATACTTTGGGAGTCCATAATTAGGACTGCGTTTGAAACTGAATATATATTGTTGGAAAATTTTGGATTCTGTAGGGTGTTGGTGTTGGTGTTTAATTTAGTCCGGAAAAAAGACTTTTGGAAGTTCATTATAGACCTGCGTTGACGAATTTAGGGCTATTTGGAACACGATTGTGAACAGTGTCAAAGAATCTGGGAGGTCCATTATAAAATTGTCATGACCGTTTTGGATGGTGTTTGAGTCCAAAATCAGTCTTTAAGAGTATATTTTAGATTCAATTTGCGTGGAGAGAACGATTTAAAATGGTGCTTAATAAAGAAAAGAATGATAGTTTTTTGGTAATCTTTTATTGATTTATGTTGAACGAAATTGACCGGTAATAAATCGAGTCTTAAAGAAGTCTTTTGGAGCTCAATGTGGACTAATATTGAACACTTTAAGGAATCCGAAACACCATTATAGACGAACATTGAACATTTTTTTGTGTAGTCGGAAACAACAGTTTAGTACAGACAAATGTTACACGATGTTGTTATGCTTTTCTTCTTCTTGCTTGGGATAGGATGAACGAATGTTGGAGAGAATTTTCAATGTTGATTTTTTACTATGCTGGTGAAGGGTCGATGTGATATTAATCGAATTCTGAGGATATTATTTATTTTGACATTTTTATTCCTACCTGTCAAATCCCAATTAGTAGGTAAGTTGTCTTAATTAGAATTTTATGATAATTCAAGGTAACACCTTTATTTTAGTTTTTATTGTTAGAAAGTGTTAATTTGCGGTTATTTTTTCGTTTAATTTGAAATAAAAATGCTAAATTAAGACGGAAAGGCATATAAAATTTTTACATGGAATATTAATTTTATTGTATTCGATCTATAAAAAAATGCACCCACGCCATGATATTATGCATATGGTGCATTGTAAGAATTTTCTTGAAAATTCAATGAATTGATATAAAACATTTCTAGTACATGTTTTTGATCGCTAGTTAAAATGCAATTAAAAAAGCGCTTTATATTATTACTTTAAAACCCTTTATTTCTGTATAGGAAAAAAAACTAAATTTGAAACTAAATTACAATGCAAAAAATGAAAGCAAAATCCATGATATTTTTTACCAATTTTTTTTTTAAAACATTGATATAATTCATTTGCCATATTACATGTATAAGCAAAAAGTGCAAAACTGCAATTTATGCATGAAGGTTGTCATAGACTTGCACTCTCGGTACAAGGTTAGCATTTAAATCATTGTAAAACAAATAAAAGAATGAAACATTGTTGAGACCATGAAGCTTTGATGCTTGCCCCCCCCCCCCCTCTTTACTTGTCTTACACAGTTGCAGTCTTGATTCAATTTTGCATGCTAAGTTTTTCTTTTGTTTTGCTCTTAATTCAATTCATCGTGAAGTTGTCGTTAATATTTGTATTCGTGAGCTTCTTTGTTTAAGTAGAGCAAATGTATATATAGCCCAGTCTGTCTACCTCTCCAGGAGCTTCCAATTGATTGTACAAGGCAAGCGACTGCCAGACATTCCCATAGACAATAAATGTGCTAACACTAGTGTACATGTAGTAATCATGTACAAATAATATACATGTATTGCTTGATTTGTATTCAATGTTCAATTTACGTAGAAAACAGTAACCGTAAAAAATTTAAAAAATTATGATCATATCATATCATATCAAATGTATTGTCATATAAACATCTAGACAGAGTTAGTGACAAAAACAAATAATATACATAATTAACGTATAATACATGATATTTTACGTGAACAATGCAGTATAGACTTTGCAAGTATTTTATTAAGAGTCCCCTGTCCTCAATACTTATGATTGTTTTAAATAGGAACTTATATCATTAACTTGTTTATAGCTAATTGGATTAAGAAGTATTTTTATAATGAAATATAGAAGAAGAGCAATGAAAAGGATTGATTTCCTCCCTGTGTGTATCTGTTATAGTAAATGTACTTATATTGACCTGTCTGCATTATGCTCATGCAAGCAGAAAAATATTAAACTTCTAATAATCTATTGTCCAATATATTACGTTATAATTGTATTCTAAATTAAATATTAAACAAAAACATTGATAAAATCTTGAAATCCGTTGTGTCATATCCTGTTTAAATTGATTAAAATCAAAATATTAAACCAGTTTTTAAGATATTATCAATTTTCTAACATGGAATTAATAAATATTAAGTTTCAAATGAAAATTCAATCGTTAAACCAATTATGATTGTTTCATGTAATTTTTTTGGGCTCCTGCATGTAGAATTATTTTACAAAATTCATGTAAATGCAGGCAAAATAAAGACCATTTTAAATGCTGCAACAATACATGTAATAGAAAATCTAATGTAAAAAGGGGCTTTAAACATTCACAAGATAATAAAAATAAGAGGTCAATTAATGCTTCAAGTATATCACTAAGAATATGCCCTAACATATTTATATATGCTAAGCAAAAGGGAAAATAGGACCAACAAATTAATTTCACATTTATGTACCTGCACTACGTTTAGTAGTGAGAGTTTGCTTGTATGTATAGTTTTTTTCTAAGCAAAATTTTGTTTTTTAACAATTGCATTAATTTTTGTATATCTGGGTCTAAAAGAAATACTCATCTTTGGTCTATGTTGCAGTTAGAGAAAACTTTTACACTAGAATGCGTTCTTCAATAGAAAACATATGCCGCCTGCGTCTTTAAATAATCGGGAAACAGGAAGTAGATGAGTAACAGATAAAATCGCTTTACATTGTATAGTACTATAGGAAGAAGGTAGATGCAAAATATCAAGACATGCCTGTGACATGTACTTGCTGTGACAACTGCGACTGATTTGTTTTTACGCCACAGGACGCAGAATGCTTAACGCAGGAGGGCACAAGTCGACGGATAGTGTCAAAGTGACTCCTGCAACACGTTGCGGGCGAAAAAAAAAAACCAAATCAAGCCACACACATTTTTTTCGGGTGGCTTTATTGGGGGTCCTGATGGGGGTTAACGATCACGGTTCACGGAAAATTACATCTGTAATTCACGTTTCACGGGAAATTCCTCAAATAAAAATTCACAGGAAATATTTCGACTAAAGAGATCTTTGGAGGCACCAATCACAAATCACGGAAAATAAATTTGACTAAAAACGGTTCACAGACAATGTCCTCATCACAGTTCACGGAAAATAAATTGCCTGAATCACAGTTGACAGAAAATTGAAATGGATGATCATGCATCATGAAATAACCCCATCGGCCCCTCTTTATTCTAAAATCTGGACCTATCAGATAATTAAATAAAGCATGTTTTAGTTTACTGGGGACTTGTTTTCGAAATACTAATGATCATGATAGGACAAGTTAAGACACGTATGAAAATTTGACTTAGGACTATGATGTGATTTAGGAGGTTGCTTAGATGTCTCTTAGTTCTAAAATTACTTCGAAAATATGGTACCTTACTTTTTAAGGAATAGTTTAATAGCTATAAAAAGGGTTAACTTACCAGTATTTGCTTCAATTGACATGCACTTAAAACTTAAAACTTGTCATCTGACAAGAACTTGAATTAAAATTTACCTTCTAAGATTGTTTAACGTGAAATATGTTATAATTCTTTTTTCGAAATCGTCTTCTCTCTAAAAACAAACCGGCAATATCAGAACCAGAACTTCAAATAGGGAATCTATTTAAAAGCAAAGGCTGACTCAACATGCGACTAAATTAATATTAGAAAGTCCATAATGCAGAAATTTTAATTGAAACTGAAAACTTTTATGCATTTGCACAATACGATGCTTAATGCTATCAAACTTTTTCTCGTCAGACATTTCTTGTCACGATGAACTAATGTTTATTATAACAAGTTCGTATCGAATTAATTCGGAAAAAAGCGTGATGCTTATATAATCCCTCTACAGTTTGAAGTTTGCATGTGTGGCTTTTGTAGCGGCCCTATTGAATCTGCACCCTTAAGGCGACTTTAACGTGCAAGGACTATTGACTTCCTTAGACATGAGTCAATAAGTCAGCTTTGTCCTTTTTAAATGACTTGCACCGTTTCTTGAGATCATCCTCGCATGTTTTAAGACAGAGTAGGAAAATTGGTCTCTGAAATTTTTACCCTGAGACGGATCGAACGGAAGTAGCCTGACGCGTTCACCACTACTCCACCGTCAGAATTTTCTTGTAAAGATGTCCTCTTGTTCGTCTCGACAGTCTGATAAAGAAATAAATATTTATTGTTGTTTTATTGTTATTTTTTGTAAACATGACCTGGGCACTATCTAATTATTGTCTTGTGTTATCTGGGTCAATAAATTCATGTCGAGACCTCTTATAGGGTTAATAGTGAAATTATCTTGATCTTAATTGGTGTAATGAGTGTTCTGTCGCGTGATTCTCTCAATGTAATAGATTATAATGGCTATATAGACAGAAAATGTGTATCTTTATTAAAGTTATTGCCTGACCCCAAGGGGTCAGGCAGTATAAGATTTAGTTGTTACATGGAGGCCGCCATATTTGCTGTCAGGAAGGTACGGCTAAAATGTGTAATCAGAACCCGTACCTGCACCCAAATTTACATTATTCTCTGTAAATAAAAACGATGTCAATCATTGTGTGATATTTGACAAGAACTGTTCAACTGATTTTTGATAAATGGGTTTGCTATTGGTTGCGTTTCAGCATCACTTTTATTCAGGTGCTTTTATTGTCTGTTTGCCTGTGTTAATTACTTAGCTAAAGTTTAATGTTTGTCATTATATTACAAACAAATTGCCCTACTGAAGTAAATTTATTTATTCTATTAATTAAATTTGCATCACTGTTCACATCATAAATGAATAATAATTTTGTTTCAGTTGAAAATTAATTGTCATAAACGTATATTTAATATGTAAACACATCGGCGTGCAATGATAAGGTCAGCCAGCGAACAAAGCAATAAGTAATTAAAAATGTTGGTGTTTTCTATTTAAACTGGAAAAGCTATCAAGCGTGTTAATTTGACATATAATTAATTGATTTATTGAGCCTAATGCATGAGAAAGATGCCAGAGGGTAATGATTGATTGATTTTGCCTATACTGTGGAGCAAGGTATATGCACATGTACAGTTTCTTTTTTCTTATAGTATACCACGCTCAATTGCAGGAAGTGTGTCAATATCAAAAATCTATTTGAAAATATACTGAGGTCAGGCAAGCTTTTCTTAAAAGCTAATACTTGTTGTAGTAATAGCCTTCATATGTTTGGAAACCATTATACGTAGTCGTTGGATGTGTGGTTTTATTTGATAGAATTTATACGCTCCTCTATAGGATATAAAGGAACCCTTGGCTATCATGTAGCCTCTTTCCATAAATCTTAGCATTGTTTTTTCGAAGGGTACCAATCTACTCTTGGGTATCACAACCCAGCTTTATGTCATAAGTCATTATTACCCTGAAAGATTCTAGTGTGTCTAACAAATCTTTATGCGTCTGGATTCGAATAGTTGTAGCCCTCCCGTGCGAAGCCTAGTTTGCGAAAAGTGCCCACAGAGCGACCAATTGTGTACCCTCGGTGACTGAATTAGGTGTCCCTCATCCGCGGGGGCCGTCAGGTCCATGATGCAGAAAGCCTGACCGCTGACCATAGTAGGCCAACGTTTTTGGAGAGTGTCAAGATTCACCACCATGGTTAACGATCCTTTGTGGACCGGAAAGTATTCACCACACAGACTAAATTATCTGCCCCTACCTACCTCTCCTTTTTTCCTGTACTTATGGTCTTTATATTTTTTAGATATGGTGTACTTGTACATGAGATTACATATCATGTGTACATTTTCTTTATAACCATTATCTAAATTTATGTAAATTCTAAAACCTAAGGTTTAACTCCCTCCATCGTAGGCACATCGTAGTTTTGCCCTTACTAATATTTATTCGGATTTCGTTTGGTTTTATACATTTTAAATATCTTTTTTTTAAATTGTGCATTTCCAATGTTTGGGTTCTAGTGCTGCTGATGAGGAATTAATTTCCGAAATGGCCATACAGCTCATAAAACTGATTAATTGCAGTTGGAGTTAACATATGATAACTTGAGATAACTTTTATTAAACCAAATCAGGTCCCCAAGGGGGCAAAATACATTGTTTTTTTTTTTTGGCATAACATGCATGGGTCTGTGTTATGGGTGCTGTTTCCTGGAGGGTCTACACCAAATTCAATTCGTTGTTTCAATTAGTTCTTGTCCTGATTATGACTGAAATATTGTTGACTGGACATAAAAAAAAAGCAAAAACAAAAAACAACAAAAAACCTTTGTTTCTCGCCCCACCCCCACATTTCTCATCATCATTTCATGGTCACTTTATCACCACTTTCATGTTCATCGCCTTATATAACCTATATATATATAGTGTTGCAAGGTCATAAAATAAACCAACCCACCAAACTCACTCATTTATATCGCCCCATGATATTGTTTTCGAATTTTTAGCTGTTGACTTTTATACATTGTAGAGTCTTCCATATATTATGATTAACTTTCTGACGAAAAAATTCTATAAAGTATAATAGTGGGTTTAATTTACACTATTCGAATATTTACCTCTTCTGGTATTAAAGCTAAGTTGTATGGTCTTTAATATACGACTGCACAAGAATATTTTGTCGTTTTTCAATTCATCAATGCCTCTTTTTTTGTATGGCATATCAATATACGACTTGGTATTTGTGAATTGACATTTTACCAAATAAAACAATTACAAACGATTCATTGAGCACTCCATCTCAATAAAAGCTACGTTAAAGTGTTAGAAATAATATAAACGTCCTCCCATGCACCTCTTTAAAGAATTTTATTCATTTGTTTCATGATGAAATCATATTCTGCACTTTCTTCTTACCAGTCTAAGTAAACGGCTCTTGGAAAATTGCTTTCCTATTTTCTACATTATAACAATGATTTTTTTAATATAGAAATTATATATCTTTTATACTGAAATTTTGAAATTTCGGTCTTTCCTTGATGATGTTTTTAGAAAAAAAAACATTCCCTGTTTTATATAGAATTCTAAGACTAGCTGGAAAAGCTTAAGTCTCGATGATTTTTTTTGGTAACTAGAATCAATATGGTCCAAGGAAAATACACTGTATGTATACGTTCATGCACTTATTATACTGAAATTCACCATGTAATTCTTAATGTCGCCTGCATTTATCAGAAACGACATATATACATGTACGGTTGTCGAAGAATCTGCGTGAACAGTCGTCGTCAGAAAAAATCTGTCCCGGTATTCTCAGCAACTTAATGTAGTTGCAGTGGGCTGTTATATCCTATATACTACAGTATAGTACAGCAATTTCATGGTCCTGCATGGCTCATGTACCTCCTGCTGACCAAATGGTTAAAACAGGCTACATGCGGTTTCCCTGAACGTTTCGAACATCATTCGTCACAACTCGGCAGATTCCGTAACCTCCATCCACCCTTTGGTGAAGGGTACCGGAATCTGCCGAAGTTGTCCGATGGCGTTTCAAGTTAAGTTCACGATGCTGATTACGGTTTATATGCGATATGTGTTCTTTGTAGATTGTGTGGTTAGAGTTTTATGATATTTTATGTCCGACGATTTTATCCTTGCATTTTTGGTCTTGCAACATTCGATTGCTCCATTGGTATACCTATGTTTCTGTAAGACGGTGTTATTTTGGCCAGATTTCACGGAATGAAAAATCCGGGATATATAATGGGGAATGCCGGGCGGGCAAAATTCGTTCAAGAGTCAAGACATTTTCGTAACAGTTTTGTCAGCAACTTACAAACACAGTCACTTTATATTTGGTATACAGCATCATGGGGGGGCGGGGCGTCCCATAAAGTGGGTTTGATTTCATGTCTGTCGCTCACCTTCTTCCTGTTTAAGGATATCCGGGCAATTTTGACTTTGACAGATTTTCTATTAATTTTTCACATTCTGTAAAAAGTTTTTTTGACTATGAAATTTAAAAAACGTCTTGCATGTAGCATACGCGCTATTAATAAATAAATTTTATAGACAATTATCGGAACACAATGCAGTTATTATTTACAGCTCTATAAGTACTTTGTGGTTAAGATAAATGTCTTAAAGATTAGCTATTGAAACGACAATCGGGCACACTGTTTCAAGTTTACTCACAGATAAACCCATGCATTTTACAGATAAAAATAACATTTAGAAAAAAAAAACCATAATTTAGAAAATATTTTAAAACGCATGGAATATAATACACACATGTCTCGTTTCAAAATAGCAATAACTTTAGACCAAATAAATAATTTTGTACCTTTTTGTTTCAAAATTTTCAAGCGGCTTAAATCGTAAAAGATACATATATTTCTCTTTTTTTATTTGATCTGAAGCATTCCTGATCTGCTTTGAATTTCTAAGAACATATCAGACACAAATCTTATTATACGATACTGAAACCTTTATAATGATTTCATGGATTTTTAAAAACTATTTATGCTTTCTTGGATTGTGAAATATTTAATGTCACTTCTTCTCCTTTCGTGTATTTCATACTGTAAAAAAAAAGTAAAAAAAAGAAGACATTATTTTGCCTGTTAGACTGCTCAAATTGTTCCTAACTTGATTTGGTATATATATATATATATATATATATAAGGTAGCACAATTTCATTTTGTTCTAATTACCTACTACTCATGAATCTGTGTAAAATATAATGTTTGTACTTGTCTTTTTAATGTTATTTTTTTTCAATATCCGTACGGTTGGCCTTTATTTTCCGTTTTTTTAGAATTTTACTACTTTTCAATTTTTTTTATCTGCGGCTTAACTTTTCATGTTTGTAAAAGCGAGCAGCAACCACGTTTAGTGAGTGAGTTGCAACGCTATATAGGTTATTTATATTATAGGCGATGACCATGAAAGGGGTGAAAGGATGACGATAAATGAAATATGGTGGTGGGGTGGGACACAAAGGACCAGTTAATTTTGAAGAACCACAGGAAAATGGGAAATATGGGTAGGGTGGAAAATTTAGCCTTTGTGGTGCACTACTTGACACTCTCCACACACGTTGGCCCACTCACTATGGTCAGCGGTCAGGGTTTCCGTAACATAGACCTGACAACCCCCGCGGACGAGGGCCACCCTATTCAGCCACCTAGAGTACACACTTGGTCGCTCTGTGGGCTGAGCACTGACCCGATGTCAGAATCCCAAGACCCTCAGTCGCCTCTAACGACAAGCTAGGCTTTTCTGTGGGCCTTTTCGCCTCCCGGGCTCCTCACGGGACGCAACTTCGTTTAGGGCGTCTTCGCTAGCGAAGGGTTACAGTAACTATCTCCCACCCATATATAGCTAGCAATATAGCTAACATAAAATAAAAGAAAAGATGCACCGTGACCAGACATTATTAAAGTACAATGTATAGTTATAGCCTGGCGCTATGTTGATATGCTTTACAGAAATATTCCCACGTCAGCAATTTTTCAGACTCCATTTATTCGATAGATAAAAAGTGCAAAATCAACAATAAAAGTGAATGAATCATAAAAAGCTGTCAATAATTTGATCAGATTTCATAAGAAAATTAAACATTAGGCTAAAAACGTCCCGACCAAGCATCATAGAAGCTGGATCGATGTCCGGGACAAGTCAAATATTTATCGGAGAATAGAAGAGGAGAAGGTTAAAACACCGATGCAATTACGATAATAGGAAAAGAGGACACATTTAATACAAGTGATATCTTGCTTTGTAACATTAGTTTTATTGATGAATGGTAATATTGGTAAGGGGTTATTTTTTATATATATATATAAAATGGATTGCATATTACCGAAAACACATATCTATCTTTTAAATAATATAAAGTAAGAGATTTTTTTTCTTTTCTTCTTTTTGTTGTCGGGAAGGGGATGGAGATGGGATGGATGCAGGTGAAGAAAAGTCATGGCTTTGGTTCTTGATTTGAATACCTACAACAAGTACATGTTGATAAAAGATGAACCATATTTTTCTAGAAAAAATCCATGCATGCTTTTTCACGATAAGATTCGGGTCTTAACTAGTCTGTTACAGGAGTCGACATAAAATTTAAAAAGAGAAAGCACACACAAGTCAATCCCATAGCCAGAGGGGGTCGAGGGACGACCCCCATCCCTTGGGGAACAAAATTGAAAGATATAGGTAAAAACGAGCTGAAATTTGGTTAAGCACTTTTAAGGGACTGACCATTTAACTTGAAGGGGGGCCTTGTTTTTTTTTGTTTGTTTAGAAAAAAAATTTCCGCACAGAGCGCCGACAAAATATTTATTTTTTTTAAGGCGTCGCGACAGAATTTTTTTTTCATTATCAGCATTATTTTATAGCAGAAATCCTTCTTCAGAATATTTTTTTTCTTACCCTCAGCTGCCAAAATATTTTTTTCATCAAAAATAATTTTCAGAATATTTTTTTAGGAAAAAACCAAGGCCCCCTTTCAAGTTAAATGGTCGGTCCCTAAAATAAGGAATATTTTGAAAACAAATCGAACCCTCGATCGAACCCCCCTTAAAACATTTTGGCTACGGGTATGCAAATGAAGCAGAAATTTATGATATAAGGAAAAAAATGCAAAGTGGGAGGGAAACAGCTAGATGTTATAAATTGCAGATAAAAAAATACTTTCATTTGTGTAAAACAATCTGGTATCCTTTAATATTTTTCGTACCAGGCTCACGAAAACGCCAAAGTCATAAAATTTTAATTCATGGACATTAATTCTGACTTTTTACTAAATAAGAAGGATCCATTTTTATACATATCATTTTTACCTCCAGATTGAAGAGCCGATAACCAGGTGTTTTGTGACAAACGACATTCAAATATCCCCATCACTGTGTCAAATCTAAAAAGAAAATCGATCACGGAAAAACCAATTATCCGGACAGGATAATTGAAATAGGGGAAAGCACTTTGTCAGATTCAATGGTTAAAATCTTTTAAGAATTTTACACCTTTCAAATGTGTAATGTATTAAATTTCATCTTCTATTTAGTTTAACGAAATAAATATTTGTTGACATTGAAAACCCCATTTGTTATCCATAAATTCGATTGAAAAAACAGTATATAATGTCCCCCCTGTGGTAAAATTTTGATATTAAATTCTTATCAAGATGGGCCAATTATTAAAACAGAATAAAAGAAACCGTTATAAACTTTCAGATATAATTATGTGACTGATAAAGTTCACATTTTTGTGGAAATATTTTCCCGATGATGAGTTATTTTATAATAATCTGACCAAGTCATGACAATTTGGTTAAGCTTCCGCATTAGATTGTGTTTCCAGATGCAATACTAAGATTGAAAATCCAAACATATGTTTGATATTGTATAGAAAAGACGGTTACTTACCGCTTTCCCAATTTTACCGCTATTTGGGTGTTCGAACAAGTGTGCCAAAGGGAAGTTGAAAACATGCCGGTTAAACAAAATACAATTGAGGACAAGATAAGGACATACATGTACATACGTATGGACGAACAACGGTATTTCTTTGCCCCAAAGTCTACGCGTTTCGGCGGTGAATTATGTGTATAGTCATGATTGTAATTTTCATTTGTTTCATAATTAAATTTATCCCCCAAAATACATTTTTGTACTGGTTCATCAACATGCACAGACTCACAATATCATAATGCATGTACAGACCTTTTGGCAAAAAATAGTGAAATAGATTTATAAATATATTATTGTCCTGCTGTGCAAACTTCAAATTATTCAATGCATTAGATAAACTCCGTACGTTTTTTTTTCCATTCATTCGGCTCTTATAAAAACCTCCATTATGGAGTCAGTTATAGCCTTGGAGTATAGTGTTCATTTATATTCATGAAAAAAATGCGGTTAAAATGTTTCTGATTTAAGATTCCTATAGTTGATGGCCTAGAACGAGCTGAATAGTGATTATTTTATTATATCTCATAATATTACATTCACTAAGTAAGTGATGAGACGATCCATTTTATGTGTATTAGATGTACTGGTCTGGAATGGGATGACGATACCCACGCGTCGTGTATGGCGGCAAAGTTAATTTATACCATAGAAAAGTAAACTGTCTTTTTTAATTATTTTTTTTTGTATCATACGTACAATGTACTTGGATGTTATGTGATATAGAATAGATGCCCACGCATTGGTTATAAAATGGCGACATGGTACCAAAAATGTGAAATACACGTTTCGACTTAACCAAAATTGAATATTGGTGGTTTTTGTCATAGGTTCTGTGTTCTTTTAAGTTGCTTAGTAAATGCTTACCTTTCCGGGGCACCCGAGTTAACTCTCGTTTACGTTCACCAGATGTATTAGTTTCACTCTCGTTTTGACTGGAGTTCGCTTTGTTGATTGATATTCAGTTATCTTTGTGATTCCATGTTTTACATGTTGTCTGTTTTTGTCCCGTTCTTCTTGGTGTTTACTGGTTTTGTCTTTGCCCTTTCGGACTTATGACATTTTGATACCCCATTGGTTCCTCTGCTTCTTCCAATAGGACATGTGCAGTAAATGACCCAACGTCAGTTACGAAGTTTTTGTTTAATAGAAAAGCCATTACCAATTACCACTAAAACACCATAATTTAAATTAACATTTTTTTCTTCATAGGTTGTACCTTATGCCTCGTCTTTATGGCAATTGTTCTGAATTGCTGAGATTTTATAAATCGACAAGGCCGGCTCAAATCATCTATGGAAAACTTTGTTTTTAGTCAATTTTTGAATCCTGTACTATATTTTTAAATATTTACGGTAACAAATGCCTAGTCATTTTGAATATGACAAATTTGTTTTTCTTGCTGACTCGTAATTTTAGATTTTACCAGTGATAGTATATAAAAATATTTCAGCAAACTTAACGTTTCAGATATGTACAATAGGAAGTTACCGCCGAGTAATCAGTTAGTGAAAATAATTACACGGGTATAAACACACAAATGTGAATATTTACTTTTTTTCAAATTTTTTAACAACTGGAGTAGAAAACTTAATTTAGTTATTATATGAAATGTTATGACTTAGCAAGTATTTATTAAGAAAAGTTATACTAGAGTTTTAAGGATTTGGAAAGTGTTAAATTTCATATCATGTCCCTAAACAGTTGTAATATTTCACTGAAACATATATAAGAGAATTTATTGAAAAAATAGGAAAAGGTACTTTAAGAATGTCCAATTTACTTGAAATAGGAAGAAATAAATAAGAATAAAGATGTGTTTTACTCGTGTAGTAAGAATACAACAACAGGAGAAACATAAACGCGAAAGTCAGAAAGGGTGATAAAATAAAATGAAAAGGAAGTAAGAAGCTGGATGGAAACACAAGGTCGATGTGGTAATCGAAATTCTAGACTTCCAGTCGGGTATTTCAGCCTAAACTGTAAGGGATCCTACTTATACACAGTCTTCAACTTATAAATTTCACAGTACAAGCCAGAAGGGCTTGTTCATTTTTCAAACCAGCGAGCCCTCAGAAAATATTAAAAAGCCTACAAAATAAATATATTAAATTTTTGAAAATTTTACAAGCCAGACGGGCATTCAATGACAAATATTTTACATGCCCACAAAGCCTTTTAACAGCCATGGCTGTAGGGCTGGTGGTCAATTTCACAGACTGTATACATGTACCAAAACTTGTAGCAGTGCTCTTAAACGCGCGAGGAACTTGGCACGTTGCACCTTTATGGCTTGACGTTCGGTTTACCGTTGTAAAAATGTATGGCTTGACGATCCCGGCACGAAATCACAGTCTTCCCTAGGCTTCCCTATTAAATCACCCGGGCACAGTTGCTTTGTGAGCCCAGTGGGTTGTCCCGACGTCAGGGTAGCTGAGTTTCTTTACAAGATTTAACCAACAAGCTAGCGCTGCTGCGAGTTTATTCTCTCCTTAGGAACCGCACGGGGTTCTGATATACTTAATTTCTATTTCTATTTATGAATGGTGTAGTTAACAGGCTTCTTAACATATACATGTAATATTTTATTTTTTTTACGTATAGATAACACTTTGTAAATGATGAATGAATTTTTGTATTTATTTTTCAGGTTCCATAACTCTTTGTGATAATGAAGGCGATGATATATATTTAGAAGGAATAACCGGGCCTTGTATTCGGTGTTTCTGTAAGGTAAATATATCAAAAGAATTTTTAAAAATAAGTAAACGAAATATACTTAACATACAGAAAGAAATACTTAGGTCTGAGAATTGCATTTACTCTCATAGTAGGCTACAGCTGAATATCAGACATTTAAAAATGCAAGGCGTTGTTGTTCTGCTTCAGGCCAGATTTTCCATATTGTCAAATAATAAACATGGAACATAATGTATTTAAGGGTACTAGTATTCTTAATAAACGATGGATGGTCTCAAGGAACGATGCTAGTCCTTCGGAAGGGACGAAAAAGGTTACCCCGTGTATGTGGAGAGCAAAACCCCATTCATATTAAATATCCCTTTGTAGAGTTCGATAAGAGTAGGCTCGATGGGGGCCGCTACAAAGAACATCCACGCAAACTGTCAGCTGGAAAGGGATTCACATAAGCATTAAGCTTTTTTCCCAGTCCAGGATAAATAAATACATGCATGTTTGCTAAGGGTACTCGTAATAGATATTCGATGTTAATACAACAATACTCGAAATAAGAACGGGTTGGTTTTTCTATGCACATTAGAGGCCAACAATAGTGCTGATGTTAATTTTGAAGCATTTTGCGGCTCTTAAATGTACAGTGAAAACTGTTCAAACCAAATCCCTTTGGGACTGAAATTTTTGTCCGGTTAAGACAGATGTTCGCTTTATACAGGTGGAAAATGTAAAGAAGGGAGACGAAAACAAGTTTGACTCAGACAACTTGGTGTTTGATCTAATCAGGATTCGGTTTGAACAGGTCTCGGCAGTTTACATGAGGTATTTTGGGGGTTATTGTGGGTCCGACAATACTGGTGAACAGACAATACTCTGTCAATGGACTTATATACGTATACACTTTAAAATAAAATTTTAAAGTAAAATTTTTCATATTGCCTAGATTTTAATAAAAACCGAATATTTTGTGTCATTATTTGCCATAATACGGCATTGCTAAAAGATCCACTTTAGTTTGAGCAATCTAGAGAGGCATTCCATTATCCAATCGGGTCACCACTCGGCCTTTTCCGGAAGTTGTACATCCCGGAAAAGACCGAGTGGTGTTCTGGTGGTTTATAAGCATACAACCGTCATATATTTCTACAGACTAACCAAACACCCACAAGTCAATTATCAGCTCTTTCTTTCATACACAGGCTTTTTTGAAAGATACCCAGTCGTGATGAGACCACAATTAAATTTATATCTTATCGGTACCATCAGTGCCGCGATGTTTAATAATCCATTAATAAAATTTCAAACTTAATGAACTTTATTACATTAAAATTTATAGCATACTTTAATTTAAGCTGCAAATTCATTTTTCCCTTCTTTTGAAATTTGAACGATCAAAAGACTTAATCTGATGCATAAAATAAACCTTAAAGGTTATAACGTTTAACAGTAACAACTGAAGGAATTGTTATATTATGCATTTGAAATTTGAATTTTTAATAAAAAACGGTGTTGTGGACACAGCTTTCAATATAATAATTTATATTGAAGACAATATCAAATGTAAAAGAATTACAACGAAGTCCCATGCTTCTGAATGGTGGTGGATCGGTTTAGGGGAAAACGTCACGTTCCTCGCACGTAAAGGAACCCTGATTCAGGACCCGATAAAAGCAAGACCCATGGTATCCCATTCAGGCTAAATTGTCCGATCCTTTTCCAGTTTTCGTATTCCCCTTTTCATTATCATTTAATGTTCACTTTATCACCCCTTTCATCCCTGTTATAGCCGATTTTGTACGCGTTTTGCTTGGAAGTAAAGCAATACATGTAACTTACTAATAAGCTCCTCGCCTTTCTGCAAACATCCCATATAAATACAGCACCACTTAGTGTTGCAGTTGGACATGAAATGATGATGATAAATGAAATATTGGGATGGGGTGGGAAACATAGGACCGGTAAATTTTTAAGAACCACATGAAAAGGGGGGAGGTGGGTATGGGCGGAAAATTTAGCCTATGTGGTGCACTACTTGGCGGTCCACAAAGGGGTCTTTTACGTGCATGATGCGTGACACTCACCACACACGTTGGCCCACTATGGTCGGCGGTCAGGGTTTCCGTATTATAGACCTGACAACCCCTGCGGACGAGGGCCACCCTTTTTAGCCACCTAGGGTACACATTTGGTCGCTCTGTGGGCTGAGCACTGACCCGACGTCAGAATTTTGGAGTTGGTGTCGGAGCGAAAGTTAGTGCAGTTGATGCCATGTTAAACGACCATCAAAGAAAGTTTTCCCCAAAAGAAGTTCGATTTTCTTGAAAAAAAATCATTATACAACATGTACTGAAAATAAGTCTACCTTTCGCTGAGTCATCATGTATATATTCTGTCAACTTGTAAAAGTAGATCTAAAAATTCCGTTTTTACATGAAATCATCGTTCGAAATGACATATTAATCATATTTATATAAAGGTGAACGTATAATTTTCCAGTAAATTATAATTGGGAAAATTGACATATCCGCACTTTTAGAAATAACGGGAATATCGCAATAAAAAAAACAAACAAAGAAAAGCGACAAAACATTTTAGACGTGTTCTAAAATGTGTGACCAAGAGTCCTTAACATTAAAATTAAGAAATGGTCACTATTTATGTTTCCGAATTTTAATCGAATAATGGATCTCTTCAAACTTTTAACCTTTAAAATCCAAAGATTTTTACGTAGACCTCTACTTTTTTGGAGTTAAGTGGTTGCAAATACATTAAACACGACTAAATATGTGCATTGACATACTTTAATTTTGCAAACTTAGTTCCCACAAATAACTTTCATCAAATAGTAACCTTTTGTCTAAGATTTTACAAAAGTTCCTTCGCCATATCTTAGCATATTGACAACTGGACTTGAGGACTCTTCAGTGCTATCTTAAAACACCACTTCAGATAAGCCTAAGTCTTTGTAAAATAATATTTGTATTATCCCAATTCCGATAATCGGGATTCGTGATTCTTGTTCAAAGCTGAGTTTGGAGAGATGAGAAGTAATCAGAGATTCCGTAGTCATCGAAAGCAGAATAAATAAGAAATTGTGTCAATTGACGTCTGATTTTTATTAGTACATACTTGTACTTGCCTTTTAATAGACTCTTCTCGCAAATCTTTGTTTTCTGTGCTCCTTGAAAAATGATCCTTAAAGGGAACTATGCTGAAAGGCAAAACGTGTATCTGTCTGAAAAAAAGTTCTTGAACAATGACCCTAAAATAGAACTATGCTGACAGTCAAAACGTGTATCTGTCTGGAAAACAAAAGTTCTTGTACAATGACCCTAAAATAAACCTATGCTGACAGTTAAAACGTGCATCTGTCTGAGAAAAAAAGTTTCTTAAAATTGAAATGAGAAATTGAACGTATGTATGTTATATAAAAATAATTAATTAATACAAAGGATTCATATTTTCAGAAAGGAATAACTTTCATATTCACATACATTTTTAAAAAAAAATTGAAAATAAAAAATAAAACCTAATTTCCATTTTATGAATATATATAAAAAAAACAATTAAAACGAAAAAAATGACAAATTGTGTAACCCAAATTATGGCCATTTTAATATGGATAACTGTAATTTTTATAGCAAAATGTGATAAAAAGTATCGGGCTCCTGAGAGTCTCAATTCTATTATGAAATGTGCATTTTTCTTATACAGTCTTTTTGAAGTAAGACGTGTGGAGGTTAGTCTAGACCTCAAATCACTTAGGCTAGTGTTGAAGTTCAAAGAGAAAGCCTATATATATTATAAATAAAATAAAGTAACAGTACTTTAAGAGAACTTATATTGATAAAGAGTATATATACCGCATGCCATAGGAATTCTTTCTTGTTTAGGAAATTGGGTATCACTGTCCCGAGGTATATTTAAACAAACACCATTATTGTTTAGGTAAATGTTTACACAGATTACTTATTTAAATTTCATTTAAGATTAATAGTCTCTGGTTGCTGTTCCGACTTCGTGACAAAGTGCGTTCGGTAATTTTCGGTCATTTCCGACAAATCCTTTTTGATTGTTACAAATCTGTTAATTTCCATCAACACAGTTGGCTATTTTTTATACTTTAGTTAACAGTAAATTTATAAACATTCTAAGATATATAACCTTATACATTATCTGTAAATATTTTTGCAGGATTAAAAGAAGTCTTATTTCCGTAAAAGGAAAAACGTCATTTCGTTTATCTTCGGCTGTTATCGGCTGCTATCGGCCGCTTAGCTTTAATCATAACGGAGTCTATTTATCTTGTTAAGTTGTTAAGTTATAAATGATTAGTTCAATACAAATGTAAACAAAATTATTTGTGTAAATTTACCGAGGAATGCTAACAAAGATAAAACCCATTGTAATAAATTGTGGTCCCCTTATCATAAAGTTTTCCTTTAAGTTTGTAAACAAATATATGGTCATGATATACTTTGTCGTAGTTAAACGTCAAAACACGTCACTTATTTAGAGTCGGCGGATTGACATCCCATTTATTTTACTGGTAAACGATTCTTAAAGTTTTTGTAAATGAATTAAGAACCGTCTGTCTATCAAAATATATGTATTTACAGAAATAACTGCTACCAAAATAGATAATACGTCAATAAAAATGGTCAGACGGTGAATAACGAATTAAAATATATTTGAAAAAGAATTTTATTTTACTAGTAAACGATTTCTTAAAGTTTTAGTACACATTTTGTAAATGAATTAAGAAGATAAAGCAAGTAATATGTATATAAAGAATTAACTTCCGCCAAAATTTATAATAATGGTAAGACGGTGAATAAGTTTTTTTTTTTTTTTTTTTTTTTTTTTTTTTTTTTTTTTTTTTAAACATTAACATGCAACTGTCAATATTTGGTGAGTGAGTGAGTGAGTTGGTGTTTTACGCCCTTGCAACACTTAGGATGATGAACATGAAAAGGATGAAAAAATGAACATGAGTTGATGATGGGAAATATTGGGATGGATGGGAAACATTGTGATCTTGGGGTCCAATAGTTTAACAAAACACAACACTTGTCGCTTGGCAAAAAGATTTCGATTTGTTTTCGGAAAAAAAATTCTTGATAAAAAGAATAAATTTTTAAATGTAAACATTTTTAATAACTGATTATGCAATTTAATTAATTTCCAAATCGTATTTAAAAGGACTAATTCACCATTTAAATATATGCAAGCTTTGAAATCTTGTTTAAGATTCTATTTTAATAAAATATATAAATAATAAACAAAAAAAATAATAAAATGAAACAAATTACATTTATGACTGTCAAATAGGTAGGTACAAAGGCAACTACATCTTTATAAAAGTTCTTAAAAATACTTTTTTTGAAATCATATAATATTAAAAATATAACGGAAAAGAATGTTTGTCATCGAGTTGTTATTTGAGAAATATGTAATTTTTCTCTCTCTTACAACACAATTTCTTCATGCAACTATTCAAATAAAAAAATACATGTATATATAAATTGTTCAATTCTTTGTAAAACTATAAATGATGAACAATTGACATTAAATTGATAATAAAAAATAGACAAAACATAAAACAACAAAATGTTACGATGGAAATATTGTAAGGTGTTCTGAAAAAGCCCTTTTAAATAAAGAAATTAGAATGGAAAACGCATCTACATTAAAAAAAGTAAAACGATTGTAAAATGGATTGTCAATGTACATAATTTTTTTCAAAATAGAAAAACAAAATGAAATAAAAGCAATAGTGGAAAACTGAAACTTCAAAATGTCATTGAATAAAAAAATGTTCCACAAAATAAAAAAAAAACAACTTGAAAAGCGAGCACGAGAAATACGACTGTACAATATTTTGTAGATCGATTTACAAATGCACATAGGGACCGACCATTCAACTTGAAGGGGGAGCCTTGGGTTTGAATCTGGAAAGAAAAAAAATATGTTGGTTTTTTTGGGGGCGTCAAGACAAATATTTTTAGCATTATCTTAAATGATAAAAAATATATTTTCTTTACATCTGAAACCACAAATCAGCGCCAGAACATGTTTTGGGGAAAAAAACAAAGCCATCCCCCTTTAAGTCAAATGATTAAGAAATAGACTGACCAACCAACTAATTATAAACAGAAAACAAAAGGGGAAACGTATAACAACTTCGAAATTTCAAAGTATATATTTATAAATTGTCGCCTCCCCCCAAACTATCTTAACACAGCTTGGAACGCTTAAAACATGCCACGAAGGATATTTAATAGACAAAATAAAGATAAATAGCTGCATATATGGGGAAAAGAAAAAAAATGAATAAATATATAAAATAAGATAAAACAAAAATGAAAAAGACAAATTCGTAATGCTTTTTATAAAAGGAATAGCCATTCAAACTGAAAAAGTAAAACCGATTGTAATATAGATTGATAAATCGATTTATAAAATGCACATAATGATAACGAAATAGGCTGTAAATCTATCTTGTGAACACCCAGACGATGTAAGAAGTGGAGCCATAAATATCAAGGTTTAGATATTTGTGTTTGCTCGCGACGACATGACGGCTAAACTCTCTCTTTTTTATAGAGTCGCGTCGACGAGATACTGAAAAAATAACCGTTTTTAAATGGCTATAAAAAGTTGGTTTTAAAACTATTAGCTGATAAAAAGTAAACTGTGATCCCGAGGGGTTATCCGTCAGAAGGAGACAAATACTATAAAATTATTATAAATATTGGATAATAACAAAAAATAAAACTCAATTAGAGCTAATACTCAGTGCCTGTTTAACTGTACTTATGCGAATAATTTTCTTTCTTTTTTAACATGTGCTTTTGCTTTTCAGATGTTAATTTTAATCTTTGATGATGCTTATCATGATGAAAATTTTCTCCTTAAGATGAACATTTAACAAAATTAACCGTTATACTCGTAGGTATTTTCTGTTTCGTCCTGTTAAATTAAAATCACGCTCAAAATATAATTGATGAACTCTGAAAAAGAGGGTGTATGACATAAGACATAAGACATATTTTATTACCAATTAAGGTCCCTCAAGGGGCAGGATCATTACAATGATTAATTATAAATAGCAGTAAAGCAACAACAACAAAAATAATAAAGTATACAAAATTAAGGTATGATTGTGACAGTATATACATTTTTTTGTAATGGGTAATGAAGCCATATAAAATATATAGATGGGAGCATGGATATAAATAGAGATTAATAATTAATACCTCAAGCTACAACAATGAGTGTTATTAATATTATTTTCTTTTTATTTTAGCAGCCCTCCCTGTAATCAGAGCACATATATAAGATTCAGTCATATATATGCTATGGTCACCAGGGGACGGTGCTTTAGGACTGCAATAATTACACCCAGAGCAGCAGCATTGATAATATATTATTTTAATTATGTTTGTATATACTGTACAGTTCTCCCCGTGACCAAAGCACAAATGGAAGTATAGTTGTTCCATGAATGCAGTGGTCACCAGGGGACGGTGCTTAAGAACTGCAGTATTACATAGTTTTATCTATTTTTGATAGTAATCTCAGAGCTCTCATTGATATCATATTGGCTTAAGTTACATGCACATACCTGCGTCGTAGACCAGTAGATAGGGATTTATGAGAAGTATATATATATATATATATATATATATTATATATGTGTCAGGAATGTACAAACTGAATTTAGAATGTCATAGTCCTCATTTGTAACTAACCAAATGAGTTTTGCCCTAGGATCTAAGGCAGTAAAATTTATACATTTTTTCTGAGCAATAGTTTCTAGCTCTAGTCTTTTGTTGCTCATTCCATGACATACACATAAGAAATGAGTCTCATCCTCTACTAATTTTAAGTCGCACCTTGTACAGAGTCTATCGTGTCTGGGAATGCCCTTGTATCTGCCAGTTTCTATATTAAGTTTATGTGACGAGATCCTAAATCTGGTCAATCTACGTCTATGTTCAAAGTTTTTAATAATTAAAAGATATTTTTCTAGCCCAAAATTGGTTTTAAATGTAGAATAAGTACATAATTTTCCATCAGAAACTTGATGTAATTTTTGTTTCCATTCTTTTAAGCTAAAATCCAAAAGAGTTTTATTTGTAATTTTATTGTTGACATTATTTGGAGTATTTATCTTTTCAATCATAACTCTGACAGATGAATACCAGGTGCTTTTTTGAATCAAGTAACATAGATTCATTGTATGCAGCATGCAATAGAGGAAAGCAATCTTGAATTTTGCTTAGTCTGTCATTATATTTAATCATGGCTTTAATCATATTAAAATAGATAGGAAATCTTCCAAGTTCAGATAAAACAGCAAAATTGGTGGATTTTTTATGAACTCCAAGAATAAATTTACAAAATTTTTGATGAAGTGTTTCAGCTTTTTGCTTTGAATAAATATCATCAAAGCAGAAATTATCAATCCCATTTCTAAATTTTGAAGAATAAGGATTAAATGTTCCCCATATTTCACATCCATATAATAAAATTGGCTTTATAGTATGATCAAATACATGCATACTGGTTTTAACACTTGGATGAAGAGATAAAAAATCTTTTGATAGTTTAAAATATGCTTTGATAGCTTTATTATATAATTCCTCCTGTGCATAAGCAAAAGATCCAGACGCACAAAAAGTAATTCCCAGATATTTATACTTGTTGACACATTCTAGAACTGTATTGTCAAATAAAAATTTCATATTGATAAGTTTGCCGGCTTTGTTGAATATCAATATTTTAGTCTTTTTAGTATTTACTGTAAGACACCAGTCTTTACAGAATTTATCAAGTAAGTTAAGTTTTTCCTGTAATCCAGAAGCGGAAGTAGACAGGAGAATTATGTCATCAGCATACATGAGACAGTGGATTGCCTTTTTATCAAGGAATACAGGGTCAAGTGAATTATCTAAATACTTTGGAAAATCATTTATAAAGATCTTGAACAGGTTAGGACTTAGATTGTCTCCCTGTTTAACTCCTAACTTAGTTGGAATAAAATCAGTCAGATTATCATCAATTTTGATACTAGATTTGCTTATAGCATACATATTTTTGATAATATTATAAAATAATGATCCACAACCTACTTCCAATAATTTTAATTTTATTCCTGCATGAATTACAGTATCAAATGCCTTCTTAAGGTCAACAAAACAGGCAAATATCTTGTTATGGGTGGTATTACGGTATTTATCTAAGATAGTTCTTAAAATAAACATATGGTCAGAAGTTCTTGCTTTCTTAGTAAAGCCTATTTGACAATCATTAATGATATTATGTTTTTCTAAAAACTTTACCAGTCTGTCATTTAAAATGCAATTAAATAATTTTCCTATTGCACTTGTAATGGTAAGTCCACGGTAATTACCCGGGTCATTTAGATCATTACCTTTGTGTAAAGGTACTATATATCCTTCAGCCCAATTTTCTGGATAAATTCCACTTGTAAGACAAGCATTAAATATTTTTTTGAAACAAGGTAATAATGCAGATTGACAATTCTTGATCATATTATTTGAGACATTGTCTAAGCCAGGAGATTTATTAAGCTTGATATGAGAGATAGCAACTATAATTTCTGAATCTGAAATGGCAAAATCAAGTTCATTAAAGCAATTGTTTTTCTCAAGTTGCTTCACTTTGTCATTAATTTCATTCATACGGTTGTGAAATTTATCTTTTACTTCATTTAAATCCTTAAAATGAGTTAACCAATCATCAGGAGAAATACAATTGCTGCTGGTATTTTGATATTTCCCTTGAAGCTCATTTATAAGTTGCCAGTATTTTTTAGGGTTATCCTCGTGTAGAGTTTCAAGCTCATGCAACAAATTTTGTTTAAAAGCTTTTCGTTGTGTTTTTCTAGTTTTATTGTATTCTCTATACAATTTATAAAAATGATTTTTCACAAATGGATCTTTGGGAAACTTTGTATATATTTTGCCATAATTCATTAGATTAATTCTCATTTGTTGCAAATTGCCATCAAACCACTTTGGGTTTTTTGGCTTGTTTTTAGCCTTTTGTTTTGGCTTTTTCAGTGATATATCTGCTGCTGCAGTAAAAATGTCTGCAAGCTTTTCAGATGCTATGTTTAAGTTTTTGTTGTCATTTATACATGCAGTATCTAGAAATTCAGATATTTTGGATTGTATGGTATCTTTAGTTAAAGCTTCTTTAAACATGTAAGCAGAATCTTCTGACCATATATATTTAATTGGCATTGGCTTAAGCTTATTTATTGAGTCAGTAGAATTATTATCAGTGATCATATAACTAGCAGACATACTCCATTCGATTTGACAATGACAGTCAGACAATGTGGGCAAAAATTCCTTAACCCTGAAGTATAATATGCTATCAAGGACACTCTCAGACACCATAGTATAGTCTACTGTACTACTGCCATTTGGCGTAAAACATGTAAAGTTACCAAATGTATCACCAAGTAATCTGCCATTTAAAATTCTTAATTGGTGACTTATGCAAAAATCAAGCAATTCCTTTCCCCTCTGGTCTAATTTGGAGTCCTTATTTAGACGTTTTAAAATATCTTGATCTTGGATGTATCCATTATCAAGAGGGAGAAAATCTCTACTATCTTGTAGAATAAAATCAGGAGCAACCCCAGTTCTGGCATTTATATCACCACAAATAATAAAATCCCCATTTCTACTGTATAAAATCATGTCTATGTATGTGTAACCATTTCGTTGTTCTACATGTATGACAAAACAGTTTTTTTGGGGGGGGATTTTTTTTTGTTAATTACACAACCGTAGGATCAAATGGGGATAAAAATGCAAAGTTTTTCATAAATGCCATATTTTGGTTGTATATTTAAAAAATAAATATATCTTTTTTAATAATCTGTACTTTAATTTTGTTATCTATGTTGCATCGTTGTAAAAATTAATGTTTAATTTATTAAGAAGACTCGACTAGTGACCACTAGTATTGTTGATAAGCACAAACTATTAAATATTCCCCTTTAAACCTAATATAGGGTATAGTAGCTACGAAAAGAAAATTCAAATTTGTAGGTTTTAGTGTTCTTGAATTTCCTCCTTATTGAATACGGCTTCAACACATTTGTTTTGTCTATGCATGTACTGATAAACCAAACGGTTTATTGTATTCTACTTGGGCTCTCTGCAAACCGTCTTGATTTTTTTTCCTAATATGTTTTTTTTCTATCATTTTATTAACTTTAATCCTATTTATGATATTATGTTGTTAAACATTTGAACTTTTAGGTTTTTTTCTCTCCTTCCTTCGATTTCCGAGTTGCCTTGTGTCCCCATTTCACCCCCTCATTATCATCACATGTTCATTTTATCACCCTCTCGTGTTCATTTCCTCTGATATGGCGTGTTGCTTGTGGAAAAGCAATTAATAACTACAATGTAACTAACCAGCATATTAACAGCGTGTAACTCGTCATCTACTTCTTTAACTCTTATGATGAGCTAACGAGGATAAACGTTGAATCTATACGCCTCTCCTACCCGATTGGCCTTGTGTCCCTATTTCCTCCACTTCATCATCATTTCATGTTCATTGTATCACCACTTATGTTCATCTCCCGGATATTGCCGAAATCGTGCTGCTTGGGAGTAAAGCAATAACTAACTAACTAACTAACTAACTAACTAACTAACTATTTTTTTTTACTCCTGTCTTCCTCTGAGAAACAGTATTGAAAAGGTCGACCACCCCAGCTCAGAAAGTCTTTTATGTAAGTTATCCATTATAAAGGTATTAAAATACGTTTAAATGGGGTTTAAATTACTACTAGAGAGTCTCCCATTCATGTTTATGAAATATGAATAAAAATATTCATCGCTGTCTCACATTACTGTTGTCTATATAATATAGTCAGCAGGTGGATAAACGCACCACATCAATACACCAATTGTGATACCGGTATTTTGGATGGAATTCCCTATTTTGGTAAATTGTGAGTTATCTCCATTTACAGTGTTATCTTCTCTTTCTGCGTTTATGTTTTAATTTGTCAAAAAATGTCCAAATGAAAATTATGATTATTTTGAACAGGTATATAACATGTGTTCCTGATAATAGGGACTGCTAAGCCCTCTAAATAATTTAAAAAAATCAAAACCTTGTCTTTCCGATTCATTGCAATGTAAAATAACTACCGTATTGGAGGACAACTCTTGTAAATGGGAGATAACTCACTATTTACGAAAATAGGAAATTGATCATTCAATTCCAATATTTTCATTGTTCCTTTTTTTAATCAAGTTGGTTATTTTTTTGTGTACAAAAATGTATATCCTGAACTCCAATCTAATGTGAACCCATCTTGCAGTTTGCCAGTGCGGCCTTTGAAGCGGCTTCAATTAAGACAACTCACCGAACTCCACAAAGGTGTCTTAACTTGCATGGAGCATCGCTCTCCACATACATGTACACGGGTCAACCATTTATCGGTCTTTCAAAACGACTAGTTCATGTATCGTTCGATCAAACCATCCTCGTAAAAAGTGTCAAAAGAGTCTCAAAATTAGTTCATAAGAGGAAAAATAAATCTAAGTTGAAAAAGACCATAGAACTTCATAATGCGAAGAAAATTTAGTTCTACCAGAAAATCTTTATCAATATTGACTTTACGTTCTAAGTACTAAGTACGCCACATTTTTTTAATTTGATAACTTTCCAATTTAAGGTTAAATGCATTTGTACTGAATTTTTCAACAGCAACAGCAATATCGCGCGACTTGCATTATGAAGTTATAGGTCCAATACAGCAACTGTCTCTAGTCAGACGATATTCACAAGAATAAGAAAAAAAATAATAATTGAAGTGGTGCTACTGTTCGGCTGTTGAGTATCAAGGACAAAATTGTCCCTCCCTATTAATATTCATACAATATAAAATACAAGACAGTATTATTGTCAGTCTTATCAGTGAAATTTAAAGTAAAATAACCATACTTCTTCTCAAAAAGGAATTTACGACTCGATTAAATTAATTTTATGCCGTCATAAATATCCTGCAATTTCCACCATTTTTGACGATATAAATACTCATCTGAATGCATCAGTTATTCTTATCTTGATTGCGAGTCCATTATTTCTAAAATGTATGTTATATTTATTTAGAAATGTCTTTTTTCCAGTCTTGAGATTTAAGATTTATACGTTTTATTTGATTGAAGGTTAAAGTTGATAGACAATTTCTCGTCTCTTACTCTATAAACATTGAATGACTGGTATACTATAGCTTGTAATATTTTGTTTGTATAAATTGATCAACTTGATCCGAGAAAGTTGCATTTTTTTGAAGCTTTATACAGTTTATAATATTTTGAGCGACGTTGGTGAATAAAAGAATATTTAGTTTGTTTAAAATTAGCAAATATTAATGTATTACACATGTATTAATTCAATTGTAAAATTAAGATTCATTTATATATGAAAACAAAACATTTGCAAAGTGAAACTGTATGATTTTCTTTCTGCTTTTTGAAAGATGATAAATTATGATTTTAATTGGCGAATTGAAGCGACAAAACCCTTTATTATTTAGAGAAACGTGTTAATTTACTGTATAGGTTGCAAATTATAAGTTTATAATAACTCTGAGCAAATCAAGTTTTTTTTTCCTCGAATGGAACTATCTCTGCTTTTCTTCCTTAAAATTCAAAACAACAATTACTCTTTCTTTTTGTAAGTAAAACCAATTCAAGGAAAGGACATATTTTTTACTAGTTCCATGTATAATTATATAAAATTTTCTTTTTTTCAAGACACTTTGAAGGAAAGGCTCAACTATTAATGTAGCTTTTAGTTGGCATTTAGAAGAAATAACTTATACGCATTTGTTTGTATTTTTCAATTGATATAAATTGATTGATTGATTAATGTAATTTAACTTTATTTTTTTTCATTTTCAGAACGGTAAAGTTGAGTGTGAAAGAGAAGTTTGTAAGAGTTTAGAAGGCTGTTACATGATTCTCTTTGACAACCCTTGGCAGAGAAATCAGTGCTGTGAAGTCTGCAAGCGGTGTCAGTACCAGGGGAAAACGTTCGATAGTGGACAATCTTGGGTCGAGGCCGAGGATCCTTGTATAACACTGCACTGCAAGGTATGTTGATTATTTTACAGTCAAACTAGTGTTGTGAGGTCTGCAAGAAGTGTCATTGCCAAGGGACGACAATCGTAGATGAAAGCAGAAAATCATTGTATAACACGGTTACATTAACATTGGTAAGCGAATAATAATTCATAGAAAGACATGCGAGAGCGGGCAATTCTGGGTTGGAACAGAAGATCCATGTATAACACTCCACTGCAAGGTAACTTGGTGACTATAATATTTTATAGGCTAGTGTTAAGGTCGGTACTAGTACTAAGGAAGACCATTAATGACCTTACCATGGAGTGTAACACATATTATTGACCAATCGTACTGGCCAATAATATGTGTTACACTCCATGGTAAGGTCTGGTGGTTATTATATAATAGTCAAACCGCTTACACCGTGAGGTGTGCAAGCGGTGTTTCATGGTACCAGGAAAAAGCGTGATTGTCAATGTTAAAATTTGAGTTTATTTTTGAGCTTTATTTATAACTGTATTTTAGAATATATTATATTGAGTCTTAAAATGTACGCAACATCACCAGTGATTGTTAAATAATTTCAAGATTTATAGGCATTTCAGACATTAGTATGTCCTTCATCAGTATATGTAATAAACAGAAACAAAAATCTTTGGCTACATTTATATGGTATAAGGTACAAGATTTCAAAGTTTGGAATGTAAATTCAATCATTTTTCAAAAACTGTACCGAATTTCAACATTCAACAAGTTCATTGTATGTTAAATACCCAAAAGTTAATAGAACATTTTCAGACAATGACTCAAAGCCCTTAAACACGAGGGCCCATAACAAAGGATCTCCAAAATTGGACATTTCGCCTTGTTAATTAACCGTACCGAAAACGATGGCCATCTGAAAACTTCTATTCAAGTTCATTTTTACAAAATTAATCATTGTAAAAGTGACTTTCACTTGCCAATCTATTAATTATCATTATTTGGTTTTAGAAAACACCCCCTTGTCATCTTGTTAAAGAGTAGCGACATTATTTAGTATTGTTTACTGTCCCATTCGATAGTTTCTTTTATAGGCCTTCTTTTTAAGCTGTAAATGACTAGCCTTTCAGATTTTAAGAATAGAGGAGCATTTGTTAAGCGGCCTATTATAAGGTTAATTATTTGAAATTGTTTACTACCGCTTTTATACGGTAGTTTTCTTTAAAAAAAAACTTCATTTTGGACCGTAAATGGCCAGTCTTTTTAATTTTAAACTTAATCAATGTTGACAGGGCGATATTTTGTTGTATTGACCTGTAAGCAGGTCACTTATTTATCTTATTGACGAGTTAACATTACCTTAAGATGTGTCCGGAAAGATCTGTAAAATAAGATAACAAATAAAGTCGTTAGTTTCTTTCAAAAAGGAATCACGAGGTTTTTTACTGGAAATGTAAAAGTCATTTAGGAATGATACGTATAATATATATGTGCAATACAAGATTCTCTCTAGTGGAATTGAACTTTAATCGATTTGATTTATATTGTGTGTTTAGTTTTTCTGCTTTGTCCAGGAATATATTGATTTGGGGGAGGTTGGACCTAAAAAACTAGTTTTAACCCGCCGCATATTATATGTGCCTGTCCAAGTCCAGGAATCTTTGACAAAGCTTTCGTTTATACTTGTCTTTTTGATGTTTTCTGTTCCTTGTTTAAGAAGGGGGCTTATCTGTGACTATTTCAGAACTGGATTTGAATTATATGCATTTTATTTAGACCATTGGCCAATTGCAGAACCGCGAGCAGCGCCTACTGGCCTCGTTGAAGGCTGCTGGCGGTTGTCCATTGTGGTTTTTCTACTGATTCTCGCTAGATTGTGGACTGTGTCGCGTTAACTTATTCCACATTATTTCTATTCTATAGAATAGGAATTTCATGATTAAGGACATATGAAAATCTAATTTTCATACAAAATCCACCCAAATACACATAATCAACATTAAAAAAATAATTGTCAATATTTCTTTTAGAGCACCTGAATTCACTCTAACTTGTTACCACTTAGGTTCGCGTTGTTGATTTCTGTTCGGTTTATTTTGTGTTTTTGATGTTTTGTATTTCCTTGTGCTGTCCTTGTTTGTGTTTACCGTTTTAGTCATTGCCCTTCCGGACCTTTGACACTAGAATAATCAATTGGTACCTCTTTGCTTCTTCCAGACTTTCATATTTATCACAGGGTTGGTTTCGTGTATGTTGCTCTCTTACGGAAGACATCTTGTACATGTAGACTTATACTGGATTTCTATCTCTCAGATCAGCAGGGATGTTGGCGGGACATATAGAGGTTTGTAGTGTTGTCCCTGGTGCCGTCCTTCACCGTTCTGACCTACACTAAATCGATCGTTAGCAACGAACGTGGCGGGTGTGCAAAAGCAACTGCTCACTCTTCCGGAACACCTGAGTTACTTTGACTTTGACTTGAGTCAACGTTGCTAATTGCAGTTTGGAAGTTACATGTGACTACCGATTTTGCCTATGCCTTTCCGGATTTGCAGAGGACATAATGAAAAAAAATATTCTTGGTCTTGCTACCAGAAAATTCTTGTTCGTGTTTATCAGTTTTGTCGTTACCCTTTCGGAATTTTGATACTAAATTGCCCCATGTGTGCCTCTTTGCTTCTATTAGAAACCTTTGCTTCTCTCTATAAAAAAATACTGATGCAGGACTGTTAAATTTCCTGGATGTTAACCTATTGTTCCTTGTCCCTTTATAATAATATTGGCAGCATTTGTATCTCATTTTTATATTTCCACAGGCAGGAGTTGTTACTCGTTCTGAAATGAAGTGCTTTACGCCATGTGATAACCCAGTCAAGTCTCCAGGACTGTGCTGTGGATCATGTCAAGGTAAGGGTTTACAGTAAAAGTAGTATTATTCGTTCGGTACCAATTTTCGTGGTTTTCGCCACCTCAACCACGAATTTCAGTTTCCAGCTAATGGTAATTTTTCTTATGGATGGCATGGGAAGATTCTTGAATCCATGACTTTATGAATGATTTATGAATAGAGCAAATGAATATGATTGAATACGAAAGAATATGGAATATGTGCCAGAAAGACACGATCCACATATTGAAATGATTTTGATAAATGTACAATGCAAAATTTCGCTGCGTGTGAAGCGCTTTTCTGGATTAACCTTCATCAGACACGCTAGGAGTAACAACTTTGGAAAACCGGTAGTATATAAGATTTGATAAAACAATAACAGAAGCCAAAAATATTACAACAATGACCAAACAAATAAATTTATCAATTTTTAAAGAAATAGCCAAACGTTTTCAAATGTTGGAAATATGTAAACTGTGTCTTTCCAACACATATTCCAGTACTCGAAAATATATAAGAACATACAACTGAATTTTGAATGAGAGCACAACACGAATGTTAACTCCATCTGCAAATATTTTTTATGACCTGTATGGCCATTTCGGAAAAATATTCCTCATCAGCAGCACTAAAACCTAAACAAAGGAATGTCTCATGTGCATTTCCAATTTAAAGTTCCTTCGCAGTATTCTTTACCAAAACGTCTCTGCTCATCCCTTGAAAGATTATTTAGCTAATTGTATTCCCGAGCAAATTCAGCTACCAAGGCGATGAACATAAATGAACATGAAATGAAGGTACAATGGGAATATGGACACAAGGCTAACCGGGAATAAGAATATTGACTGCAAATGGAAAAAGTAAGGATGGATAGGACCGGACTTGCAACAGGGTCCTTTAATGGTAAAGAACGTGAAATTTTCCCGACACGGTGCACCACTATGGTTTCCGCATAGCAAACCGACGGCCCAGCATTCATTATGACAGGACGGCCCCATTCAGCCATTTAGGACTCGCACACTAGTCGCTTTGTGGGCAAAGTGGTCTGACCCGATTTCAGTGTTCTTGAAAGAGTACTTTTGCCGACAAGCTTGGTGCTGCTGTATCCTATTCGTCACCCAGAACCCGCACGGGAATCTCCATGTTAAATTGGTCTATACGTAGGTATAGGTTAGGGTAAAAATCTGTTTTTATATTCAAAATAAAAAATCATGAAAATTAGGGAGCAAATACTGGATTTTTATGTGGTATATAAAGGCAGGACGAAGAAAATATCTATAGAACCCCCTTAAAATTTAATAGCGTTTTTTAATTGGCTCTTTGTTTAATACTTTTTGTTTTGATACGCATCATCTTGTTGTGTCAATAGTCCACAGAAGTTTAAAAAACGTGACATTTCTGATATCTTGGACTAAGTTTCGAGTTGTTTGCGGAATTTGTTTTCGAGTTTGCACTCGTAGACAAATATTGGATTTCTATCTCTGAAATGAGTGCAGATGTTGGTTTGTCCTAGAAATTTAATTTGTCTTCCTTTATCGAATTTGATACACTGAATTGGAAATTAGCATCACGACGGTGGGCTATAGAAGGCAGGAACCGCTTACTCTTCTGGAGCACCTGATTTCGCTTTTGTTTCGACTTGAGCTCGCATTGTTAATTATCGTTTGGTTGATTTTGTGTTTTGTGTTTCTTCGTGCTGGGTTGTTCGTGTTTACCGGTTTCGTTGTTGCCCAAGAGGCGCCTCTTTTCTCAAGAAGTAGCATTTGCTTATTTGTATGGGCTTTTGAGTTGGCAGCATAGATAATGTAATCATAAAGTTAATGTATATATTGAGAAGTCTGGATTATTTGCTACCGACGGGATTGTGGAACAGATATAGAAAATAAGAGCCGTCGCACTTGTTCACTTCTTTCCAGCTTTGTGCGTCTTTGACAATTTAGCCATTATTGTTGTTTTGTGTTTTATTAGAACGCTTTCAAATCAATTCATAATTTAAAAAAAATATAAACGCATACAATTATTAACGATGATCATGATGATAAAGACTGTCTAAAATATATTTTAAATATTACAATTTTGCACAAACTCTGTAATGGTAATTAAATATACTCGCTGTACCAGGTTGTGCAAACTGCAAACATTAACTGAATAATAAAACGTCATCTCGGCCTAATTAAAATGTGTAAATACGTCTTTTAAACAAAATTCATAACGGGTTATCTGTTTAATATGGGATCGTCTTAGTACAAAAAACTCGGGAACCATATTCTTTACTTAAATGAGGGTGTTGATGGGATTTTAAGAACAGAGAACTATGTCCAAAAGCAGAATTATTCTATATATGCTCCCCCAAAAAAAACTTTCAAGTTTGAAATATAAATAATGAATAGGGCATTAGGGAATAATTGCATTTTAAAAAAAAATCAGAATAATAAATAAAAGGGGGAATAATGAATTTGAATAATGAAAAAAGGGAAGAACATTTTAAGAATACAAACTCGAGTTCATCCCCATTCATACCCTCATAAATATGGGACTAGATTCTTTAAACTAATTGAAATATTTCACATTGCACTTCTTTTGAGACAAGTATTTAACTCCTTTGCATGGAGCACCGCCCATCATACAGAGAGATTCCTCCAGATGAAAGCAAACAAGCAAATGACTGAAGCGTCTTGAGAAGTTATTAAGCCAACTTGTAAGAAAGCCCCAAACCACAAATGGCCGCCGTCGTAAAGTTGAGATTTTCTAAATATTTACCTAATTAAGATCAACGGGGTCGTGTTCGGTGTATGTCAATTAGAATATATATGTTATTTTAAAGGTAGAGTAAGCGCTTTTCGGTAAACACACATGGTAACATGAATTCGTAGAGAAGAGCCAAGCGTAGAAAAAATATATTGTCTGGAACTCGTGATTAGTTTAAAACCCTGAGGTGACCGTGCTCTGGTACAGTAATTAGCACTATTAAAGAATACAAAAAAGCTATAAATTTTAGAATTGTCACAATTCTAAGGTTTTTACTACCTACTGACATAGTTAGTCTTGTTCATAATTTTGGTTCAAATTATATCGACATTTAACTTGAAAGGGGGGGCCTTGGTTTTTTGTTTTGATCAGAAATTTTTTTTTGACATGTTAGATGTCATTTTCAACCTTATTGAATAGATGCTTCAGGATGTGATAACTTTGTTTGCTGGATTATTTTGTGATTTGAATTTTTATGAATAATTTTCAAAAAATAATCCAAATCATTTTTGCGAAGTTCTCTATTATCATATACTTAGTTGAAATGAATTTATATATTTTACTGTGCAATAAATCTTTCTCTTTGTATTAAAATGAATTAGGTTTTGAAACAGTTTTTTAAATATTTTTATAATTCGTTGTCAAATAAATAGAAAATAATGAGATGTGGAATTAGTGTACGCGAGACAGCCCACAATCAAGTGGCAATTCAGAAAAAAAACACAATAGACAACCGCCAGCAGCCTTCAACCAGGCCATTTGTCACTGCTCGCGGATTTTGCAATTGGCCCGTGGTGTAAATGGTCTAAAAGCATTTATCCCGCCCGCTTACAGAATAAATTTCACCCTTTCCGTATTAAAGTTCGGCAATTTCCGGTACCCTTATTTCATGTTTGCTACAGACAACGCAGACGAAATTGCTCAACCTACTGAAATATATTCTGATGCATATAAAGATTAATTTTAAGCAAGAACACTAACAAAAACATCTAAATAAAATTTCTCTTCTCAAAATATCAGTTTTGGTTATCCTATTAAAAGGAAAGTGTTCAAATAAGTTCAATTATATGTTGCTTTTCTCGATTCTTCAATACCAATTTATAGGAAGTAACCCCCCCGGGGGGCTTAAGTATATACATGATTATTAAAAAAATATTACATGGCATTGTATACACCTACACATTATGTATCCCTTTATCAGCCCCCCTGCATATATCATCCCTCGAGCTCTTCGGCTCTCGGGCTGAAATTATGACCTCGGGCTGATAAAATTTTAGATATAAAAACGCCATGCAATAATCTCTACATATTACACCCCTGGTAAGATGGGTTCTGAACAAAACTATTTGTAAATAATTCATTATCATAGTCAAATTACATATGTTATCAGAAAAGTTCTAAAATCTTGTTTGGCAGATACGTTTCTTATGGATTCTGAAAAAGGTTATTTTTTTGTAAATGATTCATTATCTTTGTCAAATTAGATATTATGTATTCCGAAAAATGTAGTGCCTTGTTTGTCAATGTATAAATTGAGGACATGTAAGGGTTAGGGTTATACTTTTATGAAATAAAATCAATTAATGAAAAACAACAACAACAAAATGCAGTAGGTGACATGATTTTCATATTTAAAATTCATTAGTATACATAACAGTACGCACGTAACCTTAACACAGTCCCGGTAAAAATAATCCTGCTCGAGACAGCCGGGTATTAAATATTCATTGTATTAAAATCTTAGACCTGCTCGTGTTTCGTTTTAAAGCCTGCTTTGATATACTGTTGATATAAGATGATATTTAAAACCGTTGAGATATTTATCTGCAGAATATAAAAGTCTTTTCTGATTAAGTTAAATATAAGTCATTTTTATACGGACAAATATCGCATAAATTTAAGTGGATGTAAAAAATGATGGGGAAAAGGTCACTAATATAAAGTCTCTATAGATTATAAATGTATAAGTCATTTTTATACGTACAAATATCACATAAATTTAAGTGGATGTTAAAACAGATAGGAAAAGGTCATTTTTGAAGGCCTTGGATTTTCTGTAAGGATTTAGTGATAATCTCAAAATTAAGATATTGTGATGAAGAAATAAATTAAAAATTTTGATGGATTTTTTGATGATTTGGTAAATGTCATTTTAAAAAGCACTTCTACCAACAGAAAAAAAGAACTCTGTTTTTTTTTAATTTTGCTGGTTAAATGAAAACAAAAGACGTGTTTTTTAGCCCCTTTCTGACTTTTGACATTCAAATGCCACGTTGGTACCTTTCAGCTTGACTGATGGGTATTTAAAGTCGTGACTATAGGGGAAGGCCCTCTGCAGCGACTATTGCAGTGAAAATGCTAAAGACTCGCTATGTGTCATGGGTCGTCCAGCCCATGACACACCACCGCCAATGTTAACTGCTCCAGAGTATCCTTTGCTGTCGCTGGAACAGTGCCCTTTTTGCACCACGGGGAGGTACTGGTCGAAATTTGCAAGACCTAGATTTTTGTTTATATTAGATGCTTTTATCTTTGCAGGTTGTTCTTACCAAGGGAGACAATTCAGTGATGGGGAGTCGTTTACTTTAGCGTCAGACCCCTGTACAAAATGTTTATGTCAGGTAGGAAAGTTTAATACATGGGTTGCACAATGTTCCGTTCCGGATTTTACTCGTCATTTAGACGAGGTCATCAGGGATCACGGGGAGAAAAAAAACGACAACATTTTCAACCCATAAAAAATCAATCTTAAACTGAAATAAAGAAATAATTTTCTTCGTCTAATAGCGTGTAGGAACCAGTTTTTTTACCATTTCCTCCTCGCTTGGCTAAAATAATGACCGATCCAGCAAATGCGCAACCCGTGTATTACAAACTATTGATTATCAAAGATTTCCTAAATATGGGCTATATTATTGTTATACTTATATTGAATTTGTTTTCTTTCAATTTACACAAATAATAACAAAATTTGTCAAAAAATTCAAGTTCCATTATTTTGCAATAAAAAAAAACAGTTTAAGAATTATGTTTTATATTTTTAGCTCACCTGGACCGAAGGTCCATGTGAGCTTTTACCATCACTTGGCGTCCGTCGTCGTCGTCGTCGTCGTCGTCTGTCGTCTGTCGTCGTCTGTCGTCGTATGTAAACAATTTTTTAAACGTTAACTTGTCCAACACCATTAGTCCAATTGCAACCAAACTTGGTATAGTTGTTTAGTGGCATTATGTGTACAAAATTATCGTTCAGATTTTTGATTCGTAAAAAAACATGGCCACCATGGCTAAAAATAGAACATAGGGGTCAAATTACAGTTTTTTGCAAATAACTAAAAAACGGTAACAGATATCAAAATTCTGGCATAGGATAAAAGTGGTCAGCACCTCAAGATCTACCTGCCCAGAAATTTTCAAAAAGATCCAACAACCGATGTAGGAGTTTTTGCCCTTTTTCTGGATTTTTTCAAAATTTTGCACTTATTTAGCCCTATATCTTGAAAACTATACAAGATATTTTAAAAATTCAAATTGCATATGATTAAGCATATCAAGATCTACATTTCATGTAATTAGGTCAAAGCTGTAAAACCATTTCTTTTAGGAGTCATGGCCCTTAAAGCGTCAAAATTTACCATTTTTCATTACTTTTACCCTGAATTTCAAAGATTAACTTGTCTGACACCATACATCCAACTGCAACCAAACTTGGCACAGTTGTTAAATAGCATTAATGCTACAATTCTATGGTTCAGATTTTTGATTCGTCAAACAATATGGCCTCCATTGCTTAAAATAGAACATAGGGGTCAAATTAAATTTATTTGCAAATAACTCAAAAACGGTAACAGATATCAAATTTCTGATGGGAGACAAAAGTGATCAGCATCTCAAGATCTACCTGCTCTGAAATTTTCAAGAAGATCCAACAAACGACATGGGAGTTATTGCCCTTTTTCTGAATTTTTTCAAAATTTTTCACTTATTTAGCCATATATCTTGAAAACTAAACAAGATATTTCAAAAATTCAAATTGCATATGATTAGGCACATCAAGATCTACAATTCATGTAATTAGGTCAAAGCTGTAGAACCATTTCTTTTAGGAGTTGTGGCCCTTAAAGCGTCAATATTTACCATTGTTCATTACTTTTCCCCTGACTTGTCTGTAACGGTAAGACCAACTGCATCTTAACATGGCACACTGTTTGATAGCTTATATGCTACAACTCTATCGTTCAGATTTTTGATTCGTAAAAAAACATGGCCACGATGGCTAAAAATAGAACATAGGGGCAAATTTCATTTTTTTGCTAATAGCTCAAAACTGGTTTCATATATCAAAATTGTGCAAGAATCAAAAGTGATCAGCATATTAAGATCTACCTGTCCTGAAATTTCTGAAAAGATGTGTCTGCTGATGTGGGAGTTATTGTTCTTTTTCCTAATGTTTGCCAAATTTGCACTTATTAAGCCCAATATCTTGAAAACTAACCAAGATATTTCATAAATTTTAATCGCATATGGTTAAGCACAATAATATCTACAAATATATGTATCTGTGTAGTTCAGGTGAGCGATTCAGGCTCTTGGGAGCCTCTTGTTAAGTTGCACTATTAGTAATTCGTCACATTGAAGGTTGATGGCTTTTCAGTTATGTTTTGGCAAAACATCAATTTATAATCATGGACTTACATGTATCCCACACATACATGTAATTGTTTTGTTGGTAGTTAGTTTTTAGTGTAACAAGTTTTTTTATGGTTTTGTTTTGATATTTCAGAAGGGTAATATAGTATGCCAGAAACAAGCATGTCCTGTTTTGAACTGTCCTGCTGACGTCATCAAGACACCGAATGATTCTTGCTGTGCTAAATGTGAAGGTATTGTTGTTTATTTATACTAAAAGACATCACATATAAAAAGGTCGTGGCTCCTTGTGCACACACCACGTCCTCATTTTGATCATCTTATAATAGTGCTGACCAGTAGAATGTGACCTAATATGCAAATTTAACTTATATATGCAAGTTAGTTTTTGAAGTGTTTTTGTTTTCCGGATCATTTTTGAATAAAATCTTAGAAAACTTAAAATTCCTTTTATGTAAAAACATATGCGTAGATAAAATACATACGTTATCAATTTTCACGAGCTTTATTAATATTATTATGAAGAAATATAATAAAAGAAAGCAACTACATGTATTAGAAATCCCTGAATTTTTTGTATTAAAAAAACAAACACGAACAAATCACCAACCATTTCCTCTGACATAATTTTGAATATTGAATTTACCTGTTACAGGAGAGAGAAGGATATTTAACTTGCCCGGAGGACGATGCTTTTTCCAGAACAAGATCTACAAAACTGGCCAGATATTCTCTCCAGAAAACTGCACAAAATGTACATGTCTGGTGAGACTGCAGTAAAAAACTTTTATTTGGTCTTCTCTTTGTTAAATTGTACAACGCAGAAAAGGGGGGCTCATTGAATATTGTGAATTTTATCATTTATCTTCGATCTATTATCTTTTAATGGTAAAAAGTTTTTATGGTATGAATTGAAGACAAAGATATTGCAATAAAAATGAAAATCGGCATTTGCATTTTACTTAAAATTATGATTTAGACTAACTGCAAGATGGCCAGCAGTGGTAACTGCCCATCATTGAAAACTGATATTACAAAAACAAGGAAACTGATATCGGTATTCCAAAGCAAACAATGAGATGTTGAATAAGTGTTCGCGACACAGCCCACAATCAAGCATCATTTCAGAAATACCAAAATGGATAACCGCCAGCACCCTCAACGAGGCCAGTAGGCGCTGCTCGTGGTTCTGCAATTGGCCCATGGTCTATATAAAATTCATATAATTCCAATCAAGCGCTGAAATTGTCACAGATAGACCCCCTTCTTAAACAAGGAACAGAAATCTTCAAAAAGACGAGTACAAACAAAAGCTTTGTCAAAGGTTAATGGCTTATGACAGGCACATATAATACGTGGCCAGGTTAAACTAGTTTTTAGGGCCCAAACTTCTCCCTATTGATAATTCCGACCAAAGCACTTAAAATCTTTGTCTCGCCTACGACGGATATTCGCTGTAGGCAAGATATAGGTCTTTTTTTTTTGGCGGCAGCGGCAGCATAAACTTTTTTTGTAGAGAACGCCCAAATTACAGTTCTTTTTAGGATCTTATTTGAAAGAGATTTGAAGTAAAAATACAGGACGCGAAATCACATTATAAACATTAAATACGACAGACCATTGTTTTTTTTTCATTCTTATGTCACAGAGACACATCGAACACGCAAAAAGTCGCACCTAAGTTTACTCCCGAGTTTTGTAATCTTACATATGTTCCACATTTCATAATTACATAAAGATTAAATATGTCATTTTTATGTTTTGTTTACTTTGTTCCAGGAAGGAACAGCTATATGTGACAAAGAGTCATGCCCACCAATAACCTGTCCACTAAGTCAAACTATCCAACCAAAAGATTCTTGCTGTCCGGTCTGTCCGAGTAAAGAGTCGTGTGAATTCCAAGGTTCTTATAAACAGGTACATATATATGTCCAAAAGTAATGTGTCTATTGAGTTACGGCTACCAAAGAATCTATGCTGTGGGGTCTGTCCTAGTAAAGAATCCTGTGAATTCCAAGGTTCTTATAAACAGGTACTTATATATGTCCAAAAGTAATGTGTCTATTGAGTTACGGCTACCAAAGAATCTATGCTGTGGGGTCTGTCCTAGTAAAGAATCCTGTGAATTCCAAGGTTCTTATAAACAGGTATGCCAAAAATTACTATGTCCAATTACATGTAAGTCAAACAACTTAAAGAATCATGTAGAGTATTTCTGAGTAAAGGGTGTGGTAAAGGGGGGGGGGTACGTGCACGACTGAACGACCAATAAAAAATGACAATCACGATGAACGGCCAATAAAAAAATGATAATCACGATGAACGAAAAATGAAATAGAGAAACACGATGCACGATGAACCTCCATGCACGGCTGAACGGGAAATTGCTCAACACGATGCACGAAAAAAACCCTTTACCACCCACAGTAAAGAATCCTAAGAATTCCAAGGATCTTTTAAACAGGTTTGTCCTATGTTTAACATGGCGTTATATTTAAGCAATACTACCCACAACAGTTTGCTTAATGTTCTTATAAACAACATTTTTTTTTGCAAAAATGACAAAAAGATGAGAAGCATTTGACATTCGTGTGCTTAATATAAACAGGTATCATAATTACAAAACTACATAATCATTTATTGAGTTATACTTGTATTCTTTGAAGAGGTCTTATTGCTAAACTACAAGATAGAAAAAAGAAACTTGATTTCTGAAATTTACGGTACGGAATAATGATGTTGTACATGTTGTGTCAAGGCACAAAGTATATGTATAGAATTATGTTAAAATGTTGTTATCATTTGAAATTCATACAAGCAATTTTTAGAATTTGATATCTTTCAGGATGGTCAAAGATGGCAACCCCATATATGTATGTCCTGCTTTTGTGACGATGGCGCCACAAGGTGTCGAATGGAAAACTGTCAAAATACTCTTTGGTGCCCTCTGGTAGGTGGAAACAATTAACCTTTAACCTGACAAGTATTATCCGTATGGTAAAATCACCCAGCTAATGACTTGATCATTGTTTTTAAATTCGAAATATTTTGTACCAATGCTCAAAATAGGCCACACTCGCAAACTGCTAGCTGCAGAGGGATTTACATAAGCATTAAGCTTGTTTCCAAATTCAGGATAAATAAATATGTTCAAACTAAACTAAAATAGAAGATTGAAAGACAAGAAATGAATGAAAATTAGTTGTAAGTAAATGACATTTACATGTAAAATGATATTCAATATAAAATGGACAAAGGGTGATAATTCCAACGATTTTTTTAAATATATTTCAGGGCTACAAATTACAGTATGTCAAAGATGAATGTTGTCCTAGATGTGTTGAAGGTACATTTTATTAATTTGTAGTTAAAAACATTAATGGTCATGTAAATAAGATCGAATATAGGTAATTTGTAGTTGTGAAATATGTGAATGCATTATGTATTAATCAGCAAATCAGAACTAATCAAAAAGCCTTTAATATAACCAGTGGTCTCGATCTGCTCGTTGTTTTGCTTTTATTCGTAAATTTGAGAATATATTTCCTAATATCAACGAGAGACCACCTTCTTGGCATAGAAAACGACAAGTTTAATTTTCACAAAAAAACTGTGATGTCATATTAATTTCATAAAATGAAATATCTCAAATTAAAGTAATAAATAGACTACCGGACTTGGAGGTTCAATCTTAAATGTCCAAGATAAAAGACAAAACGGGGAAATTGAAGATTGCAATGATGATGGCTTAGTACAATTTAAGACAAGCAATGCTTCAAACATATAATATTGTATTAATTCAGGTTTTTAAAACTAGAAAAGCAATACAAAACCGTTTCAGGAAAAAACAACGTACATATTTTTTCTCTAATTTTCAGTTGAGGGTGTATGTACTGTGTTTGGGGACCCTCACTATCGAACATTTGACGGGAAAGTCTACAATTTTCAGGGACCATGTAAATACCTCTTAGCAGAAGACGATTCAGGAAAATCATTTGCAATACGGGTTCGAAACGAGGCTAGAACCTCGCCATGGTATACATGGACAAAAATGTTGTCTATTTTTATATCAGGTCATAAAATAGGACTTCATCAAAAGCTTGTTGTCAAAGTAAATCGGAGGCGTGTTCGACTTCCATTTGCAAAACTACCTCAATTTAAAATTTTTAGAAAAAGACACTCAGTGGTATTCCAATCAAAAATAGGACTTAAAGTAGTATGGGATGGCCATAGTTATGTAGAAGTCACAGTTGCTAGTCGATTCAGAACCAAAATGGCGGGGTTGTGTGGGAACTATAACGGAAATGACGATGACGACATGCGCGGAAGAGATAACAAAATATACAAAAACAGTGAGCAATTTGGTGACACGTGGCGTGTCGGGAGTAAATCTGCATGTGCCATTGACGATAAAAGTAAACTTCAGTCTACCTCTTCATGTGATACTAATAAACGTGCTTATAAAAAAGCAAAAGCAGAGTGTAGTACAATTCTAGGGAGTATGTTTACAAGGTGTCGGAGTCGTATCGATGTCGGTCCGTTTTACAGGTATGTTTCGATTTTATAATGTTTGATTTTGATTTCTCGGTCTTTGTGCTTTATAAAGGGCCTTAACTAAGTCATACATTTTATTCATGCTTATTTTAAAATTACGAGAAAACTGGGTTTAGACTAACCCTAATTTTACCTTATCTGTACTATATCCTACATTTGGAGATTATGGAAAACGATCATGAATTAAGGAAGTATAGAATTATCTAACTTGGAGGATCAATCTCAATATCTAAGAGTACCTGTAGACAAAGCAAGTAAAACGTACAATGCACATGTATACCGGGAAAATTTGAAGACCACAATGGTCCTGACTTGGTAAAGGCATGTCAAAAGAAATGGTTAAGTTTAACAAGGTTGTATGGGTATTTTTAAACATCGGCATTTCAAGAATGTAGTTCAAGATGTGTTTTGATAATGTAAAAGTAGCTTATGAATAAATAAAAATGACAAATAGAAGATTAAAACAATTATCATTACTCTAATATAAAGATCATGAATGATTTATGGTCAAAAAGACTTGTAGGTTACAAAATGGTCAACAAGCAGAAACTACAGAATGCCTCCTTAGCACCTCAATCTGACCCGAAGGAAGCAAAGGTGTATCAAATAACATTATACTGAAAACACAAAGACAAAATCGGTAGACAAAAATATCATCACAATTAACGAAACAAACCACACAACAACAAAGACAAACTCATAATAACAAAATTGCATTTAGCAACGTGAACTCAAGTCGAAACGAGACTGATTTCGGGTGCTCCGGAAGAGTAAGCAGTTCTTGCTTGCTATAGCACACCCGTCACGTTGTCAAAGATCAATTAAGTGTTGTTCAAATCTGGAAGGGATGACATTACCAAAATTTATGTCAAACCAACATCTGTGCTCATCTAAGAGATAGAAATCCTGTATTTGTCTACAAGCACATTGCTTCTAGAGTTATTCGCATTGCTGTGTTTGTTGTTTAGTGTGTGTTGTGGAATTGTGTCTTCATGTCAGCTGGAGTTATTTTTGCATTTTCGATTTTCTGACATTTGGTTGCCCAATTGGCACTTCTTTTGGTGCTTTTAAATGATTACTATCATTATTTCATTTATTTCAGGTCTTGTATAACAGATATGTGTGAATGCCCTGATAGACAACAATGTTCTTGTGAATCATTTAAGGCATATGCTCACGCATGTGCACGGTTTGGCATTTTCACTAGATGGGAAGACGAAATAATATGCCCTCGTATGTAGCCAACATATTTTCTAAAATTTTTATCTTTGACGATTCTTAAAAGCTTTATACTTGTATTTGTAAGGCTAGTGATACATATCATTGATATATGCTAATTTAGAATATCCCGTTTGGGTCTAAGAGAAACTTGATTTTTTTAAAAGAAATCTTATGAAAAGACCGTTCGGTTGATTTTTACACTCAAAGAATACTTAACAAAAAGCTGTTTTAAATAATTCTCAATGTATGAAAACATTTTAATGCTTTCAAAGGTGAATATAAACAGCTATAAACAACTTTAACCAGTTACCTTTAATAACTTTCTTTTATATATCTCTCACAATGGTGTAATTTATTTTTCTGTTTTCAGATCAATGTCCCGTGGGTGCTACCTTTAAGAAATGCACGCGTAAATGTGAAAGGACGTGTGATAATCGTCACAGTAGAAGAAAAGTGTGTCGGGACACATGTGCCCCGGAATGTCTTTGTCCAAGAGGGCATGTCCTCTTGAATAATAAATGTGTCCTGAAAAGGGAATGTCCGGTGCGGTGATTAAGGATGAGAGGGGATTGTGTGTGTACAATATGCGTTCATAGGAACATGCGTATCGAGTCTAATAATTTCTACAACATGTTTTCTCATACGAATCAAGTTGGAAAAAAAATTCTTTGTCCTTAATTAGTTTTCAGATTCTTTTAACTCAGCCCAATCGAAAAAACAAAAAAAAACATTTCACTCGATACACACCTACATTTTTGTACCTGTAAGAAATAACACAGTTGATTGATAAGAAAAATATGGATCGAAAGCAGTAAAAATTATTGAATGCCATACGTGTCTTCTTAGCAGTGAGAGGTATAATATGTGGATTTCACAAGTATAGAAATAAGTGTATAACACGTATAAAATGTATCAGACAGGATCAAGGAATATAAATCAAAGATTTTTTTTTGTGTTTAATAATAGGTATTATTCTCCGGGTCGCTTGCATAGCACTGAAATATTTGATTCACCAAAAAAAAAAATGCTTATATCGACCGATTCACCTTTGCTCCTCAACTGGTTGTTTAATTACTGACCACAATGACCCAAAGATGTGTTTCGTCAATTTTTTTTCTATCAAATGGTATAACATGTATAAGATGTTTGTTCTTACAAAGGCAAATGGAAAATGAAATTTTCTAGTGGATATGTAGATTGCTAATATATGTAGAATGTAGGTTTTGTTTCGAACATCTATTCCACATCTCAATATTTCTATCGGTATGTAATATAACAGTCTCCCGACAGAGTGTATATCACTAAAACCCAACATAACCTTGAACTTTAAAAGTTGAACCAAAAATGATTTGTCATTTTTATATCAACTGAATCAAATCATGCTTCAAATATTGTTGTTAGACGTATTACATATCATCAGACATCAAATTTTAGTTGTGCAATGTTTTACTATATTGTTGGCCAGTACGTAACCTTTAATTGATATTAACACTAGATAAAATATACTTAGTATATATGTATGTCTGTATGTTTACAATAATTAAATTAAATATTCAATATGTTGTGAAAGATTCAGTAACCAAGTCATACATGTAAAAGATGTTCTAAATAGGACGATTCTAACTCCATAAATTTTAACGAAGAAACTCGTGTCTTATTTCTAAGGCACTTCATTGAGCATGGGATCTTATGATCTTTAATTTTTCAAGGCTTAGAATTATTATTTAGGTAAATGATGACCTAGGGCAATCCAGTTTAAACTAATTGATTGATTTGTTACCCTACGGTGCCCACCTCCACCAGAAAGCGGAGGTGCTACAACAGATCAAATACGTTGTTTTATTTAGACTGTATTTCAGATAGTTGTAAATCTTAAAAGTTTGTTTGTAGGAGCGATTTCTTGTAGTTTGTATATTTTTTTAATTTTTGTTTTATGTTTATTTTACTTCATAAAAATTGCAGAAATGAAACACTTTGTAAATTTGCTATAACTGTATTTATGGAAGATGAATGATTGATTAATTGTTATGTGTCTTTTCTGTTGTCCTATTGGTATTTTTTGCCAGCATCAGGACAAAAATACAAACTATTAACAATATTTATAACGGTTTAAGAGGAGCTGATCAAGGATTACAGTTTAAAAATATAAATTGCTGGATGCAAACTCAAATTTAATTGGTCAACGGCAATTCAGAGTGGAAATATTTCAATTAAAGCAATTGAATTAGAAACCACGACAAAGTCGAAGTTTTTAACCGAATGAATACTGGTATACGTCAAAAGGTGTCAAACCAATGTTTCAATTGTTAGAGAGACGTTTCTTCAACTGAAATGTGCATGGTTTTGGAATACTGTAAATGACTTATTTTCTGTGGGTAATTATTTCTACCCAAGTTCTGCTTAGAACTCAATTCATTCCATACATATCATTTCATTTCGCTGATATTTAATTTCGCTAAAAAAGCCTCACCGCGAAATTCGTGAAAAAAATACGTTTATAGTATTTAAATGTCGGTACCCTTAGCTATAAGAATAATTTAGATTATCTCCCTTAGGAATTCAACAATCAATTGAACTGCGGTTTAAAAACTGTTAAATGCATAAAATTTATATTCTTTGATACATTCCTGTTTCTTTAAAAAGTACGATATCAAAGCTTTTGTTTGAATTAACCGTCTCTGTGTTAATTGTTCTTTGTCTAGAAGGGGGTCTCTTGGACATATTTAGAATAGGTTTTGGATCATAATGCCCTATTTTTAACACTAGTCAAATTGAAGGCTGCTGGCTTTTTTCATTGTAGATTTTATTTTTTTTTTAAATTTGCCGTTTTTTATTAGTTTGTGTAAAAAAAACTCATTCCACATCTCAGTATCTTCTGATGGAAATTTGTAGGCATACAGTTGGATTACTATATAATTAGCAATTGAAAATAATTTGTGCTGTCAACTATTCCATATTTTCGTAAAAAGTGAGTTATCTCCCATTAACAAGAGTTGTCCTCCATTACGGTAGGTATATTATATTGCAATGATTTGGAAAAATAAGGTTTTATTTTTTTTTTCAGAAGGCTAAGCAGACCTTATTAAATCAGGAAAACAAGGTATATACCTTTTTCAAAATAATCATATTTTACATTTGGTTATTTTTTGACAAATTAAAAAATGAATGCAGAAAAACTTATTTTTCCACACAGTATCTAGTGTAAAATACCTTCTGGAAAGAGAAGACAACTCTGCAATTAGGAGATTACTCACATTATACAAAAATAGTCATTCAAATATGTTTAAATTATAAAAATAACATTTATGATACTCTAATACCGGTTGTCTTTCTTTTATCATATGTTAACATTAATTTTGTACATGGTAACTTAATAATTTATTGTTATTTGTATTTTTATATGAAAATAAACAAGCTAAACTATGTTGTGTTTCCTCTTTTATTTATCATCGTTTTTAACGACAGTTTTGGTAATCTAAGCAAGAAGCAAATATTAAGAAGAAAAACAAAGGAAATAACGTACAATAAAATACCTACATCACAAAACAAACACAACAAACAACTCATTTCAGTTGATTATATTTGGTTTTGGTTATATTCAATATCTTTCTTGGTGTTGATACATGTATTTTTACTTTCTAAGCATTCAATTGTAATTTAAAATGAATATTATACATTTTTTGGGGTTTCCCATTACCAGATTTGACACACTAATTTGGAAATTGGCAGCACGACGGGTGCGCTATAGCAGGCAGGAACCACTTACTCTTCCGGAGCACCTGAGTTCACTCTCATTACGACTAGAGTTCTCGTTGCTAATTGATATTCGGTGGCTTTAGTATTTCCGTCTGTTTTTCGTCCTGTCTTTGTTTGTGATTGTTGGTTTTGTCTATGCCCTTTCGGACTTTGAAATTCGGATGCCCCATTGGTACCGCTGCTTCATACAGCAAAACAAATAAGCCTTTCAATTAACATCCACATGTACCTTGAAAGCACTTTAATTTTTTTTTCATTTTAAAATCCAGTTTGCAATGTAGCTCGCAGTGTGGAGGTCGTAGAAAGCTTCCCCGTGCTTCAGTTGTATGCTCTTATATATTTTCGAGTACTGGAATATGTGTTGGAAAGACAGTTTTCATATTTCCTAAATTTGACAACGTTTGGCTATTTCTTTAAAATTTGTTAAATTTATCTGCTTGGTAATTGTTGTAATATTTTTGGCTTCTGGTTTTGTTTAATCAGATCTAATACTCTACCGGTTTTCCAAGTTTTCTACTCCTAGCGTGTCTGATGAAGGTGAATCCAGAAAAGCGCTTCACACGCAGTGAAATTTTGCTGTTGTACATTTATCAAGTGGATCGTGTCTTTCTGGCACATATTCCATATTCTTTTGTTTTAATATAATCATATCTGATTGGTCAATTCAACTTGTATAACCGATATTTTACAGTATAAAATGCGCAAGTGTCAAGTGACGTATTCAAACGCTCCAAATTCAAAAGTTCATGTCAAGACGTTGCTGTTATCAAGATTTATCAACGTCATCTAATTTCATGAATTAAATGAAATCAATTAAAAAATAAATATAAAATAAAATAAAAACCTTCTTATTTAACATAATTTGCTATCCATTCTTAGTGGTCTACGATAAACATGTAATGTTCTCTAGAATTAGAGGTTTTCTTTAAAAATCTGATTACATTAGAATTTTCAGAATTATAAGGTTCATTGTAGAAAAATGTAATAGATAGAAATTAAACCATTTAAAAATACAAAATCCAAAAGTTCGAATTCGTTTACATAATCAAAACTAAAACAAGCTTTTATCTGTGAGTGGTGAATAATAAAGGTTATAAAAAACTACCGAACTTTGAGGATCAATCTCACCGAAAAAACACATAACAAAGAGGTCACACTGCAAAAATTTAAGATCACAGGAAAGGTTATATACTTAACATAAACAAAATTTCAACAAGAAGTAAATGTCTTGCTTTATCTTCAAAAGAGTGTAGTTACTATATCGGGTGTACCAGAGGAACATGTCATTTTGGAAATTAAAAAAAAACTCTAACTATCAATCAGGAAAAAATAATGGCATAGAAAATCATAAATCTATATGAAAAAGAAAGAAATCTATTATTTGACTTATGGATAAAATACTAAGGCTAAATAGAGATTGTCTTTATCATCATTTGAGTCGCATGTCTTTCAACTTAGGCATATTAGCTTTATAATGCCAATATAAAACAGTATTCAATATCTGCTATATCCATTGTTAACATAGCGATGTCCTACAAAAAGAGATAATAACATTTAAAATCATGACTCAAGTTCATTTCAGTTAACAAAGAACATATTAAAAACGAAAGAATATGGAATATGTGCCAGAAAGACACGGTCAACATATTGAAATGATTTAATAAATGTACAATAGCAAAATTTCACTGCGTGTGAAGCGCTTTTCTGGATTAACCTTCATCAGACACGCTAGGAGTAGAAAACTTGAAAAGCCGGTTGAATATTAGATTTGATAAAACAAAAACAGAAGCCAAAAAATATTACAATAATCCAAACAAATAAATTTATCATTTTTTAAAGAAATAACCAAAGTTTGTCAAATTTTGGAAATATGTAAAGTGTGTCTTTCCAACACATATCCCAGTACTCGAAAATATATAAGAGCATACAACTAAAGCACGGGGAAGCTTTCTACGACCTCCACACGGCACTAAAGTCAAACTCTAAAAGAATATTAAAAACGAAAGAATATGGAATATGTGCCAGAAAGACACGGTCAACATATTGAAATGATTTAATAAATATACAATAGCAAAATTTCACTGCGTGTGAAGCGCTTTTCTGGATTAACCTTCATCAGACACGCTAGGAGTAGAAAACTTGGATAACCGGTTGAATATTAGATTTGATAAAACTAAAATAGAAGCCAAAAAATATTACAACAATCCAAACAAATAAATTTATCATTTTTTAAAGAAATAACCAAAGTTTGTCAAATTTTGGAAATATGTAAAGTGTGTCTTTCCAACACATATCCCAGTACTCGAAAATATATAAGATCATACAACTAAAGCACGGGGAAGCTTTCTACGACCTCCACACGGCACTAAAGTCAAACTCTGAAATAATATTAAAAACGAAAGAATATGGAATATGTGCCAGAAAGACACGGTCAACATATTGAAATGATTTAATAAATGTACAATAGCAAAATTTCACTGCGTGTGAAGCGCTTTTCTGGATTAACCTTCATCGGACACGCTAGGAGTAGAAAACTTGGAAAACCGGTTGAATATTAGATTTGATAAAACAAAAAAAGAAGCCAAAAAATATTACAACAATCCAAACAAATAAATTTATCATTTTTTAAAGAAACAACCAAAGTTTGTCAAATTTTGGAAATATGTAAAGTGTGTCTTTCCAACACATATCCCAGTACTCGAAAATATACAAGAGCATACAACATGACAAGAAAGAAACAACAAAATTGTACAGTAAAAGAGCAATTAAATCTATTTTGAACTGGCATAGCTTTAAAGTTCTCTGTCTGTTGATTGGTGAACTGAACTTTTTTTTGCGTGTATTGAAAAGTTCGTAATGCTTCTGTTATGTTTAAGATATTTGATGAATTTTTACGTTTTTGTTGCCTGATATTGAATGATTTAATGTGCTTTGCCTCTTTGAGATGCAGAATATATTGCCTATTGAATAATTAATAAAACTTTACCTTTTTTTATGCGTAAAATATTTCTTATTGAATAATTAATTGAATTTTCCTCTATAAGATACATAATATTGCCTGCTAAATTGGTCATGATACTTTACCTCTTTGAGGTGCCGGGCGTGGCATTACAATTACATCACGTGACAGTTGCCGAACAGGAGGTTGGTGTTGTTTAGAAGACAGTCTATACACCGGTTGTGCCGCTCTACGACCTACGTTTTGGTTTGATTGTCTAGTATCTCTTGCCTTAAAATACAATTATAGAATAAGAAGATTTAATTCTATATCACGCGTTATAAAATACATGTAATTTCTGTTCATTGTTTAAAAACATCCCAAGTAATGAGCTTTTTTTGTCAAACTTTTGACTTAACTTTAACATTAAGTTTATATTTTTTCTTACATTGTAATTATACAATCAGAATGCTTAACAATGACTTTTTTTTAAGTCGAATGTGAAATTTTCCGACAGGAATGCAATTTCTGATAAATGACTAAGATTCGTCTTAAACTTTCTTTACAACAGTTGAATATGTCATGTAACAAACATTAACAACTTCTTTTCATGACAACAATACCGAGTTTACTTTATTAAGACTCATTATGTTGCCCTTGTAATATGCTCTTTACTGTCTGAACTGCTATGTTTTTTGCTTTTATTTCCTGTAAACCTTTAATGTCTCTTGTGTACATTTTACAATGAAATACGCTTACATTGTCATGTTGATGTCTCCTTGATGAAATAATACAACATACTATTCCAATAATTGTAAGAATCAGTAGCAATCCACCAACAGAAGCAGCTACCGGGATTACCCAAGCTGAAATGATAATTATGATAAGTAATAATCAACAAAGGCATCAACTGGAATCACCCAAGCTGAAATTGAAATGATAAGAGTAAACAATAAGCAGACGTGTCTAGACAGAAGCACCAACTAGAATCGCCCAGGCTGAAACTAAATAAATGATAATAAATGTCTCGACATAGTCAGTAGCTGGAATCGTCCATGCTGTAATCAAAATTAAAAGCAGCTGGAATTACCCAGGCGGAAATTTTAGTGATAACACACTAGGTAAACGCTGTCCGCGAGAGCAAAGATATTTCGCGTTTTCGCTGTACGGATATTTCGGGTTATTGTTGACATTGGACACCAGGACTAAAATCGGCGTTTATGTTAACTAGATGAAACATGAAATTGTATATGATTTTTCTATGTCTTTGTTAAAGATGAATTTCCATCTCCTTTAAGTTTTAATGATTATTTTTGTACTTTATTGACAATATTTTTAAATTTTTAGCAGAGGTATGCATTTTAAATAATTTACGAGAATTTACCCTTTATCCAAATATTTTTTAATGAACGGAGATTCAAAACACTTCAAAAAGATTACTATTTATACAAAATGCAATTACACCCCTTCTTCCTTATTACACATCGTAGAAAATGCTCGTAACAGAGAACCTACTGTACTGATATTTCCTGTTCCGATTTGCCTGTCAAAATCTTACTGTACTGTTATTTCTGTTAAACTGTACTGATATTCTGTGTTCTTGAAAATTTTAATCGTATATTAAAAAACAGACTTCGAGTTGCAAGATTGACTTACTTTCATATATACATGCAAGGCAATGTAACTTGTAACATATACTACAACCTGTTTTCCGAATGGTCGAGTTGGAGTATCCATAGCACGACTTGGAACAACCCCTTGTTACACAATACAATCAAATTACAGCCAGATAGCTATAGGCAAGACAAATAGTAATTATTCTAATAGTTTACCTTTGTTTGTCCCCCACTGCAACGCGGAGCGAGGACATAAAAGTGCCGGGCGTCTGTCCGTTCGTGTGTGCGTGCGTGCGTGCGTCTGTCCGTCACAATTTTTTTTCCGTAAAAGTTTTTCTCAGCAACTTTTAATCATAGGCTTTTGATATTTGGTATGCAGTTTCAGGTAGGGGTCCTATATGATGAGATGCGTTTTCAGATCTGTCGCTCATCTACTTCCTGTTGAACGAGCCGATTTATATTTTCCCCACTCAACGGGTGGGGGACGTAGAATCTGTTCTTGTTTTGTAATAGATATTGATACATTTGTTTTTTTAATTAAACAACATTGCAATCTTAATTATACCCAAAAAACTACTGGATAATCGACATAATATATTGGTATGTACTTTCTTCTTAACTCAATTACACGATTAATACTACAGTCACGTGCATAAACAAACAAAATGAAATTCATGTTCAAACCCTTTCATTCATTAGTTAAAAACTGTTCCCCCTTAAGAATATTTCTTGATCTACCTACATGTACTTCAACATTGTTTTATGGGGAATTTATTGTTATGGAATTTGCTTATGCAAATGCGCGACTTCGACTCAAGATGAAGCACATATGCCTAGTGTGTGGCGGTCCCTAATTTTGATAAATGTGTGGTATAAACCCGTGCGTGATAGGCCTGCACCAAAGCTAAGCAGTCAGAAAGGTGGTCAGAACGAGACAAAAGAATATGCGCTCTTCGGTAAATAAGGTAGAATTTGATTCGGGATGTTTACGTAGTAACTATGGGCATTAAAAAGTTTATTAGAGTAACTTTTAAAATAAAATGAGATATAAAATATGTAAAATGAAAGTAAACAACACCGAATTTGCTTTGGTTTATTAAATATACAGCGTGAAAAAAACACATTACTTATGTTAAGCGATATTATGGGGTTTGATTTCTTTTGTGACAAAAAAACATTATGCTTAAAAAAATCTGAAAAAAAAATATATCCAACAGATAAGACTCCAGTCTTTCTGATCTCAAAGTCCTGCACCCGTCGCTATAGCGGAATTGATAAAAAGTACTGTCAAAGTTGTGCTAATTTCATAAGTTATTTGTGAATCTCCCTTTCTAAATATAGAAATTTCATTCATAAAATAAATAAACATTGAGAGTATCTCATACCCAGCTAAAAATAGCATTGGTCTACTCGACTTCCTAAAATATTTTTCTTTAATTCTGCAATATATAAGGCCTTAAATGGTGAAACTGTTTAAATTTTACTTATTATTAATATAATGCATTTCCTGAAAATAAAATGTTAATAAGCAAATGTAAAATGACGTTTTAGAAGGGGGAGGTCTATTAAGTGAGGTTTGTTCGATTTGTAAAACACTAATCGTCTCCCTTCATATGCCTAGCAACGTTTTAGACTTGCTTGTGACAAAAAAAAAACATCATTCTCCGATTTCCTTAAAATGTTGTCAACACAAATAGCATAAGATTGGTCGTCATATGTCGAAGTATGTAACCGTCGCACTTACCATTATTTTTAAAATTCAACATGTTTATCACCTTAATAGAGTTCCGGTTATTCCTTAGAGATAATAAAATCCTTTCTCACAATATTATTATTCTATGTATTAACTAAGAAAAAAGAACGATATTTTGTCCATTCACTTGTACCCGAACTTGAAAATAAACATGACCTACTTTTTATTAATCAAACGATTAAGTTGGTGATTTCAGCTCAGTGCGTCACTTAAGAATGATGTGCATACATATAAAATATTTACAGGGGAGATAATATTTTGTCACCACCCTTCAGACTGTAAGCTTCTCGTTGAAGTCCAGTTACAGAGCACTTAAAACCTGACGTCGGGTCAGGCCGCTTAATCTGCAGAGCGACTGGGTTGTGTGCCCAAGGTGGTTGAGTTGGATAACCCTGTCACAAAGAATGCCGGAATTGTCAGGCTATAATGCGGAAACCCTGACAGCTAACATAGTGGTACTCAGTGTAGCTGGGGGAAAATGTCACATTCCTCGCACCTTAAAGAACCATAATGCAGGACTGAATAAACGTAGGACCCATATGATCCCCTGCAGTAGGCTAAATTGCCAGATTCAACCCATTCCTCCTTTTTCAGTGACAGTTAAAACTATATTCACCCATAGGTGTTGCGTCTCTACTTTATCATCATTTGATGGAAAAATGTGGAATAAGTTTACAATATAAACGGCAGTTTATGTTCACTTTATCACCCTTTCCATGTTGTTCTCTCTGATTGCCGAGTCGATTTCGTGCTGCTTCATATTAAAGCCATAACTGTCTTACCTTATTGGTATGGTATAAAATATTTCTATCTGTGGTCTCTGTAGCATCACGATAGTAACGCCAAAAGGGATTTATTAAATGCAGGAGCTTAATTGTAAAAGAAGGCATTTTAACGTAGCTTGGCACTTATTTAAGAATATCTTTAAAGGTGATACTTTTAGATTGGTTATTTCTTTTGATTTGGATTTAACATAACACTTGATTTTCAAAGAGGGATCTGTTTTCTTCTTTTTTAAAATATTTAAATCAGAATATGATACCCGAAATAACAGTACAATGTTGATAGATTAATACACGAAGTAACAGTACAGAATGATTTCATGAACACAGAATTACAGTACAGTCAATATTTTAAGATTGCTGAATTTCAGTTAATGATCTATTAAATTAGTTATTTTATGAATTATACCGACTAAAGATTTTATTAAGATTCATTTACACTAGCTTTTCCTTCAAAACCCGTATTTTCATATGTAATAACTGTGTTTCCACTGTTCGTCTAGTAATTATGCTTTATTGGTTATTTTTCTTTTGTTTTATGCTGATGTTTTCAAAGATTAACTAAATATGTCCAAGACAAATATTAAATGATTTAAATTTTTACAACAAGCAGTATTAGAAAGGTAAAAACTCACGAAAATAACATGTTTAATGAACCACCCATGCAAGTAGACCAGACAACATGAAATATCAGTACAGAAAAAACGCGAAATATCATTTCTCTCGCGGACAGCGTTTACCTAGTGTGGATAAAATAATGATAATAAACAGAAAAGTCTCGACAGAGGCAGTAACTTGGATCGTCAAGGCTGAAATTAAAATGAAAAAAAAAGTAAAAATAAGAGGCAGAAGAGTCTTGAAAGAGTAATGAACTGGGATCACACAGTTAAATTATAATGATAACCAAAAACAAAAACCAACAGTGATTTAATTTGACAGAGGCAACAAATTAAATCAACACGTCCGAAATCAAATATTAAATTATACAACAAAAATAAAAACATCTGCAGGGCAATACTCAATCAGTATTTTCCAACTAACGCTCAATATTTAAAAGCAAGTAGACATAAACTAAGATCAAGTTATTTTGATAAGTATTTGCTACAAAAACTGTTACCAACTTTAAAACCATTGACCACCAATAGACTATAATGAGATGTGGAATGAGTGTACGCGACAAAACTTATATTAACAACCCGCGATTAAAAAAAGAAACAGCATTAAAGAGGTTCAATAGATAAACAGAAAAAGGATACACGATAGCTCATAAATTTCCATTATCTCTATATATCCACACACTAAAATCACACATATATATGATTTCAAATGACTTTGAAAAGTATTGATGGAGAAAATGTTAAATTTTAAAAATATCATAATAGGGCTGGTACTAGAATCATATTCCCTCTATGCACAGTTTCACTGTTTCGTTCATAAGACAGGATTAGTAGTTTGATATTAAATTTACTGATTCGATTAATTTCTTTCTGAACTTAAAAATACCTGGTAATTCGGACCCTCCCGAAGTTTGCGTTGTGGTTGTGGTTTCCTGTGTCGGTGCTTGAGTCGTTACTGGAGGGGTTATCCCATTACATGTACTGCAGCAAAGATTTCTGTCGGTGTCACTATAGGTCAAACATAGACTGACGTCACAATTACTTGCTCTATCACCGTATTCACAACCTTTACCAAGAAAATAAGTAAATAAAAGTTGTTTTTTAAAGTTTTTGCAAATTTATTTTTATTCAGTATTTTCGATGTTTTTCAAAAGTTGCTACTTTTTCTTGCAGATTATGTCTCAAATGTAGTTGGTAAATGAATAAACATTACACACGAGTTGAGGTCATATAAATTGATAAAAATGTCACCATTAGCTATCATTTACTCAAAGTTCGTTTCAAACTATTATACTAATTTCTTTGATGGAAACATTAAATAAGTGGAAATAGTATTTTTTGTAAAATCATTTGAAATCTTTTTATATTCTAAATTAGTCTTTCAAAAAGTATGGTGCTTCATGGCTCTTAATTGGCAAGTTAAAGTTTCTCCTAGGTTTGAATTGTATGGAGGATATGTGCTCATCGACAAATACGGGAATTCTATCTCTAAAATGATTGCCATGGGACGTGTGTGCTGTCTTATCGAAGACAACATGACGGGTTCGTTATAACAAGAAGTACTTGCTCACCTTAATCAGACACATGTACATGAGTTCACCTTGCTGAGTTGATGTTGATGGAATTAAAGTTCATTCTTATAATGTGCGTTTATCCCATGTTAATCCGACTTGGGTTTTTTTACCTGCTGAACATGTCAGAGATTTTTCAAACATATGATATTTGAGAGCCATATTTAATTTTAGTACTTTTTGTGCTTCATTTGACACAAATATTTTGCAGCTTTGATGTCAAAAGATGATAATTTACCTGGTACATGTATCTTTTTTGCAAGTCTTCCAGGACTAGTTTTACTTACCTGCTATATTAGTTTTGTATGCATTGCAAGTCTGACAGCAGGTATCACCATTGCCATAACAATGCCAGTTTAGAGTCACCTGTGAACAATCACCTTTATCTCCATACAGACAACCTGTAATAACGTAAAATGCATAAAATGAAATATTTTATATTAACCGAAATTTCATAATGAAGAATGATAAACATTTTTGGGCTGTTTAGAAAAATATATTTAATATATATAAAGTGTTACACCTTCAGAAACAGCAGTAAAAAATATTGTTTATGTTCAATTTTACTTTCAGGGATAACGCGTAAAAATTTCAAAAAAAAATATGGATTACCTGTAATCCCTTGAAATTTTGGGGAAAACATGTATTCCCTAAATTGGTCAGAGATTACATGAAATCCCCAATTTCTCCCTAATTACACAAATTCCCTGCAACATATATATATAGTCACGTCAATTACAAAATGTATGATTATTTTATATGATATGTAAAACTAAATTTGATTGGTAGTTTAACACACACTTTCCAATAATATGGTAAGTGTACGTAATGGAAAGAATTCAAAATGCATCATTGACGAGACTACTCAAAGAATATTAAGATGGCTATGGCATGTTTTTAAATTGGAGGGGAAATGCGTAAACAAATAAGCATTAAGATGGACACCCCTAGGGAAAAGATCTAACGTATTTACCTGGTAATGTAGTAAAGTATGGTCTACACTTGTTTACTTGGCATTGTAGTAAAGGTGCGCTTTACATGTGCTTACCTGGTATTATAATAAAGTACTACAGTATCTACACTCGTTTACCTGGTATTTAGTAAGGTACGGTCTACACGTGTTCACAAGGAATTGTAGTAAGGTATGGTCTACACGTGTTTACTTGGTATTGTGGTAAGGTACGGTCTACACGTGTTTACCTGTTATTGTAGTAAGGTACGGTCTACAAGTGTTTACCTGGTATTGTTGTAAGGTACGGTCTACACGTGTTTACCTGGTAGTGTAGTAAGGTATGGTTTACCTGTGTTTACCTGGCATTGTAGGAAGGTATAGTGTACACGTGTGTACCTGGTATTGTAGTAAGATACGGTCTACACGTGTTTACCTGTTATTGTAGTAAGGTACGGTCTACACGTGTTTACCTGGTATTGTAGTTAAGTATGGTCTACATGTGTTTACCTGGTATTTTAGTTAGGCACGGTCTACACTTGTTTACCTGGTATTGTTGTTAGGTATGGTCTACACGTGTTTACTTGGTATTGTAGTAAGGTACGGTCTACACGTGTTTACTTGGTATTGTAGTAAGGTACGGTCTACACGTGTTTACCTGCTATTTTTGTTAGGTACGGTCTACACTTGTTTACCTGTTATTGTAGTAAGGTATGGTCTACATGTGTTTACCTGGAATTGTAGTAAGGTACGGTCTACACGTGTTTACCTGGTTTAGCAGTAGGGTATGGTCTACACGTGTTTACCTGGTTTAGTAGTAGTGTACGGTCTACACGTGTTTACCTGGTATTGTAGTAAGGTATGGTATAAACATGTTTACTTGGTATTGTGGTAAGGTACGGTCTACACGTGTTTACTTGGTATTGTAGTAAGGTACGGTCTACACGTGTTTACCTGCTATTTTTGTTAGGTGCGGTCCACACGTGTTTACCTGATATTGTAGTAAGGTATGGTCGACACATATTTACTTGATATTGTAGTAAGGTACGGTCTACACGTGCTTACTTGGTTTCGTAGTAGGGTATAGTCTTCACGTATTTACCTGGTATTGTAGTAGTGTACGGCCTACACGTGTTTATCTGGTATTGAAGTAGGATATAGTCTTCACTTGTTTACTTGGTATTGAAGTAGTGTACGGTCCTCGTGTTTACCTGGTATTGAAGTAGGATATAGTCTTCACGTATTAACCTGGTATTGTAGTAGTGGACGGCCTACACGTGGTTACCTGGTATTGAAGTAGGATATAGTCTTCACTTGTTTACTTGGTATTGAAGTAGTGTACGGTCCTCGTGTTTACCTGGTATTGAAGTAGGATATAGTCTTCTCGTTTTTACCTGGTATTGTATTAGTGTACGGCCTACACGTGTTTATCTGGAATTGAAGTAGGATATAGTCTTCACGTATTTACCTGGTATTGTATTAGTGTACGGCCTATACGTGTTTATCTGGTATTGAAGTAGGATATAGTCTTCACGCATTTACCTGGTATTGTAGTAGTGTACGGCCTACACGTGTTTACCTGGTATTGAAGTAGGATATATTCTTCACTTGTTTACTTGGTATTGAAGTAGTGTACGGTCCTCGTGTTTACCTGGTATTGAAGTAGGATATAGTCTTCACGTTTTTACCTGATATTGTATTAGTGTACGGCCTACACGTGTTTATCTGGTATTGAAGTAGGATATAGTCTTCACGTGTTTACCTGGTATTATAGTAAGGTACGGTCTACACGTGTTTACCTGATATTGTTGTTAGGTATGATCTACCCGTATTTACCTGGTATTGTAGTAAGATATAGTCTACACGTGTTTACCTGGTATTGTAGTAAGGTACGGTCTATACGTGTTTACCTAGTATTGTAGTAAGGTACTGATTACACTTGTTTACCTGGTATTGTAGTAAGGTACGGTCTACACGTGTTTACCTGTTATTGTTGTAAGGTTTGGTCTACACGTGTTTACCTGGTATTGTAGTAAGGTATGGTATACACGTGTTTACATGCTATTGTAGTAGGGTATGGTATACACGTGTTTACCTGGTATTGTATTAGGGCACGGTCTACACGTATTTACCTGGTATTGTAGTAAAGTATGGTCTACACGTGTTTACTTGGTTTTGTAGTATGGTACGGTCTACACGTGTTTACCTGGTATTGTAGTAAGGTACGGTCTACACGTGTTTAACTGGTATTGTAGTGAGGTACGGTCTACACATGTTTACCTGTTATTGTAGTAAGCTACAGTCTACACGTGTTTACCTGATATTGTAGTAAGGTATGGTATACACGTGGTTACCTGGTATTGAAGTTAGGTACGGTCTACACGTGTTCACCTGGTATTGAAGTAAGGTATGGTCTACACGTGTTTACCTGGTATTGAAGTAAGGTATGGTCTACACGTGTTTACCTGGTTTTGTAGTAAGGTATGGTATACACGTGTTAACCTGATATTGTTGTTAGGTACGGTCTACACGTGTTTACCTGGTTTTGTAGTAAGGTTTGGTATACATGTGTTTACCTGGTATTGTAGTAAGGTACGGTCTACACGTGTTAACCTGTTATTGTAGTAAGGTGCGGTCTACACGTGTTAACCTGATATTGTAGTAAGGTGTGGTCTACACGTGTTAACCTGATATTATAATAAGTTATGGTCTACACGTGTTTACCTGGTATTGTAGTAAGGTACGGTCTACACGTGTTTACCTGGTATTGTAGTAAGGTACGGTATACACGTGTTTACCTGGTATTGTAGTACGGTACGGTATACATGTGTTTACCTGGTATTCTAGTACGGTATGGTATACACGTGTTTACCTGGTATTGTTGAAAGGTATGGTATACACGTGTTTACCTGGTATTGTAGTAATGTATGGTCTACACGTGTTTACCTGTTATTGTAGTAAGGTACGGTCTACACGTGTTTACCTGGCATTGTAGTAAGGTACGGCCTACACGTGTTTACTTTGTATTGTTGTAGGGTACGGTCTACACGTGTTTACCTGGTATCGTAGTAGTGTATGGTCTACCCGTGTTTACCTGATATTGAAGTAGGATATAGTCTTCACGTATTTACCAGGTATTGTAGTAATGTACGGTCTACATTTGTTTACCTGGTATTGTAGAAATGTATAGTCTACACGTGTTTACCTGGTATTGAAGTAAGGTATGGTATTATATACAAAAGCGCTTCACACGCAGTGAAATTTTGCTGTTGTACATTTATCAAAATCATTTCAGTATGTGGATCGTGTCTTTCTGGCACATATTCCATATTCTTTTGTTTTTATGTGTTTTACCTGGTATTGTAGTAAGGTCAAAATGTATGGTGTACACGTGTTTACCTGGTATTGTAGTAAGGTATGGTCTACACGTGTTTACCTGGTATTGTAGTAAGGTATGGTCTACACGTGTTTACTTGGTATTGTAGTAAGGTATTATCTACTCGTGTTAACCTGGTATTGTAGTAAGGTATGGTCTACACGTGTTTACCTGGTATTTTAGTAAGGTACGGTCTACACGTGTTTACCTGGTATTGTAGTAAGGTACAGTCTACACGTGTTTACCTGGTATTGTAGTAAGGTACGGTCTACACGTGTTTACCTGGTATTGTAGTAAGGTACGGTCTACACGTGTTAACCTGGTATTGTAGTAAGGTACGGTCTACACTTGTTTACCTGGTATTGAAGTAAGGTACGGTCTACATGTGTTTACCTGGTATTGTAGTAAGGTATGGTCTACACGTGTTTACCTAGTATTGTAGTAAGGTATGGTCTACACGTGTTTATTTGGTATTGAAGTAAGGTACAGTCTACACGTGTTTACCTGGTATTGTATTAAGGTATGGTCTACATGTGTTTACCTGGTATTGTAGTAAGGTACGGTCTACACGTGTTTACTTGGTATTGTAGTAAGGTATGGTCTACACGTGTTTACCTGGCATTGTAGTTAGGTATGGTCTACATGTGTTTACCTGGTATTGTAGTAAGGTATGGTCTACACGTGTTAACCTGGTATTGTAGTAAGGTACGGTCTACACGTGTTTACCTGGTATTGTAGTAATGTATGGTCTACACGTGTTTACCTGGTATTGTAGTAAGGTACGGTCTAGACGTGTTTACCTGTTATTGTAGTAAGGTACGGTCTACACGTGTTTACCTGGTATTGTAGTAAGGTATGGTCTTCACGTGTTTACCTGGTATTGTAGTAAGGTACGGTCTACACGTGTTTACCTGGTATTGTAGTTAGGTATGGTCTACACGTTCTTACCTGGTATTATAGTAAGGTACGGTCTACACGTGTTTACCTGGTATTGTAGTAAGGTACGGTCTACACGTGTTTACCTGGTATTGTATTAGGGTACGGTCTACACGTATTTACCTGGTATTGTAGTAAAGTATGGTCTACACGTGTTTACTTGGTATTGTAGTAAGGTATTATCTACTCGTGTTAACATTGTATTGTAGTAAGGTATGGTCTACACGTGTTTACCTGGTATTTTACTAAAGTATGGTCTACACTCGTTTACCTGGTATTGTAGTAGGTATGGTCTACATGTGTTTACCTGGCATTGTGGTAGGTATGGTCTTCATGTGTTTACCAGGTATTGCAGTAAGGTACGGTCTACACGTGTCTACGAAAAACGCTGACAACGATGACCAGAATGTCTGTATCATTAGCCTTTATCAATAATACTTCCTTTCTATTCTCAACACAGTCTCCGATATGCACGAAAATCCTTGTGTCCGCCTCCTCATGATTACATGGCGCAAGATTGCTAAAATCAGCGTCTTGATTGCATACGACGGTTTCACCTCTTGTCACATAAACAGTATTTGCTGTACAATGTTCAACAATTTTATCTGAAAAAACTGGAACAGCTCTGTTTTGTTTGAGTTGTCCCTTAGAAAGTTTTGCCAATTTTTTAGAATTTTACCCTTCCCTGTAACCCTTTGTCGTACCCCAATTCCTCGTTTATATCGAGTTTCTGCTTTCAAACTTGATGTTTTGTACACATCAAATACAATATCTGTTCTTGTATATTTTGATGCATATGTGTTGACCTTTTGAATAACTTCAATTTCTACATATTCATCAAACGTTTTCAAAATTCTTGGAACAAGTGAGTTCACCAGAGCTGATCCATCTAATATTATTGCCTCTGCCTCAGGTGTCTTATCTCCAATTGTAGTAAGGTTCAGTCTACACGTGCTAATCTGGTGTTGTAATAAGGCTCGGTCTTCATGTGTTTACCTGGTATTGTAGTAAGGTATGGTGTACAGGTGTTTACCTTGTATTGTTGTAAGGTCCCATCTACACTATTGTAGTAAGGTATGGTCTACACATATTTACTTGGTATTGTAGTATGGTATGGTCTAAACGTGTTTACTTGTTATCGTAGTAGGTTATGGCCTATGCGGGTTTACCTGGTATTGTTGTAAGGTATGGTCTACACGTGTTAACCTGGTATTGTAGTACGGTACAGTCTACACGTGTTTACCTGGTATTGTAGTAAGGTATGGTCTACACGTGTTGACCTGGTATTGTAGTACGGTACAGTCTACACGTGTTTACCTGGTATTGAAGTAAGGTACGGTCTACACGTGTTTACCTGGTATTGTAGTACGGTACAGTCTACACGTGTTTACCTGGTATTGAAGTAAGGTACGGTCTACACGTGTTTACCTGGTATTAAAGTAAGGTATGGTTTACCCGTGTTTACCTGTTATTGTAGTACGGTACAGTCTACATGTGTTTACCTGGTATTGTAGTAAGGTATGGTCTACACTTGTTTACCTGGTATTGTAGTACGGTACAGTCTACACGTGTTTACCTGGTATTGAAGTAAGGTACGGTCTACACGTGTTTACCTGGTATTGTAGTACGGTACAGTCTACACGTGTTTACCTGGTATTGAAGTAAGGTACGGTCTACACGTGTTTACCTGGTATTAAAGTAAGGTATGGTTTACCCGTGTTTACCTGTTATTGTAGTAAGGTACGGTCTACACGTGTTTACCTGGCATTGTAGTTAGGTATGGTCTACACGTGTTTACCTGGTATTGTTGTAAGGTATGGTCTACACGTGTTTACCTGTTATTGTTGTAAGGTACGGTCTAGACGTGTTTACCTGTTATTGTAGTAAGGTACGGTCTACACGTGTTTACCTGGCATTGTAGTTAGGTATAGTCTACACGTGTTTATCTGGTATTGAAGTAAGATATGATCTACACGTATTTACCTGGTATTGTAGTAAGGTAAGGTGTACATGTGTTTACCTGGTATTGTAGTAGGTATGGTCTTCACGTGTTTACCTGATATTGTAGTTAGGTATGGTCTACACGTGTTTACCTGATATTGTAGTAAGGTACGGTCTACACGTGTTTACCTGGTATTGCAGTAAGGTAAGGTCTACACGTGTTTACCTAGTATTGTAGTAGGTACGGTCTACACGTGTTAACCTGATATTGTAGTAGGTATGGTTTTCATGTGTTTACCTGGTATTATAGTAGGTATGGTCTACACGTGTTTACCTGATATTGTAGTTAGGTATGGTCTACACGTGTTTACCTGATATTGTAGTAAGGTACGGTCTACACGTGTTTACCTAGTATTGTAGTTGCTACGGTCTACACGTGTTAACCTGATATTGTAGTAGGTATGGTTTTCATGTGTTTACCTGGTATTATAGTAGGTATGGTCTACACGTGTTTACCTGATATTGTAGTTAGGTATGGTCTACACGTGTTTACCTGATATTGTAGTAAGGTACGGTCTACACGTGTTTACCTGGTATTGCAGTAAGGTAAGGTCTACACGTGTTTACCTAGTATTGTAGTAGGTACGGTCTACACGTGTTAACCTGATATTGTAGTTAGGTATGGTTTTCATGTGTTTACCTGGTATTATAGTAGGTATGGTCTACACGTGTTAACCTGTTTTTTAGTAAGGTACGGCCTTGACGTGCTAACCTTGTATTTAGCCCGGCCGCTTAACACAAAATATCACAAGAATCGTTGGGTATGGTCTACCCGTGTTTACCTGGTATTGCAGTAGGATATAGTCTTCACGTATTTACCTGGTATTGTTGTTAGATATGGTCTACACTTGTTACAACAGTTGTTTCCATTATTTCCAGAGTAACAACCATAACTGTTTAAACTAGAGCAATCCAGTCTATCGCCAAACTCACAACCTTAAATATATGTTGTAAAAAATAAAGATTGATAAAAAGCAATATTATTATGATCTATTATTTGTCAAAGAAAACCACTACCGAGGTACGGTTAATATTAAAAACGAAAGAATATGGAATAGTTGTTCGATGGTTGATTTAATTTGATTCAGTTTAGAAATATGATACATTTTAATATCATTTTGATACATTTGTAGACTAAGTTTTTTTTTAAGATTTAGCTGTTATAGTCATATGACATGTGGCCTCACTTACCTTCAATGAAAAAAGATTTCTTGATTTACACATGTTATTCAAAATGCTGTAAAAATTACTTTGTTGTGATTTTATTAGGAAAGCGACCAGAAGACAATAAAGATTTTACATTATTTTTTTTTAGTTTTTACCTGTGATGCCAATCCGTACGGCATTGCATGCATTACAACATTGCTGTTCAACAGCTGTATCATAGCATGAGAAGGGGGCTTGACTGATCAGAGCTGAGCATGTCAACCCATTGACGACCAACCCTGACTGGTCACCTAATACACAATTTGCTGAAAATCAAAATAAAATGAAAACATCGTTAAATTTATAAGGTATGTAGGGACGAAAGATAAGAAAAAAGTTATGTAAAAATATCACTGTACATATTCAAAATGTAATTTAGCTTTTTTAAGGGACACAAAAAATCCATAGTGCTTGTTTCATAAGAATTTCAAGTGACAGATTTTTTTTCCACATAAAAAAGGAAAATCGAAAATATTTTCAACACATGAATTATCTAATTGCAGTGGGCAATGCGGTGAATATTTTCACTGAACTTTCCTGCTTTTTCAGGATTCAACAAAATTATCACCCTTGAAAAGTAATAGAGCAGATATTTTACCTGATGTTTGAGGTGCTTGCGCAGAAAAGACACATTGGTAATCTTCACACCACTGTACAAAAAAGGAAATTTCATGAAAAAAAAATCAATTAGGGGGGGGACCAATCGTAGTGCCACCTTAATATTTTTTCATTAAAGCCAATATTTATCGAATGTTTAAATAATCAAAACACAAGTAGATTATGGATATCAAATCACTTACAATATTACCAAACATATACTAATTATTAATCCAGTGGGTTAGGAAAGTAAAATAAACCTTACGAAAACATATGAAAAAGCAGAGAAATTTCATTTCCTTTCCTACCCAAATTATAAGTGTTTATATTATATATTAAAAGCTAATTCATATGCCTATGGATGGTTTGCTGCATACATGTATATTTCTTTTAGTGATCCTTACAAATATTAACGTTTCCTGAACATTCAATTATTACAACTTTCAGGTATGTATTTTTTTTCAAGAAGGATTTACTTCAGAATAGGCATATTAAGGGACAATATGATAGCTAGATATATTTAATACAAACAGACGCAAAGAGGCACCAATGCCCATTCGAGTGTCAAAAGTCCAAAAAGGCAACGACAAAACCTATAAGCACGAACAAGAACATGACGAAGAAACACAAAACACAAAATCAACCGAATGGAAATCAACAACCCGAACTCAAGTCGTACAAGAGTGAACTCAGGTGCCCCAGAAGAGTAGGTTCCTGCCTGCTGTAGCACACCCGTTGTGCTGCTAATTTCAAATTCAGTGTGTAAAATCCGGTAAAGGAGGACAAAACCAAAGTATACGATAAACCAACATCTGCATTCATTTGAGAGAAAGAAATCCCACATTTGTCTACGAGTGCACGGAAAATGACACAAGAACATTAAAAAATGCAAGTTAAAAGATCATTACCTTTTGACTTCCACAAGATGTTCTTTCTGCTGGAAGTATCATTGAACACTGGGTATTCAGGTTAGGGTTGGCACACCATAGACCAGTACATACACTTTCAAAACTGCCAGCTGTCACATAACTCGACTTAAACGAAATTATCAATTATGCATACATGGTTATTTGTGGGACAAGGAAGATGTAAACTCTAACCTTTAACAGCTGTCACATAACTCGACCGTCACGAAATTTTCGATAAAGCGTACATGTTCATTTTAGGTCCAGAAGGTGCAAACTACATGTATAACCTTTTTCTTTTATCATAGCATAAGCACACATGTTTGCATAAGTTCATGAGAAAGGTGGGTCACATGGATTTAAACTTTTCCAGCAAAATATAATTTTAAATGATATTATTAGCTGTTCATTTTTTTCCAAATTTGATACCTAACGACTTTTTTTGTATTTTTCTTTTGCAATTTAATGTTTGCTGCTTTGTTCAAATCTTAAGGAAGTTCGCTACTATTATTAAAAATAAATAGGTTTCAAATTTGATGCCTGAAATGAAAAGATAATAGTAAAAGATATAAAATTAGTAAAAAAATTTGATAGGTTCGTGACCATGTTTTTAAGATAATTGACGTTAAAGTTTTGGCGGGAAAAGGTTTTCTCTGACTTTTTCATAGGTTTAGCATTAGCACTATTTAGCTGTTAAAACCCATGACAGAATAAATAGGATTTGATAAAACTTTGTCTATAACCTCTTTATGACATATTAAAGACATTAATAACAAGAAAATAGGAGGTTCGTAAATCGTAAATATTAATAGACCGATTAATTAAAGCTTTAAGCTTTTTAATTGTTTTTTTAACACTAACTTAGCCAGCATGCATAGTATAAAGATTCGAGTGAAAGTTGATATTTCAAATCAGGGACGTAAACATTCAAATTCTTACCCTACAGGCGTAAGATGAAGCTCCAAGCGCCAGTTGACATTGCTGATCAGGGGTGTAAAGTTGCCCTATATTTTGACTGAGGTAGTTCGACAGGGTTTGATGGTTTGTAGACACAGTAGATTTCAGACAAAAAGCACTGTTACTGAAACGCATATTGATCAACAAAATATTCTTTGTGATATGGAGCAAGACGCATTTAATAGGCGGTTCCTTTCCACAAAGTCGGTAGACAGAAGATACTTAAATATCATTTGTTTTTCATTTCGGAAAAAAAGCATACTTGACCATTGGCCAATTGCAGAACCCTGAGCAGCGCCAACTTGCCTCAATGAAGGCTGCTGGCTGTTGTCCATTGATGTTTTTTTTCTAAATTTCCGCTTGTTATGCGAGTTGTGTCGCGTACACTTATTCCACATCTCGTTATTTTCTATTGAACATGTTGTATTGAAAAGACATTAAATGAGAAGTCAAAATAACACTTTTTCTCAATTAATTCGTTGCTTAAAAACCGTTATTATATTTTGGTCTGCTATACTTTACTAAGCCTTGTTGCACTGTGGTGTAATTTTTTGCCCTACAATTCATTCAATTGTTTTAAAGAGATTGCAATAATGATGAAACTCTGTAATTAATTTCTACCTTATTTGACCATTTAATAGATTGTTGATTTCTTGAGTTGTACAAGAAGAAAACTTCCATGGGTTCTGAGCTGCAGCTCCACTGACTGCTGAACTAGTAGCTGCCATGATGTTATGTTCGCTAGATGGACAGGAATTACCAATTCCATCGTGTACAGCACTTAAACTAGAGTAAGGTAAGGTAACAAAAACCAGATTTTATTCATCGTTACATTTTCAATAAAAGTTAAGTGTCTGACGCAAGTTGCTGAAATACTGTCATGTTTGTTACAATGACTGACATTACCAAGTCCAACGTGTACAGCACTAAGGTATACTTACAGATTCGTCTTTTTACATGCTTAACATACTTAATACTAGATATTTAATTAAACAAAAATGCAAGACATTATTTCTTAAAATGGTCCTGGCAGGTTGCAACATAACTTTTGATAAAGACATCTAATACCCCAAAAAAACCCTAATCTGTCAAAAATGGCCGGATTTCGTTAAACAGGAAGTTTGAGTCTGTGGCTATGATACGTATTTGCTGAGAAAACGGTAACGCAAATTTCTTCAACGCCCGCCTGTGAGCGCTTCTGAACAAGTCGATCATATTTTTCGGGGGGGGGGGGGGGGGGATAAAGCTTTCTTTATTCTACATGTTTATCATAAAAATACAATGTTATCAATCAAATTCTCAGAAATGATGAATTTTTCATTTTCGTGTTAATGAATTATATTTAAGAAATACAAAAAACGGAAATTTGGGAAATAGACACATTATATTATTTTGCAGATTTCTACATCAATTACATGCCTTTTTATTTGATTTAACCACAACCGTGACCGTGTGTTTTAATGTTTAATTCTAAATGTACCTGTGAGCAAGCTCATGAGCGGCGACTGTTTGTGATATGAAGTTAAAATCTTCTTCTATAACAGACACACTACTTGCGGTACATATTTGTCCAAGAAAGGCAAATCCTATGGAAAAGTTGTTATAAAGTTTTTTTTTATAAAATATAAAGCGTCTAAATACAGAATGAAATAATCGGTAAGTAATAATGCAGAAAATAAACAGCTAAGGTGTGCTTTTATAACCGACAAAAGTCTTTAATATTTAAGAGACAAAGATGCATCATCAATGGGGCATTCGGATGTCATAAGTCCGAAAGGGCAACGACGAAACCGGTTAACGCGAACAAGAACAGCACGAAGAAACACAAAGCACAAAATTAACCGAACGGAAATCAACAACGCCCCGTGCGGATTCCGGGTGGCGAATAGGCCCGCAGCAGCGCTAAGCTTGTCGGTAAAAGTCCACTAAAGAGCTCTCAGAAACCTGACATCGGGTCAGGCCGCTTTGCCCACAAAGCGACTGGGATGTGTGCCCCAGGTGGTTAAATGGGACAGCCCTGACATCGAGAGATGCGGGGTCGTCAGGCGATAATGCGGAAAACCTGACCGCAAACCATAGTGGTGCACCGTGTTGGGAAAAAAGTCACGTTCCTCGCACGTTAAAGAACCCTGCTGCATGTCTCGGTAAGAGTAGGACCCGTAGGATCCCCATGCCGGAGGCTAAATTTCCCGCCCCTACCCATCACTCCTTTTTCCAGTGGCAGTCAAAACTCTCCTATCCGATTGGCATTGTGTCCCCGTTTCCTCCACTTCATCATCATTTCATGTTCATCGTATCACCACTTTCATGTTCATCTCCCGGATATAGCCAAAATCGTGCTGCTTGGGAGTAAAGCAATAACTAACTAGTAACTAGCTAACTAACGAAATCAACAACGCGAACTCAAGTCGCTTTAAACTTTGAACCTAATTATTTACCGTATAGCGGGAAATTTTCGCGAGGTTCTTATTTTCGCTTTATTCGCGACCATTATTGTATCGCGAAATTTAGAACCCGCGTAAAATAGAATCAACATAAATTTGTATTATAAAATCGCGGAAATAAATGTCTGCGTATATAACAACTTAGTCATTTGGTATGATATCGCGAAATTTGCACGCCGCGAAAATTAACTGCTATACGGTATATTGAAGTCTGAAATATGCTTGTATAAATCCTTTTCTAGCTTCCAGTTTTCGAGTTCAGCTTTTGTAGTGTCCTACTGAGACTACTTTTACTGATCTCTACAAATGACATTTTACGTAGATAAATGTCAGAGAGTGAAACGCTTTTCTTTAGATGGTCTTACTTAAATGAGAATAAATAAATCATCATAATCATTGCAATATTTCTACATTACAATCATTGCAACAATTCTACATTACATTTGTCCGTGCGGGGCCCGGTTGGCGAATAGGCCTGCGGCAGAGCCTAGCTTGTCGTTAGATGCAACTAAGGGTCTTGGGATTTTTACGTCGGGTCAGTGCTCAGCCCACAGAGCGACCAAGTGTGTACCCTAGGTGGCTAAACAGGGCGGCCCTGGTCCGCGGGGGATGCCAGGTCTATAATACGGAAACCATGACCGCCGACCATAGTGGGCCAACATGTGTGGAGAGTGCCATGCTTCATGTACGTAAGAGACCCCTTTGTAGACCGCCAAGTAGTGCACCACATACTTAATGTATTAGGCTAAATTTTTCGCACTACCCACCTCTCCCCCTTTCCTGTGGTTCTTCAAAATTCGCCTTTCCTTTGTTTCCCATCCCATCCTCTTATTTCATTTATCATCATCATTTCATGTTCATTTTATCATCATTTTCATGTTCATCACCTGTTAATAACCTAAAACACCAACTCACTCACTCACTAAATTACATTTAGATGACTGGCAAAAATATTTTAGTGAGTCCTTCTCGTGCCTGATTGGGGTGTTTAAAGCATAACTATACATGTACATAGATAGAGATCAGCAGCGACGTCATTTGCACATTTCTGTAAAAGCCAAAACATTACTCACCCGTTGCACTGCTAACTCCTTGAATGGTTATGTCGTATCTGAAACAAAATACATGTAGACCTATTTTGCCATATACAAATGTACATTGTCAATGTTTGAATATTTCTATAACCATGATTAACAGGTAACTAAAGAGAAGTTATCAAATCTTATATTACACATGTATACTGAGCAACACAAATAACGCACCACTTCTTTTCTAAAACTTTTGAAAATTCTATAAATTCTTTTATGCTAAATGGTAAAACAAACCAAATTCAATAAAAAACAACGTGCCTTTATTTATGCAATGGCCACCAGTGCGTTCAGAGCATGACATTTTGATAACCAAGTCGAAAAACGAAGTCTAAGATTGATCAATTTGAAAATGCATGTTTTCAAAAAACTTGACAAGTTTTCGTAAAAATAAAGCTTCCTCCCTCGTTTTCTTGTTTCACGTTTGCACAGACATTAAACTCTCTGAAAATTGATATTTTTTTTCATTTTTGGGAAAAAAATGTCATTTTTTTGAAATTTTAAAGCGAAAATTCAGAATTGCTCAAAACTTGCAGCGATTGCAGTTATATATATGGACCCTAAACATGTTCTAGCAAAATCTCAGATCATTAAGACAAGTATTTTAAGAGTTATTTGCTATTGAACTTTAATTTCAAAGAAAATGAATGGAAGTGGTGCGTTTCTTCTGTTGTTAAGTATATTATTCAGCCAAGAAATTTTACGGAAGACATCATGTGCTTATAGACAAATATGGGTAGTCTCTCAGATGAATGCAGATGTTGGTTTGTCTTGGCTTTTGTTTTTTTCTACCCTTAACTGATTTGACAAATTGGATTGACTATTGGCCACACAACGGGTGTACTATAGCAAGCAGGAACTTCTTACTCTTCCGGAGAACCTAAGTTCACTCTCGTTACGACTGGCGTTGATTGGTATTTAGTAGTTTTAGTATTTATGTGTTTTTCATGTTGCATGATTTTTGTCCCGTTCTCGTTGGTGTATACTGGTTTTTGTCTCTGCCCTTTCTGACTTTTGACATTCGGATGCCTCATGGGATCTTCTGCTTTTTAATAATTTCTCACCTTGATCATTCAAAATGAAATCAAAATTATACGTTGGTTAATCATTATGACTAAACAAAGGACCAATTACCCTAAATGGAGAGAGGGTTGTTTTTTTCCAAAGATATTTAAATTCAAAATGTTTATGAAACAAAAACTTTGGAAGACAAATTCCAAAAGTGAATATATGCTACATAAGATATTAAGTCATGCATGGTGATTTGAAATTAAAAAAATAAACAAAATAAGGCCCCATCATTCAAGTCACTGCTGGAAAACATTTTGTAAGGACATACACCGTTCATGATATTCGCACTGCAAAAGATGCACGTTTATATTTTACCTTGTAAATAACATAGCGTGATCATGTGGCGGGATTCCCGTCGTCGTCTGTTTCCAGTCTCTAAAGGCGGTGAGCACTGCTGTCGATTCCGCCGTACACCTCGATGTCTGACACGATTTTAGGTTTTCTATGAATGATGCTAATGCCGCATCCTTGCAACAAACAATGAATATACATAAAAGCAGATGTTTGAAATATTGCTTTTTTAAAGACTGGCTATTTCAGACTGTTACTGGCGATTATTTAGAGGGGTACATATATCACATGTTTACGTTAATTTTGAACAAACATCCTGTTTCCGAAAAGTGTTTCTCCAATCTTCCATATCCCTGTGATTAAAATGAATTCAAATATCCCCTACCCAAGAAAGTTTTGTCTAAAAATTCCGTTATCCTATGAAATGTGAAATGTGATTATCCCTGATCCAAATATACCCCCCCGCAAAAAAAAAGATGGTGCAGTGTATATAATTCTACTTAGATTAATATATTTATAGACAATAATCCTTACTACATGCATGGCTTGAGTATAATACGAAATTAGATCAAATGTATATTCCTATGTTATGTTTGTTCAAGTGTGTCTTTATGTGATTGTAAATTAAATGCTGAAAGAAGCAAATAGGCATCAAAGGAGCATTCAAGTGTCAATAGTCCGAAAGCGCAACGATGAAACCGGTAAACACGAACAAAAACAACACGAAGAACCACAACATACAAAATCAACCGAACGGAAATCAACAACTGCGAACTGAAGTTATGGAGACTAAAAATGTGGATCGTGTCTTTCTGGCACATATTCCATATTCTTTCGTTATTAATATTATTGCAGAGTTTGGCTTTAGTGCCGTGTGGAGGTCGTAGAAAGCTTCTCCGTGCTTCAGTTGTATGCTCTTATATATTTTCGAGTACTGGAATATGTGTTGGAAAGACACAGTTTACATATTTCCAAAATTTGACAACGTTTGACTATTTCATTAAAATTTGATAAAATCTCATTGGTCATTGTTGTAATATTTTTTGGCTTCTATTTTGTTTAATCGAATCTAATATTATACCGGTTTTCCAAGTTTTTCTACTCCTAGCGTGTCTGATGAAGGTTATTCCAGAAAAGCGCTTCACACGCAGTGAAATTTTGCTTTGTACATTTATCAAAATCAAACCAAATTGTTGATCGTGTCTTTCTGGCACATATTCCATATTCTTTCGTTTTTAATAAGACAAAATCCACATTCCTTCTACCGTTTCCGGATTTAACGTAAACCTAAGACTGAGCAACAGCCAATTAAAGAATAATTCAAGACTGTTTTCGTCCTACATTTCCAAGTTTCATTCTCATTTTTAGACGAGAAAGCAGCGCTGGTTGCTGTTTCGATATCATGTAGGTTCCACAACGTCGATGGTGATAATGCCTCTTGAACATGCAAATTGTCTCGACGTTAAATAAACGTTCGGTTCACGTTCAATTATCATAAGTATATAAAGTTAGAACTTAAAAACATCAATTTCCTGTTGAATTCTGTGACGTCAAAGTTAAACTTTAACGCTAAATTAACACTCTAGTTTTAAAAACATTACATTTTTGTACTCTTCTTAATCCTAAGCGTCCACTTTACGTGAACAAAATTGCCTGTGTAAGTAAGTCTTTCTTGTTTTTACTGTAAATTATGAAGTTCTTTTTGGAATACCTTTCCCTATTTTGTCAGGTATACATATTCCATATCTCATTATTATCTAAAATGTAATAAGGAATCATATTTACGTAATTATCTAATCACAAGAACAATAGACCGATAGTGGCATTAAATCTTTTATATTTCCCGGTTGAAGCTACAAAATTCTCAGATCCAACTTGACATTTCTCAGTTCCAATTTGGGATTTCTAAGGTACACTTGGAAGTGAGAAAGGTCAACTTAGGACCATGATATATGTAGTTCAAATCGAGAAAAGAGACGAACTAATGACACTAACAATCTTTTGTACATAAGTGCATACCTTGTCAAAGTTCGAAATGTTTTACCTCAATGATATAAAGACCGGCATTCTTTACAGCTATACTGTATGTAGCTCCTGGTAGATTTTGATATCTCAGGTTTACCTACATTTATAAACACAGATTTTTTTTAATTAAGGTTGCGTAAAAATGTGCACAATTTTCAAAAAGTATCGGACATAGAACACTAATTTAAATTGCCAAAGTTATGATTTGGCAATGTTATTGTTTTTGGTCATAATACATTTAGCTAAAATAGAAAAACTGTTTGTTGTACTAAACAAAAGTCTGTCTAAACGCGTTATATGAATTATTAAAATCGTTTCAATACGTCAAAATTAAATCAATGACCTGACCTATTTACGATATATTTCTGAAAAGAAAAAGATATGTATAAAAAATATATATGTACAGCTTAATGTACGTTTTTAGCCGACTCTTGACATCCCAATGGATACGAAGTGTGCACCCATGCTTGCTGATTTGTTTATATACTAATTCGGAGCGAACTTCTTACAACCATTTAAACAGTCTATTTTTCAATTTTTTTAACAGCTCTACGGAAGAAATTATGTGCGCTTAGACAAATATGGGATTTTGATCTTTTTGGTGAGTACAAAATGTTGGTTTGCATTAGGTTTGGTTTCGTTATTCTTTGCCAACATTTCACACGCTGAATTAAACGTTAGCAACGCTGCATGTGTGGTGCAACAAGCTAAAACTGCCTGCCACTTTAAAACACCTCTCACTCTCTTTATGACTTGAGGTCGCTCTCCTGATTGCTTTTCAATTGTTCTTGTGTTACAAGCATATGTATTTGTTTCTTATTGTACTTCCAGTTTGTGTTGAGTGATTATGTCTTTGCCCTTTCGGACATTTGTCATTTAAATCACCGGCTAACTACATTACACATTTCATTCTCATTTTTAGGATTTAATAAGATTTTATCACATTTTAAAGAAATAGTCAAACGTTGTCAAATTTTGGAAATATGTAAACTGTGTCTTTCCAACACATATTACACCGTTGACAAATTGTACCTCTCTGCACCATTTTAGTAGCAAAGGCAGTTACCACATTGTCTAGGATATTTATTTTCGAAAAGAACTAAATTTTATATATGTGTAAAACTGTGCTTGGTTATTGTCCAACAAAGCATAAAGATTTTGCAAGGTAACGTAATGTAAAATTAATTTCCTTAATTGTACCTCTATAGGCATGTTGTGCTTTGCTACCATTACCGATACTTATTTTTTTATTCGTGGAGGGGGCAGACGCCTCAGAAATGAATGAAATGATTCAAAATACCATGCATTTCGAATTACATGCACTAGTATCAAGTCAGGACCGTTGTAATTTTAAATTGCTCTGATGTTGCTTTGTCTTGATGTCTACTTCTTGGGCCTTTGGGATTGATCATATCGGGTTCAGTAGTTTTGTTATTACCTTAAATGTGATAAGGATATTCAAAAGGGTAATCTATGTTGTTTGATATATGTCACTGGTTGTCACGTTCATTCATTTCACATTATAAAGTCTTATTAACTTTTAAAAGTTAAAAGCTTTCAGTCAAACCACAAGGAAGACTATGTGATGTAGAGCATGTCTTTACGTTTAACCTTATTCTATATTTCAACTTCAAAACCATTTACCCCCGTGATCATAAAAGCATAGAACTGTTTAATGGCTTCGATGGCATCCTGCCGATTGTTGTTCTTTTCTATCAACCAACTGAAACAAAAATGATATATCTCGATATTAAATTGACACAGTATTGAATATGATAATATGTTGGTTTTTTTATTCAAAATTGTTAATTCCTTATTAACACTAGCAGTCAACAGTGTATTTCTGATAAGTGTCTCTAATAGATAGAAATGCAAAATTAATGAAAGCAAGGTATTGAAACTGTGAATCGAATGTTTGTTCCACAACCACTACATCTGATTTAATATAAAAATAGAATATTTTAAATGTTATTTAAGTAAAGCATATATATGCAAGTTTAAGTCCTCTGATCTCTCTCTTTTTTGTACAAATTTTATAGTCATTTACCTATATTTACCTGGAAAAATATTTGCTCAATTGAAATAGAAAAATTCGCTCAAATGAAAGCAGGGGTCATTTTAAAATTCGCTCAAATGAAATGCGACCGAATATTTCTTCATCCTGCCTTTTTATTTACAGAAAAGTCGAGCCTTGGCTGTCAGCGCGCGCATTTGTTAAAAGCTACTATCAACCCCTTTTTGCAAAAAATACCATTTTGTCTTATTTTTAAGTTTCTAGTTGTTTGCCATCCTGACTTTTTCATTTCAAATTATCTTATAGCACCCCCCCCCATAAAAATCAAATGTTCGCTACCTTTTTGTCATATTAACATCTTAACAGAGTTTGTGGCACAAACAAATAATTACACAATAACGGTAGAATTTCATATTTACCATATAAAACATGTATTTTACATGAAAAAATGTAATTGGTTTAACAATTATTTTATGAAGAGTCATGACCTCAATACTGTATTAACGTTTTTGGAAATAGATCTCATAACATTAACTTGAATTAGGAGCATTTCTAATTTTTGATTGCCACTATATTGTTCATAATGATCAGTGTCTTCAAAAATATTTCTTAGAGTAAAGTTTATTTTTTTTTTAAAATACAGAAAACAAAAGATGACAAGCATTTAATCATAAATACAGAATAAAATCAATAAATCAATTCATTAAGAATTCAATCAATCTTCCATGCAACCAATCAATCAATCAATTAATTATCTAATAAATCATAGCATACTTACAATTGGTATGCACTGTAATCAATGACCATAAGTAGTTCAACTTCGTAACTTCCGGTTGCTCTCTTGTGTCTTTCATGTTGGTTCATTTTGAATTTGTCTTCATCATGTTTTTCTAAAATTGACCCGGAAAATTAATAAGGATAGGTTTGTGTTGCTGATTGGGATATGGTTGTTGTTGTCTGTGGATTTTGTATTTGTTTTGTTGTTTGTTAGTTGTGATGATTTTATGTCTATCGATCTTGCAATTGCCTTTCTCTTTTTGGATTACTGATATTTGATTGCACCTTTCTTACAGTTTGGATTAATAAACCTTTTGTCTATATTTGAAATTGAGATGTAGTCGAAAATAGAAGTTGAAGTTCAATTTTCTTTCTACAGTTTTGTAATCAATTCATGTCTCTTCCATTGTTGTAACGGTTAGAACTGTCTTTCAAAAAGAATTATTGGCGGTCCATTATATTGCATCCTTTTGTGAGTGCATGTACAAAACTGGTGGCTTCCTAAGAAGAATTAAGTTGTTTGTATTTAACTTGTTGTCTTGTTATATACATACCACCTACATGTACATGTAATTTTGTGAGTTTAATGCATGTACAAAACTGGTGGCTTCCTTATAAGAATAATGTTGTTTGTATTTAACTTTTTGTCTTGTTATATACATACCACCTATATTATCAGTGGAATAAAATAGAGGAAGATCTGGTACAGTTATTCTATGTTGATCATTGCCAGTCGCTTCAAGAATGTGTAATTGTCCTTCAATGTGGAATGTTCCGTACTAACAAATTCACAAAAAGTCATGTACATAAATACAAAGCATACAAGGTTGGATTAAACGGGATGTTTGCTTTTGATGTATATGCATTTTTCAGGGAAAAATAACCATTTATCAAAAGCATTCGAGTAAAACAATGTTCGAAAACCGAAAGTCGGGAAAGAATTTACTTGAAACAAGTTGGAAAAATGACAGTCATTCGTTTCTTAAGGCATAGAAGCGTCTGCAGAATAAACAGTTTACAATACTTTTTAAGTATTCTAATTTTACCGCAACATATTTTCGTTTATGAGGTTACAAAGAAGCAGAGGTACCAGTGGGGTATCCGAATGTCAAAAGTCTGAAAGGGCAGAAACACCAACAAGTTAAGGACGGGACAAAAACAGACAACATGTAAAACATGGAAACACAAAATACTGAATATCAATCAAGAACGCGAACTCCAGTCGAAACAAGAGTGAACTCAGGTGCTCCAGAAATAGACTTATTTTAACTGCATCCTGCCACATAAGCTATTCGGTTACATGATTGTACTATTCTATATGGAATGTCTTTTAGGAGTCTTTATGCTTTATTTAAGGTACAAAATGAACGGAAACTGAAAATGAAAAGAGAAAACATCAAAAGAAATCTTGAAACTTGCAAAATAAAAGATCGTTCAATTTTACAACTTTTCTCTCTTTATTTCTATGTCTAAAGTTTAGGTCACAAACCTTAAACATCTTATTCAATCTATTCTGTGTAACGAAAATTTTTTCCTTTCAATTCAAACTTAGCAAAAAAAATTTAAAAAGTATAATTTTAGAGCATGTTGAACGTAATGATTCGTAAAATAGGATATATAGTAATATATGACAATCACTCGCTCACCAGGCGGGTCTTTATTGATGAGAGCTTGTTTGATGAAACAGTCTGCTCGATGTGAAATAGACAATCATTGTCTTCACACGTATAATATTCAGCTAGGGTCTGGAAAATAAGAAAGGGCTCCATCTTTAAATTATCATGTACAATTTATTTGTATTATGCGAATTTTATTATTTGTGATATTTTCGTTAGATATTGCAAGTCATTGAATTTTGATAAACGTAAATGTTTTGAAAAAACTAAGGTGATCAACCAGTAAGTCAATCAATTATTATTTACCGCCAAACAGCACGAATTCGGCTATATCAGATGAATGTGCAAAATACGCGATAAAATAAACCATAAAAATGATAACAATTAAGCGGAGGACATGGGGACACAGGACTCATGTATGTGGTTGTTTTCAAGTTGACAGCCACTGATAAAAGGGGGATTGGTATGATGAAATAATGAAGCCTCCTACATGTTGACCCGAAGGTGACCATAAAATGGATACATAAGACAGTCATTCACTCAATTACAATTTCGTCTGTAGTATGATGCCATTGTTTGAATCAAGCATATAAATATTTCAAATTTTTGCCTAATCTTATAGTTTCAATATTTTTAACGTTTTAAGAAAATATAGTACCAATTTTTCTTTTGAATATTTATATGTGTTTATAAAAAAGTACCAATTGATCACTCGGATGTCGTAAGTCCAAAAAGTTCAAGAAAAAATCTGAACCATAACGAAAACGAATAACGAAAAGATTAAACCACACGACACCACATACAGCAACCACCAGCGCAAAAGTAGGTAAACAAATATATGGAAGTCATCAATTTTGACGTTCAATCAGTTGCAACAAGATTACCATAACGATAGAGAAGAACGTGTGATGTAGTGCATATCTTTACCTTTAATTATCATTTGATGTTATGCATAATGCTGCATATCAAATTTTAAACTTTAATAACAAATAAATAGCTATTGAAGTTAACCAAAATGGAATATTGCGTCGGGTTAACATGTCAACGATCCCTTGCATTCAAAAGCTAAATCGAATTTAATCATTTTACAATTTCAATATAGATTAACACATACAACCTCTTTGATTCATAAAATATGATTGATTTCTTTTTCATTTTTTTTTAAGAAATGTTACGATAATATTAATATGATAAAACTGATTCTATTAAGATTTATTTTTCATGTTTGAAATATCAGTTCATTTTCTTGTCATTGGAGATCGAACTTCCGACTGCAGTTTAGTTTGTTGTGTTGTTTTTTTTTCTGTTCGTAATGTCCTTGTCTTCGATTTTTACTGGTATATATTGTCTTTGTAACTATAACTTTTTTTATTAAATTTTATTTACTAGTAATTCTTTGCTTCATGGTACCATAAAAAGACAGACTTTATTATCTTATTAATTGTTATTTTTGTGACTAAATGTTGATTTTTAAGCAATGTTAAAACGTATAGTCCCATGAGTACTTTAACATACATGTATGTATGACTTGCATTACAATTTGATTTTAAGCATTTTCTATCAGCTTTTTTATTTGCTTTTCATTTTTTTCAGAAATGTACATTAACAGTTAAAGCAGATATCGATAAAAAAAAGCAAAAATCATACAATGAAGAAAAGGAAAGGAAAATATAGTACGCGGTTCTTTATTACAGAGCTTAATTAAACTGCTATGCGATTATACAATGTTATATATAAACATACCGGATTGAAACTGATGTTTGTATGAAGTTGATTGTCAACATAAACTGGAAAGAAAACGTCCTTTTGCTGCAGCCACTTTGACCTTAGATTTTGTCTGATCTTGTCATTATGTATCCGAATGTTCAGTTGTTCTGGAACCCTTCCGCCGGAACGTTTGATTCTGGGTCCACTAGACGAAGTTGTTATTTGAACTTGGACTGAATCTTTGAAACAAAGACGAAAATTTCTTGTCAAAATTGTTTGCTAAATAAAGATTAGTTCCTTGATCTCCCCATACACATGACAACCCTTATTCGTCCCTTCTTAAAACCTTTTTTGGAAATAATGCCAATTATAGATAGTCGAAAAATTGGGCGGTGAAATTTTCACCTTGGTGTTTGTAGCCCGACTCGGTTACCACTAAACCACAATAGAAGAATGTTTTGTGCAAGTACATCATCAATATAACAATAGGTAAGACGAAAAGATTAACCAAGTACATGTTTCGAAACATTCATATAAAGCCGTATAACATATCAAAGCAATAAAATTATCGGACAAGATAGATAAGAGCACGAATTGGCCCCCTAAATTGGACAAATGTTCCATTATAGCGTTGTGATTTAGAAGTTATATTTTTTGAAGCAGGCAAAATATTTTATTGAAAAATTGACATTTGGCGTAATAATTATTACGCATGTGCACAAAATGATAAAACTATGACACGTAGCAGTAAATTGACAACAGTTTTGTGAGATTCAAATCTGAGCGGACCTACGACCCAAAAAGTTAATTTCTGGAAACATTAGTTCTCATTATGCCAAATCCACATGTAGTTAAAATATTTTTGTGGGCCGCTTGTCCGCTCATAGTTTTTTAAACCGAAAACATACAGAATTATACCAAATCTTGTGTAATTTTGAGAAAAAGCCAAGTTTCATCAAATGCTAAAATCAGATTCAATCTATTATTTGTTTCAAACAATTTTTATTAACTTTCTTTACTTAATATCATATAAATCAATATTTTAGAATAAAATTCCACTTTCTATAAGGGGCCAAAATTACCCCTTATCATACCTAGTCCTTTCAAAATTGTCAAAAATATAATGTTTTATCCGTCCCAGTCGTAGTAAAATATAAGTCATAATTTAGGTTCCAATTTGGAATATTTGTTTCATAATTCTATGCGCTTCATATTCACAATTTTCATATCTAATGCTCGGACATTTGTTGTAATATTGATTCCTACCTTTATACCTGATCGGCACTGACGAGTGAAGACCAAATGAATGGACATGACACACAAACACAAATAAAACACACATATAAATACCACCTTCCATCCAGTCAGTGTAGAGTCCTCATTTTAAGAGAAAAAATTGTGTGTATGGTTCATCACCTCCATTGATCCAAGACATGATTTTTCCTTTTCATATCTTACGATCCAGAACAATTTTTTACCGGTCCAGATATTCATTTTATCGTTATCATCCACTTTTCTTTTAAAATTATGTTAAACCTGTGCAGCAACTTAAAATATATCTAAAACACAGGACAAATTGAGCCTTTTTATAGCATTGTGTTAACCATTTTAACCCAGTCATGTACATTTGCAGCCACTTCAAGTTTTTACAATACATTAAAGCTTTTTATCATAAAATTTATTAAAATTCTAATGTTATGTAATGTGACAATACAAAATGCAAAATTTATAAATAAACACCCTGTATTGTCAACTGAAGGGGGTCACGAGGGAGGCTTGAACGAAGAAAAATGATCCAGAACACACGTAAATTTGTTTTTGATAATCTATACTATTAAAATAACGAAGCATTTTTTGTTAGCCGGGTTGCAGCCTAAACAACAAATGCTACGACTGAGCTTCATATATCAAAAATAGGGGATGGCTGTGCCCTTTAAAAATTTCATTAACACATATGCAATTTTGTCGGCCGTTAGCTAATTAACCTAATTAATTGATCCGGAAACGGTATAGCCGTCATCGTTCCGGAATTATACTCCAGTGGTCATACTAAAAAGCGATAGGAAGTGTTCGAGCGGGCATTAAGCGCCCGAGACAAAACAGTTGATTCTTATCTGAAAAAAAAAAATGGAATACATGTATAAATTAATTGTTTCAGAATTATTTAATCAATCGATATATCAACCTTAAAAAATACTAAAAAATGAACAATGATGAATGCAAAAAATGTTTTACCGTCAAAAATTGTAACTTGATAAAAAAAATGAAAACAATTTTTTTTGGGGGGGGGGGGTATTTATCATTATGCTTTTATGGTTTTTTTTGTGTTTTTTTTTATTATTATTATTATTATTATTACTATTTACTTTTCTTTTTTGTTTCTTTATTTTTCTAAACTTTTATTTTTTTTTCTCTTCACACACTCCTACTCACCATGAGTTAATTTATATAATTTAGTCGTTAATTTGCAAACATAAAATGCAATAAGTAAAATGGCGCAATTACTCTCGTAGTAAGCCGCCTTCCAAAACAAAAAGAAGAAGAAGATTTAAAATTTATCATACTGTATTTTTTCCCTTCGTGTAGAATTAGCCTCAACGATGTCAATAAATTGACAAAATTGCGTAGCGTCGCTGCGATTGATTGAAACTTATCCTGCCACTGAACATTTTTTTAATTTACGGGTGGAGTAACACACAATAAAAGATTATAAAAGAAACTAATGAGATGTGGAATAGGTACGCGACACAGCTCACATAAGTAATTTAGATAAACCAGAATGAAAAACTGACAGTAACCAAAAACTTATTAGAGCTAAATAATACCGTAGAACCTTTAATTCAGGATAAGCACAACCATGTAAGGTCACGCAAATGTAATGTTTTATTTTGGATATTTTGTAAAGCAACCAACGATTGATTTTCCCGCGAATTCGCGGGTTTTTCCTAGTAAAAGATAATTAGATGTGAAATGAGTGTAAGATCCCCGGTCATGGCTGAGGAAAGGCATATATCAATGTGACGTGATTTCTTTTGTTGGCGGGGCCGGGTGATGGACGCAACTGCGTCATCCTTGACAAAAAATGCTTCTAGCCTGATTTTTCACTTGATAAGAAAATTTATGGAGAACATCATTTTCTTGTTAACAAAAAACGGGATTTCCATCTCTCAAGTAAGGGTTTGTCATGGAGTCATTGTTTTTTTTTTCATTCTTTTACCGGATTTGACATGCTCACACTTGATCTTTGGTAAGGCAACCGGTACATGTATGCGGTAGAACTGCTTACCTTTCCGTAGCACCTGAGTTCACTCACCTAAAAACTTGAATTTGGGTTGCTGATTGGTGTTGGGTTGTTTTTCAGTTGACATGTGTGGTTTGATTTGGGATGTTTTTCTTCTTTTTTATATCAACTTCAACTTGACTTTGCTTACTGCTTTGCTTCTTTGATCTGACTGTTGCTTAACTTTTGCTGTATTTTTAATCCCCTTTCGCGATTTCTTTTGAAATGCCTCTTCAGGACAAGAACAATTGCGAATTTTCAATCATCACTTTCTCTTTTGTGTCATATACCGTGTATCAGGTTATTTTGGTGGATAACAATTTTGGTGTTTTCTCTGTTATTTTTCAGGTCTACTTTTGGTGCTTTATATATTGGTGATTTTAATTTTTTTCCGATTACAAGTAGACACGATTAAAAAGATAGCGATTTTTATTTTGGCGATATTTTCTTGCACGCCATCATAGCGAAAATAACCATCATGCCAAAATGACCCGATGTACGGTATGTCTTCGTCTTGATTTGTCTTTCCTTCTTGGATACAGAGATTGGTCATCCCTTCTCGGTTAAAGTTCCGATTTTACCTTTATTTAAGCAAAGAAAACGTCTATTTAGGAATTTACTATATATTTTATTAGCATAACAAAGCCAAAATAGCAACAATATTTTAACAATACAATGATATGTTTATGTAATAGCATTTGGAATGACAATAATATATTTAAAACACAATTACAATACATGTATAACACTTCTGAGTATTTTTAATTATTAAGATTTATCATAAAAAAATAGAAATACAAATAAAATAAATATAAACATAAAAGATAAATAATATAACCAAAACGTGATTTGAATAAGAAATAATGCTCTATTAACACTTTGAAAATATTACATAGTATACAAATTTTTCAAAGTTTCAAAACACTATGCGATTCGATCCATATTAATAATTTTACGAATCAGATACATGTACAAACTAGGCGCGGATCAAGATATTTTGAAAGAAGGGGTATTCTACATACAGTCCAGTTTGGACGAAAACAGGGGGATGTTTACCAACCAATTTACCGAAAATCAACACATAAATTACCAATTATTCGCATGAAGCAGAGGAATTCGAACTCCAGGACCATCCGCCTTGAAAAATAGCGGTTCTTAAACACTATTCATATATTACATTGTACACTAAAAAAGGGGCATGGGTTTTAGGACAATGTTGCCAAAAATATACAGGAAAATTATAAAAATGGAGAAAAGGGGGTTTTCAAACCCTCGTTGTGCCTTAGAAACATTGCTTGATCAGTGAATTTAAGCTTTGTTATGTACTTGACACTGCTTTCTGTTTTATTTCGAATTCACATATTCAATTTTTTTTCAAATTAAAAGTTAAAAAATATTATCCAAAAAAAATTAAAATAAAAACAAAATGAAAAAATAAATTTTTGCAACCAATTTGTCATGATTGACCAAAAAAAGAAAGAAAGGAAAAACATCATTACTAACATTTATTAGGTACTTAAAATATTGTGACGTCAATATCACAATATCACACCTAAAATTGCTGCTTATTAATTTTACCATATTTTTAAAACTATTTATTGTTTAGTTCAACGGACTTAATACAACATAAACGTCAGCAATGCAGAGTCCGTAAAAAACTTGTTTAAATAATTTATAATGCTTCAATTTCTGTCCAAGTATATGTTATTTTGAATGTTACATGATATTTAAAAAAAATCAACATCGAAATAGTTTGTTCATTTGTAGAACATACATATTACATAAAAACTACGACTGTCACAGTTCAATATAACAATCAATAACACACAAAAAGCTAAAGTAACTAGACGAGTAAAAAGTTTAAAATAGTTTTGTCATAAAAATGACTACATAAGTAATAAAAAATGTATTCAACCTTGAAAAGTATCTTAAAATCTAAAATATGTATTTATCCTGCATCGAGGCTTTCTTTTGTAAAAAGTAACAGCATAGTACTGCTTGAGCTTCTGTAATTAATCTCTACCAATTATAAATAAAACCTGCTATAATTACTATTAAAATCAAAAACAGTATCGAATATCGAGTCGTTATGAAGAAGTAACGGATCAATCTGTCAACCCCGCTTGAGTAAGTGACAAAAGTTCATGGATGGTTTGGAAATAACTCCCAAAAATTCTAGGTGAAGCAGATACCAAAAGTGTTATGAACGGACGGAAATTACATTATACCTACGCTTTACTGTAAACCAGATAATTTTAGCGGACAATTAATTTTGCAAATTTGGCAAAGAAGATCAATTGGCGAGAATAAATCATTGCAAAACATTTTTTTAATACAGTCATGAAAATAATATTAATTGTCGAACATAGAATCATGAAAAATATTACCACGAAACCGCCCTTCGATATTAAAACGCACAATAATGTAGCCGCAATAATATGTTGGTTCGCAGTATACAAATCGCTAGCAAGTTCATGTGGTTCAGGTTTCAATGAACCCTGAAATATATTAAAGTTTCGGCATTTAGAAGAAAAAGAAAATAGTTCAATCTAAACCAAAGAGTTATGAACCCTTTTTTAAAACAACAATTTTACTTAAAAAACATATAAATTAAGTTATTTCTCTGACCTCGATGTCTGATATCACAACATTTCATAAATTGCCATTAGTAAGATTCAGAGATCTGTAGTTTTTCCGATGTACCCGTTTTCTCGTTTAGTATCAGCAGCCACAACGACAGCATGTTTACAAGAGTCAATGGGAGGGCACGCATGCGTGAAGACGACGTTATTTTTATGAACTGGCGACTTCGAACTTCCGAAATCCATGATAGATTTTCTAGAAATGCTAGAAACAGGAGACATATTACTTCCTGCTCTAGGAGACAGTGGTGAGACTCTACAAAAGGCTTGTTTAGAAGGTGGTGTGTCTTGTTTTAAATCAAGTCTTAAAAACCTGTCAACGGTATCGTCTTCTGTTTTTAAAGTCTGTTTTTCACCTGCTTTGTTTGCTAGCTGATTAGCAATAACATTGTTCATTATTTGCTTCTTTTCAATGAGTGGTGATCTGTATTTCTCTATCATCGAGTGTCTTGTATAACTTGGACTAGGAACACCAAGCGTTAGCGAGTTATTATCCATCGATTCTATTCCTATGTCTTCACTAGTAGGTGACCCGAATGAGAAAGACGGTTTTATGTAGGGTGAATACGGTGTCGACGGAGGCGATTCCGAGTTCAAACTAGGGTTCGGTGTGAGCATTTGAACAACAAGTTTTATGTTTCCATCAATATTCGTTAAATCGTTACTTAACGTCGTTATTCGTTTTTCTAACTGTTTTATGTTAGTTTTCGTTCCTTCCACTTCTACTTGTAGATTTCCAAGTGAACTTGATAAATTGTCATTAAGCTTGGCAGAATCTAAAACACATCATTAATACATTAAAATGTAAACGTAACATGAGTCTTATGTATAAAAAATATTTGTTTTGTGTGTAGTTTTAATGTGCTGCAGTCCTTTTTCTTTCTGATGTCTGTTTTTTCTGCTATTAGCGAGCACTGATTACTGGTCACGTTAAGGGCCACTGACTTTTTTGCATTACAGGTTATATTTTAGGTTGCGTCGCGTACAATTATTTCACATCTCATTATCTTCGATCTTGAATGCTCTTTTCGTACTATTTTGTTTCTTTTTTATTTATTTGGAAATACAAAAGTCATTGCCTTTAACTGTATTACCCTAAGTAATTTTACACTAACCTGGCACGGAATTGATTCGTTTCCGGTCCTTCAAGGACGATCGTCGTTTTGGTGAAATTGTGTTATGTCGTTTGTTGATGAATGATGGACGTTTTTCCCTGATGAATAAAATATGATTACAAAAATGTACAGTAGAAGTGATACGTTATGATTTAATTAAGTATAGTATTTGGTATTGTTATTTTGTAGTAAATGCAAAAAAACTATTATGATCTAGATCGAGAAACAAACGTCTGTGTGCAATCAGTTTTATAATTACAAATACCCAAATGCGGGTATAAACGGTAACTTTTGATATGCTATATATCGATATTTCAAGGAGTAACCTCGCATCAGTAGCATTTAAATCAAAACATTGGAAGGTCAAATTCCCAAACGGTTGAAAAAGCAGTGTTTGAGGCTGATAGGATAAATGTTAATGTTCGGTATATTTTTACTACATGTATATAACTTGTAAAATTTACAATTTATGGCTAGTTATTGGTGTACATGGCCCGAAAAAAAATACTGAAAACACAACTTTTAAGAAACCACGCAACAAAATGAATGCATTAAGATCTTTTAATTAAAACGAAAGTTTAAAGAAACAATCAGAATGCTTTTAAATGGAGAATGTATTGTAGTTATAAATGACGAAAAATATTGTTTTATAATCAAAGTTTTTTTTTGTTTTTGGAAAACCTTGGCCTTCTGTCGAACTTATGGCATTTGAAGGCGTTATTGATACTCTTATACGCTTCTTTCTAAGAGACAAAGAGCTACCAATGCATAATTTATGCGAAAAATCGAAAAGGACAGACACAAAATTCATCAACACAAAAACAACTACAAGAACATTTCACTATAGAAACGGACATAAGCTACTTGACAACTCTTTTACTTTACTTTACTTTACTCTAAAAGTGTTCAGTTTTTCAAGAAATGCAAAGTAAATAAGTATATTTTTCTCGCAGTAAATCAAATACAATCAATACTTGTCCAGTAAAATCAAGAGTTCATCCACTGGACTTTACTGTATCGGCTTTTATGATGAACTACTGAAATTGAACTTAAACACTTTTAAAGTACTAGTTTTTCTAAGAATCAGGCAGATACCATTAGGCTGGCACATCGATAATAAATACACAAAACAATTTCAACAGAGTTAGGTAAAGCAACCCCATTAAACTTTGTTTTGACCACTAAATTTTTCAATTGATCTTTGGTTTAGGAGATATCACAAGTCAAAATTTAGTTACATTGCACAGAGAAAAGTACGGGAAAAATTCCCGCCATAATTTTTGCCTATAAACCAGTAAAAAAATATCTCGGCACCAACTACATTTAAAAATGTAAAAACTGCCCTGGGTTTGTTTATATGGTAAAATGAATGTATCTATACCCCAAAATCTAAAATTGGAAATTATCAATGTGCCATCCCCTGCCTGATACTTATATGGAATAGTACTTAACACCACTTTTACCGAACAATAAACAAGTTCGGGGAAACAAGACTTGTCAAGTTAGTTATGTCCGTTCAAGTGTTTTTGGGTTAACTGGTGAATGTTCTTTGAAATACGTAAAGTAAATAAAGAAAGAATGTGTCCATGGGACACGGATGCCCCCGCTGGCCCCAAACATGAAGTTGATGTCCAACAGGTCTCAAAAACACTTAGGACGTATACTTTGTCATACTCAACCATCCTACCAAGTTTCAAATCATTCTCATGTACAGTTCCTGAGAAAACCTTGACAGAAATTTTTATAGTCATGTTCACATATTTTAAAATTGGCCTAAGTCCCAAACAGGAAGTAGATGTCTGACAGGTCTCAAAATCGCTTAGGACGTATAGTTTGTCATACTCAACCATCCTACTAAGTTTCAAATCATTCTCATGTATGGTTCCTAAGAAAAGCTTGACGGAAATTTTCATATAATGTTCAAATACTTTAAAATTGGCCTAAATCCCAAACAGGAAGTAGATGTCCGACAGGTCTCAAAATCACGCAGGACGTATACTTTGTCATACTCAACCATCCTACTAAGTTTCAAATCATTCTCATGTACAGTTCCTGAGAAAAGCTTGACGTAAATTTTCATAGTCATGTTCATATATTTTAAAATTGGCCTAAGTCCCAAACAGGAAGTAGATGTCCGACAGGTCTCAAAATCGCTTAGGACGTATAGTTTGTCATACTCAACCATCCTACTAAGTTTCAAATTATTCTCTTGTATGGTTCCTGAGAAAAGCTTGACGGAAATTTTCATATAATGTTCAAATACTTTAAAATTGGCCTAAGTCCCAAACAGGAAGTAGATGTCCGACAGGTCTCAAAATCACTAAGAACGTATACTTTGTCATACTCAACCATCCTACGAAGTTTCAAATCATTCTCATGTACAGTTCCTGAGAAAAGCTTGACGGAAATTTTCATAGTCATGTTCAAATATTTTAAAATTGGCCTAAGTCCCAAACAGGAAGTAGATGTCCGACAGGTCTCAAAATCGCTTAGGACGTATAGTTTGTCATACTCAACCATCCTACTAAGTTTCAAATCATTCTCATGTATGGATGGTTCCTGAGAAAAGCTTGACGGAAATTCGTACGGACGTACGGACGTACGGACGGACATGAGTAAAACTTAATGCCCCCCGACATGTCGTCGCGGGGGCATAAAAATACAAGATATAATTACCTTGATTTTAAATCCCCATTGGGCAAAGGAAATTTGAATCGTTTCCTCATGAATGGAGAAGATGGACTACCCTCTGTCTGAGAGTCGGGACTGGCCGGGCTTTCATTTTTCTGATCACTGTCTGAATTCTCGTCGTTTTCAGATATCGAAGGCAGAGTTATTATCTTGTTTACTTTTAATTCTTCCTCAGTCTGTAAATGAAATAAAATTTCAGTTAAAGATAAAATATTTATAGTGTTTTCTACTATTATCCCTCTTAGTTTTTACCTTTACTTTGTTTTTACAAGGAGAAAAGTAAGAATGAAGAAATAACGCAATGTAGAAAATGGTACAGTCATTTAAAAATAAATTGTTGGCTTCACAAGGTAGCACCACACAACGTCTTTTAATTGGATCTATGGACTGGGTTTATATTACAAAATATAACACGTTCGTGATTGAGTTCAACAAATGATAAATAAATCGCATATCGCAAAACATATATTTTGATAAACTTTTATTTTTGTAACATGATGATATGAAAAACATGTTAAAGGTCGTACATGAATCTGACTTATAAAGAGAATCATGCGACCAAGATAATTTTAACAATCTGAATTTTCTATATTTCATATTAAATTTATTAAATTCTTGATAAAGCATTTAATCAATACATCACACTCAAGCTGCAGTTTACAGGAGAAACTCGAAAAAAACCCTTTGATATGATTTTCTCTGAAAGACTTCAAATAGTAATAACCGACCAAAGATCTAGAGAAACAAACAGAAACATGTGCGCGTACATCCAACATTTTCAATCTTGGAATTTTTTTTTTCAATCTTTGTATATCTACATGATTACACAGGTGACTAGTACATATGAACTTTCTCTAGGAAACAACGTGACATTGAAAAAACAATGATTTTTTTCTTGCTACTGATATATGTTATCATTTAGCATTAAACTCACAAAGGACTTAAAAACAAGAACAACAATGATGGTTTCCTTGTAAATGATAGATTTTATCGTGTAGCTCACAGAAGACCAAAATACCAGAAAAATCCATCAAGTTGCAATCTGTGTTAAACCACAAGAGACAAGTTAAAAGATTGAGGCGTTTTTCCATCGTATTAATTTCATAACATCATCCTTTATAATTACTTATAACATCTTTAAAGATTTTACAGTCGCCATGGGGTATCAATCTAATGGTGATGATTGAGTGTTTTACAGAGATTTAATATTGTCATCACGCCGTGGTTGTTACCAGAGGAAATTCAGCATTTTGTATAAGTAGGACATATGATAAGAGTACTTTTGAACGTGATAGCGACGTGACATGCACAATCCATTAACGTTTTAAGATTGTTTAATGCATCGGTTTCAGACACAATGATTGCAAAATAGCATGTCTCCTTAGCATTTACTTGTCAATCTATTTATAATGATTGTTTTATCTGTTAGCATGTGATTTTCTACGACTTAACTTTATTTCACGTGTTTATATACGACATTGTGTTTGGTTTAAACAAAACCCAAAGACAAGGTATTTCAGAGATACTATAAAACTGTATACTAATCTTTGATCCATTCTATTGGGTCAAAGACAAGAATGACCAAAGGTTCGACAGACCTGAAATCGAACCTAACGGAATAGACTCCGATGCTAAAGCTGCATACAAATATATCAAAGGCTGTAATAAAAAAATATTTATTAAAGAATGTGGAGTAAATTGACAGTTACTAAAAAAAACTGTAACATTTTTTCTTCTTCTCGCCTCCGGACGGTAAACAAGCATTTAAAATTTTCTGATCCAAACAAGACATTACATATACCTCAGTATCTTCGTAGCCATCTTTGAGGTTATATGTCAAATCATGGCGTATCTCCTTCTGGAACTGTTCTGCAAAGTCTGGATAGAGCGACAACACATCTACAAAACCCCGGATGTTTATGCACTGAAGTTCACAATAGGTCAAAGCTCTGACGTCAGAACAGCTGATTCCTACAGGATCGTCCATGTTGATGTCTGCACCAAACAAATCCCCTTTACCTAAGTAACAAAACATGTATTTCATAGTAATATATATTATACATATTATACATTAATTCAGATCAAAGGTGCGATGTTCACAACCTATACCAGTTGAGTGGGTTGCAAACAGGAGCTGCCATATTAACCCGGGTCCAATTTGAGATGCTGAATTAACAATTGGAAGTGCGACAGGTTCGCTTTATCAAACAGGAGACTTTTACTCTTCCGGAGCATCTCTTGTTACGCCTTGAGTTCGCGTTTTCCGTGCTGTTCTTATTCGTGTTTACTGGTTTGTCGTTGCCCCTTTGGACTTTTGACTCTTGAATGCCCCATTGATGCCTCTTTTCTTTGTTTAAAAGTTGCTGAAATTGCGTATGTCGTGTCGTGTATTTCCTCGTAGCAATATATTAAATACGAAAGAATATGGAATATGTGCCAGAAAGACACGATCCACATATTGAATGTATAATGCAAAATTTCGCTGCGTGTGAAGCGCTTTTCTGGATTAACCTTCATCAGACACGCTTCATCAGTCACCTATATCTACTTGGGTTGTTTCAGAGTAAAATGCATTTTTGTGTGGTGTGTTTTTGTTTGTTTGACATAATAAATTAACAAATCATACATTGTTCATCTGAACTTACTTTGAACGCTTGAGAAAAAAAAAGGACAAACCAATCCCAGAGAAAAACACAAATTTCGCAAAAAGCTAACATTATTATATTTTTGTTTGTATAAAAGTCAAAAAGAAATAAAAAGCAAATATAAAAAAAACAACTTTAAAACCTTAAAGAAGAGTAATTTTTATGTTGGAAGGTGTCCTAGCTATATAGATACGATGAATCCCTTACCAAGAATAGCAACAACCATTTCTTCTTTAAGGACTTCCATAGATCCATTACAGAGCAGATAAACATAATTCACAGCATCTCCTTTGTGAGCAAGAAACTCTCCCGGGGCACAGAAAGCTCGCTTTGTGTGGAGGGAGATGGAACGCAGGCATCCCTGTGTGGCGTCCGCAAAAATTGGCAGAGACAGAATGTCATGATGAAGGTGTAAACCTATCTCACCCCTTAGTTCGTCAGGGAAGTCTTTTAAAATCTGTACCAAAATAGATAAAAACGAACCATTATATAATAATCTAATTTAACAGTTACCTAGAGTCGTCAGACTTGTCTGACACGATTTACCATAAAATTTCTAATATTTTTGTCGCTGGAATTTCCAATTTTTTAATTCAAAATTGTTTCAAACACCAGGTTTCTTTCCTTGTAATTCACATGGTAGATATCTTAAGTGCTGGATATGGCTTCCATGTTCGAACGTTTTGATTTTGAGTACTTTTCGTTTTCAACAGTTTCGGAAATTGACCTTCCAATATTTTGAATTTAATGCTACTGATGAGAGGTTACTCCTTTAAATATCGATAAATAGCATATCCAAATTAATCGGTTATACTCGCGTTTTGGAATTTGTAATCTAGAGCTCATTAGCGTTAGAAGCAATATATTACGGTGTATGTGGAAACCCTGAAATGTTTTTTTTGGTTATTAAATGCTAGTTGAAGGCGTGCGGTACCCACCTGTAACAAAGGGGACTGCTTACTGTTTTCTATCGTGCTTTTTAAAACTGTCGTTTATTTACGTTGAACACTTCTAGTAACATTACTCGTATTTTGAGTGTATTTATTTTTACAAAAAAATATATTCATTTACCTGTGTTGTCCCTACCATGCGGATACGTATTTAGTGAAAACAATTTTATTACTTATTAATGGAACTGAAGGCCGTTTAAAATTGAACAATATGAAAACTCCTATTCGAATTTATTGAGAAACATTGTGCCTTTTTTTAGTAATAGTAGAGTTATTTGGTTCTATACATTGTAGCTATACACGTGTTCTGAGAAGCGAGTAGGTTCTGTCGCATACACCTACAAATCTTTTAATGATAACAGTTTGATTTTAACAACAACAAAAATTATATAAAGATCAAAATTTACGTAATGAAAACAATTTAACTCCTACTATTTGTCTTATATTAGCTTAAAGTAAATTAAAAAAAACTTTAATAGCTTAAGTCACAAAATAAAGCGTGAGGGAGCTATTAAAACGCAATTAAAACCTATTTAATGCATTTTAGATTTAACTATTGAACTTTTATCATTTCAGCACAAACGTTAAGTAAAAAGGAAGACAACATGACCGACAATAGTAACTGGACCATATTTGGGAGGTACGGCGTATACCGAATTTCACACCTTGTTACAAAAATAAGTCTGATATGGGACTCTATTGATTGCATTGAGGACAGTGGTGTTAAAATCAACAGTTAAAGAAAATAGAATAATTTATTTTTTTAACGTAAGTTAGAAACATTAGAATACTCCTCATTTGTTGACAGACTACTCCGAAAAAGCAACCACACTTTATGTGTTTCTATTTTATTGTTAATAACAAGGTAACAAATTGATCATGTTGACAGTCCACGTGAAAGCAAATAAAGAAAATTTCCTAGTCTTTCTCTTGCTGACAAACCACGTGACAGTTTTTTCATACAAAATGTACCACGTGATAGGAAATAAATTTAACAAACCTCATTGATGTCTATCCCATTGTTGCTTTAACACGTGACAGGTTATGCAAAGACAAAAACCGTACCACGTGCCAGGATTAAGATTAAACATACCTCATTAGTGTCTATCCCATTGTTGACAGACCACGTGGCTTGGAAATGTTCCTGCATTCTATGTTTTAATGGTTTTGGAATGTGATGAGTTCTGAAGAAATCTTTGAGATCCTTTGTTTTGTAATGATAATTAGCACGTCTAGAGTACATCCTTTGGATAATAGCTGTAACGTTTCCGAAAACAACGGCGTGCATCATAGCTGAAATTTAAGATAATGATTTTTATTTGTTTCATTTGAGACTTTCTGTCTTAATACACGATGGTTGTACAAATGTATCATGCTATTGTTCTTGCAGTAATTTATCACTGTTTGGTTCATTTTCAAATGTTTTTCACTTTTTTCTCATGAATATAGTACTTTATATGTACAATTCGTCACCTGGCATATCTGAAATATTTTCATACTGTTTTGTTAAAACGTTTAGTAATTTACGCCCGTGTATCATGCAAATTCTAAATTTTTGTTCGGACAACCCACTTTTTTAACTTTGTCTATCAACATGATATGAAATAGTTTATACCCTTATTGTTATAGTCAAATAAATGTACGACGTTAAAAGCTTGGCTAATTTCACAAAAACTGTCGTTACAATAAGAAATGGACCTCAAACAACCTATTGTATATTCCTTTACATTCAACATATAAAGTCCTGCATTTGAACTAGATTTAGTTATTAATGCCAGACATTATTTAACATTTCCACATTACTCTACAGGGATCAATTGCTGGATAATTACAATATATAGTTAGCACTTATGGTTAATTGATCAATTTGACGAGTTATCGTCTTTAGTTTCGTGATACTAATTATATTCTGTCCCTTAGAGCTACAATCCAATAAAGTTCTATTGTTTAATTGATCCGGAGACGTGCCCGTCATCGCACCGGCTACTAGATTACCATTTTCTCCAGACGTTTATGAATAGATATTTTAACGACTTATTTAACAAAAATGGAGAATAAATAATCTCGATGAGTTGTTGTTTTTGTTGGTTAATCATTACAATATTTTAAAACTGTCTTAGTTTAAATCAAAATGAAAAATAGAAGAAGCCTTATTGAATGACATTGAATAAAAAAACTCACTATCAGACAAATATATCGCATAAATACAAATCTTAATGTGTGTTCACTGTTCTAAGCTTGGAGTAGATGAAACTATCGAAAAACCATTTATTCACACAAAGCTTTAAAATGTTGCTTACCTCCAATTAACATGGCACATATAGAAAATATTTTCTCTGGATTCGTATTTGCTGAAACGTTTCCGAATCCGACACTGGTTAGACTACTACATGTAAAGTATAATGCCGTTAGATATGAGGTCAGGATATCAGGCTTGTTAGTTCTATTGGCATCTATTGGGTTGTCTAGCCTCTCTCCCAATTCGAATAACCACCCTGTATAAAAGTCGTAAAACACACTGTCAAACACTGAGATATAGTATAATACAGGTATTCATGGACATCATTTCATTTTAAATGTAAAATACTTTGATTAATGAATGAGAGTAGAATAATGCAATAATCTTTTTTATTACATGTATAATTAGTTCGTTTACAGAGATTGACGTATGTGTGACAAATTTGGAAATTTTTAAGTTTGCGATTAGTCAGGCGTACAGAACTTGTATATTTGGTGCTTGGATTTTTTTTGTTTGAAAGAAGCAAAGGTGTACCAAAGGGGTAATCAGTATCATAAAACCGTAAAGACAAAGACAAAACCGGCAGACAAAAAAATCATCACAACAAAACAAACCACATAACAACATAAAACACACACACACATAACAACAAAACCGCATTCAGCAACGCGAACTCAAGTCGAAACGAAAGTGAACTCAGGTGCTCCGGAGGAGTAAGCAGTTCCTGCTTGCTATAGCACACCCGTCACGTTGCCAAAGATCGATTAAGTGTTGGTCAAATCCGGAAAGGATGACATTACAAAACTCTATGTCAAACCAACATCTGTGCTCATCTGAGAGATAGAAATCCCGTATTTGTATACAAGCACATGATGTCGTCCGTAAAATTTCTTGAGTGATGACAACAACCTGGGAGCAACGTGTTAACAATTTGCTTGTCAGCCGTGTGGCTCTATCAAGGAAGTCGTTGTACTCCCCACATGTTCTGGAATAGCGAATCAATTGTGATACGTAAACTCCATATGCTGGAGCGGACGGAATGTTGCTACACAGAAAGGGAAAGTTAACTATTGGAAAGTTGAAGTCATCACGTTTGTCATAGAGCTTTGTACAAAGCCTTCCTTGTGTGTCAATTTCGAGAAATAGATCCAGATATGAAGCGGACCTCCTAGAATCTGTAGTGTCCTTTATCTCAAGTTCCTTCGGATATATGAGATGTAAATAGTCACCAAATCGAGGATTGTTTAGTGAAAGGACATCATCAATATAACGAAATGTGAGATTGAAGGATAAAGCAAGTTTGCGGTCCTTTTTGTCTAGAAGTGATTGTAAGAAGTCCGCTTCATATGAATGAAGAAACAAATCTGCAAGTAATGGTGCACAATTTGTGCCCATTGGGATACCTATTGTTTGCTGAAAAACACGTCCACCAAACTGAACAAATATGTTGTCGATTAGAAAGTTGAGCATTTCTATTATTTGATCTTCTGTAAATTTGTTTTTCTTGCTAGACTTTTGGATGACAAAGTAGGTCTTTTTATAACCGACTACCAAATACTTGTACCTGCGTTTTCCGTTCTTTTTGATAAAGATACGTTTAATCAGCTGTGCCAAACGAGATTTTAGTTGTGGATGTGGAATTGAAGTATATAATGTAGATAAATCAAACGTTTTAATGCTATTGCATGATGAAAATGACTTAGAATGGAGATTTTCCATCAGTTCTTTAGAATTTTTGAGAATCCACATTTGATTGACGCCATTTCTAGAGTAACAACAATCGAAATACTTTTGAATGCTTGATTTTATTGCCGTCAATATTGATGTTAACAAAACTGAAAGAGGCTTAGTTGTACATTTGGATGACCCAGCAATAAATCATTGCTTGTATGGAGTTTTGTGTAACTTTGGAATCCAATACAAGGATGGAACGTCATCGTTCTTATTGTCAACAGAAATGCCAAAGGAAGAAATGACAGAATTATGATTGTTGATTATTTCCTCCTTTGACAGTGTTGTTGCTGTATATGTGGTGCTTTTGCTTGTACAACCAACCGCTAATTCAGCTGTTAAACAATCAATATAGTGTCTTTTGCATACGAAAATGATGTTGTTAGGCGCTTTATCAGCAGGTACGACAACATATTTGTCATGTAAGGTGGACAATGTCTTCGCAACATCAGGGTTGTTGAAAATAGATGTTGCCTTGGTGCTCATCGAGCCTTTCAAAGAGTTAATCCTTTTCAAAACCAACGACCTCACAGACTTTACCCACTCAGAAAGAACGTCGCTTTCCTTTTCATGTTCTTTTTTGGCCCATTTTCTGGCATAGTCTTCAACTGAATCCAGAATTGTTTTGAAATTATGGTTCCAGTTGATTGCCCTAGGCTCACGATATTTTGGTCCTTTGGCCAAAACATCGCGGAGTTGGTCATTTTCCACTATGTTGAGGTCCCCGGTAATGACGTGGCCAGAGGGACTATTTTTGAATGGGGATTTGTCACAAGAACAGTCTGGTGGTTTTGCTTTGAGGTCGTTGATTTGGTAATCCCGCAAAACTTGTTTGTAGTTAAATACCTTAGGTGCAATGGTGGAAGTATAGGAATAAGAAATGACGGGAACACTTGTGTCTTTGAAATAAGAAGGGATATGTTCTGTAACAGATTTATGGTGTAAAATGTTTCCTAAATTTATGGCATCCAAACCTTTGTTTAAAAATGGAAGAGAAATGAAAGAGCGATTGTCCTTGTTGTTTTCGTGTGGAACACCGACTGGTTTGAATAATCGGTTGAATTCAAAATAAATGTTTTGATTTATATAAATTGTGTGTTTTGGATTTTAAATGTGTACAACTAGATATTGGTGTGGTCCTATTTATAATTATCATTCGCTTTGGTTTAAGTTGACTTGGTGATAGGCTTTAGTTTCGCAACTTAAACTTTGAAAATTAGAAATGAGAAATACCAACCTGGAACCTGTAATTGAGTAGTACCAATTAAAACTTTAATAAAAATAAACCATAAATTAATTAAAACTGACCTACTGTCCAATTGGTAGGGTTACTTTTAAGTTCTTTGTACCCTATTGCGTACCAGATACAGGCTAACCAATGGGCACTCATAGCGAACATACACATCAATAGTGTAACTACCACAGCACTATACTGTGAGTATCTGTCTATTTTCTGTAACAGTCTAGCTAGGCGAAGTAATCTGGCTAATTTGAGCAAGTGTACTGGCGTATTCTGTAATGGAAAATCGAGAAATGAGTTGGTTTCTTATTAACACAATAATAAAGAGGATGTTGAAATACAAATGACAACAAAGTTCCAGACAATAAATTTTGTTACGCCTGACGCGCGTTTCGTCTATTTAAGACTCATCAGAGGCGCTCTACCAAAAATATTGAAAATGTCAAACACTTTATTATTATGAAGAGCATCGAACAGTAAAACCAAAAATACCAAACTGGGGAACCAAATTATTACTAAGAAGATCAACCTATGTCTGGGGTAGGAAGAACCTTAGGGTTTAAACAATTTTGAAATATAAACGGATAATTTAAAGCTTTGATGTGTTCTCCAACACATTGAAAATGACAAGATCTATATGCATAAGGGAAATTGACACTTCGAAAATCCCTGTTATTGCCTTGAAACAAAAGAGGACACAACTATTTAACAACTCCCATCGTAAAATTAAACCTTCATAAAAACTTTAATTAAAAAAAGTTATTAATAGAAAGTTAATCTGGATGCAATCTGATTACAATCAGATCTACAAATTGTTCCATACGGTCACTGCATAAGAAATCTAAGAATACTCATACTACTTTCTGTTCTAATGACCTTTTGAATTGACTTATCAGATTGCAGCTTCCAAAATTTTGGAAGCATTATTTCTTATTATTAATCCAGAGGATTCCGAAAAAGGTAATCAGGGCAGAAAATATTTAACCAGATGGATCTGAATGGCATGAAGTAAAAATTCCAACACGACACTTACTAAACTTATTGAATCAAACACCTCCGTTATACGTAAACGACCAGTTGTGACTTTTCTGTCAATGTTTATTACTCAACTTAATTAAGCAATGTCACAATAATTCAGAAAAAAACTCGCAGGCGCAATCTTTTACATTTTTATTCTATTCGAGTTTTTATCTGAACCATTTAATCAACAGTTATACTGGTACATCAAATATATGTCACCATCAAATGGTTTCCTGTCTATATATTTTACCAGCCATAATTCCTTTATGAGAGTTATAAATCTACTAGATCCTGTGCTCAGCCATATTGTATGCTATTAGGTAATAAGACTACAGTGACAATTCTATCTAGACTTGAAAGAAAACGGAAATATTTATCGTAATGGCGTGAATTTGATATTGTGAATATAAAAAGCTGCATTATATATAAAAAAAAACCGAAAGAAAACTGTTATACATGGTTTTATGTTACAGAAGCAAATAAGTACCCATTTAAGATACCACTGACGAAAATATGAAAACGCAAAGACGAAAACATGTAGAAAGACACAATACAACAAAGTTCTGATACCACATTTGACTTGTGAACAGCAAAGAAACTCTTTATTACCGTAGTAGAAGTTTCCAAGAGAAAAGACAAAACAATAAAGACATACCGGAAAGTTAAGATCACAAGCGTCCTATATTGGTGTAGCAACTTTAAAGAAATGGTGGGTTAAATCATGTATTATTGCGCGCAAACCCTCCTCTTCCCTTGTGATATATGGGTCCGGTAGTAACACAGTAACACAACACGGTTGTGAGGAGTAAGATTCGTGAGAGTGAAATTGTTTACTTATGTATCGAAAATCGCGTACACCCGTGAACAATTACAAAACAAAAAAGCAAAAAAAGTACCTATGGGGAATTTGAATATCTAAAGTCCGAACGAGCAAAAACAAAACTAGCCAACAAAACCAAAATCAACACAAAGAAACAGATAACAGCAAAACCACAAATACATCAGAAGAGCAATCAGCACCGCGAACTAAAGCACTCACGAGAGTGACCACATTAGCTTTGGAAGAATTAGCAGTTTCTGTTTGCCAACGGTTAACCCAGAGTGTCAAATCCATTAAAGAAGGGCAAAACTAAACTTTGAAAAACCAACATCAGTTCTCATCTGAGTGAAATGAATTCTATATTTGTGTACGAGCACAAGATGTCCGCTGAAACATTTCTTGTTTGTCAACAATAATCGAGGAACAATCATTGCCGAGCCGGTGATGTAGTGGTTGTAGTGGCTACTAACTCCAAGGTTCGTGGTTCGATCTTCGGGACGGTTGAAAATTTCATGAACCGATTTTCCGAATTTATCCTGATACCCTTTGCGAGGGCGGTCTCCAGAAACGATGCTATGGATTCGAAAAGGACGAATAAAAAAGATTGTCCCGTGTATGTGGAGAGGCTGAGCAATACTATTTGCACGTTAAAGACCCTTTTGTAAAGTTCGAAAAGATTGGTCTTAATGCGGACCGTTTACAAAGGACACACTCCCTAACTACTAGCTGGAGAGGGATTTATAGAATCTTAAACCCTAAGGTTCTTCCTACCCCAGACATAGGTTGAATATCTTAGTAATAATTTGGTTCCCCAGTTTGGTATTTTTGGTTATACTGTTCTATGCTCTTCATATTCATACAGTGTTTGGCATTTTCAATATTTTTGGTAGAGCGCCTCTGATGAGTCTCGAATAGACGAAACGCGCGTCAGGCGTAGCAAAATTTATTGTCTGGAACTTTGTTGTCATTTGTATTTCGAACACACGTGAAGGTTAGCTCTGCTGGTGGAGTTTAAATTCCCCGAGGTTAGCCCGCTCCGGCACCAACACTTTTGAGTTGGAGAATACATCAAAGCTTTAAATTATCCGTCTAAATTTCAAAATTGTCTAAACCCTAAGGTTCTTCCTACCCCAGACATATGGTTGAATATCTTAGTAATAATTTGGTTCCCCAGTTTGGTATTTTTGGTTATACTGTTCTATGCTCTTCATATTCATACAGTGTTTGGCATTTTCAATATTTTTGGTAGAGCGCCTCTGATGAGTCTCGAATAGACGAAACGCGCGTCAGGCGTAGCAAAATTTATTGTCTGGAACTTTGTTGTCATTTGTATTTCGAACACACGTGAAGGTTAGCTCTGCTGGTGGAGTTTAAATTCCCCGAGGTTAGCCCGCTCCGGCACCAACACTTTTGAGTTGGAGAATACATCAAAGCTTTAAATTATCCGTCTAAATTTCAAAATTGTCTAAACCCTAAGGTTCTTCCTACCCCAGACATATGGTTGAATATCTTAGTAATAATTTGGTTCCCCAGTTTGGTATTTTTGGTTATACTGTTCTATGCTCTTCATATTCATACAGTGTTTGGCATTTTCAATATTTTTGGTAGAGCGCCTCTGATGAGTCTCGAATAGACGAAACGCGCGTCAGGCGTAGCAAAATTTATTGTCTGGAACTTTGTTGTCATTTGTATTTCGAACACACGTGAAGGTTAGCTCTGCTGGTGGAGTTTAAATTCCCCGAGGTTAGCCCGCTCCGGCACCAACACTTTTGAGTTGGAGAATACATCAAAGCTTTAAATTATCCGTCTAAATTTCAAAATTGTCTAAACCCTAAGGTTCTTCCTACCCCAGACATAGGTTGAATATCTTAGTAATAATTTGGTTCCCCAGTTTGGTATTTTTGGTTATACTGTTCTATGCTCTTCATATTCATACAGTGTTTGGCATTTTCAATATTTTTGGTAGAGCGCCTCTGATGAGTCTCGAATAGACGAAACGCGCGTCAGGCGTAGCAAAATTTATTGTCTGGAACTTTGTTGTCATTTGTATTTCCCAATCGAGTATAAATATATATGTTTAGACTAATCTGATGTTAAACGTGATACTCAATTATGAAAATCATGATTTGTCCCACAGGCCTTGCATTTACGTATTTGTTGTTGATACTGAACATGTATTTGTGGAAAATTTTTGCGCTTTGATTATTTTCGATTATTTCGCAATCAGAAATTATTCATGAAATATAACCCTAGCGAACGGTTCATGCTTTGCTCATGAATTTAAGCAAAAATCAGAAAAAGGTCGAATTTATCCCCAACTTAAAAAGTTTACTTAACAAAAATGGGAAATGATCTTCGCGCACAAATGTACCAGTTTACAGTATGTAAATTCTTTTATTTTATGCGGGCGGACATTTGCTCACCGTCACCAGGCCATTGCTGTTTTTTACTGGTAAATTCGACTTCTATTCTTATCCATTTAATCAAGAGTATTACTGATACATCAATTATATGTCACCAAAGAAATAGCTTTCTGTCTAAATTTTTTGCCAGTTTTAATTCCCTTCGGAGAGTTATAAATCTACTTTATCCTATGTTGGGCTAATTTATCTGTTTATTAGGTTAAAAGAGACTATTGTTACAATTTATTCAAGACTCGACAGAAAAACGGAATATGGCAGATTAACCACAATAACTTGAAAGTGATATTGGATATATTTTTTAAAGCTGAATGTCTTAAAATAGCTGTTATGAATGTTTAACAAGTACATAATGATCCATGCGGGATTTGAATGCTGCTGGAAATAAAACAAACGCAGGCGCCATATACTAGCTATTTTTTCTACTACATTCTTATATCTCCAATGTCTTTAATCAAATGAAATACTCAAAATGTCATTTGTATATTATCATATAAAAATCTTACTGTCTATATTTTCTAGTAGTGATTCCATGAGTTTAGAGAAAGGGAGAGCGAGAGAGAGAGAGAAAGAGAGGAAACGTGATAGATGTAACATACTTAGTTAACTTGAAAGTGATATGGGAAATTTATCTAAAAACTGCGAGTGTTACCCGAATGTTTTAAAGGAAATAAATACCCAGACAAGATTGAATGACGTTTATATTGAAGGTTGTGTCTTGTACATTTATTCCATATCTCATTATCATATCAAAATTTAGAACGAGCTGTCACGATCTTGAAATTGAAAGAGGTCGACATTCTGGTATAAAAGATGAAAACAGAAAATGTAAAATATGTAGCACAAATGATATTGAAGATGAGATACATTTTCTTTTGAAATGTAACACCCTCAGCAGTATAAGATCACCATATATTAGCAAACTTACATCATGTTTCCCAAATATATCTAAACTTTCAGATGAAATAAAATTTATTTGGATTGTGTCCTCTGAAGATCATATAGTCATATCCACTTTTTCAAAGTTATTAAACGTTGAAAAACGTAGGGAGATTCTTACAAGCAAGAATTAAAGAAATAGAATTTGCAGGAATAATTTAATTTAACTATATAATGTTATCCAGGTCACATTGAGGTCTCTGACTTTTGTCTCTTTAATGCCTAATTGTGTGTGCTTGTAATATATGCTGTATGTCTAATATTTTATGTGTACTTTATTCAAATCACTAAATCATATTTGTTTATTATTTTATTGATTGTCCCGCCCAGTTTTTGGCACCATGATTGGCAATAAAAATTATCTGTATCTATATCTGTATCATTATTTTCTATTAACCAAAACAAAAACGATAACAAGAAAAAAGACAGTATCAACCAAAACAACTAAACACAACAAAACTGAAACAAGCAACGCGACCTCCGCTGTAACGTGGCAGAACTATTAAAATGATGTAGGTATCTTAAATTGCACACAGCCCTGTAATCCAAGACAGCTTGCAGGTATCAAATGATTATTATTTGTAAAATACAACTGACTTGCAATACACATTCATATCGAAACATAAGTGAAATCATTAAATCATATTTGAACATGGTATTCAAAACAGCTCACCATTGACCGACCCCCTCTGGAGGAAAAAAAAGATATATACCAGTACTATATTAAGTGCTATCAATGTCTGATAAATTTTGACCAAAAACCTCATTCCGAACCCCACCTGATGTAAGCACAGGCAAAATAGTATGAACATTACTATCATGTAAATCGTGTTTTTTTTTTACTTTCTAATCCACTTAATCAACAGTACTAGTAATACAGCTATATCCATATGCCACCGTAGATGTGTTGCCTTGTCAATCTATTTTACTAGGTATTATTCCCTTGGTGAGTAATATAGCCATTCAATCCTTGTAAGGCGGTTTTATATGTTATAAGGCTAAAATAGACGACTATGAATGCTTCCCAGACTTGGCAGAGAGCGGATATATGGCAGATTTACCATAATGACTGGAAACTGATATTGGACATATTTCAGAAAAGCTGCCACTTAAGTATTATGAATGTGAAGCTTATTTTTTCCTTAAGTAACAGAAAAAGAGAATGTAAAGAACATAACTAATTATCATGCGGTCACAATATTTATCGGCCTCTGCAACTGTATAAAATACCCTTTAAAAGAAATTCTGGTATATGAAGTATATGTCATACTAGAAATTGTACCTTGTCATCAAACGATATTCCTGATTCTCTTGGAAGTGCTATCAAATAAATCCTCTATATAAAGTGTTGGGTTATATGTTATAATTATGGTACAAACGTTTACCATATATGGTGTAACTTAAAGTTAGACAGTGGATTCATTTATTGTGCTGGGTACCATTTTTGTGGATTTATGAAAAATGTCATCCCGATGGAAAATACAGTTGGGTCCAGTTCTAACATCTCTTACTGTCCAGCTCTCCTAACAGTTCTAGAACTGTTCTAACCCTGGACAGCCCCTGTCAAAAACTGTTCTGGGGTAGAACTGTCAGGAACTGTTCTATCCCATGACACCTTTAGAGCTATTCTAGGCCCTGACACCTTAGAACTGTTCTGGGCCCTGACAGATTAGAACTGTTCTAGCCTAGGACAGTTCTGCGCTCTGACAGTTCTGTCCTCTGACAGTTGTAAATGGCGTCATGCATTGTTTATTGTAATTGTTTTGTTTGTGTTAAATGAAAATGCCTCCAGTAAAAGTCAGCCGAATTTCGCATTATTTTCGCCAAAGAATTGTAAATTTAAGAAATTCGGGAAAGTCGTATGTACAGATATCAAATATTTTAGCAGAAAGTGAAGGCGTGTTGACATTAAGAGAAGCGATAGTAAGAGAAGTTTTATAGACGATACGTGATATCTGGAAGCTTGAATGATCCACCAAAAAGAGGAGCAAGGAGAGACATTTGAGATTTATAGACGAAAGAATTAATGCCGATAATGAAATATCCGCACAAGATTTTATAAAGTTATCCCTCACACGATATATAAATTTATTATAACCATACAATGCTATTATATGTATATTTTATACTGTTTTAAAGTCGTCACAACTGGAACTGTCTTGGGTTAGAACTGTAATAGCTTAGAACTGTCAGGGCACAGAACAGGTTACAACTGTCAGGGCGTAGGACAGCTTAGAACTGTCAGGGGTAAGAACAGTTCTAAATCTGTCACAGGGTAGAACTGTCCAGAACTGTTCTGCGACAGGACAGGGCATGTCCTAAACTGTTCTGGAGCTGTCAGCAGAACAGAATTAGAACAGATTCCTGACAGTTCCTGGCAGTTCTAAAGAGATGTTAGAACTGGACTCAACTGTAAATTAGTTGTTCTGAATTCCAAGGAATACAAAACAATTCAAAACTTTCTTTACATGGGAAACACCACAAAAAACTGACATGCTACAAAAAATGAAAGCACAGTATTGGAAGCACATACAAAATACAAATACCAAAACGGGTATAAACGGTTTCTTTGATTTTGCTGTATATCAATATTTCAAGGAGTAACCTTTGGGCTGTCATCAGCAGCAGTTGAATCAATACATTGGAAGGTCAAAAACCAAAAGTATTGAATAAAAAGTACTCAAAGCCAAAAAGTTCGAACAAGGAACCAAATCCAGCACCTGGGGAATCGATCATATGCAGCACAAGGAAAGAAACCTGGTGTTTTAAACAATTTTGAAATAAATAAAGGTAGAAGTCCTTAGTTGGCTAATAATGAATATTATGCAGGTGCTGTAAATCAACTTATTTTAGCGAATACTTTATTTTGCGTTATCTTATCAGATGGGGTTTCGTGGCTTTTTTTATTCGTTATAAGATCGATATAACGGTAAAAGAATGATATTCTAGATTAATCATTTCTGTTCCTTTTTAAATATGCGAAAATATTTCTCTGACAAAAATTGATTGGTTAACGGTACAAACACAGTCGCAATAGCAAACACAATTTTTAATCAAAAGAAACAATATCTAAAAAGCTTAATGTCTATATCATCTACTAGTAGTGATTCCCTTGGGAAAGTTATAAATCTACTTTAGACCTGAGTAAGTTGATATCATATGTTATTAGGTTAAAAGGAACTACAGTGACAATTCTTTTTAGACTTGACAGGAAACGGAAATATGGCAGATTTAGCATAATGACTTGTAAGGCTATTTTGGAAATTGATATTGGACATTTATCAAAAAGCTGCTGTCTTCAACTAAATAAAAAAGATGTGCCACACGATGATTCATATTTCAATTTAAACAAAAGAGATGTCGAAAAAAAAATAATGCGAGGAAATACATCAAACAAATAACTTACGATCAACAAGGAAAAAATATTCCAAAAATTATAACAAAACTACCGAACTGAAATAATCAACCTCGTACAAAACAAGGCAAGGTCACGCTAGTAAAATTCAAGATCGCTAAGGCCCTTAATTGGTACATGCAATTCAAACATAATAGGTTTTAAAGGTTTAATGGCACCAAGTCTCCTTCCCTCTTTTTTTTGCGAGACATAAGAGGGATATTAAGGTGTTCAACTCAGAAAAGCAAATAACCGAAAAAATCAGTACAGTTAACACTAACAGCTAAAATCATATTTAAACAATCACAAATCACTTCGTCTGACATAGTTTCGAATTTCAATGGCGGTGGCTGATATCGAAAAAAAAAACAATTAGATGTTTCAATCAGAGTGTGGAACCAAAATTGCGTTTGCACAAAAGTGGTAACAATAAGATAAAAAATGGAAGTTTTTACACCAAAACCCCACACCGATTTACCCACGATTTATTCAACAAATACTTACCAAATTGACATTAAACAAAAACAGGAAGTCAAACGGAAGAGCGGCAAGAAGATCGAGCAGAAACCATCCTTTCCCGTAGTTAATGGCAATCTGTCGACAGTCATAAACTATCTGACCACTTCTACTCAGGAATGAGGTACAAAAATTTAATGCAATATCTGAAAATAATGAGAAGCAACAACTGTATACTTTTTACAGGATAACCTGAATTTCTTCTCAAGAATTAATACAACAAATATCTTTGAAAAAGTAAAGAAATATATCATACTATCAATAATGTTTATATACTTACTGATAACTTTTACTCGGGAATACATTGTGTGACTATACGAGAAAACCATAGATCTTATTGCAACTAAAACGGTTAATATTATGTTTTAAAATTGTTAAGCTTTGCTTGAATGAGAAAAAAATAAGTGATCAACCCTCAAATTAATGGTAGCATAATTACTTCTGCATTAAAAAAGAAAAAGAAGATAGTTATTGTTTACTATTTTTGTGAACAGCTTGAAAATTCCCAAAACATGTGTACAAAATCACGATATTGATCTTAAAAGAACTTACCAATAATAAATAAAATTTCAACAACAACATCGGAGTAAATTGAGTCACGTGATTCTTTCGAATCACCTGTTTTGGTTGAGAATGCAGCATTATACGGCACCATGATTGCAGTATAAAACGTGCACAACAAAATAAGCCAATCCCAGCCGATTTTAAATATTCCGTAATGAGCAATAACAAATTTAGATTTCTTGACCTCTTGAACTTTATACTCTGGCATCTGATGTGATATAGATCCAGTCAACTGAAAAAAAAAGACTTAAGTGAATATTACAATTACACCCATCTACTACCTCTTAGAAATGAAAATAAAACAATGGACTAAAGTCGAAAGAGCTTGTTTGTTATATCTTTAAAGGGTGGCATGTTCGAGCCATAAGACCATTAACATATGACAAACAGGTACAAAAGTAGCGATCGCTAGCCAAAGAGTCAACTTGACTTCAGTTGACTATTTTTTTTTCTAAATCCAGTGAACAACTTTTTTATTTAGCTTATGTCATGTACACTTATTCCCCATGTCATTGGTGAAAAAGAAAAACTAAATCTGAACAAATGAACACAAATATCTGAAAATAGTGCGTACGATGTTTTATCTATTTAAAAAAAAAACGTTTAGTATCTTTACAATGCACAACATTATAAAACGTAGTCCTATAGATTATATATATCTGAAATATTATTTGTTGCTCTTTTTTACAATTGAAAATATCGCTATCACCTTTAATAGAAATCGCCTTGTATAAATCAGAACATTACAATGCACAGAGACGTATATCTAACCATTCAAATACTTTTATACGTCATCGAAGTCTTAGTTTTTCTTTTCAAAATGACAAAAAAAATTAAATGTGGAAGAAATCTTTCGTAATACTCTGATGGAGTTTCGACTACTGGAAACTCAATCACTTAAATGTTTCTTTTTTAAATGTGAGGAGTGTGGTGCGTTATATGTATCAGTATTTTTCTAATATAATCTTTAAACTATTCATACTGTAATTTGGTTTTGGTAAGTTAAGGATCTAACCTGGAACTTTGTTGTCATTTTTATTAAGGCATCGACAATAAAACATTCTCTTCTTACAATAAACATAGTTTGTAACCTTTTCATCAGTTATCTTTTATAAGAACAGTTATACTTTTTATATCCTTGCTTTAGGGTTCGTCCAATGACTTTATCGTTAACAAGAATCAAAATATAGAGGGAATCTCCTTTTGTTATGAATCTTTTTAAATAAATGGAGAGAAGAAGTAGCTAGCTTTGTAGAGATTTGATAACTCCTGTATATGGGGAGGGCTTATAGACATACACAAAAAACAATAAAAATTGTGAATGTCAAATTCTTAGGCAATTCACATTATGGTATTGAATCGTTTGTTTTCTATTTTGAATCCAAGTTGCAATAATTTAAACCCAAACAATGGTCACGTTTTAGGCTACGGACTTTCCATCAATTGTGAATTTTAAGTTTGTGGTAAATAGTTATGCATGTTGTTTTGCATGCAACTATTCCAGTCATTCCATCTTACCATCTTAAAACTAATCTTTCCTTTGACAACTTTACCAGCTTAACCTAAAATTTGTTAGCCTTACATTATTGAGCTTCTGTAGTTTGCTTTTCGTCCTGTTTTGTTTATCGAATTGTCCAGACAGTTGATACAGAACTGCCCGACTTCTCCGACGATCATAACAGTAGTTCGTAGGCAGGTCTGACTTGAGAGGTAAGTTTGGAGGATCGAATAAATCGTCATCTGAAAAATATTTATAATGCTCTCCAGATAAGGTAACCTGAACATGTTCACAAGAATCTTACCTAACTGACGGAGACTCTTAGTGAGATTTTGAATAATTAGATATTGAGTTATATTAAATGATTGTAAAAAAAAACCAATTTGAACTGACAGGTAGCGCAAACACATTTTCATTGAAAGTGTTCAAATTTAAAGTTGTTGTTCCCTCAGTCCTTTAATTTGTGTTTGGTTCGATGTTCGATGTTTTGTTTTTATAGTTTGCTTTTCATTTATAATTCTAACTTGAAACGCGCGTCAGGCGTAGCAAAATTTATTGTCTGGAACTTTGTTGTCATTTGTATTTCGAACACACGTGAAGGTTAGCACTGCTGGTGGAGTTTTAATTTCCCGAGGTTAGCCCGTTTCGGCACCAACACTTTTGAGTTGGAGAAAACATCAAAGCTTTAAATTATCCGTCTAAATTTTAAAATTGTCTTAACCCTAAGGTTCTTCTCACCCCAGACATAGGTTGATTATCTTAGTAATAATTTGGTTCCACAGTTTGGTATTTTTGGTTTTATTGTTCTATGCTCTTCATATTCATATAATGTTTGGCATTTTTAATATTTTTGGTAAAGCGCCTCTGATGGGTCTTGCATAGGCGAAATGCGCGTCAGGCGTAGCAAAATTTATTGTCTGGAACTTTGTTGTCATTTGTATTTATGTCAAACAACGCAGATTTTTATTGTAAAACTTTACATACCCTCGCTTGAGCTAGATTCTTCTTTATTGTTATTATCAATAATAGAAGGTGTTCTTTCTTTGGTTATATCTTTGTGGGAAACTAGAAACAGCACCACTTGACTTTTCTCATTTTTTATGGGTACAATGTCTAGCAGGCACCAAAAGCCATTTTCTGTAAGATAAAAAAATAAATCGTTATACAAAACCTCAATTCAACTCTTTGTTTAATATGAAAACAAAACCAAATGATTTTCAAATAATCTTCATTATCTACTTATGAAACATGGCATGATAAAAATAATCAATGGAAGCTAATACTTTCCTCAAATGTAAGGGTACAATTTTAAGCAACCACCAAAAAGCCATTTTCTAAAACAACAAAAATATGATTCAATGGTTATCATAACTGTCTACATCTAGTCTGGTGTAAGATTCGTTCTACCGAGCTTGTTTGACACTTACATGGAAATAGATATCGTATAGCGGGTTGTTTTTGCGGCGGTTTAATTTTCGCTAATTTTCGCGGGTCGACGGAAACCACGAATATCAATTCCGCGAAAATATCTATCTGATGCAAACTATATACAAACACATTCACAAATCGCGAAAATAAAACCCGCAAATTGTTTTCATATACCTTATTACAAAAATACACGACAATTTACCCACGCGGAAATAACCCGCTTTACGGTAGTATCAAAATATCGGACTCGACTGATACGAAACCACGTATAGATTGTATCAACATTAAAAGTACATAATTTTCTATATTTATCTTTTTCTTCGGAGTTTTGGTTTCATACGGGTTACTTATTTTTTTTTCCATTTTGTCTCCAATAATTGTCTCTAAATGTGAAGTTATGACGTAAACATTATTTGTTTTCCGACGTTTTCGAATAGTTTCTTTGCAATATCCATGAGAAAAAATAATATTTTGTAAAAGATTTCAATAATCTTATTTAGCCCCAACGTTTTCTGTATGCTACTCTTTGTTAGATTCTAGCAGACTTATAAGAGAAGAAAAACAAAGCCTTAGGTTAAATTTAAAACCAACGTCAATTCCAAAGCTTTAATATCTACAATATAAGGATTGAAATATCGATAAACTATATGATCAGAAGTTGATTCTGATTTTCAAAGTATTCGTTAGGACAATTTAAAATCAAATGCCAACAAAGGCCACAGATAAGACTGAAATCTGTAAAATTTTGCCTTTTATTAATATAATATAATTGGATTTTCTTCCCAATTGTTAAAAATTCAAATGTTAAAATCACCCAGGGTTCTTTTTCTTGCGCTAGGTTTGACTTTAATATTTCGTTCGATAGATTTCGTTTTCGATTTTCTCTCTTTTTTATCCAATTGCAACTGATGATCCAATTGCAACTGATGATAGTTGGCTCCGCAAGATTATGCATATGTGTGTTTGTGTGTGTGTGTGTGTGTGTGTGTGTGTGTGTATGTGTGTTTTAGTTAAAGTTAACGCCTTTTCAGACGCACCTTTGTCATAAAGGGCGGGTCTTTTTAGGGTGGAGGAAACCAGGTACCCGGAAGAAACCACCGACCTTGGGTAGGTACAGTTGAGGCTTGTTCTAACATCTCTTTAGAACTGACAGAAACTGTCAGGAATCTGTTCTAATTCTGCTCTGCTGACAGTTCTAGGACAGTTTATGAAAAGCCGTGTCCTGTCATAGAACAGCTCTGGGCAGTTCTGCCCCATGACATATTTAGAACTGTTCATAGCCTTGACAGTTCTAAGCTGTATTACGCCCTGACAGCTCTAACCTGTTCTGCGCCCTGACAGCTCTAACCTGTTCTGCGCCCTGACAATTCTAAGTCCAGCTCTAACCTGTTCAGCGCCCTGACAGTTCTAAGCCCGGACAACTCCTGACAGTTCTAAACCCTGAGGTTTTAAAACTTTTGTGGTTCATTGTTTTAAGGAATAAAAGTTGCATGGCTATCAGTTATACAATTTAAACAGAAAGCTAATATTTCTAGAACAAAATAGCTGACAAAACATTCCAATAAACATCAAATGACGTCATTTAGAACTGTCAGAGCCCAGAAATGTCATGGACTAGAGGAGTTCTAAGCTGTCAGGTGTTATAGGATATCTAAGCTGTCATGGCCCAGAACAGTTCTAGAAGTGTCAGGGACTGGGACAGAGTATGACTGTTCTGCCCCAGTATGACACAGTTGGTGTTCTGGGATAGAACAGTTCTAGAACTTTCAGGAGAGCCTGACAGTAGAGATGTGAGAACAGATCTCAACTGTAACTGACAAACCTAACTACATTCAGGTGGGGAGTCCCATTTGTCTAAATCACAAGCGGAAATTTTAACACAACCTGATAGGTAATCGGGTAGTATGGATAAAATACATAGAACCTATCAATTTTGCAATTCTTAAAACATATTGAAATTCACAAAAGAACTAAAATAGACTTGAGGTGTCTCGGGGCTATCATAATTCTAACATAGATTTTTTCCATTTTTTGCACATTGATAGACCATAATGGATAGATAAAAAATATTAAATAAAAAGAGGGGGGTCACCGTTCATTTTAGAACTCTAGCAGCTTTTTAAAAATAGCAAAGTTTCAATATTTTTATATAGAATATATAGGAAAAAAGCTATAGCTATAAATTATCTCCCTTTGATTTAGTACGGGAAATTCAAAAATGAGTAAAATCTCATTTTTTGTATCATAATTGCTCGTTATTTTATGATATACATGTATATCATAATATATAGTTTTTGACTGCCAAATCCAGTTAATTTATTAATTTTATACAAAATACCAATATGTGCAAAAAGATGCTCACTAGAAAAGCCTCGAGCCACCTTAAACATTGAAAATCTGATATCTTATTTGTTCATTTAAAATTCAATCTTGCTTTTAGATTTTAATATGTACTTTAAATCAAATAATATAGCACATTTCTTTCCTTTCACATCTGTTATTTTTTTATAGATCAAAGACTTTTGTGTCATGTTTCTCAATATGTGACTTCGTTATGTTTGAATAATTTGCTCTTAAAGCCATTCGAATTTTTCTTTGATTGCCATTTCGTAAAGAAAATATTTTCAAAGAATATGTAAAATATTTCAATAATCTTATTTATTCCTCACGTAACTTGCGTGTAAGACTTTTTGATATTATATCAAAGATTGTAATGAGACATGAAAGTAAAAAAAATTAAAAATGGGTTACATTGTTAAGCATCAAAGAGTTCAAAGCCTGTTTTCCACATCAATAAGGCTTTAGAAATTAAAAGAAATTCTGTTAAGTTGGTTTTCATTTTGGAAACTTTCTTACGAAACTTAACAAAGACTGCTAGTTGAGGCTTAGGAATTAAATCAATGACATCTTTTATCTTTCATGCAAATTGATCCAATGAGTCTGAGATTTTTAATCCAATTTTCAATGGTCTCAATGCTTTCTACATTTTTTTTATCTAAATCTTATAAATTCTGTAAGGATTTGTGATGCAATCAATTTTGATATTGACACCTACAGACCAACAAACCTGACATTCTGTAATCTTATCTTAAATCAACAAAAGTTGGTCATTGAACTTTTGAGACTTTTTTATGTTAAATGCACATGGTATCTTTGCTTCATTTACGAATTGTTTAGGTGCGTGTACTACTCGTATACATTTCTTTAGGTTTTTCGACTTTCCTATTATATCAATAAAAGGTTACTTGTCTAAATATGCATACATAGTGTAACAAATTAACCATTATGTCGAAATCCACCTTCAGGATTCGAAACAATCAATTTCAATCAAAATTATATGTGACGCATTGAGACTGTACTGATTACAGCCTTTCTGAGTATAGAACACTTGACTAGATGAAACTAATTCATGTGTGGTTAAACGGGGTTGAATATGATCTTTCTTTTTTTTCTTCAATAAAGATTGAAAATATAAAATATACTCCGAAATACGTTAAAATAGAACTAAGACAAGTTTTGAATTCTATCCTTGACATAAAATTAGTTCCGTCCTACATAATCTTAACTTTGTCATTTAATAGAAATAATTGAAAATAATAAACAAAATTACTTCCTCATGGATTTAATTGAATTGTAACATAAAGGATTGACTGTGTTATAAATTTTCTGTGCTTAAAAAATTGCTAGAAGAAAATCTTGAATTTCGTTGAATATATTTGTTTTCAAAACTTCTTTTACAGTACTGAATTCGAAGCAAGGAGGAACAGATGGACTTTCGAGCGTCAAAAGTCCGAAAGGGCAGCGAAAAAACCAGTTACACGAACGAGAACAGCAAGAAGAAACAGAAACACACAAAATTACAAAATCTACCGAACAGAAATTAAATTGCAAAGAAAGTAAACAGTTCCAGCTTGCTATAGCACACCTATCGTGTTGCCAATTTCCAATTCATTATGTCAAATCCGTTATAGGAAGACAAACAAAACCCGTTGACAGAGCAACATCCTTAATCATCTGACAGCAAGAATTCCCATAATTATCTATGAACACATGGAGTGAAAACAGCAACCGATGAGCAACATAACCCTGTTTTATCATTATCCCCGCGCTAGCGAAAGCGCGGGGATAATGTTTTGCTGTTCGATGTACGGATGTACGTACGTACGTACGTACGTATGGCGTTAATGTCAAGGATAATCTCAGTAACCACTGGGAGTAGAAAGATGAAACTTGGGTCATTGATTGCATTGTGAGTTGGGACTCTGCCGAAGGTTTCAGAATTTTGATATTGCCCCTAGGGGCTGGGCTGCATAGGTAGCCCAAGGGCACATTATTCCTTCGTCGCGCAACTCCTCCCAGGCTATTTGAAATACAGAACTGAAACTTGGCTCAGTAGTTGCACTATGGATGTAGATTCTGCCGAAGGTTTCGGAATTTTGATATGGCCCCTAGGGGCTGGGCTGCATAGATAGCCTAAGGGCACATATTTCCTTCGTCACGCAACTCATCCCAGGTTATTTGGAATACAGAACTGAAACTTGGCTCAGTAGTTGCACTATGGATTTAGATTCTGCCGAAGGTTTCAGAATTTTGATATTGCCCCTAGGGGCTGGGCTGCATAGATAGCCTAAGGGCACATTGTTCCTTTGTCACTAAACTCCTCCCAGGTTATTTCTAATACCGAACTGAAACTTGGCTCAGTTGTTGGACTATGGTTGTAGATTATGCCGAAGGTTTTGGAATTTTGATATGGCCCCTAGGGGCTGGACTGCATAGGTATCCTAAGGGCACATTATTCCTTCGTCACGCAACTCTCCCAAGTTATTTGGAATACAGAACTGAATCTTGGCTCAGTAGTTGCACTATGGATGTAGATTCTGCCGAAGGTTTCGGAATTTTGATATGGCCCCTAGGGGCTGGGCTGCATATAGGTAGCCTAAGGGCACATTATTCCTTCGTCACCCAACTCCTCCCAGGTTATTTGGAATACAGAACTGAAACTTGGCTCAGTAGTTGCACTATGGATGTAGATTCTGCCGAAGGTTTCGGAATTTTGATATGGCCCCTAGGAACTGGGCTGCATAGGTAGCCTTAAGGACACATTCCTTCGTCACGCAACTCCTCCCAGGTTATTTGGAATACAGATTCTGCCGAAGGTTTCGGAATTTTTATATGGCCCCTAGGAACTGGGCTGCATAGGTAGCCTTAAGGACACATTATTCCTTTGTCACGCAACTCCTCCCAGGTTATTTGGAATACAGAACTGAAACTTGGCTAAGTAGTTGCACTATGGATGTCGATTCTGCCGAAGGTTTCGGAATTTTGATATGGCCCCTAGCGGCTGGGCTGCATAGGAAGCCTAAGGGCACATTATTCCTTCGTCACACAACTCCTCCAAGTTATTGTGAATATGGAACTGAAACTTGGCTCAGTGGTTGCACTATGGATGCAGATTCTGCCAAAGGTTTTAGAATTTTGATATGGCCCCTAGGACATGTAGGAGCTGGGCTGCATAGGTAGCCAAAGGGCACATTATTCTTTCGTCACGCATCTCCTCCCAGGTTATTTTGAATATGGAACTGAAACTTAGCTCAGTAGTTGCACTATGGATGTAAATTCTGCTAAAGGTTGGAATTTTGATAATGCCCTCAGGGGCTGGGCTGCATAGGTAGCCTAAGGGCACATTTTCCTTTGTCATGCATAATTCTTTACATTACTATCACTCCTACTACCAGGGAAAAGTCTCATTTTGATACATATACATTTTATAGTACTAGTAATGCTAATTATAGTCATAGTTTATTTCTTTAAATTATTTGCCCTTATACTATCAAACACCAGAGTAGCGCGGGGATATGCAGCGTGGCTGCTTCGACTAGTTTTTTTTTGTATCATTCCTATCGCTTTGCCAAGAAAATAGTTGTAATTCCTGCAAGCTCTGGAGTACAGAATCAATTGTGATACGTAAAATTGTAAGCTTGATCAGATGTAATATTGCTGCACGAGAAGGGGAAGTTGACGAATAGGCCTGTTTTACACAAAAAATAGGAAAACATATTGTTTCAATAATATTATTCTAACAACAAAATATACTTTCAAAACTGACTATCAGGGTAACAGACAAAATTTAAATGAAAATAATCAAGACCAATGGTAATAAATATTTTATAAAAGGGTATCGAGAAATACATGAATGTTAACTTTTAGTTTTACTTTAACATTAACGTTAGAGTAGTTATCATACTAAATGTTAATATTTCTTTACGACGAATTGCTTGTGTGGATCATGAGATGAACAAATACAAAGACTACATGTATAAAGAAACAGAGAATTTAATTGTTTTTTTTTTATCTCGATGTGACACCTTTACATACAAAGTTCTTAAGAAAGCTGACAAAAATTACTGTATGATGCTTAGGAATCAAATCTAGGACATCTTTTATCTTTTATGCAAATTGATTCAAACGAGTCTGAAATTCCTAATCCGATTTCCAATAGCGTCAATGCTTTCTAATCCTTCTCTTGATGTTAATGCAATGAAATTCTCTAAGGATTTGCAATGAAAATGATAAATTTTAAACGATCAAATTTCTTCGTGACATCAACAGACCTTTAACGCTAAAAGCCTGTATTTAGAAAATAAAATGTTGACATTTTTTTGCATTTCTTGTTAATTAAAAAAAATAATAACACCAAGTTTCTGTCCATCTAATAGTTATAGACTTCAAAGGAAAGGGTTAAACTAGGTTTCTCTAATTCTTCAACAACAAATCGGCATTCCAATGGGCACAAACTGTGCTCCTCTCCTCGCCGATTTGTTTTTATACTCTTACAAGACTGAATTTCTTCAGGGACTCGTAAAGAACAAGAAGATGAAAGAGACAAGGTCATTTAATCTTACATTCAGGTATATTGATGATGTCCTTTCTGTCAATAACACTTCAGTTGGTAGATGGATTCCTTCAATATGACCTCCAGAATTGGAGATTAAAGAGACCACCGAATCAAATTGCTTCACGTCTTTCTTGAATTTGCACCTCGAATTTGACCCAGGTGGTCATATCAGTACAAAAATTCACGGTAAAAGAGACGATTTTAATTTTCAAATTATTAATTTTCCTAATCTACAGAGCAATATACCTACTTCCCCTGCATACGGTGTTTATATTTCAATATTTATTCGATATGCCAGAGCTTGAACACATTTCACAGATTTTTTTTATCAGACACTGATTTCTTCGTCACCGACTTTTGGAGCAGCGCTATAAGAAAATACGTCTAATACGATCCCTAAAAAAATCTTTCTTCGTTATCAGCCACTAGTAGAAAAGTTCAAAATTGAGTTAAAAGATATGGTGGTTAATTGTTTTAATTAGTGTTTGGCTGGTCTGCTGTACTGAGATGATCATCTCAATATCCCTATGTGTCTCACAACTATGTTGTGTTCTATGATCATTACCAGATCCTAAGATCGCAATGGAAGAGGGAGGTTTGGCGCCATAAAACCTGGTTTTATCCACCATTTAGTTTGAAATGCCGGTGCCAAGTCATGACCATTGCGATCCACTAATTCCCCGGAATGACTGATTCGTTTTTGTCATTTTCTCTGGACTATGAGATTGATCATTCAAGTTCGTTAGTTTTGTTATTACCTTTATTTCACCCGACTTAACTACTTTCCAGCCAATTGTGGAAAAAAATATTTCTCCTCTCGAGGCGATTTTTTATTCTTAGGATGTGATTGGTTAATTACAGTAGTATGCGTGGTTTACCTATCAAAAAGTGTCACTTTATTAATGATTAGAATCGCAAAGTACATCGTACCAAAGCAGGTCTATAACATCTTTAGTTGTTTATTTATGTACAGATAAATTTTCATTGTTTTTGTATATTTGTGTTTGCTTAACCTCTTTGGGTTTTATCATACAGTGAGGTATATAACAATTGAAAAGTGTTCAGGTGAAAATCCAAACGTAGTTAGACAGTAGAAGATAGACAAGGTTTGTGTTCTTATCCTTGCCTTAACGGCATAAAAATAGACATTCCCTTCTAAAGCTTTTCTTCCTTATCATTTATGAGAATGAATTGAAAACATGAGAAAACGACTTCCTGTTTATTTTAATTAAAGAGTAGCACAGACATGACAGAGGATCGGCTTTGTTATTAATTTTCTATATACATAAATTGCTACAAGATATATCGTTAAATGAATTTTTCTTCAATCTAAATTTTTTTCAGAATTCCATTTGTTCAAAAGGGGAATAAACTTAGTCAACAAAACATATTTTCAAAAATGATTATCAGGGTATGAACAATTCAACTAAAGGCTCCAGAGCATTATCGCTCACTTGGCATTTAAGCTATAATAATGGCCCTTTTTAATGAGCGTTAATGAGACTTAGCCTTATAAGAAGTTATCTAACAATTGAAAGAATCATTGAATTTTTTTCAGTATTTTCAGAGATCTTTTAAATTGTAACCAGACGACGACGACGGACACCAAATGATGGCAAAAGCTCATATAAAAAACCGGAAAAATTTATAACCAATGAAAGAAAAAATCAGGAAATAAAGAATTGAGTACTCACGGGAGGTTGAACTGCTTTATTTAAGAAGAAGATTAGATACTTTAGCACACTCTCGTTGATCAAAACAATTTTTAAGATACCAAACGTACGGATAGGTTTGTAAAGCCTCTGAAGTGAGAATTCTTTCGTTTTTTATTATATGATTGGATCAGTTTGTTGTTTGATTTTTCATGTTGTCATTTCCTGTACATGTAGTAGTGTTTCAACATGACAATCAAGTCAAGTATAGCGTGATATTTAATGACGTTTGATGTCAGATGATGAGGAGAAATGACAAAAAATGAAACTTTCTTCGTAAAATGATTAAATTGCAAAAAACAAGAGGACGTTTTTGCAACAGCTTGTAAAACAATGCTACAGTAAACCGTTATTTGGGAAAACGTCAATATATAAACAAAATGTGATGAAAAGCAATGCAAAGTAAATGTTATTATATATAACGACTCACTATTTTTTCTGTACAAATAAAGTTCTGTCTTTAACTCTTGTTGATCTTCCAACGCTTTGTCAATTTTATCCTTTTCCTCGACTTCCGATGCGTCTCCAAAAAGGAATTTGCACGCGCAACTCTTTCCCATGACTTGTGCACGTGCATACCCAGTGAGTTCACAGAAACCATCAGAGCAGTAAACAATTGGATGATTCGGAGCTTGAGCATTTCCAAGAACAAAGTTGCTATCTGAAATAAAAACAAATCACTAGTGAAGTATCCCTGTATAACAAAAATATTTTTTTTTCTTAGACTTATGATTTAAAATCTGGAGTGTTTTATTCGCTAAAAGAATATTTCACTTTTGAATTGGACAAAATAACCTAACAACTGCTAGAGTTACTAAACCCTTAAAGACTACAGTATTTTAAGAAATACAGTTTAAATTCAGTATGTAATTTGTTAGCAGTCAATCAAGCATAGACAAGATAGTGTTCAGTAATATAAAGAGTTAATGCACAGACTACTGGAAAAATGTTGGGATATACTTCTAAAATTTTAGTTGAACATTTTTATTAATCAGAGTAATCAAGCATCAATATTTTGTTCCACATATTTTCCACACATAATTTCCTTATCAACAAATTAATAGAGTGAGTGAGTGAGTGAGTTGGTGTTTTACGCCCGTGCAACGCTATATAGGTTATTTACAGGCGATGAACATGAAAAGGATGATTCAATGAACATGAAATGATGATGATAAATGAAATATGGGGGTGGGATGGGACACAAAGGACCGTTAAATTTTGAAGAACCACAGGAAAAGGGGAGAGGTGGGTAGGGGCGGAAAATTTAGCCTATGTGGTGCACTACTGGGCGGTCCACAAAGGGGTCTTTTACGTGCATGAAGCGTGGCACTCTCCACACACGTTGGCCCACTATGGTCGGCGGTCAGGGTTTCCGTATTATAGACCTGACAACCCCCGCGGACGAGGGCCACCCTATTCAGCCACCTGGGGTACACACTTGGTCGCTCTGTGGGCTGAGCACTGACCCGACGTCAGAATCCCAAGACCCTTAGTCGCCTCTTACGACAAGCTAGGCTCTGCTGCGGGCCTATTCGCAACCCGGGCCCCGCACGGGACACAAATTAATAGAAACAAGTTGTCTATCTAAAAACGGATAGAATAATCAACTAACATTATTAAATATAACATTTATTACATTTTTTTTATAGTTGTTATAATATTGAAATTATTGTGAATGTTGTTCATACATTTTCAAAGGTATGAAAGTATAATGTTACAGTAAGAAGAAAAGGTGTACCAAAGGGGTAATCAGTATCATAAAACCGTAAAGACAAGGACAAAACCGGCAGACAAAAAATCATCACAACAAAACAAACCACATAACATAAAACACACACATACATAACAACAAAACCGCATTCAGCAACGCGAACTCAAGTCGAAACGAGAGTGAACTCAGGTGCTCCGGAAGAGTAAGCAGTTCCTGCTTGCTATAGCACACCCGTCACGTTGACAAAGATCGAATAAGTGTTGGTCAAATCCGGAAAGGATGACATTACAAAACTCTATGTCAAACCAACATCTGTGCTCATCTGAGAGATAGAAATCCCGTATTTGTATACAAGCACATGATGTCGTCCGTAAAATTTCTTGAGTGATGACAACAACCTGGGAGCAACGTACCCCTGTGTTAACAATTTGCTTGTCAGCCGTGCAGTTCTATCAAGGAAGTCGTTGTACTCCCCACATGCTCTGGAATAACAAATCAATTGTGATACGTAAACTCCATATGCTGGAGCGGACGGAATGTTGCTACACAGAAAGGGAAAGTTAACTATTGGAAAGTTGAAGTCATCACGTTTGTCATAGAGCTTTGCACAAAGCCTTCCTTGTGTGTCAATTTCGAGAAATAGATCCAAATATGAAGCGGACTTCCTAGAATCTGTAGTGTCCTTTATCTCAAGTTCCTTCGGATATATGAGATGTAAATAGTCACCAAATCGAGGATTGTTTAGTGAAAGGACATCATCAATATAACGAAATGTGAGATTGAAGGATAAAGCAAGTTTGCCGTCCGTTTTGTCTAGAAGTGATTGTAAGAAGTCCGCTTCATATGAATGAAGAAACAAATCGGCAAGCAATGGTGCACAATTTGTGCCCATTGGGATACCTATTGTTTGCTGAAAAACATGTCCACCAAACTGTACAAATATGTTGTCGATTGGAAAATTGAGCATTTCTATTATTTGATTTTCTGTAAATTTATTTTTCTTGCAGACTCTTGGATGACAAAGTAAGTCTTTTTATAACCGACTACCAAATACTTGTACCTGCGTTTTCCGTTCTTTTTGATAAAGCTACGTTTAATCAGCTGCGCCAAACGAGATTTTAATTGTGAATGTGGAATTGAAGTATAATGTATATAATGTAGAGAAATCAAACGTTTTAATGCTATTACATGATGAAAATGACTTTGAATGGATATTTTCCATCAGTTCTTTAGAATTTTTGAGAATCCACATTTGATTGACGCCATTTCTAGAGTACAAATGTAACAACAATCGAAATACTTTTGAAGGCTTGATTTTATTGCTGTCAATATTGATGTTAACAAAACTTAAAGAGGCTTAGTTGTACATTTGGATGACCCAGCAATAAATTGTTGCTTGTATGGAGTTTTATGTAACTTTGGAATCCAATACAAGGATGGAATGTCATCGTTCTTTTTGTCAACAGAAATGCCAAAGGAAGAAATGACAGAATTATGATTGTTGATTATTTCTTCCTTTGACAGTGTTGTTGCTGTATATGTGGTGCTTTTGCTAGTACAACCAACCCCTAATTCAGCTGTTAAACAATCAATATAGTGTCTTTTGCATACGAAAATGATTGTTAGGTGCTTTATCAGCAAGTAAGACAACATATTTGTCATGTAAGGTGGACAATGTCTTCCACAAATTTAAAACAATGTTCCACCAATTACACCTTTTTCGTGTCTTAAAAAACGGCATTAGGGTACCAATTAATCTGCTTATTTACTATAGATTTTTATAACAACCTTATAAAAGAAGATTTTGGCCTGTCATATAAAGGATAAAGATCTGAAACCTGATCGAACGTTAACCTTAAATCACCCCTGCGGTCAACGTAAACAAGCAAATTATATAGACTTTACGAGAATACATCTCATTAAAGCGTACTAAAAGCAACAAGATTCTCACTAAATTAATCATTGGATTATGTATGTTTTCATCTCCTTCAAACGAGACCAAACTATAACGAGATTCTCTCTAAATCAATCACCGGATTACTTGTACTTATGTCTACATCTCGTTCAAACGCGATAAACTAACAGATCCCCCCTTAATCAATCACGGGATTACGCCTGTTTACATCTCGAGAAAACGAGATTAAACTTATTTCATAGTAAAATCTTTAAGTGACAAGGTGACAAGTAGCTAATTTGGTTGTTATTCGTCGAATATTTCAATTTAAGACAATGTGGCAGATTTTAAAGGTCACACCAGAGATGAGGTTTATATCTTACGAAAAAGATGCTCTTACAATAACTCATTATTTATTTACTTATTTTAAAAAATCAAAAACAAAGCACAACAAAACAAATATTTAAGTTTTCAAAATAGGTGGAAGCATATAATACAAGTAACAGACCCTTAGGTTAATTTTTTTTATACATACATATATCAAAATGTTAGGGCAATCACCAGGGTAGAGTATGAATGTATATGTCAGACCATATATCTTGGAAAACTTAATTTGTTTATACATATTATACGCAAGATGCATATTTAATCCGGATATTGTTCTAAGCGGCGAAGGACCGAAAATTAGGTCGTAAAAAATGTCGCCACGTCAAGAAATCGGGACTAAAACAACAAACGGCCAACAGTGAGCATTCAAAAGACAGTTCTGTACTTACGATTTATTATCAACATTGAACAAATTTTAAAAAGTCACCTTTCAGGTAGGGTTGCTATTTGTTACTATAAACAAAATAATTAGGAACTTTAAAGCACTAAATAAGACAGTTTTCTTTTAATTTCATTGCTGTTTTTGCAGATTAAAATGACCTAGATTGAGTAGCCCATAGAACCAGTAAAATGATGTCGAAAGAAACGATCGATGTCGGTAACAGACATGGTCTGAATGGCCTCTATTGGCATAATGAAAGCAAAGAATATTTAAAAAAAAATATGTAACACATAACAAGTGGCCGAGTGTAAATAAAGAAATTGCATCTGAATCTGAACAAAATTCAAATGATCAATTTCAAACAAAACTATAGATCTTCAATGCCTTTTTTCTTAAAGAAAAGGTTTCTAAAAGACTGATATTTTAAATACATGGAGTTCGAATAACTCAGATTTGAAAAGGTAATGAACTAACATGAAACTTTAAACGAAAAATTAGTCAAATTAAGATCTTTTTTATTGTCACCGAGAACTAACGAGCAGACATAAATGCTTTAATGCTTGTTTTATTTTTTGTGTTCTATATTAACATCGGTCATAGGGAAAATAGAGAATGATATAGAATACACAGGTTTTAGTACAAAAAGATGAAATTTAAGAAGATTCATTTGAAAATCCTTTTTCCTCTTAATTATTATCTGATTAAATGTTTTCGAAAAGTATTATGCAACTAGACAAAAACTCTCCTGTTTTTCTAATGTCTGCTTCGTTTTAGTACATCGTCTTGTAAAGGAAGTTCATTATCCTAGTTGTTGTAAAATTGTCCTGTTAATATTACTATGTAAACGATGGGTTACTTGTTAACTAAGTGCTTATTCACAACCTTGATGGCCCACGATATGAATTAACATAGAAACACAATTAGTTCCGTGTGTGGTTTTTGCGTGATTTTTTTTTCGTATAGAAACGGTTTAATTAACATTATTTGTAGAACAAACGAGCGTTTGGATTCAACAAATTGACTATAACTTACTTTTTGAAATATCCATAAACAGTCTTTTACTCTTGTCTCAGGTTCTCACTTGGTGAATTGAACTTTTGTCTATTTGATTTTTAAAGTTTGTTATTTTTTGTGCTTTGTACAAGATAAACAATAAGGGGAAAGTTGGGCCCAAAAACTAATTTAACCCCGCCACATTTTATATGTGCCTGTCCTAAGCCAGGAATCCTTGTCAAAGCTTTTTTTGTTTTTCTGCTATCTGTTTTTGTTTGTTTTATGTCGAGAAATGGGTCTTTCTTTGATATTCTAGGGATTTGTTTGAATCTTATGTATTGTATTTTTAGTCTTGGGCCAATGCAAGACGGCGAGCAGAGGCATTTCCTGCACCGAGCATATCGTCAATTTGAAGTACATGAAAAGAAAGCTAGCGTTTTAAAGTATTTGAATAGTTGAAATTTGAACACTATCAAAACACTATCATAGGTTCAAATTGTGCTGGACAAATCTGAATATTTTTTTTTGATAAACCGAGGCACCCCTCGTCAACCAGCAGCGATTATGGACTTATTTGTATAATATTTCGTTCAAAACGCATCACTTTACTTTAAACAGGCCTTAAATTTCTCCTTTACCTGTATCTAAATCTTTTTACTTGAGTTTTCGTTGTCTGTGCTGTCAAGTTATTTGTGTGTTTCAATGTTATCTGTTTCTTTGTGAAATTTTTCTTTCATGTTTACTGGTTTGTTTTGACCATTTAGGACGTTTGATATTTAAATGTGCCATTGGCTCCTCTTTGCTCTATATTTTTTTGTAATTTTTGTGTGCGTTTTAACTATCACATTCATGAAACATAAAATAAAAACAACTTCAGATAAATACACCGGAAACTGGTCTTTTGTTGATAATTTACGGATAGGTTTTGAATCTCCTGTATTGTATTTGTAGTCTTGGGTCAATGCTGGACGGCAAGCAGTGACATCTGGTCATGTTGAAGACTGTTGGCTGTTTCCATTGTGATTTTTAAAATGCCGTTTCGTTATGTTGGTTGTGTTGCGTACACTTATTCCACATTTCTTTATTGTCTATCTTTATAAACAAGTCAAATTAATTTCACCACCCAATAAATGTTAGTTTTGGTTAATCAGTCCCCTATTTTCTTTAGATAAATGATCAAGCTGTATGTTTCACCAGTTCAGGAACGGTTGAACTGAGATAAATCATTATTTAATAAGTTGTAGATAAGTCAACAATCCACACAAAGCAATGTTATTAATATAATATTAATGATAATCATTTTCTGACCATGTTGAAAGATAAGGTCCAACACAGTTCATATAAAGTTCATTTTAAATGAAGTTAATGATCCTTAGGGAATGTCATACAGTACAGATCATTCAAATAAAAGATTCCAATTATAAGTTCTTACATTGTCTTTTGCTACTGATAAGCAGAAATATAATTAGGACAATAACATCTTTCAATTGAATCAGAACACATGGACAAATCTGGAAATTTAAAGCTTACCATTTATGCCACATACACCAAATTTATCCTGTAAAATGAATTTTCTTTAAAATTGTCTATGGATGCGCTATGATATTCAGTTTTAAAATTTGAAAAAAAATGCTTCCCACTTGATTGATAATATAAATGACTTTAAAGTCTGGTTGGTTTTCCTTGAAATGTTAAAAAAGTGACCAATTTCGAAGGCATATTATGTCTGACTGTATAAAAAAATTGTATATTTTTCTATATCATATAGGGCTAGTATCTATATGTATTAGAAAAATAAGAAGAAAGAAGAGTGCTTTCCAGTTTGTTCTATGATACTGAGAAAGAAATGCAAAAAGGTGACAAAAATTAGCATATTTTGACCCAAATTGTCTGTCTCCCTTTGCAAAAGAATCATTCCATTTCATTTGGTTTTATTATATTCATTTAAAAATCATTTTAAAACAACAATTTATTAAAACGAAAATCTCAAATTATGTTCAAATTCAAACCAAAGTCCACAGCATGCAAAAATTAATTTTTACAGATATTTTTAATTTAAGAAACCTTGTGAAAAAGTTATATCTTTTTTTGAAGATACATTTTAGCTGGTGACATGGTTATTGTCTTGCACCTCCTTAATACTGCAATAAAATGACGAAAAACCGACAAACCTACACAGTGGGATAAGGAATAACTTAACGCGATATAACCTACAATGCTTAGGAGAACTTAAAAAATCCAAAACGAACAACGACCAGCAGCCTTTAATATGACCAGCGGTCGCTGCTCGCTGATTTACACTTGGCCCTTGTTTGAAAATAAACTACATATGATTTAGGCCGTATCTTAAAGTGTCAATAACAGAACACCTTCTTGACAAAAAAAAATGACATAGATTCGACGAAATCAAACATCAGCTTTGATAACGATTCATGGTGAAGGACAGTTGTATTCAAAATATCGCGGGGTTTTCTAAGCAGACAGAAACGCTTACTCTTTCACAACACCTGCGTTCACTATCATTACGACTATAGTTCGCCTTGTTTATTTATATTCAGTGGTTTTTGTGTTTCGTGTGTCATATGTTGTCTGTTTTTTTGTCCTGTCATTGTTTGTGTTTGCTGGTTTTGTCTCTGCACTTTCGGACTTTGACATTGTTACCCCTTTGGTACCTCTGCTTCTTAAAACTAGTTAAACAACCTTTCAACCTTTAAACATCCTTTTAAACAGTGTTCCTTCCCAAGATTGACCGTGTGAGAGGACGCAATAAAATAACACATTATTTACATAAAATATCAGGTATAAGTAAAGGAATTTCAACTTTCTAGCAAAAAAGAAATACCTGAAGTTTTGTTAAACCGGTTAAAACTGTAAAAATGTATTACTATAATGTGATCAAGCGATTCTATATTATGCTATATTTGTTCCTTTGTCGACCACAGTTTGAGACTAATTATCATTCTTTATAAATCTTTTGTAGTATGTCCGATGAAGCAACACAAAAAAGTTTCATTACCATGAAATATATTCTGAAATACGCTTCTTTTCGAAAATGTATCTGTTCTTCATGAACTTTTGTAAGCTTTTGTTCTCAATTGAATTTTAGGAAAAGGAAATATTAATCATTATTAAAGAAAATTATTGATGTCAAGAGGATAATTCAAAAGATGATTCGCAATTTAAAAACACTAAGTATCTTTTTTCTGAGAAATGGTGATTTGATACCATGGGATAATTGACCCAAAGTAGGAAACACCAATGAGAATATAAAACAATAGGCTCCCAGGAGCCTGAATCGCTCACCTGAACTACATAGATACATATATTTGTAGATATTATTGTGTATAACCATATGCGATTTAAATTTATGAAATATCTTGGTTAGTTTTCAAGATATTGGGCTTAATAAGTGCAAATTTGGCAAAAATTAGGAAAAAGAAACATCAGCAGTCATATCTTTTCCGAAATTTCAGGACAGGTAGACCTTAATATGCCGATCACTTTTGATTCTTGCACAATTTTGATATCTGAAACCAGTTTTGAGTCATTAGCAAAAAAATGAAATTTGTCCCTATGTTCTATTTTTAGCCATAGTGGCCATGTTTTTTTTAATCAAAAATATGAACGATACAGTTGTAGCATATAAGCTATCAAACAGTGTGCCATGTTAAGATGCAGTTGGTCTTACCGTTTCAGACAAGTCAGGGGAAAAGTAATGAACAATGGTGAATATTGACGCTTTAAGGGCCATAACTCCTGAAGAAATGGTTCTACAGCTTTGACCTAATCACATGAATTGTAGATCTTGATGTGCTTAATCATATGCAGTTTGAATTTTTGAAATATTGTATAGTTTTCAAGATATAGGGCTAAATAAGTGAAAAATTTTGAAAAAAATCCCGAAAAAGGGCAATAACTCCTATGTCGTTTGTTGGATCTTCTTGAAAATTTCAGAGCACGTAGATCTTGAGATGCTAATCACTTTTGTCTCTAATCAGAATTTTGATATCTGTTACCGTTTTTGAGTTATTTGCAAAAAAACTGTAATTTGACCCCTATGTTCTATTTTAAGCCATGGAGGCCATATTTTTTGACGAATCAAAAATCCGAACAATAGAATTGTAGCATTATTGCTATTTAACAACTGTGCCAAGTTTGGTTGAAGATGGATGCATGGTGTCAGACAAGTTAATCTTTGAAATTCAGGGTAAAAGTAATGAAAAATGGTAAATTTTGACGCTTTAAGGGCCATAACTCCTAAAAGAAATGGTTCTACAGCTTTGACCTAATTACATGAAATGTAGATCTTTATGTGCTTAATCATATGCAATTTGAATTTTTAAAATATATTGTATAGTTTTCAAGATATAGGGCTAAATAAGTGCAAAATTTTGAAAAATCCAGAAAAAGGGCAATAACTCCTACATTGGTTGTTGGATCTTTTTGAAAATTTCTGGGCAGGTAGATCTTGAGGTGCTGATCACTTTTACATTTGCCAGAATTTTGATATCTGTGACCGTTTTTGAGTTATTTGCAAAAAACTGTATTTGACCCCCCCCCTGTTCTATTTTTAGCCATGGCGGCCATGTGTTTTTACGAATCAAAAATCCGAACGATTGTTTTGTACACATAATGCCACTTAACAAATATACCAAGTTTGGTTGCAATTGGACTTATGGTGTCGGACAAGTTAACGTTTGAAAAATTGTTTACAGACGACGACAGACAACGACAGACGACGACGACGGACGCCAAGTGATGGTAAAAGCTCACATGGACCTTCGGTCCAGGCGAGCTAAAAATAGTCGTCTATGTCTTACTTTTTTACAATGTCATTCTCGGAAGTCATGCAGTTTAATTTTCAACTTTTCAAGTTAGAATTCATATGCCATTATTTGCTTTCTTTTGTCTTTCTTCTGTAACTCCGATGCTTTTTATTTTCATATAAAATTGTATTATATCAAGGATGTTCAAGGATGTTATATTACATTTTCTGACAAAAATAATAACCAAGATGCCCCCTTCAAGTTAAATGGTCCGTCTCTTATTGAAATATGTAACTGTACACGTCGACTTGTGATTGTAAAAGAAATATCTCAATTTCTATGGTAATGTTGTTTATAGAGCAAATTCTAAAAAAAAAACAATCCTTTTCAAATGAAAGGCTGTCCTTAAACTTTATTGAGTGAAGCTTATGAAATGAACATTTTAGTAAAAGCTTTGAATTTAGTCCGTTTTGGTAGAAATATCGATACTTACTTTATTATTGTAGTTGCCTTATTATACAATTGTCATTTTTGTTTGCAGTATACTTGATTTCCTCATTGACAACATATTTGTCACCTTCGGAGGAGACGCTTTAAACAACAAATCTGCATTCCAATGGGCACAAACTGTGCTCCTCTCATCGCTGAATTGTTTATATACTATTACGAGACAGAATTTCTTCAGGGACTCGTAAAGAACAAGAAGATGAAAGAGGCAAAGTCAGTTAATCTTTAATTCAGATATATTGATGATGTCATTTCTGTCAATAACACTTCATTTGGTAGATAGATTCCTTCAATATATCCTCCAGAATTGGAGAATAAAGAGACCACCGAATCAAAGTGCTTCACGTCTTTCTTGAATTTGCACCTCGAATTTGACCCAGGTGGTCATCTCAGTACAAAAATTTACGATAAAACAGACGATTTTAATTTTCAAATTATTAATTTTCCTAATCTACAGAGAAATATACCCCTACATACAGTGTTTACATTTCACAACTTATTCGATATGCCAGAGCTTGCACACGTTTCACAGAATTTTGATCAGACACCGACTTCTTCGTGGCCGACTTTTGGAACAGGACTATAAGAAAATACGTCTTATACGACCCCTGAAATAATTCTTTCTTCGTTACCAGGCACTAGTAGAAAAGTTCAAAATTGAGTTAAAGATATGGTGATTTATTGTTTTAATTAGTGTTTGACTGGTCTGCTGTACTGAGATGATCACCTCAATATCCCCATTGTGTGTCTCACAACTATGTTGTGCTCTATGGTCATTACCGGATCCTAAGTTCGCAATGGAAGAGGGGGGTTTGGCACCATAAAACCTCGTCTAACCCACCATTTCGTTTGAAATGCCTGTACCAAGTCAGGACCATTGCGACCCACCAATTCTCCGGTAAGACTAATTCGTTTTTGCCATTAAGTTCGGTAGTTTTGTTATTACCTTTATTTAGCATTTAAGCGAACAAGTGTATCGTTTTTGTGTGGCGATACATTAAAAAGTTTTAATTGTTTGAAGTTTGGTGTTGGATTTGTTATCGATATTCTTGATTTTTTTTCTCTAAGCTAGCTATCGGTAACTTCGAATATTCTCAAGAGAGGACCTCTATGTCCCTGTTCTGTCCTGTTGTCTTTATCAAGTTCTCTTTTGTCGAATTGAACATCTATCGATTTGATTTTTATTATGTGCTAGTTTATGGTTAGTTATTGATTATCAATAGGGGGAAGGTATGGTCCAAAACACTTAGCCAGAGATCTTGATCAAAGCTGATGTTTGTATTTGTCGAATTAATGTTATTGTCAAGAAGATGCTTTTTCCTTTAATACTTAATGATTGGATGGATAAAGGCTAAATAAAGATAAAAGGGCTATGGCCCTTGCCTGGGTATAGGCATTTCTAAGGAAAGATAGGTTGAACCTGGTTTTATTGCGCCAAACCTATTCCATTTTGATCTAAGTGTCCGGTAACAGAAAGCACAACGCGGTTGTTAGGCATACACGTAATATGGAAAGATGTGATCATATCAGTACAACAAACGGTCAGAAACTAATTGACACAATCACGAATTATTTCACCTGATATAATTTTGAGTTCAACTACCAGCGGCTGATATCAAAAGAAAAACTTTTAAATTGACCGTATGAGGCGTATTTTCTTATACCCTTGGTCAAAAAGCCGATTACGGAGACACCAATGTCGGGTTAATTGAACGAAGGTAACAAATCTACAGAACTTGAATGATAAAAAATACAAAACATGGTAAAGACGTACTGGATAAATTGAAGATGTCAATGATCTTTGCTTGGTACAATTACGAAAGAAGTGTGGTAAAACCAGGTTTCATGACGTGAAATCTCCCCAAAGCAATGACAGGGTCCAGTAATAACACTAATCACAGTTTGTTTTGGAGACACAAAGGAGAAAATGACGAGCCCACCCCACAAACAGCACACAGCCAATATATATTTAAACCATTTTAACATCAACCAATTATCCTGACACAAATCTGATATTTTCAAACGATTTCCCATATTGAAAGTAAACTGACAAAATTTGTAAAACAGTTTGTACTCAATTACTGGCGATAAAAATCAATCACCATTCAGTGTATTTTAATCGTGTATATTATCACAAAGGAATTGCAATCTGATGCTTTTGAGAAGACCAACATGACCAACACAGACGTTTATTAATAATAAACGAGGATTTTTGAATACAAAAAAGACGGGAATTTTAGATAAAGTGTTTTGTGAAGTGTCTTGCTACTCAAAATTCTATGAAGGTCAAAAGTTAAAAAAAAGAAATTACTTACGTGTTCCGTCAAATTTGGTTGCAATGGTATCCAAAAATGAGTTTGGTTGTTGTGCTAAAAATCCTTTTCTTGTAGTCATAATTTTAATTCGAATCTATGCTCCGTTTGAAATCCATTTGAATATAATTACACATGTTTTTCATGTTTTGAAAGTAGATTTTGTTAAGTTTTTTTCTTGTTGTTTTCTTTCTTGGTTTTTGTCGTAAATTATCCTCAACACAATTGAATACAAAATCAAGTTTTTCACTGGATTCGTCGTTAATTTTCATTAACATGAACACAACAAGACTTCGACGAGAAGCTCATAGGTATCCTTTGCCGGACCCTAAAACGAAAAAATATGTCGAAGGGTTTTTAAAAATACAGAATTATAAAATGCAAATAAAGCTTATAACAAAAATACAGATTAGAATGATAGTAAACTGTTAAACAACAATCGTTTCTGATGTTTTCAAAATAACGATACCATAAATATCAACAATCTGTTCACAACAACCATGAATTATGTTTGAAAAATAAAGAGGATTGTTTATTCCACTTAACACTTGTTTATAAATAAAGGATAGACTAAAGTTAAAGACCTTTGTTTACAAAACAAACAATACGTATAAAGAGACAACACGCACAATACAAGTTCAAAGCTCTGACAAAAATAAACAAATCACAACAAAATACCTAATTTCTTAATTTCGCTTTATTTGCAAGGTCGGAGGAATCTCTAAAATCAACGATCGCTAAATTTTATATACTATATATGTTACACAGTCTAGATTCTGTATAAATGCAAAAAAATAAAGCCGCTAAATAAAAATAAACATCAAATTTGCATTTCGCTAAAATTGGTCTGATAGTAATAAAAGAAATATATGTCAGTAAATTGTACTACCAGCTTCCAATACCTAGGCCTCTGAGTTTTGGTTGTACAAAGACTGACACTGATGAAACAAATACAAATGACAACAAAGTTCCAGACAATAAATTTTGCTACACCTGACGTGCGTTTCGTCTATTCAAGACTCATCAGAGGCGCTCTACCAAAAATATTCAAAATGCCAAACACTGTATGAATATGAAGAGCATAGAACAGTATAACAAAAAATACCAAACTGGGGAACCAAATTAGTACTAAGATATTCAACCTATGTCTGGGGTAGGATGAATCTAAATCTCATTACTACTATTTTATTTTACCACAATGAAAGTTAAGTAAGTGCATGCCATCTTCAAGTTATAAAAGGTATTTAAGGAAAAAAAATTAAAAAACTAGCAATGCAGCTAAAGATCAATTGCAATAAAGTTAAGACGCAGGGACGAACAGGCATCACATGACGCAACTGTGTTGGACTTCGAAAAATTAAATCATTATTGAATTGAAATGAATGAAATAATTTTGTCACCCAAGGAAACACTGTCGATAAAAATGCCATTTTGCTATCAACAATGTTTCAATTTATAATAATATTGATCGATGCGTTTCCGATAAATGCTTGAAATACAAATGACAACAAAGTTCCAGACAATAAATTTTGCTACGCCTGACGCGCGTTTCGTCTATTCAAGACTCATCAGAGGCGCTCTACCAAAAATATTGAAAATGCCAAACACTGTATGAATATGAAGAGCATATAACAGTATAACCAAAAATACCAAATAGGTGAATGTTACATGTATCAACAAATGATATTGATAGCAACAAGGCAGATTGCAATAAGGCATATATCGAATTCGCATTCATCAATTTCTCAACTTACTAAAAAAAAATTAACAACTGATTAAACAAAACAAAACATTTTTGTTTAAATTCTGATACTCATCTGGGTTTTTTTTCTGGTGTAAGATAGGGAATTATTAAAATGATAAAATTATGATAATAAATGCATTGAAAAAAAGGAAATATTTACCTTTTAAAACTTTGACCAAAAGTTAATCAAAGGTTTGACTATTCCCGATTCATTAACACATAAAAGAAACTGACAATTCTTTACATATACCTTTTCAATATTTTAACATTTGTCACTCCGTTATTTCAAAATAGAAACAAAAACAGGTTCCTCTTTCAGATATTTTACTCCGTCATTTTCAAAGTGGAAAAAAAACAAATTTAATGTTCGTTCTATTGTAAAATTATCCTTTGTTTCAAAACCACATACTTAAGAATGATAAACACCATATTTCTTTTTAAGAGGATGTAATTCCTTTTTTGTAACAAGCACAACTATTCTGATTTCAAGACATCACTATAAATCTTCACTTCAACACCACATCATATCTGTAGAATCAGATAAAGTCTCAATGCTGTATGATTATATTTATTCCATCGTTTACATGTTGTCACCATCGATCGAATTTCAATTATTTGCTTTCTACGACTGTGTCACCAGATTTAATTACTATATCTAGAAGATTCTTAGTGGAGGCAAGAGACAGAAATCAGGATTTAAGATTACATGGAAGGTTAAAGCTTTATTTTTTTTTCATTTCTGAAGCAAAACAAAATATTTTCATTATTATACTAATAATGTTTTGGATATTTATGCCACGACAATGCAAAATTTACTCTTGTATTAAAACTACGGTCTGATCAATATATGTCCATATTATACATCCCATCTAATATACGATATTGAGATGTGGAATAAGTGTACGCGACACAACAAGCATAAACAAACAGCAATTCAAAAAATCACAACGGAAAACAGCAAGCAGTCTTCAACATGACCATAGGTCACTGCTTACCGTCTTGCATTGGCCCAAGACTTATAATACAATACAAAAGTATCAAAACCAATCCCTAAATCATCAACGAAAGACTCAATTCTTGACATAAAAACAGTTAACATAGAATGACAAGGACAAACAAAGGCTTTGGCAAAGTTTCCTGGCTTAGGACAGGCACATATAAAATGTGGCGGGGTTAAACTAGTTTTTTGGATCCAACCTTCCCCCTATTGATAAGCTTGCACAAAGCTACATATAAAACACACTGTAAAACTCAATCGACAAAAGTTCAATTCAACAAGAGAGAACCTAAGACAAAATACTGTACGAAAACAACAAGACAAGGAGGAACTCTCTTGAGAACACTCGAAGTTACTGACAACTAGCTAAGAAACATTTATCGATTGATGTAAAAGAATCAAATATATCAGTTCTAAATCCGACACCCCACGTCAAAACAATGAATGATTAAGAGTTGTATCACCATACAGAACCGACATACTTGATCGCTGTGGTGCTTATAAATAATACAGTGGATACAAAGTGAAAATTTAACGTTTTAAAGTTACTATCAAGCTATCAATATTTCTGCCAAAACATACCAAATGCAAAGATTTTACTAAAACATTGAATTCATATCCTTTTTTCAAAAGGTTTTTTAGCCAGTTTTTAATTTCCATAAGGTTGTTTTTGAATTTTTGTGCTTTATAAACTACATTGCTATAAAAGTCAGGATGAGATATTCCTTTAACAATCAGAAATCTACGTGTACAATCAAATTTTTCGATGAGATGTCCATATTTATGTGCAAATTTTGTAAAAGATTTGACTAATTTGTGGTAACGGTAACCTTGTTTTAGCAATTTTTCTGTAATAAAACGGTTTTTATCATGAAAATCAGACACATCACTGCAAATGCGAGCATACCTGACTAATTGTGAAATGTATACCCCGTAAGCTGGAGCTAATGGTACGTCTCCTTCAAGAAACGGAAAATTAACTATTGGGAATGAAAAGTCATCCCGTTTATCATATACTTTAGTGTGTAATCTACCATTGATAATGTTTAAGTCCAAATCTAGAAATGGACATCTACTGTCGGTTGAGTTTGCTTTATTTAGGGTTAATTCTTTAGGATATATATCATTTATAAAATTTGAGAATGTGGGGTTGTTTAGAGCAAGTATGTCATCTAAGTACCTATATGTATTGTTAAAAGTTTCGATAAGGTGGTTTTTGTTTGGGTCTTTTTGTAGCTTGGCCATAAACTGTGATTCGTAACAATATAAAAACAGATCAGCTATGAGTGGAGCACAATTGGTTCCCATTGGAATTCCAATGACTTGGCGATATATTTGTTTACCGAACCGGATGTAAATATTATCTAAAAGAAAGTTTAATGCAGTAATAACTTCTATGTCGGTCCAATTAACATAACCTTTGTGGGTTTCGTTACTAAAAAACGATTTACTAAATACTTGTGACACTTTAGAACAGATGTAGTCACTTTTAGATTTGTCAAAGCACCATTTAATTAAATATTCAAATTTCTTTTTGATAAGATTGTGAGGTAGATTAGTATATAAAGTGGAAAAGTCATAGCTGTCTACGGATTGAAAAGTATTTTCAAATGCCCGAAGTTTGTCTAAAACATCAAGAGAATTTTTAACACTCCAAAAATGATTTATTCCACTATTTTCGAAAATTTTATCACAGTATCGGATGATAAATTCTTTCATTGTAGTTAAAGCAAGAGACAAGACTTTAGAAATATTGGTTAAGGAACATTTACTTGATGCAGAAATAAAACGGGATTTATATGGTTTTTTGTGTAATTTAGGTATCCAGTACATAGTAGGTAATTTATTGTATGTAGGGGCTGCTCGAAGTGCTGTGGTTGCTATGACATGATCGTCAATAATATTGGTTTCTGTAGCTTGCACGGGAACGAAAGTACATGAGCCTTTAATTTCATGCATTAAAACATCCAGATAATATTTACGACATACCACAACAACATTGTTAGCCACTTTATCCGCAGGAACAAAAACATATCGTGAACCTAATAATTGTAGTTTTGATTTAATTCTGTTAATATAAGTTTGGGGTCGATATTCTACAAAGGTGTTTTGAAAATGGCTTAATCGTAATTTTACAATGGATATGAATTTATTCTTAAACTTGTCTAAAGATTTGGAATCTGCTCCTTCTCGTATAATCCAGGTTTTACAGTACGAATGAAGGGCAGTATTTACACAATCAAAACAAGAATTCCAATTAATTTTCGAAGGAGGTCTGAATTTTGGTCCCTTTTTCAAGAATTTAATAACCTCTGGGTCATCGACAATGTTTAGGTCGCCAGTAACAATATGGCCACAAGGAACATAACTAAAGTCCGAATTAGCACAGTCGCATGATACAGGAATATTCGAGTCTAGGTCTTCATCTGTAGTGATGGACGCATAGTTAAAAATAATGTTACGTGTTGGTTTTTTATATTTATAAGATATGATTGGAGGTTCAGTATTTGTAAAATATGGTGGTATTAACTCTTTAATAGTAGGATCCATAAAAATACTAGAAATGTTTATGAAGTCTAGTCCTCTGTTGATGTACGTTAATTTTATAAAATGTCGAATGTGGTCTACAGGACTATCAATTTGGGGGAAAAGTTTAAAGTAACAAAAAGCGTTAATAATGAGTGCGCCTTCATATAGGGGACTGGCATGAGATATGGTGTTACAATCCAATCTAATTTTATTTAACTTAGAAACGGGTATAGAGCATAGTTTACAAAAAAGATTATGTCGTCCGTTGTTCTTAAATATTTTAACAAGATCGGTGATGCTTAAATTAGAACGATGATGTTTTCTAACATTACGATTTATTCGTATACCATGCGACCGTTTGTTCCGTTTACGAGGACTTATTAAATTCATGACATTGATATTTGATGTTCTAGATATGTTCCCCTGTCCCATAATGTTATCGTTCAGACCCAGAGGATAAGCTGTTTGTAATTTTTTAATCCATTCCAGTTCTGCAAGTCGTCTCAACTTGCAAAACTCTCGTTTACTAGATTTGGAGTCTTTTTGAATAATTTCTAGGGGTTGAACCCTGACGTATTTAAGGTTATGATTGTGTTTATGAAAATGTTGATATAAGAGACATTTGTACTTTTTATAGCGGCGAAAGCAATATAGATGTTCCGATGTTCTTTTGGACAAATATCTACCGGTTTCCCCTACATACTGAATATTACAACCAGGTTTGTATCATGTTATTAAATAAATTAAGTTATTGGTGCGTCAGTTAACATCTTGATCCAGATTTATAGAGAATTTGCGGCCGTTAATAGTTGATTTCACAGTGGTGTCTCTGATTAGTATTTTACATGTCTGTCATTTAGAAGCACCACAGAATGAAATTTTAGGATATCCACGATAAGAGTTATTAAAAGTTGTACCGGTTATTTTATTTGAGGGTTGATTTTTAGTAATTAACGTTTGAAAAGTGGGATTGGAATTATGTCGAGTGTTGTAAGTGTGGCTTGAATTAACATTTGGAGGAGGTATGGCACTGTGAGGTGTGGATATCCTAGTAAAGGGTTTGTTATTTAAATATCTTTTTCCGTTTCGTAAAATCATGATTATGTGTCGTTAGGAGAGAACCGAATGTCCAATGACAAAATAGGGACAGCATGAAAACAAATGTATCAACAGTAAAAAATAATAAAATAATAGTACCACGGACTAAATCTTCCTACTAAAACTACCAATAATTCCCGACAAGCTCATTTGAAACGCAACAACATAAACACAAAAAACAGGGATTAGAAGTAAAAGTAGGAACACTTAGAAGACCATAGAATAGGGCAACAAAAATTAAGTTGAAGGTCAATGGAAGTATCCATGAGGTAAACAATCCTTAATAAAAATAATGTGATAATTATTAAATCTATATTTTTTCATAAAATGGACAAATCAAACGATTTCATTAATGACAACAACCATAAACTGATAAATTGTACAAATGTATATTCTTTCTCCAAATATAAAATACTGTTCCAACAATTTTAGTTTTGTCAACACAATAATCTCCTTGTGGGTATTTTCACAAATGCCAATTTTGTCAATTATAACCCGATTAAATCATAACATAACATAATCATTTATTCAGAGAGAAAATTATTGAATATACAAATACAAAATATATCATGAAACATTCACATATTAATCAAAAGACGAATTCATAGTTTATTTGTGTTTTCAACAGAATGTAAGAGGAGCATTTTTTCTAGAATAATATTAAGTCACAATGCTGTCTTATTTTATTCATTTCAGCGTTACATTTTGTCGCCATCGATTGAATATCAATTAGTTTCCTTCTGCTACTGTGTCAACAGATTCATTTCCACGTCTTTAGGAAAGAAATGTTGGTTGTTGTGTAACACAAAAAAGACAATACTGTGGTTTCATTATTATTCGTGGGGTATAAATTTCCGTGATTTTCGTGGTTGTCCTTGATCCACGAAATGTGATAACCAATGATTTCTATGCAACAGACCTCAGATCCACTAGTTTAAGAATCAACGAACATCTCTTCTCATCAAACCATGAAAATTGATACCAACAAAAATAAATGAATCCACGGTGTTTAATGAAACTAATTTTCATTAACATTTTCATTAAATAAACATTGCATTTATTTGTGGTTCAATATAATTTGCGATCATATACTAGCTTTCAAACGAACAACTGTCTATTCCTTTCCTTTTTCAATTTTACATTTATATTCTATAGAGCATTTTACGGGAAAAAGGAATTAATGCGATAAGATTACATTTTCAAATGAAATGAATAATTAGAATTTATACAATAGACGGAAATGAACTCATAACCATATATTTATATTAAATTGTTTTGCATCTAATAACCGATAGTTTCTGTCTTGTTTTATTTATGGTTGTTATCGAGATAATCCATGTATTCTTAATGAAATTTACTTTATGCAAGCATAAAAATTTGTAACAGCAATTATTATCTTTTCATTTTGGTAGACGACTGGCACGAACCGAACTCACTGACATCTGATACCCTTTGTATTAATTGAGACTTTATTATCTCTAAGACAGTCCTGATTGGGGATTAGAAAAAACACATAATGCGGAACGGAAACGAATAATTGTCAACATTCATGATATAATCATTTTTTTTATTTCGATCTGCAATTATGTTGTTTACGCTTTTATCTATTCTGTATCTGACTTGAAATTAATTAAATTGAATCAAAGAAGCATATTAGTTCCTACTGAAAGGGCATTTTAATGACGTAAGCCTTAAAAAAAAGACGAAATCAGTGAGCATGGCAAAATAAACACACCAAATAAAATTAGAAACACAAATGCACAACAAAAATACACAAAACAAACAACTCCTATCAAAAACATAAACTCGAGTCATCAAACCATTCATCGGCAAACTTTCAATGTTGCATCCTCCTTTAGAAAAAAATACCAAACTTATAATACCATGGTAGAGTATTATTTTGGTGATTTTTCTGACATAATAGTGGGATTACCAAGCTTCTCTTGAAGAGTAAAATGTCCATTAACAAGCTATTAACTGAAGCCTTTACTTGAAGATATGACAACTGCTATCTTAGAACTAAGATTTCTTGGTTCTGAAATGTAAAAACCGATTTCGGAGTTTATGTTAATTCCCTGACACTTTACTGGCTGTAACTTTCAGAATAGTTTTTAAAATATTGAAGATCGCAATGGTCCTGACTTCAAAATAGTTTTGTAAAATCCACATTAATTTTGAAAACAAACTCCAATTGTGATTAAACATTCTCAGTGATTTATTTATATCCAATTCACATTATTTTAAAAATGAAAATTGATATATTTTCTCATGACAGAAACAAATTGTCAAATTAGACTTTATTTATCTTAAGAAGCCTTTATCTTTAAATGGAAATGTCGCATGTTACTAAGGTTAATCCCTAAAATACTGATTAATTTACTGTACAGTGGCATTATTATCGTTGATGAATGTCTATTAAGTTAGGACCAATCAATTGCAATTTGTTTTCCGGTTTTGAAAATTTTTGAGGGGAGGATTGGATTATCTGTGAAAAAATAATATGGAATAAATTAATCTCGTGTGACTACTTATCTTCGGTGCAAGAATATCGTCAATGTCTTTTGACTCTTTTTTATGTAAAGCCGTTAAAGAAGAATGTGACACCTAACATGCCTGATGTCAATGAACCTTTTATGAGTGTTCAAAGTAGGGCACAATTCATTTTGAAACGCGAAGTCGAAATTATTGGAAATTAAATCAAACATTGTTTATAAATATAAAGGCAACGACAAAATAATAGAATTCGTGCGGGGTTAGAATTCTAGAGAAAACATTTGAAATTAACTAATGGTCCACATTGTTCATATATCTTGTTTTGGGGGACATATGGTATCATTGGTTTACGTGGTTTGTTAGCACCAAGCCTTTTTGGGATATTAGCGTTTATTCTTCAATACTAGCTTGTTTTTAAATAAATTCTACTAAAATGTAATATTTGTTTTCATATACAACAGGGCGTGTATGCTATTTTCGTTCATTTTTCTTTTAAACATTTCCCGTAAAGTAAACAAAGGATTTACTCTTAAATTAAAATTAGTAGTAAATATATGTATTTCCATTCAATATGTTCAGGTTTCACAATATTACTATGGTTAGACTTAAAAAAAGATATTTCAATCAAATATATAATAATTTTATTCTATTGTGTCCTAACCATTGGATACAGAGAGGATTAAGGTCTACATTTATTAATTATGAAATTTGTTCAATTACAACATAACAAAGACGAGTGAGCCATAAATTGAAGATAATGAGATGAGGAATTTGTTGACGCGAAATATAAAGAAACAACAATTTAAAAAATCACAATGAAAAACAGTCAGTAGTCTTGCCGCCTGCATTTGCCAAAAATTAAAAACACAATACACAAGAGTCAAAACCAATCATAAATTATCCACCAAAACCCATTTCTGACCATAGAACAATAAACACAAAGATGACAAGGTTAAACAAAAGCTTTGACAAAGATTTCTGGCATAGGCACATACAAAATATAGTGGTGTTAAAACCTAGGTTTTTTTACCCAATCTTCCGCTATTGATAATCTTGTAAAAAGCACAAAAATAACACACTCTACCAATCTAATCGATAAAAGTTGAATTCAACAAGAGAGAACATGAGACAAAACACTTTACGAAAACAAAAAGACGTAGATGAACTCTTTTTTTAGAAATCTCGCAGTTCACAAATATCACGTGACTAACATTAATGCTTATTTTTACTTTAAAAAGTATGGTAGAAAATCATTTATTTGTATCCAGATTCATAATTGTGTTCTAAAGTTTACCTTTTATACAAATTGTCGTCCGAAAAACATTTCCAAGGGAATTTTCAAATTCAAGGAACTTTGTTGTTTTAGTTTATAGTTCTGTATTTGTTTCCTAAACATCTCATTAAGATAAGATTTGTAACACTTTAGATCAAGTTTGCAGAATGCCTGATGTCCCTATTGACAACATATTTGTCCCATTTGGAGGAGAGATTTTTAGCTACTGTACACATTGGCATTTCAATGGGCTCAAACCTTCTTAAGTTGACGACTTCTTTTGAAATTCCCGTACCAAGTCAGGACCATTACGATCTTCAGTTTCTCTGGTACATCTTCCTTGTTCTAACTTCAGTAATTTAATGTTTCATTAAACGTTAAAAAGCAGGAATCAACAGAAACTTTATTTAGTATTGCTTTTATAATGTTTCTTAGAGAAGTCTATTATAAACACCATTTGCGTAAGTTTACTTAAAAACACCAAAAGCTTAACATGTAATCAGATACACGCATTAAAATATTATAAAAGGAAGCAAAATAATATAACAACATAAATTTCCGATTTTTAAATTCTAAATTGTTTAAAACACCAGGTTTCTTTGCTTGTAATGCACATAGTCGATATCCTAGGTGCTGGATTTGGCTTCCTTGTTCGAACATATTGGTTTTGAGTACTTTTCGTTTTCAACAGTTTGGATTTGACCTTCCAATGTTTTGATTTAAATGCTACTGATGAGAGGTTACTCCTTGAAATATCGATATATAGTATATCAAAATTAACCGTTTTTACCCGCGTTTTGGTATTTGTAATAGAGAATATCGACCCCATGCAGCCCAGTGAAAGAAAATCATTGTATTACAGAAATGGAACTTTGAAACATTTCGACGCATTTTCATGAGACAGTATAATATGTTCATGAGAACTTGTAATTTCCCTCTGTATCTATCGTCCGACATCATAGTTTGTTATTTGTTCATGTATAAAGAAAATTTCTCCATTTGTTCTTATAAAAGAAAATAATGAGATGTGGAATATGTGTACGAGACACAGCTCATATAACAAACGGTAATTCAGAAAAACCACAATGGGAAGCGGGCAGAAGCCTTCGACGAGGCCAATAGGCGCTGCTTGCCGTTCTGCAATCGGCCTAAGGTCTAGAATTCCTCATTGAACTAAAGCTATTTTATCATTTTTGTCTCAATTTCAGTGTTATAATAACGCTTTAAGGGTTCAATGGGTTGCCGAGAACGGAGCACAGAGGTACCAATTGTGCATTGGAACGTAAACATAAGACAACTCAAAGACTGAATAGCAATGAACAACGTGAGCGCGTTGCAATACCATCAAACTCTGGGTGCCGTTTCATTGAGCGATCAATACCGTTACGCGCATGTTAGCCCATTTATTTTGCACGGGATAACGATCGATTTTACCAGCGATCGCTTTGTTAAACGACACCCATGTAATCTACAGCATACCTTTCGCGTGTTAGCGTGTCAAAGGACAAACAATACTTTAACTCAAACTAACATTTGTACTTATCTTGGAAGTACACATTTTAGATTTATCTATGAGCGCATGCTGTCTTTTATACATTTTTGTGATTGAAAACAACATCCGATAAGAGATAACCATGTGCTAAATGATTCCATAAATTATTGACCTATATTTATTTTCTTTGAATTAAACTATCAAAATGCGTCCATGTTTTTGCCAATCAGCTCCCTGTTATATTGTATAAAGGCCTTACTTGTTTGTCACAGAAAAAGGTGAAAGATCATTTTTTTCCTCATTATTGAAAGCGACGCAGTTGGGTGAACAATCATAATAAAACAATGTTATTAATTGTATAATCAAAAAATAATTATTCGCCGAACGTGTTTTAAGATAAGGTATAGTACAGTTCAAGGAAAGTTCATTTAGGTTGAAAGGTCTTATGGGATTTTCAAACAATGCATTTTCTTTATAAAGTAAGGATGATAATTAAAAAAGTCTATTATTTGAGAAATCCAATTTGAGAAAAAAAAACCCTGCAATGAATATGTTTAATTATATCCCTTTACCCTGTAGAACGTCTATAGATTGTATCCGTTTAACATGACATTCGGTATGCAATTTAGCATACCCCATCTTTTCATAAGGGGTGTGCATGATTAATCATTATACAAAAAAGACAGCTACAAATGGGATAATTAAACTGCTTGCTTTCAATTAACCAATTCGTTATAACAAGAATTACTTGACTTGTAGTGATAATTGAACCAAACCCGGAAAACGTAAGACATCTTTTTTCAATAGATTACTATGAAATCAAGTCTTGCAGTTTGATATTGTCGATTTTCTTGTCAAAATATGCGATAAATTAACGAAGTATGTATGGGGCATTCCAATGTTGATATATTGTAAACTCTAGGAGGCAACCACATGATCAGGGTAAACAAAAGACAAAAAATGTGTCATGTACATTTATTCCACATGTCATCCTCGTTCAACAACACGAAGAATCAAACAACTTCGGTGCTCCTTAACAATTCAACAGTTCTTGCTAGTTAACTCTTGTTACGACTTGAGTCAGCGATGCGGATTTCCGTGCGGTTGATATTGTGTTTTGTGTTCTTGTTTCAAATTTACCTTTCAAGAAAAGATTTTAGCTGTATGAAAAGTTGTGCATATAAAGTTAAAAATTTGTTTTTCCAAATTTGAAGTCGACACTATGAAATATGTGGGGGTTACTTCCTCACATAATTTTTATATTTCGGGCATTTTAATTGTTAAGAAAGGCAAATATTGCGTTTGTATTCAGAAACTGTCTATCACTATTAGAACATTTCCCTTCTAGAACGGACAAAACCTACTTGACAACTATTATATTTACTTGACTCTCAAAGTTTCCAGTATTTTATGAAATTCAGTATAAATTTATTCTTCTTGCATTTGTAGTAATCAAGTAATGTCAAGTAAATTATTTCCGTTCAAGAGATTTTTGGTTTAACTAGTGTATATTAAGGATGATTGCTGGTCAAGTTTTGAGATTTCTGTCAGAATCCTCTGGATTTTACCATTTAAATAAGGATAATATTTTTGCCTAGCAACCCCCTAATTTCTTTTCATAATAAGATTTTTTGGGTCACTAAAAGCTAATTTATAAAGTTTTAAAATTTTCTTGTTATTTCTTGATGGGTTTTTAGACTAAATCAAGAATAATGCTAAACCTATAAAAAGTCAGAGAAAGCCTTTTCCCGCCAGTTTTTTTAACTTTTGTTATCTCGAAAACGAGTTCAGCAGCCCATGAATTTTTAAAACTTATTTTGAACTTTTACCATTGGTCTTTCCATCAAATATAAAAATTTATACACCTTGTTATTTTCCAACTGACCAGCGAACATCCTTAACGACGACAAATTTTATCTTCTTCTTCCTGACATTTCGTTCACTGTGGATCTGGTATTTCCGTTGTTCGCTGACATTTTAATTTATATATTTTGTATAACAACGATGTCATAATCCTTCTTTCTCGCTACGGTTGGAGAAGAGAATGTCAAACAGAAGTATGTTTTTCTATGAAATAATCTAACCAGTTTGTTAACATTCATTTCACAACATTTGTTGGATTATTTTTCGAAAACAAACATTTGTCAGACGAATACAGATTTAAACTTTTAATTGTGCACAATAAATTTAAACTAAAATGGTGCAAATAAATGCGCTTTTATATAAAAGAAATATCTTCAAAAAAATCTATAATGAAAATTAGCTTGTTTGACCCCCCCCACTCTTTTGAAACGCAGCTTTACAAATATTTAAAATCAAAGAGCTTCCAAATGTCTTGAACGAGGAATTTGAGGATACTCATGCAACAGCAATCTGCAAACGTGGGCTTAAGTGGATCAGTGAAATATAATGTGATGAATTATACATTTATTTTGCGGTGTTTAGTTTTAGCAGATGAAGGATAGGCACCAAATAAACCAAACAAAAGAACATCTTTAAAATTCTGATTAACATTTCTCTAATAAAAAGAAAGGGGTTATTTAAAGTAGTACACGTATAAAACAAATCCATCCAAGTCGTTAAAACGAAAAGTAATGAACAAAGCCTTCCATAAAACAAACATTGTGGATTGAATCGGGTTTTGTTAGTCCAAAATTCATGACAGACAGAAGGTCAAAAAATAAAGGTCAAAGGTTAGGAAAATAAATAACTTACATGTTTCGACAAATTTAACTGCTATGGTATCCCAGAGTGAGTTCTATCGCTGCGCTGATAGAAATCTTTTTCTTGTAATCATAATTCTAAAATAATATATCACCTATAATCTATTTGTATGTTAATTTCTCACAGTTTTTGTCGCGATTTTCTTGGACACGAATATTATTGAAGTTTTAATATCTTCAACCCAAGCACAACAACATAAGAAAAAGTGGGCGATATGCAATATTAATGTTTGTTAACACCTTTTTACGATAAAAATCTTTTTTTTACATAAAGGTTAATAAAAATAATGCAATAAATACCAAGTAAGATAAAAGTACGTCACATTAAGATACTCTTTTCCAATTTGAAAAAAAAATGGAAAACATTCCTAGGATATACGGTCAAAAGTTTAAAAATATATTGGGACAGCTTTTGCAATTGCCGAGATAAAAATTTTCTAACAGCTCAACTTTGCGGTACTGATCAGAAATAGTTTATACACACAATGTTTAATAATTTTAACGACTTAACAAACAATAAGATTTTAAGGACTGAAACAATAGAGAACCCATTTTCAAAGCTTCGAGAAACAGCTACAACGACAAGACAAAAGCTTAAGAAAAATATAAGTAATGTCATTTTAGTGGGTTGAATAGAGAGCCTATATGCGAGCTTACAATGAACTGTGCGTCTCATAGAATGATTTTAAGTAAAATTAAAACGTTATATCATTATAAATGCCTTTTTACAATTTCATTTACAATCAATTTGGTGACCGGATGTGAATCGTGAAATTAGCAACAGTTGATCTGTAAAGATATTGATCGATAGGTATTCGACGAACGCTTGGTTGCTATCAACATTAAATTTTGTTGATTGCAGGGGAAGGCAGCATTTCAGCCATCAAGTGTTTAAATCAAAATCGAAATACTCGAATTATTTTTACATCAGTCGATATATGCTTCTTAGATAGCGATCAGTGACTTCGAGTGTTCTTAACAGAGTATCTTTACGTCCCATATTATTATATTTATTTCATCATTTTCATGGTGTAGCCCTCAATCGAATTTGAATTATTTGCTTTCTTCTAAGACTTTGTCACCATACATGTACTTAATAATTCTTAGAGGAGTAAATAGAAGCAATTCAGGATATAACATGTTTATACTTCATCTTTTCATATTTTGTGAAGAGATTTCAGCTTTTTTTATTTCTCAATCAATGAATATATTTTTCATCATTAACATTAACATTCTACAGAGCATTTTCCATATGAAAGAAGTAAAGAGGTACCAAAGGGGCATTCGAGTATCCGAAAAAGTTCGAAAGGGCAACGACAAAACTGGAAAACACGAACAAAAACAGCACAAAAAAAAACCCCACAAAAAACCACAAAATCAACCGAACGAAAATCACCAACGCTTGCTAAAGTCGTAACAAGAGTGAACTCAGGTGCTCTGGAAGAGTGAGCGGTTCCTGACTGCTTTAGCACACCCGTCGTGTTGCTAATCTCCAATGCAGTGTGTCAAATCTGGTAAAGGAAGACAAAGCAAATTTCTACGACAAACCAACAGCTTCACTCATTTGAGAGATAGAAATCACTTTTTGTCTACTAGTGCACGGGTGTCTACCGTAAACTTTCTTGATTAAAGACAACAACCGTAGAGCAACATAACCCTGGGTCAGCAATTTTTGTGTTAAACGTGACTCTCTGCCAAAGAAATCGATAAATTACCGCAAACTCTAGAGTAAAGAATCAACTGTGATACGAAGACACCATAAACAGGACCGCCGGAATGTTGTTACACAAAAAAGGAAAGATTACATCATCATGGTTGTCATAGAGCTTTGTTGAAAGTCTTCCTTGAGAGTCAATTTTGAAATGTAGATCTTAATATGAAGCAGACTTCCTAGAATCTGTTGTATGCTTTATTCCAAGTTCCTGTGGATATATGAGATGGAGAAAGTCACTAAATCGAGAATTGTTTGGTGAAAAGATATCAATACAGATGGGTCAAAACCTAACCTGTATGCGCACCAGACTTATAAAGTGGAACAGAGGTCTGGTTCAGGACTGCTTTTTTCTGGTCTGGTTTGGTTTTAGTGAACCTAGGTCTGCTCTCAAGTTCACTCCAAAAGCAAACTTTGCTCAAGATCTGGTTTACTCTGACCTCAGGCAGACCAAACCTATAAAAACTGACAACTCCTTGAGTGGTCCAAACTTAGAGCAGACCAAACTTAGGTCTGGTCCGCTCTAGTTCTTGTCCAATTAAGGTTCATTATTGAAAGCAGACCAGACCAAACTTAGGTCTGGTTCGCTCTATGTCTGGTCCACTATTGGTTCACTATTAAAAGCAGACCAGACCAGACTTAGAACAGACCAAACTTAGGTGGTTGGCTATTAAAAGCCGACCAGACCAGACTTAGAGCAGACCAAACTTAGGTCTGGTCTGGTCTAGGTCTGGTCCACTCTTAGTTCACTATCAAAAGCAGACCAGACCAGACTAAGACCAGACCAAACAAAGGTCTGGTCCAATGTTGGTTTATTGAAAGCAGACCAGACCAGACTTAGAGCAGACTCAACTTAGGTTTGGTCCGCTATAGGTCTGGTCTACTCTTGGTTTACTAATTAAAGCAAACAAAACCAGAATTTTGACTGAACCAGACTTGTGGTGAGGTCTGGTCTGCTTTCCAACCAAACCAAACCAGAAAAGTGGACCTAGGTTTGCTTCTTGGATTGGTCAAGAGAATTAAACCAGACCAGAAAAGTGAACCACAGGTCCGTTCACTTTTGGTCTCATCTGTAATTGTAATAAGATGTACATTCTTTTTAATCAAATAAAACCCATAAAATCATAATTGTTTTGCATCTAACAACCGATGGTTTCTTTCTGATTTTGTTTCTATTTGTCACCAAATCAATCCATGTAAATGAGATTTACTTGTTGCATCCTTAATCTTTGTAACAGAAATTTATATCTTTTTGTTGATGAAGTAAACTGTCACGAATCGAACTTAGTGACATCTGATATTCTTTGTGTTAATTTGGACTTAATTATCTTAAAGACAGTCCTGATTGGAGATTAGCAAAAAAAACATTATGCGGAACGGAAACAAATAATTGTCGACATTCATGATTATATCAGACTTTTTATTTCGATCTGCAATTATGTCATGTTTGTATGCTGTATAAGTTTATAACTATTCTGTCTCTGAATGCATCATTAATTAACATTTATTTTAATGAAGATAAGGAGTTCGAAGGGCATTATAAGCCAAGACGTAATCAGTGCATGTAACGAAAAACCGATAAAACGAAACGCACAACAAAACCACTCAAAACAGTATAACTCACTAGTCAAATAATCATCACGATTAGTTTCAATGTTGCTTTGTCTTTCACGAAAGTGTATATGAAAAATAATGAGATGTGGAATAAGAGAACGAGTCACAGCTCACACAACAAGTGGTCATTTAGTAAACCCACAACGGAAACCCGCCAGAAGCCTTCAACGAGGCAGTAGGCGCTGCACGCCGTTCTGCAAATGACCCATGGTCAAAATAAAATGCTTAGAATAATTAAAGTCCAGTCCTAAAATAGTCATAGATAGACCTCATTCTTTAACAAGGAACAGAAAACATCAAAAGACAAGTACAAAGAAAAAAGCTTTGCCAAAGATTCCTGGCTTAGGACAGGCATATATGAAATGTTGCGGGGTTAAACTAGTTTTTTTGTCTATAGATCCTAGAGTATAATTGGTAACTTAAAAAACAACATAGCTATTAGATAATAGGAATAATGAGATGATCATCTCACTACATGGTTAATTTTCTAAATTACTCAATGATTTGATTAACAGTAGTATTATAATCGTTGATGAATGTTTTGAAAGTTAAAACCTATCAATTGCAATTTATTTTTCGAGTTTGTATCTTTTATTTGGGGAAAGGGATTATATGCCAGAAACATTTTTGCATAAATTGATCTCCTGTGACTACTTATCTTCCACAAAAGAGTATCATCAATTTCTAATGACTCGCTATTTTGCGAAGCCTTCGAAGCAGAGTATGACACCTTATGTCGCTAATTCAAATATCAAATAAGGCGCAGTTTCTTTTGAAAAGTAAAACGTATTCAAAATTTAACAATGTACATGTATGTATAAGGTTAAGAACAAGCTTAAACCATTGTGATGGTCTTAAGATAATCTAGAAAAAAAATTTTGATTAACCAAATACATATAGAATCATAGGTTAGAATATAGCACCAAACCTTTTTGGAAAATTTCAACATCAAGCTAAGGAATAAATTCTTCTAAACTAGATGTTATCTTATTAAAACAGGGTGCGCATGTTGTTTTGTGAATTTGTATTTTTAGTATGACCCACATGGTACACATAAGCAAGTGATGTTCTTTTTAAAATTAAATTTGACAATAAATATATTTAAATCCATTCAATGTCATGATTCAAAATGTTGCTCTTGTAAAACTATATAAAATGAATGTTTGAATCAACATTACTAATTTTTAAATTTATAAATTCTAATGTTTTTCTATATTTATTTGATAAATGGTAAGATTTAGAGTGTGAGCCATGCAAGTATTTCATGACTACTGTTCACGCTAATTTAAGCTTTAAACAAATTAAAATGTATCTTCAGATTCATAATTGCACTCTAAGAGTTTACTTTTCATTGATACGTTAAAAGTTGAATAGCGAAAATAAACAGAAAATTTATTTGATTATGCTGTAATATATATTTCTAGGAGTAACCTATTCTTATCATAATTTTCGTCAAAGTCATATAGATATTTGAAATCAAAAATTAGAAATGCATTCAAAGTACTCATACCAATAATGTCCCAAAAGGAAAACAAATAGAGCACCAAACATATCGTCCACGTGCAGCAATTGAAAAAAAAATAAAACAGTTTAAAACATCTAAAAACAAACTATTAAATGTGTGCAAGACAAGTTGTTATTTTATCGAGGTTTAAAAGGTCTCACGTGCACTTCTTTTAATGCTTCTAGAATAACTATATAAACTAACGCTTTTTAATGTTTTCCTTAATTTTATCACACCCCAGGACTCAAAATTGAAAGCATCGTTTGTTGAAGAGAAAGAAGAAGAGAGGTACTAAGGGCACATTCGTTATGTCAAAAGTCAGATAGGGTGAATTAAAACACGAATGAGAACAGAGATATAGACAACCTAAAAAAAACATCAACAAAAATGTGCATTTTTTCTTACAAAAGTCCTAAGGGATTATCATATGATACATTTTATCTAAATAAAAGATAACAACTTTAATTCAATTTAAGCTGAATGGTTATGTTTTGTGTGCCGTATAGCAAGATTAAAAACTTCCTGACAAGGAATAATAAGCGCAAAAAGCTGTTTTCGAATATTTGATTTATCCCATTACGCCGTAGAACGTCTATAAATTGTATCCGCTTCCCATGCTGTTCTATATCATTTTAAGCATACGTCATTTTTTTGATAAGAAGTCTGAATGATTTTTTATTATAAAAACTTTTAATGTGATAATAAGGACAATTTCTTGCAATTCAACAATACATTTTTTTTCTTGTCTCCTGGCATTGATGATTTGACACGCAGGGATAATAGTAAATTGAACCAAGCCCGGAATACATTATAAGAGATAGGTCGTAATAGAACTGAAGCTTGTGGTGATATTTTACTGATTTTCAAATAAACGACAGCAATTAGACGCCTAATGCAGTGTTAGAATGTGTGTGTCTCGAAATGCAAACACATGATCGCGAGACACAGAAGAAAACAAGACGAATAATAATACATTACTAAACAATTTCGGTACTATGGACGGAAACGTAGTTGTTATGTGAGTAACACACTCATCGCTTTGTCGATTCATTAAAGATAGGTCCAAGAAGACAATACAATAATTGTATGTATTGCGCATTTATATACATGCATCTATACATAAACACATTTTTAGAAGGGTTATTGCCTTTCCTGAATTTCTTTTTACCAGTATTATCGTAAAGTTATATCTTATGACTCAATTATAAAAGCTGTCTGACATTGATGTCATTATTATCAAAGCACCATACGAAAATAGAGAATAAAAACAAAATCTTTAAATTGTATCCGTTTCAAATGAACTTATTTAGAAACTTGAAATGATTATTAATTGTTTTCACTTGAGGCCAACTGTTAATATATATAATTGGAAAGAATACTTGCGGTTAGTTACATCATTATTATCTTGTACCAAAAAATACAAAGATAATTGAAGCATATCCTGGAAGACATCAGACAAGATATTGTCTATGTCTTCTCTTCTTACTAGGTCACTGAAGGAAATTCTGTGGTTTGATTGTTCTGGTTTTCTTTCCCAAATCCATGACTTGACTATCAAATCGTTGTGCTTTTGAAATATCTGTCATGCAGATGATGATATGATTTAAGTTTATTATCAGTAATATATTTATAGCTTTCCGTATTTCCTTTCAATACTTTTAATAAACACGCCAATTTCTGATAGTGAAAGGAATATCACATTCTGAATTATATGGGAATATTGTTTATACATTTGTAAATCACACAAGTTTAAAAACAATCCATTTGAAATGAAAAAAAAACTGGCTTTACATATATTTCGCTAAAGATATGAATTTAATATTTTGGTTAAATCATTGAGTCTAGTGGGCTTTTTTGGTAGTGTTTTTAATTCTTTAAAACGTTAATACGCTCTTTTAACAAGTATATTTTTTTTTAGATTTATAACGATTTTTGTGTGATGATACATTTGTACTTCAAAAATCATAAATTGTTTGAAATGCTGTGTCGGATTTAAAATCGACATGTTTATTTTTTTACATCAGTCGATGAATGATTCTCAGCTGACTGTCAGTAACAGCAAGTATTCTATAGTTCCTCTACCGTTCATTTTTTTTTTTTGCTGTCTTTTGACTAAGGTTCTCTCTAGTTGTATCAAACGTTTATCGATTTAATTTTAAATGTGTATAAAATTTGGTAGTTTGTCATGGATTTTTGATAGAAATCTAGATTTGTCCCGTCACATTTAATATGTGCCTGTCCTAAACTAGTAATCTCTGACAAAGCTTTTGCTTGTTCTTGTCTTTTGATGTTTTCTGTTCCTCATTTAAGAAGGGGGTCTTTCTTTGACTTTTTCAATACTGGATTTGAATTATTTGCGTTTCGTATTTGACCTCCGGTCGATCGCAAAAAGGCTAGCAGCGCCTACTAGTCTCCTTGAAGGCTGCTAATTGTTTTTCATTGTGGTCTTTTTTAGTAATCGCTTGTTTATGTAATCTGTGTCGCGTACATTTTTTTACATCTAATTATTTTCTATATAATGTTTTCATATAAAATTGTTATGTCATGTAGATGTACTTGAATAGATGCGAACTGATATTTGTAGAACACTGCTTGTGACAGTTATTGACAGTATATCCTCCATGTTGGAAAAAAGATGATTTTTATCACTGTTGGCACACGGATATACCTTTAAACTTTGCAGCTCACCACGTCCATTCTATAATATACCTAGTTCTTTATTAAAGTTCGTCGATTAATAGATGAAGTTTACTTTTATAGCCATGGATATGAGCTATTGTAAGTAAAATGGGAAACGTTTTGTTTTATCCAGATAATTACTGATCATGAGTATGGCGATAAAAAGTCGGTTACAATAAAAAAGTACAGAGTAAATCTGTATCATTAAGGAATGAAAATAACAACAAAGTTCCAGACAATAAATTTTGCTACGCCTGACGCGCGTTTCGTCTATTCAAGTCTCATCAGAGGCGCTCTACCAAAAATATTGAAAATGCCAAACACTCTATGAATATGAAGAGCATAGAACAGTAAAACCAAAAATACCAAACTGGGGAACCAAATTATTACTAAATGACATCTGATGCTGATAAACATGAGATGAAAATGTTATATAAAATAAATATACTACATATAGTTCAAGCCCAAGCTAAAGTGCCCAATCCTAATGTTTTCTAGTGTTTTAGAAATTTGCACACAACACTTAAACATTCCAATTATTCTGGTTCAAATAGAACACAACCAAAGTTTTTTTTAAACTGTTGAATATTAATTAATTAATATATCAAAGACATTTGATTAATTCAAACTTCGAAGGAAGTGAGACATCATCTTTATTTTCTTCTATTTCATTGCAAATCATTCTTCTAGATGTAAATAAACTAAAGTGATAACGTATACATTGGTGGTAATTTAAAATGAAAATCAAGATCTACTTGTGTTACATCTAACAACCGAGTATTTTATTTTTCTTCTTTAATTTCTTGTTGTAATCAAAATAATCCATATAAATGAGATTTTCTTGTCGCACCCTAAAACTTTGTAACATAATAGTATTATTTTTGTTTATCAGTTGTCGACTTGCACAAATCGAACTTACTGACATCTGATATTTTTTTGTGTTAATTGTGAATTTATCCTCTCTAAGACAGTCCTGATTGGGGATTAGGAAAAACACATAATGCGGAACGGAAACGAATAATTGTCAACATATAAGTTCAATTTATTATTATTGGGGGATCTGAATCCCTCATTAATTAGATTACCAAAGGAGTACACAAGGGGCATTTTAATATCATTAATAAAAAAGTTAAAAACAAAACCAATGGAAATAATAAACAACCCTAAAAACAAATTACACGACATTATCATAAAGCAATAGAAATCAACAACAACGTAAATTCGAGTCAAAAAAATCATCTGCATGCCTTTCAATGGGGTTTTGTCTGCAAAAAATTATTGGCGGAGCATTTCCTCGTATAAAATTGATAGGTCTCATGTGATTACTTCCTTTCACGAGAAGAGTATCATCATGCCAATTGATGCTCTATTAACGGAAGCCTTTACTTGAAAATATGATGTCTTGGAACTGAATTATCGGTGTCAAGTCTGTGTCGTGAAATAAAACAAAATCGCTGTTGATTTCCCGTATTGCTTTATCTAGGCTAAATTCAAATATACAAAAAAAAACGGAAATCGATTAATTTTACATGACAGACATTAAGTAAGTATTGTCGATTATGACCTTATTTATCTTCAGGACCCATCATATAAACTATGTTGTATATGATTTCTGAAAGGATATGTAGTAAATTAACATGGGGCCACAACATATATGAAAACTCCAACTGAAATTAATTTTTATGAGATGTATGGCCATTTCGGAAAAAAAATATTCATCATCAGCAGCACTAAAACCCAGACAAAGGAAATACACAATTCAAAAGATGTTCAAAATGTATAACAGTAAACGAAATTCAATAAAATAGAGCTAAGGGCAAAACTACGATGGAGGGAGTTAAACCTCAGGTTTTAAAATTTACATAAATTTGGATAGTGATTAAAAACAAAATGTACCCATGAAATTTAATCTCATGTACAAGTACAGCATATCTAACAATAAAAAGCATACATCTTAAACACGGGGAATTGTTCTACCAATTCCACACGGCATAAAAGACAAACTCCTGTAATAAAGTGGTTAAAAACAAAATGTACTCATGAAAAGTAATCCCAAGTTACTGAATGACTTAATTAGCAGTGGTATTGATAGCGTGTTTGAATGTTAAGCAAGTTAAAGCCTGTAAATAGCGATTTGCTTTTAGATTTTTGAACTTTTTAAGGATTAAGATGTTCTAATCTTAGAAATAGAAATCCCATATTTATCTACGGGTGTATGATGTTCTTTCATATTTTGTAAGCGAATACAACAATCGAGAAGTAAGCCCTCTCTTTTACAGTTAATTAAATTAAACACCTATGATTATCATCTTTGTATTTGACTATTAGAAAGCATTAATGTTGCTTTTTTGACGATCAACCTTCTATTTGCATTAAATCCTATTTCCTATTGTTTGTTACGGCCAAAATTGATAAATCATTTATTTCTGAATATTGAAAAAGTTGAAGACAACCACCCACATAAAGCAATGGTAGCATTTTTTCATCAAATAACGAATATCATATGATCATGTCGATAGATAAGGTTTAGTTCAGTTCAACAGACGTTCATTGAAGTTGAATTCAATGGTCCTCAGCAGGGGCGGATCCAGAAATTTTCGAAAGAGGGGGTTCCACAACTGGGGTTCTGTAGGCCAAAGGGGGGTTCCATACCAATTTTGCTGAAAATCTACACAAAAAATTAAAAATTTCAATGGAAAGTAGGGGCTACGACATGACATTCTGTCGGTTATTTAGTATTCACAAACCTTTTTGAGGAGTGTGAATGATGTAAAGGATATAAGCCGTAAACAGTCAATTTGATAAAATATTGTCCTATATTTTACAGAATGGACCGTTTAAGGCATATATCTTACTCAAAACACAGGTTATGCATAAAAACTGGTATAATCCAATTGCAACCACACCCGGAAAACACCATATAAGAAAATGTCGATGTCTGAACTTCTCATAGCCTCTAGGTTAAACACGGAAGGCTCGTGGTATGATTTTAAAGATTTCCAAATAAACGACAGATATAAAAATGCCTAATGGAACTTTCGAGTGTATAAAGCTCGAAAATAAAAACTCATGATCGGAAGACACAGAAAAAAAGAACACAAATAAATGAAATATAACAAAACAACTTCGGCACTTCAAACGAAAGAACAATACCTTTTCGGTTAACACACACATCTGATTATTTAAGTACTGAAGTTTCTAAGAATCAGGTAGAAACCACTTTTAGAGTGGCACATCGATAACATAAATCAACAAAACAAAAAAAAAAACAAAAATAAGTAAACTCTGTGTTGATCTCTGAGTCAATGAAACAAGCAGAGGTACCTGAGTATCCGAATGTAAAAAGTCCGAAAGGGCAGAGACAAAACCAGTAAACACCAACAAGAACGGGACAAAAACAGACAACATGTAAAACATGGAAACACAAAATAACTGAATATTAATCAACAACGCGAACTCCAGTCGAAACAAGAGTGAACTCAGGTGCTCTGGAAGAGTAGGAATATCATGTTTGCAATAGCACACCCGTCGCGTTGCCAACAGTCATTTCAGCGTGTTAAATACAGTAAAGAAAGACAAAACAAAACTCTAGACAAACCAACATCTGCACTCATCAATCGTTGGTTTAGGATATAATTCAAATCAAAATTTAGTAACATTGTACGTGAAAAATACGGGAAAATTTCCCGCCATAATATTTTGTTCTTTTTCCTATATAACCAACCAACATTACATGTATCTATGTACAAACTATATTTTAAAATATAAAAACTGCCTTGATTTTGTTTTATGGTAATAAATGCATCTATACCCAAAAATCCAAAATAGGAAATTGGGAATAAAACACCACCTGCTTTTTAAAACAGTTGAAATGGTTCATAACCATTTAATTTTTTAGTTGGCTGTTATTTAGATAATTACAAATATTATATTCAATCAAAAGTGAAAGACTATTTACGTCACAAATGGCAGTATGAGCAAAATTCAAAGATATTAAGTTTTTTTAGTAACCTTGTCCAGACAACAATTAAGCCAATTATGAAAATGTTCTCTATATAAGGTAAAATATATTAGCATTTGAAGATAAGCTATTAAGTGGGAGTTACTTTTTAATGAAACATTAATCTTAAGGCCATTTCTATTGTTACCGTTACCTTTGAAGAAAAATCAATATGGTTTCGGGCAAAACTTCTGCAAATATCTGTCTGAAATAATGACAAACAACATCTCCTACTCACTGACATTTCTTTCGTTTTGAATCTGGTATTTCCGTTTCTTGCTGACATTGTCATTGATATAACAACAATGCCATAATCCTTTTTTATCGCTATGGTTTTCGTAGAGAATATAATACATAAGCTAGAAAGATCAAATTATCTTCCTCAATCCCTATTTGAATGCCTTTTTTTCCTGATCAGCTTATTCAAACCCTCATTTCAAAAAATATATCCTATTTTGTTATAAATGAATAAGGTTCTACCTATAAAAAATAAAACGAGGAAGGGTTTGCTCTGAACAATTAATAGCATTAAATGCTAATTGGCAATACATGTATTTGAATGTCTTAAATGGTTCTTGTACGAATAGAAAAAGGTTATTAAAACTTAACGTAAGAAGCAAAGAGGCACCATTATTCGAGTGTCCAATATCGAAAGGGCATCGACACAACCAGTTAACACAAACGAGAATGGCACGAAGAAAAACAAAACATAAAAAACACAAAAAACTGAAAAAAAAATCAACGAAGCAAACTCAATTCGTAATGAAAATGAAATTAAGTGCTCTTTAAACTAAACAAACTGTTGAACTGTCAGATGCGACTGCAATCAGCAAAAAAATCTCTTGATTCCAATTTATGATAAAGTTTTTTCTCTAGTACACTATTGTTATGACTAGAATGTGCTTCCGTGTTTCATATGTTGTCTGTTTTTGTCCCGTCTCGTTGGTATTAATTGGTTTTGTCTCTGCACTTTCGGACTTTTAACATTCGGATGCCACATTAGCGCCTCTGGTTCATTCAGAAGCAGTCAATTTGGATATAAACAAAATCTTGAAAAACTGTTTTCATGTGATTATTTTTTGATTATTTATGACTGGTGTAGAAAAAATATCTGGCGAGAAAAATTGTCCTCCACTTTTATTTACATGATAATATCTGAAAAATTCTTAAAAATACCATCAAAATGCATTCATCTGGTCTATTCTAATGAATGTTTAGTCTTTTTTTCCATCGACGCAATTTGTTTGGGTACTAAGCCATATTTAATTGACGTTTTTGGATGTCTGTGCTGCTACCATGCATAAAGATATCCCTGTCGTGTGTTTGATAGATCAATATCCGATGTACATGTATGTACTACAAATCACCTTTTAATACTTCCATAAGTATAAACCCAATAACAACAAAATTAACTATCCAAAGTTAATATGTTTTATAGTTAATAGTAAATCAATTCGAACTTATATATTTTACATAATGACCTTGAGTAACATCAGCGTCATTGTTTTGAATGAATTCGTTTCATAATGACCGTATATAGTGTGTTTTGTTATTTTTAGTCCACTAGTTTGTGATTTCCTCTCTTTAACTATTGACTTGAAGTAATCGTGAGTAAGATTGACAACGTTTAAAGTTTTGTTTTACCAGTTAATGACAAAATCTGGCGATAAAATATCGATTACCATAAAATGTATTTTTAACAAGGAAATGACACCTGATGCTGAGGAACATGTAATGAAGCTGTTGTATCAGACAAATAGACTGCACATGATATGATAAATGGTCATGTTACATCATGGATTATATTACAAGCATGACAAGGCTTTCTCCTCATGACATAACAATGAAAACATACCTGGATATATGAAGTTTTCATCTCCATAATATTGTAACATAATGGTAATTATTACTTTCTAAATATGATAGTATTTTGAAGAAATATAAATTGTAACAGATTGAAAGCGGTTATGCTAAGAAAAAATAAAAGTATAAATTTTTATAAGAGAAAGGATAGCTGTGATTTTCCATAAATCTATCAGGAGGTCAAAATTTAAGATAAATGACTCACGTGTTTGTCAAACTTTGGTGCTATGATATCTCCAGAAAGTTTTGCTGTTGTTCTATAAATCCTTTTCCTGTAGTCACAATTTAAAAATAATCTAGATTTTATAATCCATGTGTACTCTGTTTAGTTTGATAAACCTGATCTTCTAAGTGTTTTTGTCGCAATTGTCTTGGACACAAATGTAGACTCAAGTTCTAAGACCGTAATTTGTCTTCAACGCACATTGAACAAGACAGGTAGTAAGTTCCAGAAACATCTTTCCGGAGCCTAGAACGAAAAAAATGTAGATTATAAACATTTCGCGTATGGTTTGAAAATATAACGATAAAAAGCTTATTTAATACCCAAAGATTAATAGAAAAAATGCAAGAAAATATAAAATACTTATAATTTTAGGACACATCAAGAGCAACAATTTCTATCTCAATCAGAGGTCATTACTAGTACTATAGTTCGATAAATTCATACGATGAAGACGCTCTCTTCAATAACTAGCATCAATGACGAAAAAGAAAAATAAGAAGTTTAAATGCTACTTAACATATGAAGCATTTGCATTACATCTGATTAAAAAACATAAATACTTTTGTATATCCAGGTTAAAGACCTATTATAACAGTTCAGACTGTATTTTTTTTTTGTAACAATAACAATAAAGTAAATCTTATAAAGTAAAAATATATTTTCTTTATAAGATTTTCTTAAAATCTCTTCAGTTCTTAGATGTACAATCTTAGTTAAAATTTTGGCTTAAAAATACACAAAAAATGTCGACCAAAAAACAACCTCAAAGCTTGGACCAAAAAAAAAATGTAAAACATATGCATTAAATGAAATAAATGAATGGTATACATGTTATAGAAGAGAATAAAATATTTACCTTTTGAATCATTCTTAGCATTAATCACATTTTACTATTCCTGATTACTAGCACTGACAAGTCTGAACATAAAATCAAAGGATACAAAATTCACTACACTTTTAAGAAGCAATTTTCAACATATGCCATTCGTCATTTTGTAAATAAAAGCGAAAGCCTAATATTTGCACAATTGGTAATGTATCCTTTTATTCAAACCACATCTGATAGTAAGAATGGAAAACTTCCAATATGAATGTATTACGTTATATATATTTTTGTTAAATGAAACAAGTCCCTACTTTCTAGAAATAAGTATAAATGTTCACTCCAACACAACACAATTTCTTAAGAATCAGATAAAGTCAAAATGTCGTATTATTATATTTGTTTCATCGTTTACATGTTGTCGCCATCGATCGAATTTCAATTATTTGCTTTCTAAGACTGTGTCACCAGATTTAATTATTATATCTTAGAGATTCTGAGAGCAGACAAGAGAAAGAAATCATGAAACAAGTACATGTGTGTATGGATAGTTCAAACTAATTTCAACTGTGATAATTATTTTCTAACCTGAAATATGCAATATATTTATTCATGAAGAAGTTGGCACAAGTTTAGAATAGGAAATCGAAATTAGACTCAAAAAGCAAAAAACATTCAAATATAGCAGTTTTTAAATCAAAAACTATACCATGAGTACAAAATAAAGTGGTAGTGGGTTAAATTTTACTGATTGTCATAAATTAGCATCTTATATTGCAAAACATATTTGCAGCCAAACGGTTTTACAAAATGTAATAAATTATTTTCTTTATTTTAATGAACGCATCAACTCGAGTTCTCAATATTAAAAGACATGCAGTACGGTCCAGTCAATCGCGTAAAAATTATTATAACAATATTATTCAATTTTGGTAATCGTTCTCAACTATTCAAGAAGGACCGACAAAACAATGTAAAGACATACATGTAACAAAGAAATTTAATATCGCAGACATTTCAATAGAAATATTGTGTTGAATCAGGTTTTATTTGTCGTGATCTTGTAAACAAAATAAGTGATGTTTTTTATTGAAGCTTTTGTGAACTTTCAATATAATATCTATAAACAAACGAATTTTAATTTGCCAAAACGGTATGGTTGATATATTGCTTTCTAAGACCAGCATATATGAGGAATAATGATTCCTTTGGATTCTATTTGTAATAAAGCTATGACAGTATGAAATTCTTTGACACACAGTTTAAAAACAGCAATCTTCATATACAAAGGTTGTAATTTTGAAAGATACAAAGAGGCAACAATATTTCATTTGAATGTTAAAATTCCGAAATGACAGTGACAAAACCAGTAAACATGAACGCAAACAGGACGAAGAAAAAAGAAAGCTTAATTCGTAACTAGGGTGGCCTCAAATGCTCCAGAAGAGTAAGCAGTTGTATCTTTTGTCTTTAGTGAACAGATATTCTGATAACACAATACAAGAATAACCATTAATGGACAGAGCAGTTTTGGTTCAATAATCATAATATTTTAAGGCATATTATCAACAAAACAACACATTTTGTGTTGATTAAACAATAGATAAGATTGTTATATATTTAATTTTTACGTCAATTTGAATATATATATATATATTTTTAAATTATTGTTTTAACATGCCTTCTCTTTCATAATGACTGAAATACAATTGTAAAATTCTTACTTCCGGAAGGTTAATCCTAAACATTTTTAACAAATATAGATGCTTTTTAGTAATGTAACAGGCCAATGGATTGTCAACACAATCATTTGCTTGCAGATATTTTCACTAATGCTAATTTTGTCAATCATTACCCGATAAAGTCATAATTTCTCATCGATTCAGAGAGTAAACATTGGTCATCATTGATACAATTGAAAAGTAAAATATTCAGATATTAATCAACAGTCATTAAACTGTCTGTTTGTTCACCAACATGTAATTAAGAACTAATTCAAAAAAATATACAAACAGAGACAATAAATGATAAAGAATCATTTCTCGTGAATCAGATAAAGTCACGACACAATGTTAAGCAGGCATTTTTATTCCATCGTTTACATGTTGTCGACATCAATCAAATTTCAATTATTTGCTTTCTACGACTGTAACACCAAATTTTACAATTTTATCTTAAAATTTACAAGAACAAAAGGGGCAATTTAATGTTTAAATGTTGGTTGATATATAATTCATATTGTGTACTGTTTTATTAAAAATGACTTTAGAAATTTATATGCAACACATAAACATTCATTTTTTTTAGTTGATCATAACATATTAAACCGTTTGTTTAAATTTCAGACCTACATTAATAACTAACAAAACAATTGCCTTTTCACGTATTAACAATCTACAATAAACGCTTCTAAGACCTTTCACTATTTTAAATAAATAAGGCTTCATTCTACTAATTTTTGAAATGATATTTCTGAGGTCAATTAAGCAATGTGATAACATATATACATTTGTATTCATTACAATTAAGATTAAATTGATAAAGAGAAATGAACACAAAACCATGGATTCGAACCCTTGTTTTCTTTTTGTTTTTATTGTATAAAATCGATGTACATAAAATTTAATTATTGCAACTTTAAGCTTTGGCAGACCACTGGCACAAATCGAAGTCACTGATATATGATATTCTTTGTGTTAACTTTGTCTGTGTTACCTTAAAGACAAGCCGGATTGGAGATACAAGGAATATATGGCATTTTGTTTTGAGAAAGATTTGATCACGGCAAGTATCAGTCGAGCCTTGTAGGGCGATCCTGATATGTAAAGCCGTGATAAAATCTGTCTCAAAAACAAAATGTCCTATATTGCTTTTATCGGCAATACCTATTTATTTATTACCAACTTCTTATTTCCTAATAATTTCTTTTTATGAAGAATCTTTTTAGTGTAGGCGGTGATGTGGCAATTTCATGAATGACGTTTCAATATTTCATTCATAAATTGACGCGAAAGAAGATATACATGCGACGTTAATGCATAGCGACGCCACGCGCCTCATTAGAAGTGACCTGTTTATTTTTTGTATCACAGCCAGTTTGTGATACAAGTTATCTCAACCAGCAAACATCAAAGGAAAATGACGCAAAATGACGATAAAACAAAATCCCATGCAAAAGCTATTAAGATATTGGGCATTGAATGATCAACGGTTGATTCACGTATTTTGAGTCCGAAACGGTCAAGACAAACTCAGTGGACATAAAAAAAAAAGAAACCGAAATAAAGAAGCGTACTTAATAAAGGTAATAACAAAACTACCGAACTTGAATGATCAATCTCAAAGTCCAGAGAAAATGACAAAAAACGAATCAGTCATACCGGAGAATTGGTTGATCGCAATGGTCCTGACTTGGTACAGGCATTTCAAACGAAATGGTGGGTTAAACCAGGATTTATGGCGCCAAACCTCCCTCTTCCATTGCGATCTTCAAGTCCATAATATTTTTAGTTACATAGAATAGTATGACACTGTAAAATTTTTCTTGGAATTCGGTTTTTTAAGTCGAATATAATAGGACATGTAGGATATGAAAATTATCATGAACAAAATACAGAAGCTTTTGTCTGGAACTTAGTTGTAATTTTTATTTGAGAGAAACATAAATAAGTAATAACGTCATTTGCTGCATTCTTTGACATGAATTTGATCGGTTTCATGTTATTACTTAACTTATACTGCATATTTCCATCAATGTCCTTTAACGCTTAATATACTAGAGCCTTTCCAAGCAAGTACATGTATGGTAGCTATCGTCGAAGAATTGAACTATTCATACCAAGTCTAAATCAGGGTCATAAAATTAAAACTAATATCAGAATATATGTTTTGTTTTATTTTAATTACTTTTTATCTGGCATCATGTGGGTACCTACATAATGGATTGTTTTTGCATCAAATGTCAACCTTTATAAAAAAAAAATCTATGCAAGTGAACATAGATTTTTCCTACGTTTAATTTTATACTTGCATTTTCCTGATATTTTGTAGCCTTTTTTATCAATTAAAAACTTATGTATACACTTCGCCATAAGTTAAGCACCACCCAATATATTTTTATAAGTACAATTTCAAAATTAAAATGCAAACGCCAGTCAACTTTATGATATATTTTAAATGTGTATTCCTAAAACACACATTTCGAAGTAATGTTACACCAAAGGGTATTTGCCAGTGATAGAAATCTAAGATGAAAAGACACTCCTAACATACTTGCATCTCCGAAAATGTCATTTACGCCATCCGCTGTGCTAACTGCCTTACAATTTACGTACTAGGAGAAACCTATCGTAGACTGGGTGACAGATTTGTTGAACACAGGAGAAGTGTTCTCAGATGCGACGATTGCCCAGTCGGCCAGCACTTTTCATTGCCAAACCATTGCGTCCAGGATATGCAGGTAACCGTTTTCCTTGAAACATGCACCGACGAAAAACAAAGACAGTTTCTTGAGCAAAGAATAATCAATTTTTATGCACTTTTCAATCCTTTGGTATAAATGTAAAAAGACTTTTCTTAATATTTATAAATTAGTCATCAAGTTCAGGATTAACATACCACGTGATGTTCTTCGAGTCATTTTTATGTCATTCTGTCCTCGCCAGTCAATGTGTCAACATCTTTTTACTTTTTAGCCCCTGAAGAAGGACTTTATGTTCGAAAATTTGGGCATTCTCGTTTTAGTTGTTTTAAAGGTTTTATTTATTTATATTTCTTATGTAATTTTTACCTTTTAAATGTGACCTCACCATCCATTTATTTATCTTTTCCACTTCAAACATAACATATTTAACGTCTTGAATCTTTCTTAGAAAAACTTTGACGAAACATTTAAATTTTGTTTAGTTAAAGTTCTGTGTTTTTTAAGTTGGCTTAATGTCTTACATTTTGAAAGAAATGCCCTTTCATCAATATAAAAATTCAGCGACATGTTTTTTGTTCTCCACACAAAACTGCTACTTAATAAGTATTATGATCACACAATTTTTATGACAAAAATGTCTTTCTGGAAACAGTTTCAGCTCATTTTTTGAGTTCTGCGAAAAAAAGACATTTTCTGAAAAACCATGCAAAAACGATTTTTGCCTAAAATCTTGGATGACCGAAAAGTAAAAGTTTTAATTCCATGCGCTTTGAAAACAAAATGAGCATTTGGAAATAAACATGGTCGGAAAGGCGGGAAAAGCACACATTTTTAAGCAGGCCCAAAATACCTGCTAAAACCATTAAAATATTTGTTGTTTGATGTGATTGACAACGCGACAATTCAAGGAAGTGTCATGTGAAAGTTTCTTTGAAAAAAAGTTTGCTTTAATTCCCTGCTCCTCATATTGTTCCCCGAAACTTGAATTCAGGATCGGGTAAATTCAATCAATACAATATACCCATTTTTCGAAAATCTTTCTTTATTTTCAAGTTTTGTAGGATGCAAATTGCTCAAATTCAAAAAGGTCCTTGTGTGCAAAAGATAAAAATATTTCAATAAAATATAAAAAGAGGGTGTCATTTTTAAATGGGTGGTGCTTAACTTTTGGCGGACTGTTTATATAGAAGTAGATCAAAACTAAATTTAAATGTGATAATAATTCAACAAACGATGTTCATTCTTTCAGCTATTTTAACTGTTTTTACTTAATGCAATAAAATCCCGCCTCCAGAAATATGACGACTATCTACGTTGTTTATCTAGAAATGGTGTCGATCAAATGTGGATAATGAATAATTCGAAAGAACTGATGGGGGAAACTGGGGCAAATGGGGCATCCGAATGCCAAAGATTCGAAAGGACAGAGACAAACCAGTAAACACCTACGAAAACAGGACGAAAAAAACGGACAACGTATAACACACAGAAACACAAAAAGTACTGAAGATCACTTTCTCTATCTTATATATCCTCAAGAACTTGAGATTAAGGACACAACGGATTCTAGGAAGTATGCTTCATAATAAGATCTATATCTCGAAATTAACTCTTCAGGAAGACTTTCAACAATTAAAGCTCCATGGCAACCGTGATCCAATCGTCAACTCTCCTTTTTATGTGTAGGAACATTTCGTCCGCTCCTGCTTATTGAGTCTTCGTATCAAAGTTGATTCGTTACTCAAGAACTTTCGAAACTTACATCAATTTCCTTTGCAGAGCGTCACGTTTTACACAGACTTGCTGACACATGATTGTGTTGCTCCAAGGTTGCTGTCTTCCCTCAAATATTTGACGGTAGACACCATGCACTTGTAGACAAATATGGGATTTCTATCTCTCAAATGAGTGCAGATGTTGGTTTGTCGTAGAAATTTGTTTTGTCTTTCTTAAAAGGACTTGACACAATGAAATTTTCAACACGACGGGTGTGGTTTAGCAAGCAGTAAATGCTAATTTCACTCATCTTACGACTTGAGTTCAAGTTGTTGATTTCCGTTCGGTTGATTTTGTGTTTTGTGTTTCTGGTTCGTGTTCGTGTTTCTTCGTTGTGCATTAGGACTTTTGACATTCGGATGCCCCATTGGTGCCTCTTTGCTTCAATTATTTAAAAACGAAAACTTTAGTCGTTACAAGGGTGAACGCATGCACAGGTGTCTCTGAAGACAAATTAGTTCCTGCTTACTAAAGCACACCCGTAGCGTTAAATAGTCAATCCAGTGTGTCAAATCCGGGTAAAGAAAGATAAAACAACCCCCCTGACAAACCTACATTAGCCGTCGACTTACAGATCGAAATCCCATATTTGACTTTTTTTGACTCATTGATGAAAAAATATGTCTTAGTTTAATCAGAAACGTTTATGTGCGTTTTCCATTCTTTTTGAAAAAGCTTCGTTACATCAGCAATGACAATCGCGACTTCAGTTGTTCATATGGAATAAAAGTGTAAAGTGTAGAAAAATCGAAAATCTAAAATATATGTTCGTTTTGCCACTTATATTTTTGTTTTATTCCTAAATAATTTTGTCACTAGATATATTTTAATTAATTTGATTTTTTTGATTCACATAAAAATAGTTTTATTTTCATAATAAATGTTTATAAAATAATATAAAAACATGTAACTTAATGGTCCCGTTTCTTTTTCTACAAAAACCATTTTAGACAAAGGAACAAGGCCATTAAGTTTCTTTTTCGATATTTTTGGAAACATATTTGTTCTTCATTTCTTAATTAAATATTATATAATAAACAGGTCCATCTGCGTAAATAAGGCAAATTTGAATAAAAAAACATTACGTAGGTTAAAATTTATTATCAAAAAACTGTTTACATTTTATCAAAAGTTCAATAATGCTAGTAAATCTTGCCATTGAATGAAACCACACATTGCGGATAAAACTAACAAAAGGTAATACTGAAAAGTTTTTAAAATCACGTGCACACGGGCATCTTTAAGTTAACTTCAAGGTAATCTCTTATCTTATTTTGGATAAAAAAAACACAAAACAACAAGTGACACACAATTAAAAGACTGTAGAATAAATACGCAGAGACCAGAAACGCGTTCCAGAAGCAGTACGTAGAATAATCGGTGACAATATAAGTGGTTGGATGCCAAATCAAACGTGATCTTAGTACATGTACAGGTGTTTCACTTTGTTCTTTTGTTAGCGCTTCGTAAATAATTCATAAAAATACATGCATTTTTAATGTATTAAACTAGAATCTATCATTAAGAAACATTGTACGTTAGTGCTATCAGTGACGCTACGACGAAAACGAGGTGCATCATGAATTAGATTGACTACGAAAATTTAGACGATTAGCATGGTTTTACCAATGAATCAAAGACTAGCTGATATTTTGAATTCCTCATAATTTTGTTTTCTTTATTTAACTGAACAAAATTGTACAGAAATAATCCAAACTCACCAAAAACAGCTGCTTTATAATACCCCGTTCCCGCAACGTAATCGGGTTGTTAAAATATCACTTAATACTGAATTTAACTTTTTTATTCATTATTATAGCGTTTAAACTTTTAAGTTATTCCAAATAAAAGGTTGGTCATGAAATATATTGCATTATACTATAACATTCCACTTTATACAAATCTTCTAGATAAAACTGAAAAATCTTCTGTAATTTTGTTTCAAAGTGGAAATACCTGACTTTTAAAGATTTTAAATATGACAAATACATGACAATTATGTTGTTGTACCTACAGACAAAACGACAAAAAACAAGAAACACAGATGAGTCGTTACTCTAAGGCTTGCGGGGTTAACATCGATTTCATTGCTAGACGTCACGTTTAACACAGAACTTGCTTACACAAGGTTATATTGCTCAACGGTTGCTTTCTTCACTCAAGAAATTTTACGGTAGACACCGTGCACTCGTAGACAAATTTAGGATTTCTATCTTCCAAATTAAATGAGTACAGTTGTTGGTTTGTCGTAGATAATTTATGTAAGGATATTAGGTAAATGAACATGAGACAACAACACATATGTTACCTACAATTGAAATATTTTAGAAGCTGTAAGGCCATGTCGGAAAATTATTCCTGATCAGCAGCACTGAAACCCAAACATAGGAGATATACGATTTTAAAAGATGTTTTAAATGCATGAAACCAAACGGAATACAAATAAATATAACTTATGTCAAAACTACCATGGAGGGAGTTAAACCTTAGATTTGAGAATTTTTCTTACTTTACCGGATTTGAAACACTGAATTGGAAGTTAGCAGCACGACGGGTGTGCTATAGCAGGCACGAACCGTTTACTCTTACAGAGCACTTGAGTTCACTGCTGTTACAACTTGAGTTCGCGTTAACGTTATTGATTTCCGTTTGGTTCATTTTGTGATTTTGTTACTTTGTGCTGTTTTTGTTCGTATTTACGGGTTTTGTCGTGCCCAATGGGTGCCTTTGATTCTTTCAATATGATAAATACAAGGATATTCCATGAAAGCTATCTCATTTTGCTTCTACAAACAAAATACCAAACAATATATGATGGATACGGTTTTTTTCCATAGAAAATCTTTGGCCAAAAACACGCGGCTGCCTTAAAATCCATTTTTGCTGTTACTTGGCACGCGGGAAGTGGACCATGCACAACATTTCATCATAACATAAATTTCGAAGTTCGGACTACATTGTATGTGATGAACGCATATTAACAATTGATTGGCCTTTCAATGACTGAAAAAAAGTGTAATGTAAATTGTAAATAAAAAATTTCTAATTTAATTGACTTTGTACAGAAATACATTTCTATCTTCGTTTGTCACAAGGACGCGGTTAGTGTTCCTATCATAGTCTACTGCTTGTGGCTTCTTCAATCCATTTTCTACGGTCAATAGTTCTGAGTGACGATCACCGTTCGGTGATATAACGATAAGGTTGTTCGATTGTTCTCCTACAACGTACACATACCCATAAGTATCCACGCAGATTCCCTGGGGATAGGATAATACGTTCGGCTTCCTGAATTCCCACTTTGCTGTCCCAGCTAAGCTACAACATATCACGGTATGGACATCTCTGTTAGTAAAGTAAAGTTTATCTTGATATGTCGTGATGTAAGAGAACCCTGACATTAAAGGTATGCTCATGATCGTCGTTACCTCCCCAGTGCCTACGTTCATTTTACATATCCCGACACTCTCATTACAATAGTAAATTTCGCCATCTTTATGGACAATGCCACAGTTGTAATTGTTGGTCTGAATAGATCGAATGATCTTTCTGGTGTCTGCGTTAAGAGTATATATAAAGCGTCTGAAATCCAATCCGGTTGTTACTGCCAAGGTGTTGGTTGGTGGTATATGTGTTATATTAAAAACGTCATTCGATTTGACATCAATCTGGCAATCTACGGAACCATCCGTTGTCATCACTATTATGTACTGATCGCCATTACTTGTTACAGCGAACCTACCATCAGGGAGGAAGCAGCATCCATACAATGATTTTTTATTTAAATCAATCGATTTGATAAGATTAAGCCTTATTCTCTCAATAGACCTCATGGGTAAGTGTAGTTGCGCTTGCTTGTCTTTTCTCTTTTTAAAAACAATTCTGCATGGGTACATGTTCGTGCATACTCGACCGAACGTTGGCAAATTTCGCGTTATAGCTTTCAACGTTTTGTCGACAACGACAGAGAGGGATGTATGGTTCAGAATGCGTCTCAAACGAAGACTTTGAAAATATTCATCATCTAACGATGTACGTTTCTCTGTTTTCTTCATTGATAAGAAGATTTCAAGGTTGGAAGCGTGATTTTTAAAGGCCAACAAACTCCCCTGCATTTCTTTTATTTCATGCTCCTTCTTTTGTAACAATGCAACCATCGATTTAATTTTAGACGTGTGAAATTCTTCTAACTTGTTCAGCTCTTGAAGAATTTGAGTTTCGATTTTGTCAAGATGTTTGTTAATGTTGCGTCTTGTTTCTCGAATTAATGCCCTGATCTTGATCTTCTCGTTTTGAAGTGATGATAAGTTTTGTTGTCGATCCTTAATGATCATTGCAACGTTTTCTTTGTTCTCCTCTAGGTTCGCCTCGCATTCGGACAAAGCATTGGAATTCTTTACATCACCGACTACGTCATCAATAGAAAGCATGTCCATGCATTCTTTATGTTTGAACAAAGTGCATTTTAGACAGCAGGCACATTGGTGTTCACCACAGTAGGTAACATATCGGTCGTTGTGTTCAGGACAGGTTTGGGATATTTTCAGTACATCGGAAGGAAGTTGCCGGTAAATCTCGGTTGGGGTCAACTGGTGAGAATTTGTTTCGTTAGAGGCCGTATGTTGCGTTTTACAGTTCAAACATAACGCCTCGTCACAATTCACACACCATACCGTGGATGGTACCGACTGACCGAGGGTTCCACACACCCCACAGAGATCCACGTTACTTGCCATTATAATAAACTAAAAAGAAGATAATTTAAATAAGTAAGTATGTAAGGCCAAATTTTCACTATCATATTTACTATATTCAAATATTTATTTTTATATGGATGATGTTTTGTTTTACATTGACTACTAAGCCTATATGTTCTCCATTTTACCACATGGACTTGCTCCTCATAGTTCATATTTTGTAAATGTGCCATAAGAAAAAAAAACACAATATAGATAATACTCTTACTAGGGCCTCATAACAAGACTAAATATCCGATGGGTGTGCTATAGTGAGCAAGAACTTGTTACTCTTCCGGAGCAACACTCTCGATAAGAAGTGATTACGTAGGTTGTGACAGTCACTGTTTATGTTGGGTGTGTCGAGTTCATTATTGCGCGACTCATTATAATATTTTTAGGTGGCGTGAGTAATATTCAGTTGTTTGTGTTTTTTTTACTTTTTTGGGGATTTCTTTATACTGTTCTGTTCGTATTAATTGATTTTGTCTTTGCCTTTCAGGACTTTTGATATTCAAATCTGCTATTGGTATTTCTTTGATTCTCTCATATGTTATATTGGGATATGTTATATTAAATTGTTTATTTTAGAAGCAACCATTTTATGGGTTTAGTTTTTGACAATTTTTCCCAAAAATCTTTTACACATTTGGTTATTTAACATGCTTTAAAAAATTCTATTAAAACACTATTCGGTATTTAAAAGTGAACGCACTGTCCTGCTTTTTTATCTTAGTTTTATGCATCCTGTTTTCAAGTCAAATTTTGAAACAACGGTTCCAACGCCCTAAACAGTCCCGTAGAAATAGAATGATTGGTGCCTAAGACAAGATAGGATATGAATATATCGTGTGACTTTTAAATTGTTATTGATAATGGTTAAGGTTCATCTTTACACTTCGGAACAAATGACAAATTTTTTACGTCTTTTTTCAGTCTATGTTGACCTTAAACTACACACTCAATTGCCATATAAGGCGTAGCAGCGTCTAGATAAATAATGTTTGCATCAACTTTAAGTATCTTTTATGTTTTAACTTGATCTGTTTTGCCAGGGCATTTTCTTTGCGTTTTTCTGTTCACCCAAATATAGCCAAACATCATCAATGCCCTGTCATTTGGCCTCCAAGTGCAAGGTAATTTCAGTATTGGTGTGATTGAATCTACTTACAATCGGTTTTATGGAAGGTTTTGTAGGGGTAATTCATGCTTTATTTATGGGACAATTCGAACGGAAAGAAAATGAATAGAGAAAACAACAACAAAACTAATCTTGTAAACTGGAAGGGAAAATGATCGGCGACAATTATATCTAGACGCTGCTACACTTTATTTTTTTGTTTTTATGTGTCGTTTAAGTCTTATATTGACTAGAAAAATAGGTCAAATATTCACCTTATTATTCGAAGTGTAACCATGAATCTTAACCTTAATTGTCGAACAATCTTATGTAAATAAATGATATTCGTCGATAGATCACTCTCTTCTAAAACGACACTGACGTTACATCCCATGTTGCTAGATGTTTCTAGTATATATTTTATGATACGTCGTTGTTGTTTTTGTTTCAGTTAAATTTTTAATTTTGTTGTTTTTTAAACAGATAAACAATATACAATTTTGATTGGGTTTTTGTCATTGATCCCTTAGAAAAACGAAAGTAGAACAAAATAAAGCCAAATAATGAATCTCAATTGTTTGGTTGATTGTTCTACAAAATGACAAAGGAATAATAATGATAATTTTTACTCACTTTTGCCACTTAATATCACAACAATATTCTTCATTTCTCACTCGGTGTACACAGGTAAACTTCCTAGTTTATCGTTCACATAGCTTAGTTATCTATCACGTGGTGTCACAATTATACATTTACTTCAAAGTTGTGATAACATTTAAAACTCAAAAACTTACAATTGGTATATTCACTAATGTTGTTCATTTGTTGCATATATAAAGGGATTGATTTATATTAAATCCGTTTGAAGTGACTGGTCCTGTATTAATTTTTAATTTATAAATGTTGGCCAGTATTTTAAAAAGCTATACAGGTAAACAATGAGTATATATCAAATGGATTTAAATATTCTGTTTTCGTCAATTGAAATGATGTCATATATTACAGGTCAAAGAATCTACAATTTAAAGACTTTTTTTGCAAATCTTTAATCAATGGAGTTTGGAGATGTATAAATAGATAGTATTATTAACACGTTCTTTTTGAGAGATGATTTGACAATATAAAATGACTTACTACACAAATGTAAAAATGAGCGATGAAAAAAGGCGACAGCGGTGGATATAGAAAAGTCGTCTAAATAAAACTAGAGGCTCCCAGGAGCCTGAATCGCTCACCTGATCTCTTATATGCTAAAGCCTCTAACCAAGTGTGCAATATGGTCTACATGCACTTGGTTAGTAACATTAAAGAAACAAGTTAGGATAGAAAACACTTTCAAGAATACAAAGTTACAAAGCTTTCCATTTGACAAAAAAAACAAGTTGAAATTGATTGAACACACTTACAGGGGCATAACTCTTAAAAGGATGATCTGACAATTTTGACCCTGAATTCATTTTTGGAGATCTTAATGAGCTGAACAATTTTGCAATGCTAACTATTCCTCTAGCTCTTATGGCTTTTCAGATAAGTCCAAAAACCGTGAAAATGGTCAATTTTGACGATTAAGGGGAAATAACTCTTATAAAGAGTGGTCCCACATCTTTGACACAATGGACAGTTTCGTTGAGCTTTAATTGCTGAAGAAGGTATGTTGCTTCGGATTTTCTCTATCTCTTGCACTTTTTTTAGCTATAAGCTTAAAACTATGGTCTGAAACCCCTGTTCTATCTTTATATTAGTAACGACAGCCATGTTGGTTGGTCGACGTTCACAAATTTCACAAACTTGATAGAGTACATCCTAAAAATCAAGTGTACAAAGTTTCAAAGCAATCCCATAAGTGGTATCAGAGAAGAAGATTTTTAAAAATCAGTTAAAATTGATAATAATCAGTTAAAGGGGGATAACTCTTAAACGGTTGATCTGACAATTTTGACCCCGAAATAATTTTTTGTAGATCTCAATAAGCTGAACAATTTTGCAACGCTAAATTTTCCTCTAGCACTTAACATTTTTTAAGAAAAAGTCCAAAAACTGTGAAAATGGTCAATTTTGACGATTAAGGGGAAATAACTCCTATAAGGAGTCGTCCTACAACTTTGACTCAATTGAGAGTTTTGTAGATCTTTTGATGCTGAAGAAGGACGGTTGCCCCGGATTTTCTCTATCTTTTATACTTTATGAGCTATAAGCTAAAAACTATGGGCTGACCCCCTGTCCTTTTTTAGTAACAGCGGCCATGTTGGTAGTCGACATTCACAAATTTCATAAACTTGGTAGAAGACATCCTAAAGATCAAGTGTACAAAGTTTCAAAGCAATTCCATCAGTGGTTTTAGAGAAAAAGATGTTTGAAGAAAAGTTAACGGACGGGTCAGGTGAGCTAAAAACCCCGAAAATTTCATAATACTTTTAACATAGAATATAACTCGAACCACATTGCAAATACCAAAATGCGGGTATAAACGGTTAATTTGGATATGCTATATATCGATATTTCAAGGAGTAACCTCTCATCAGTAGCATTTAAACCAAAACATTGGAAGGTCAAAATCCAAAACAGTTGAAAACGAAAAGTACTCAAAACCAAAACGTTCGAACAAGGAAGCCAAATCCAGCACCGAGGATATCGACCATGTGCATTAAAAGGAAAGAAACCTGGTGTTTTCATCAATTTTGAATTTAACAATCGGAAATTTCAGCGACAATATATTAGAAATTTTATGGTAATTCGTGTCAGACAAGTCTGACTACCAGGCTTGTGATTACCCTCGGGGACCTCTGGTCCACCAGCAGCGGTTATCGCCCAGTGGTTTCAAAATTACAAATACCAAAACGCGGGTATAAACGGTTAATTTGGATATGCTATATATCGATATTTCAAGGAGTAACCTCTCATCAGTAGCATTTAAACCAAAACATTGGAAGGTCAAAATCCAAAACAGTTGAAAACGAAAAGTACTCAAAACCAAAACGTTCGAACAAGGAAGCCAAATCCAGCACCGAGGATATCGACCATGTGCATTACAAGGAAAGAAACCTGGTGTTTTTATCAATTTTGAATTTAACAATCGGAAATTTCAGCGACAATATATTAGAAATTTAATGGTAATTCGTGTCAGACAAGTCTGACTACCAGGCTTGTGATTACCCTCGGGGACCTCTGGTCCACCAGCAGCGGTTATCGCCCAGTGGTTTCAAAATTACAAATACCAAAACGCGGGTATAAACGGTTAATTTGGATATGCTATATATCGATATTTCAAGGAGTAACCTCTCATCAGTAGCATTTAAACCAAAACATTGGAAGGTCAAAATCCAAAACAGTTGAAAACGAAAAGTACTCAAAACCAAAACGTTCGAACAAGGAAGCCAAATCCAGCACCGAGGATATCGACCATGTGCATTACAAGGAAAGAAACCTGGTGTTTTCATCAATTTTGAATTTAACAATCGGAAATTTCAGCGACAATATATTAGAAATTTTATGGTAATTCGTGTCAGACAAGTCTGACTACCAGGCATCTATTGCCATCAAAATTAAACAAATAGTATAACGAGGTCAAAACATTCTGCAAGACTATGTTTATTTATATATTGTTTTGTTCAGACAAATAATGATAAAGAGATATGGGCTATAAGACCCTATTTAAGCCCCAGAATATCAGGGCCTATGCTTATTAGCCATCTTACAATGATGCAAATCAAGTATTTGGTCATTATAGCATTGTGAGGTTGGAGTCTTTCTCTTCACATGTCCTTAAAGTATGACTATTTTACAGATATTGTAAAAATGGTCAAAGCGTCACATATTACAATTGTTCTTGCTGAATTTGAATGCCTCGACATGCCTAAACCGGAATGAAACTTGGCAAAAATGTGTTAAATGACACAGTATTTCGATGTGCGAAATAGTTTTAGGGTGCAGACATGCGGAAGTATTCAAAATTTTGAAAAAAAAACTTATCTGAAATTTGTAAATTATGGCTGTTTTTCAGTTTTTCCCGAAATATGACGTCATTAAACCAATAATTGTGACGTCAGATTCAGATTGTTTTAATGCAACAATACATAACATTAATATGTTACAGTATAAACTTTATTCATTCTCAGAATTGATTGTCTCAATAAATTTGGGTCCAATAGGCACCTTATAACCCCTATCTCTTTATACGATATTTAATGTATCAATTTTGGACTGCGAAATGTCAAATGTCGACTAGGAAGTAAAAAATGACAACTAGGAACTGAGAAATGTCAATTTGGAACTGAAAAAAAAGTCAACTTTGGAGTAAGAAAGTCAACTTGGAACTCCAAAATGTCATTTTAAACTGCGAAATGTCACTTGGAACTGAACACCTTCAACTTGGAACTAAAAAATATAAACCTGGAGCTGATTAATATTTAGCTACGCTCAAGAAATTTAAAAGATGTAATGGCACTACCTGTCTTTCGTACAAAATACAGACGTATATTTCCTCAATTTAGCTCTCATTCTACTTAAATAGTTTAATGAAAAAAAGTTCGATTCCGAGAATCATTTTAAGGCGATAATGAAACGTGAATGTTAAAAATAATTGTAATTCTCGCTTTATCACTTTCTATCAATACCAGTCTTCCTGCAACATGACTGAAATTTTTAACATAATTATTAAATTTTCACAGAGTTGTTTGTATGCGTATGGTTAATGATTTGATTAAAATATCGTGTCATAAACATCTTGATAGTCAAAGATGTGAATTAGCATTGAATTACAATCAGTTCCAAATGTTAAAATTTTGAAAAGTTGAAATTTCATATGGCTGTAGTAATGAATCGTAATGGGTCGATAATAAATATGATTATTTTATAAGAGAGGTCATTTTATCTGTTTAACGCCAATATTTTATGGAATTGTTATGGAATGATAAAGATGATAATAAAATTATCGAACTTTGATAGTCATTCTCAAGGGAAAAGACAAAAGAAGGGATAAATCCCAAAGAGGTCCTGACTTGGTACAGGCATTTCAAATGGTCGGTCATCTTGTATACGTTCATAGCATCATAGTCTCGTAATATCTCCAACGAAAGACAAATCTAGCTACTTAGAATTCATTTTTTACAAGTAGTTGTTTATAAGCCACAGGTAAATAAATCTTAACGAAACTAATGTGCATTAAACGACTAAAGTAACGCCATTTAGAATTAAAACAATATTCGTGTTTAAGGAAGTTTGCTCTTCATATTTTGGGATTTTTGTCAGATTTTCGAGATCCTCGAGGTTTATCCATTTATTTTGCTTGAAATTTTTTGCCCATGAACCCCCTACATGTATTTTCTTTTTCTCATTCAAAAATATGTCTACCGAATATGCAGTTCACAATTTTTTATGAAATTTTATTTACTCTGTCATACATATTAAAAGGTTAAAAGATGCAAATCTGCTGCAATGCAAAAGTAATAAAAAATCTAGAGAGAACTTATTTCCCGCCAAAATTATAAATGCTTATAGCATAAAAACGAGCACATGGACCTACATTTTTTTCTTGCTTATTTTGATCATTTGTCCATATTCTTAAAACAGAGGCAACTTTATCCATTTTTGTTTACTTTATGATACAGGAGCAAACCCCCTTAACATAAAATGAATTAATAAACAGGTATAGAATAACACAAACTGTAACATGTGTAAATCATATATAAGACATAAGACGATCTATGCTTTATTTATTTAGTGTCATGCTCCATATATTCCGTATTTTCTTCAATTAAGACGCAAATTGTAAATCAAAATTACAACACTTTTTTGTTTCCAGTGTGTATGTTTTAATATTTATCTCTTTGCATTATTGGAACCAATTCATGTGATACAAGGAAATGTAAAACAAGTTTGTTTACTCAACACAATTTGCTTTAATCAATTTGGATATTTTGATATCACCAATTGAAAGCATTTTCTTTTAAGTTTTGATTTGTTTTAACTTGTTTGTACCAAAACAAATCTTTGGTCAGAAAAATATCGACTCTGAAACATTTGATTCATCAGATCTACCAATCACTGACATTCGTTGGTCCGTTGAGGGGGTCAATTCGGTTATTACTATCATTTTCATTTATATATTTCACAAAAAAAATCGATTTGCTTTGTTAAAATTCGGTAATAAATCGTGTCTGAACTGATTTGGTATCCGATTTATTTGGTAGTCAACTAATTTTTTATTCATATATCAATATTTGTTGCCATATTTAAGACAGCCGCCTTTTGTGGGTTACAAGATCATTTAACCTTAGACAATAGAGTAATATATCATGTAGATTTATTGTTAAGCATTTTAATATGAACACTGTATACTTACTAGACTTCTGTTACAAAAACAATAACATTTTTTTACTATACGTACTTAAAAAATCGAAGTGTGAAATTGTCATGAGAACTAAAAACAAAAATATCAAAAATAAAATAAATTACAATAGTGGCATCAGTATATCACAAGCTAGAAAATTGATATCATGAAATTACGTCTTTATCAATGTCTACCAGAATGGACAAAAATAGGTATTAATAATTAGTAAACAAAGTATATGAAAGTACAATTTGACCATGTTTTCTTTTTAAATCCCGTGACTAACCCTAAACTGAGCCGTCAAAATATTCTCATTTAAATAACACTAGATCTCATTTAAATAATAGTACTACTGGTACAAAATATTGAATCATTGAATTTGATTAGAAACTGTATTGTTACCATATTTGTACTGGATACCTAAACTTCACAAAAATCCGTACAAAGAAAGGTATATAGCTGAATCTTCATCATGTTCAACTACAGAGCTGTCCGTTCATTCAACTAACATCTTGTCTGCTGTCAAGGAAGGTCAACACGCATACTGTGACACTATATATAATCGTAGTGGAATCAACCATATGTGGATTTTGAAGAACTCAAAAGATTTGTTAGATCATTTTATCTGAGGTTCACTCTTTGAAAACGTTCGATTTTTCAACTTTATACACTACCTTGCAACACGAAAAACTAAAATGTCGCCTGAAAAAAACTTCTCGAAAAAGCCTTTTCATACTCTAGGAATTATGTTGTTTTGGGTTATATCTCTACATTCTTTTCCAAAAATACTTTCAAAGATAAAATTTGTTACACACAGGAATAAGTTTGCAGTATGCTCGATTTCCTCATTGACAACATATTTGTCACCTTCGGAGGAGAGATTTTTCAACAACAAATCGGCATTCCAATGAGCACAATTTGTGCTTCTCTCATCGCCGATTTGTTTTTATACTCTTACGAGACTGAATTTCTTCAGGGACTCGTAAACAAAAAGAAGATGAAAGAGGCAAGGTCATTTAATCTTACATTCAGATATTTTGATGATGTCCTCTCTGTCAATAACACTTCATTTGGAAGATGGATTCCTTCAATATATACTCCAGAATTGGAGATTAAAGAGACCACCGAATGAACTTGCTTCTTGTCTTTCTTGGATTTGCACCTCGAATTTGACCCAGGTGGTCATCTCAGTACAAAAGTTTACGATAAAAGAGACGATTTTAATTTTCAAATTATTAATTTTCCTAATCTACAGAGCAATATACCTACTTCCCCAGTATACAGTGTTTATATTTCACAACTTAATCGATATGCCAGAGCTTGCACATATTTCACAGATTTTTTTATCAGACACCGATTTCTTCGTGACCGACTTTTGGAGCAGGGCTATAAGAAAATACGTCTCATACGATCCCTAAAAAAATTCTTTCTTCGTTATCAGCCACTAGTAGAAAAGTTCAAATTTGAGTTAAAAGATATGGTGGTTAATTGTTTTAATTAGTGTTTGGCTGGACTGCTGTACTTAGATGATCACCTCAATATCTCTATTGTGTCTCACAACTATGTTGTGTTCTATGGTCATTACCGGATCCTAAGATCACAATGGAAGAAGGAGGTTTGGAGCCATAAAACCTGGTTTAACCCACCATTTCGTTTGGAATGTCTGTACCAAGTCAGGACCATTGCGATCCACCAATTCCCCGGTATGACTGATTCGTTTTTGTCATTTTCTCTGGACTATGAGATTGATCATTCAAGTTCGGTAGTTTTGTTATTACCTTTATTGGTTATCATGGAAAATCATTTTTAAATAAATTGGGAGTTCTTTTTAGCTCACCTGGACCAAAAGTCCATGTGAGCTATGGCCATCACTTGGCGTCCGTCGTCGTCTATCGTCGTCTGTCGTCCGTTAACAATTTTTCAAAAATCTTCTCATCTGAAACAGAATTTAATGAACTTGGTATGAATGATCCTTAGGGTGTTCTGCACCAAACTTGTGTTTCGATTTTTAATCCGTCTAAAAACCTGGCCGCTGTTACTAGAAATAGACCAGGGCGGTCAGACTACTGTTTTTGGCTTCTAAATCAAAAAGTATAAGAGATAAATGAAATCTGATGCTACCCTACTGCTTCAGTATCAAAAGTTCTACAAAAGTCTCCTTTAGGTCAAGGTTGTCCGATGATCTCTTATAGGGGTAACAGCCCCTTAAAGGTGAAAAATAACGTGTTTTCATGTTTTGGACTAATAGAATGAAAACTATTGCAGATAGAAAAAAAAGCTGTTGCTTGCTTAAGGTAGTAGGCCTGGGTGACCCCAAAATTTTCCCAACAGTCAATTTTTCTAAAAGTTATATGCTGTTATTTACTAGTACAGATGCATAAAATAAACAAGTTTCAAGAGATTTCACCGTCTAGTTTCTCCGCTAGGGCACTGTAAAGTCTTATACATATGACCATTAAAGACCTTTGCAGACCTAAATGCCCTAATTTGAATTGAGGGGCTTATTTTCAAAAATAGGTTTTAGAATAATTAATATTTGGCGAATATGAAAAGTTATTGGGTGAGGCAATATAAATTCAACGCTTTGTTAATGATTTTTCATTTGTAATTACCAATACAATATAAATTATATTAAATTTTTGAAAAAATGGAACACAAAAGAACAGCTGGTAGGACAAAATAAAGCAATTTTTCTTAAAAGCCTATCAGTCGTTTTTTAAGAAAAATAAACACTTTGTTAGTATCATGAAAATGTAATATTACACCAAAAATTAGACAAATTCACCGTCAATTTGTAAAGATATTTCATATTAAAGGTATCATAGGCATATCAAAAATCAAGAGAATAGGGGTGAAATAATCTCAAATTCAAAAAGAATGAATTTAAAACTGTCTTTTAATACACATTACCATTAATTATGACTTATTTGTTCAATTTACGAAATATTTGAAACAATTTTGGTATTTTAATAATATTAAGGACATCATTTCTTCGGGGCGAGATAACCATATGCAACTTGGACCATACCAATTCATTTCCTTCCCCATACAAAATTTTCCCCAGCAGCAGACAACAAAATTTGACATGTAAACATTTTATCTGTCAGGTTTTTGTGATTTTCAGCATCTCAATGTAATGTTCTGACTATTGACATGAGAAAGTTGCTTTAGAAACCTGGCAGAAATAAGCATGGATATTCATTGTGTTGTGCTTATGTTCAGGTAGGACTTTTTTTATTATTCAATCATTGAATTTCATTCACTTTTATTATTAGATTAGAATTTTAAACTTACAAAGACTTGTTTATAAAATGTTATGATTTTGTTTTATTATGGAAATGCAAGGAAACATTATACACAGAAATGCTTTTTTAATCAAAGCCTGATCAGCATCAACAAAATGTTTGGAAAATAACTTGAATATAAAACATTCAAATGACCTCTGATCTGTTTGAAAGAGTTATGTCCCTTACCCCAGGTCTACTACCTTAAATGTTCAACTTATTAAGCTCATAAAAAGTCTCCATAGAGTCAAGGTTATCAGATGACCCCTTATAAGGGTAACAACCCTTAGAATCACGTTTTGCATGTTTTGGCCTACATAATAAAAACTATTGCTGAAAGAGAAAAGCTGTTGCTTGCTTAAATGTTCAGCTTATTTAGCTCTACAAAAGTTTCCAAAGCGTCAAAGTTGTCAGATGACCCCTTATAGAATGAAAACTATTGCAGATAGAGAGAAGCTTATTCCTGCTTAAACATTCAGCTCATTTTGCTATATAAAAGTCTTCATAGGGTTGATACCAAGGCCAGGTGAGCGATTCAGGCTCCTGGGAGCCTCTTGTTTTTTATCGCATTGCAATCCCTGGTAATGCGATCGTGTAAGAAGGGGAAGCTTGGAATAAGTTGCCTGGGCTGTTCCGAGAATTTGTAACAGGTATTTCTGAAGAAAATTATTTTGAAAAAAAAAGATAAACAAATATAATTAGTAAACGAAATCTTAATGCTTACAAGAGTTTTTGATTATGTTATTTTTGCATTATTCAAGGTCTGGAGTAATCTTTAGACTTAAAACATCAGTCCTGTTCTTGATAAAAAAACAACCATCTTTCACAGAGGGGGCAACAATTTCACCATTGAACAGCGTATAAAAGCAACCTTAGATTTTAAAGATATTGGTTTTGTTTTAAAGGTGTTTAGAGAATACCAAAAACAAATCTTATTATTCATTTGAAAGCTTCAACGTGTTGAAAGGAGATTTCTGTAAGAAAGATTTACTTAACATGTGCATTTGTCTAGAATAAAGATATTGAGAAAGTCTAAATCAACTAGATCAAGAAAATAGGGTCATTCTGGCGATAAAAATCGATTGCCATGATACCTGATTCTGATGAACATTAAAAAATAAAATGTTATATAAAAAGAAACAAATGCAAATGGTTGACGAGCACCGGTTTTGTTTCATTGTTTTGATTTTTGAAAGTTTAATTTCTTCATAATATTTAAATATATAATTTTCATTTTCTAGATATATTAGTTGCTTTTGTGAACCTTTGGTTTTTAAAAAAAAAACATGTTTCGACTTTTTAAACTTATATTCAGATAAATGAGTGTAAGGTTAGATGCTTATCTTATTTATATTAACTAGGAAAAACCCGCGAATTCGCGGGAGAATCAATCGTTGCGCTTTAAAAAATAGACCACACAACAAAAACATAGGATTTGTATCGCCAATTAAAGGTTCTACGGTATATTTATCTGTAAGTAAGTTTTTAGTTTAAAGTCTCGTTTGCGAAGCAGTGCGGGACATAGGTGTTACTTTACCGTCGGCGGCGGCGTTAACTTTTTGGGTCAGGTTTTATGGGAGCACATCCATATCTCAAGAACTGTAGGTCGTAGGCCGATGAAACTTGGTATGCATATTCCCTAGTAGTAGCTTAGCATTGTTTCATCCCCATCTTTTGACCTTGACCTTGATTTTCGGTTGAGTAACTGACAATTTTCAATATATATATAAAAGCAGGGGTAAGGTTGTGCGAGCACCTCCATATCCCAAAAACCATAAGTCCAAGGTTGATAAAACTTGGTATACATATGCCCCAGTAGCAGCCTAGCACAGTTGCATATTTCGGTTGATTGACTTTGATTATTGTTATTGCATATATTAGCAATGTTTAAGTTCTATAACACCTTTTGATCTGAGAAACTGAAAATCCTTATAATTGCAAAGTATAGTGGAAGTAAGAAAGAATAATTGTTTCTGATGATGCCGACAGGCGAGACAATCTTTTTAGGTGTTATATCTTGTTATCTTGGTTTTTGTTACCCCATTTGGTAATATAACAATTGTCCAGTGGCAGGGTCAGTTTTTATTAATCGCTTCGCCAATTTGTTAGTCGTGTTTACAGGCTGTGAACTATTATAGACTGACCATGCGCCATGGGTCGTTAACTTCAACATGGTTTTTATTTTTCTATCAAGCTGCAATTTTTAACGATAAAACATTTGTTGCATACATTTTTATAGTGAATTTACCAATATAACCTTTTACCTTTTATATAAAATATTTTAAACATATAGCAAAATGAATGGAAAAGTTTTGTGGGATTTTTTTAGTAATTGTCAGAAAACAGGGGAAATAATTTTCATTATTCTAATACCGGAACGATGACGGCTATAGGTTTTCCGGATTAATTAATTAGGTTAATTAGCAAATTGCAGACATAATTGCACATACGCTAATCAAATTTTTAAAGGGCACGACCATCCCCTGTTTTTGATATATGAAGCTTGGTCGTAGCATTTGTTGTTTAGGCTGCAACCCGGCTAGAAAAAAACGCTTCGTTATTTTAGTAGTATAGATAACTTTAAATAAGATGCAAACAAATATTTTCTGTTCTTGTTTGTTACCAGGTTAATATAAGGGTTTGCTCAAAGTCAATCAATAAAAGAGCTTGCATCTTTGATTTAATGGCACTTCAATAAACTTTAATACATTAAAAACTACTATACTCTACTGACAATGTGTATACAAATACTTACTTGATCTGTCAAATTTTGCTGCTACGGTATCCAATGACGATTTTTGGTGTACTGCAAATCCTTTACTTGTAGTCAAGAATTCGTAACAGTCTAGAATCAGTATTTTTACACTATGCTTTTTTAATCCCTTTATAACTTTGTTGATCATCTATTTTTGTAGCTTAATCGAGGTTGTCCTCATACACTTAGTTCAGAACAAATATTCCAAGACTTCAATGAAATGGTTGTGGCTATATTTTGCTGAACCTAAAACAAATCCAAACAAAAATCTGATAAATCATCAAGTTGGTAAAAAATTATTATCATATCTATAAATACCCAATGCACCTTGCTGAAATATAGAATATTATGTACTTTCCTTTTTGATACTATATATATCTAGGTGAGTATCAGACGAGTCCGGTGGGACGAGTCTGATACGAGACTAGATGCAGATAGTATCAAAAAGGAAAGTATATAATATTCTTTTTATCGGTAATGACGTCACAGTTATCAAGTGCTCCCACCTGATATTTTCTTGTATCATGGACTGTCCATGATACTAGAAAATATCAGGCAGATGAGATCAAAGGAAAAAGCCGCTTATTACCGATAATTGAAAATAACAGGACTTACCAAATCAGAATAGATCTTAAATCAATCACTTTTTTCCTATTATTTTAACAATTGACTCTCTTTCATGTTAACGTGTTTCCAAAAACAAAATTATCCAGCAGATTAAACTAAATATACCAATTTTCGAAACAACACGTATTTAACACAATGTACATTTAATTTTAGATTCTTTTTGTTCTGTTCGCATTATTGATGTTTTAGATGCGTTTAAGCATGTTTAGAAAACGCATTTGCTCATTTTTTTCCCAGAATTTGCATTTCTGATTGCATTCGGTTAGTTTCTTAGTTACAAAGAGTTAGTTAAAGCTTAAAAATACTGAGACTAGCTAGGGTTAAACGATAAAACTTTGAAAGAGACTTTAATTTTTATCTGCAGAAAACTTGCATGATACGAACTCACCATTATCTTTATTATCCTGTGTTAATTGTGTCTATCATATCTAACGACAATCTTGATTGGGATTAGGAAAAACAGATAACGAATAACGAAATCGAGTCGTTGGCAGACTTCATAGTAATATTTGATTTTTTCGATCTGTTATAATGTGATAGTGTTATAAACGCATATTTTCATTAGGTATCCTACAAAATATAAGTATGATAAGGGCTTCTGGATGCCTTCCTTTGTATGTTTTTAAATGCCGCTTTATGTACATGTATGTACATTTATTCCACATTTAACTATCGTCTACATTCCATGTGTAACAATAAGTGTTTGTTTTTTTGTTGTTGACGTCAAATGCATAGATGTCTTCCAGCAAATAAAATGCCTTAAACGGCTAACTTATGAATATTGTTTGACTATAATTAATTAATAAGTGAAATCATTGCAATAATCTGTGTTTGTTTAATATTATGTAATCGTGCTTGAAAGTTGATTTTGTAATTATTTTAATTTTCCATTAACATTGCATCTATAAGTTGAATCTTGTAGCATCTGTATTGCATGTCAAGCCGTTTTATAATTATTAATTACTTTACATTGATTGAATTATAACCGATATTAATGATGATGATCAATTTTGTTATTTAATTAATGACAGTAATATAACGACAATAGTTATTATTAATTAGAGGCAAATTAATTAAGAACATTTAATTACAAAGTTTTACTATTATTAAAAAATCTATAATATGGGCCATGTCAGGATCTTGAAATTATCCAGTCTGTCTTTGTTTTGTTGTTTGACATTTGATATTGACTATCCCAGTTTTGTAGATGTGTTATTATTTTAATTATTAGGAAACTTTGATCAATACCAAGCCTTTTTAAGTCTGAACGCTACTTTCTTTCTGTCTGATTTTGTGGGGTTCTCTGTCCATTTATTTTCAGGAAAATTACATGTATATGCTTTTACGTAATCAATGACAATATCTAAGATAGTAATCATTCTGCCATAAGTTTTATTGGGAGATATGACAAAATTACAGAATTACAAAAATAATTATTGGTGTCAAACATTGGTCGTTAGATATAACCTGATGCTGGGGAATAAGGAAGTTGACGTTAGAAATATAATAATGGGCTTTTGCATATTTTAATGGATATCAAAAGCCATAGCATCTTTCATTTATTATAAGGTTTATTAAAATCATAGACCCACCCACAGCATCCCTACTGGATCCACAACTGTGACCACTGGTCGCTTTGCAGTTTTGCAGTCTCTTTAATGAACAACGTAGAAAAGACGATACAATTTTACAGAATTCTCTCAATGAGATTACGTATGTTAGCATTTCGTTTGAACGAAATCAAGCTCATTTAATAACAGATATGTATATTGCCAGAATAACAAATTGCTAAATTAAATTAGGTTTTAACATCTACGATGGCATTACTTCAAAACAACGTGCCATCTTAAAAGATCACAATAGATCTTGGAGATAATTTTCCAACAACAATATTGTTTACTATAGATTTCGATCTTTTTCCCTTCTATGGTATTTTCAAATGAAAAGGGGGGTCCAACCAAGAACACACCCCATGGATCAACCTAAAATCTAATGACTTAAGCCTAATTTTACTGCAATCGGTACTGTCCAATGTGTGATTCACAGAATGATTTTTTGTGTGGCCTTCCACGGAAAGCTAGTGTGAAGTTAGAATTGAAAAACATTTTTTGTAATGGCTTCATTCTAGTTTATGCTTAATCTGTGTCTATATCATTGTTTTTATAATGTATTTTTATTATTTTTATGACTATATACAAGTACAAGTAGACTACTGCGATTATCAACAGAAAATGTATCATTATTGTCCGAATATTAACTGTTATAAACAAGAAAATCTTTGCCGAAGATTACTTTTTGTATTTTGCATTGATATTGACGAACATGAATTGCGCGAATATATATTTGTCTCTTATTGCTGTTTACAGTGCTTGGTGAAAAATTAACATTGCCTCAATGGAAATGTTTTTAATACCATTCAAAACAATAATCATTCCGATCTTGTTTATTAGATTAATAGGTTTTTTTCGGAAGAGCTAAAATTGGACCAATATGTTCACAATTTTGTCACCTCTTAACTATTTCAGTACATTTAATTTAATTCGGTCATTAGGTTACCAGCTTTACAAAGTCAATCGATTTCATATGGTGACGGTAACTTGTATAATATTATGACGCCATAAGCACGCCTAAAACCCGGAAAATGAGCATGATATTTTTCCTTTATTGAGACGATTTTGACTGTTTTTTCTTCAAATAAGTATAAAGCATATTTATCGTCCAACATTTATATTATTTACCATCAATTTGTCCGATAATAATATGCACATCTTCCCAAGCATTTTGTTTTTGACGCTTGTGTTTTATGATAGAATTATCACCTTTTTATTGTTTTTTGTATTACATTGATTATTGTAGGTGTGTCGTGCATCTCATTATATTCTGTTGTCTGTTTCTGGAATACAGAGATGAAATATACACCATGTATTGTGTTTAAGAATCCACATGAGGGATTATGCACTTTGAATAATGTTGAATGAAAGGTCATCAGAAAGTCGTCAAGTTACATTGGTGTAGTTATAGTCTATTGTTCTGTTTTGTTTTGTTTTCATGAAAAGGAAACACAAACAACGCCGGATCAACAACAAATGCCCATTCAAATTATGCAAGGTAGGCTGAGACAAAAATAATAAACAGGACATATTTTCATCATTCAAAATATTAACATATTCTATTATCCTAAAGTCTGTAACATTTAGTCGGAGCTGTTTATTCGCTACGGGGGAAAGGTGTGCGTGGGTTACAAGAGACAGATAATAATCTTTTTACTTAGACGGATATTTTTTATTGACAAAAGATGAAAATTTATGAAATTGTTTTTTTTCTCATCTTCAATTTTTTCGTTCGACGAACAATAATTGTTGTTTTATTTTTATTCGTGGGGTTATCAATTTTCGTGGTTTCGTTGATTGGCTTTAACCCACCTAATCTGATACCCAACAACAATAAAATTTAAAAAGACTTTAGAACCACGAATTCAAGAACTCATGAACTCCTTCATCACAGCACGAGAATTGGTTCCAAAAAATGAATCAACGGTGCTTTGATTTTTTCTAGTGTGTGTCCGTAACAACATAAAGTTGTCATATTACTACCTGGCATATCAAATGTGAACAAAAAAGCTGAGTGTCAAAAATATAGCTCAACTTTCAAAAACAATGCAAAGAAATACCGGAGAAATTTTAAGTCGCAATGTCTGACTTGAAACAGGCGTTGAAAATAAAATGATGGGTTGAACAATGTTTTTCGCCAAAAATCTGAAAAGTTACATTCGACAGCTGAACAAGGAACCATTAGAACGATGGGATATAACTATATATTAAAACACCATGGCTTCTCGTATTGTATTTTGTTTTAATCAATGGCTTTGCAAATAAAAGGCATGTATCATACTGAAATAATACGAACTCACACTCATTGACATTACTTGCACTGTTGATCTGTTTTTTTGTTTCTTGCTGTCATTGTAATTTTTTTCATTTTACATAACAACACTGCATCCAATTGTTGAAATCGGGGAATACCAAACAATTCCAGGAAGCACTGGTTTGTATTTGTGATGCGTAATCAACCAGCTTTATTATATAAACAATACCATGTATATGTCATGACATTTTCTAAGACGTATAGTCTTAAATGTGTTTGGTGATTACATTAAGTCTGAAACAACAGGGTTATTTCAAATGGAGATTAACTATTTATAGAACCTTAACAACTTGTGAATAATCGTAGAAAAGAAGCAAATGTGTACCAAAGGGGTAATCAGTATCATTAAACCGTAAAGACAAAGACAAAACCGGCAGACAAAAACTCATCACAACAAAACAAACCACATAACAACATAAAACACACACACATAACAACAAAGCCACATTCAGCAACGTGAACTCAAGTCGAAACGAGAGTGAACTCAGGTGCTCCGGAAGAGAAAGCAGTTCCTGCTTGCTATAGCACACCCGTCACGTAGGATATGCTTCGTACAAATCAGGTGGGATGAGGTCCACATAACTTTTCTCTCAGAGCAGAAAAGTTAAATGTCATTAGGACTCAAATTTAAAAAAAAATAATTACAACATTTGCATAAGAAAATCGATGCATTTTAAAATAATCGGTCTGTAACGACAGCAATGAACATTTTATAGAATCAATATTGCAAAATAAGACACGTTTTCATAAAAATATTATATAAGTGAACATTATTTTTCCTGTTGTACTGAGATGATAATCGCACTCTGTAAATAGTGTTCCATGATCCAGTTTTGTTCTTGCTCAACTATTAAATTACAATGTAAAGAGGTTTGTTTGGCACAAAAAAATAATTACAATACTTAACGTGATGTTACTAAAACAATATAATTTCAACTACAATGCGCATGAGTAACCAATAGATACAGATGAGACCAAACCTAACCTGTACAAAAGTGAACTTAAGCGGACCTGTGGTTCACTTTTCTGGTCTGGTTTAATTCTCTTGACCAATCCACGAAGCAGACCTAGGTCCACTTTTCTGGTTTGGTTTGATTGGAAAGCAGACCAGACCTCACAACAAGTCTGGTTCAGTCACAATTCTGGTTTGGTTTGCTTTAATTAGTAAACCAAGAGTGGACCAGACCTAGAGCGGACCAGACCTAAGTTTGGTCTGCTCTAAGTCTGGTCTGGTCTGCTTTTAATAGTGAACCAAGAGTGGACCAGACCTAGAGCGGACCAGACCTAAGTTTGGTCTGCTCTAAGTCTGGTCTGGTCTGCTTTTAACAGCCAATCTGTGAGAAAACCATGCAATTTTGTTCCAAACCAATATTTTCATATCAACTTAATGGATGGTTTAACAAAAAGACCTTTATGAAAGACTTATTTTGGCAAATTTTTTTTTTCCTGGAAATTCAAGATGGCCGACCTACAGGGTTCATCAGTATTCCTGGGTTTCTTAACAAAATCAGCTTGAATAATTACATAACCTCATGTATTTCAAAGTTTCTTTTGGCCCATTTATCTTTAAATTATCAAAAATTGAACAGGAAATATTTAAAGGGTAATACCTTTGCCTTCAAAATAGATTAAAATTATAAAAATCTATATAACCATTACCCAGCGTCCCTAGGGGGTGATATGGGCAATTTTCCAAATTGTAAAAAAACATCAAAATACTTGAATTTTAGCATTGTTTTATGTCTAAGGCAGGCTCTTTAAATCAAATTCACTGCCATATACTTTAACAAAAGGCTTTAATGTCAATTGTATTAAAAAATAGAGCTCGGCTCATGCTTTATGACATCGCTACAAGTTAGAGAAGTGGGTCAGTCTCACATTTTGGTAGAAAATTTCCTATTTTTTGACAACATTTGTAAAAACATGCTTGTGTTCAATTTTAAACAAAGTGCATTTTTAATAAGTGACAAGATATGTTGTTACAATAAAAAATAATGTAACCGTCTTCAAGTTGCGGAAAAAGTGCAATTCAAGGGTCAAATTGGTGTATTTTTCAAGAATAATTGATAAATTGAAGATATTGTCATTTTTAGATGATGAAGGCAGACCCATAATAAATCCAGTCAAAAGTTCTGATTATTGATCCAAAAGAATGCTCTTTTGGCTCTTAGAATTAATGTTTTCAAGTATGTTAGCGGTCATAATTTTCAAGATAGAGGCATCCAAAAATGGCATTTGGTCATTTTCGTCATAGTCACAAAACGTGCTTCTGTACCATTTTGGCGACATTTTTTTACAGAAGTTGTTGAATGAATAGTTAACAGTTTGCTTATTTCTTCAGTTTGCTCTTGTTTGCACACAACCAAAGAATTTCAAATGAATCTGTCAAAAGGTGCCTGTTAAATGTTTGTTCAAAATTGGCAAAAAGCATTATATGGCCAAAAACATCACGAACCCCCCAAAAAAACTAAGTAAAAAAAAATTGTTTTCTGAAAGGTATCTGAAACGATGTCTTATAGTTTTAACCACATGAAAAGAAGTGTAAAAAATTACATTGCCTGGTACACATTTTTTTTCAATTTTTTTTCGGACTTAGTTTTTTTAAAGGCAGATAGCAATTTCAGCCACATAACACATTTTGTCATTTTTGACCAAATTTATCTAAGTCAGATTTATACAGATTCTTTTGATATTGATTGCTGGTATATAGACATAAGCATACTTTAGAATAAATGAAAACACTTTTCCCTGCATAGAACAACTTTAAAAAAAAATGCTACCAAATGGGCCCAGGAGCTCATTTTTGGACTATGACGATAATGGCCAAATGCCACTGTTTGAATGCCTCTATCATAGAAATAATGACAGCTACCATATTTGTAAATATTATTTCTAAGAGACAAAGCAGCATTCTTTTGAATCAATAATCAGAACTTTTGACTGGATTTATCATGGGTCTGCCTTTATCATCTAAAATTGACAATATCTTCAATTTATCAATTATTCTTGAAAAATACACCAATTTGACCCTTGAATTGCACTTTTTCCGCAACTCGAAGACAGTTACATTAATTTTTATTGTAACAACATATCTTGACACTTATTAAAAATGCACTTTGTTTAAAATTGAACACAAGCATGTTTTTACAAATGTTGTCAAAAAATAGGAAATTTTCTACCAAAATTTGAGACTGACCCACTTCTCTGAGATGTAGCGATGTCATAAAGCATGTGCCGAGCTCTATTTTTTAATACAATTGACATTAAAGCCTTTTGTTAAAGTATATGGCAGTGAATTTGATTTAAAGAGCCTGCCTTAGACATAAAACAATGCTAAAATTCAAGTATTTTGATGTTTTTTTACAATTTGGAAAATTGCCCATATCACCCCCTAGGGACGCTGGGTAATGGTTATATAGATTTTTAAAATTTTCATCTATTTTGAAGGCAAAGGTATTACCCTTTAAATATTTACTGTTCAATTTTTAATAATTTGAAGATAAATGGACCAAAAGAAACTTTGATATACATGAGGTTTTGTAATAATTCAAGCTGATTTTGTAAAGAAACCCAGGAATACTGTTGAACCCTGTAGGTCGGCCATCTTGAATTTCCCGGAAAAAATATTTTGCAAAAATAAGTCTTTCATGAAGGTCTTTTAGTTAAACCATCCCTTAAATTGATATGAAAATATTGGTTTGGAACAAAATTTAGGATTTTGCATGGTTTTCTGGCAGATTGGCTGTTAATATACATATAGTGAACAAAGAGTGGACCAGACCTAGAGCGGACCAGACCTAGTCTGGTCTGCGTTTGATAGTGATCCAAGAGTGGACCAGACCTAGAGCGGACCAGACCTAAGTTTGGTCTGCTCTAAGTCTGGTCTGGTCTGCTTTTAATATATAGTTAACCAAGAGTGGACCAGACCTTGAGCTGACCAGACCTAAGTTTGGTCTGCTCTTAGTCTTGTCCACTCAAGGAATGGTCAGTTTTTATAGGTCTGGTCTGCCTGAGGTCAGAGTAAACCAGTCCTTGGGCAAAGTTTGCTTTTAGAGTGAACTTGAGAGCAGACCTAGGTTCACTAAAACCAAACCAGACCAGAAAAAGGCAGACCTGAACCAGACTTCTGGTCCACTTTATAAGTCTGGTGCGCATACAGGTTAGGTTTAGACCCATCTGTAGTGTCATGTTATGTGTCATTGCCATGCATTACGCAAATAAAGTCAAACGGATAGTGACTGGTACTATAGTTTTGATATTGTATTGTCTTAAGAAAAACATTAATACACTACAAAGTAATTATTTTTAGGTTAAACATGTAAAGATGAAATTATTCTGTTAGTACAATATTTTGTATTCTGTATTTTGATCATGCTATATTTGTGCTTGTATATATGTTACTGCAGCCCTAGTTTTTAGGGTTAATAGTTTGAAATAAAGTTATTCTTAAAATAATTTACTTGACATTATAAAGCAATGATATAAAAACGGGTGTTGTTGTTATTTTTATCACTATTATTTTCTTTATCATTATTTTTATTATTATACCTATAGTAGCCCAAGTAATGGTTAGTTTTGATAACTTTGTTGCCATCTGCGTTCAAAGGAAACGAGCTAGGGTGTCCACCTTTTATTTCTTTATTCCGATCCAGGTTTTGATTATGAGAGTGCAAAACATATGTCAAAACAAACAAAAAAAATTATAAAAAAGACTGTTCTACCTTTCACGACTTTTGACAAAATATTTTCCCTTTAAATAGGCCGATAAGTAAAGAAATGTATTCACAATGGATTTATATATCTAAATATAAATATTTATTCAAGATCGTAAAGAACGTTTGATACTACCGCATATTTAAAGTTTAAATAACTACATATCAATACCACGTGGTAAATAACTTAGATACATCAACAACAAATAAGGAAGTTTATATGCTAACACAAAGTGAGAAACTAAAATAACGTCGTGAGACTAAGTTTTGAAGGTAAGTAAAACTTTTTATGATCCTCTTTGGTTTTAATTATTGTTTTTTATGGGCCAAATAAATTAATTAATCTGTAAGCGTTTCATGATTAAAATTCAATATTTCTCTACTTTCGTTTGCAAAGGGACTTTGGAAAGGCAAAACATATAATATTCTTTTATGAATTTGGATTATTCGCCTCTTCAAAGACATACTAATTTTTTTTTTAAAAACATACGTGACGTGCACAAACAACAAACAAAAAACATACATAACAGCTGAACCGCAGTTACATGTAGCAACGTGATTATCAGGATGAAAAGAGAGTAAACGCAGGTGTGTCGTGGTTTATAAGTCTACATTCTTTTCAAAACCATCCTTCAAAGATAAAGTTTGTTACACCCTGGAACAAGTTTGCAGTATGCTTGATTTCCTCATTGACAACATAGTGGTCACTTTCGGAGGAGAGATTTTTCAACAACAAATCGGCATTTCAATATGCACAAACTGTGTTCCTCTTCGCCGATTTGTTTTTATACTCTTACGAATTTCTGAATTTCTTCAGGGACTCGTAAAGAACAAGAAGATGAAAGAGGCAAGGTCATTTAATCTTAAATTCAGATATATTGATGATGTCCGTTCTGTCAATAACTCTTATTTTGGTAGATTGATTCCTTCAATATATCCTCCAGAATTTGAGATTAAAGAGACCACCGAATCAAATTGCTTCACGTCTTTCTTGGATTTGCACCTCGAATTTGACCCAGGCGGTAATCTCAGTATAAAAGAGACGATTTTTATTTTCAAATTATTAATTTTCCTAATCTACAGAGCAATAAACCTATTTCCCCTGCATACGGTGTTTATATTTCACGACTTATTCGATATGCCAGAGCTTGCACACATTTCACAGATTTTTTTATCAGACACCGATTTCTTCGTGCCGACTTTTGGAGCAGGGCTACAAGAAAATACGTCTCATACGATCCCTAAAAAAATTCTTTCTTTTTTATCAGCCACTAGTAGAAAAGTTCATAATTGAGTTAAAATATATGGTGATTAATTGTTTTAATTAGTGTTTGACTGATCTGCTGTACTGAGATGATCACCTCAATATCCCTATTGTGTCTCACAACTATGTTGTGTTCTATGGTCATTACCGGATTCTAAAATCGCAATGAAAGAGGGAGGTTTGGGCATAAAACCTGGTTTAACCCACCATTTCGTTTGAAATGCCTGTACCAAGTCAGGACCATTGCGATCCACCAATTCTCCGGTATGACTGATTCGTTTTTGTCATTTTCTCTGGACAATGAGATTGATAATTCATGTTCGGTAGATATGTTATTGCCTTAATTTCGGATAAGAAATCGAAATATAAAGCGGACCTCTTAAAATCTGTAGTGACCATTATCTCAAGCTCCCTGGGATATACGAGATGTAAATAGTCACCAAATCGAGGATTGTTTTGTGAAAAGACACCATGAATATATCTAAATGTAAGATTAAATGATGAAACGATTCTGCGATCGTTTTTGTCTAGAAGTCATTGTGAGAAGTCCGCTTCGTATGAATAAAGAAGTAAATCGACAAGCAATGGTGCACAATTTGCAAACGTACAATGCAAAATACGATTGTATAACGTTTCATAAAGGGTTCATCAATCGATATAATTTGTTTAACTTATTTTGTGCCAATATAAGTCATTTTTTCAACAGATTTGTGGTTTTTTTTTCATAAATCATAATCAACGTTTTACACTTTTCTAAAGCAGTAAATTTAGATAACACTCTAACAACTTGAACTGACAGAAATTCTTGGCCTTTATATACTAAATTCATTAATAAGTGTTTTTATTTCAGAAAAGGAAAATGTACTTTTTTCCTTTTTATACACGTCAACTAGCTTGTTAACATGGTCAATTTTTCACATTTTGTGGTTTAAATCTGTATTATTCGACCTAAAAAAATGTTGTATTTGTATATATTTGATACATTTCAATGTACATATTGGGGATAAATCCCCACTTTTTGTAAAATTCAAAGAAAAAAAAGTTGAAAGTTAATTATAGTTTACTTGAAACGACACAAATCTACAAATAGTTATAATAGTAACAATGCAATGGGGATAAATCCCCAATTGTGTTTAACATAAACACTGAACAGCTCATAGTGGGGATATATCCCCAGTTGTGTAAAATTTAGACAACATACAACTTTAAGCGGGGATAAATCCCCAATCACATGGTAGACTAAAATTTAGTAGTCGATGTGGTGAACTTGATGTAGTATAACTACAGTATACAAAATACCTGACTTACATTAATTTTGATTGGGGATATATCCCCATTTCAAGTTATATATAAACAGACTAATGAAAAAAATCTCTATTTAATCGACAAACAATAGATAAATTGAGCATTGATCTCAGTGGGGATAAATCCCCACTTAATCATCAAATGATCAATCGCCCCAAATGTATATATACTGTATATATAAATTTTAATTTTATGATGAGAGGTATAAGAAATATTAAGATAGTACATTAAAAAAAAACATTTGTGATAACCAAATATGTACATTTAAAATTTTGCCCTCTAACAAATTATTTCAGCTTGTATTGAAATTTCATTTTTGTATGATTGTATTGGAATAAATTTATAAAACAAAAATCATCTCTCTCATTAGTGACCCTCCAAAAAGGAACAATAACGAGAGAATTTGTGTATAACAAACCAACCCGCCACACAATTTTCTTCATGCATTTAAGCAACTTTGAGGTTTTCATCAGAGACAAACAATGCACACTTTCTTAAACATGCAAAAAACATAATAATACATCTTCCTTTTTTCTCACCATCATCCATGTGGTTTTCACTTCGATGATGCACATGAGTTACAAGAACTGAGCAAATGTATTGCAAATATAAAAAAAGTCATTAAAGCAACGCATGTCGGAATTGGTGAATATGTACATATATAGACAATAGTATTAAATGTCTATAACTGGGCCACTTTACATACATGTAAAGTTTTACCTTTGCCCTTTTATTTAAAAGTCTAAAATAATCAAAAATTTAATAACTAAGTCAATTTCAACGTAGGCCACAAAAGTGTGTGAGTTCCACCGCATAACTCATCTTTAATCCTCCTTTGACCCTTGCTCCTAAGATGAGGACAGTTCAGATTAAAATCGTGTTACAAATATTTAAAAAATCACTAGTTTACTTACAATCATTAAATTATGCAAAATATCATTTTTTTTTGGCAAAGACCATTTGATTTTCGGCGGGAGGCCTGCAGTGTGGGATTTTGGGAAAAACAATCGGCCCTGATTTTTTGTAAAAAAAAATTAATCTGGCCAGCACCTAGGTTGCAAGTAAAGTAATCTGTCTTCAATCTTGGCCAAAAAAAATCTGGACCGCAAAGCAGGCGAAAAAAAATCCCGACTCAAGGTAAAATCCCACCCCCCCCCCCCCCCGAAAACCAAATGGTCCATAAATTGTCTTTAAATTACCTTCTTATGACAAATACTAAACATCATGAAAACAACAAGTACAAGAAGATCCGTAGGTTAAGAAATGCAAATTTAAATAGTGACAGGGCTAAGCTTTAGTGTTTATTTACGTCCAACCTTCCTTTATTAAGTATCCTAAACAATAAAATCGAATAAAAGTTCCTTTTTAATTAGACTTTATAAAGCGAATAGAGTCTAATGGTTGACTTTATCGTTCTCGTTTTATAGTTTTGTCTTCAAGTCCTCGAAATATCAGTCTTTTGATATTCAGATGCCCTTTGGTACTTCATTGCTACTTTTATTAATCTCATAAGGTATGAAAAGCCGACGAATATCGGGTGAGTTTTCATGTTTCGTAGAATAAACAGTTTTATGCTTCAAAAATATTTTTAAGATATGATGTTTTTGCATTAATTACTTTCGAAGCTTTGTTCCGATATTCAATATTATTTCATTTAACAAACACATCGCATGAACTGATCATAACTATCAAGGAATCTGTGACCCAGATTATGTTATATATTATATATTAATTATGTCGGTAAAGAGGAAGAGGAATCTGATAGACCTTATTTCAATACTCACAATAACGAATCTCATACTGAACTTATATACATTAACCAAATATCAAGTACCTATGATGAAAAGCGCCGGAGAAATATGTTACGAAATTTTTTTCTATAATTGACAAGTAATCTTGAAAGGTAAACAGGAAGTGGATATCTGACAGGCCTTATTTTGATACTCGGTAGAAACAATATCATACTGAAGAAATATACAAAAAATTCAAGTCACTGTAATATATAGTTACTGAAAAACTGTTTCGAAAGGAATTTTGCGGACGGAAAGACGGACGAACCGACGGATGACATATACCCTCTTCTTCGAATGGGCGAATCATAACGTTTTTTTTAAATGCTATGAATGTAGATTTTTATTAGAAGTAACACACACATGATCTAGAAAGCCTGTTACCGTACAGCATAAATAAATTACATAATAAATGGTTTTACAACATAATATCATGACAATATTCAACGTAATGTCTATGGCAATGTCACATTCAATAACTTATTCCCTATTTATTCTTTCTCACCTTCCTCTGCTATCTTCTTATTTGAATCCATATATGTTTTCCTTTAAAGATAAAACATACAGTTTTAGGCTTAAAAAAAGGGTTGCCACATTAATCTATATATTTTCATAAAGCATCAATATAACTTTTTTGCATCCCGCATTAAATTTTGTTATGGATTTTTAAGTGTAGATTTTGGAGTTCTGATGTCATCTTTGAGTGTATGTCAGTGGAAATATTAATTATGTTCAATTAATGTTTTCTTTAAATATGAAAAAAGATTTTCCTCTTTAAATGAGTTATACATGTTTTTTTTAATTTAATTGCTAATATATTATGCACTTGTTATTCTCATTAATCTATAAAAGAGATACTGTCTATTTAATAGAAGTGTTTTCAAATACCTAAAAAAACAAAATGTCTATGTTTTCCGTTTCAACAAATGGTTTTGTTATTGTATATTGTGTTGTTTGTCTTTGTTTTGTTATTTTCATTCAGTCCATTATAAGAAATTCGTAATGCTTAAACGCACAGCTTTAGCGTCTGCATTGACCTCTCACCACAGTTGTAGATAACTTTCTTATGTTTACGAAAAGAGATTGATTGGTTGTCCTAATTATGCTTGTGATCAATATAATGAACTCTCTAGGGGAATATTAAAAACGATTGCTCATTGAAAGAAATTTATGTAGAGAAACGAGCATCACAGTTTTATGAAAATAATATTACACAAATTTAAAAAAAATAGTTTACGCTTTGTTTTTATAGTATTGAATTGTGTTGATAATTTCATTGTTATCATTATCTTAGAATAATATTTTAAAAAGGGGATAACACACCATAAAGTAAACATCAATTGTTTACACTAATGAAGAGGTTATCTTAACATGCTGATAACCTCTATCTATCCGTAATAAAGCCATAAAATCCTCATCCGACAAATCAAACGAGCTACTATAAATATAAGACTAGCTATTAATTTACTTCTCTATGTTATAGCTTAACCGTCTAAAGAAAACACTGCACAATCAAAATTCATTACATTATTAATAAATAAAAGATACGTAATGAGAACGATTTTTTCCGTTATTAAATGGTGCTGAGTGGCTTTTTCAAAAACGAGTTCTAATTAAAAGATGTTTAACTGTATTTTCTTTTAAGAAGAATAGAAGTTGGTAAATTTAGCATGCATTTCACTAGAAATTACCTTTATTGTCTGTAATTCCATGTTGTTTTTCTTGAAAAAGATTGTACTTCTAATAAGTAGTCTGTGACGTTGTCTTGATGATTATTCTACAACCATGAATTTTAAATTAATGTTTTGGCGGATAATCGAATAAATTATTGTTATCCATTTTTTAAAACGATAATTTTTAGCCTCTAAAATGCCTTTCTTTTCAAAACAAACTATGTCGTAGTAACAAACTTTTTTTGGTCAAAGTTTGACCATAATTTCCAATTATAATACTTAGACCCCGTTCACACCATGAACAAAAATACATCGATCTTTTTTGAATCGATCTTAAAAAGACTGGTTTGCATTTACACACATTTATGAGATAACCCCAATAATACGGTCGTTGTAGTTTATTCCCTGCAGTCGCTACATTACACTACAAGAAAGATCGATTAAAAAAAGATCGATCTTTTTAAGTCTAGGTCTTAAGCAGGGCTTTTTAAGTCCGGTTCTTTTTGAATCGATTCAAATAAAGATCGATCTTTCCCGTTTACACTGACAAAAAGATCGATCTTTTTTTTGCATCGATTCAAATAAGATCGGTCTTTCCGTCTAGTGTAAACGGGGTCTTAGTGTAAATGATAATCTTATCAGTATATAATGGCTTGACCTCCCCTATGGAATCTCAATAATATCTTATAATATTTTATAACCGATATAGATTTCCACAAGATATTGTGTACATGTTGAAATATTTAAGCAGACATGTTAACTTTTCAGAGGGCCTCTCAGGGAGATTTTTAACTTTTCAGACAACCTCTCAGGGAGATTTTTATCGACATACCGGAGTGTCATTTAAAACCGCAAAATGTTTGCAAATTTTAATTAATACCAGGATTTTTTAAGCGTTTTTGCTGTTATGCTTGTCTTTTATTTAGACTGACATTGTCAGCAGATCATAAATTTCTTAATTTTAGTAAAAAATCCACCATATTTTTTCAGCAGAATCATTCATCTTTGACTTTTTCACATTTTTGTATATAAAAACGCTTCTGAAATTGTATTTGATAACTAAGGTGAATATAATAAAATAAAAGTACAAAAATAATATTTTTACTGGTAAAATGTTTCAAAATTGTTCCATTAATCCAAATGTTATATATTTCTTTGCATAATATGAAGTAAAAAACTAAAATAGATTGGAAAAATATCCAATAATCAAATTTACCTTTATTTAAAGGGACATAACTCAACTTCATATAATTACCTGTCATGTCGGCAATGCTCCGGAGATCGATTAAGGTGTTTAATTAGGGGTTATACCTTGTCAATTTGACAATTAACACAGAAAGCTTGATATGGCTTCGTAAATTAGCTTGGGGTGACAGGTGGAATCACTTATTAATAAATCAACAAGTAATTAATTGCATATGATCTTTCTAACACTGCCCAAGGAAAATCAAAATGACGATTTTCGTGACTTTTCTATAGACAATTTATTTTTTTAATAAAAAATCGGTAACCGGGAGATTTTAGGCACAAATCGGGAGGCGGGAGATAGAGTCTTGAAACCGGGAGTCTCCCGGTGAAAACGGGAGAGTTAACATTTTAAGTATTTAGCCACTGGTTTGTTGACATAAATCAGACGGGACAGTAACATTAGTACGTCAGTCAACATGAAACCACTTAAATCTAGATTTCATTATAATTGGTTCTTCATTACATGAAACTGATACCAAAAAATACACTAAAAAGTTACGACCTATCTTGACTAAAGAAGGAACTATAAGACAACCACAAATTAATGAATTTTCATCTACGATTACAATACAGTGTACATAACGACTTTAAAAATGAATTAATTATTAAGAGTTTGCGTGTACTTACAAAAATAATCTGTCATCTGATTATATTCTTTATACAAAACAAACATTCATATTTAAAAGGCCCGCTTCCGGCTATCCATGCGCAATGCTTATGCGCATAAGAACTGCCATCTTTGATCAGTTCACCATCCCGTTAAATATTTAATTATTGGGTTATTTTATTATTCGATATCACTTGCTTTATGCATATTTCTGAATATAATATTTAAATACAAATAAAACACAATTAACTTTTTTTACTTAATATATGATACGAAAAACAGCTTTATTTTATCATTTAAATAATAAAATCTGCTTTACTAGTATAGCTGATAATAATGATAAAAGAGTCTACCTAGATTTTATATATTGTAAAATATTAACTTAATGAACAAAATAATCTTCAAATAAGATTCAAGAATTATATAAGATGATTAAAATAATGTTTCTTTCCATTATATATTGATATCACTTATATTTGAATAAAAATTTTGAAAAAAATGTACGCTGTATATTCAAAGTCTTACACACAAAAATTATATTAGAATCAAATAATTGATTTTTTATCTAGCTGTAACACTGACACCATTATGACCTATCGTTGCCGCGCTTTTCGCTTATCAGAGTGCATATATAATCTCATACTTCATGTACTTTGACAGCTGAAGGTCATTTTCTTTAACCAAGAGAGCTATTAAACCACGTATTGTCAGTGACCTTACCATCCTTAATGCAAAATGAAGAAAAACTGTGTCAGGTTCAGATTAATATCTTAACCAAGAAAGAAGCTTTGATGCGAATGAAATTTGTTAAATAAAAACGATATACATGATATAGAACTAAATCTTTTGTGTAAGTTAATTGATGTGATGAATAAAATTCCAAAACAAATTACTAGTAAGCGGCAAAGTTTTACTAATAAGTAATAAATTTAAATTTCATGTCAATTTAGAATTCTTGCGATTTGTAATTGTACTTCATTATGGGTATGCTGGTGTTGTACAAACTTAACAAGAATAGAAGTCTAGGAACCTTTTATTTTTTTTTAATTTTGCTACAAATATAATTTTGTCTTCTTAGTAATTGGCATCCTTTTGTAGAGCTTGCTATTTGTCATCTTGAAAAATTAGCGGCTTCTACAAACAGAGTTTTGATAAATGAGTAAAACTACCCCCTACTTCCAGTTCTTTCAGATTCACAAAAGGTATGATTTAATCCTTCTTTGAATCCTACGGACTTTTGATTTTTTAGATTGATTTGATGGCTGTTGTGGTGACACAATAACATCATTTACACTATATTTTACATTAAGTCAAGATTTCTATACGGATTCTCAGATGATAAATACAAAAAATAATTAGAATTAAGAACCACAATTACTTTAAACAGATTAATTTATCTTGGATTAGGAATAGCTAGAAATTAACGAGTGTGGCCACGTTGAGCCTTTTTGCATCGAATTGAACGTGCATAGGGTATTGCTCTCCACAATCGAAGGAAAACTTTTTTCATCCATTCAGAGAACACATAGGAACGTTCCTTGAAACCATCCTTGCAAATAGTGTCAAGAGTGATTCGGAAAGTTAGTTCATGAAATGGTCACCGCACACGAGGATCAAACCATAAACCTTGATGTTAATAGCCTGGCGCATTAACCATAATTGTTAACAGATTAGGTTGAAAACAGAAAATTAAAATTTGAACAACGGTAGCTTTAAGAACTGGGCGATATAAGATAATACAAAGATACGAAAAGATACAAAGAGAAGAATTTTCAAAACGTTCAATGAGACTCACTCTCTTTGTAATTGTAAAATTAAACTTGAATTGATAAATTGACTTTCAGTTCTATTGACTTCATTACTTACGACGATAGAATCCGGCCTCCAGAAATATTACGAATGTTGTTATTCTAGAAATGGTGTCAATCAAATATGGATCCTGAAGAATTCGAAAGAACTGATAGAGATTCTTATCTCTAAATCAGTTTCATCTTGTAATAGTATCAAAACATTCGATTTCTAGACACTTTACACTTCTATTCCACCTTAACAACTGAAATCGCGATTGGCACAGCTGATTAAACGCAGCTTTTTCAAAAAGAATGGAAAACGCAGGTACAAATATCTTGTAGTCGATTTTAACAAGACTTATTTTGTCATCAAAAAGTCTAGGAAAAAGAACAAATTTACAGAAGACCAAATAATCGACATCCTCAACTTTCTTATTGACAACATATTTGTTCAGTTTGGTGGACGTGTTTTTCAGCAAACAATAGGGATTCCAATGGACAATAATTGTGCACCTCTGCTCGCTGATTTGTTTCTTTACATGTATTCATATGAAGCCGACTTCTTACAATCTCTTCTAGACAAAAAAGACCGTAGACTAGCTCTTACTTTCAACCTCACGTTCCGTTATATTGATGATGTCCTAAAAAGGCTTTTACTAAACAATTCTCGATTTGGTAACTTTCTCCATCTCATATATCCAAAGGAGCTTGAGATAAAGGACACAACGGATTCTAGGAAGTCTGCTTCATATTTAGATCTACATCTCGAAATTGACTCTCAAGGAAGACTTTCAACAAAGCTCTATGACAAACGTGATGACTTCTACTTTCCAATCGTCAACTTTCCCTTCGTGTGTAGCAACATTCCGTCCGCTCCAGCTTATTGAGTTTACGTATCTCAATTAATTCGTCACTCTAGAGCGTGCGGGACTTACATCGATTTCCTTAGCAGAGCGACACGTCTGACGCAAAAATTGCTCACACAGGGTTATGTTGCTCCTCGGTTGCTGTCTTTATTCAAGAAATTTTACGGAAGACATCACGCACTTATAGACAAATATGGGATTTCGATCTCTCAGATTAGTGCAGATGTTGGTTTGTCATAGGGTGTTGTTTTGTCTTCCTTTACCGGATTTGACACGCTGAATGTACTATTGGCAAAGCGTCGGGTGTGCTATAGCAAGCAGGAACTGCTTACTCTTCCGGAGCACCTGAGTTCACTCTTGTTTCGACTGGAGTTCGCGTTGTTGATTGATATTCAGTTATTTTGTGTTTTCATGCTTTACATGTTGTCTGTTTTTGTCCTGTTCTTGTTGGTGTTTACTGATTTTGTCTCTGCCCTTCGGACTTTTGATATTCGGATACCCCATTGGTACCTCTGCTTCATGGATTTGTTTCCCGCTATCAAATTTTTGTTAGATTCGATGTGTGGTATGAAAAAGGGACTTGCTTCTCTTTTTTCTCACCTGGACCGAAGGTTGTGGTAGCATCGTACTTAAATTGAACATTGGAGAAAACGTTCCCATGAACTACCGTACTATTCGTTCTTGTTGTTTCACTGTGTACTTACATCGCGGAGGTAGAAGAGGGCGAAGTAAGATGGTGGTCAGTGTGAATGCAGATTTAAGTCCTATATTTCTCAATAAAATTCGATCAAAACTGAAATGACCAGGTATTGTTAAAGGAGAGGATGTGATAACACAAAAACGAAATCCCAAGATATTGAACACCAAAGTCATAGTATCATATTACATTCCAAGTCGCGTGATTTATGTTTTTATAAATAATTCTTAATTAAATAGAAAAAACCCAAAAGGTTGATAGAATTTATTTTATCGAATGGACAAAATTTAAAAAAAGTAAAAATTCAGTACTTTTAATATATCATTGTCACTTAATGCGTATATAGTTATATATGCTTTAACTTGTACAACTCCTTCACACATATGAATTCATGTAGAGTTACTTTTAAAAGCTAAAAATATATATTTTCTACCTTGAAACATATATCTTAAGGTTTGAGTAATCAAGACTTTTATTTGTCTTCAAAATAGCTATAATTTGAAAAAAACCATTTGTTTTACTATTTCAATTTAACGTTTTTATGCTCAGATAAATGTTTGCGTTAATAACACATAACATAAGAATTATTTCAATTTTTTCAAAGATTGCTTAAAAACTGTTGAACCTGACCAAGGTCGCCTAGTTGCACTAAAAACTCAATTGACCTTTAGCTGTCAGAGTATGTGATAATGCATTCTGTACAGAGAAAGGGCGAAACGAATGGGTCACAATGAGATCAGGGTTTTGTCGTTTTGCTTTCTGGTATGATCGGAATAATCACTGTGCATTAGACTTTAAATATATTAATTTAGCCACAAAGTCAAAGAATCTAAACTATGGATATCAAAAAGCCATACTTCAATCAAATAATTTTGATAACTTTTGATAAGCAACAGCTTTTCTCTATCTGCAATAGTTTTCATTCTATAGGCCAAAAATACTATTTTCGCCTTTATAGGGCTGTAACCCCTATAAGGGGTCATCTGACAACTTCGACTCTATGGAGACTGTTGTAGAGCTAACTGAGCTGATCATTTAAGGAAGCAACAGCTTTTGTGTATCTGCAATAGTTTTCATTTTATAGGCTAAAACCATAAAAAAACACTATTTTTTACCTTACATAAAGGTAATAACAAAACTACCGAACTTAAAAGGATCATTACCCCTATAAGGGTCCATCTAACAACTTCGACCCAATGTAGACTTTTGTAGAACTTTGGATTCTGAAGAGCTTAAGGTTAATACAGACAGGTGTCAATTGACTTTTGTACCTTTAAAAATGCAAAATTTAAGACCAGTGTCTATAAAGTCAATAATAAAAAAAAATAGAATATTTGAATTTATTGAAATGAGTAATAAATATTCAATTGTTATACAATTGCATCAATCGTTTTTTGAATAACGCAATTTTTGACAAAAACAAGGGAGATAACTCACTTCAAAATTACCCTAAATTTACAATGGAATTGAATAGTAGACAAAAATCTAAGCTGGTGCCCCCTGTTTTCTATGTTATATTTTAATATATATGTAAAAATATAACTTTTGACAAAATAAAAACAGATCCTAATGTAAGGAATTTTTCTGATACATGATTTTATGCCTAAAATTTGGCCTTTCCTATATAATCTATTGTAATTCAGGCATACTTTAACCACTTATATTGCAAAAACGAGCATGGTGACCAATCCTTCTTTTTATTTTATGTTTCATTTAAAACCATTAAATCAAATGTTTAATGACAGAATTTTTTTCAGTATAGGTGTCCACATTAACCTTATGGTCCTTTGGATTTTTGCTTTCTGTTATGGTTGCTGAGTTATAAGCTGAGTTTAAGTGATTTTACCCTATGTTCTATTTTTAGTAACAGCGGCCATGGTTTTATTGAATCATTTTAAAATGAGAATCGTTTGTTGCCAACATGTCATATATCATCCCTGCAAAGTTTCAGTTAAATTGATTCAGTGGATTCAGAGAAGACGATTTTTGAAATCGCTAACGGACGACAACTGACGACGGACGACGGACGACGACGGACACATAGTGATGGCATAAGCTCACATGGCCTTTGGTCAGGTGATCTAATGATATGTTAAAAGTACTGAATTTTTACTTTTTTCAAATTTTGTCCATTCGATAAAATAAATTCTATAAACCTTTTGGTTTTTTTTTTAAATAAAGAATTATTTATAACAAAAATCAATCACACGCTAGTCAAACGGTCAGGCTATGAAAACATTTTCGCACCATTGTAATTAGCAACTATATGTTCGTTACAAATTGATTTGGAATGTAGTATGATACTATGATTTTGGAGTTCCATATCTTGGGATTTCTTTTTTGTCTGTCATCACATTCTCTCCTTTAACAATACCTGGCCATTTCAGTTTGGATCGAATTCTATTAAGAAATATAGGACTAAAATCTCCATTCACACTGACCAACATCTTACTTCGCCCTCTTCCACCTCCGCGATGTAAGTACTCAATGCAACAACAAGAACGACAATAATACGACCATAGTATCGGTAGTTCATGGGAACGTTTTCTCCAATGTTCAATTTAAGTACGATGCTACCACAAACTTCGGTCCAGGTGAGCAAAAAAATCCCCTTTTCATTCCACACATTGACTCTAACAAAATATTGATAGCGGGAAACACATCCATAGGCGAAAAAAACAACAGCCGAGCAACATTTTTTTCATATTAATTCTTATAGGACAATATTCCTCGACGTCTCTTGAACATCTTATCCTCTAAATATTCCTAGAGATACAGCTAAAATCAATCAAAATGTGTCATACTGAAATGCTCTTTCCGTTACAGAAGGGAAATGATGGAGAACAGAACAAAACTAACCAGTTATTTAAAGCTTAGTGTAAAAGGGTTTGAAATATAGAATAGGAACAAGTTGTTTCTAAACATCACTTTCTGAATCATAATAATTCGGACCACTGGGCCATCGGTTTAGTTGTCCTTCAGACTAACGGACCTTTGAATTAACGAACCCTCGGACTAAAGGACCTTCGAACTAGCAACGTTTCGGACTAACAGAACTTTGAACTTATAAACCGTCTTCTCAGCAACAAGGTTGCAACTTTACTCTCACAAAACTTTTTTTTCAATTTCAAATGTTCAGACCTTTTTTCATTTTACTTTAAGCTTCTTTCAGTTAAAGGTAATTTTTCTTCGCGATGAAGTATTTGAATGTCCTATAGACAACATATTCAGTGCTTAGAATTTGATTTCAGTTTTGCACAAGTCAACGTTGTATATAAGCATTTTTAACGTTTCTTACCACGTTTAATTGGGGATATTGAAACCCTTACTTTTGTAAAAAATCTCAAATATACACTAACAATCTTTTTTCATATAATACATATTTTGTGCAACAGCTATGCTGTTTGTGTTGATATGAAATACATGTAAGACTTGGGGTTTCAATATTTGAGAGGAAAATTTTCATACATTTCAGAAATATTACAGTATAAATGCAAATAAGACCAGGCGATGCATATTTATTTGTGATAATTGGCTCACAGTTTTCGCACTTTAATATTACCTTGGTATTCGTTTATCAAATCAAATCTTATAAAGCAAATTTTCACTCAATGGAGGACAAAAGACTATAACAATAATTTGAAAAAAAAATTAAACAATTATAATTGCATGACAAAAAAATGAAACTTAAATGTGACCTGTCCTCGTGTCTCCTATCGTCAGTGCCATTTAAGAAAAGGATCTTAGAAACTTCACTTGTTTACTATTAGTTGGGTTTAGAATAAAGTTAAGTTTTACTTTGTTTTGTAAAGAAAAATCAATGTCAAAGAAGTAGAGGTACCAATGGGGTATCCGAATGTCAAAAGTCCGAAGGGGCAGAGACTAAACCAGTAAGCACCTACAAGAACGGGACAAAAACAGACAACATGTAAAACATGGAAACACAAAATAACTGAATATCAATCAACAACGCAAACTCGAGTCGAAACAAGAGTGAACTCAGGTGCTCTGGAAGAGTAAGCAGTTCCTGCTTGCTATAGCACACCCGTCGCGTTGCCAATAGTCCATTCAGCGTGTCAAACCCGGTAAGGGAATACAAAACAAAACCCTATGACAAACCAAAATCTGCACTCATCTGAGAGATCGAAATCCCATATTTGTCTATAAGTGCATGATGTCTTCCCTAAACTTTCTTGAGTGAAGACAGCAACCGGGGAGCAACATAACCCTGTGTGAGCAATTTTTGCGTCAGACGTGTCGCTCTGCTAAGAAAATTGATGTAAGTCCCGCACGCTCTGGAGTAACGAATCAATTGAGATACGTAAACTCAATAAGCTGGAGTGAACGGAATGTTGCTTCACAAGAAGGGAAAGTTGACGATTGGAAAGTTGAAGTCATCACGTTTGTCATAGAGCTTTGTTGAAAGTCTTCCTTGGGAGTCAATTTAGAGATGTAGATCTAAATTTGAAGCCGACGTCCTAGAATCTGTTGTGTCCTTTATTTCAAGCTCCTGGGGATATATGAGATGGAGAAAGTTACCAAATCGAGAATTGTTTAGTGCAAGCCTTTTTTAGGACTTAATCAATATAACGGAACGTGAGGTTGAAAGAGAGAGCTAGTCTACGGTCTTTTTTGTCTAGAAGAGATTGTAAGAAGTCGGCTTCATATGAATACATGTAAAGAAACAAATCAGCGAGCAGAGGTGCACAATTATTGTCCATTGGAATCCCTATTGTTTGCTGAAAAACACGTCCACCAAACTGAACAAATATGTTGTCTATAAGAAAGTTGAGGATGTCGATTATTTGGTCTTCTGTAAATTTGTTCTTTTTCCTAGACTCATTTAAGTCTTGTTATAATCGACTACAAGATATTTGTACCTGCGTTTTCCATTATTTTTGAAAAAGCTGCGTTTAATCAGCTGTTCCAATCGTGATTTCAGTTGTTAAGGTGGAATAGAAGTGTAAAGTGTGGAGAAATCGAATGTTTTGATACTGTTACAAGATGAAACTGATTTAGAGTTAAGAATCTCTATCAGTTCTTTCGAATTCTTCAAGTCCACATTTGATTGACACCATTTCTATAACAATTACAAATACCAAAACGCGGGTATAAACGGTTAATAACAACATTCGTAATATTTCTGGAGGCCGGATTCTATCGTCGTAAGTATTGAAGTCAATAGAACTGAAAGTCAATTATCATTACAAGTTAATTTTACAATTACAAAGAGAGTGAGCCTCGTTGAACGTTTTGGAAATTCTTCTCTTTGTATCTTTTCATATCTTTGTATTATCTTATATCGCCCAGTCCTTAAAGCTACCGTTGTTCAAATATTAATTTTCTGTTTTCAACATAATCTGTTAACAATTATGGTTAATGCGCCAGGCTACTAACATCAAGGTTCATGGTTTGATCCTCGTGTGCGGTGACCATTTCATGAACTAAATTTCCGAATCACTCTTGACACTATTTGCAAGGATGGTTTCAAGGAACGTTCCTATTTGTTCTCTGAATGGACGAAAAAAGTTTTCCCTCGTATGTGGAGAGCAATACGCTATGCACGTTCAATTCGATACGAAAAGGTTCAACGTGGCCACACTCGTTAATTTCTAGCTATTCCTAATCCAGGATAAATTAATCTCTGTTTAAAGTAATTGTGGTTCTTAATTCTAATTATTTTTTGTATTTATCATCTGAGAATCCGTATAAAATCTTGACCTAATGTAAAAGATAGTGTAAATTATGTTATTGTGTCACCACAACAGCCATCAAATCAATCTAAAAAATCAAAAGTCAATAGGATTCAAAGAAGGATTAAATCATACCTTTTGTGAATCTGAAAGAACTGGAAGTAGGGGGTAGTTTTACTCATTTATCAAAACTATGTTTGTAGAAGCTGCTAATTTTTCATGATGACAAATAGCAAGCTCTACAAAAGGATGCCAATTACTGAGAAGACAAAATTGTATTTGTAGCAAAAAAAAATAAAAAAATAAGGTTCCTAGACTTCTATACTTGTAAAGTTTGTACAATTTCAAATCGCAAGAATTCTAAATTGACTTTTACTTATTAGTAAAACTTTGCCGCTAACTAGTAATATGTTTCGGAATTTTATTCATTACATCAATTAAATTACACAAAATATTTAGTTCTATATCACGTATAACGTTTTTATTTGACAAATTTCACTCGCATCTTGGTAAAGATATTAACCTCGAGGTAACCTGAACCTGACACAGTTTTTCTTCATTTTTGCATTAAGGATAGTAAGGTCACTGACAAAACGTGGTTTAATAGCTCTCTTGGTTAAAGAAAATGACCTTCAGCTGTCAAAGTATATGAAGTATGAACTTATATATGCACTCTGATAAGCAAAAAGCGCGGCAACGATGGATCATAATGGTGTCAGTGTGACAGCTAGATAAAAAATCAATTATTTTATGCTAATATAATTTTTGTGTGTAATACTTTGAATATACAGCGTACATTTTTTTCAAAATTTTTATTCAAATATAAGTGATATCAATATATAATGGAAAGAAACATTATTTTAATCATCTTATATCATTCTTGAATCTTATTTGAAGATTATTTTGTTCATTTAGTTAATATTTTACAATATATAAAATCTAGGTAGACTCTTTTATCATTATTATCAGCTATAATAAAGCATATTTTATTAATCTAAATGTGAAAATGAAGCTGTTTTCCGTAGCATATAAGTAAAAAAGTTAATTGTGTTTTATTTGTATTTTAATATCATATTCAGAAATATGCATAAAGCAAGTGATATCGAATAATAAAATAGCCCAATAATTAAATATTTAACGGGATGGTGAACTGATTAAAGATTGCAGTTCTTATGCGCATAAGCATTGCGCATGGATAGCCGGAAGCGGGCCTTTTAAATATGAATGTTTGTTATGTATAAAGAATATAATCAATAGTCAGAGTGCATTTTGTCAGATGACAGTCTATTATTTTTGTAAGTACACGCAAACTCTTAATAATTAATTCATTTTTAAAGTCGTTATGTACACTGTGTATTGTAATCGTAGATGAAAATTCATTAATTTGTGGTTGTCTTATAGTTCCTTCTTTAGTTAGGATATGTCGTAACTTTTTAGTGTATTTTTTGGTATCAGTTTCATGTAATGAAGAACCAATTATAATGAAATCTAGGTTTAATTGGTTTCATGTTGACTGACGTACTAATGTTACTGTCCCGTCTGATTTATGTTAACAAACCAGTGGCTAAATACTTAAATATTTCAACATGTACACAATATCTTGTGGAAATCTATATCGGTTATAAAATATTATAAGATATTATTGAGATTCCATAGGGGAGGTCAAGCCATTATATACTGATAAGATTACCATTTACACTAAGTATTATAATTGGAAATTATGGTCAAACTTTGACCAAAAAAAAGTTTGTTACTACGACTTTAATTATGCGGAGAGCTTAAAATATACAATTTAACATTGTTTGTGTTGAAAAGAAAGGCATTTTAGAGGCTATATATTATCGTTTTAAAAAATGGATAACAATAATTCATTCGATTATCCGCCAAAACATTAATTTAAAATTCATGGTTGTAGAATAACCATCAAGACAACGTCAGACTACTTATTAGAAGTACAATCTTTTTCAAGAAAAACAAGATGGAATTACAGACAATAAAGGTAATTTCTAGTGAAATGCATGCTAAATTACCAACTTCTATTTTTCTTTAAAGAAAATACAGTTAAACATCTTTTAAGTAGAACTCGTTTTTGAAAAAGCCACTAAGCACCATTTAATAACGGAAAAAATCGTTCTCATTGCGTATCTTTTATTTATTAGTGTTTTCTTCAGACGGTTAAGCTATAACATAGAGAAGTAAATTAATAGCTAGTCTTATATTTATATTAGCTCGTTTGATTTGTCGGATGAGGATTTTATGGCTTTATTACGGATAGATAGAGGTTATCAGCATGTCAAGACAACCTCTTCATTAGTGTAAACAATTGATGTTTACTTTATGGTGTGTTTTCCCCTTTTTTAAATATTCTAAGATAATGATAACAATGAAATTATCAACACAATTCAATACTATAAAAACAAAGCGTACACTATTTTTTTTTTTAATTTGTGTAATATTATTTTCATAAAACTGTGATGCTCCTTTCTCTACATGTATTTCTTTCAATGAGCAATCATTTTTAATATTCCCCTAGAGAGTTCATTATATTGATCACAAGCATAATTAGGACAACAAATCAATCTCTTTTCGTAAACATAAGAAAGTTAATTTTCAATGAATATAGATTAATGAGAATAACAAGTGCATAATATATCAGCAAATTAAAAAAACATGTATAACTCATTTAAAGAGGAGAATCTTTTTGCATATTTAAAAAAAAACATTAATTGAACATAATTAATATATCCACTGACATACACTCAAAGATGACATCAGAACTCCAAAACCTACACTTAAAAATCCATAAAAAAATTTAATGCGGGATGCAAAAAAGTTATATTGCTGCTTTATGCAAATATATAGATTAATGTGGCAAACATTTTTTAAGCCTAAAACTGTATTTTTTTTTTCTTTAAAGGAAAACATATATGGATTCAAATCAGAAGAAAGCAGAGGAAGGTGAGAAAAAATAAATAGGGAATAAGTTATTGAATGTGACATTGCCATAGACATTACGTTGGATATTGTCATGATATTATGTTGTAAAACCATTTATTATGTAATTTATTTACGCTGTACGGTAACAGGCTTTCTAGATCATGTGTGTGTTACTTCTAATAAAAATCTACATTCATAGCATTTAAAAAAACGTTATGATGCCCCCATTCAAGAAAAGGGTATATGTCATCCGTCGGTCCGTCCGTCTTTCCGTCCGCAACATTCCTTTCGAAACAGTTTTTCAGCTACTATATATTACAGTAACTTGAAATTAAGTATATTGTCAATTATATGGATTATTGGTCAATTGTTGAAAATTTTCGTAACAGTTGTCTCAGCAACTACATATCACAGTGACTTCAATTTTTTGTATATTTCTTCAGTATGATATTGTTTATACCGAGTATCAAAATAAGGCCTGTCAGATATCCACTTCCTGTTTACCTTTCAAGATTACTTGTCAATTATAGAAAAAATTTCGTAACATATTTCTCCGGCGCTTTTCATCATAGGTACTTGATATTTGGTACATGTATATAATATAAGTATGAGATTCGTTATTGTGAGTATTGAAATAAGGTCTATCAGATTCCTCTTCCTCTTTACCGACATAATTAATTTTGGGTCACAGATTCCTTGATAGTTATGATCAGTTCATGCGATGTGTTTGTTTAATGAAATAATATTGAATATCGGAACAAAGCTTCGAAAGTAATTAATGCAAAAACATCATATCTTAAAAATATTTGTGAAGCGTAAAACTGTTCATTCTACGAAACATGAAAACTCACCCGATATTCGTCGGCTTTCCATACCTTATGAGATTAACAAAAGTAGCAATGAAGTACCAAAGAGCATCTGAATATCAAAAGACTTATATTTCGAGAACTCGAAGACAAAACTATAAAACGAGAACGATCAAGTCAACCATTAGACTCTATTCGCTTTATAAAGTCTAATTAAAAAGTACCTTTATTCGATTTTATTGTTTAGGATATTTAATAAAGGAAGGTTGGACGTAAATAAACACTAAAGCTTAGCCCTGTCACTATTAAATTTGCATGTCTTAACCAACGGATCTTCTTGTACTTGTTGTTTTCATGATGTTTAGTATTTGTCTTAACAAGGTAATTTAAAGACAATTTATGGACCATTTGGTTTTCGGGGGGGGGGGGGGCTGGGATTTTACCTTGAGTCGGGATTTTTTTTCGCCTGCCTCGCGGTCCAGATTTTGTTTTCAATTGCCAAGATTGAAGTCAGATTACTTTACTTGCAACCTAGCTGCTGGCCAGATTATTTTTTTTACAAAAAATCAGGGCCGATTTTATTTCCCAAAATCCCACACTGCAGGCCTCCCCCAGAAAATCAAATGGTCTATGCCAAAAAAAAAAGATATTTTGCATAATTCAATGATTGTAAGTAAACTTGCGATTTTGTAAATATTGGACACACGATTTAATCTGAACTGTCCTTATCTAAGGAACATTGTTCCTGGAACAAGGGTCAAAGGAGGATTTAAGATGAGTTATGCGGTGGAGCTCACACACTTCTGTGGCCTACGTTGAAATTAAATTTTTGATTATTTTTAGACTTTTAAATAAAAGGGCAAAGGCAAAACTTTACATGTATGTAAAGTGGCCCAGTTATAGACATTTAATACTATTGTCTATATATGTACATATTCACCAATTCCGACATGCGTTGCTTTAATGACTTTTTTATATTTCCAATACATTTGCTCAGTTCTTGTAACTCATGAGCATCACCAAAGTGAAAACCACATGGATGATGGTGAGAAAGACGGAAGGTGTATTATTATGTTTTTGCATATTTAAGAAAGTGTGCATTGTTTGTCTCTGATGAAGACCCCAAAGTTGCTTAAAGGCATGAAGAGAATTGTGTGGCGGGTTGGTTTGTTATACACAAATTCTCTCGTTATTATTCCTTTTTGGAGAGTCACTAATGAGAAAGAGATGATTTTTGTCTTATAAATTTATTCCAAAACAAACATACAAAAATGAAATTTCAATACAAGCTGAAATGATTTGTTAGAGGGCAAAATTTTAAATGTACATATTTGGTTTTCACAAATGTTTTTTTTTTAAATGTACTATCTTAATATTTTTTATTCCTCTCATCATAAAATTAAAATTTATATATACAGTATATATACATTTGGGGCGATTGATCATTTGATAATTAAGTGGGGATTTATCCCCACTGTGGTCAATGCTCACTTTATCTATTGTCTGTCGATTAAAAAGAGATTCTTTTCATTAGTCTGTTTATATATAACTTGAAATGGGGATATATCCCCAATCAAAATTAATGTAAGTCAGGTATTTTGTATACTGTAGTTATACTACATCAAGTTCACCACATCGACTACTAAATTTTAGTCTACCATGTGATTGGGGATTTATCCCCGCTTAAAGTTGTATGTTGTCTAAATTTTACACAACTGGGGATATATCCCCACTATGAGCTGTTCAGTGTTTATGTTAAACACAATTGGGGATTTATCCCCATTGCATTGTTACTATTATAACTATTTGTAGATTTGTGTCGTTTCAAGTAAACTATAATTAACTTTCAACTTTTTTTTTGAATTTTACAAAAAGTGGGGATTTATCCCCAATATGTACATTGAAATGTATCAAATATATACAAATACAACATTTTTTTAGGTCAAAAAGTACAGATTTAAACCACAAAATGTGAAAAATTGACCATGTTAACAAGCTAGTTGACGTGTATAAAAAGGAAAAAAGTACATTTTCCTTTTCTGAAATAAAAACACTTTAATATTCTAGAGCGCTAGAAACAACTTTCAAGAATATTCATTTTTAGATAAAGGACCGTTCTTAAATAAAAAATCTCAAAATTAAAAATCAGAAACTATTCGAATGTTCCACAAATCTAAAATATTTTTGCTGTTATCAACAAAAAATGTTCTATCCACATGTCGATTTTGAAATAATCACAAATATATCATTTTATCTAATTATAATGAATAAGAATTACATTAAAGTTTCAGACAGAACAAATTTGCTTCGCTTGACGCGAGTTTTGTCTGTTCAAAACTCATCAGAGACATTCTTCCAAAAATGTTAAAAAAGCAAAATTCTTTATACATAATAAAAAGAACATTAAACAGTAAAAACAAATTATGACAAATATCAACCTATTTTGGGGGTACGTGAGGACAACTATGAACGAATTATTTAAAGCTTTGCTATGGTGCAACCATTAGATTTTAACGGAGCAAATGGGTTGTGGTGAAATTTGATATAATAAATGAGGATTCCAATAAACACCATATCCCAATAATACCAAAATAGTCTTCATTCTAAACATCAAAGAAATGAGAAAGGCAATATAACAATCGGTGGAATTTCATATCACACACCAATTTTAACAAAATATGAAGAGAGGGGATCATGTCTTCGTAAAATAATGGGAAAAATTTGCTCTGTATTGAAAACAAAAGAGAAAAAAATACCATCCCTCAACCAAAACATAAGTTCATTAATATCAAGATTGTAATGATGAAAGGATGACATTGTGTCGCGTACACTTATTCCACATCTCATTTTCTTCTATTATATTTCTAATTCATAATATTTGAATTATCTTCTTTTATGTTTATAACGATGGCAAGTAATGTGGATCTATGTGGGCCGTGTGGAACTCTCGGAAATATTGTACCATCCACAGTGTGGTGTGGTGACTGTTATGAAGCGTTATGTTTGAACTGTAAAACGCAACACACGGCCTCAAAGGGACCTAATTTTCACCTGTTGACACCCATCGAATTTTACCGCAATCTTCCTTCTAGCGTACTAAATGTATCCGAAACCTGCCCGGAACACAAAGAGCTATATCATACATACTGTAGAGAACACCAATGTGCCTGCTGTTTGAAATGTACTTTATCAAAACATAAGGAATGTAAGGACATGTTATCAATTGATGTTGAAGTCGGCGACGCAAAAAATTCTAATGCTTTTACGGAATGTGAGGCGAATCTAGCGGAGAACAAAGAAAACATTGCAATGATTATCAAGGATCGACAACAAAACTTATCGTTGCTACAGAATGAGAAGATACGGACTCAGGCTGAAGTTCGGGAAACAAGACGCAATGTTAACGAACATCTCGACAAACTCGAAGCTAAAATTCTTCAAGAGCTGACAAAGCTAGAGGAATTGCACACTTCCAAAATCAAAGCACTGGTTGAATTGTTAGGAAAGAAAGAACAACAGATAGATGAGATTCACGGACGTTTGTCAGCCATGAAAGACCACGCTTCCGACCTGCAAATCTTCCTATTAATGAAAAAAACAGAACAGCTAACGTCGTCAAATGATGAGTGTCTTCAAAATCTTTGCTTGAATGGCGATCTTAACCATATATCCTTCTCTTTTGAAGTCGACAAATCATTTAAAGATTGGGAGAAGAATTTACCAACGTTTGGTAGCGTTTGCACGATGTTTGATCCATGTGATATTGTTATCAAGAAGAGAAAAGAAAAGCAAGCGCAAATACACATACAAAATATAAAGTATGTTGACAGTATAGGACTGAACCTTATCAGATCGATTGACGTAGAGAAAGACCTGTTGAATGGTTGCTGTTTCCTTCCTGGTGGTAGGTATGCTGCTACAAGTAATAGGAATCCATGCATCGTAGTGACAACAGAGGATGACACCATAGACTGTCAGATTGGTTTCAGACACGAAATCATCGATTTGGCGTATTTACCCTCAACCAATACCTTAGCAGTAACAACTGGGTCCTACGAAAAACGCGCCATTACTATTGTAAATATGGACACTAAAAAGATCGTTCGATCTATTCCGATCAGCACCGAGAATTACGGCATTGTTTACAAGGACGGGGATATTTTTTACTGTGCTAAGGATGTCGGAATATGTAAAATGAGCTTAGAGACTTGGGAGGAAACGACTATTATTAGTATACCTGGCTTGCCAACGTTTTCTTACATTGCGACAAATCAAGATAAACTTTACTATACAAATAGAAATACTGTGACCTGTTGTAGCATGGACGGTTCAGAAAAATGGATGTTTAGGGATGAGAAAGTTGTAAAATGTGCTATGGGAATCTGTGTTGATAACGATGGGTATGTGTACGTTGTAGGAGAGGAAAGTGACAATGTTATCGTTATATCCCCAGACGGTGATCGTCACTCAGAACTGTTGACTGTAAAAGATGGTCTGAAGAAGCCACGAGCAGTAGACTATGATAGGAACACTAACTGCGTTCTTCTGACTAAGTGCAGAAGTCATTTCTTTACAAAGTCAACTAGAATAGAACTTCTCGTTTTTGAATGTGTGACATGTTCACGTTGAAAATGATCTTAAATAATAATTCTTACGTTGTGCTTATCAATTAACAGGTAATAAATAATACTCGTACATCATCAAGTTCAAACTTTGAAATTCGGTGCTGGTTTTGGCTTTCCTGTTCGTCGTTTCTGGTTTTGAGTACTTCTCATTCAATACTTTTGGTTTTTGACCTTCCAAAGTTTTGATTCAAATGCTGTTGTGCTGACGAGAGGTTATTTCTTAAAATGTCTATATACAGCATAACCATATTAACCATTTAACAAACTTCTATTCAACTGTTTTTTTGTGTTTTGTATATTTTATGATATTTTATAGTGTGTTCTCATTCGTGTTAATACTGGTTTTGTCTTTGTCCTTTCGGACTTTTGACACTCGAAAGCCCCATAGTTGATTCTTTGTTCATTGAGAGGCAAAATATTCAAAATATGCTACATGTATTGAAGTCTTTGTATTTATCTACACGTATAAGAGGTCTAGTGTAATTTTCAATAGCCAATGAATCATTGAATCAATTGGCACCTGAGTTCACTCTCGTTTCGACTTGAGTTCGCGTTGCTGAATGCGGTTTTGTTATTATGTGTGTTTGTGTTTTATGTTGTTATGTGGTTTGTTTTGTTGTGTTGATTTTTGTCTGCCGGTTTTGTCTTTGTCTTTACGGTTTTATGATACTGATTACCCCTTTGGTACACCTTTGCTTCTGTCTATTGACTACTTCGTTTGAAAATGAACAATCCTCTTATGGAAAGTTTTTAATACCATTTAAAAAGTATTTTTCCAAACATGTTGAAAGGTCAGAAACGGTAGAGTTCAATTTTAGTTCAGGCAGTTTATAATCAATGGTCCTTAATCAGTGGTTTAAGAAAAGTAAAAAGCTAATAAGACGAATTATTATGAATAGAAAGCATAATCCATAAAATTAAAGGTTTCAACTAAATTTCAGCTCGAAGAATGGAGTTGACATATAAGGTGATTAGTTTGTGGCGTTGGTAGTCGCATTTTCCAAGGATTGTAAAAACATATGGTAAAACATTCAGAATATAAGTCATGTATTTGTTACCTTTTTTCATACAATACATTTTGAGAAGTTAAAAGTAAGAAAAATATAATTCAAACAGGAGTACATGTATCTTTCGAAAGTGCTAAAACTGGTCTCATATTTCATGTCTTTGTACAAAATTGTCTGAAGTCTGTGTCACAAGATTCATTTTCTAGTTTTTTTTTCTTTTATTTCAAATTCTTTTGATTTATTTCCACTCCGTATGTTTCATTATGTCAAATGATAAATGAACAAAACCTTTTCTCCAATAATTTACCCCTCTTACCTCCCATGGAAACGCATCATTGATTTTAAATTCTCTACGGGTAAATCCTATGTTTAAATCCGCCATATTTGTTTAAAACTGGTTCCTTTTGTGGGAGTAACCCTGCTTCAGTTAAGGAAAAATAGTAAACATGTTAAGTTCGTGACTACTAACACAAAAGTAAAAGAATAAGGTGGATTTTAACATAGGATTTCCCCGTAGAGATTTTAAAATCAATGATGCGTTGCCTAGGGAGGTAAGAGGGGTTAATTATTGGAGAAAAGTTTTAGTTCATGTATCATTTTGACATAATGAAATATACGGAGTGGAGAGTGGAAATAAATCAACAGACTTTGAAATACAAAATAAAAAACTAGAAAATGAATCTTGTGACACAGACTATAGTGTTGATGTCATTCAGCTATGACGTAACCCAACTTTACATGTATAATCAATTTAATATTATGTGGCTACATCCATAATATTATGAGCTCATAAGCACACTAAAACTCGAAAAATATCATTGTTGTCTTCATTTTGACAATTTATTAACGTTTTTCCTCATTTACAAATACCAAAACGCGGATATGACCGGTTAATTATCTATATTTCGAGGAGTAACCTCTCATCAGTAGCATTTAATCAAAACATTGGAAGGCCAAATTCCAGAACTGTTGAAAACGAAAAGTACTCAAACCAAAAAGTTCGAACAAGGCAGCCAAATCCAGCACCGAGGATATCGACCATGTGTATTACAAGGAAAGAAACCTGGTGTTTTAAACAATTTTGAATTTAAAAATCGGAAATTTCAGTGACAAAAAATATTAGAAATTTTATGGTAAATCGTACCAGACAAGTCTGACTCCCAGGCTTGTGATTACCCTCGGGGACCTCTGGTCCACCAGCAGCGGTTATCGCCCGGTGGTTTCAAAATTACAAATACCAAAACGCTGATATGAACGGTTAATTAAGATATGCTATATATATAGTATAAAAATTAATTCCTCCTACAGCATTATTCTTCATTAATCTATTAGTCAGACAAAAATATGCTAATCTCTGCCTTTTTTGGGGGGGAAAGCTTGTGCTCTACATGTTTTTTAGATTTCTAGTATGTTCCTTATTTTTTTTCAAATCGACTTTGATCATTATAGATGTGTTGCGTACTCATGTCCTATATCTCAGTATAATCTAACTTCTGTTTAGGGAATACATGTATTATGTTAAAGAACTCATATGGTTGAATAAGGATTTTCATGAACAATGATGAAATGAAATAATTCTAAAAGTCTACAGGGTACTTTGTTTCATCTATATTCAGGCTTTACAAATTCACACACCAATCACCAAGCATCAATTCAAATATAGAAAGATAATTTTAATCCCTCAATAAAAACAATGGGAATTATATGAACAATTTTCAAAACCAGCATAATTCATTGTACAAAAGTCTGTGACATTTAGATGTAGCTGTTTATTCGCTGTGGGTGTGAGGATTGCGTGGGTATTGACAGACAAAACATAATCTTTTATTTTTTCTATTAAAAAAAAATGAAAGATGCGAATTAGAAAAAAATACTTTTTTCTACTTAAACCGTATTGTCCGATGAACAAGTATCGTAACCCATTTTTGCACAAGCTAGTTGCGTGAAATACATTAGGCAAATAAATCATTTTCAATTTTTTTGTAGTATAAACAATGTACTACCAAAGGTTCACGAATATAAATGGCCGCAAAATTGCTAAACAACTTAGCAACGTTTAGTATCAGTGTGTGTCCTGGGATATGATGCTGAAATATGACAATCGAGTCTTAATTTCATTTATGAAAAGGATAGTTCGGCGTCATCAATAAGACCAAACTTTCCGAGTCAATTTTAATGCAATTTAAAATGCAAACATGTCAGTCTAGATTCACTATGAATTAACATATTATAAGAAGTAACGGTATAACGTACATATATGAACTTGCATAGCCAAGTTAACTAGAAGAGTAAACTTTTTATACTGCCTAAAGTTAAGTGATGTCTGGTTTTTAGATTGCATCAAACAGATGTCAGGGACTAGAGCAGTCTACAACTGGCTGCTTCTTGGAGTACTTTGTCAAGGCTAAAATAAACTTTAGTTAACTAAATAATGGACCGTGGTTTTCTCAAGTTAACGAGAAAAGCAAACTAATTAACTATCATAAGCTAACTTTTATACAGGTCATGTCTATACCCATATTCAGTAGGTGTATAAGTCATCACAAGAACGATAAGATAAACTGCAATTTTTCTAATACTATGGCTTCTTAAATATTTTCAAAATCAATGGTAATGCAAATAAAACGTTTGTATCGTACTGAACTGAAAAGCACTTACACGCATTGACTTTTCTCGCAATGTTCAACTGGTATTCTCGCTGCCATTTCCATTTCTATATTTTACATAACAATACTTTATCCCTGTGTTGCAATTGAAGAATAATAAACAGTTTCAGGAAACACTGAGTGTTTTATAGTATTGCGTAATCAACTAGCTTCAATGTGTATCACAATAACGTGCATATGTCACAATATTTTCCAAGAAATAGTCTTAATGTGTTTGTAGATGACATTTAATGTGACACAAAAGGGTAAATTGAATGCATATTGACTATTTTTATTGAACTTTATCAAACTTTGAGTACTGTTAGTTTCTATGTACAAGACACAGATCTAGAGGTGCCAATTTGGGCATCCGAATGTAAAAAATCCGAAAGGGCAGAGACAAAACTGGTAAACCTCGACGAGAACGGGACAAAAACTTAGACAACATGTAAAAAAAAACAGAAACAGAAAAAATACTGAATATCAATCAACAACGCGAACTCTAGTCGTAACGAGAGTGAACTCATGTACTCCGGGAGAGTTAGTAGTCCCTGCTTGCAAAATGGTTGGACATAACCTTTTATTCAGACAATAAATGTTAAATTACACTAAGGCTTCAATTTGAAAAATCAAAAAAAAAAAATCCCAATAGTTGCATGATGCAATTTTTTTCACTATTTTCTAAGAATAACCTACTAATGCAGTCTCACAGACAGCTTTTACAACCTTATAGAATCCGTTTTGCAAATCGAAAAACGTTTCCTAAACGACCATTAGCAAATAAAAAACTTAACTGCAAACCGGGAAATTTTCGCGGCAGTTTTATTTTCGCGATTTTCGCGATTATGTTGCTAGCGCGAACATTAAACGGCGCGAATAAACTTGTCTTCTATTGTAGTCTATGGACAATAACATTTTAGCGCGAATTTATAATTTCGTGAACTAAAATTTAGTCGTCATACTGCGAAAATAAGACGGCGCGAAAATTTCACGGGTTACAGTATTGAACTTAACTGAATATGGTTTACAGAAGAGATGTTCAGATAAGATTCTGTAAGACTGTTCAGGCAGTGTTTGGAGTCAGTGGCAGTCAACTCAGACTGGTAAGAATGTTTTTGTCTGAAAAGGTCTTAATTAACTGCAAACAGCTAGTGTTAAAAGACCTGAATGGTTAAAAAGTCTAAACAAGGTTTTTGTTCGGATATTTCTTGTTTTCGTTCGTCTGAAACAACCGTTTCAGACCATATTTAGTGTTCGTGTAATGAAAGAACTAGTGGAGTATGATTTTGAGTATAGTTTGCCATCAATTTCATCCTAACAAATATAACTGAAATGGACAAATCGATGTTTAAATCAAGAGATCCTTTGAAAACCTGGCCTCAGATTCATCTTATAAATAAAGATGACAACAAAGTTCCAGACAATGAATTTTGCTACGCCTGACGCGCGTTTCGTCTATTCAAGACTCATCAGAGGTGCTCTATCAAAAATATCGAACTGGGGAACCAAATTATTACTAAGATGATCAACCTGTGTCTGGGGTAGGAAGAACCTTAGGAGCAAGTCATGAAAAAATAAAATAAATAAATACCCACTATCTTCAAGTTTGGTTTCTATTTGGTTCAAGAATGAGATACTTTTTTCCCTATATTTCATAGCAAACAAGAATCAGTATCCTGATATTATATTATCCGTTTGTAATCCGTAGTGATAGTGTTTTAATTTTCACTAATATATAATTATAATATTGAAAGTTGTAGTTCAATCAGGCAAATAAATAATAACAAACGAAATGATTCCGTGTGTAACTTTACTGGACATGAACCAATAAAGGTAATAACAAAACTACCGAACTTGACTGATCAATCTCATAGTCCAGAGAAAATGACAAAAACGAATCAGTCATTACGGAGAATAGGTGGATCGCAATGGTCCTGACTTGGTACAGGCATTTCAAACTAAATGGTGGGTTAAACAAGGTTTTATGGCGCCAAACCTAACTCTTCCATTGCGATCTTAGGATCTGGTAATGACCACAGAACACAACATAGTTGTGAGACTCCTTCACGCAAACAACTTTAAAAACAAAAAGAAAATATGTTCAAATCTCACAACATCTTGTTTACCAAACCTTAAGTTCAATTAGACATGTGTAATTTCATAATGAATTTTTATTCCTTGATAACCTGATTGTATATGTATCTAATTTCATGATGATACCATGCTTCCTTTCTGGCCGAAAGGACAAAGCAATGAAGGCATGCCGGAGAAACTAAATACTGCAACGATACTTACTTAATATGGACATTTCTAAAAACAAAATGGTTGGTTTAACTTTTTTTTAAAATAACTTTTTAAAATTGCTTGAAGATTAGGATGAAAACATCACTTGAAACGGAAACGAAAAACTAAAATCCAAATTCCACATTAGTTTATATTCAATAGAGAATAATGAGTACACAACATTGCCCACAATCAAGCGGCAATTCAGAAAACACGCAATGGACAACTGCCAACAGCCTTCAACGAGGCCAGTAGGCGTAACTTGCGGTTCTGCGATTGGTACATTGTCTAAATAAAATGCATATAGTTCAAATCCAGTCCTGAAATAGTCACAGATAGACCCCTTTTAAGTCAACTTTAATTACTAGTATGTCGGTTTGGTAGACAAAAAATAATTTGTATATTCAATATGCGAAACCTATATTAGGGTTCAAAAATCTTAAAACTAATCATTAATGAATGATTAATCGTCAACTTTCCCTTTTTGTGTAGCAACATTCCGTCCGCTCCAGCTTATGGAGTCTACGTATCTCAATTGATTCGTTACTCCAGAGCATGCGGGACTTACATCGATTTCCTTAGCAGAAAGACTCGTCTGACGCAAAAATTGCTCACACAGGGTTATGTTGCTCCTCGGTTGCTGTCTTCACTCAAGAAATTTTATGGAAGACATCATGCACTTGTAGACAAATATGGGATTTCGATCTCTCGGATGAGTGCAGATGTTGGTTTGTCATAGGGTTTTGTTTTGTCTTCCTTTACCGGAGTTGACACGCTGAAGGGAATACAGATGGGTCCAAACCTAACCTGTATGCGACCCAGACTTATAAAGCAGACCAGAAGTCTGATCCAGGTCTGCTTTTTTTCTTGTCTGGTTTGGTTTGAGTGAACCTACATGTAGGTCTGCTCTCAAGTTCACTCCAAATGCAAACTTTGCCCTAGGTCTGGTTCATTCTGACCTTTGCAGACCTGACCATTCCTTGAGTGGACCAGACTTAGAGCAGACCAAACATAGGTCTGGTCCGCTATAGGTCTGGTCCATTCTTGGTTCACCATTTAAAGCAAACCAGACCAGACCAGACTTAGAGCAGACCAAACTTAGGTCTGGTCCGCTCTAGATCTGGTCCACTCTTGGTTCACTATTTGAAGCAGATCAGACCAGACTTACAGCAGACTTAACTTAGGTCTGGTCTGCTTTAGGTCTGGTCCACTCTTGATTCACTATTTGAAGCAGATCAGACCAGACTTACAGCAGACCAAACTTAGGTCTGGTCCGCTCTAGGTCTGGTCCACTCTTGGTTCACTATTTAAAGCAGCCCAGACCAGACTTAGAGCAGACTTAACTTAGGTCTGGTCCGCTTTAGGTCTGGTCCACTCTTGATTCACTATTTGAAGCAGACCAGACCAGACTTACAGCAGACCAGACTTACGTCTGGTCTGCTCTAGGTCTGGTCCACTCTTGGATCACTATTTAAAGCAGACCAGACCAGACTTAGAGCAGACCAAACTTAGGTTTGATCTGCTCTAGGTCTGGTCCACTCTTGGTTGTTCACTATTAAAAGCAGACCAGACTTAGAGTAGACCAAACTTAGGTCTGGTCCGCTTTAGGACTAGTCCACTCTAGGATGACTATTGAAAGCAGACCAGACCAGAATTTTGACTGAACCAGACTTGTGGTCTGCTTTCCAACCCAACCAAACCAGAAGAGTGGACCTAGGTCTGCTACTTGGTTTGGTCAAGTGAACTAAACCAGACTAGAAAAGTGAACCACAGGTCCGCTGTAAGTTCACTTTTGTACAGGTTAGGTTTGGTCTCATCTCTATTGGCAACGCAACGGGTGTGCTATAGCAAACAGGGACAGCTTACTCTTCCGGAGCACCTGAGTTCACTTTTGTTTCGACTGGAGTTCGCGTTAATGATTGATATTCAGAATTTTGTGTTTCCATGTTTTGCATGTTTGTCTGTTTTTGTCCCGTTCTTGATTGTGTTTGCTGGTTTTGTCTCTGCCCTTTCGGACTTTTGACATTCGGATACCCAATTGGTAGCTCTGCTTCTTTAACTATATATTAACTATATAAATATACTATATTATGAATTAATTATAAGGTGTGTTTAACTAAAAAAAATCAGTTGAAACATTAAGTTTGATTCATCTGTTTCGAACACATCCACGAAAAACAGTAATAAAAACACACTTTATTAACAAATTGTTCAATGAGACCTTAATTTGCTATCAGAACCCCCCCCCCCCCCCCGTACCTGTTCCAATATTGCCAAGCATTGATTAACATAAAACCATCTATAAAGTACTCGTTTTGGTATTTGTTCTGCATGTATTGATGATAGAAATTATAAAATATATTGCATTCAATTTCATTGTTGTAAGAGTAATTTTGGATTCGCTTTTATTTAAATACCAGTGAATATTAGCAAACATTCCATAACTAAGTCCATACATAAAAAAATAAATAAAAAATTTAATAAATTATTTGCAAAATCTGAACTTATTTTCCAGTGTTGCATTCATCTGTGCATATAGTTTTCTGTCCAATGTTTCTCTTGGAAGTTTATTGTCTTATTTCACAATAGTATGTAAAGAATTGATCGATCTATCGTGGTCAATTATCTTCTGTGCAGAGTATCATTGATGTCTATGAAGTCTCCATTAAGTGAAGTCTTAACAAGCAGACATGACACCTGATGTCGTTAAGCTGAAGTATTGGTGTCAATTATGGTACAAGAAATAAAAAAAAACTTATGTCCCAAAGCTTAACTAGGGGTTTGAAACACCTATGAATTATTGGTACAAGGTATAGATATGTCTGGATAAACAAATCGTAATAAAGTAAAAAAATAAACATTCATATACTAGTATGTTGAATCAAAATTGATAAAGGCTATATACATACTTATTGACATTTTCTCATTAGATTTTAATTATTTCTAGCAAATCGATACAGTTTTGTTTAAAGGGCAGTGTTAAAGAAATATATTGCATGATCTGAGCTATTGGAATATTGTTATAAAACTTTGTTGGAACACACTTTTACATTTACAACTCAAAGCGCTAATCATAATCATTTAAAAGGTATAGTTATTGATCAAATTCAGATTGTCTGATGAATATGCGTTTAATTTACTATTGATACAAGACATCGAGTCAAACTGCTTCCATAAACAAACTTCAAAAAAGATTTGCTTCAAAACATAAAACAGGATTATATGCAAGACCCGTATTCATTATACATGTATAAGGATTTGTTTAGTCACTGTCACTGTCTTTGGTTATTGCAATTTACATGTACCAAATTCAAATTTTCACCGTGGTTAAAACAGAAATTCTACTGATAGATTTTATTTATTTTTTACCTATTCATTTCATTTTTTTGTGAACGACTAGACTATAATCGAACGAGGTATTACATATTCCTGATTTCAATACATTTATTGACTGCATTATACAAGCTCCGATCCTTTATTCGCAATAATTGATAGCAAATGAGGCAGACGACAACATATTTTAGTATGCGACATCACGTCAAAATCTATTCAAATATTACAAATTTCAAGGCACCAAAACTACTCTTCTTTATTCTATCTCAGAAGCCTAAAACACAGCGGAATCATGGCATATTATTAGTAAACGATATGAAAATTATAGTCTAAAAGATTCGAGGGTAATCATAAAAAAATCACGCTTATTTAAATTCACGTTGCAAATATTTTTATCGCATATGAGATATTCGATTGCCATATTAGTACACCCTTGCTTCTTCGAACAATGTCAATGGCTTCAGTTATGATTTATTGAGGTACTCTCACAAAAGATTATTAACATAGCTATTTCATTGTAACGTATGTAAACCATTAGATGAATTATTTCTTATCTATTACACAAACAAACGAAGACTTAACTTTATAATCAAAATTTACCTTCTTCTTGATTCATCGAAAATTATACTAAATTTCTACCGAAAACACTGGTGAGGACGATTTGATATCTTCTTAAGATCATTTTTTTGTAATGACAACACCACAGAAAGAAATTATAATCAAAAATGTACACATGACTACTTGAGAACATATTCTTATAACATTTACGTTTATTAAATAGCCACAATGCAAAATGAAACATACTGAGATATTTCAAGAGGTAACCTCTCATCAACAGTATTTGAACTAAACATTGACAAATCAAAAAACAAAATTATTGAACGAAAAGTTCTCAAAGCCAAAAAGGTTCGGACAGGGAAGCCAAATACAGCAGCGAGGATATCGACCATGTGCAGTTCAAGTAAAAAACCTGTTGTGTTAAACTATTTTGAATCTAACAATCGGAAATTTCAAAGACAAAAAATATTAGAAAAATGTTAACTTCGTGTCAGACAGGTCTGACGACCAGGCTTGTGATTTCCCCTGAGGACATAAGGTCCACCAGCAGCGGTTATCAACCCAGTGGTTTCAAAAAACAAAAACAAAAAATCGGAAATAAAACAGTTAATTTGGATATGCTGTAGAATTTGTTCAGATGTGTCTATTTTTATTATCTTTAATGACCGATTCAGACAAGGTTCAACGTACTAATGCATGTTACAAATTTAGCACCAACTGACAATCAAGCTTTTAACGTTATGTATTGGAAATATTTTGCTAACAAATTACACCTTACCATGCAAATGACAATTTGTTTGCATGAAAATGAATTGATTTTCGTATAAAGGATTGCCACATAATCTTGTTCATGGACTTTTTATTTTAAGCACATTTTTTGGCTGCTTAAATGAAGTAACAACTACTCTCAAAGTTTCTATTAAATGTCGTTTTGGTAATTTAAAATATGATATGCCTTGTCAGATGAGTTAAAGGCAGATAATTTTTCAGTCAATAAAATACCATTTAATTAAAATCATTCCGTATCATCTACCTTGATTAAATTAATTTACTAACCTTTGATGTTTAACTTAAGGGTAAATTAAGTATTCCTCATATTTCATTAGACTGGAAAGAATGGATAATGTTTTTCAACATCTTCCCACCAAATACAAGTAAGGGAAATACTCAATGCATTTTTATATAAACTACAACTAATAATTCTGTTATGTCATGTTTGAGTTTTTCTGTCTTGTCTATCATATACAATATAGCCGTATTAAACAATATCTCTCTAAGGAATGGTCACAAAGGAACTGTCATCAATATTACTAAGCATCAAAGAAAAACCCTTACGATTGAGTTATTGACCAAGACTGATTATCTAATTTTATTAGGAGTATATCATTGAGCAATGGTAGAAATGATAAATGATATGTCAAATAATTATAACAATCTACTTTAAAAAAAGTAAATAAATGTATTAATCTGCGAGTGTATATTAAAAATTGATAATTGAATTATGATATAAATCCGTTCTAGATTTGTATTCCTATATAAAGATAATAAAATTACCGAAGTTGGGGGATCAATCTCAATGTGCAAGAAAAGAGACAAAACAAGGAAGATATACCGGAAAAATTTGGAGATTGCCATGGTCCTATCTTTGTAGAGACATTTCAAACAAAATGGTGGGTTAAACCAGGTTTTATGATGCGCCAATCCCCCCCTTTCATTGCAATCTAAGGGTCCGGTAGTAAGAAGTAAATTTTTCTTATACTGTAACAAAATTCCTCTCGTCGAAAGGTATTTAATAGACACCGAGTGAAAGTTTTATTCTCTGACCAAATTCAGCACTGGTTTATTTATTAGGAATACATGAAATATAGCAAAATATGTTGAATATATGTTCGTGATATTTCAAACATATGTTTGAAAACATATGTTCGCTTTTCGTTTGTTGTCCATACGATAATCATATGTTGTCAAACATTTTGTTAACATATGACGGACATGTGTTTAACAAATGTTACCAAACATCTTAAATTTTCAAATATGTGTTATGCATTAGGAATTCATTTAAAATGCTTTTTGTCATTTTTTTTCAAAAATATGTTTTTCATATGAAAACATAAAACATATGGTGAACATATGCTTTCAAAAATATGTTTATCATATGCATGATAAAGGCACCAAAATTAAGGTAGACATGTATTAAAGTAGTGATATCATCATGTTTTTGCAAACATATGTTTAATATATGTTGCAAATTTTCATGTGTCATGTGTGTAGGAGACACCTAACCATACAGCATAGACTGGATAATTTTTCGTATTTCTCTTGTCAGAGTTCACCAATTCATTAACAATAAAATTATAATTATTACTATATTCTATTTATATTGTAAATCATATTTTATTCATAGTCCATATCTCGATTAATAACAATTGACAGGGCTTTATTAACTGCTCTTGTTTTCGTATTAGATCGCAGATTCATTTAATTATTCAAAGTTTTAATTGATTTCGTGATAATGCAACGGTCAGTGACGTTATCCTATTATATACATGAAAGTTAACTAACTACCAGGGATTGTGATGTAGATAATATGTCTGTATTATAATACATATTCGAAAAGGTTTTACAATTACTTAAATATTTGATATATAAACGAATAAATATGAATTGATTATCAATCGTTTAGTAATTCATTATCTACAGGTTTATACGTCGCTTACAGTGAACGTTTCTTTGGAGAGTTAAACATTCTTATGAATGTGGATGAATGTGGCAATATATCATATATTATAGTATAAATAAAGTCTCTTTTATATGCATTATAGGACAAAGCACATTACCTATATCGCACACCCTAAATCGCACCCCTATATGGCACCTCTTACCTTATATCGCACCCCCTATATCGCACCCCTTACCCCATATAACATACCCTATATCACACAAAATATCAATATTTATTCTTTATGATATAAGGAACCTGCATCATATGCTGTATTAACCCTCGACCTATATCATACCTCGAGCCGTTGGCCCTCAGTAGGTGTCTCGGGTAAATACAGCATCTGGTTCAGATATTGCCATGTATTATTCAGTAATATATAATACATATTCAAAAAGGCTGTACAGTTACTTAATGAATGTGGCAAATTGTGGCAGCCAAGATGGGGTAAAGAAAGATACGGAACTTAAATTTTCCCCAATCATCGAGGTATCATAAATGGTAAAAAAATATTAGATTAACCAAGGAGCTTTACGTTATGATGGATAAAAGTCAAAAATATGTTTGTAGCTTCAGTATAACGTTCCTTTGACAATGTATCGAACGTGCATTTCTGACCATTTCTAAGTCTTTGAAAACAGGATCGTTAAAAAGCAACAAATATGAAGGGAGTATATATAACAGCTTATTTTATTTCTTACCTTTTATTAGATACAAATGTATTCCAAAAAGGACTTATTTCGATAATATCCTACGGATTGGACACACTATAGTTCACTGGCGGATACCTTCAAAATGCCAATATAGTCAATCATAACGTTATTAAATAATAATTTTTATTGATTCGGAAACAAATTATTCAGTAAAATTGATAAACTACTCAGTGACATATACAAACTTTATCATGCGACAAAATAATCTAGTTATCAGTTTAGCTATTTTTTACACAATTTTGAGGAGATCGCTAAAATTGATCTATAAAAATGAGCCACATTTAAACTCAAGCATTAGATAATATCTAAATAATTTTACTCATACTTAATCGTTTACATGTTGTCGCCATTGATCGAATTTCAGTTATTTCTTTTAGAAGACTGATTCACCGATTTAATTTTTACAGCTAAAAGATCGTTTTCTCTTCTGGAGAGAAAGCACCAATGAGGTACAAAGGAGAATACGAGTGTCACAAATACGAAAGAACAAAGACCAAATCAGTCAACAAATTCAAGAACAGCACAAAAATACAGACAACACAAGAACAAACAGAAAAAAACTTAAACCAAGAAGTAGTGCGACGTAGTAACAAGGTTAAACTCATGTTTCACCGAACGGTAACCAGTACCTGTTCGTTAGAACACTCTATGGTTCAAGAATGAATTCAATTTGCTGATTTTTTTTTGTGTGTGATGCCTGAATTCTGTAACTGACGTTTTCTTAACTTTAAATAGCTTTTGTAAGGCATTACCATCCACGTAAAACATATATTGCTGATACCCTAAAAAATACAGCAGAATATCTAAGATTTGCAAAAAAATTAACTGAAAATACCTTAAAAAATTAAGCACCATAAAAGGCTTCAATTTCTTATGCATTTTATAGCTCTATTTTTTGTTTCTTTCCTCGACATCTGGAATTGATCGTTTTGCTTCATTGTTTGTGTTTTTATAATAATTTTGAAACAAATCAGTCGAACTGCATGGTCTTTTTATGCTACTATTTAAGAGAATATTTTCTTTTTTCATATTTTTTTAAATAAAGGTAATAACAAAACTACCGAACTTGAATGATCAATCTCATAGTCCAGAGAAAATGACAAAAACGAATCAGTCATACCGTAGAACTGGTGGATCGCAATGGTCCTGACTTGGTACAGGCATTTCAAACGAAATGGTGGGTTAAACCAGGTTTTATGGCGCCAAACCTCCCTCTTCCATTGCGATCTTAGGATCCGGTAATGACCATATAACACAACATAGTTGTGAGACACAATAGGGATATTGAGCTTTCGAAATAGTCTTAACCTTTTTGATAAACTTTCTTGTCTTCCGTGTAATCAGAACTGTTTTCTTTATTTATATATATGTAGTTATATAAACTGCTATTAATCAAACATCATGTCAACTCGTATTTGTGTAATTTTTGACATACGTATATCTTATACCAGTCTGACTGAAGACTAGAAAAAAAACTCGCGAAACAGAAGCAAACAGTATTTTGAATTCATATTTTTGTATATTTAGTTATAAATGTTTCTGATTTTTCTGTACCATATACAAGAAACGTTACACGAAAGAACAAACTATACAAATCAAGATTTCGCGTCAAAAAAATATTTTGTTCTTGTCACTTTCGAAATTTGTTTAAAAGTTAGTTATTTGTCATCTGCATTTAAATTATAAATACTGGAAGTTAAAAAACAACATTATTTTAAGAAAATAACACTTGTAGACGAATAATTCGAAAATATGGATACTAGCCATGTGCAGTACAGGCATAGTTACCTGGTAATTTAAACGGTTTTATATCAAGAATTTTGCGGGGTTTTTTTTTTGGCTTGCCTGTACATAATTATATGTAGCTACTTTTTAGTTGCTATAGGTCTTTGATTATCTCCTGTGAAATCTGTTTTGCAAATTTAAAACACAAAGCAATTCGAAAGGCCAAAATTAAATACAGTTTTTCGTAATTCTAAATCATAATTTAAATACTATGTAAATAAACCTCATATGAAGTTTCTGTTTACCCACTAATTTAAAACATTAGAATGTTATATCTGTTTCGACGTAATCTATAAAAGAGAAAACCAATTAGTTTCAACATGACAGAAATTAAAAAACGATGTTCAATATGACCTTTGTTTGCCTTCCGAAGCCATCATTGCATTTTCAATGCTGTAAAACTTTGATTAACATAGAAACCATATTAGGTACCTATTGTGATATTTGATCTGGAAGTCAGATTAAATATAATTTCACATTAATTCATTGTTAATTTAGAAACATTTGCATGGTGGTTTATTTTTTGTTAAATCAAAATCTCAAAATATTCACCAAAATAGGCTACACTTCGCTTGTTTACATGTATTTTAAGATAAAATGTATATTTAGATGAAGATAATCAATATAACCTCTTTAACTAAATGTAGGTCACCTTTACAAAATTTATCAAACACCACAGGAAAGTTGAAATATACATGCATCAATGTTGTTGATCATTATGCTTGAAGTCGAAGGAACAACAAACAACTTGATAAATTGAGATGATCTTACTTTACATAGAAAAAAACAGGGCAGAAACATTATCCAAAAATTTGATTGCAGTTGTCTTGCTTATTCGTTTGGAATTTTTAATATGGGATATAAAACAAGGCCCTATCATAGTTATCTTTAATATTCCTGCTATATTGAATAGGGATCTTACAGTTTGGTATTATCACAAAACATAATGCAGCTATGATTAGTTTTAATCTAACTTTATTAATTATATGTAAGAAGCAAAGGTACCAATGGATCACCCGAATGTCAAAGTCCGAGAGGGCAGAGGAAAAAACAGCAAAAACAAAGGACAGGACGAAAAAAACAGAAAACATACGAAACACCAAAACACAAACGCTTCTTGATATTTATTACCAAAAGTTCGTAAATGTAACTTTAGTCGTACCTCCCCATGTTGTCTATGATAGTTACGCCTGACTTTACGCTTACGAACCTTTGTTAATATGGTTGCAGAATATTATAGAGGATTTCTATCTCTCAGATGAGCACAGATGTTGGTTTGACATAGAGTTTTGTAATGTCATCCTTTCCGGATTTGACCAACACTTAATCGATCTTTGGCAACGTGACGGGTGTGCTATAGCAAGCAGGAACTGATTACTCTTCCGGAGCACCTGAGTTCACTCTCGTTTCGACTTGAGTTCGCGTTGCTGAATGCGGTTTTGTTGTAATATGTGTGTGTGTTTTATGTTGTTATGTGGTTTGTTTTGTTGTGATGATTTTTTGTCTGCCGGTTTTGTCTTTGTCTTTACGGTTTTATGATACTGATTACCCCTTTGGTACACCTTTGCTTGCTTCATTAATAAATAACGCTAAATTTAGTCGTAATGAAAGTGAACTCAGATCCCCTGGAGGACTAAGCGGTTATTGCCTGCTATAGCCCACCTGTCCGCTGCCAATTTATGTTTGTTTTAAGTTTCATATGATTTGAAGAACTTTTTCCCAAAATGATATGATATGAAAAATGGTTCGTGTGGCCTAATTTTTTTTCCATTTATTGGTCAATTATGCCTTCTTCATCAGAAATTGCATATTGTTTTTCTCTGTTTCATAGATATTCGTGGAATATCAATTTTTGTGTTTTCGTAAATAGCGTTGACCCCGGAAATTTGACACCCCACGAAAAGGAAATTTAACTTTTATTTGTATGCTTCACACTTCAGAACCAATAGACGATATTGAGATGTGGAATAAGTGTACGCGACACAATAAACATAAACAAACAGCAATTCAAAAAAATCACAACGGAAAACAGCAAGCAGTCTTCAACATGACCATAGGTCACTGCTTACCGTCTTCCATTGGCCCAATACTTATAATACAATACAAAAGTATCAAAACCAATCCCTAAATCATCAACGAAAGACCCGATTCTTGACATAAAACAGTTAACACAGAATGACAAGGACAAAAAAAGGCTTTGGCAAAGTTTCCTGGCTTAGGACAGGCACATATAAAATGTGGCAAGGTTAAACTAGTTTTTGGATCCAACCTTCCCCCTATTGATAAGCTTGCACAAAGCATACATATAAAACACACTGTAAAACTCAATCGACAAAAGTTCAATTCAACAGGAGAGAACCTATGACAAAATACTGTACGAAAACAACAGGACAAGGAAGAACTCTCTTGAGAACACTCGAAGTTACTGACAACTAGCTAAGAAACATTTATCGATTGATGTAAAAGAATCAAATACATCAGTTCTAAATCCGACACCCCTCGTAAAAACAATTAATGATTTAGAGTTGTATCACCACACAGGTCCGACATACTTGATCGCTGTGGTACTTATAAATAATACAGTGGATACAAAGTGAAAATTTAACGTTTTAAAGTTACTATCAAGCTATCAATATTTCTGCCAAAAAATACCAAATGCAAAGATTTTACTAAAACATTGAATTCGTATCCTTTTTTCAAAAGGTTTTTAAGCCAGTTTTTAATTTCCATAAGGTTATTTTTGAATTTTTGTGCTTTATAAACTACATTGCTATAAAAATCAGGATGAGATATTCCTTTAACAATCAGAAATCTACGTGTACAATCAAATTTTTCGATGAAATGTCCATATTTATGTGCAAATTTTGTAAAAGATTCGACTAATTTGTGGTATCGGTAACCTTGTTTTAGCAATTTTTCTGTAATAAAACGGTTTTTATCATTAAAATCAGACACATCACTGCAAATGCGAGCATACCTGACTAATTGTGAATTGTATACCCGGTAAGCTGGAGCTAATGGTACGTCTCCTTCAAGAAACGGAAAATTAACTATTGGGAATGAAAAGTCATCCCGTTATTAATATACTTCAGTGTGTAATCTACCATTGATAATGCCTAAGTCCAAATCTAGAAATGGACATCTACTGTCGGTCGAGTTTGCTTTATTTAGGGTTAATTATTGGGAATGAAAAGTCATCCCGTTTATCATATACTTTAGTGTGTAATCTACCATTGATGATGCTTAAGTCCAAATCTAGAAATGGACATCTACTGTCCTGTCGGTCGAGTTTGCTTTATTTAGGGTAAGAATTCAAGTATCCACGAACTTATCATTTTTTTAAACCACGAAAATTGGTAGCCACGAAAAAAAAATCCAAAGTAAATAAACCTAATGTTTGCAACAAACTGTCTTATTTTAAAATTAATGAGTATATAATTGATCAATCCATAGTGGTCAATAAGCATCTTAAAGCATCACCTATGTAAATTAAATTCAATGGGCAATGTCCATTGTCTCTATTGTCTGGAGTCATAACAAGATGATATTACAGATGATGGTCGTGGCAATTATTTACCAAGAAATAAATACTGATAACCACAAGCTAAACTATGAGTGTGAAATATTGGCCAAGAAGAATACATATGTCTGACATAAAATAATAATGAACATTCATGGACTTTCATATATGGTTCTCTAAAATTTGATAGTCTATATTGACATTACACCATTAAGCGTTTATGTTTTCGAGCAAATGGCTTTGACTTTGATTTAACTTGCAACTTGTCTCGTGGCATGATTTACGTGGACTTTCAAATGAACTACTTTAAAATCTTTTTCTTCTTTAAACGCCTTGTAAAGCCCATATTCTGTGGTGATTAATATTTGAGCAGTTTGATGGTCTGCTTTGAAACTAAACTCAAGATAATAATAAAAAGCGCACAACCACTATGCAATGTATGTCAGAGTTTATTCTTTTTCTTTGTATAATTAAATATGTTTCTTCATGTACTTAATAAATGCGCAATGAGATTTTATTTGATCCTGACTAGTCCCTTTTTACAACAAATATTTCAGAAAGCATGCCATCAGTATTTAGAGAAAACGTGTTCGATAAACAATCAAATTACACAAATGCCTAAAACATTTACGTCAAAAGATAGGAAGAGAACATCTACACTCGCCGGAGACCTTATAACATTAATGCAATAATGTTTAAAAACAGCACTAATTGTTCTCAAAATCATATAAAAGGAAGAATAATTGATTAAATTAATTTTGTCTGATGTTATTTGCGTCTTCACATAATAAAAGGTAAACAGAATCAAGCTCTCTCTCAGGCAAATATATATCTACACATAATTGTAAAGAACTTTGGAATCTAAGGAGTGAAACAAAAATGGTAACCTGTCTTCATTTGACTGTTGTCTTGAGATTTATATTTGTTTATTTATAAAAACAATACCAAAACGGGTAAAACATGGTAAATTGTTTATGCTGTATATCGATATTTTTAGGAGTAACATCTCGTCAAAAGCATTTGAATCAAAACATTGGCAGGGCAAAAACCAAAAGTATTGAATGAAAAGTACTCAAAGACAAAAAGTTCGAACGGGAAAGCCAAATCCAGCACCGAGGATATCGACCATGTACAATACAAGGAAGTAACCCAGTGTATTTAACAATTTTGAATTAATCAATCGGGAAATTCAGTAACAAAAAATGTTACAACTTTGATGGTAAATTCATGTCAGACAAGTCTGACGACCAGGATTGTGATTACCCTCAGGGACCTCTGGTCCACCAGCAACTGTTATCGAGCCAGTGATTATATTTGCCAACTTGTAAATTTCGCCTCTGTTAAAACAATTATGTGTATTAAGATTAGAACAATGACAACATTTGTATTTCAGATATTATAACACAAATATGCTGCATATGGTCATTTGTCATGTTTGCCCATATTTGAAATTTCTTCGAAGATATGCTAATCCAAATGTCAATACAGGCTTCATATGGTTTTACTTATTGGCTGAGCTATATTCCCTCCCAGTAACGTATAAACAACCAATTGTTGATAAGGTAGAATTGGGTGTATGTGTGTGTGTGTTAGGATTAAACTTCCTTTTCTGAGCGATATTGGGTGGCCAGTTTTTATTGTTGGGAAAACCGGAGAAATCCGCGAGAACCACTGACCTTTGGTAATTTTCTTACAAGCCTAATTACCTACAGGTGGGGAAGTCTCAAATTTGTAAATTATAAGCGGTACTCGAACACCTTCTGTGAGGTGATCGGCTAGTGATAAATAGTGTGTATTCAAACCAGCGCCATAGACCACTGGGACAAGCAGGTCTCGATAGGGCGTAGGACATGGAGACAGAACTCGATGCTTTGAACTATCCAACCTTACGATTAAAGATGTTCAAATCAGATTTTATAGCACCCATATGTATTTCAATGAGATCCAATTGTTCTAACAAAAAAAAGAGTGAAACACTGCCGTCAGACAACATAATTCAAATTCTTCTTGTGTATTAGTACAGCAATTTTAAAACGTATCAGCTTCTGAGATTTCAATCTATTTAAGGAGATTGCATCTAAGGCAATCAGACTTTAATAACAAACTAATTAAATTTGATAAAAATCAGAAAAAATGTCGTATGATTTTTGAAAAAAACCACAGAATCTTAGTGTGCATTTTCATGAGTTGTTGTTGTTGTTGTTGTTTTATTGACATATTTTTGTACTAAAATAGCTGTTCCTTATTGAGAATTATATGTAGGTGATTTTAATCTGCTGGTATATTAGGTTTTAACCTTGGAGTTAAAAAAAATATGATCTATTTTAGTATTTATATCCAATAAATATCATGCTTGATATAATAATAAAAGATCATGCGTATTGATTTAAGTAAAATAAGATCAAAAAGGCTTCTATATTTCAACGTCAAAATCCAAAGGATGAAAAAAACCGTCATTGTTTTTAGCAGAGTACATCGGTAATACGAAAATAAAAGAGGGTTGATGTGTAGAAAATAATTTAATTAATATTCATTTACTTTGTCTATACGCAGGGGTTAGGTTTTATATACCAAAAACGAGTTAATGTTTAAAAATACAGGAAGATATCTTAAAAACATGTAGTTTAGCAAAAGAAGAAGTCATACCTAAAAAGTGGATACCATGTACCTTAATTAATGTGTTGTGTATTAGCCTCAAGTTCTGTTCTGTTCTGTTCTGGTATAAACCTCCGTTAGATCGGAGCACTCCCACTTGGGATTATTATAAAGTTGATTAAAGAATAAGGAATCGAACTAACTAACAAAATTTAAATTTGAATGTTGAATGTTGAAACCTTAATAAACAGGACAATAATGCTTTGTGTTTGTATTTTAATTTTCTAAAGCGATTACAGGTGTATAGTAACTGATGGTAACATGTATATTAGATTCCCTCTTTGCCACTAGGGAATAATGATAAGAATTTATGTTTCTTGTTACCAACCGCTTTGTTTCAATTTCAGTGATTCTTATATGTTTGTATACTGTACGTATACGTTTTAGGAGATTTTATTTTTGAGTGTTTTTATATTGGCCAGTTGCCAACTTCCTAAAAAAAAGGAAAATTAAATACCCGTGAAAGGAAAACCTTATATAGTATAAATTCCCCATGCAGATCTATAATTGACAATTTCTTACCTTTAAAAGTCTATCCCAAAACTATCAATTTATTTTAAATAATTCTTTAAGTTATTGAAATAGCATAAACACAACACATACTTGTCAACACAATACTTCCCCGGAAGAAAGATAACAAATGCCAATATTGTCAATTATAACAGGATGAAATCATAATTTTCTATTGATTTAGAAACAAAACATTTACTATAAAATAGAATCTATCATGACTAACAATTTTCCCGCATTTATTCAATCTTAATCATTGTTTTGTGGGCATAATTTTTCTAGGGGTTCCAAGATCATATTTTTGGATTGGATATAAATAATGCGTATTCGTTTTAATTTGCAAAAACACACTTAAGTCAATTTTCTGACCTTTTCCCCCATGTGCTTGTTTGTTTTTGCTAGTTTGGTCTCTGCCCTTTCGGATTTTGACATTCAGATACCCTATTGGTACTTCTGCTTCTGCAACGCTTAATCATGTTGTGGCAAGATTTTGTATGTTTTAGTACACTTAAACTTCATATACTAAAAATAAGAGAAAAAGGTCTGCCTTTGACATTCAATTGGATGAATTCATTTGGTGCCCTTGGCTCAGCTGTTTTTCCATAGTTTTTAATGGATTGCCAATTGAAATTAATAAAATTTACACCTATTTGATACTGATGAAATGAAAATATTCAGACATATCTATAATGGTATACTCATACCAAATTGTTTAATGTTAAAATTTTGTCAAAATAAAACCAAATAATATTAAACTCACCAAAAGTTCGTTAATAAACACATTTCTTAATAAAACAAGGGAGATAAGTCATGTGGAATTGACCAAAAAAATACAAAGGTTTGTTAAGTAAACAGAAAATTAAGCTGGTGACCCCCTATTTTTATTGTTTTATTTCAAAATATGGCATAAAACATTAACTTTGAGAAAATAAAAGCAAAATTTAAATTCGTAGATTTTTTTTTTCTGAGGCATGATTTTATGCTCATTTTAGGTCTTTCCTATATAATCTATAGTAATTTAAGGAGACTTTGAACTTAAATTTTGCAAAAACAAGCCTGGAAAGGTTGTCCAATATTCATACACAAGAAAGTGTATATACAAAATATTGATATATTAAAAAATTAGCCATTTTAAATTCGAAATTATTTTTGGGGCCAGGTGTCCTCACTAACCTTAAGCTTGTCGAAATCATTACAAAGACAGCTTTTGGATTACCAATGAAAGATTCTCAACCATATTTTCTTAATTCAAAATTGTTCAAAACCCATGTTTATTTCCATGTTCTGAACATGGCCAATATTCTCGTTGCTGGATTTGTCTCCCCTATTCGAAGGTTATGTGTTTAAATTTTTCTTTTCGATGCATTTGGTGTGGACATTCCAATGGTTTAATGACTTGTTATGTCTTGAAATAGTCATTATATAGTTTAACTATTTTTTTCTGTTTTTCACTCTTTGCTATCTTGTATTTTCAACACGTAGTTGTCTACATTACCGTTATCCCCGAAAGTGCATGATAACGAATATATTCTTCTAATTTATGACCGAAAGCTGAATGTTATATATCGGAATAAACTGAAAACGTAAAATAAATTGTTTTGAAGCAAATGGCCGTCTGGATTTTATGCTGATTTTATTTCTTGATGAGATGAATTTAGCACTCGCAAATACCATTCTGTTGAAATTATAGTTGGTTTTTTTTCACGAATGGACTAATTTTATATCAGTGAGAACCTAGCACTAAGTGACATATTCACGTCGACTGGTCTGATTAAGGATAAGAAAAAAACATATAATTCATAGCGGAAACGAATAGCTCATGGCATGATCCGATTTGTTCTATCAGTAATTATGTCTTATGTGTTACTTTTATTTTATACCACATGAAGTGTAATTTTGTGACATGTAAGAACAAAATATACCGTAACAAAAAAAAATTGCTTTTACAACGTTGGCATTTCAATTTACAGAACTCACACGCACTGACAAAGAATGGACTTTTCTGGTAAAGATGCCGATAATGAAGGCTAGGGATATGATTATTTGCATTGAAGTATCACAGATGACAAAATACACTGATTCCAGCGATAAATTTTACTATTTATCTATTCGACTTACTTCTTCTCCATTCCTCGTAAACTAAACATTTATATCAATGACAAAAATTATAAATAAGTTTATTACAAATTAACCTATATCACATTAGAGTAAAAATGACAATTCAATTTATCATAACTCTAGTCTCATTAGACTGACACATTACTTATACAATTGAACACAAAGAAAATAAACCAGTGGTTACCGTATAAACAGGATGAAGGCAGAGGAACTTAATCAAAATATAGTATGAATAACCAATCTTTTTTATAATTAAAGTCCACATTTGATATGTACCTAGTTGATAATAAAAAATACCTAAATACAATATCTTTACAATATTTTTTATAATATCAAGTGTCTTAAATGTTAGTCGAAATTGGCCCTGCGACAAAACAATAATGTTTAAATTTTTAACTACTCACTTTAACTCACAGTACTACGACGGAAAAACCGGGTTATCACGAACAAGAACAACAGCAACATGAAAACAAAAAAAGCAACTGAATGGCAACTAACAACGCGATCTTAAGTCGTACTCATATGCTCGTGAAGACAGGGCGGTTCCAGGTTGCTGAAGCATACCCATCGCGTTACTTATGATAAATTCAGCATGTCACGATATTGGAAAAAAATAACAAACAAACATTTGCTTTACAAGGAGGAAAAGATGATGATTGGAAGTTTCTCATAGAGCTTTCATGTCCCGATGATGGCTGTAATATCGCCGACGGGACATTAAGCAACTAACAATCAATCAATCATAGAGTCTTCCTTGAGTGTTTATTTTGAAAAATAAATCTTAATATGAAGCAAAACTTTTTTTAATCCGTTGTGTTCTTCATCTCAAGAAATTGGGGATATACGGAATGTAAATCGAGAATAGTTTAGTTAACTGACCCGTCAATTTTCAATATAAAACGTTAGTACAAGAGATAAGAGAATTAGCATACGTCTTTTTATTATTTTAGTGATTGAAAGACAATCTGATAAAAATCAGATCTGTCAAATGTTACCTATGTCTCTGCATGGTTGATCTGAAGGCATCCCTGGTGACCCTTTTAGGAATCCTCTTGATTTATCATGAGATGTAATTCTTTCAAATTGGTCACTTCAAAATGTCACCAGAACAAAATGTAGAATGTGTTGTCTTCAGATCTACCATGCAGTGAGAGTATGGCACAATTGAAGGATTTGATTTTAATCAGATTGGATTTAAAGAAGTCAACTTTAGATGAACTATGAAACAACACAGCAAGCAAAGGTGCACTTTTTTTATAACGTTGTATCCATTTGACAAATTTAGTCTTTAATCGATATCAACTGATAATATCTTTTTAAATGATTTTTAGTTTTTTTAGTTTTTTTTTTGCTTGCATCTACAGCTGAAAGAAAACATATTTGATTTTAAATTGTCAATAACGTTGCATAATATTCTAAGGCATGCTTTGCATATCAGCAGTGTCATTAGAACTGATTCTGTCTACGTTTGGCATTCTGTAAATGTTAGTTTGGAATAAAGATACAGACAGTTTAATAGAAGTTCATCATCTGTTATAGGGAAGTTATGAATAATTGTTACACACATTAATCTTTAGTATGTAGTATACGGCGGCCACAAGGGTAGACAAAAAATGAATAAATATTTTTAAATGAGACCAGGACAAAAGTAATGAATAACATGTACCGAAATCTCAATAAAGTCTGTAATAATGGATAAATGCATATGCAGGCAAGATTCAACTTTTGGTTTGTCATGCAGTGTCATATTTAAGTTTACGTATTTATGAAATGTAAAACAAAAATGAAAAAAAAATCTTAACAAATCTCAAAGCGTGTAATGATGGGGAATTCATGTCAGACGTTTTCTTAACAAGTAAATCAAATACTGTGGTTTCATTATTTTAGCGGGGTATCAATTTTCGTGGTTTTCCTGGTTTTCGTGGATGGCCTTTACCCACAAAATTGAGAAATTTACATTTATCTGTATACTGCAGACTTTGGAACTACGAATTTACTTTTTCTTCGAGCCAAGAAAATTGGTACCCACGAAAATAAATGAATCCACAGTAATTAACTTTAGCTTATTGTATTTATCTAACAAAAACATTATCATTATTCATCCTGTGTAATTCCTGATGCCTTAGGTAAATTCTATCAAAGATCTATCAAGATATGAGTAAAAATAGATTAAGTATAGACATGAACATTCATACTTTTTTTCTTAAAACGAAGTCCATTTAGGTTTTTTTTATTGGCAGCATAAGGTAATGTAGTGCATAATAATTTTAAGCAGTAAGCTCTCGTTGTATCTCCTTCATTTATACGATATTCTCCTACAAGTTCAACTGATATGACTTCTTTATTACGAGCTTTTTCCGAGTTTTCAAGATTTCTTCACATATCTGAAAATTTACGAACCCCCATCCAGCGACGATGAAAATTTAAAATGTGACGCAGCATCTGAATTAAAACATTGAAAAATCATAATACCTAAAAAATGACAAGTGCTCTCAACCAAAACATTTGAACAAATAAGCAACGTTTAGCACCGAGGGTATCGATTATGTGCAGTGCAAGGAAATGTTCCATTTGACAAACACGCCACAAGACGTTACTGCAGACAAGTGCCACAAGACGTTACTGCAGACAAGTAGATAAACAACTAGATTACATGAATGTTATGAAGGTCTAAATTAGATCTGAGAGAAAATTTGCTAGAGACAAGATACAATTATGAAATGATTTATAAAAACAAACATTAGTTATTACTTTCAAAGTCATGTAAAACAAAATGATAATGAATCAAATGATAGATTGTCAATTGTGATTTTATCTCCCGCAGCTTTAATAAGACAGGGATGTTGGACGACATAAAACCTTATTCAACCCAATCCTTCTTTTGAAATGCCCGAACTTTAATAGACCTTTCAATTGTCTCCGAAATATGCTTATTCTGTTCTGGTTTTTTTTCATCTTTGAGCTTCATTATTACAGATTGTTAAAGGTGTTCTTTTCTTAATTTCTGAAAAATTAATAAATGACTACATTGAAATCAACATCCGATATTTAAAGTATTTGAAACCCATGTAATCAGGTAATCACATTTTATGCTGGCTCGGCCACTTTAAACAAAGTAAACATTTTTTTTTTACAAAATTCCCTATGTACGTTAACGTATCGTCTGGGAAATATCAATATAACTTTTTTAAAACAGAACAGTCTACTGAAATTAAGACAAATTGAAATTTAGGTTTGTATAACCTTGATTTTAATCGCAAAGCCAGTGTAAACTGTTTTTTTTTATGAATATAACAGCAAAATGTCCTAAATACTAATACTTGATGAAAATTAAACAAGAAATGCACTTTTTTAAAGTTGTGCTCCTGCATTGTAAATCGCTTTTGAGAAATTCACTAAATTTTGTATGTTAACAAAAAATACAAGCTGGCATATGAAATAAGGGTAATTACAAAGCAACGAATTTGGAGGATGTATCAATGCAAAGAGACACAAAAAGGAGGGCATACTGTAAAATTTGAAGATCACAATGGTCCTGACTTAGTACAGGCATTTCAAAAGAAATGGTGGGTAAAACCAGGTTGTATGGCGTGCAAAACCTCATATTTCCTCTGCAATCTTTGGGTCTGGTTGTAGCACAAAAAACATAAAAGTGATATTCAGGGATCATCTCATTACAACACTCAGATAATCACTATTCAAAACAACCACTAACCATTACGTGTAGCACAATGTTGATATTTCCACCAGTGATTGATAACGGGAAATATTTCTCTTAGATATTGTATAAGACGAATTTTATAATAAGCCTTGTCTTATAGTCGGTCACAAAGACAGCGGTGTCGTATCAAAAAATCTGAAAAAAGTTGCACAAGCCCTGGAATATTGAACGAATTGTGAACTATAAAAAATGTAAGCAGGTGAAGTAGGTATGTTATTTTGTCGATTAGGAAAATTAGTAATCTCTTTTATCGTAAATCGTTATAGGTATAAAACCACTAATTCCGAGTCCCATTGCTTTCTATGTTAAATTGGACATTTCTAAAATGCTGTAGATTTTTTGTCTCAAGTTCAAATAAAGTGTCAATAGTCTTATTTCAATCCAAAATGATTTGGCTCACTCCAGTTCAAAAACTAGCACATCTTACATTGAATAACGGGAAAAACTGGTTCCCGGTTTAAATCATACTGAACGTCCGGTACTTTTTAGTCATGTTTCTGGCAAGAATGAGACCCCAAGTAAAAGTAATCCTAAAAATTGACACTTAACATATATATGAACAAATATGGGCTGAAATTGTTTCTTAGATGTTTATCTTTTAAATAAAAGCCCATTTAATGATTTGCATGCAATAGTTTTAGCTGGGTCAATACTTTAATGGAACTATATTGTCTCAAAATAGGAACTATATTCAGTTTCGTCCTCTACCGGATTGCGAATTAGTGGTTTTATACCTATACTGAGATGACCAACCTTGGTCAAATTCAAGATGGCTATCCAGCAATGACGTGAAAAGTTAAAGGATTTATCTTCTATAGATCAAGTCCTTCACATTTTGTTTCATAAAGGTTTCATAAATAATTTGCAAAAAGTACACTTTCATTAAAAGTATGCACTCTGAACATTAGTTTGTTTGGCATTACAATCAGAAAAATTATAAACAAAGCTTACGGTTCTGTTATCAAAGAGAACCGTACGAGTGCTAAACCCTACTACAGCAAGATAATAAATCTGAAATTAATAAAATCATCCTTAACAAGCAGTTTTATGAAGCTATTCATTTTGCAATACAGTGCAAATGATGCTCGACCTGATGCGGATGTACAAGAAAACTAATGAGCAAAATTATTTATTGATCGATATGGGCTTTTTTCAACTAATAGAGATAACTATTACGATTGATATATCAATTTTTCTCAAAAAACCCTTTACTGATTGAAAATGAGTGTTTCATCGAATTTGAATATTGTGAACTGATTTTTACATGAGTTTGCATGAATGAGGAAGACAGTGTCATACACCCCAGCACGTTTCTACCATGATATGTCAATATTTTCATGTAATATGACTAACAAATACTGACAATATAAAAACTTTTAGTTTTATCAATTGGAATATTTCGACTTGAAAATACTACTTTATCATGCAATTCTCTGTTTATATGCCATGATGAAAAACAAATAATTGAAACAATTAATTTGCTAAGATAAAAAATGTGGACAGGAATATGGAAATCGCTCTTGACAAACTCGTTCGGAAGGTAGCCATGGTTTTTATTTTATACTTAACTTTCAAGTTTCTGTCTAATCACAATCATTTAATAATTTTTCAAGATAAAATTCCTTTGTTTTTAATTTATTCAATTTAATTTTTAATTAAATCTACTGTTGTATTTTCCTATAATTGCATTTAATATTAACAAATGCTATGAATTTTGGAACAATCTTTTTAAATATTCCGATTAAGATTCACCTTTTTTCGAATTAGGAGGTTTACTGCGTCTTTTTAATGCCAAAAAGGTATAAAGAAAGCTAAAGGTCAAATATTGTGACAGCTTTTTCGAATTTCCGATAAACAGTCAGTGCTTGAAGTGCTTTCATTAGGTATGCAGCACTAATAATGCCCCGTCTGAAAATAATGGCTATCAATGCATGGATTTGAGCACTTTATTAACCAAATAGTGATCGTGTTAGATTTCTCAGCTCTGTTGTCCATTATCTTCTTAACTTACCAATACGTTCATTGTGGTCTAGATATATGGTTTTACATTGTATTAATCATAAAATGAAAGATCGATGATGGTGTAATGGTTGTTCATGTAAATAAACTTTCAAACATCTTTAAATGGTAGCCTGCATATCAGCCTCAGTCTGTTTTGCAATTAAAACTTTTTAATACGCTTCATATATCATTCACACACAAGGCATTTATTACAATTCATGAAACTATAAACATAAAGTCATCAAAAAGACACATAACTCGTTTGAGTAGCAAATGAAAATTAAAGCCTTTTTATAAAGAAGCAAAGAGGCACCAATGAAGCGTTCGAGTGTCAAAAGTCCGAAAGGGCAGCGACGAAACCGGTAAACACGAACAAGAACAGCACGAAGAAGCACAAAACACAAAATCAACCGAACTTAAATCAACAACACGAACTCAAGTCATAACAAGAGTGAACTCCGGTGTAGCCTGCTATAGCACACCCGACGTGTAGCTAATTTCCAATTCATATTATATGTATTAGAAACATATTTAAAAAAAAAACAAGACATATCGTTTTGAACGAAAAATAAACATAAAAAGACTAATAGAGCATTGCAATACTGCAGGACCGAAATAACGATGATAAAATAGGTAGACTTGAAAGACAAGACCAACAAACGTATAGAGGCCACAACATAACACAATATGCATATATTAAAAAATGCAACCCAGTGAGTGACGCAACCTCAAGTTAAAATGAAAGTGAACTCATTTGCTTTGAAGGTTAAACTCAAAATGTGGTTAGAAACATTTTAATTGTCTTCAATTAAGGTACATTTGAGAACTCTTGTTTAAGTTTTTTTTGCATCAAATAATTTCAGAAGATTTGTGGTCTTCTTTCCAACCTTTTTTAACTGAGAATATTTGTTTGAATCAAGATTTAGCTTTCTTTTACATATCATTTGAACATTGGAACGACTGAAATGTAATGACAGCAGAGACATTTGTAGTCATTACAATGTTAAGATTGTGTTATTGCTATCCTTTTAATACAGCCCTGATTGTAGATAAGGAAACTTGTGATTAGTAAAGAAAATGTATAGTTGTCGACATTTATGATAAAACCATATTCTTATGAAATTTAGTATTCCGTATTCATTATGCATACACAATAATATGAATATATTCGGTTAAGCTTTATCAGTAAGAAAATGGATATTTTGATGTTTATGTAATAAACAACTGACAAATCTACGCTGATTGTTTGCTTTCCTTTTTGGCAAGCATTTGCTTTATGCTTATTTCGTTTGTTAACATCTGCGGCTGACAGCAGTATTTTTAAATAAGATTTTAAATGATGTTGCATAATATTTTGAAGCATGTTACTGAATGTCAACAACATCATTAAAATTGATTATTTCTACTTTTGGAAATTATCAATAGTGGGTGTCATAAAAGATGTTAATTTATTTGCAAACCCAGATATGGTATAAGTTGGGGGGTTTTTTTTGTTGGTATCTGATTTTCGATTTTTTTGCATTAACTCTCGAAAATATAAACCCGCGAAAATAAATTTTCTTAAAATGTATATTACGATATATACTCGCATATAAGTGATCATTAAAATTGAATCCGTGAAAAAAGAGATTCCATTTTTAGGAAATCCGCAAAAAATAGCCTACACCAAACAGTCATACGGTATATTATCAATATACCTCTCATCGACGGCCTTTAAATCAAATTGATAAGAAGGCAGAATAATAAAAACCTTTATCGGTAATCATTACCTTTTTCCTTTGATGTTTGCCGCTGATAAACCCTGTATCATGAACAGGTGTTTATCATCGAAATTATCGGGTCAGTACGGTGACGTAGCCCATTGTAGCACGTGTTTTATTAGTGCACACACAAAAAGGTTCCTTATCAAAAAACATTAAAAGACCCCATTTTAACAAAAAAAACACATTTTGTTGCTCGGGGATTACCGATAAAGAGAATATAGGACTTTTTAAATCTTGAGATCGAGTTTATCACTGGTTTATTGGTTCACTCCTCGGGTTCACCAGAAACCAGTGATAAACTCGATCTCAAGATTCAAAAGTCCTATATTCTATATGTCGACAAATACTTACTTATCCCAAAATGTCGGAACAAGGAAGACAAAGCTAGCAACGAGGATAATGCAACTATGTCAATTACAACCAAAGTAGTCGGTGTGTCGGTTTCAATATTAGTCCATCGTCTCTGATATAATTTTTATCATTTTTAATCACTGATGAATACATTTGACAACAATAGGAGCAGAGTACCCCTTGATAACTTTGGATTCGAGTGTCCTGTGTCTTAAGTTTAAGGTCAGATGCCGTTTTTTTTCTCTGCCTAAGAATATCAAGCTAGTCGCACCCTCAAACATAGCGGCGACCATGTGCGAATAACTAAATATAGACCTAACGGTCTTTAAATTTAATGCCGTTAAAAAGCTCAACAGAGCTTATGACATGCATTGATTTATGCGTTAACTTAGCTTATAAAGACAGGGAATGGTCTATTTAAGATTCTTTTTAAATTCTGGTACGTTAAAAACAAAAATAAAAAAAACCTATCAATATGACTTAACTTAACTAATTCAGACTTGTATACTAAAATTAAATTATTGTTTATTTTCGTAATAGTACCTGTAATGATTATTATGGAAAAGTGTTTAGACATAAAGCAACCTAATCAAATACAAGCTCAAATCATTTCATTAATCGCGTTGTTGATATCCGTTCGGTTGATTTTGTGTTTTGTGTTTCTTCGTGCTGTTCTTGTTTTCCGGTTTCGTCGTTGCCCTTTCGGACTTTTGTCCCTCAAATGCCCCATTGGTGCCTCTTTCGTCCGCGCAAAATTAACGTCATATAATCCACCTGATCGGTTTTTTCTACATACCAATCAAACCGTTATTCAGTTTGTAAAAAAAAACATTATCGGGTAGTAAAAAGGGAACATTGGTAATGTTACTCATTGATGGTTTCATCAACTTTTATCAATTATTTGTTCCTGAATTGATGAATAAAAATTGTAATATCGAGTACGCATTCACAGTTAATCATAAACCTATTGTCATTCTTTCATTCAGAATACTGAATAATTGCCGTTTAAACTTTTGATTGTCCTATTTTTAAATGATAATCTTTCTCTCAATCGTGTGTTGTTTTAACTGTATTGTTGAATGCTCGAAAATTGTAGTTTAACTTATTTTAAAATTCATTACATTTCACTATAGTTTATGAACAAAATTTCCAAAGGATTGAAAAAGATCTAAAGAGTATTTCATATTTTTTTCAACATGAATTAATGTGTTTCAAAAATTTGTTTCCATGATACATGACATTGAATCGCATGATGAAATTTCATTTGCAATCTGCAATTTTCCAGTAAGTGTTAGTATTGTTACATAGAAAGATTGACATTTGTAAGTAACGTGCTAACATTTGTGAGTATGTCTTCCTCGTACATGAAATCTAGAAAAAATCAGACAAATTGAAAACAGATAACAAATGATAAACGGAAAAGAAATGGCAACAAAAAGTTTATCAAGTGTATGAAAGACGCAACCAATTGAATAATAGTTGTTCTTTTTCATTAAATTGATTATTTTTCAATGTCTTGATTAAATTAAATCTGTCATGATAATCTTGTACATGAAAAGGATTTTTTCCTGTCGAATTATTTGTGTGATTGCGTTTGCTATCTCCCCGTTGACTTTTTATTCTTTTTATGCTTTTTATCAAATATGAAAATTCAATGCCTACACAAACTTGTTTTTATGGTACTTGAAAAATTGACGGAATTACTATCAGCTTTTTAATTGTCTGCAATATCATGTGACATTACTTTGTATTACTTTTAACCAATGTTGTCCAAGCGGAAGCAAGAACCAATGCCTTCGTTATATGCAACATCACGATTTTGTATTTGTCACTGAGAAATAATAATTCTGTTTTTTAATAGAGAATAATCGTGCGATTGCGATTATTTTCAAAGTTTTGTCGGGTTTTTCGTTTCCTTTTTGTTTGCAACACACAGTTTGATCGCGATCGGTCTTTATAAACAAATCGATCAGTCAAAATAGCCATAAACTAATCAAAGGAAAATGTTAATTAAGGACTCATGAAAACGTGTTCTGGCATATGCAACCGAAAATATAAACATAAAGCTTTGAAAGTGAAATGCATCTATGGTTATTGTACAAGACAAGACCTACGCCTAAATATGATCTATTTAAATCTATTTAATACAAGCTGTTAAATTGTGTCAAATATCACTTTCATCAATTTAAAATTGAGTACAAAGCAGTTCCACCACAGGACATAGAACCAGATCATACTTCATAACGAACCTTTTATGATGAAGTTATTCATTCTGGTAATGAAACGATAAATCAAACCTTATAAAAATGCAACTATCGTCAGCCTAATGGAGATTCACAAGAAAAGTAATGAGCACAAATCAAAGCGAAGATGATTAAATGATCTAAATTGACAAAGTTTTGTTGTGGAAGAAAAAAATGAACGGATATGATTATTCCGATGTCTATATCAATCTTATTCATATACTGTAAACGTAGTTATATTTGAAGGCGTACAAATTTTCGTTTTATTCGTGCTGATTGAATGAAAATTCGCGAATTAGTACACGTGTATATGCAATTATCATTTGTAAATGTTAAAAATATAACTGAAGGCCGCTTATCTGAAAAAAAATATACATTTGGGCTGAATTCCCGGCGAATATTAATGCGTGTACAGTATAACAATCGATCGATTTCTTTTTTCAGTTTAAAAAAGTCACATAGCATCAGTGGGAATATTGTAGTCTGATTTTATGATAAGTATTTTGTGAGTTCTAATATGTCAATATTTGAAGCAATGATGCATTTTATTTTTTGTCCTAATACAATTTTTTTATAACATTTTTTTCTGCAGATTAACTACCTCTTAACTGACAACATGACCAGTAATACAGTAAGTTCATATAAAAGCATCCTGAGATGTTGCTGTTTTGCCGGGGTATCATAATATGAATCAGATCAATAGTAATATAGACTATTGTATAACCCTTCCGGTGCACCAGTTTAATATCGTTTAGATTTCCTTGATGAATGTAATTTAGCTGTTTTATTTCATGACAATTGTATTTATTTTTAGCGCTTGTCATTTTTGTGTGTTCTGTCGTAAATGAATTTTTTTTTATTTCTTTGCCTTTTTCCATTGTACTCCTTTGTCTTTCAAGAGCTACAATATATTCAATGAAATTTTATTTGTTGTGTAACAATTTTCTTTTTTGCATTATCTTTTATCTTCAAAGTTTGAAAAAAAGTTATTTTAATGTGGTTTTTTTTTCAAAACTGACGATGAGTATGTCTTCCTTTAACGAGTCTATGCTTAATCATAAGTATGACATGACGGCGATTTAATAAACAATGAGGTTGCACTGATACCATTGTCTCAGAAGTCCGAATTTGATCTAGTTCGATGGTTTGCCAGAGAAGGGATAATTTATTGAAATAACGTTAATAATCAATTATTACTTTTTATCAAATTTATAGAAAAGCAACTGATTTCTAAAAACAACTGTCTGAATGCCTGACTCACTAAGGATACACATTATAAAGTCATAACACTAAATTATCGATTTCCAAACCGATTATGCGAATAAGGCTACATTAAGATTATTTGGTATTGCTTACCTCAGGTACCTCCTGCAAGAACATGAGGTTTCGGCACTATAAAATCTAAATTCTACACACGATTACTCTTTAAGTTCTGTACTAAGTCAAAACCATCACAATTTCCAATTTCTGCGGTATATCTTTTGCCTTTTAGAGAACGACCATTTTAATTAAACGCAGCTTTTTCAAAAAGAATGGAAAACGCAGGTACAAATTTCTTGTAGTCGATTATACCAAGACTTACTTTGTCATCAATGAGTCCAAGAAAAAGAACAAATTTACAGAAGACCAAATAATCGACATGCTCAACTTTCTTATTGACAACATATTTGTTCAGTTTGGTGGACGTGTTTTTCAGCAAACAATAGGGATTCCAATGGGCACTAATTGTGCACCTTTGCTTGCTGATTTGTTTCTTCATTCATATGAAGCAGACTTCTTGCAATCTCTTCTAGACAAAAAAGACCGTAGACTAGCTCTCTCTTTCAACCTCACGTTCCGTTATATTGATGATGTCCTTTCACTAAACAATTCTCGATTTGGTGACTTTCTCAATCTCATATATCCACGGGAGCTTGAGATAAAGGACACAACGGATTCTAGGAAGTCTGCTTCATATTTAGATCTACATCTCGAAATTGACTCTCAAGGAAGACTTTCAACAAGGCTCTATGACAAACGTGATGACTTCAACTTTCCAATCGTCACTTTCCCCTTCTTGTGTAGCAATATTCCGTCAGCTCCAGCTTATGGAGTTTACGTATCTCAATTGATTCGTTACTCCAGAGCGTGCGGGACTTACATCGATTTCCTTAGCAGAGCGACACGTCTGACGCAAAAATTGCTCACACAGGGTTATGTTGCTCCTCGGTTGCTGTCTTCACTCAAAAAATTTTACGGAAGACATCATGCACTTATAGACAAATATGGGATTTCGATCTCTCAGATGAGTGCAGATGTTGGTTTGTCATAGGGTGTTGTTTTGTCTTCCTTTACTGGATTTGACACGCTGAATGGACTATTGGCAACGCGACGGGTGTGCTATAGCAAGCAGGAACTGCTTACTCTTCCGGAGCACCTGAGTTCACTCTTGTTTCGACTGGAGTTCGCGTTGTTGATTGATATTCAGTTGTTTTGTGTTTCCATGTTTTACGTGTTGTCTGTTTTTGTCCCGTTCTTGTTTGTGTTTACTGGTTTAGTCTCTGCCCTTTCGGACTTTTGACATTCGGATACCCCATTGGTACCTCTGCTTCTTTAATTTATTGTAAGTTGGAGCTATGTTAAAAATTAAAATGAAAGGGCAGGATGTCATAAACAGTAAGAACGTTAGACATTGATTTGAATTCAACAAAATAAGACATGATGGTGTGTTTGGTTGAAGCGTTTAAAGTAGCTTTTAAAATATGAAAAGACGTGCTACATGGTGAAGATAAATCCAGGCTCTGATTTTGTCTGAAAATAAAAAGGCTTGACCAAGAAAATAACCTTAACCTCCCATAAAAATCAAATGGTTGTTCTCATGTCTTTTTCTTTTTTTTTTCGTTTATGAGATTGATCCGAATAAGTCGATATTTTGTAATTTGGTTACTTTTACAATGAGTTCATTAACATTACTTTTGCAGTGCAACCTTTAAAACATTTGGATGTTTTGGATTTTGGCATATCTATTGGTCACAATGGCTGTATCCAACAATAAGTAAACCAAAGAAACGGTTTAACCCACCTGTCTTTCAAATGTTTTAAGGGTCGAACTGAAATCTGCCAAATCCCTATACATCAATCACGATTACGTATGTCAACATATCTCCCAAACAAGATGAAACTAGTTTAATTACAGATCTGGCTGTTGACATTTAGACGAAGTGTACATCACTAATTGCATTATCAACGACAACGTGAATGGGGTTTTGATCAATTTAACAGACAGAAAGAGCTGAACGAAATGTATACCCTTCCCAATAGATGAAATGAGAAAAACATCATTGAGAAGCATACCATTATATTGCTTGGATAGAAATACAAAGATAAGCACACAACAATGAATTAAACAAAAGGTGTACGTATTGACATTTTAGAAAACAAAATATAGGTTAGAATATCTCTAGTATTTATTCGGTACTCAGAATAACAAGTCAACATCTTATTTTACCACAATTAGCTATTGGCGTTTGACAGCGCGACTGGTGTGCGATAGCAAGCAGGAACTGCTTACTCTTTCAGAGCACGTAAAGTCACTTTCGTTACAACTTGAGTTCGCTTAGGTGATTGTTATTAAGTTTTTGTATTTCTGTGATTTATGTTTCCTGTTTTCATGGTTTTGTCATTAGCCTTTTGTACTTTTGACATTCCGATGCCCAGAAGGTACCTCTGCTTCTTTTGTTGACCTAACATTTATATATTCATGCTAGCACAGGACATTAGAAAAAAAATACCCTTATTAACAAGCTGTTTATGATCAAACCTTTCTTGATTTGAAGCGATAAATGAAAACAAATAAACAAAAAAAACTATCTTTACCCTTATGACGATCAATGGGAAAAGTTAAAAGCAAAATTCAGAGAGTTTATGATTAAAAGATCAAAAATGATAATGTTTTATGGTCAGAGAAAGAAAAAAAATGATAGAAGATAAGTATTTTGAAGGTTTAATCAATCTAGCTCAAATATAAGAAACACAAATTCTAGATATTTAACTTTGAAACAATAAGAATATCGTGGCCAGATTTTTTGACCACTTTTGTGTCAATTTCAATATATTTATTTTTATTTAACACTAATTAAAAACAAAATATTCCATCAAAAACTAATATGATTTTTAAAACCATATCTGTCCCCACATTTACATGAACAGCAGAGAGGTACCAATTGGGCTTTTGAATGTCAAAAGTCCTATTGAGCAAGAAGAAAATCAGAAAAAAGAACGAAAACAGCAACAAGAAGCAGTCAACATAAAAGCACACAAAAACAACTGAATAACAATCAAAAACAAGAACTCAAGTCATAACGGAAGAAATCTAAACAATTAGTGTTTGTTTATTTTTAATTTTTTTTAAACTCTGTTGCAAATTGTTTTCTGTACAATAATGCCGATAATACAAGAAAGTATTCAACGTGGGTTCAGGATAAGTGTCAAGTCATCGAATACTGCAACTAGCACATTTTAAGTAATTACATGTTGTCATGCAAATCATAGATAATTCTTAACAAATCTATAAAATACATTTACTTGATAAATATTCAGATTACGTTTTAATTACCTAAATGAAAAAGGCAATGATTGTTTTAATGTTGAAAGTCTGAAAATAACAAAACAAACAACATAAAAACACACACAACCAATATGCAATCGACAACGCAAACATACGTCAAAAACATATTAAACTGAGGTTCTATGGGAGAATAAATATTTTTTTAGAATTTATGATAATGAATAGTCGAAGTAACGCTTTCAAACATGTAGACAAACGATTTAACGAAAGATTCAATTCTTTATTTCAAACTAAGTGCAAGCTGATTAACTGATTATTCATAATTCATTATTTTGTCATTCAATTATTGTGTTCGAAACAGTGAAAATATATTAAAAACATTGATTGTAATTTGAAACATTTTATGTGTGTAGATTTTTTTCAATAGTGAAATAATGGTTATTTATAAGAGTTTTGATAAAATATTCTCAAATTAATTAAAACGATCAATTTTATTTTTCTGGCTCTGGACTTAAATAGAAGAATTCGTGTGAATAAAGGTAATAACAAAAATACCGAACTTGAATGATCAATCTCATAGTCCAGAGAAAATGACAAAAACGAATCAGTCATACCGGAGAACTGGTGGATCGCAATGGTCCTGACTTGGTACAGGCATTTCAAACGAAATGGTGGGTTAAACCAGGTTTTATGGCGCCAAACCTCCCTCTTCCATTGCGATCTTAGGATCCGGTAATGACCATAGAACACAACATAGTTGTGAGACACAATAGGGATATTGAGGTGATCATCTCAGTACAGCACACCAGTCAAACCCTAATTAAAACAATTAACTATCATATCTTTTAACTCAATTTTGAACTTTTCTACTAGTGGCTGATAACGAAGAAAGAATTTTTTTAGTGATCGTATGAGTCGTATTTTCTTATAGCCCTGCTTCAAAAGTCGGTCACGAAGAAACCGGTGTCTGATCAAAAAATCTGTGAAATGTGTGCAAGCTCTGGCATATCGAATAAGTTGAGAAATATAAACACCGTATGCAGGAGAAGTAGGTATATTGCTCTGTAGATTAGGAAAATTAATAATTTGAAAATTAAAATCGTCTCATTTATCGTAAATTTTTGTACTGAGATGACCACCTGGGTCAAATTCGAGGTGCAAATCCAAGAAAGACGTGAAGCAATTAGATTCGGTGGTCTCTTTAATCTCCAATTCCGGAGGATATATTGAAGGAATCCAACTACCAAATGAAGTGTTATTGATAGAAAGGACATCGTCAATATATCTGAATGTAAGATTAAATGACCTTGCCTCTTTCATCTTCTTGTTCTTTACGAGTCCCTGAAGAAATTCAGTCTCGTAAGAGTATAAAAACAAATCGGCGAGGAGAGGAGCACAGTTTGTGCCCATTGGAATGTGAGGTTAAATACTAATTTTATTGATATTTAATATAACATAGCAGGGATTTACCATATTTACTGGCCCATAGAATATGCTTTATAACCGCTGTTGGTGGACTACAGGTCCCCGAGGGTAATCACAAGCCTGGTCGTCAGACTTGTCTGACATGATTTACCATAACATTTCTAATATTTTTGTCGCTGAAATTTCCGATTGTTAAATTCAAAATTGATTAAAACACCAGGTTTCTTTCCTTGTAATGCACATGGTCGATATCCTCAGTGCTGGATTTGGCTTCCTTGTTCGAACGTTTTGGTTTTGAGTACTTTTCGTTTTCAACAGTTATAGAAATTTACCTTCCAAAGTTTTGATTTAAATGCTACTGATGACAGGTTACTCCTTGAAATAACAATATATAGCATATCCAAATTAACCGTTCATACCCACGTTTTGGTATTTGTAATTTTGAGACCACTGGGCGATACCCGCTGCTGGTGTACCAGAGGTCTCCGAGGGTAATCACAAGTCTGGTCGTCAAACTTGTGTGACATGATTTACCATAAAATTTCTAATATTTTTGTCGCTGAAATTTCCGATTGTTAAATTCAAAATTGATTAAAACACCAGGTTTCTTTCCTTGTAATGCACATGGTCGATATCCTCGGTGCTGGATTTGGCTTCCTTGTTCGAACGTTTTGGTTTTGAGTACTTTTCGTTTTCAACAATTTTGGAAATTTACCTTCCAATGTTTTGATTTAAATGCTACTGATGAGAATGTACTCCTTAAAATATCGATATATAGCATATCCAAATTAACCGTTTAAACCCACGTTTTGGTATTTGTAACTTTAAACCACTATTTCATTTCAAATGCCTGTATCAAGTCAGGACCATTGCCATCTATGATTTTCCCGTTGTATCTTCCATGTTTTTTCTTTTCTTTTGGATATTGAGATTAGTCCTCTAAGTTCGGTACATTTGTTATTCATTGTTTTGCGTAAGGAATTAATTTTCATGGTTTTCGTGTTTGGACTTAATTGACGAAATTTGATACCCCACAAAAAACCAATTCAACATTAATTCTATAGTCTGCAAATTCAGATCTACAGTGTCATATAATGTATAACACAGACATGTACTTTGATGTGGAATGCGAAATGGCTTAACTCATGGTTTTCCATGAATAACAAATGCATTTGAAATCCTCGGATTAGGCCATAGTCGGTAAACCTATTTTATAAAAGTACAGATAAATATCGTTACATAATAGTCTATGCAGCATGTAGTTTGACGATTCAAATAAACAATATTTTAGCATTCAATGAACGCATATGAGTACGTAACTGATTTTTCATAAAGGTAATAAAAGTTTATATTTTTATTTCTAAAGTACTAATTACAGACTTCATTTAACATAAATTCAAACCATTTCTTTTTTGGTCAACTTAATTGTCGTAAACTGTTACAGTACAGTATTTTAGTTATAAATCAGAATAAAAACGTCCCTCGCCTTTTTTTTATTAGTATGTAGATGTAATATAAAGCGGATTCAACCTGAAAAGCTCCCATCCTTACCGTTTTTTTTTTCGTTTTTTTTTCGCTTGGCATTTTCTGCAAAAACTGACATGTTTGGTGAATCCCACCATACTGTGGATTCATTATTATTCGTGATATATCAATTTTCATGGTTTTCATGGGTGGCCTTGGCCCACGAAATGGAAATTAAGCATTGATCTGTATACTACAGACTTCAGAATCATGCATAATTCCTCGAAATGGTCCTTTCCCATCAAACCACGAATATTGTTACCCGCGAAAACATATGAACCCCATCATAGATTCAAAAAAGAATTAAGCTACTGTTGTTTTCGTTATTATTTTTGTACATGCTAGAGTATAGTAATGGTACCGGGTTAAAACATTTCATTGACAAAACAAAGATCAAGCTAACTTATACCAGTTCTAATAAGTTTATCTAGAGAATGGAGATGCTTATCTCATCAAGGACAATGTAAAAATGTTACTCGATTCTTCTTTGTTTGCTTAAAAAAACAGTGTTTAAAACGAAAACAAAAATGCAAACAATACATTTTGCTACGCCTGATGCAAGTTTCATCTATTCAAGAATCATTAGAGGTGATCTTCCAAAAATATTGAAAAAACAAAAAGTTATACAATTAGAGCAAGGAACAATAAAAACAAAAATACCGAAATGGGGAACCAAATTATATCTAAGATGCTGCATTTTGATCCAGATACGATTGGTTGTGGACTATATTCTGTTTCTGTTGTTTATAGTTTTTTACTATGTCTTTTTGGATATACGATATTTGATTGCCCCCTTGTTACACCGTTTCTTCTACTGTAATAAATCAGAATCAGTCTGTTTTAGCTCATGGCTCGTTCACTTTACGCCTTTTATATTTGCTACAATATAATGAGAAAGTCGTTAATTTATAGTGTCGATCCCAACCACACATCCCGACATTTTTATCAACTATTTTTTGGGTATAAGTGCCCGTTAAACAAGGAAGTATTCAATGTCTTTTACAACATGCACGTCACAGCAGATTTAAAACAAATATCAATATGTGCATGTAAGAAGCAGAGGTACCAATGGGGTATCCGAATGTCAAAAATCCGAAAGGGCAGAGAAAACCATTAAACAACAACAAGAACGGGAAAAAAACAGACAACATGTAAAACATGGAAACACAAAATAACTGAATATTAATCAACAACGCGAACTGTAATATGACTAATCTTGCAGGCGAATTGAAGAATTTAGTGCTATTTATTCACGCAATCGACAGATTCAGAAATGTAGTTCAACGAAATGATTATTCCGTGTTCAATTTTCATATTGTGAGTTTTTCAAAATCTAATCTTTTATCACGCATCATTTTAATAAATTGCAGTACTTGACACAATAATTATTTCCAAGTACATATTGTCACTTTACAATATCCTAAGTGGCCTTTGGTTCCATCCTAACAGATACAGACCAAGGTCATGATTTATGAATAAACAAGGATTATTATTATTTTGGACAGGGTAGATAAAAAGTTTTCCAATATTCATATATTTCAGGAATTCAAAGAAACATTTCAGATACAGACACACAAACACAAATACAACTCAATGACAATTATAAACGCCAAAATCAAATTGAAATGAGTTCCAGACGAAAAGTTTTGCAACGTAATTCGTTTAGTTTAAACATATTTATTTATCCTGGATTGGGAAACAAGCTTAATGCTTATGTAAATCCCTCTCCAGCTAGCAGTTTGCGAGTGTGGCCTTTGCAGCGGCCCCTATTGAGCCTACTCTTATTAAACTCTACAAAGGGGTCTTTAACGTGCATAGGGTATTGCTCTCCATATACACGGAACAACCTTTTTTCGTCCCTTCCGAAGGACTAGCATCGATCCTTGAGACCATCCTCGCAAATGGTGTCAAGAGAGAGTCGGAAAATTGGTTCATGAAATTTTCGACCCGGACGAGGATCGAACCACGAACCTTGGTGTTAGTAGCCCGACGCTTTAACAACTACACCACCGGCTCTCATTCGTTTATCAAGGAATCTACCAAAATATTAAAAAAGCTTACTAAACGCAATATCCAGAACATAAAGAGCATTAACCAATATAACCAATTACCGAACAAGTAGACCAAATTATGACTCATGTCTGGGGATTACTCAAAGCTCATCGAACAGTTCTTACGTAACTTGCTTTTGTAGACCAATACCATTGCAACGGCATGATTTTATTAAAAGTGTTCGACATGAAAATACTAATATGCTTAGTTTATATATATGGATGGTCTATTTATAGCTATCTCTAACGTTTTTTCGTTCATGCTCCATTGGATTCCACAGAAACTGCAAAACGCAAGATTACTGTAAACCAATTAATTTTCGCGGCTACAAACTTTTGCGGTTTCCTTAGAATGAACATTTTCACGAAGATAATCTTTCGCGGTTTCGTAATTCTCCATCATTACAACCTTTTCACTCAGACTGTTTCGCGGCTATAAACTTTCGCGTATGCAAAGCTTCCGCGAATCTCGCGAAAGTTTATAGCACGCAAAAATAAATTGGTTTACAGTATTCGAGTTTGATGATTATTTATATGAATGTCTAGTATATAATCAAACAATGTTACTGTAATTCTAACCCTGAAAATCATCTGAAAAACAGATTTTGATTTTTTGAGTGCCCTCAGCGAGGATCAAACTCACAACAATTAGGGCATCTACGGCGTACGCGCCTAGCTAACAGAACAGACATTGTGACAACTACACCATCGTAGGCTCCTCCCTACTTTCCCCTGCGTAGTACAATTAAAACTTATTCTGTTAACACAATGTATGAAGCGTCGCAAGGTTTTTATATATAGATATACAAGTCAAGCTGTGTCAGGTTTTTTACTTATTGTTTTTAACAGTCAATTTGAACAGTCTTGGTGAACAAATAGGTTATTCGGAATATTCTATCTTGAATCATATGGATTATGTATGTAAAGGCTTCGTCAAATCGAGTCCAAACTGATCCACATGCAAACTTGTCTATTAACATTAAGAAGAATCAAATTTGTACAAACTTGATATATTTTAACATGTCTGTAGTCAAATCACAGTGTAAAACACAGTGTCAAACGCCTTTAAATCGCTAAAACAAACATACTATATATAGTTGGATGTAGTAGAAAGATGTGGAAGAAGTGTACGTGACACAGCTCACATAACAAGCAGTTTTTAGAAAAAGAAAAAACACAATATTTTAGAAAACTGCCAGCAGCCTTCAACGAGGCAGCAGGCGCTGTTTGCCGCTCTTTAATCGGCCCAAGGTCTAAAAAAATATAATTCAAATCAAGTCCTGAAATAATCAAAGATATGCCCCTTCTTAAACAAGGAACAAGAAACATCTAAAGACAATTACATGTACAAACATCAGCTTTGTCACATATTCTTGGCTTAGGTCAGGCACATTCAAAATATGGCGGGATTAAACTAGTTTTAATTAAGCTTAGGTTTGAATAGGAATTTAAAAATAACTGTTCTTGAACCTTTCCTTTCGAACCATTAAAAGTCTTACCGCTTTACAGTGTTCGTTTATGCATGCCACGTAATTTTGCTGATACTTTGGTTTCATTTATTCATACGATACTCAAAAATAGCCGTCAAACTGTGAAAAATCTTGCATCCCTTCAATTATATATCAACCATAACAGTATAAAGCCATACTACCACCGTATATAGAATCTTAAAATAACCCACAACGAACCTTTTATCAATTAACTTTGATAATAAAACGCTAGATTAAAACCTTATAAACTATCTTCAGCCTTATAAAGATTCACATGAAAATTAATGAGCAGATATCAGAACGTACATGATTAAATGATCGAAATACACAATGTTCTCCTGTCAAAGAGAAAACAATGAAACGATATGACTATTTCGATGTCTTTATCAATCTAACTTAAAAAAATATATATAATCGACAATCCTTCGTAAAAGCAGCTCCCATCATGCAATGCCTGAATGATGAATTCAAATATGGCAATATTACAAGCAAATGTACAAAATGCTACAGATGTATATTTTCCTTTCAAATGAAAGGACTTGTAATTATGTTCTTTCAAAAATTAATTAGAGTTGTTGCAGTTTGTTCAGTCAAAATCGGTAGTTAAAAATCAGTTTGGTTTTGGTTTTATGTTCTATGCTCTTCATAATGATATAGTGTTTGGCATTTTCAGTATTTTGGTAGAGCGCCTCTGATGAATCTTGAATAGACGAAACGCGCGTCAGGCGTAGCAAAATTTATTGCCTGGAACTTTGTTGTCATTTGTATTTCGAACACACGTAAACTCTGCTGGTGGAGTTTTGATTCCCCAGGTTAGCCCGCTCCGGTACCAACACTTTTGTGTTGGAGAACACATCAAAGTTTCATCAATGTTGGCACACGGACACCCTTTCTAACTTTGCAGCTCACCATATCCATTCTATATTATACCAAAGTTTTAAATTACCAGTTTAAATTTCAAAATTGTCTAAACCCTAAGGTTCTTCCTACTCCAGACAAAGGTTGATCATCTTAGTAATTATTTGGTTCCCTAGTTTTGGTATTTGGTACAAAGTTCCAGACATTAAATTTTGCTACGCCTGACGCGCGTTTCGTCTTCTAGTCAAGACTCATCAGAGGCGCTCTACCAAAAATATTGAAAAGCCAAAAACATATGATTATGAAGAGCATAGAACAATTCAACCCAAAATACCGAAATGGGAAACCAAATTGGAACTAAGATGGTCAACCTATGTCTGGGGTAGGAAGAACCTTAGGTTTAGACAATTTTGAAATTTAAACGGAGAATTTAAAGCTTTGATGTCTTCTCTTTGTTTGTCGTAAAGAGAGTAAACTGAATAGCTTTGGCAAGGTTAATATTTAAAGAATATATAATTTTGTAAAATATATGTAGAGGTGACCTTGGAATTATAATCATGCCTTTAAACGAAGGATTAAGTTCTTTATTTCTTGTTAAGTGCAAGCCAGTGAAATGATCATTTTCATGAAAATTTATTACTTCTGATTTAGTTATTGTGTTTGCAACAGTGAAAATATATAAGATACATTTATTTTAATTACAAACATTCTATATATTTAGCTTTCCAAAAGAATTCAGTTATCGATATGATTATTATTTCTACCAGTTTTAACAAATCATTCTCAAATTAATGAAAACAAGTGAACAAAACTTTTCTCTCAAAAATTTTAATGGAAAAGTCGCGTGAGATAAAAAACGGGGATTTAACACTCATTTGTATTAATAAAAATTGTAAAACATAACAGCGATTTTTTAAATGTATATTCTAACGCATTGTACAACGCAGCTATATATTTAGTTGTTGAAATTAATATTTATCACAACCAGGGTTTTCAATGAATAACAATTGCGTTTAAAATCTTCAGATTAAGCAGTAGACTGTATATTTATTTCTATAAAACTGCAAATTAATATTACTGCGTAAGCATCATGTACATTGCAATTTAAGTAGAGACCTTTTTTAAAGCAAACATGTGCATCCAAGAAATCTTACAATTATGCAATACATATTTACGACTATCGGCATCGCCATTTAAATCCTGTTAGAATTAACTAAAAATCGGCAACTTATAATAACATTTTAAATCTGTCTACAAAAGCTTAAAATTACACAAACTCTCGTTAATATCTAAGATATAAGTTTAAGGTATCCGAATGTCAAAAGTCCGAAAGTACATAGACAAAACCAGTAAACACCAACAAGAACGGGACAAAAACAGACAACATGCAAAACATGGAAACACAAAATAACTGAATATCAATAACATCGCGAACTCCAGTCGAAACAAGAGTCATCTCAGGTAAGAGTAAGCGATTCCTCCCTGCTAAAGCAGACCCGTCCCATTGCCGACAGTCAATTCAGCGTGTCAAATCCGGTAAATGAAGACAAAACTAAACTCTATGAATACCCAACATCTGCAATCATCTGAGAGATCGAAATCCCATATTTGTCTATGAGTGCATGATGTCTTCCGTAAAATTTTTTGAGTGAATACAGCAACCGAGGAGCAACATAACCCTGTGTAAGAAATTTTTGCTTCAGACGTGACGCTCTGCCAAGGAAATTTATGTAAGTCCCGCACGCTCTGGAGTAACGAATCAATTGAGATACGTAAATTCAATAAGCTGGAACGGACGGAATGATGCTGCATAGAAAGGAAGTCGACGATAGGAAAGCTGAAGTCATCATGTTTGTCGTAGAGCCTTATTAAGAGTCTTCCTTGAGAGTCAATTTCGAGATGTAGATCTAAATATGAAGCAGACTTCTTCGAATCCATTGTGTCCTTTATCCCAAGCTCCTAGAGATATATGAGATGGAGAAAGTCACGAAATCGAGAATTGTTTAGTGAAAGGACATCATCAATTTAACGGAAAGTGGGGTTGAAATGAAAGAGAGAGCTAGTCTACGATTTATTTTGTCTTGAAGAGATTGTAAGAAGTCTGCTTCATATGAATGAAGAAACAAATCAGCAAGCAAAGGTGAACAATTAGTTTTACACAATTACAATAAATTTGCCAATAACGTTAAGGGATGAATGGATTTTTTCCTCAGCTAAACATTTTTCACACATGTGTCCAACTTCGAAAGGGAAACTACTCTTGCAAAAAGGAAAATAAAAGAATCGAAATCGGAATTTCGGCTGGGTTTGTAAAGGGCTATAAGTCAATGGATATGCTTATCAGTTGATTAATGTATATGATATAAATATTGCTTTTTTACAAACAAAGAATTTGCATTTAATAGATTCGCAAGTTTATTGTATTAATTTCCTCCAGAATTGGAGATTAAAAAGACCATCGAATCAATTTGCTTCACGTCTTTCTTGGATTTGCACCTCGAATTTGACCCAGGTGGTCATCTCAGTACAAAAATTTACGATAAACGAGACGATTTTAATTATCCTAATATACAGAGCAATATACATACTTCCCCTGTATACGGTGTTTATATTTCACAACTTATTCGATATGCCAGAGCTTGCACACATTTCACAGATTTTGTTTATCAGACACCGATTTCTTCGTGACCTTTTGGAGCAGGGCTATAAGAAAATACGTCTCATATGATCACTAAAAAAATTCTTTCGTCGTTATCAGCCACTGGTGGAAAAGTTCAAAATTGAGTTAAAAGATATGATAGTTAATTGTTTTAATTAGTGTTTGACTAGTCTGCTGTACTGAGATGATCACCTCAATATCCATATTGTGTCACACAACTATGTTGTGTTCTATGGTCATTACCGGATCCTAAGATCGCAATGGAAGAGGTAGGTTTGGCGCCATAAAACCTGGTTTAACCCACCATTTCGTTTGAAATGCCTGTACCAAGTCAGGACCATTGCGATCCACCAATTTTCCGGTATGACTGATTCGTTTTTGTCATTTTCTCTGGACTATGAGATTGATCATTCAAGTTCGGTAGTTTTGTTATTACCTTTATTTAAGCCATTGGCTACGTTTACACGGCTGTGTAAATCTAAGAACAATGTTTTTTAACGTGTAGAGCTAGTCTATCCTTCAGTTAACACAGCCATGTACAACGTATCCAATGCCTAATTTTTTAATGCTTTAAAATAGTTTTATTACCACCACCACTTTCTTCATGCTTTCCAAATCTGACTGAGTTTCCTATTTTCATTCTAAGTCTGTTTCAAGCTTATTTTCATTCCCCTGATAATACCATAAAGCATTTATGTGTGCGGAAATAATTATGCTCTGTTTGCGCATTATGGTTTTATCAATGAATGACATTGAACACGCTAATACCCAGAAAGGGATTTTGTTAGTTTCTCTAGCTCTGTGGGCAATTAAAATGTTACATTTCGAGTAAGAGATTGAACAATAGCGTCGCATTAACCTTTTAAAGAAAATCAGATGACGGTTTGATATTTGTCTTGCTTGCAAATTTATTACCTCATGACCATCTTATAGATTTAGAGACAAAACATAAATTACGATTGAAAAAACACACAATTTTGCTAAAATATATCAAGGAAGATTGAATTACAAAACATATCTAAGATAAATTCCTGAAATTAGTACATTCGAAATCTTACATAAAATTTTGTGGAAAGAGCTTTAAAAGGTTGCCCTTACACAAAGGTACCAGCAAAACTACTAAACTGGGATAATCAATTTAACAGCCCATCCAGCGCACCTGACTTCACTCTTGTTATGACTTCAGTTTGTGTTGCTGATTTCTTATCGGATAATTTTGTGTTTCGTTTTTCCTCGAACAACGTAACTCTGTGTTTGCCATTTCTGTGTCAAACATAACACTCTGTCAAGGAAATCTATGTAATTCCTGCATGCTCTGGAGTAACAAATCGACTTCGATACGAAGACTCCATAAGCTTAAGCGGACGTAATGTTGCTACACAAAAAGGAAAAGTTAACTATTGGAAAGTTGAAGTCGTCACGTTTGTCATAGAGCATTGTTGAAAGTCTTCCTTGAGAGTCAATTTCGAGTTGTAGATCTAAATATGAAACAGACTCTTAGAATGCGCTGTGTCCTTTTTTCAAGTTCTTGAGGAAATATGAGATGGAGAAAGTCACCAAATTGAGAATTGTTCAGTGAAAGGACATCATCAATATAACGGAACGTGAGGTTAAAAAAGTGATCTAGTCTACGATATTTTTTGCCTAGAAGAGATTGTAAGAAGTCTGCCAAACTAAACAAATATGTATTGTTGTCGATAAGAAAATTTAGTATGTCGACTATTTGGTCTCCTGTATATTTGTTCCTTTTCTTAGACTCATTGATGACAAAGTAAGTCTTACTGTAATCGAATTCCAGATATTTGTACCTGCGTGTTCCATTCTTTTAGAAACAGCTACGTAAAATCAGCTGTAACGATCGTGATTTGAGTTGTTCATGCTGAATAGAAGTGTAAATAGTGAAGAAATCGAAAGTTTAGATGCTGTTCCAATATGAAACTTTGTTGAGCAAAGAATATCCAATAGTTCTTTCCAACTCGAATTTCGACCGTATGATAGACACCATTTCTATAATAACAACAATCGTAATATTTCTGGAGGCCGGATTTTATTGCCGTTAGTATTGGAGTCAACAGAACTGAAAGAGGTTAACGTTTCGTTGTTCTCGAATAGTACTCTTGTCTCAGGTTCTCTCTTGGTGAATTGAACTTTTATCGATTTGATCATTATCTTGTGTTATTTTTTGTGCTTTGTTCAAGATAAACAATAGGGGCGCAAAACACTAGTTTAACCCCGCCACATTTTATATGTGCCTTTCCTAAGCCAGGAATCCTTCTCAAAGCTTTTGTTTGTCCTTGTCTACTATCTGATTTTTGTTTTATGTCCAAAAATGGGTCATTCTTTGATATTCTGGGGATTTGTTTGGATCTTGTATTTTTAGTCTTGAGCCAATGCAAGACGGCGAGCAGTGACCTCTGGACATGTTGAAGGCTGCTGGCTGTTTTCCATTGTGATTTTTTAAATTGCCGTTTCTTTAATGTTGGTTGTGTCGCGTACACTTATTCCACATCTCTTTATCGTCTAAGTGTTACATTTTAATGACCCCGCAATGAAACGCTGTTTGTATGGATTTTTATGTAATTAAGGAATCCAATACATGGATGGAATGTCATCATTGTCAGCACTAACAGAGAGCCCGCAGGAGGAAATGACAGATTTGTGATTGTCAATAATTTTCTCCTTAAACTGTGTTGTAACTGTTTATGTGGCGCTATTTCTTGTACAACCGACCACTTAGTTGGTCTTAAAAGGAAGGATTGTTTTCGAGCTTTCATTTCATACATGTAAAGTTTCACCTAACTCGACCGCTCGATTACTGTCTACGTTAAAATAAAGGACGAAACCCCGATTTTTTGTTTTTTTGTCCCTATTTTTTAAACATCTGTTTAGAGCTGCTAGAGGCAACGAGTACAACAAATAAACCAGATACGGAACTAATCACGACTAAACATACCCAGATTTTGGAACACCACCTAGCGGTTTAAGCAGTTAAAGGAACCTTGGCCAAAAGAATGTTGAACGTTGAATATTGAACCAACTTGACGCTGGTCCAAAATAGTAAACACCAAGTACATGCAAAAATGAGCTAAATCAATTAATTATGGAGTACTACCTTATGATGTAAAATATTTCCTAAATTAGTGGCATTCAAACCTTTGTTTTAAAAGGGAATATAGAGAAAAGAACAGTTGTCTTTACTATTTTCGTGTGGAACTCTGACAGGTTTAAATAGGTAGTTGTAACCGATATCAATAACGATAGTGGTCAGTCGGGACTGGTAAAGGTTGGAATTGGGGTCAGTGACTGGATATTCAAGACACTGTTTATACAAGGTATTAAGTTTTGAGAGTGTTATAGAATACAATTTAGTGCGAATGTGATGAATCACTAGTGATTTTTGGATAAATTCCTTGTTGTTAATAACTTCTTTTTGTTCAGTCTCTCATTTTGTTATTAAGAGTTAAACGGTAGCAATACAATAATTGTAACATCGCAAAGCTTTGGTGCATATATTTACTATGACCACGACTGCGTTTCCGTCTTTCTGTTTTTTTTTAAACAGATTCATCACATTCATCATTGCATCTAGGCTAGACAAATTTCCAATACTTCCAATATTGTCGTTGTATCCATAAGGTACTTCGACTCCCAGTCGTCTAATCGAGAACTCTTCTCTTTCTCTACGGAAAGGTGTACTCAAAGTGGGATTGTTTGTTGTATCATGTGTATGGTAAATTTTCTCTAGAATGCCAACTCTCAAAGACAAAATGAAATGGTCTGGTTGGTTGAAATGTTATAATCCTTAGTGTCCTTTATCTGAAGTTCCTGAGGAAATGTGAGATGGAAAATGTCACCTACTTTATATTTATATTAAATTTAACAGCGATTTGTTATTAATCTTTGGCGGCTAAATTAGGGTATCAGTTGGTACATTAATCTGTCTGAATATTAAATGAGCAATTTTTATACCTGAAGATTTCTATGAATAACAAATACATGGCAGTTCAAGGATAGTGTCACAAATTACATATCAATGTTATTTAATCAACAGAGGTACCATTGGGGCATCCGAATGTTTCAAAGGTTCAAATGGGCAGAAACAAACCCAGTAAACATCAACGAGAACAGGACAAAAGGAAGACAACATAAGATAAAAAAACAACTTAATAGAAATCAACAACTCGAACTCAGGTCGTCACGAGAGTGAGGTCACCTGCTCCGGAAAAGTCAGCAGTTCCTGCTATAGTACACTCATTGCACTGCCAACCCAGTAAAGGAAGACAAAGCAAGGGATAGAATAACATCAATTATATGCCATCATTAATGTTTGACTTTACTTCAAAGGACAAGGTATGATAAGGGCTCAATTTTGCCCCCAAATTCTTAAATTATAAAAATTAGCTAAATTTATGTGATATATACTTTGAAGTAGTTAAACTTTACTATATCAGCATTATTTTGTTTTAAGTCGTCCATTGTGATGTAAATATAATAACCTAAAGTGGCTTAAAAATTGTAATTTGTTGAAAAACTGTGAAAAACCAGCAAATTCTGAGTGTTTTTTTGGCAAATTTAACTATGAGCCACACAGAGTACCACTACAATAATAAAATTGATCATTTTTAATATAGAAACGAACCACAAAAATATATTTGTGGTACTCCGTGTGGCTCATATTTAAATTTGACTCAAAATTTACATGATTTTTAACACTTTTTAACAAAAATGCCATTTTCACATAATTTGATGACGTCACTGTATCGTTATAAACAAGATTTAGTTAATGTTATTTTACTATACCTCGATCACATAAGAACTGATCTAGAATATTTTAATCTCAGTTCAATTATTTTAAAAAAATGGTAAGTTAGGCGGCTTAATTTAGCACTTATCATATCTTGTCCTTTATCTGCACACAGGGCGGAGATTAAATCCTGCCTTTTTTCATTGAGTACAATGAAGAATATTTTACCATTTATATGCAATAGGCCACTGCGGTCCTAATGGTTGTATATTGCAACACATATTACATATTACAGGCACCCGTTTTAACTACATATGAAGTGCATCTCGTTAGATAAAGGTAATAACAAAACTACCGAACTTGAATGACCAATCTCATAGTCCAGAGAAAATGACAAAAACGAATCAGTCATACCGGAGAATTAGTCGATCGCAATGGTCCTGACTTGGTACAGGCATTTCTATATCTAGAGGCACTCTATGGTAATAATCGAAAGGATGAACTTTAATAAATCAAACCAACAATATCATAAATAAGGCCAAAACATTATGACTCAGATCAACCGATGCCTGGGTTGGAGAGAACGTTAATGTTGCAAATTTTAAGAATTGCACAGACAAAATCTCCATCACATAAGTCCTGCGATCCTCGATGCAATATAACCACTGAACATTTATATATCACCATTAGCGTGTATGCACAACAAACATATTAAGTGAATTTATTAAAATTTCATTTTATTCAGTAAATTTGTGGTTAACAACCGATTGTTAGTCAAATTTACAGATAATAAATGTGTGCACATGATCTGTAAAATAGGCCCAGTAACGCCTCATGGTTTTTGCTCCATAATCAAAGTCACATGTTTTCGAATTAATGTTGAACTTTCTGTCTAGATCATTTACACCAGGTACAAACCAGCCCGACCATGAGCCATTAAACCAGCGAATCTTGTACGCTATAATTCTACCATCCTCTATGACCTGATCAGCAAACGAGTTGAGTCCTGCTACCCACCGACAATCATTCTGAGCTGCTCTTGACACTACCTCGGTACATTTAGCCTACAAAAATATTTGAATACTTTGTGTCACAAAGGGGCATTAAGTATTTGTAAAAGTTTTTTTTGAAATTCTATTACGACTATGCTATAAAGTACAAGTACCAAGATTCGTTTCAATAAAACTGTTATTTCATTATGTTCATTGGAAATAAACTTGCTTCGAAATCATTCACGCAATTGGTAAAATCTTTGCATCTAGTCTTTTTCAGCAAGATGTCAGTAACAGCTAGTGTTCTTTATAGAGTGCCTCTAACATCATATTTTTTGTTCATTTTTGTGCTTTGTTGGGGATTATTGAAAGGAAAGAGTCTCTATTACTCTAAGCGTTGTACGATTAATATACAATAAAGTCAGGTAAGACATTTCGAACGGGGTTCATCAGAGTGCTAATAGATACCTAACGACCATACATAGATCGTAAGGCCAAAAAACTCCTTCGCAGTGTGTACTTATCCTTACCGGCTAAAAGTAGTGCCGGATAATCCCCACTGCTGGATACTCTCATGAAATCGACAAGATTCGTGTCGACAATTTTAATGTCAATGAATTGTTAAAAAATTCTTATCATTGTTTATTAAATAACCAACTTTATTGCCCATCAATTGTTACTAAGCAAAATTGATTATATTTGTTGTAAAGCCGGTGCCAGCAAATACGCACTATTTCAAAGGGAATGATACTAAGTGTATTTAGGCTATACAATAAGATACGTGGTTTTGTAATGCATAGTGAGTACTTGTCATGGTTTGTAATTTAGAAAACTGGGGCCACAATAGGTCACCGTAGAGTCACAAGGGGTCATCAAAAAAGAAGTCCAGAAAGCCTGGTGCAGTGATTAGTGTATGGACCGTGAGATGGAACCTGGAACTGTGAGGAGTTTGTCAAAAATGCAGAAAAAAATCAGTGGACACCAAACAAAGAAACCTAAACGATACGCACAACATTACAAAACATAAACAACCAAATTAATACTGAAATCAGCAAAGTGAACTGATTTCGACATATTAGTGCATTTTAACCTTAATTGATAGATCTAACATTTCTATTACTAACCTGGGTGTTGATGTCATAGATAACAACATCAGATGATCGGCACTGCCTTGCAAAAAATGCTAGAAGGCACATTAAAAGAACGACGTTCGTGGAAAACGACATCATATTTCGAATACCAAATTGAACTTTTATATCCACAACCTGAAAATATGCGACTAATTAGTAACTGAAAAAAAAATAAAATTACAGATTTAACTTGTATGTGCACGGACTGAAAATAAACGATGAGGAACAAGACAGTTGCCACGTGACTAGCCAACATTTCAGGGCTGGATTTGAATTATATGCATCTTATTTAGACCATGGGCCAATTGCATAACCTCGAGCAGTGCCAAATGGCCTCGTTGAAGGCTGCTGGCGGTTGTCCATTGTGGTTTTTCTAAATTGCCGTTTAATTGTGGGCTGTGTCGCGTACACTTATTCCACATCTCTTTATTTTCTATTAAACTTCAAACTCTGTATCATATTTTTCAATGGTTTCTTGAATTTAAAATATTTTTTAAAACTTTAAAAATAACGTGTTTCGGACTTTTCGTTTGATTTTAATTTGAAAACACTTTAATAATTTTTCCAGTGAATTATTGGTTTACTTCGATAGGTCATATTACAAAACCAAGTTAAGTAATATATTTCTATATTTTTGCTGAGGGGCATAATTTGTTTCAAAATATGCAATTTTTTCATCATATATATATATTGGTACATTTTCTCAATGTCAGAAAAACAAATTGGGAAGCGTCTTATAGTTCTTTTTATTATTTTCAAATTATAAATAAAATATATTTTCTCCGTATGATATAGTAAAAATACACCATTTTAATGACAAAAGTTGTATACACTCTTGTACTTTCTTTTAAATTGGTCACTTTCATTTACATTATAATAAAAACCAACAATACTGTAGAGTCATTTATTTTAAAACATCAAGTGGGGAGCATGCCTTTTAAAATTTAAATTTTCATAGTGCATTTTATGACGCATCCGTTGACAAATTTCAATCCATTGTCGGAGGGACAAAATGGCACTTGTGGCACATATATATAATATTTTGTCTTCTTCTATACCAAGGTGAGTATCAGACATAAGCTGGAGCGGATCGAATGAGAATTTTTTTATTTTTATATCTTATACCAAACTACCAGAGTTGGAGGATATTTTCCAATGTCCGAGACAAAAAACAAAAAGCAAAGACACACCGAAAAAAATGAAGATCGCAATGATATTAATTTGGTAGAGGCAATTAAAAAGAAATTCTTATTTAAGCCAGGTTTAATGGCGCCCATTGCGATCTTTAGATCTGTGAGAAATAAAAGATGTGTTGAAATGATTTTTTCTTAAATTAGCAAAATTAGATATATGTTTAACGATTTGTATAAAGCTTTTAAGATCTTTTAAGATTTAATTGATTAAGTAGCCTTACCTTACTTCAAAGTTGTACGCAAAGTAACTATAGACTATGGTTTTACTCTTATATGATTTTAGTTGAGCAAAATTTTACTGGTGGCATGTGTTGCATGTGTTGCCGTACTTCCTCGATTAATTTGACTGGTTGCATGTGTTACCCGTACTTCTATGCATATATTGCCCCGACTTCCTTGACTATGTTTCAATATTCAAATTTATATTCTAGTAAACATTTTTTTTCAAAACATAATATTATACAAAGTATATTTACAAAAAATCAATGTACAAAAGTTTTTCAAGTGTATATTTTTTACAACAAAAATACATCTTTTTTAATGTCTTGTTTTTGTTTTTGTTTTTTGGTTTTTTTTTTCGTGTTATATGACAGTTGAAACAAATTTTTTAAAGACCAATAATTCCTAAGCGTCAAAGTATTGCTGACATAACATGTCTCAGATGTTGCTGATATTCATTTTATAAGTTGAAATTGACCATTGGATTACATGATAATGAGTGGGTTTTTTTTAATTGACAATCGTTTCCATGGTAAATGTGGCCGCTATTTTTGACCATTTCTCATAATGCAAAATAACCTTTATTCAATTCTCAACTTCTTAATCAAATTTCAGTGCATAGTCAATAGAATTTGTTATTAACTTAATTCTACTCATCATTGACAATGATCAAGATAAAACATAAAGGTGTTGTTAGAACGAGGCTATTATTATTATAATTTCTGTCATTTTGTGACGAACAATTACTGTTTTTGCAACTTTACTGAATCAATAACAATAACTCATCAAGAACATAATTACATAGATTGACTATTGATATTTAAGACTGATAAAAAACTTAACGTTGTAACGAAAGGTGTCTTTAAAAAAACACTGTTAACAATGGCCATATCTCTATGGCTACAATGCTTAGAATTCGTTTGTTTCGTAGATGAGTTTCTTCAAATGTCATCCGGAGTTGGCAACTAAGGAAAATATTGAATCTGCATTGTTATAAAGGAAATAACAAAATTACCGAACATGGAGGATCAATCTCAATTTCCAAGTGAAAAGACAAAATATGGAAGACACACCAGATTAGTTATAGATCGCAATGGTCCTGACTTGGTACAAGAATTTTAAATGAAATATTGGTTTAAACCAGGTTATATGTTTATTCAAAAAATTAGACACTTACCAAGACAGGTATTGTTTCTAAGATTTGATAACCAATACAGGTTTTTTTCGACCATTATTGTTCTATATACCGTGTCCGACATATACCAGCTTACTGTGGTTTCATAACATTTTGTCGGGTATCAATTTTCGTGGTTTTCATGAGTATTCTTGACCCACGAAATTTGATAGTCCATGAAAAGAAGATTTAGCATTTATCTGTATTGTGCAGACTTTAGAACCACGAATTTAAGCATCCACGATATGGTCCTTTTTATCAAACCACAAAAATAAATGAATCTAAAGTTCCAGATTATTGGGTATGGTATTGATACTTCATGAAAGTTTTACTTATTTTACTTTAAGTATTTTGTTAGCATAAGATAATACAAAATACAAATGACAACAAAGTTCCAGACAATAAAATTTGCTACGCCTGACGCGCGTTTCGTCGTTTCAAGACTCATCAGAGGCGCTCTACCAAAAATATTGAAAATGCCAAATACTATATGAATATGCAGAGCATAGAACAGTAAAACCAAAAATACCAAACTGGGGAGCCAAATTAATACTAAGATAATCAACCTATGTCTGGGGTAGGAAAAACCTTAGGGTTTAGACAATTGACCACTTATATTATGTAATAATCTATTTTCTCGGATAAACTCAGATAATCACCACTAAAGGATCCGTCGGCCATTATCTACTTCAATAACGTGTAGGAGATCGTTATAAAGTGTCGTATAGGCATTTAAAAGGATAAAACATTAAAGTTTGAAGATGATTATACATGAAAATTCTTTGATAAACGGATTATTACATAATATATATCGAAAATTATATCATCACTGGGAGGAACGCGCATAAAATTACTTTAGATAAAATTATCTACAAATATCAATATTATACTTAAAAGCTGGTACACCACTTTCAGAGTACTATACTTTCTTTTAAAATGTTCATACACGATTTGTCTAAATTAATTTCAATCCACTCTTTCTCTGTTTCTTCTTAAATTACTTTTCCAACTCAATTAGTTCTTGCCTATTACACTGCTTTTAGGGATATTAAAGAATGAGCATCCCATTCGAGAATTTTGCTGTTTCCTAAATATACCCTTGGCAAACAGATATTTTTTAAGTTAAATACGTTTCAAGTCTATGTAGACAATATTGAGATGTGGAATAAGTGTACGCGACACAACAAACATAAACAAACAGCAATTCAAAAAATCACAACGGAAAACAGCAAGCAGTCTTCAACATGACCATAGGTCACTGCTTACAGTCTTGCATTGGTCCAAGACTTATAATACAATACAAAAGTATCAAAACCAATCCCTAAATTATCAACGAAAGACCCAATTCTTGACATAAAACAGTTAACATAGAATGACAAGGACAAACAAAGGCTTTGGCAAAGTTTCCTGGCTTAGGAAAGGCACATATAAAATGTGGCGGGGTTAAACTAGTTTTTTTTTATCCAACCTTCCCCCTATTGATAAGCTTGCACAAAGCTACATATAAAACACACTGTAAAACTCAATCGACAAAAGTTCAATTCAACAAGAGAGAACCTAAGACAAAATACTGTACGAAAACAACAAGACTAGGAGGAACTCTCTTGAGAACACTCGAAGTTACTGACAACTAGCTAAGAAACATTTATCGATTGATGTAAAAGAATCAAATACATCAGTTCTAAATCCGACACCCCACGTCAAAACAATGAATGATTAAGAGTTGCATCACCATACAGAACCGACATACTTGATCGCTGTGGTGCTTATAAATAATACAGTGGATACAAAGTGAAAATTCAACGTTTTAAAGTTACTATTAAGCTATCAATATTTCTAAACATACCAAATGCAAAGATTTTACTAAAACATTGAATTCGTATCCTTTTTTCCAAAGGTTTTTAAGCCAGTTTTTGTGTATGTAAAGGATTTTTAGATATCGTTTTAGAGATAAAGCAAAAGCATATTTATGAAATAGCAAAGAAATACCAAAGTGGTAATCATACTTTAAAGTCAAGTAAAACATTTTCTTTTCTTAGAGACACTATACTAAAACGCAACACCAAACTAAACTGCTGTTATCAACAAAAACTCTCGTAAACACAAAAGAATTGCTCCTTAAAATATGGATATACAGCAAACCAAAAACTAACAGTTTAACCGATCAACAATCTACCTTTGTCTATTTTCCAAGACATATCATTATATATGTGATTGATGAGCACTGATCAATCCATTTCTGTAATTTTGTTATACCTGTACTTTTATTAATAATATTTATGCCCTAATTTTTCTTTCTGATTTCCTCACACAATCTAAATACTGTATATGCAAACAGTAGAGAAACTGATCAACAACTGTGCTCTTCTTAAGAATAACATTCTTGTCAACAAGTACACGATCGATCACAATAACAAACTTCTTGAGTGGAAAACAACAGCTTTAGAGAAACATCCTCTGATACCTGATAAGGATATGTACTTAGCTTTTTTATGATAGAGATCATGGTATATCCAACATGCCATGATATAGTCAACAAATTATCATTATTTTGTTCCCAACAACCCGTCCATGATTTCTTGGAATATTCCTTTTTCGCTGTAATATTACTTTAAAGACGTCTTATTGAATCAAACATTCTGAACAGAATATTTTTTTACTAAATAACCTCTCCTTGCTTCAAACGAACTCGCTGACTTCAAACAATTCGTATAATCTGATATTGAGTTAATTTCAGTTCTCAAATATTTCTAAGACATCCTTGATGAGGAATTCAATCCTACGTTTTCCTAGAAGACTCAAATATTATTAATATGTACTTTAATTTTGTGAACTTTTAATCATTAGTTAGGAATAGCTGGCAAGTGCAACAACAGCAAATTTTTTAAAAAAAATGCGTAAATATCAACTATTTTAGATTATGGTTTTGTCAATGCTTATTGAAACTCATTTTATATATCATTTAAAGATATAGGTGCACAAATAACAAGTATCAAAGCAAACATAAATTAAATTTTAAACTACTTTGCAGGTTCAATCATTTCTACTTCACCATAGATCAAAGATAACATGATTTAAATTCTATTAGGTCAAACAGATTTCATAGCTTTAATGCAAGTCGTAAATGCTCTAACTTAACCTGTCTTATTGACAGCTTTTACACCCATTTAATAAAGTAGACCTTAAATTTAACGGAAGACATCATGCACTTATAGACAAATATGGGATTTTGATCTCTCAGATGAGTGCAGATGTTGGTTTGTCATAGGGGGTTAATTTGTCTTCCTTTACCGGATTTGACACGCTGAATGGACTATTAGCAACGCGACGGGTGTGCTATAGCAAGCAGGAACTGCTTACTCTTCCGGAGCACTCTTGTTTCGACTGGACTTCGCGTTGTTGATTGATATTCAGTTGTTTTGGGTTTCCATGTTTTACATGTTGTCTGTTTTTGTCCTGTTCTTGTTGGTGTTTACTGGTTTTGTCTCTGCCCTTTCGGACTTTGACATTCGGATATCCCATTGGTACCTCTGCTTCTTAAACGCCTTTGCTGAAAGCTTTTCCTTCCCTAGAACAATATGTCCCGATTGAATCTGTACACACTTGCCCGGATTCAATCATGGCTTTTGCTGAAATTTTGATAACGCTATTCCTAGTCCAGGCATAGGTTGGTTTTAGTAACAAAATAAGTTTCCAGTTTGGCATGTTTTTGTTTTATTTTTATATAATCTTTATAGTCTTTTATTGTTTTAACGGTTTCAATTTTAGGTTAAGCACCCCGATGAGTGTTATATAAATTCGCCTGTAATTTTATTGTATTTTTCTAATATGTAGTATTAATCAGTTTCAATAATTAGTATTGAATCATTCGCTTTGAATATTTTTTTCACTATGATATATTATAAAGTGAAGACCTAGGAGACTGGAAGTGCTTAGGCGATACAATGAGATCCTTGAAGTCTGGAAATCATAAGGTAGTGAATATTGTAATCGTTACGGACGGAAACTGGAACTGTGGGGTTTTTTTTGTAGTCGAACAAAATTCTGCCTGCACGACAACTTGTAATACGTCGCAACTGTGCTCACAGTGACATAACAAATCACATAAAAACTTAAGAGTTTTTGACATTCTTGATTTAAACCCCATTTGTATCTCCCTTTTTCTTTTAAAGAATCATTTTGTTATAAAAAAAATATTTAAATTTGACAGAGAACACAGCATTTGAATGTATTCAATTTTCCTCTTAAAGTAACAAACTTAAACTACAAACGCTGAATTCAGCAAAATGGAAGTACTCTACAATTTGTTGGTTTTTTTCAGATTATTAGATGCTGTTCGAAAGCAAATTGCCATCTCCGAATACTTGGAATACTTTGAAAGTTTGCATTGCATTAACTAATGTGTGTGTGTCAACCATATAAAACCTTATTGGTCTTTTACATATCGAGTTCATTTTTAAATTAAAATTAGTTGCGATTCAATCAGAAAAGGTGAGAAAGTAATTAAGTTTAACATGACAAAATTGATTACTGATGCTGCTGATGAAAGGTTACTCTTTAAATGTTTGTATTCATCATAACAAAATCATCAGTTTTATTGACACCTATAATGGTATTTAGTGATTCCAACTGCCCTGTGTTTGACATCAGTAGCCATAATGTAATTAATTAACATTAAACCACTATATGATGTTATAACAATCTTGTGCAGTATTTTTGCTTTATGCTGTAATGATAACCAGTTTTTATTCATTATACCAAATTATTTGATAAACTCCAGTATAAAAAGTTTACACATCTATTTACTAGGATGGGTAAAAAAGCTAGATGCCGTTATCATTATTTCTGTAGCTTGCAGTTTGCAAGTGTGGTCTTTTAGCAGACCTATCGACCATACTCTTGTCAACCTCTACATGGGATTTTTTTAAGAACATGGAGTATTGCTCTCCCCATACACGGGACAACCTATTTTTGTCCCTTCCTAGGGTCAATAAAGGTTTGGACAATGACATTATCACCCCTAACGAGGATTTAATCAATGTCCTTGGTGTAGGCATCCCGACGAGTAAACCAAAACACCACTTGCTCGTTCAGTATTGATGACAATGGTGGTCAATAGTATCCTTTAATACATGCAAAACAAGATAAGAAACATTCAAGATTATTTTTCATAAAAGTCTTATTAAAACTGTCGGCATTTGAGTCTGTGATAGTTAGATTCACTGAGGCACGTATCATGATATTCCGCGTCTAGGCATTTTCTTGTTATTTCCATTTTTATAAAAGTATATTATAAACAAAGTTTAAAATGTACGTTACATTCCTTTACAACATTTGATTTTTAATGAAATCATTTTTTCGTGGGTACAAATTTTCTTGGTTTGATGAAAAACGATCTGTTTGTGGATTCCTGTTTCGTGATTCTGAAGTCGGCAACATACAGATTAAAGTAAAAATTTCCTACACTGTAATTATTGTCATTTATGAGGTATCAAATTTCGCGAGAAAAGGTGAGCCAAACAAACCACGAAAAATGATACCCACCGAGTAATAGTGAAACGAGAGCATGCTGTTATTCCTTCATGAACAAAATATGCTTTTTACCAAAGTACACAATAAAGAAATAAGTAAGAGTACATTAAAGCTGAAGTTCTATTTTGTATTCGTTACGTTTAGATAATTTAATACATACGGTAATTGCATAATGTATTGAAAATGTCATGTATAGAGTTAATCGGTCTCATGTGGTACATATGTCGCTGATGAAGAATGTCATCAATGTCCAATAAAGTTCTATTAACTGAAGCCTTTACAAGAAGATGTGACACCTGATGTCAGGAAGTAAAATTACCATTGTCAACTTTTAGTAATATTAGAAGATAAGTCTTGGCATTCATAAGCTGTCAATTGAGTGCAGATGTTGATTTGTCAAAGAGTGTTTATTTTGTCTTTTATTGCGCATTTGAAACGCCGATGAGTTGATATTGGCGATGCGATGGGATAACTATAACAAGCAGGGGTTACTTGCTCATCTTGAACATATTGGTGTTCGCCTGTTTCAATTTGAATAAGTGTTGTTGGTTTTAAGAGCGAGCACATGCACCGGGTTTTATTTATGATTGACCCATTGAGCAACTCTTATCAAACTCTAAAAGGATCTTTAATTTGCATGGGGTTTTGCTATCCCCATTCACAGTACAATTTGTCTTCGTTTCTTTTGAAGGACATGCAATATTACTTGAGACCATACTAGAAACTGGTTTCATTCGGTAAAAATGGTTCTTGACATTATCACCTCTAACGAGGATCTTACCACAAACCTCGTTGTAAATAGTTAACCACTACACAACCGGCTTTCTAAGTATTAATGAAATTGGTCAGTAGTATCCTGAAATGATCGCATAACAAGAAAGCCACATTCTACTCTAGATTTGTTTTCATAAAAACCTTCGACAAAGGAGTGTGTGATAGATATATTCACAGAAGACACATATAACAATATTCCGTCTAGCTTATTTTTTTGCTATTTCTATTTATATAAAGTATGAACGCAAAAGACAATGCAGACAAAATCTGCATTTATCTGGAATAAATGTAACACAACACTCGTTTATGTTATTATTCCTTTCGTACAAAATATGTTTTCGCCGAAGTACACTCTATAGATAAATGTAAAAGTACATTAAAGCTTCAGTTATTTTTGTATATGTAAGGCAATATAATACATATGGGGATGTATTGAGTTGATTGGTCTCATGTGGTTAATAAGTTGCTGACGACGAGTGTCAACAATGTCCATTATCCTTTTATTCTGTCGCCTTTACCAGAACATGACTCCTGATGTTAAGAAGTAAAGCTTTTATTTTCAACTTTGGGCTATATCGTAAAATTTGCCTTGACATATTAGTACTGTTTTAAGTATAATTTTTCATGGGTTAACAATTTTGTGATGTTTATGTTTCAGGCAATTCATGTCCGTCGCGTTGCCAAGGTTAAGAAATGGGGCATCTGATTGTCAAAAGTCTGAAAGGGCAACGACAAAACCGGTAAACACGAAGAAACACAAAACACAAAACCATCCGAACGGATATCAACAACGCGAACTCAAGTCTTGATAAGAGTGAACTAATGTGCTCCGGAAGAGTAAGCGATTCCTGCCTTCTATAGCACATCCGTCGTGTTGCTAATTTCCAATTCAGTGTGTCAAAGCCGGTAAAGGAAGACAAAACAAATTTCTACTACAAACCAACATCTGCACTCATTGGAGATAGAAATCCCATATTTGTCTACGAGTGCACGATGTTTACCGTAAAATTTCTTGAATGAAGACAGCAAATCCAAATTCAAAGCACTTAGATATACTTAAAACAAATAGATAATTTTGTGGGAATATATTTTTCGACGAACTCAAATGTTTTAGATTTAAGGTTGATCAACAACGATCACCCTATAATATTCTACTTGTGTATAAATATTTTCATTTCATATATTGCTATAGCATGATGAAGCCAATTATATTCCTGATAAATCATTGTAATCTTATTAGGGGTCGTCACTTGACATATATCACTCTTAATAAACTTATGCATTTGTTCCGGTATCGCCCTGACTGAAATAAAGTCTACATAATACTTCTTACTGTCAACACATCATCCATTATACCCATTTTTGCAACGCGATTAATTCTGACTTAGTTATGTTAAAAGTACTTTGATTACATAAGGTTCAGAGAAAAGGGTCATGTTTAGCCATTTATAGCTAAATTGCAATAAGTTCTACTACAAAGGTACTGCAAGCCTGCTAATGAACTCTGCCACACTTTGGTTTACTTACTTTCAGGGCATGGGTTGTTACAGTGCATACATTACATGTATAGTCTGTACGAATAGAGTCCGATATATTAAACGTGCATCCCGTGATAATGCCATGGCGGTCGAGTCTGGCCAAGGCTCTAGGCTAATGTTTAGACAACTGAGTGCTAAATATTAATATTTAATCTTGGGCTCTTTGATGGTAAAAGGATTCTAAGCTTTCTAGTTATACAGTTTATTTAATACACATTTAATAACGACATTCACAAACATATTTACAATAAGGTTAAACAAAGTACAGCTAGGATGAATTTTAACTAGTCTTTAAAAATCTTGAAATTCACAAAACATATATTACTGCTTCTGTTTATAAAAAGGATAATTAAAAGTAACTATTACGACGCCTTAAGTTTTCAATTATCCAAGACTTAACAACTAGCACTTTAACATATCTGAGGAACTCACCACGGCAATACTTCCTGTGTAGGCAAGATATTCCGTATTCACATTAACATCAACATCAAAAACTGGCTATACCTGCCCAGGCAACAGCTAACAGATATTCCTCATGTTAACCAAACACTATCCTAAGGATCCTCAAAACATCAACCTCCAACAATCTCTATATTAGTCCTAAAGTGTTTCTAAGTAAAATATACCCATAACTGAAAACCTAATGGTAATATATAGTAACCAACACCAAATCTGCACCAACAACTAATTGACATTCCAATCAGCGTATTCTCATATCATTGTGCTCTAAAACATTGCTCATTTGAATATGGATACCTATAAGGGTTGAAAATGTATTTAACCCATATTAATATCAAAGTATAGTACTTTATTGCAAAACGGGTTAGTCATAACAAAAGTTTGTTTTTGTGTTAGCCCTCCCCGTATTACAATAAAAGTATTTTTCACTTACAATGGGTTCTATTTTTCTTATTTTATTGTGCTTTAGAACATTGCTCATTTGAATATGGAAATCTATAGGTGTTGAAAATAAATTTTACCAATATTAATATCAAAGTATAGTACTTTATTGCAAAACGGGTTAGTCATTACAAAAAATTTCTTTGATATTAGACCTCCCCGTTTTGCAATAAAAGTATTTTTACTTACAATACTATTTTTTTTTTCTCCTTTCATTGTGCTCTAGAACATTGCCCATTTGAATAAGGAAACCTATACGTGTTGAAAATGTATTTTACCAATACTAACATCAAAGTATAGTACTTTATTGTAAAGCAGGTTAGTCATTACAAAAGTTTGTTTTTGTGTTAGACCTCTGCGTTTTGCAATAAAAGTATTTTTTATTTAAAATATCATTATTTTTTTCTCATTTTTTTGTGCTCTAGAACATTCTCATTTGAATATGAAAACCTCTAGGTGTTGGGAATGTATTTTACCAATATTAATTTCAAAGTATAGTACTCTATAGCAAAACTAGTTAGTCCTTTTACAAATTTTCTTTTATGTAATTCAGATAAGTCCTATTAAAATTGTCCAGGAAAGCGACATCACACAAGTATATGTACCAAAGGAGACTACAGTCAACAGTTCCCAAACCGATTAAATCGATCGCAACATGCACAAAAGCATCACCCAACGTGCTTTCATCCGCACACCCCATGAGGTCACATGTATTTTTAGAATCATCAATTACGCCAGTCTCAGCAGATGGGAATCAGTTTGAAGATTTCAAGGTATCCATATAAGTCGGGGCTGATTTTGGTTCAGATAATAAATGTCTTACTTTCGATTTCACAGCTGTTGGACCTTGACCTCTGACTATTTGATCTTTGACGATGTCCCAGAAAAAAGCAACCCCGACTTATATGGATATCTCTCAATCTTCATCATGTACAGTACGGTTAGCCAACTTCAATCCACTCAAGTACAGAAAAGTTGATATCGGTTTAGAGTACATGTATGTTTGTATCGGTTGAGGTACGATGAGAACATCTATGGGTATCAGCTGGGCTGTCTGCGTTTTCGTGTATATGGTTGCCGTTTGTAGACATCTGTGCATTCTTCAGAGAACAGTATTATTGACGATTAAATCACAACTACCACAGGCATTCCAAGCTGCCCTGACATACCATAAATTACCGACAATGTACTGGATGCCAAAATTACACAAAAATCCATAGAAATCCGTTTTATATCAGCATCTAGTAAATGTTCTATGACCAACAAAGTTTTGTCCCTTGCTTTGACCACCATGAAGGAATTTATCATTTGTTACTGTGAAAAGATTTTCAAAAATAACGGCATTACTAGTAACCATTTTTGGAGTGTTAAAAATTCGCTTGACGTTCTCGACAAACTTCGTGCTTTTGAAACTACCTTTACATCTATAATAGTAAATCGTTTTTTAGTAACAAGAAACATAAAGGATATGTAAATTGGACCGACACAGAAATGATAACTGCATTGAATTTTCTACTAGATAACATATATATTCGTTTCGGAAAACAAATTTATCGCCAAGTTATTGGTATTCATATGGGAACTAATTGTGCACCACTTATAGCAGATCTTTTTCGATATTGTTATGAATCACAATTTATGGCTTAACTCCAGAAAGACCCCAAAAATCAACACCTCATCGATACTTTTAATAAAACTTTCAGATACTTAGACGACATTCCTGCAGTTAATGACCCCACATTTTCTAATTTTATCTCCGATATTTGCCCTACAGAATGAACATGGAATAAATCGAATACAACCGGCGATAGATGTCCTTTTCTTAATTTGGATTTATGTATAATGAATGGTAAAACTGGCATTAAAATATGCAATAAACGTGACGACTTTTTTTTCAATATTGTAAATTTTCCCAAAAAAAGATGTACCACTGGCTCCATTTTATGGAGTATACATTTCGCAGTTAGTAAAATATGCTTGTATCTGCAGTAATGTCTCTGATTTTATTGAGAGAGACCGGTATATAACAAAAAAAAATGTTGAAGCAAGGATATCGATATCACAAATTAGTCAAATTGTTTTCAAAATTCTTTTAAATATCGAAATCGTATTGAAACATATAACAGTACACGTCGATTTTTGATAGGTTAAGGGAATCTCCCATCCTGATTTCTATGGAAATATTTTTTTTTATCAAATTCATCAATTCAAAAATAATCCTTATGCAATGAAAAATTGGCTTAATACGTTATTATGGAGAGGATATAAGTTCAATATTTTGGTAAAATCTTTGAAATTTGTCTTTTTGATAAAATTTTAGACCATTTAATACATTCTTTAAATTGTTAAATAACTTATATACTCATTTGACATTTTTGAACGTTGCAGCGATCAAGTGTGTTGGTTTTGTGAGAAGGCGTTTCATTTATTCTGTGAAGTGTTGAGTCTGATTTAAAATTGATGCACTTAATCTTTTTACATCAGTCGATAGTTGTTTCTCAGCTAGCTGTCAGTACAGCGAGTGTTCTCAAGAGAGGTCTTCGTAGTCTTGTTTTCTCCACATTGTCTTGTCTCTTGTTGAATTGAACAGTTGTCGATGTGATTTTTACTGTGTGTTTTTAATGTGCTTTGTTCGGAATTGTCAATAGGGGGAAGGTTATGCCCATTTTATATGTGCCTGTCCTAAGCCAGGAATTCCGGTCAAAGCTTTTGTTTTTCTTTGTATTTGCGACGTTCAATGTTGTATGTCTAGAGATAAGTCTTTCTTTATTAATTTTAGGATTGGTATCGAATCTTTGTAGTCCTGGGACAATTCAAGACTGCGAGCAGTGATCTTTGGTCATGTTGAAAACTGCTGGTGGTCTTCCATTGTGGATTTTGAAAATTACCGATAGGTTATGTAGGTTGTGTCGCGTACACTTATTCCACATCTCATTATCGTCAATCTGACCTTCTTGTCGGTTTCTCCGAATAGTGATCGATTCTGTTTTGGTTGGTTTTGACGTTTATACTTTCTGCTAGTTTTTGTGTGATGAAACTTCTTTGAGCTCCCTCGTCAAATAATACATTGGCTGATTCAAACATCTGATTATTCCCATCTGCTGAGACTGGCGTAATTGATGATTTTAAAAGTACATGTGACCTCATGGAGTGTGCCGATAAATGCATGTTTGGTAATGCTGTCGTGCATGTTGCGGTCAATTTACTCGGTTTGGGAATTGTTGACTGTAGTTGTTGCTCGGAATCTCTTTTGGTACATATACTGGTGTGATGTCGCTTTCCTGGACAATTCTTTCAGGACTTATATCTGAAGTACATTGGGCGGTGCTTCGCTAGACAGTTGTAACCTGGCTGTTTCTCTTTTATGATGGCTTTTCGATCGTCTACTTTTGTACAGGCTGTTGGGGCATATCATCGTTACAGTACACGCATGGTTATGTGTTTCATTTTCTGGCATTAGCTACAAATGCAGAGGTGGGTGTAAAATTCACTAGTCTGGACGATACTCATATTATTCGTTTATCGACTGGCTTCTTCGATGGTGATCTCTTTCTCAATGGCATCCCTAAGTACTTGTATAGTCCACTGGTTGCTTCCGGGACCTCTGACTGGGTTTTCCGTGGTCATTTTGGGTATCTTGTTGAGTATTGTTGGTACTTACATGCTTTCGCACGTTTCTTCTGATTGACCCATGCTCTCTAAATCTCGGATGTAATTTTCAATACCGTTGTAAATAAATCCGCGATGTCTGACGTAGGACCGGGTAGACTTGTAAAATTCTGCATGTACGCTTCGACTATCTTATATGGCTGAACAAATTTGCGCTTCAATACATGTAAGGCTTGGATGTAGTTCTTGTTCGTAATTTGCAATCTTGCAATGCATCTACTTGCCTCTCCGTACAACTGGGTTTTCAGATAGTTGAATCTCTGAACGTTTTTTTTTTTCGTGTACGGCTGCGGAGAATGAATCCCAAAATGGTTACCAATCTAAAATGTTTCCGCTGAACATGGGTAGGTTGAGTTTTTGGTAGCTTGTAGTACATGCTGGCAATGGATCCTGAGCTCTCGGACCTAGACGTAGCTTGAGGTAACTGACTTCTCGGGCGATCAAAATGAGACTAGGGATAGCTTAAGTCTTGTGAGGGGCGGTCGTTTATAATTCCGAGGCATGTGGGTTTAGGCTATTAGACTGAGACATAGGCTGAGGGATGTGTTGATTTGGGTGTATAATGGGGAACTGTAGTGTTACTAGCTTTGTCAATAATGATAGACAGTTTAAACAAGGTCATTTGTATATCAAATGTATACCTATCAGTTTCTGCTACCACGTCTTCGTGTACATTTTCCGATATTTCGTCAAAGACCTTTGCATTGTATTCTAGTATGGTCTTCTGTTTGTTCTGGATTAGTTCAGGTTGTGAGTCCTTTCACTCCATGTTCCGCAAAGAAATCGTCTGGATTTCCCTCTACACGTTTAAAAAGCTTGGTGATGCCTCCTATGTGTGTTGTACGTTGTAATTTTAGCTTCGTCATCATTGCCGATTCGTCGTCGGCACTAGATTTAACGCTGGTTTGACCGCGAATAAACTAAGACGTTCTACTTTGTTTCGTTCTGTTTGGTCTCTAAACGTTGTTCCATACAAATCTTGTGGCTTCCAATGGCGACGTTAGCATCAATAAGTTGCAATGTTGCGGGGAATAACGTTACTGTCTTTGACGGAAATCAAAGATAATTGAATTGAACTAAATTGAAAACTAATCACAACCTGTATGTTGTACTTTTAGTGTAAAGCAAAAACAGGTAGGTAAGTAAAAGAAACATGAGTAATGACTAAACCCGTTTAGCAATACAGTCTTTATCATAAATATTTTACTGTTATTAAGAGGTTATTATATTATGGCAATATTCGTATCACATCTCATATCAACCCGAGACCTACATATCTACCTGAGGGCCTTTAGGCCCGAGGGTTGATGTGGATGTGATATGAATATTGACATATCATTACCTATTTATCAAATACTTTAAAAACGCATATTCCCATGTTCCATTTTTCAACATAAAAATCAGTAAAACTTAAAAACATGAACATTTTATTAAAATAATTTCAATAAATAGGACAAAACAAACCCATGTTAAATCTATCAGTTATTGAAGTTGTAAACAAGTTTAGCAGACAACAAAAGAAAACACCCAAAATAATAAAAAAACAATAAGGTAACGAATTCATACGCAAAAATTGTATTTAGAACAAAGTTATTTGTCCTTTTTGAGTTTACTTTACTTTTTATTGTTATGGGGTGTGATATGGATTTTATGTATCATGATATGGATTTAAGGGGTATGATATGGCATGATTATCAAACCCCTAGTGATATGGATTTAGGAACATTGCCAGTATCGCATATACAAAATCGTACATATTATCATTAAGTATATGATAAATATATTTATCTCACCCACATTTTAATATCTTTTACGTAATCCCCTTTTATCATATACCTACTGTTAAAACTACAACATACGAATAAACGAGTTGAATCGAAATATATTTATTCATTCTATATTATCTTACCATCTTTCTGAAAACTTTTTATCATATGTTTTCTTTTGCCATTCTCTTTGTTCCTCTAACGAAAATCCACAAGCAATGGAGGAAAGTCATTGTTTATACCTTTAATTGCAAAATCGGGTATATTGTATCAACCTATTTGACAATAAATTCCTTTACTTTGGTAAGATACATTTTTCAACACCTATAGATTTCCATATTCAAATGAGCAATGTTCTAGAGCACAATGAAATGACGGAAAAGAACATATTTTAAGTAAAAATACTTTTACTGCAAAACAGGGAGGTCTAACATAAAAGAAAACTTGTGTAATGACTAACTCGTTTTGCAATAAAGTACTATATTTTGATATTAATATTGGTAAAACACATTTTTGAACACCTATAGGTTTTCATATTCAAATGAGCAATGATCTATAGCACAATGAAATGAGAACATTAGGACCTATTGTAAGTAAAAATACTTTTGTTGCAAAACGGGGTGGTTTAATATAAAAGAAAACTTGTGTAATGACTTAACCGTTTTGCAATAAAGTACTATACTTTGATATTACTATTGGTAAAATACATTTTCAACACCTTCAGGTGTCCATATTCAAATGGGTAATGTTCTAGAGCACAATGAAATGGGAAAACATACATGTAATAATATTGTAAGTAAAAATACTTTTATTTCAAAACGGGGAGGTCTAACATAAAAACAAACTATTGTAATGACTTACCCGTTTTGCAATAAAGTTTTATACTTTGATATAAACATTGTTAAAATACATGTTCAACACATATAGGGTTCCATAGTCAAATGAGCAATGATCTATGGCACAGTGAAATAAGAAAAATAGAACCTATTGTAAGTTAAAATATTTTTCTTGCAAAACGGGGAGGTCTAACACAAAAACAAACTTTTGTAATGATTAACCCGTTTTGCAATAAAGTTTTATACTTTGATATTTATATTGGTTAAATACATTTCCAACACCTACACAGGCAAAATGAGGACTGTGTTTAACGTGCGTCTGACGTACGTTAAACGCATGTCATGTGACGCATATTAAATTGGCGTTTCTAACCGCGTACGTTTGACGCACATCAAAATTTATCTTGGCAATATTTTTATTTCATAATTAAGCACACTTAATAAATAACTCACTGATTTCATACATTTTAGGAAACTATACGTCTGACGTATGATATACGTATGTTAGACGCACGTTTAAAAAACTTACGTCTGACATATTATTTGACAATTATTTGAAGTACGTTTACCGCATGGTGGTTAGAAACATATGTTTAACGTACGTTTATACCTTACATCAGACGCACGTCTTTACAAACGTACGTCAGACGTATGTCTAAATTTTGCCTGTGTATAGGTTTCCATATTCAAATGAGCAATGTTCTACAGCATAATGATATGAGAAAAAAAATAATATTTTAAAATAAAACTACTTTTATTGCAAAACGGGAAGGTCTTACTTAAAAACAAACTTTTTAATGACTAACCCGTTTTGCAATAAAGTACTATACTTTGATATCAATATTTGTCAAATACATTTTCAACACCTATAGGTTTCCATAGTCAAATGAGCAAAGATCTATGGCACAATGAAATAAGAAAAATAGAACCAATTGTAAGTTAATTTTTTTTTTTATTGCAATACGGGGAGGTCTAAAATAAAACAAAATTTGTAATGAATAACCCGTTTTGCAATGAAGTATTATACTTTGCTATTAATATTGGTAAAGTACATTCCAACACCTATAGGTTTCCAACTTCAAATGAGCAATGCTCTAGAGCACAATGAGAATATGCTGATTGGAATGTTAATTAGATGTTGGTGCAGATTTGGTGTTGGTTAAAAATGTACTATATAAGACCCTTAGGTTTTCAGTTATGGGTAGATTTTACTAAGAAACACTTTAGGACTACTATAGGGATTGTTGAAGGTTGATGTTTTGAGGATCCTTAGGATAGTGTTTTGTTATCATGAGAATAACCGTTAGCTGTAGCCTACGCAGGTATAGCCAGTTCTAGTGTTATGAGATGTATTGGTGTTTTGGAACTGATGTTGTTAGCCAAATGTTATCCATGCAGTTCTTGATGTTGATGTTAATGTGAATACGGAATATCTTGCCTACACAGGAAGTATTGCCGTGGAGAGTTCCTCAGCTATGTTAAAGTGCTAGTTGTTAAGTCTTGGATTACTGAAATGGTGTCGTAATAGTTTCTTTTATTCATATTTTTTTATAAACAGAAGCAGTGACATATGTTTTGTGAATTTCAAGATTTTTAAGACTTGTTTAAATTCATCCTGTATTTTGTTTAACCTCATTGTTAATATGTTTGTGCATGCCGTTATTAAATGTGTATATAATAAACTGTAGAACTAGAAAGCTTAGAATCCTTTTACCATCAAAGAGCCCACAATTAAATAATGGCACTTAGCATTCAATTGTCTAAACATTAGCCTAGAGCCTTGGCCAAACTCGACCGCCATGGTATTATCACGGGATGCACGTTTAATATATCGGACTCTATACGTACACGCTAAAAAAGTCAGAATGCGTTAAAGATAACAAAACATTTCGGAAAAGGTTGGAATAAAATATCGTAAGAACTCGTACAACTATCAATCTTGAAAAGCATTATAACTCGAAAGAGAATATCATAAATGTTACAGGGTATGAATAATAAAACAGCGAAGAAAAAATATTTTATCGCGAAACGGGGAGATCTGACCAATAAACAAATCATATTGTTAACAATTCAATTTTAAATCATCTTGTTTATTCCTATTTTTGATGTTTAAAAACAATATCTGTTCTTTTAAGATTAAAGTGGTAACCATTTGAAACCATTGTGTGCAAAAATGAAAATAAAACAGCTCTAGATTGTGACTCGGGGAGGTCTGTGCAAAAAACGGAGCTATGCCATCAATTGGCGTACGTCGTCTTCTGTAAACATTTTTAAAAAATCTCTATCTTCTGAAACTATTGAACAGAATTTAATTAACCTTGGTATGGTTGATCCTTAATGTGTCCTACACCAAACTTGAGTTTCGATTTTTGATCCGTCAAAAACCTGCTTACCGTTGCTTAAAATAAACCAGGGTGGTCAGACCACTGTTTTTGGCTTGTAAAGTATAAGAGATAGATAAAATAAGATGGCACGCTTCTGCTTCAGCATCAAAAGTTCAACATAAATATTCAATGAGTCGAAGTTGTCAGATGACCTCTTAAAGGGGTAACGGCCTCTTAAAGGGTAAGTTCACCATTTTTGACATATGGTCTTAAATTGTTCAGAATAATGTTTTATAACAGTGTGCAATTTTTTTCTCTCATATCTTAACTTATAACAAAGATATTGGAGATTATTTATTTGAAATAGTCCCCTACTCTACATTAGGGGACTACTTCAGTTATTCAGAATTTCTACTGAGAAGCAAAAAATCATATTTGTTCAAACGTTTAAATGATCATGTGGTATGTCCAATAACCAACAAAATAATTATATTAATCAAAAGTCAACAAGATCATTTAATATTTTCAAATTACTTTCTATATAAAAGTCTTTTTAAAAACGTTTTATCAATCTATTATCTTTTTCTTTTAAATTGGACTTTATAATCAATTAATTAAAATTAAAATTCTATGATTAAAAAAATATAATTATATTTTCATTTACTATTAAGAAAGAAGTTGTGTATTTAAATGTAAGCCATCATATTTCATTGAAAATGATTGTGATATAATTATGTAAATAACTGGTCATTCTTTTTGTAATCCCCCACTTGGTTTGCTAAAAGTGTTAATTAATGTGAATTTATAGTCATTGTCTCTCAGCAGGTACCTGTGTAATGGTTAGGTAAACATAAATGTAATTAGTCACAGCTGACTTTGGGTGAAATAAACAGGAAATTCAAATTATCAATACCTACAGGTGTCAAAACCTAATATACAAACATTCAGAAACAAAGTTTTATGTACTAGATCATTTTATTTTCATTCTAGCATTTAAAACAATAATGTGATTTATATGCAAGATTATCACAACACAACATGACTAATATAATTAAAAATGACTTATTTAAATTTATTTTTATACCAAAAAATCATGATTACTAATTAAAGAATAACTCAATTTTGTTAATTTCAATTAGGATTTTCTATCACTTATTTAAAATGCCATAACATAGATGCACACATATATATATAGATATACCGGGTATTGGCAATTCAATAATAAGGTAAATGGTGGGTCACTGTCAAAAGGAGACTTTGTGGTATTCAGATGTTTTGTGTAAGTTAAAATGACAGAAACCAAAAGATAAAAAATAAAATTCAATTTTTGTCACCTTATTAAATTGAATATAAAAGTTTAAATGATATAGCATAATTAGATAATGCATTAGAAATCATATGACAAATTTTCATTTTTTTGTGAACTTTCCCTTTAAAGGTAAAAAATTACTTTTTCGAGTTTTTGACCTATAGAATGAAAACTATTGCAGATACAGAAAAGCTAATGCTTTCTTAAATGTTCAGCTCATTCAGATCTACAAATGTCTCAATTGGGTCGAAGTTGTCAGATGGCCCCTTAAAGGTGAAAAATAGCATTTTTTCAAACTTTTTTTTCAAAAATCTTCCATGAAAGTAGTAAACAAAATTTAATGAAACTTGGTATGGTAGATTCTTAGGGTGCCCTGCACCAAACTTTGTGTTTCGAATTCCGATCCGTCAAATAACATAACAGCTGTTACTAAAAATAGACCATGGAGTTAAACCAGTGTTTTTGGCTTGTATATCAAAAAGTTTAAGAGATAGATGAAATCCTATCCCATGCTACTGCTCCATCATCAAAAGCTCTACAAAAATCTCCATTGGGTATAAATTTTCAGACGACCCCTTACAGGATTTACAGCCCTTTGAAGGTCAAAAATGACATTTTTGCATTTTTTTTTGGCCTATAGAATGAAAACTATTGCATATAGAGAATAGCTGTTGCTTGCTTAATTGTTCAGCTCATTTAGCTTTACTAATGTATTCATAGGGTCATGGTTGTCTTAGAGCCCCTTAAAGGTAAGAAATTGTGTTTCTGGCCAATTAAAATTTAAAATATTGAGCTAAAGTTTTCATTGGGTGGTTTTTGTCAGATTATGTTGTATTCAATGGGTGATAGTTAATTTAGATTCAGGCTCCTGGGAGCCTCTTCTTTATGTTTTAAAACAATATTTGTTATTTTAAGCTTAAGTGGTGACCATTTGAAACCATTATGTGCATAAATGATAAAAAATCAAAGAAAAAATATTTTATTGCAAAACGGGGAGGTCTGTGCAAAAAACGGAACATATTGTTATCAACCCGTTTTGCAATAAAGTAGTTAAATCATATTAATTTATATCTTAAAACAATATTTTTTATCTTAACTTTCATTTGTGACCATATAGAACCATTGTGTACCAAAAACATGATAAACAAAGAAAATATGAGCGATTCAGGCTCCTAGGAGCCTCTTGTTTATGTTAAAAAACAATATTTGTTATTTAAAGTTTAAGTCATGTAAGTAGTGACCATTTGAAACCATAGTGTGCATAAATGATAAAAAATCAAAGAAACAATATTTTATTGCAAAACGGGGAGGTCTGTGCAAAAAACGGAACATATTGTTATCAACCCGTTTTGCAATTAAGTAGTTAAATCATATTAATTTATATCTTAAAACAATATTTTTTATCTTAACTTTCATTTGTGACCATATAGAACCATTGTGTACCAAAAACATGATAAACAAAGAAAATATGAGCGATCCAGACTCCTAGGAGCCTCTCTTTTATGTTTAAAAACAATATTTGTTATTTTAAAGCTTAAGTGGTGACTATTTGAAACCATTATGTGCATAAATGATAAAAAATCAAAGAAAAAATATTTTATTGCAAAACGGGGAGGTCTGTGCAAAAAACAGAACATATTTTTATCAACCCGTTTTGCAATAAAGTAGTTAAATCATATTAATTTATTATTTAAAACAATATTTTTTTATCTTAAACTTCATCAATGAACATTTGGAACCATTGTGTACCTAAAACATGATAAAACAAAGAAAAAATATTTTATTGCAAAACGGGGAGTTTATTGCAAAACGGGTTGTTACAATGTACTCACACCTGTCCAATATTTAATTGAATGGACTGTTTACGGCTTAATTACTTATTGGTTTGCCATCGAATTCAAAATGATACTTGTTTTATCTTTGTGAACAAAAACCAGTTGTCAATGCTAAAAAGAGATGACGCAGTTATGCATAAATAGGTCGTGTCTATAAAGATGAGGCTGTGTCTTGTCTGTTATTATGCACGACCAGACTTCATATAAAAGAGCATGTCACTGAACATTAAGCAAGGCAAAGAGAATAAAGAATTCAATTATATAAACTTCGAGTGTTCTCAAGAGAGTATCTTTACATCCCGTTAATTACATGTTGTCCTTTTGTCTCAGATACTCTCTTGTTGAATTGAACTTCTATCGATTTGATTTTTACTGTGTGTTAGTTTGTGCTTTGTTATTGATTATCATTAGGGGGAAGGTTGGCGCCAAAAAACTAGTTTAACCCCGCCACATTTTAATGTGCCTGTCCTAAGCCAGGAATCTTTATCAAAGCTTATGTTTGTATTTAGTCGAATTTTTGTTAATTGTTTTTTGTCAAGAAGAGGGTCTTTCAATGCACTTTGGGATTGCGCTTGATGCATATGTATTTTATTTTCAATCCAGGGGCCAATTGAAAAACAGCGAGCAGCGACCGCTGGTCACATTGAAGGCTGCTGGCTGTTTTCCATTGTGGATATTTAAAATATACGTTTATAATGTAGGTTGTGTCGCGTACACTTATTCCACATCTCATTTTCTTCTATTTTTTGCAGAGTTTGTCTCTTGTGCTGTGTGGATGCAGTAGAACGTATCCCCGTGCTTGAGGTGTATGCTCTTATATATTTTAATGATGGTATACCTGTACACGTGATAGCTTACATAGTTTCCCACCCACTTCCACCTTCATTTACTTTATATTTTATCGCCCACCTCTTTGGTTTTCTAATCTGTCCTGCTTTTACTACTTGTCCCTGTTGTTGTTTTTATGTTGTTGCGTTCTTATGTTATCTTGTCGGGAATTCATAGTAGTTATAGCAGGATAGATTAGTCCGTTATACCTTATTATATTATATTCAGCTTAATACATATTCTTTCATACCGATCCTATTGTGTTTTTGAGCACCATCTTCTCTCCTTACGACTACCATCATGATATTACGAAATAGAAAAAGAACATTTAATTGTAAACCCAAACCTAGGATATCCACATCTAACGTAACCCGTCACTCTAATGTAAATAATGGCCACCCTTACAATACCAGAAATAATTTTAAAACTTCTGTTCAATCGTCTCAAGTTCAAAATCGAAACCATAATAAAATAAACACAACTAAAACAGGTAACTTTAACAGCTCTTACCGTGGATATCCTAAAATTTCTCCATGTAATGCTCCAAAATGACAAACATGCAACAGATTAATCAGGGACACCACTGTCAAATCTTCTGTAAATGGACGAACATTTTCTATTCAGCTCACTGAAGATGTCAGCTGACGTACAAACAATTTGATATATTTAATTACATGATCAAAACCTGGTTGCAACATTCAATATGTTGGGGAGACCGGCAGATATTTATCAAAACGAACAGCTGAACATCTGTATCGCTTTCGTCGGTTCAAAAAATATAAATGCCTTTTATATCAACATTTAAATAAGCATAATCATGACATTCAGTACATAAAGGTTCAACCCATTGAAATCATTAAAAGAGATTCCAATTTAAGTAAACGCCAGTTTTGCAAGGCAAGACGACTTGCAGAACTGGAGTGGATTAAAAAACTCCAAACGGCTTACCCTCTGGGTCTTAACGATAACATCATGGGACAAGGTAACATATCCAGATCTTCAAACTTTAATTTCATGAATTTAACGGTTCCTCGTAAAAGGAACATGCGGTCGCATGGTAGGCGAATAAATCGTAATACCAGAATACAACATCGTTCAAACATTACCATTACAGATCTTGTTAAAATATTTAAAAACAACGGAAGACATCAATTACTTTGTAAACTGTGTTCTATACCTATTTCTAAACTAAACAATATTAAACTGGACTGTGAAACTATATCTCACGCCAGTCCCTTATATGAAGGTGCACTTATCATAAATGCATTCTGTTATTTTAAATTGTTTCCAAAAATTGATAGTCCTCTAGACCACATTCGACATTTTATCAAATTAACATATATTAATAGAGGACTTGATTTTATAAACATATCTAGTATATTTGCAGATCCAAAAATAAAAGATCTCATTCCACCTTATTTTTCTAATACTGAACCTCCTATTGTATCTTATAAATATAAAAAACCTACCCGAAACATTATTTTTAATTATACGTCAACCACTACTGATGAAGAACTGGATACGAATATTCCTTTGTCATGCGACTGTAGTAATTCTGATTTTAAATATGTTCCTTGTGACCATGTTGTTACCGGTGACCTTACCATCGTCAAGGACCCAGAGGTAATAAATTTTCTGAAAAAGGGCCCAAAATTTAGACCCCCCTCAAAGATCAATTGGAATTCTTGCTTCGATTGTATCAAAACTGCACTTCTCTCTTTCTGTAAATCTTGGATCAAGAGAGAAGAAGCAGATACTAAATCTCTTGACAATTTTATAAATAACTTCATGTCAATTGTTAAACTCAGAATAAATCATTTTCAAAACTCCTTTGTAGAATTTCGGCCAAATACATATCTAAAAAGAATTAAGACAAAAATGCGTTCACTTGGTTCACAATACGTTTTCGTTCCTGCAGACAAAGCTGCCAATAATGTCGTTATTGTATGACGAAAATATTACCTTGAAGTGTTGATGCAAGAAATTAAAAGCTCCAACACTTTTATTCGCGTACAATCTACAGAATGTAGTATTATTGAGGACCATATTTTAAATACCACATCACTACGAGCCGCTCCTACATACAATAAACTACCTACAATGTACTGGATCCCTAAACTACACAAAAATCCTTATAAATCTCGTTTCATATCTGCTTCAAGTAAGTGTTCTCTCACTAATATTTCTAAAGTCTTATCACTTGCTTTGACTACTATGAAAGAATTTATTATTCGATACTGCGAAAAGGTATTTGAAAACAGTGGCATAAATCATTTTTGGAGTGTGAAAAATTCGCTCGATGTTTTAGACAAACTTCGCGCTTTTGAAGGTACTTACAATACAGTTGATAGCTACGATTTTTCTACTTTGTACACTAACCTTCCTCACTGTCTTATTAAAAAACAATTTGAATATCTGGTTAAATGGTGTTTCGATAAATCAAAAAGTGACTATATCTGCTCTAAAGTTTCTAAATTATTTAATAAATCGTTTTTTAGCAACGAGACTCATAAAGGTTACGTCAATTGGACTGATGCAGAAATGATAACTGCTCTAAATTATCTTTTGGACAACATTTATATTCGTTTTGGGAGATCAATTTATCGCCAAGTCATTGGTATCCCTATGGGAACTAATTGTGCCCCACTTATTGCTGACCTTTTTTTGTATTGTTATGAATCCCAATTTATGGCAAAACTTCAAAAAGACCCCAACAGACAACATCTCATTGAAACTTTTAATTATACATACAGATATTTAGACGACATTCTTTCACTAAACAATCCGACATTTTCTAATTTTATTACGGAAATTTATCCCAAGGAATTAACTTTGAATAAATCTAACCTTACTGGTGATAGATGCCCATTTTTAGATCTAGATTTAAGTATAATCAATGGAAAATTACACACTAAAATATATGATAAACGGGATGACTTTTCATTTCCCATTGTGAATTTTCCTTTTCTAGAGGGAGATGTACCACTTGCTCCGTCTTACGGAGTATATATTTCACAGTTGGTAAGATATGCTCGGATCTGCAGTGGTGTGTCTGATTTTAATGATAAAAACCAGTGTATTACAAAAAAATTACTAAAACAAGGATATCGTTACCACAAATTAGTGAAGTCGTTTACTAAGTTTTATCATAAATATCTATACCTTATCGGAAAATTTAACTGCACACGACGACTTTTGATTGTAAAGGGAATATCCCATCCAGATTTCTACGGTAATGTTGTTTATAGAGCAAATAAATTCAAAAACAATCCGTTGGGAATGCAAAATTGGCTTAAAACTTTATTAAATAAAGGTTATGAAATGGATATTTTAGTAAAATCTTTGAATTTAGTCTTCTTTGGTAAAAATATTGATAATTTGATACTTACTTTAAAATGTTAATTGCCTTTTTATACTTATGTCATTTTTGAGCATTACAGCGGTCAAGTGTGTCGGTTTTGTGTGATGATGCATCATCAAATCAAGTGTTTGACGTGTTGTGTCGGATTTAAAATCGACATACTTGATTTTTTTACATCAGTCGATGGATGCTTCTTAGCTAGCTGTCAGTAACTTCGAGTGTTCTCAAGAGAGTATCTTTACATCCCGTTAATTACATGTTGTCCTTTTGTCTCAGATACTCTCTTGTTGAATTGAACTTCTATCGATTTGATTTTTACTGTGTGTTAGTTTGTGCTTTGTTATTGATTATCATTAGGGGGAAGGTTGGCGCCAAAAAACTAGTTTAACCCCGCCACATTTTAATGTGCCTGTCCTAAGCCAGGAATCTTTATCAAAGCTTATGTTTGTATTTAGTCGAATTTTTGTTAATTGTTTTTTGTCAAGAAGAGGGTCTTTCAATGCACTTTGGGATTGCGCTTGATGCATATGTATTTTATTTTCAATCCAGGGGCCAATTGAAAAACAGCGAGCAGCGACCGCTGGTCACATTGAAGGCTGCTGGCTGTTTTCCATTGTGGATATTTAAAATATACGTTTATAATGTAGGTTGTGTCGCGTACACTTATTCCACATCTCATTTTCTTCTATTTGAAATTTCGAAAAATAACTGATATCAAACATCACAATAGACAAGATAATCTAACGCAATTATGTATCAAACAAAAACACAACTACTAAAATGAATGAAATAAATAAATGACTCATTTGATTCATGAACACTTTATCACCCCTAGTAAAGTGAGTTCACGTAAAAATGGTTTGGTAATTATTTATGTTTCGATATGATAATTCAAATCACAACTTCTTTACTTATTTTTTCACTAGACAAAATATATCCTATTTAAATGCCTTACCAAAACCAAATCTACGTGAATCTTGGTAAGTGTTGCTCATCTCTCGTGAACTCCTCCAGGTGAGGCTTACCAAGTGTTTTTATTTAAATATAGTATTCGTGTCTCATTGTGTAACAGCTGGTTTTTTTCTGATTTTGAGGCAGTCCATGCAGAAATCAGGCAAAAGCCTACAGAACCTGGCACATGAAAAATTTTATCCCAGCAAACTTATTGTTTTAATGTATTGTTGGACTCATATGTAAAACAAAAATCACCAGGATTCGTTTGAAAGCAACATGGATGACTTGTGATTCAGCCTTAAAGTTCATGAACAAAGCAACCAAAGTTTGCAAATATGCAAGAGTTATCTCCCTTTTCTGCATATTTTCAATGCATTCTATATAAATTATATCTATGTAATCACTTCACTTAACCCAAAGTCTGCATTTGTTTTGGGGAATGGATGTTAATCTGATTTGAATTCAATGAAAATTTTTGAAAAACAAAATTTGTCATGTGCAAGCTATTGCCTGGGGTTTGCTTGGACAGTCTCTTAAAGTTTAGGCAGAGTGATAATACACTTTCAATATTTTTGTTCATATAAAAAATTTACATTCTCCTGTTTATGTCACACACTAAGGTGTTGCTGTATTTCAATAACCATGTCGTCTTGGTGCCTATACCAAGTCAAAAGTATGTACTTACTACCCAATTGGTGTTTTTACTCTGATGTTGTAGTGCACTAACATTATGTTTTATGTTTTTACGGTAAATTTCTAGTGTTTAAAGTGTTTTAAAGGGATTTTTACTTTGATTTATTCTTTTATTTTTATTCTTTAAAACAAGTCTAAATCGTTTTTCCTCTGAATCTAATTATGACCTACCAATGTTTTGATTACTGCTGATGAGAGGTTACTTTTTGAAATATGTATATCCAGAATCCTTAAACTACCCATTTTATACCCGTTTTGGTATTGTATTTTGAAATCACTGGGTCAATAATTGCTGCTGGTTGACGAGAGGTCCCCGAAGGTAATCACACACCTGGTAATCAGACCTGTCTGACACGAATTTAACATTAAATTTCTTATTACCTCACCTGACCCGAAGGGTCAGGTGAGCTATTGTCATCACTTGGTGTCCGTCGTCCGTCCGTCCGTCCGTCGTCCGTCGTCCGTCCGTAAACTTTTTAAAACGTTAACTCCTCTGACACCATAAGTCCAATTGAAACCAAACTTGGTATGGTTGTTCATTAGCATTTGGTGCTTAGAACTGATGTGGGGATTTTTGATTCGTCGTAAGACATGGCCGCCGTGGCTAAAAATAGAACATAGTTTTTTGCAAATAACTCAAAAATGGCTACAGATATCAAAATTCTGGCAAGGGTAAAAGTGATCAGCACCTCAAGATCTACCTACCCTGAAATTTTGAAGAAAATCCAACAATCCATGTAGGAGTTATTGCCCTTTTTGAGGATTTTTGGCAAATTTTGCACCTGTTAAGCTCAATATATTGAAAACTATACAAGATATTTAAAATTTAAATTGCATATTGTTGAGCACATCAAGATCTACAAAATATGTAATAGGGTCAACGTTGTAGAACCTTTCCTTTAAGGGGTTATTGCCCTTAGAACGTCAAAATTGAGCATTTTAACAGCATTTCCTCATTACGTTGAAAACGTAAACTCCTCTGACACTTCAAGTTCAATTGGAACCAAACTTGGTATAGTTGTTTATTAGCATTAGGTGTATAGAACTGATGTAGGGATTTTTGATTGGTCGTAAAACATGGCGGCTGTGGGTAAAAATAGAACATAGGGGTAAATGGCAGTTTTTTGCAAATAACTCAAAAATGGCTACAGATATCAAAATTCTGGCATAGGGTAAAAGTGATCAACACCTAAAGATCTACCAGCTCTGAAATTTTGTAGAAAATCCAACGACCCATGTAGGAGTTATTGCCCTTTTTGAGGATTTTTGGCAAATTTTGCACCTGTTAAGCTCAATATCTTGAAAACTATACCAGATATTTGAGAAATTTAAATTGCATATTGTTAAGCACATCAAGATCTACTAAATATGTAATAGGATCAACGTTGTAGGATCTTTCCTTTGAGGAGTTATTGCCCTTAGAACGTCAAAATTGAGCTTTTAAAAAGCATTTCCTCATTACATTGAAAATGTTAATTCCTCTGACACTAAAAGTCAAATTAGAACCAAACTTGGTATTGTTGTTTATTAGCATTAGGTGTATAGAACTGATGTGGGGATTTTTGATTGGTTGTAAAACATGGCCGCTGTGGCTAAAAATAGAACATTAGGTTAAACTGCATTTTTTTGCTAATAACTCAAAAAGGGTGACATATTTTTGAATTTTAATTGAGATAAAAGTGATCAGCACCTTAAGATCCACCATATTGTCAGATGGTCCCCTTATAAAACTTATAACCCTCTCAATGTCAAATAGATTTTGCCTAATAGCCTTTAGTTCAGGCACATATGCCAGGTGAGCGATTCAGGCTCCTGGGAGCCTCTTGTATTTTTTGCCATTGAAATTTCTGATTGATTAATTCAAAATTGTTTAAAACACCTGGCTTCCATTTCTTGTACTGCACATGGTCGATATCCTAGGTGTTGGATTTGGCTTCCCTGTTCAAACTTTTTGGCTTTGAGTAATCTTTAATCAATACGTTTTGTTTTTTGACTTTCAAATATTTTGATTCAAAGCTGTTGATGATTGGTTACTCTTTGTAATATCGATATACAGCATAACAAACTTAACCATTTTAATACCCATTTTAGTTTTTGTATTTTCAGTATTCATACCAATTGACGTTTTCTGCCAAACTATATTCCTCTGATATAACAATAACTTGTATGCATTAATATTAGCAGACCTAATGATGGAGAGTCTGAAAAAAATGGTAACATGTTAATTGGTGAAATTGAACACTTCACTAACCAGACAGGGATTGTTGAACTGATGACCATTATCTTCAAACATTATGTGTACTACATCGTAATAAAGTGTCGTATTACCATTTGAAGGCATGAAGCATTTTCGTGTTGATGATTATACGAATTTTTCTAGGGGAAATGTATTATTACATAATATTAGTTGTGAATTACCTAATTACGTTCGGATTCAGAAGAACCATTTTGGATAAAACTATGTGCAAGAATCAATATCGTACTTTAAAATGCTGGCATATTACTTTCAGACTACTAAAACACAATATACATAATATGTCTGTACCTAGTTGAATCAACCTTTTTTGTTCCTTTTCCAATGTCATTCCAACTGTGAATAAAAGCTGACTTAACGTTCAAGATTATGGTTTGCACTATTGTGACTGCCTTGACCAATGACCAAAGATGAAAAAGATCAGAAAGCCCGAATTGGCTAATTTTGTGGCGTCGTTAGTTTTCAAAAGAATTTACTTTTGTCAAAGAAAGAGGTCCTTGTCAATTAATTATCTGTCTCTTCTCCCTTTCCGCTCTTGGTTGTCGTAGCTCATGAAATATCACGGAAGACATTAGGTGCTTGTAGACAAATGAGGGATTTCTATTACTCAGATGAGTGCAGATGTTTTTTTTTATTGTAGTCCTTTACTAGATTCGCTAACACTAAATCGGTCGTTAATTATTGCAAGTAGTAACTGCTCACTCTTTTGGAGCTTTGAGTTTAATTTCGTTTCGACTTAATGATAGTGGTTTGATTGATATGTGTTTTTTATGAGTTTGGTATGCCTTTTATTACGGGAGATGATTTTATAAAGTAGTTTTCAATAATCGTGTGCACGTTTTATGATTGGTTTAATTCTTAGTTACTTAACATCAGAATGTTGATCGCTCTTATTAATGATATTGGTACACAAATAAATAATAGCAAAACTTGAGAATAAATAGTTATAATTATAGAAGCACTTTTATACCTTTCACCAATGCAGTCTGTGATATAAAATCATCAAAGACACATATTTGTTGTCTTTGTTGAATTTATCCAATTTCTACTATCTAGGGATGAGATTATATATTACAAATGTTCTGTATATAATTGATCGGTCCTATGTGGATAATAAGTTGCTGAAAATAATTGTCACCAATGTCCATTCGTGTTCTTTAACTGAAGCATTTGTCAGAATATATGTCAACTGTCTGTCGTCAGGAATAAATTTATTGTTGTCAGCTTTCACTATGAACCAAAATAATGACTGACATTACCATGTACCATGACAGTAACAAACCATATCAGTGATTTTAAATCAAGGTAAATATCTAAAATGACTGTCATGATTTGTTACAAATCACGAAATTGACTGATATAAACTGACAACATTTGCTACAGTTAAGTACAAATGAAAACAGTAAAAATACAGAAATTGATAATTACTGAAGATATTGCATCAATTAAAATCAGCATTTTACAGATAATTTGAAGCAAACTACAGTTCATTTCAGTCATATTAAATCGAAATTCAATTTGAACTGTACATGGTAATGTCAGTCATTATTTTGGTTCATAGTGTTTGGGCAATATATAATGATTTAGTTCTGTTTTAAATTTTATATTTCGAGGGTATCAATTGTTTTGGTTTCAATTGTCTTCACATGAACTACCTTATACTGTTTAATCATCGTTTTTCGTTGGGATCAATATTTTGTGAGTTTTGATGTATCAGGCAAAGCATGAAACAAATAATCAATAATCAAGTTATAAAGGAAAACAATACAAAACATTTAGACATGCAAACAACTGTTCTAATTTTGGGTAAGTATATAATTCGACAACACTAATGACTAACAAAAAATGGGTTTGCTTTTTTCTTAATTATTGTGAGAAATGAGCGATTAACAATAAAAACCTAATAAATCTCTCTACTTAACGGATCTTCTTGTAAAATATCCCTAGATTTCGCAATTGTATGACACAACTTATTTTATTCCTGATAAATCATTGTAATCCTATTAAAGGTCACCACCAGACATTTATCAATCTTTAAACTTATGCATTGAAGTTCCTTATTGGCCTGACAGAAAATGCTTCATGTTGTCAACATATCATTAATTATGCTCTTTTCAAAAGGAATTGATACTGATATAGCTTCTGATCAGTTAAAAGTACAATTGTGTGACATATCAAACAATCAGAGAAAAAAGTGTCATTTATCTGAAAAATGACACAATTAGTAGACATAATCAAAACACAGCAAGCCAAACAAAATACAAATAAAATCACATATAACAACCAAAGCATTAGCAAGATATTATGATGATTATTGCAAGTGATATTTCATTAATTAAGTTATACATGTTCTATTTTGAGCTTGTGAAATAGGTGCTCTCTGATAGAGCGTGTTCCATACAACTAAATTGAGAGTCTAACCATGATATTTAAATCAAACCTACATTTCAAATCATGGATCATCATATCGATAAAATGAGGTTAGTAAGGACAACTGACCCCCGTCCCAATAAAAATGAAATACTGATTTCAATATGACCAATTTTAAGAATATTAATATTAGTTATTTACTCTTTCGAATGAAAATATATTGGACCACCTTTCAATACCTGTTTAAGCATAATTAGGTTAAAAATATTCCTAAATTATAATGGATTATATAGGAAAGGCTAGAAAACTTGCTAAAAGTCGTGTCTCATTTTCCACAAATTCAAATTATCTTTTGCTAAAAATGTTATACAGTATAATTATTTTGAAATAAAACAAGGGGTCAATTATCTCATAACTTTCATTCATCCATCTGCATAGATTCCTTTTTTTTTATTTGAGCAACTTTTGGTCACACGAAAGGTATCCTTACTATCTTTAAATATAATATGTAATAAACATATAAGATATTCATTGCAGTTTAGAAAAAAATGTTATTCTTTTTTAACATTAAGAGAGCTGACTCAGTCCAGTCAGAGACGATCGTATCTTTACAAGATTACAAATACCAAAACGCGGATATAAACATTTAATTTGGATATGGTATATATCGATATTTCAAGGAGTAACCTCTCATCAGTAGCATTTAAATCAAAACATTGGAAGATCAGATTCGAAATTGTTAAAAACGAAAAGTACTCAAAACCAAAACGTTCGAACAAGTAAGCATAATCCAGCACCGAAGATATCGACCATGTGCATAACAAGGAAAGAAACCTGGTGTTTAAAAAAATTGAATTTACAAAATCGGAAATTTCTGCGACAAAAATATAAGAAATTTTATGGTAAATCGTGTCAGACAAGTTTGACGACCAGGCTTGTGATTACCCTCGGGGACCTCAGGTCCACCAGCAGCGGTTATCGTCCAGTGCTTTCAAAATTACAAATACAAATCAAGTTTGTGTATTAAGTTATCTCTTATATTTTATTACTTCAGATAGAAAATCATATCAATAAACATTAGGCAAGACAAAAAGAATGAAGAATTCAATTCTGCAAATGTCTTTATAATTTCAAGATGCAACCGACTTGAAACAAAACCAAAGACAAGACAATATTACTCAATTATATATCAAAAACTCACAAGGGAGTAACCATTTGATTTTTATGGGGGGCTATGGATATTTTCTTCGTCCTGTCTTTTTATTTTCGGAAAAACCTGAGCCTAGATTTTTTTCGCGCGCGTGCGCACCCATTTTTTTTATTTTTAAAGCTATTATTAAATTTTCAGCCAAAACTACCATCCTGCCTTAAACAAATTTTGTGATTTCGGAGTATAATTTAAGCAGAAAACACGGATTTAAGTTTTGATTTTGATGTAATTTAAAAATCGCGGTCTTGTTTGTTGCACACAACATTTTGTTTCGGGATCCACGATTTCATGGCTACATGTTTAACAAGTCAGAACTATGTACAATTGTTTTTAACTGTCGTTGTCTTGCATAATAAGCATATTTAACTTGAGCAAGGTAATGGTTAAGTAGTAGTCCACCTAAGAATCATGCAAAATTGAAGAAAAGTGATTCGTAGATAAAAAGGCTACAGTGGTTTATTTTTAATGAAAGATTGTTCGAAGTATATAAAATAAGAAATAAATAACAATTTGCTCATAACTGCCTGGTCCTGGGAGAAATCTTGCCATTTTGTTACAATGGTTTCTATTGAAATTATTGACAATTTTAAGAGTTATCTCCCTTTCTTATATTTTTCCAAATGCATTCTATATTTTTTTTCTATCAAGACCAGAGCTAGTTTGGAAAAGAGCACAAAAGATCAAAGCAGGGTGCTAGTAGGAGTAACACATCAAAATTAATTGGTGTAGGCTTTCCATGAATCGCTCTTTGCATTATTCTTATAAAAAGTGGTACTTAAGTGTTTATTGAATCGTATGCTGATCAAGGAACTTCTGACTTTAATCATTTTTTTAATATCATTCAAAACAAGTTTAAAGCGTTTTTCTCCCCGAATCTGAATTAACAAATTAACTACAAGTCATAAACCTAACGGTTTTGAAAAGTTTTCAACTGTTCAATTTATTTTTTTGTATGACAGGATAATACATTTACAGATATTAAATAAAGGTAATAACAAAACTACCGAACTTGAATGATCAATCTCACAGTCCAGAGAAAATGACAAAAACGAATCAGTCATACCGGAGAACTGGTGGGTCGCAATGGTCCTGACTTGGTACAGGCATTTCAAACGAAATGGTGGGTTAAACCAGGTTTTATGGCGCCAAACCTCCCTCTTCCATTGCAATCTTCAAATCAATAAAATATTTAGTTACATAGAATAGTTTGACTCTGTAAAATTTGCTTAACCCATAATACATAATTACGTAAAAGAGTATGACACTGTAAAAATTTTTTTGGAATTAGGTTTTATAAGTCGAAAATAATAGGACTGTAGGATATGAAAATTATCACGTACAAAATGCAGAAGCTTTGTCTGGAACTTTGTTGTAATTTCTATTTGAGAGAAACACAAAACCAGAAGAATTAAACATCGCAATGGTCCTGACTTGGTACAGGCACTTCCAAAGAAGTGGTGGGTTAAACCAGGTTTTATGGCGCCAAACCTCCCTCTTCCATTGCGATCTTAGGATCCGGTAATGACCATATAACACAACATAGTTGTGAGACACAATAGGGATATTGAGGTGATCATCTCAGTACAGCAGACCAGTCAAACACTAATTAAAACAATTAACTATCATATCTTTTAACTCAATTTTGAACTTTTCTACTAGTGGCTGATAACGAAGAAAGAATTTTTTTTAGTGATCGTATGAGACGTATTTTCTTATAACCCTGCTTCAAAAGTCGGTCACGAAGAAACCGGTGTCTGATCAAAAAGTCTGTGAAATGTGTGCAAGCTCTGGCATATCGAATAAGTTGAGAAATATAAACACCGTATGCAGGAGAAGTAGGTATATTGCTCTGTAGATTAGGAAAATTAATAATTTGAAAATTAAAATCGTCTCGTTTATCGTAAATTTTTGTACTGAGATGACCACCTGGGTCAAATTCGAGGTGCAAATCCAAGAAAGACGTGAAGCAATTAGATTCGGTGGTCTCTTTAATCTCCAATTCCGGAGGATATATTGAAGGAATCCAACTACCAAATGAAGTGTTATTGATAGAAAGGACATCATCAATATATCTGAATGTAAGATTAAATGACCTTGCCTCTTTCATCTTCTTGTTCTTTACGAGTCCCTGAAAAAATTCAGTCTCGTAAGAGTATAAAAACAAATCGGCGAGGAGAGGAGCACAGTTTGTGCCCATTGGAATGCCGATTTGTTGTTGAAAAATCTCTCCTCCGAAGGTGACAAATATGTTGTCAATGAGGAAATCAAGCATACTGCAAACTTGTTCCAGTGTGTAACAAATTTTATCTTTGAAAGATGTTTTGGAAATGTAGAATTATAACCCAAAACAACAAAATTCCTTGAGTTTGAAAAGGCTTTTTCGAGAAGTTTTTTCAGGCGACGTTTTAGTTTTTCGTGTGGCAAGCAGTCAGACAGGTGGTGACAAAATATTATCTCCCTTGTAAATATTTTGTATGTCAAACTGATCCAAAAAACACATCATTTTGAATGACGCGGTGAGCTGAAATCACCAACTTAATCTTTTGATTAATAAAAAGTAGGTCATGGTTATTTTCAAGTTCGGGAACAAGTGAATGGACAAACTATTGTTCTTTTTTCTTAGTTATGATGTTATACGCATAGAATAATAATTTGTGAGAAAAAAAGGAATTTATTATCTCTAAGGAATAACCGGAACTCTATAAATGTGATAAACATGTTGAATTTGAAAAATAATGGTAAGTGCGACGGCTTACATACTTTGACAGATGACGACCAATCTTATGCTTTTTTTTGTAAACATATTTTTAAGGAAATCGGAGAAAAATGTTTTTTTTGTCACAAGCAAGTCTAAAAGGTTGCTAGGCAAATGAAGGGAGACGATTGCAGTTTTACAAATCGAACAAACCTCACTTAATAGACCTCCCCCTTCTAAAACGTCATTTTACCTTTGCTTATTATCATTTTATTATAAAAACATGGATTATATTAATAAAAAGTAAAATCTAAACAGTTTCACCAGTTAAGGCCTTATATATTGCAGAATTAAAGAAAAAATATTTTAGGAAGTCGAGTAGACCATTGCTATTTTTAGCTGGGTATGAGATACCCTCAATGTTTATTTATTTTATGAAGGAAATTTCTATATTTAGAAAGGGGGATTCACAAATAACTTATGAAATTAGCACAACTTTGACAATCATTTTTTTTCGATACCGCTAAAGCGACGGGTTCAGGAATTTTTTATCAGAAAGAATGGAGTCTTATCTGTTGTATATATTTTTTTCAGATTTTTAGGAGCATGATGTTTTATTTGTCACAAAGGAAATCAGACCCCATAATATCACTTAACATGAGAAATGTGCTTTTTTCACGCTGCAAATTTAATAAACCAAGGCAAATTCGGTGTTGTTTACTTTCATTTTACATATTTTATATCACAATTTATTTTAAAAGTTGCTCTAATAAACTTTTTAATGCCCATAGTTACTACGTAAACATGCCGAATCAAATTCTACCTTATTTACTGAAGAGCGCATATTCTTTTGTCTCGTTCTGACCACCTTTCTGACTGCAAGGTAGTGTATAAAGTTGAAAAATCGAACGTTTTCAAAGAGTGAACCTCAGAAAATGATCTAGATTTAAAATGATCTAACAAATCTTTTGAGTTTTTCAAAATCCACATATGGTTAATTCCACTACGATTATAAATAGTGTCGCAGTATGCTTGTTGACCTTCTTTGACAGCAGACAAGATTTTAGTTAAATGAACGGACATCTCTGTAGTTGAACATGATGAAGATCCAGCTATATACCTTTCTTTGTACGGATTTTTGTGAAGTTTAGGTATCCAGTACAAATATGGTAACTCTTTATGCTCCTCTTTCATTGGAATATTGAAAGAGGACATAAAAGAGCTATGGTTGGCTATGATTTGGCTATGAAAACACACAACCTTGGTTTTTGATGATTGAAATAAAGCAACTAGGAAAATTAACAAATTTTCACCTCTTTCAGTGATTGAGCGATATTCTTCGTTATTAATAATTGTTCATCCTTAAATCATGCACAAACTGTAAACGAAATAATGTAAACACCGAAGACGCTGGTTCGTAATTACGATACGGATGGAGTTTTTAAGGGTAAATCATAGAACAGCAAAAATTAATGCCAATGTCAGCGTTTTTCTCTGCTTCCTTTTCATGTAACATTGATTTGTTATAAATTGGGTCTTCAAGTAATTAATCATTTTAAATAATTCTATTTTGTTTTTAATTTTTGCTAGCTTCAGGACATCGACTTGGTCATTATGAACCAAATGAGTTGACTAGGTGATATTCATTCATAACAATAGTTAACTTATCCATCCTTGAATGAGCGAAGTCCAAAGACGTCAATAGCTATTTAATAACCAACCTGACGAATTTGCATTTACCATAAGTCTGAAAAGTCTTGAATCAAATTATCTTCTTTTATTTGTTATTCCTGATGGAATCCTTAGGAAATTATCAAGAACAATGCATTATCATGCAGCTTGTACAAAGTCGTATAAAAATAAGTCGTTACAATCTACAATAATTGCTGAATATTTTTGCCTTTTGTTATTTTTTTTGTTGTTTTCGTCTTTTCTTTTTCTTTTTTTTGTCTTTTCCTTTTCGGATTTCTTACATTAGAATGTTTCATTGGAATATCTTAGTTTTTGTAAGATACCAAATAAACCGTGCACGTTGTACCAAATACGACACACCATTGACAATCAAAATCTACATTTTTAACATTGAATTTAACAAATTCGCATCTTTATTCAGTGGCTTTCATTGCTTTCTTGTATTAGTATTATTGATTCGTGCTAAACTTGGTCTTCGGGTAATTGACCATTAATAATAATACTTTTTTTACCCCGACTATCTTCAATTCAACAACTTGGTCATTATGAACCATATGAACTGGCTGTGCAATAACCATCCTTTACAATAGTTGTCCATCCTTGATTACCGATAAGAAGAGGAAAGACGTCACGGTACCTTTTTAATATTCAACCTCACGATTTTGTTTCTTTGCAAGTCTGTAAAGCCTTGTATCAAATTATCTTGTCATTATTTGTAATTCCTGTTCGAATCCTTAAGAAATTATAAAGCACAATGTATGATTATGTAGCTTGTAGAAAGTTATCCAAACGTCATCTAAGTCAGTGAACCCATGCTGAATATATTGACAACATTTGTAGGTATTTTTTTGGATTATTGTTATAGGCATAAAAAACCTAGCTAGCTGAAAATTAAATAACAAAGTTTCATATTAATCTATATTTTCTTTTATCAACACTCCATGATCAAATTATCCTGCCATTATTCATTATTCTAATCCGAATCCTTAGGAAATAAAGGTAATAACAAAACTACCGAACTTGAATGATCAATCTCATAGTCCAGAGAAAATGACAAAAACGAATCAGTCATACCGTAGAACTGGTGGATCGCAATGGTTCTGACTTGGTACAAGCATTTCAAACGAAATGGTGGGTTAAACCAGGTTTTATGGCGCCAAACCTCCCTCTTCCATTGCGATCTTCAAGTCCATAGCATATATATATACATAGATTAATATGACACTGTAGCATTTGCTTAACCCATAATAATTATATAGTTACGTAAAAAAGTGTGACACTGTAAAATTTTCTTGGAATTAGGTTTTATAAATCGAACATAATATGACATGTAGGATATGAAAATTATCATGAACAAAATATAGAAGCTTTTATGGAACTTTGTTGTAATTTCTATTTGAGAGAAACAAAAAAAAGAAAAATTAAAGATCGCAATGGTCCTGACTTGGTACAGGCACTTCACTAGAAGTGGTGGGTTAAACCAGGTTTTATGGCGCCAAACTTCCCTCTTCCATTGCGATCTTAGGATCCGGTAATGACCATAGAACACAACATAGTTGTCAGACACAATAGGGATATTGAGGTGATCATCTCAGTACAGCAGACCAGTCAAACACTAATTAAAACTAGATAATGTGTCTATGAGCCACAGGATGGCCCTCCCGTTCTTGAAATATCATTGACCCTCAATGTGTATTACCTGGGATATGGACCTTTACCAAGAAATTGATCAAAAGTGTTCATGTGTAAAATATAGGTCGCTGTGACCTTATTTCTGATGGGTGGTGCCATGTACCAAGACTCATCGAGAAGTGAAATATTATTGACCCCTAACATGTAGTATTCAAGATATGGACCTTAATCAAGAACTTAACCAAAGTCATTCATGCGTAAAATATAGGTCACAGTGACCTCATTTCTAGTGGATGGTGTCACTTTACCCAAGACACATCTAGTGAAAAAATATCATTGACCCCCCAACATCTAGTATCCAAGTTATGGACCTTAACCAAGAACTTAACCGAAGTCGTTCATGCATAAAATATAGATCACAGTGACCTAATTTTTATTGGGTGGTGTCATGTTACCCAAGACACATCTAGTGGTGAAATACCATTGACCATCAACATGTAGTATCTGAGATATGGACCTTAACCAAGAACTTAACCAAGTCCATTCATGCGTAAAATATAGGTCATAGTGACCTAATTTTTAGTGGGTGGTGTCATCTTACCTAAGACACATCTAGTAGTGAAATATCATTGACCCCCAACATCTAGTATCCAAGTTATGGACCTTAACCAAGAACTTAACCGAAGTCATTCATGCGTAAAATATAGGTCACAGTGACCTAATTTCTAGTGGGTGGTATCACCTTACCTAAGACACATCTAGTAGTGAAATATCATTGACCCCCAACATCTAGTATCCAAGTTATGGACCTTAACCAAGAACTTAACCGAAGTCGTTCATGCATAAAATATAGGTCACAGTGACCTAATTTCTAGTGGGTGGTGAAGCCCTACCCAAGACCCATCTGGTGGTGCAATATCGTTGACCCCCAATATCTAGTATCCGAGTACTGGACCTTAACCAAGAACTTAACCAAAGTGTTACGGACGGACGTACGGACGTACGGACGGACGTACGGACGTACGGACGTACGGACGGACGGACGGACGGACAAGGGTAAAACTATATGTCCGATCCACATACGTGGTCGGGCCATAACAATTAACTATCATATCTTTTAACTCAATTTTGAACTTTTCTACTAGTGGCTGATAACGAAGAAAGAATTTTTTAGTGATCGTATGAGACGTATTTTCTTATAGCCCCATTTCAAAAGTCGGTCACGAAGAAACCGGTGTCTGATCAAAAAATCTGTGAAATGTGTGCAAGCTCTGGCATATCGAATAAGTTGAGAAATATAAACACCGTATGCAGGAGAAGTAGGTATATTGCTCTGTAGATTAGGAAAATTAAGAATTTGAAAATTAAAATCGTCTCGTTTATCGGAAATTTTTGTACTGAGATGACCACCTGGGTCAAATTCGAGGTGCAAATCCGAGAAAGACGTGAAGCAATTAGATTCGGTGGTCTCTTTAATCTCCAATTCCGGAGGATATATTGAAGGAATCCAACTACCAAATGAAGTGTTATTGACAGAAAGGACATCATCAATATATCTGAATGTAAGATTAAATGACCGTGCCTCTTTCATCTTCTTGTTCTTTACGAGTCCCTGAAGAAATTCAGTCTCGTAAGAGTATAAAAACAAATCGGCAAGGAGAGGAGCACAGTTTGTGCCCATTGGAATGCCGATTTGTTGTTGAAAAATCTCTCCCCCGAAGGTGACAAATATGTTGTCAATGAGGAAATCAAGCATACTGCAAACTTGTTCCAGTGTGTAACAAATTTTATCTTTGAAAGATGTTTTGGAAAAGAATGTAGAATTATAACCCAAAACAACAAAATTCCTTGAGTTTGAAAAGGCTTTTTCGAGAAGTTTTTTCAAGCGACATTTTAGTTTTTCGTGTGGCAAGGTAGTGTATAAAGTTGAAAAATCGAACGTTTTCAAAGAGTGAACCTCAGAAAATGATCTAGATTTAAAATGATCTAACAAATCTTTTGAGTTTTTCAAAATCCACATATGGTTAATTCCACTACGATTATAAATAGTGTCGCAGTATGCTTGTTGACCTTCTTTGACAGCAGACAAGATTTTAGTTAAATGAACGGACAGCTCTGTAGTTGAACATGATGAAGATCCAGCTATATACCTTTCTTTGTACGGATTTTTGTGAAGTTTAGGTATCCAGTACAAATATGGTAACTCTTTATGTTCCTCTTTCATTGGAATATTGAAAGAGGACATAAAAGAGCTATGGTTGGCTATGATTTCATCATGTTAAGCGCACTAATTTCCTATGTAGCTTGTACAAAGTCATTCAGAAGTCATATGAGTCAATACACCCCTGCTTAATATAATGATACCAACATCTGTGTATATTTTTAAATCATTGTCTTAGGTCTAAAAGAATCTAGCTAGATGAAATAAACTACAAATGATTCATATTATTCTATAGTTTACACTACATGATCAAATTATCCTGCTATTATTCATATTAATTCTTGTCTGAATCCTAAGCAAGTTATCAAGCACAATAGTTTGTACAAAGTCATTCAGAAGTCAGTTGTGTCATTGAACTCCGAATATATTGAAAACAAAGTACAAACTACCAATTTGGGTACCAATAAGACGGGTATTTTCAGTATAATGTGAAATACCTGTTGAAAATAAATACATCTTGTACTTTAGCGAGCAGTAACTGCTTACTCTTTTGGAGCATCTGCGTTCACTCTCGTTACGACTTTAGTTCGTGTTGTTGATTGCTATTACATTTATGTATTTTTGTATTTTATGTTGTCTGTTTTCTCGTCCTGTTCTCGTTGGTGTTTACTGATTTTATCTCTGCCCTTTCCGGCATCTATCATTCGGATGCCTTTTTGGTACCTCTGCTTCTTTCAAGGAGTACACTTTCATTAAGAGTATTGAATCAAAATAATTGGAAAGCTGAAAAATAAAAATGTTAGCAAGGAATCGAAATCCAGCACCGCTTAAATAAATGACGTTCTTGGCACAATAAATCAAACAATGCTTTCAAGTGTTTACTCTTACAAGTCTTAAGAAATTTAGAAAAAAAATCACCAGCTGAACAAAACTCGACTGGGATGATTTAAGTTAAATATAACCTTAAGAGTTCATCATGAGCACATCTTTGTATTCTTTTTCGGGCGAAGTGCTAGTCATAAATAGATTTAAAATTTGTTGTTATATTGTTTTGGGCACATTTAAACTGACTGATGGGTGTTTATAATCGTTACTATAGGCTATATAGCCTTTGCAGCGACTATTAAGACTCGCTGTGTGCCATGAGTCGTTCAGCCCATGACACACTACCGCCAGAATTAGCTGTTCCAGGTACATTACATTCACCCCAGAGACAGGGCCCGTATCCCGCCGCGTGGAGGTTCTGGTCGGAATTTGTGGAGACTCACATTCAAACTAACAAATGTACTGTTTATTAAGACTCTTGCTTCAATGTGATTTAAGTAACTAAATGTTATTTTACCTTATATTTTATTTAAAAAAATCATTAAAAAAGGATGAATAGTAGAAAAGAAAATAAATCTCTTGAATATTAAATCAACAAGTTCATTGTATAACTGCTACATGTAAACTTGCATTTCGTTTTAAACTTATATCCATTTTTGCTCTGCATTGCCAAAATCACAATTTGAAATCTTCGTAAAATAGTAAAAATGATGCTGTTCATTCGTAGGTCATTACAATAAGCATTAAACTAGCATAAAGTCTTTTTTTTCTGCGTGTAATTTCAGCATCCTTCTTCAAAAATATGATGACATTTTAAAACAGTTGTCAATACTAAATAGAGATGACAAATACATACCAAAATATATCGTGTCTTTAAAAGTTAGTTTATCAAAATTGTTTCGTGTCTCTTATTATGCACGACCAGACTTTTTAAGTGAAGCATGCCAACAGGCATTAAGCAAAACAAAAAGTAAAGAATTCAATTACACAACTATCCTTATACTTTCAAGATGGACCCGAATGACAATATTACGAAAGACAAGATAACTTAATATAATAACATATATAACCATATAACAACTCATGTTATTAATGTAATAAAAACAAATGTCACAAATGTCTGATTTAGTTTATGAACTCTTTACGTTTCATATATAATCAATTTTTAAATTAGATAAAAATATATTTTTTTAACATGCAGTAATCAATTTTAAGACGATGCATGCACACATTGTGATCAACACAACTTTGACACTGAAGACGTTGATTTGTAATTCCGATTCGGATTGGATTTTCAAGTAAAATGTAAGTGTTTTCCCTGCTTCTTATTCCGAGTATCATTGAAACATTGTTAGGGTTAGGGTTAGTGATAAGGGTGAGGGTTAGGGTTTAGGTGAGAAATAAGGGTTTTGGTAAGGGTTAAGGCTAGGGTAAGGGTTTAGGGTTAAGGTTAGATGAAGAGGTAAGGGTTGGGGTCAGGTGAGCGGTTTAGGGTTAATGGTTAGGTTATGAGTTAGTTTTAGCGGATAGGTAAGGGTGAGTGGAAGGGTTAATGGATAGGATTAGGGTTAGGATTAGGGTTAGGGATAGGTTTAGGGTTAAGGATAGCGGTTATGGTTAGGGTTAAGGTAAGGGTTAGGGTAAGGTGAAAGGTTAAGGGTAAGGTTAGGGTAAGAGGTTGGGTTAAGGGTTAGGTTAAGGGATTATGTTAGGGGTATAGTTTAGGGTTAGGATTAGGTGAAGGGTTAAGGGTTGAGGTTAGGGTTAGGGGTTGGGTTTGGCTTAAGTTTAGAGTTCTAGGTTAAGGAAAGGGTTGTGTCATTAGGTTTTCAAGTAATTTCCCATTTCTAGTAATACTCCTTTACCCAACTTTCTTCAGGACAATCACTTGGTCATTATGTACAATATGAATTGGCTGTACAATAACCATCCTTTAAAATAACTGTATATCCTTAGCGATAACAAGAGGAAATACATCAAGACATTTTTTTTATATTCAACATCTCGATTTCTTTACTTTATATGTATATAATGCCATGTATCGAATAATCTTGTCATTATTTGTAATCCATGTCCAAATCATACACACTGTATTTAAATTAGCTTGTATAGAGTCATTCAAACGTCAATGAACCCATGCTGAATATAAAGATATCAACATCTGTATGTATGTGTTAGGGTTAGGGTTAGGGTTAGGGTTGGGCACATTGAAACTAACAAATGCATTGTTCATAAAAGACTTTTGCTTCGGTATAACTTAGGTAGTTACTAACCTTATATTTAAAAATATAATAGAACAAAAGATAAACAGACAATAAGTAGATCGTGAAATCTCTTAAAACATTGAATGCGAGATCAGTCAAACTCCATCGAACCACTGCTGCATGTACCTTTCATTTCATTTTATAACTCATACTCAGTTTTGCTACGCATTGACAAAAATCACAAATTGAAATATGCTTCTTTATTTAAATTGAAATCAAAATGAAGCTGTTCCTTGATAAGTCATTACTTAAACAAACAAGTACCGTGTACATTCATATGTTTGATCAAAAAGAGGTAAACGTGTACAGAGGGAGCAACTAAATATCATTTATCCGAGAACAGAGACAAGCGATCGCTAGACATAAAATCATAACAACAATACAAACCACAAAACAAAAAACATAAATTAATAAATGTTTGAAAATAAAATCATATATCCTTTGTTTAAACAACTTTATTGAACAAAAATGAAATCAAACAAAACAAAAATACTGTGGTTTCATTATTATTCGTGGGGTATCAATTTTCGTGGTTTTCGTGGGTAGCCTTCACCCACGAAATTTGTTACCCAACGAATAGGAAATTTAACATGGATCTGTATGTTGGAGACATCAGAACCACAAAATTAAGAATCCACGAACTGATCCCTTTTCAACAAACCACGAAAATTGATACCCACGAAAATAAATGAATCCACAGTACATGAAGGAATTTTACTTTAAAGTTACAAGAAATAAAATTCCTTTAAAAAGCAAAGATATATTTCTGTCAACATTGTACTTAGCAATTTAATGTCATGTATGTAAGGCTCAGAGTGTTTTCTCAAAATTCCCACCATTTCCACGGCTGCCAATCAGGCTCCGGTCTGTAATCTAAGAATAAAGATATATTTGATTTTTACACTTGTCGTTAGTTTCTTTTAAGCTAGATATTAGTAATAAGGAATGTTCCATTAAATGGAAAAATTATTTTACATCTCTCTTTGTCCCTTGTGTGTTCTTTTGCGATATGTCTAGTTTAATTGAACTTTTTCGATTTATCTTTCTACTTTGTTATTTTTGTGTTTACAGTTATTGAAATTGTAAAAATTTATACTAAAAGCTTGTTTAACCTAGCCAGCTTTTATATATGCCTGTTCTTAATTGGGTTTTTACTGTTGTAAACGCTAGAAAGAGGTTTTCTACGCTTATTCCACACCTCTTTATCTTCTTTCATATGTTATCATACAACGAATACATGTAACAAAAATTACCCTGTTCTCATAATGCAATGTGGCAACTATTTATTAGTATATTAATCATAGTTCTGTGTATAAATTTTATTGTGAACACTAACATGATAAACATTGGAAAATAGTGACTTGAATGGATTTTAAAAGAATAAGAGAATGATAACATGTTACAAGGAACAAAGGTTAATCTTTAAATGCGAAAACATTATATCTAAATGGTGTTTCATTAATTTTTTAACATAATTACCATATCTTGTACGTGCTGTTTGATAATCCTTTTGTGGTTTTACATCGTCGACTTTTGAACTAAAAATAATCCATAATTAACTGATAATTCTACAAAGAAAACATATACCTATTTGGGGAGAAGATCACAATTGCCTTAATCAACTTATTGAATTTTACTTTACCTATTTGGGAAGAAGATTATTTTGCTTGAACCACCTTCTGGATTTCAATTCAAAGACATACCATAGTTGATTGATATGAACTCAATTCAATGACTTTTTACTTGCTGTGTCATTTCAGCTTTTTCATGTTTGGGTCAAACCTTTATATGCTGGTTATAAACAATTGTAGTTTTGTTTCAGTTATTGTTCATTCGTGACATTCATGACGGTTGCTTCGCTTTCCAACTTTTATATGAACTACATAAATGTCTTATTTTCAATTCTGATATTTCTAAAGACTCGTTTTATATTGATATACATATTTTACAGCAGCAACACTGGATTGCACCAATTCATCTTTTTGAAAAAAAACAGTAAGTAGAAGAAGGACTGACCGGGAAAAGAGAGTAAAGGTTATCCTGGTAATGTGTGTACTAATATAATATCATTTTGTAGTTTTAGTTATAACATATTTTAAATGTTAATACAAATTGGATTGGACATAATGCATATTTAGACATCCTCTCGACAATACAGAAAATCCTTTTGTAGAAGCCAATATATCTGATACAAAACTTGTGAACACACGGAGACAGAAGAACTGAGGGACAAGGTGATTACCATTTTTTTAAAGTGTGTTATTTTTGTGCTTTGTTCAACGTTTACAACTAGTTTATCACCGCCACATTTTATATGTTCCTGTCCTAAGCCAGGACTCCTTGTCAAAGCTTTTGTTTGTCCCTGGCAGCTATCTGTTTTTGGTTCTATGTCCAGAAATTGGTCTTTCGTTGATAATTTAGGGATTTTTTGGAATCTTATATATTGTATTTTTAGTCTTGGACCTAGGCAAGACAACAAGGAGTGACCTCTGGTTATGTTGAAGAATACTGGCTGTTTTCCATTGTGATTTTTAAAATTGCCGTTTCTTTATGTTGGTTGTTTCGCGTACACTTATTCCACATCTCTTTATCGTCTATAAAGAAATATCCATTACCAATGGGGGTAAAGATAGGCAACAATACCTTTGTTTAGAGTCCAGTGCATTGAGTGCAATTACAATACACGGCAACACACAAATAACACATCCTAAGGATATGAGTATCAGTATCCAGGCAGCATTGGCAGGATAATCCCAGAAAGTCAGGTATATTATCTCTGGTGTTGGACCAGGCAGGGTGTTAAGCTGGTTGATGATGACATAGATAGTAGCACTACCTTGAAGTCCACCAGAATCTGTGGCAAGAGCGATAACCTTAAGTGTGTCTCCGTAGTTATGGCTTGATAAAGGTAGCTGTATGTATATCTCACCATTAGAATCGATTCCGAATGTGTTTCGTCCATATAATGATTGGTCGAGAGACAAAGTAAGAGTACCTTAAGAGATATTAACAATGCCATATCAGATATTTTTTGATAAAAGTAAATCGTTTATTCATAAACATTTCTTCGTCCTTTAAGAATCTTTAATCTACTTTCTATGATTTTTTTTCTAACCTCATTCCTATGTGGGTTTTCGATTTGTTTAAGGAGTCTTCGGTGCTCAGGTTCAAATACCAGAAAAAACTTGACTTTACTGATTAAGTCTGAGGACATTCTAATCTCTTTATGTTTACCATGAGAGTTGAGAATATTCTCAGTCTTTAAATTTTTCATTTTTTGTGCCAATACTTGGTATGGTGCATTTGTTAATCAGAAATTTTGCTACCTTTTTGTTATGTTTATAGTATCTTGGCTTATTTTTGCTAATGATCGAGTTTTTTTTTTCATTTAAAAAAGTTGCCAATGTAAAACGAGTTTAAATCATATAATCAAAATTCAACAAAGTCTAATCTTTATAAACATTATATTCAACTCTTTATTTTAAGATGCGACTTCGTTGAAAAAACAAATTATTTGAATAATATCAAATAAAAATGTGGTTCTTTCGATTGAAAAACTTATCGTTTTATCTATCCTCTGAAAACTTTTTCCAGGAATTGCTTATTTTTTGGTTATGAAAATAGAAGCCTTTACAATAAAAATTACCAAAACCTCCAATGTCATTATCAGTAGCATTTACGATTGTAATAACGGTGTTTAAAGGTGTTTCCCTGTCTATCTCTAAACTTTGTATCGTCGGTGAGATGATTGGGGTGTTATCGTTGATATTTACAACACTGATTATTACAACAGCTGTGTCAGTCAAATACCCATCAAAAATGCTGACGTCACAAATATAGGATGTCCCGGGTGCGTGCACATCCATGTTAACATCCGTTGCAAACGAGATGATTCCATTGGATGGATTTATAGAAAAATATGGCAATCCATTCCTACACGTGATGAAGAATGTGTGTGTGTCGTTTGTATCAGGGTCTCGAAACTGGTAGGATGGGTCTGAAAGCAGTGTACCAATCTAAAAAAGTATTTAATATATTTCTGCAATGTTAAACCAATAAAAGCTGTGCATCTAACCATTCCGAGTTGAAAAGCAATGATTAAAAAAATGCATTTTACCATCATTTCCGAGCAAATTGTTCTTATATAGAATGTTATATGGTTTGTTTCAGTTTAAAAGAGCAACGGTCTGGTGGTGATAAATTTATGATTTCAAAATGACTAATATCACCGCCATTAATATTTTAAATTTGATAATTTAAAATAGTGTTTGAGAAGCAAAGGTGTACCGATTGACCCATCAGATGTCAGAAGACTTGTCCGAAAATGTTAAATTCGGTAAACATAAAATCTTTGAAAAATACAATTTTAAAAAGTTTGTCTTCTTTTTTGTGTTAACAAGTCTGATTTATATGCCATTGGTGTTTACGAATTGGTAAGAATCGAAAATTATCTCTGATTACAAAAAAAAAACATTTCACCAAAGCAGTTTTATAGATGAATGAAACATCTGTTGTTATCATAGCTATGGATACTCTGAAAACAACCCATTGAACATAAAAAGGATGCACAAGACACCAAATTAAACCAGCATTATCACAAAAACTTACAATGTAATAGAAATAGATATTTGTTTGTTGTAAAATGGGATTAATCTACATCAATAATATTTGATTAAAAAATAAGCGTAATGCTTGTTTCAACACATCAGTCAGGAGTTTAAAAAAGCAGCTTCAAAATTATCTGATATAGCATTTTATGACACATTTGTACTGGGTATGTCTAGGATAAAACTGTTTAGACCTGTTAAAATTTTCAGTCTGTTATCAGACAAAGTGCTTCACAGTCAATTCAGACTCGATAAGATTATAATGCCTTAACATGTCGTAATTGACTGAAAAGCTTCTAGTTTTTAGACAATTGTAATGTATTTAATGCTTTTTTATGATAGCGAAAGTTACTTGCCGGTCTGCCGGTCCCGCGTCAGCGGTCAGAGAGTAGCTGGTCCTTATGAACTCTGGTGCTTCATTGGCATCGGTAATTGTCGCTGTGAAATTTTCTGATGCTGTATTCTCCGAGTCTGTTACGACAACAGTTAACACAAATGTTTTGGAAACAAGGGATTCAAAGTCAATATTAACCAAAGTCGATGTGGTCACCAATCCAGCTTAAAAAGAACAGCAAAATCATGTCTTTTTTTTTCATGTAATATATTAGATCACAACAAACAAAAGCAAGAAATTCAAAAATCCACAAAGTAAAACAGTCATCATTGTCCGGAAACATCAGCTGTAAATGTAAGACTGTTATTTCATTTTGTAGTTTGTTTGAAAAAAAACTAAAATGTCTAGTTTGTGTCCACCACGGGTCAAATTAAAAAAATATATAGAAATGGTATATCTTCTTCTTTCAAAACATTATTTATTTAAGTGTAGCTAATGCAAGGGTGCTTTTTATAATTGTTAAGTATATGCTAACAACACTTTTATGTTATTTTTTAAAGAAAATGCATTAATTCATAAACTAAATGATTTGTCATGTCCAAACATCAAAAGTACAATTTTATATAAGAAGTATGTACTATCAGCTCATATTTCAAATAGAACGAAGATAGGTCACGAAAATAAAATCGAGCATTGCGTCTATTATTTTAGAATAAATCTACATTCAAAATATCACGTAAATGTGGCACAAGTGACTTGAAAACTGTTTCGAAAAGGTTATGTTATATATTGTTATGCTACACTTATAGTAAAGAAATCAGACTGAACAATCAGATAATGGCAAATCGACATGGCAAAAGTTGACATATAAAAATACATGTAACTTACCTGTTTCATTTATTTCAAATATTGATGAACCTTCTGATGGTATAGACGAGAGTAAACGAATGAGTATCTGCGGTGTCATTATTGTTTACGTGAACTTGGAAAACGCTTGTTCCTAGAGCAGAGTTTTCAGGTATCTGTAGTTCTGTTGGCAATGGTAGATTTAGAATAACTGGAACGTTGTTTATATCTACCGTAAAGAGAAAAAGTGTTGAACCTTGAGTTGGTTAATATCAAGTGTTTTTATTTCAGAAAAGGAAAATGTACTTTTTTCCTTTTTATACACGTCAACTAGCTTGTTAACATGGTCAATTTTTCACATTTTGTGGTTTAAATCTGTATTATTCGACCTAAAAAAATGTTGTATTTGTATATATTTGATACATTTCAATGTACATATTGGGGATAAATCCCCACTTTTTGTAAAATTCAAAGAAAAAAAAGTTGAAAGTTAATTATAGTTTACTTGAAACGACACAAATCTACAAATAGTTATAATAGTAACAATGCAATGGGGATAAATCCCCAATTGTGTTTAACATAAACACTGAACAGCTCATAGTGGGGATATATCCCCAGTTGTGTAAAATTTAGACAACATACAACTTTAAGCGGGGATAAATCCCCAATCACATGGTAGACTAAAATTTAGTAGTCGATGTGGTGAACTTGATGTAGTATAACTACAGTATACAAAATACCTGACTTACATTAATTTTGATTGGGGATATATCCCCATTTCAAGTTATATATAAACAGACTAATGAAAAAAATCTCTATTTAATCGACAAACAATAGATAAATTGAGCATTGATCTCAGTGGGGATAAATCCCCACTTAATCATCAAATGATCAATCGCCCCAAATGTATATATACTGTATATATAAATTTTAATTTTATGATGAGAGGTATAAGAAATATTAAGATAGTACATTAAAAAAAAACATTTGTGATAACCAAATATGTACATTTAAAATTTTGCCCTCTAACAAATTATTTCAGCTTGTATTGAAATTTCATTTTTGTATGATTGTATTGGAATAAATTTATAAAACAAAAATCATCTCTCTCATTAGTGACCCTCCAAAAAGGAACAATAACGAGAGAATTTGTGTATAACAAACCAACCCGCCACACAATTTTCTTCATGCATTTAAGCAACTTTGAGGTTTTCATCAGAGACAAACAATGCACACTTTCTTAAACATGCAAAAAACATAATAATACATCTTCCTTTTTTCTCACCATCATCCATGTGGTTTTCACTTCGATGATGCACATGAGTTACAAGAACTGAGCAAATGTATTGCAAATATAAAAAAAGTCATTAAAGCAACGCATGTCGGAATTGGTGAATATGTACATATATAGACAATAGTATTAAATGTCTATAACTGGGCCACTTTACATACATGTAAAGTTTTACCTTTGCCCTTTTATTTAAAAGTCTAAAATAATCAAAAATTTAATAACTAAGTCAATTTCAACGTAGGCCACAAAAGTGTGTGAGTTCCACCGCATAACTCATCTTTAATCCTCCTTTGACCCTTGCTCCTAAGATGAGGACAGTTCAGATTAAAATCGTGTTACAAATATTTAAAAAATCACTAGTTTACTTACAATCATTAAATTATGCAAAATATCATTTTTTTTTGGCAAAGACCATTTGATTTTCGGCGGGAGGCCTGCAGTGTGGGATTTTGGGAAAAACAATCGGCCCTGATTTTTTGTAAAAAAAAATTAATCTGGCCAGCACCTAGGTTGCAAGTAAAGTAATCTGTCTTCAATCTTGGCCAAAAAAAATCTGGACCGCAAAGCAGGCGAAAAAAAATCCCGACTCAAGGTAAAATCCCACCCCCCCCCCCCCCCCCGAAAACCAAATGGTCCATAAATTGTCTTTAAATTACCTTCTTATGACAAATACTAAACATCATGAAAACAACAAGTACAAGAAGATCCGTAGGTTAAGAAATGCAAATTTAAATAGTGACAGGGCTAAGCTTTAGTGTTTATTTACGTCCAACCTTCCTTTATTAAGTATCCTAAACAATAAAATCGAATAAAAGTTCCTTTTTAATTAGACTTTATAAAGCGAATAGAGTCTAATGGTTGACTTTATCGTTCTCGTTTTATAGTTTTGTCTTCAAGTCCTCGAAATATCAGTCTTTTGATATTCAGATGCCCTTTGGTACTTCATTGCTACTTTTATTAATCTCATAAGGTATGAAAAGCCGACGAATATCGGGTGAGTTTTCATGTTTCGTAGAATAAACAGTTTTATGCTTCAAAAATATTTTTAAGATATGATGTTTTTGCATTAATTACTTTCGAAGCTTTGTTCCGATATTCAATATTATTTCATTTAACAAACACATCGCATGAACTGATCATAACTATCAAGGAATCTGTGACCCAGATTATGTTATATATTATATATTAATTATGTCGGTAAAGAGGAAGAGGAATCTGATAGACCTTATTTCAATACTCACAATAACGAATCTCATACTGAACTTATATACATTAACCAAATATCAAGTACCTATGATGAAAAGCGCCGGAGAAATATGTTACGAAATTTTTTTCTATAATTGACAAGTAATCTTGAAAGGTAAACAGGAAGTGGATATCTGACAGGCCTTATTTTGATACTCGGTAGAAACAATATCATACTGAAGAAATATACAAAAAATTCAAGTCACTGTAATATATAGTTACTGAAAAACTGTTTCGAAAGGAATTTTGCGGACGGAAAGACGGACGAACCGACGGATGACATATACCCTCTTCTTCGAATGGGCGAATCATAACGTTTTTTTTAAATGCTATGAATGTAGATTTTTATTAGAAGTAACACACACATGATCTAGAAAGCCTGTTACCGTACAGCATAAATAAATTACATAATAAATGGTTTTACAACATAATATCATGACAATATTCAACGTAATGTCTATGGCAATGTCACATTCAATAACTTATTCCCTATTTATTCTTTCTCACCTTCCTCTGCTATCTTCTTATTTGAATCCATATATGTTTTCCTTTAAAGATAAAACATACAGTTTTAGGCTTAAAAAAAGGGTTGCCACATTAATCTATATATTTTCATAAAGCATCAATATAACTTTTTTGCATCCCGCATTAAATTTTGTTATGGATTTTTAAGTGTAGATTTTGGAGTTCTGATGTCATCTTTGAGTGTATGTCAGTGGAAATATTAATTATGTTCAATTAATGTTTTCTTTAAATATGAAAAAAGATTTTCCTCTTTAAATGAGTTATACATGTTTTTTTTAATTTAATTGCTAATATATTATGCACTTGTTATTCTCATTAATCTATAAAAGAGATACTGTCTATTTAATAGAAGTGTTTTCAAATACCTAAAAAAACAAAATGTCTATGTTTTCCGTTTCAACAAATGGTTTTGTTATTGTATATTGTGTTGTTTGTCTTTGTTTTGTTATTTTCATTCAGTCCATTATAAGAAATTCGTAATGCTTAAACGCACAGCTTTAGCGTCTGCATTGACCTCTCACCACAGTTGTAGATAACTTTCTTATGTTTACGAAAAGAGATTGATTGGTTGTCCTAATTATGCTTGTGATCAATATAATGAACTCTCTAGGGGAATATTAAAAACGATTGCTCATTGAAAGAAATTTATGTAGAGAAACGAGCATCACAGTTTTATGAAAATAATATTACACAAATTTAAAAAAAATAGTTTACGCTTTGTTTTTATAGTATTGAATTGTGTTGATAATTTCATTGTTATCATTATCTTAGAATAATATTTTAAAAAGGGGATAACACACCATAAAGTAAACATCAATTGTTTACACTAATGAAGAGGTTATCTTAACATGCTGATAACCTCTATCTATCCGTAATAAAGCCATAAAATCCTCATCCGACAAATCAAACGAGCTACTATAAATATAAGACTAGCTATTAATTTACTTCTCTATGTTATAGCTTAACCGTCTAAAGAAAACACTGCACAATCAAAATTCATTACATTATTAATAAATAAAAGATACGTAATGAGAACGATTTTTTCCGTTATTAAATGGTGCTGAGTGGCTTTTTCAAAAACGAGTTCTAATTAAAAGATGTTTAACTGTATTTTCTTTTAAGAAGAATAGAAGTTGGTAAATTTAGCATGCATTTCACTAGAAATTACCTTTATTGTCTGTAATTCCATGTTGTTTTTCTTGAAAAAGATTGTACTTCTAATAAGTAGTCTGTGACGTTGTCTTGATGATTATTCTACAACCATGAATTTTAAATTAATGTTTTGGCGGATAATCGAATAAATTATTGTTATCCATTTTTTAAAACGATAATTTTTAGCCTCTAAAATGCCTTTCTTTTCAAAACAAACTATGTCGTAGTAACAAACTTTTTTTGGTCAAAGTTTGACCATAATTTCCAATTATAATACTTAGACCCCGTTCACACCATGAACAAAAATACATCGATCTTTTTTGAATCGATCTTAAAAAGACTGGTTTGCATTTACACACATTTATGAGATAACCCCAATAATACGGTCGTTGTAGTTTATTCCCTGCAGTCGCTACATTACACTACAAGAAAGATCGATTAAAAAAAGATCGATCTTTTTAAGTCTAGGTCTTAAGCAGGGCTTTTTAAGTCCGGTTCTTTTTGAATCGATTCAAATAAAGATCGATCTTTCCCGTTTACACTGACAAAAAGATCGATCTTTTTTTTGCATCGATTCAAATAAGATCGGTCTTTCCGTCTAGTGTAAACGGGGTCTTAGTGTAAATGATAATCTTATCAGTATATAATGGCTTGACCTCCCCTATGGAATCTCAATAATATCTTATAATATTTTATAACCGATATAGATTTCCACAAGATATTGTGTACATGTTGAAATATTTAAGCAGACATGTTAACTTTTCAGAGGGCCTCTCAGGGAGATTTTTAACTTTTCAGACAACCTCTCAGGGAGATTTTTATCGACATACCGGAGTGTCATTTAAAACCGCAAAATGTTTGCAAATTTTAATTAATACCAGGATTTTTTAAGCGTTTTTGCTGTTATGCTTGTCTTTTATTTAGACTGACATTGTCAGCAGATCATAAATTTCTTAATTTTAGTAAAAAATCCACCATATTTTTTCAGCAGAATCATTCATCTTTGACTTTTTCACATTTTTGTATATAAAAACGCTTCTGAAATTGTATTTGATAACTAAGGTGAATATAATAAAATAAAAGTACAAAAATAATATTTTTACTGGTAAAATGTTTCAAAATTGTTCCATTAATCCAAATGTTATATATTTCTTTGCATAATATGAAGTAAAAAACTAAAATAGATTGGAAAAATATCCAATAATCAAATTTACCTTTATTTAAAGGGACATAACTCAACTTCATATAATTACCTGTCATGTCGGCAATGCTCCGGAGATCGATTAAGGTGTTTAATTAGGGGTTATACCTTGTCAATTTGACAATTAACACAGAAAGCTTGATATGGCTTCGTAAATTAGCTTGGGGTGACAGGTGGAATCACTTATTAATAAATCAACAAGTAATTAATTGCATATGATCTTTCTAACACTGCCCAAGGAAAATCAAAATGACGATTTTCGTGACTTTTCTATAGACAATTTATTTTTTTAATAAAAAATCGGTAACCGGGAGATTTTAGGCACAAATCGGGAGGCGGGAGATAGAGTCTTGAAACCGGGAGTCTCCCGGTGAAAACGGGAGAGTTAACATTTTAAGTATTTAGCCACTGGTTTGTTGACATAAATCAGACGGGACAGTAACATTAGTACGTCAGTCAACATGAAACCACTTAAATCTAGATTTCATTATAATTGGTTCTTCATTACATGAAACTGATACCAAAAAATACACTAAAAAGTTACGACCTATCCTAACTAAAGAAGGAACTATAAGACAACCACAAATTAATGAATTTTCATCTACGATTACAATACAGTGTACATAACGACTTTAAAAATGAATTAATTATTAAGAGTTTGCGTGTACTTACAAAAATAATCTGTCATCTGATTATATTCTTTATACAAAACAAACATTCATATTTAAAAGGCCCGCTTCCGGCTATCCATGCGCAATGCTTATGCGCATAAGAACTGCCATCTTTGATCAGTTCACCATCCCGTTAAATATTTAATTATTGGGTTATTTTATTATTCGATATCACTTGCTTTATGCATATTTCTGAATATAATATTTAAATACAAATAAAACACAATTAACTTTTTTTACTTAATATATGATACGAAAAACAGCTTTATTTTATCATTTAAATAATAAAATCTGCTTTACTAGTATAGCTGATAATAATGATAAAAGAGTCTACCTAGATTTTATATATTGTAAAATATTAACTTAATGAACAAAATAATCTTCAAATAAGATTCAAGAATTATATAAGATGATTAAAATAATGTTTCTTTCCATTATATATTGATATCACTTATATTTGAATAAAAATTTTGAAAAAAATGTACGCTGTATATTCAAAGTCTTACACACAAAAATTATATTAGAATCAAATAATTGATTTTTTATCTAGCTGTAACACTGACACCATTATGACCTATCGTTGCCGCGCTTTTCGCTTATCAGAGTGCATATATAATCTCATACTTCATGTACTTTGACAGCTGAAGGTCATTTTCTTTAACCAAGAGAGCTATTAAACCACGTATTGTCAGTGACCTTACCATCCTTAATGCAAAATGAAGAAAAACTGTGTCAGGTTCAGATTAATATCTTAACCAAGAAAGAAGCTTTGATGCGAATGAAATTTGTTAAATAAAAACGATATACATGATATAGAACTAAATCTTTTGTGTAAGTTAATTGATGTGATGAATAAAATTCCAAAACAAATTACTAGTAAGCGGCAAAGTTTTACTAATAAGTAATAAATTTAAATTTCATGTCAATTTAGAATTCTTGCGATTTGTAATTGTACTTCATTATGGGTATGCTGGTGTTGTACAAACTTAACAAGAATAGAAGTCTAGGAACCTTTTATTTTTTTTTAATTTTGCTACAAATATAATTTTGTCTTCTTAGTAATTGGCATCCTTTTGTAGAGCTTGCTATTTGTCATCTTGAAAAATTAGCGGCTTCTACAAACAGAGTTTTGATAAATGAGTAAAACTACCCCCTACTTCCAGTTCTTTCAGATTCACAAAAGGTATGATTTAATCCTTCTTTGAATCCTACGGACTTTTGATTTTTTAGATTGATTTGATGGCTGTTGTGGTGACACAATAACATCATTTACACTATATTTTACATTAAGTCAAGATTTCTATACGGATTCTCAGATGATAAATACAAAAAATAATTAGAATTAAGAACCACAATTACTTTAAACAGATTAATTTATCTTGGATTAGGAATAGCTAGAAATTAACGAGTGTGGCCACGTTGAGCCTTTTTGCATCGAATTGAACGTGCATAGGGTATTGCTCTCCACAATCGAAGGAAAACTTTTTTCATCCATTCAGAGAACACATAGGAACGTTCCTTGAAACCATCCTTGCAAATAGTGTCAAGAGTGATTCGGAAAGTTAGTTCATGAAATGGTCACCGCACACGAGGATCAAACCATAAACCTTGATGTTAATAGCCTGGCGCATTAACCATAATTGTTAACAGATTAGGTTGAAAACAGAAAATTAAAATTTGAACAACGGTAGCTTTAAGAACTGGGCGATATAAGATAATACAAAGATACGAAAAGATACAAAGAGAAGAATTTTCAAAACGTTCAATGAGACTCACTCTCTTTGTAATTGTAAAATTAAACTTGAATTGATAAATTGACTTTCAGTTCTATTGACTTCATTACTTACGACGATAGAATCCGGCCTCCAGAAATATTACGAATGTTGTTATTCTAGAAATGGTGTCAATCAAATATGGATCCTGAAGAATTCGAAAGAACTGATAGAGATTCTTATCTCTAAATCAGTTTCATCTTGTAATAGTATCAAAACATTCGATTTCTAGACACTTTACACTTCTATTCCACCTTAACAACTGAAATCGCGATTGGCACAGCTGATTAAACGCAGCTTTTTCAAAAAGAATGGAAAACGCAGGTACAAATATCTTGTAGTCGATTTTAACAAGACTTATTTTGTCATCAAAAAGTCTAGGAAAAAGAACAAATTTACAGAAGACCAAATAATCGACATCCTCAACTTTCTTATTGACAACATATTTGTTCAGTTTGGTGGACGTGTTTTTCAGCAAACAATAGGGATTCCAATGGACAATAATTGTGCACCTCTGCTCGCTGATTTGTTTCTTTACATGTATTCATATGAAGCCGACTTCTTACAATCTCTTCTAGACAAAAAAGACCGTAGACTAGCTCTTACTTTCAACCTCACGTTCCGTTATATTGATGATGTCCTAAAAAGGCTTTTACTAAACAATTCTCGATTTGGTAACTTTCTCCATCTCATATATCCAAAGGAGCTTGAGATAAAGGACACAACGGATTCTAGGAAGTCTGCTTCATATTTAGATCTACATCTCGAAATTGACTCTCAAGGAAGACTTTCAACAAAGCTCTATGACAAACGTGATGACTTCTACTTTCCAATCGTCAACTTTCCCTTCGTGTGTAGCAACATTCCGTCCGCTCCAGCTTATTGAGTTTACGTATCTCAATTAATTCGTCACTCTAGAGCGTGCGGGACTTACATCGATTTCCTTAGCAGAGCGACACGTCTGACGCAAAAATTGCTCACACAGGGTTATGTTGCTCCTCGGTTGCTGTCTTTATTCAAGAAATTTTACGGAAGACATCACGCACTTATAGACAAATATGGGATTTCGATCTCTCAGATTAGTGCAGATGTTGGTTTGTCATAGGGTGTTGTTTTGTCTTCCTTTACCGGATTTGACACGCTGAATGTACTATTGGCAAAGCGTCGGGTGTGCTATAGCAAGCAGGAACTGCTTACTCTTCCGGAGCACCTGAGTTCACTCTTGTTTCGACTGGAGTTCGCGTTGTTGATTGATATTCAGTTATTTTGTGTTTTCATGCTTTACATGTTGTCTGTTTTTGTCCTGTTCTTGTTGGTGTTTACTGATTTTGTCTCTGCCCTTCGGACTTTTGATATTCGGATACCCCATTGGTACCTCTGCTTCATGGATTTGTTTCCCGCTATCAAATTTTTGTTAGATTCGATGTGTGGTATGAAAAAGGGACTTGCTTCTCTTTTTTCTCACCTGGACCGAAGGTTGTGGTAGCATCGTACTTAAATTGAACATTGGAGAAAACGTTCCCATGAACTACCGTACTATTCGTTCTTGTTGTTTCACTGTGTACTTACATCGCGGAGGTAGAAGAGGGCGAAGTAAGATGGTGGTCAGTGTGAATGCAGATTTAAGTCCTATATTTCTCAATAAAATTCGATCAAAACTGAAATGACCAGGTATTGTTAAAGGAGAGGATGTGATAACACAAAAACGAAATCCCAAGATATTGAACACCAAAGTCATAGTATCATATTACATTCCAAGTCGCGTGATTTATGTTTTTATAAATAATTCTTAATTAAATAGAAAAAACCCAAAAGGTTGATAGAATTTATTTTATCGAATGGACAAAATTTAAAAAAAGTAAAAATTCAGTACTTTTAATATATCATTGTCACTTAATGCGTATATAGTTATATATGCTTTAACTTGTACAACTCCTTCACACATATGAATTCATGTAGAGTTACTTTTAAAAGCTAAAAATATATATTTTCTACCTTGAAACATATATCTTAAGGTTTGAGTAATCAAGACTTTTATTTGTCTTCAAAATAGCTATAATTTGAAAAAAACCATTTGTTTTACTATTTCAATTTAACGTTTTTATGCTCAGATAAATGTTTGCGTTAATAACACATAACATAAGAATTATTTCAATTTTTTCAAAGATTGCTTAAAAACTGTTGAACCTGACCAAGGTCGCCTAGTTGCACTAAAAACTCAATTGACCTTTAGCTGTCAGAGTATGTGATAATGCATTCTGTACAGAGAAAGGGCGAAACGAATGGGTCACAATGAGATCAGGGTTTTGTCGTTTTGCTTTCTGGTATGATCGGAATAATCACTGTGCATTAGACTTTAAATATATTAATTTAGCCACAAAGTCAAAGAATCTAAACTATGGATATCAAAAAGCCATACTTCAATCAAATAATTTTGATAAGTTTTGATAAGCAACAGCTTTTCTCTATCTGCAATAGTTTTCATTCTATAGGCCAAAAATACTATTTTCGCCTTTATAGGGCTGTAACCCCTATAAGGGGTCATCTGACAACTTCGACTCTATGGAGACTGTTGTAGAGCTAACTGAGCTGATCATTTAAGGAAGCAACAGCTTTTGTGTATCTGCAATAGTTTTCATTTTATAGGCTAAAACCATAAAAAAACACTATTTTTTACCTTACATAAAGGTAATAACAAAACTACCGAACTTAAAAGGATCATTACCCCTATAAGGGTCCATCTAACAACTTCGACCCAATGTAGACTTTTGTAGAACTTTGGATTCTGAAGAGCTTAAGGTTAATACAGACAGGTGTCAATTGACTTTTGTACCTTTAAAAATGCAAAATTTAAGACCAGTGTCTATAAAGTCAATAATAAAAAAAAATAGAATATTTGAATTTATTGAAATGAGTAATAAATATTCAATTGTTATACAATTGCATCAATCGTTTTTTGAATAACGCAATTTTTGACAAAAACAAGGGAGATAACTCACTTCAAAATTACCCTAAATTTACAATGGAATTGAATAGTAGACAAAAATCTAAGCTGGTGCCCCCTGTTTTCTATGTTATATTTTAATATATATGTAAAAATATAACTTTTGACAAAATAAAAACAGATCCTAATGTAAGGAATTTTTCTGATACATGATTTTATGCCTAAAATTTGGCCTTTCCTATATAATCTATTGTAATTCAGGCATACTTTAACCACTTATATTGCAAAAACGAGCATGGTGACCAATCCTTCTTTTTATTTTATGTTTCATTTAAAACCATTAAATCAAATGTTTAATGACAGAATTTTTTTCAGTATAGGTGTCCACATTAACCTTATGGTCCTTTGGATTTTTGCTTTCTGTTATGGTTGCTGAGTTATAAGCTGAGTTTAAGTGATTTTACCCTATGTTCTATTTTTAGTAACAGCGGCCATGGTTTTATTGAATCATTTTAAAATGAGAATCGTTTGTTGCCAACATGTCATATATCATCCCTGCAAAGTTTCAGTTAAATTGATTCAGTGGATTCAGAGAAGACGATTTTTGAAATCGCTAACGGACGACAACTGACGACGGACGACGGACGACGACGGACACATAGTGATGGCATAAGCTCACATGGCCTTTGGTCAGGTGATCTAATGATATGTTAAAAGTACTGAATTTTTACTTTTTTCAAATTTTGTCCATTCGATAAAATAAATTCTATAAACCTTTTGGTTTTTTTTTTAAATAAAGAATTATTTATAACAAAAATCAATCACACGCTAGTCAAACGGTCAGGCTATGAAAACATTTTCGCACCATTGTAATTAGCAACTATATGTTCGTTACAAATTGATTTGGAATGTAGTATGATACTATGATTTTGGAGTTCCATATCTTGGGATTTCTTTTTTGTCTGTCATCACATTCTCTCCTTTAACAATACCTGGCCATTTCAGTTTGGATCGAATTCTATTAAGAAATATAGGACTAAAATCTCCATTCACACTGACCAACATCTTACTTCGCCCTCTTCCACCTCCGCGATGTAAGTACTCAATGCAACAACAAGAACGACAATAATACGACCATAGTATCGGTAGTTCATGGGAACGTTTTCTCCAATGTTCAATTTAAGTACGATGCTACCACAAACTTCGGTCCAGGTGAGCAAAAAAATCCCCTTTTCATTCCACACATTGACTCTAACAAAATATTGATAGCGGGAAACACATCCATAGGCGAAAAAAACAACAGCCGAGCAACATTTTTTTCATATTAATTCTTATAGGACAATATTCCTCGACGTCTCTTGAACATCTTATCCTCTAAATATTCCTAGAGATACAGCTAAAATCAATCAAAATGTGTCATACTGAAATGCTCTTTCCGTTACAGAAGGGAAATGATGGAGAACAGAACAAAACTAACCAGTTATTTAAAGCTTAGTGTAAAAGGGTTTGAAATATAGAATAGGAACAAGTTGTTTCTAAACATCACTTTCTGAATCATAATAATTCGGACCACTGGGCCATCGGTTTAGTTGTCCTTCAGACTAACGGACCTTTGAATTAACGAACCCTCGGACTAAAGGACCTTCGAACTAGCAACGTTTCGGACTAACAGAACTTTGAACTTATAAACCGTCTTCTCAGCAACAAGGTTGCAACTTTACTCTCACAAAACTTTTTTTTCAATTTCAAATGTTCAGACCTTTTTTCATTTTACTTTAAGCTTCTTTCAGTTAAAGGTAATTTTTCTTCGCGATGAAGTATTTGAATGTCCTATAGACAACATATTCAGTGCTTAGAATTTGATTTCAGTTTTGCACAAGTCAACGTTGTATATAAGCATTTTTAACGTTTCTTACCACGTTTAATTGGGGATATTGAAACCCTTACTTTTGTAAAAAATCTCAAATATACACTAACAATCTTTTTTCATATAATACATATTTTGTGCAACAGCTATGCTGTTTGTGTTGATATGAAATACATGTAAGACTTGGGGTTTCAATATTTGAGAGGAAAATTTTCATACATTTCAGAAATATTACAGTATAAATGCAAATAAGACCAGGCGATGCATATTTATTTGTGATAATTGGCTCACAGTTTTCGCACTTTAATATTACCTTGGTATTCGTTTATCAAATCAAATCTTATAAAGCAAATTTTCACTCAATGGAGGACAAAAGACTATAACAATAATTTGAAAAAAAAATTAAACAATTATAATTGCATGACAAAAAAATGAAACTTAAATGTGACCTGTCCTCGTGTCTCCTATCGTCAGTGCCATTTAAGAAAAGGATCTTAGAAACTTCACTTGTTTACTATTAGTTGGGTTTAGAATAAAGTTAAGTTTTACTTTGTTTTGTAAAGAAAAATCAATGTCAAAGAAGTAGAGGTACCAATGGGGTATCCGAATGTCAAAAGTCCGAAGGGGCAGAGACTAAACCAGTAAGCACCTACAAGAACGGGACAAAAACAGACAACATGTAAAACATGGAAACACAAAATAACTGAATATCAATCAACAACGCAAACTCGAGTCGAAACAAGAGTGAACTCAGGTGCTCTGGAAGAGTAAGCAGTTCCTGCTTGCTATAGCACACCCGTCGCGTTGCCAATAGTCCATTCAGCGTGTCAAACCCGGTAAGGGAATACAAAACAAAACCCTATGACAAACCAAAATCTGCACTCATCTGAGAGATCGAAATCCCATATTTGTCTATAAGTGCATGATGTCTTCCCTAAACTTTCTTGAGTGAAGACAGCAACCGGGGAGCAACATAACCCTGTGTGAGCAATTTTTGCGTCAGACGTGTCGCTCTGCTAAGAAAATTGATGTAAGTCCCGCACGCTCTGGAGTAACGAATCAATTGAGATACGTAAACTCAATAAGCTGGAGTGAACGGAATGTTGCTTCACAAGAAGGGAAAGTTGACGATTGGAAAGTTGAAGTCATCACGTTTGTCATAGAGCTTTGTTGAAAGTCTTCCTTGGGAGTCAATTTAGAGATGTAGATCTAAATTTGAAGCCGACGTCCTAGAATCTGTTGTGTCCTTTATTTCAAGCTCCTGGGGATATATGAGATGGAGAAAGTTACCAAATCGAGAATTGTTTAGTGCAAGCCTTTTTTAGGACTTAATCAATATAACGGAACGTGAGGTTGAAAGAGAGAGCTAGTCTACGGTCTTTTTTGTCTAGAAGAGATTGTAAGAAGTCGGCTTCATATGAATACATGTAAAGAAACAAATCAGCGAGCAGAGGTGCACAATTATTGTCCATTGGAATCCCTATTGTTTGCTGAAAAACACGTCCACCAAACTGAACAAATATGTTGTCTATAAGAAAGTTGAGGATGTCGATTATTTGGTCTTCTGTAAATTTGTTCTTTTTCCTAGACTCATTTAAGTCTTGTTATAATCGACTACAAGATATTTGTACCTGCGTTTTCCATTATTTTTGAAAAAGCTGCGTTTAATCAGCTGTTCCAATCGTGATTTCAGTTGTTAAGGTGGAATAGAAGTGTAAAGTGTGGAGAAATCGAATGTTTTGATACTGTTACAAGATGAAACTGATTTAGAGTTAAGAATCTCTATCAGTTCTTTCGAATTCTTCAAGTCCACATTTGATTGACACCATTTCTATAACAATTACAAATACCAAAACGCGGGTATAAACGGTTAATAACAACATTCGTAATATTTCTGGAGGCCGGATTCTATCGTCGTAAGTATTGAAGTCAATAGAACTGAAAGTCAATTATCATTACAAGTTAATTTTACAATTACAAAGAGAGTGAGCCTCGTTGAACGTTTTGGAAATTCTTCTCTTTGTATCTTTTCATATCTTTGTATTATCTTATATCGCCCAGTCCTTAAAGCTACCGTTGTTCAAATATTAATTTTCTGTTTTCAACATAATCTGTTAACAATTATGGTTAATGCGCCAGGCTACTAACATCAAGGTTCATGGTTTGATCCTCGTGTGCGGTGACCATTTCATGAACTAAATTTCCGAATCACTCTTGACACTATTTGCAAGGATGGTTTCAAGGAACGTTCCTATTTGTTCTCTGAATGGACGAAAAAAGTTTTCCCTCGTATGTGGAGAGCAATACGCTATGCACGTTCAATTCGATACGAAAAGGTTCAACGTGGCCACACTCGTTAATTTCTAGCTATTCCTAATCCAGGATAAATTAATCTCTGTTTAAAGTAATTGTGGTTCTTAATTCTAATTATTTTTTGTATTTATCATCTGAGAATCCGTATAAAATCTTGACCTAATGTAAAAGATAGTGTAAATTATGTTATTGTGTCACCACAACAGCCATCAAATCAATCTAAAAAATCAAAAGTCAATAGGATTCAAAGAAGGATTAAATCATACCTTTTGTGAATCTGAAAGAACTGGAAGTAGGGGGTAGTTTTACTCATTTATCAAAACTATGTTTGTAGAAGCTGCTAATTTTTCATGATGACAAATAGCAAGCTCTACAAAAGGATGCCAATTACTGAGAAGACAAAATTGTATTTGTAGCAAAAAAAAATAAAAAATTAAGGTTCCTAGACTTCTATACTTGTAAAGTTTGTACAATTTCAAATCGCAAGAATTCTAAATTGACTTTTACTTATTAGTAAAACTTTGCCGCTAACTAGTAATATGTTTCGGAATTTTATTCATTACATCAATTAAATTACACAAAATATTTAGTTCTATATCACGTATAACGTTTTTATTTGACAAATTTCACTCGCATCTTGGTAAAGATATTAACCTCGAGGTAACCTGAACCTGACACAGTTTTTCTTCATTTTTGCATTAAGGATAGTAAGGTCACTGACAAAACGTGGTTTAATAGCTCTCTTGGTTAAAGAAAATGACCTTCAGCTGTCAAAGTATATGAAGTATGAACTTATATATGCACTCTGATAAGCAAAAAGCGCGGCAACGATGGATCATAATGGTGTCAGTGTGACAGCTAGATAAAAAATCAATTATTTTATGCTAATATAATTTTTGTGTGTAATACTTTGAATATACAGCGTACATTTTTTTCAAAATTTTTATTCAAATATAAGTGATATCAATATATAATGGAAAGAAACATTATTTTAATCATCTTATATCATTCTTGAATCTTATTTGAAGATTATTTTGTTCATTTAGTTAATATTTTACAATATATAAAATCTAGGTAGACTCTTTTATCATTATTATCAGCTATAATAAAGCATATTTTATTAATCTAAATGTGAAAATGAAGCTGTTTTCCGTAGCATATAAGTAAAAAAGTTAATTGTGTTTTATTTGTATTTTAATATCATATTCAGAAATATGCATAAAGCAAGTGATATCGAATAATAAAATAGCCCAATAATTAAATATTTAACGGGATGGTGAACTGATTAAAGATTGCAGTTCTTATGCGCATAAGCATTGCGCATGGATAGCCGGAAGCGGGCCTTTTAAATATGAATGTTTGTTATGTATAAAGAATATAATCAATAGTCAGAGTGCATTTTGTCAGATGACAGTCTATTATTTTTGTAAGTACACGCAAACTCTTAATAATTAATTCATTTTTAAAGTCGTTATGTACACTGTGTATTGTAATCGTAGATGAAAATTCATTAATTTGTGGTTGTCTTATAGTTCCTTCTTTAGTTAGGATATGTCGTAACTTTTTAGTGTATTTTTTGGTATCAGTTTCATGTAATGAAGAACCAATTATAATGAAATCTAGGTTTAATTGGTTTCATGTTGACTGACGTACTAATGTTACTGTCCCGTCTGATTTATGTTAACAAACCAGTGGCTAAATACTTAAATATTTCAACATGTACACAATATCTTGTGGAAATCTATATCGGTTATAAAATATTATAAGATATTATTGAGATTCCATAGGGGAGGTCAAGCCATTATATACTGATAAGATTACCATTTACACTAAGTATTATAATTGGAAATTATGGTCAAACTTTGACCAAAAAAAAGTTTGTTACTACGACTTTAATTATGCGGAGAGCTTAAAATATACAATTTAACATTGTTTGTTTTGAAAAGAAAGGCATTTTAGAGGCTATATATTATCGTTTTAAAAAATGGATAACAATAATTCATTCGATTATCCGCCAAAACATTAATTTAAAATTCATGGTTGTAGAATAACCATCAAGACAACGTCAGACTACTTATTAGAAGTACAATCTTTTTCAAGAAAAACAAGATGGAATTACAGACAATAAAGGTAATTTCTAGTGAAATGCATGCTAAATTACCAACTTCTATTTTTCTTTAAAGAAAATACAGTTAAACATCTTTTAAGTAGAACTCGTTTTTGAAAAAGCCACTAAGCACCATTTAATAACGGAAAAAATCGTTCTCATTGCGTATCTTTTATTTATTAGTGTTTTCTTCAGACGGTTAAGCTATAACATAGAGAAGTAAATTAATAGCTAGTCTTATATTTATATTAGCTCGTTTGATTTGTCGGATGAGGATTTTATGGCTTTATTACGGATAGATAGAGGTTATCAGCATGTCAAGACAACCTCTTCATTAGTGTAAACAATTGATGTTTACTTTATGGTGTGTTTTCCCCTTTTTTAAATATTCTAAGATAATGATAACAATGAAATTATCAACACAATTCAATACTATAAAAACAAAGCGTACACTATTTTTTTTTTTAATTTGTGTAATATTATTTTCATAAAACTGTGATGCTCCTTTCTCTACATGTATTTCTTTCAATGAGCAATCATTTTTAATATTCCCCTAGAGAGTTCATTATATTGATCACAAGCATAATTAGGACAACAAATCAATCTCTTTTCGTAAACATAAGAAAGTTAATTTTCAATGAATATAGATTAATGAGAATAACAAGTGCATAATATATCAGCAAATTAAAAAAACATGTATAACTCATTTAAAGAGGAGAATCTTTTTGCATATTTAAAAAAAAACATTAATTGAACATAATTAATATATCCACTGACATACACTCAAAGATGACATCAGAACTCCAAAACCTACACTTAAAAATCCATAAAAAAATTTAATGCGGGATGCAAAAAAGTTATATTGCTGCTTTATGCAAATATATAGATTAATGTGGCAAACATTTTTTAAGCCTAAAACTGTATTTTTTTTTTCTTTAAAGGAAAACATATATGGATTCAAATCAGAAGAAAGCAGAGGAAGGTGAGAAAAAATAAATAGGGAATAAGTTATTGAATGTGACATTGCCATAGACATTACGTTGGATATTGTCATGATATTATGTTGTAAAACCATTTATTATGTAATTTATTTACGCTGTACGGTAACAGGCTTTCTAGATCATGTGTGTGTTACTTCTAATAAAAATCTACATTCATAGCATTTAAAAAAACGTTATGATGCCCCCATTCAAGAAAAGGGTATATGTCATCCGTCGGTCCGTCCGTCTTTCCGTCCGCAACATTCCTTTCGAAACAGTTTTTCAGCTACTATATATTACAGTAACTTGAAATTAAGTATATTGTCAATTATATGGATTATTGGTCAATTGTTGAAAATTTTCGTAACAGTTGTCTCAGCAACTACATATCACAGTGACTTCAATTTTTTGTATATTTCTTCAGTATGATATTGTTTATACCGAGTATCAAAATAAGGCCTGTCAGATATCCACTTCCTGTTTACCTTTCAAGATTACTTGTCAATTATAGAAAAAATTTCGTAACATATTTCTCCGGCGCTTTTCATCATAGGTACTTGATATTTGGTACATGTATATAATATAAGTATGAGATTCGTTATTGTGAGTATTGAAATAAGGTCTATCAGATTCCTCTTCCTCTTTACCGACATAATTAATTTTGGGTCACAGATTCCTTGATAGTTATGATCAGTTCATGCGATGTGTTTGTTTAATGAAATAATATTGAATATCGGAACAAAGCTTCGAAAGTAATTAATGCAAAAACATCATATCTTAAAAATATTTGTGAAGCGTAAAACTGTTCATTCTACGAAACATGAAAACTCACCCGATATTCGTCGGCTTTCCATACCTTATGAGATTAACAAAAGTAGCAATGAAGTACCAAAGAGCATCTGAATATCAAAAGACTTATATTTCGAGAACTCGAAGACAAAACTATAAAACGAGAACGATCAAGTCAACCATTAGACTCTATTCGCTTTATAAAGTCTAATTAAAAAGTACCTTTATTCGATTTTATTGTTTAGGATATTTAATAAAGGAAGGTTGGACGTAAATAAACACTAAAGCTTAGCCCTGTCACTATTAAATTTGCATGTCTTAACCAACGGATCTTCTTGTACTTGTTGTTTTCATGATGTTTAGTATTTGTCTTAACAAGGTAATTTAAAGACAATTTATGGACCATTTGGTTTTCGGGGGGGGGGGGGGGGCTGGGATTTTACCTTGAGTCGGGATTTTTTTTCGCCTGCCTCGCGGTCCAGATTTTGTTTTCAATTGCCAAGATTGAAGTCAGATTACTTTACTTGCAACCTAGCTGCTGGCCAGATTATTTTTTTTACAAAAAATCAGGGCCGATTTTATTTCCCAAAATCCCACACTGCAGGCCTCCCCCAGAAAATCAAATGGTCTATGCCAAAAAAAAAAGATATTTTGCATAATTCAATGATTGTAAGTAAACTTGCGATTTTGTAAATATTGGACACACGATTTAATCTGAACTGTCCTTATCTAAGGAACATTGTTCCTGGAACAAGGGTCAAAGGAGGATTTAAGATGAGTTATGCGGTGGAGCTCACACACTTCTGTGGCCTACGTTGAAATTAAATTTTTGATTATTTTTAGACTTTTAAATAAAAGGGCAAAGGCAAAACTTTACATGTATGTAAAGTGGCCCAGTTATAGACATTTAATACTATTGTCTATATATGTACATATTCACCAATTCCGACATGCGTTGCTTTAATGACTTTTTTATATTTCCAATACATTTGCTCAGTTCTTGTAACTCATGAGCATCACCAAAGTGAAAACCACATGGATGATGGTGAGAAAGACGGAAGGTGTATTATTATGTTTTTGCATATTTAAGAAAGTGTGCATTGTTTGTCTCTGATGAAGACCCCAAAGTTGCTTAAAGGCATGAAGAGAATTGTGTGGCGGGTTGGTTTGTTATACACAAATTCTCTCGTTATTATTCCTTTTTGGAGAGTCACTAATGAGAAAGAGATGATTTTTGTCTTATAAATTTATTCCAAAACAAACATACAAAAATGAAATTTCAATACAAGCTGAAATGATTTGTTAGAGGGCAAAATTTTAAATGTACATATTTGGTTTTCACAAATGTTTTTTTTTTAAATGTACTATCTTAATATTTTTTATTCCTCTCATCATAAAATTAAAATTTATATATACAGTATATATACATTTGGGGCGATTGATCATTTGATAATTAAGTGGGGATTTATCCCCACTGTGGTCAATGCTCACTTTATCTATTGTCTGTCGATTAAAAAGAGATTCTTTTCATTAGTCTGTTTATATATAACTTGAAATGGGGATATATCCCCAATCAAAATTAATGTAAGTCAGGTATTTTGTATACTGTAGTTATACTACATCAAGTTCACCACATCGACTACTAAATTTTAGTCTACCATGTGATTGGGGATTTATCCCCGCTTAAAGTTGTATGTTGTCTAAATTTTACACAACTGGGGATATATCCCCACTATGAGCTGTTCAGTGTTTATGTTAAACACAATTGGGGATTTATCCCCATTGCATTGTTACTATTATAACTATTTGTAGATTTGTGTCGTTTCAAGTAAACTATAATTAACTTTCAACTTTTTTTTTGAATTTTACAAAAAGTGGGGATTTATCCCCAATATGTACATTGAAATGTATCAAATATATACAAATACAACATTTTTTTAGGTCAAAAAGTACAGATTTAAACCACAAAATGTGAAAAATTGACCATGTTAACAAGCTAGTTGACGTGTATAAAAAGGAAAAAAGTACATTTTCCTTTTCTGAAATAAAAACACTTTATCATAAAGTTTATTTATGTGCACTTTAGAAATTATAATTTATCTTAAATTGATTTATGAAACCAATAGAAACATCTTTTTCAATGTTATTCAATTTCTATTACATGAATGCAAAGAACTTTTTCGATTCTAGTTTTCAATTAGATTATCCTTACAATCAGTAAAATTTCATTCTATTTTTTTCTTGCTTTATAATGGCTATGTTACTGCAAATAACTTAAGGTTCATCGGAACCTTTCGTTGAAAATAGCGAAATTTTCTACCTATTTTTTAGTATATGCAGAACAAAAACTACAAATAAAATAATACAATAAAGCATGGTTGGACCTAGATATGGTAATTTCTGATTCAATTTCTATCAATTTTTCATTTAAAGTTCCATAAAAATAAAGATCTCTTTTTTTTTCAGATTTTAGATTGAAAAAGGACAAACTATCCCTATTGTGCCTCTTACATGAAACGAGGTGAACTTTTAGTTAAATCCCTTATTGACAGTTGCATGAAATTTGAGGCCACAACAGAGGGTGAAAGTGATATTAGCCTTAAATCGGGTGTTTCTAAAAGCGGTTAAAAAAGAGATCTCTAAAATGAAGGAGTTTTTTGGGAAGAATTCATAAAGAAAGGGTAAGATTTTTTAATATGAAGGTCCAGCTACACTTTATATTTCAATTTTATGTACAGTTTTGGCTGTGCATATATTGAAAATAGATTAAAAATAACGCTCTGTTTTAAAGAAAGGTACAAATGAAGAAGACTTTGATAATGTTCTTCAACACCTATAGCACTTTTTTTAAAAGAAACAATAAAGTATTCGAATGTCGAACATTTTAAACAAATCAACACGGCAGACAATATATCATTAAAGGCAGACGACGCCAACAGACAATTAATCCCACAAAACAAGAAAGTACACATAAGATATCCTTACAATAGATAAATTTTATTTAATAATTTTTGCCTTTCTTTATAATAGATATGTTCCTGAAAAATACTTCAAAACATTTTGAGAATGTTGTTTTGAAAATCATTCTTTTGTTAAAAAGCTGTTTAAAGGCACAAAATCGTTAGAGGCAGACGACAAAAAAAACGATAAAACCCATAATACAACTAAGAATACATAAAATACATTAAGAACAATCAGCCAGCTAACGAACGAAGGTGTGAAAGAAAAGAACATAACAAACGTGATGTTTCCAATAGTTAACTTTCCCTTTCTGTGTAGCAACATTCCGTCCGCTCCAGCATATGGAGTTTACTTATCGCAATTGATTCGTTATTCCAGAGCATGTGAAGAGTATAACGACTTCTTTAATAAAGCTACACGGCTGACAAGCAAATTGTTAACACAGGGTTTCGTTGCTCCCAGGTTGTTGTCATCACTCAAGAAATTTTACGGAAGATATCATGTGCTTGTATACATCTATCTATCTTTCAGACGAGCACAGATGTTGGTTTGACAAAGAGTTTGGTAACGTAATCCTTTCCGGATTTGATCAACACTAAATCGATCTTTACCAACGTGACGGGTGTGCTTTAGCAAGCAGGAACTGCTAACTCTTCCGGAGCACCTGAGTTCACTCTCGTTCGGTTATGATGATTTTTTGTTTACCGGTTTTGTCTTTGTCTTCACGGTTTTATGGTGTTGATTACCCCTTTGGTATACCTTTGCTTCTTTCATTGACATAGACATGCAAGCAACTATGTATGAGTTTGGCTTATTGGTTATGTGAACTGTTAAGCTACTTGGTCCAGTTATCAGTTCCCCGTCTGATACGTACACCAGGAAGTCATAGACCGGAACGAATTGACCAACCAGGCTTGTCGCCAGCTGTAAGAGGCATAATGACAATTTTAATCATATAGCTCAAACTGGTTCTTAAGTCACATATTTAGTTGACTTAACAGCTAGGAGTTGATAGCTTAGGCTTTGCACCTTACTTAACATGACATTGTTAAGTAAGGTGGTTTTATTCATTAAAGGCTTTATCGTGCAGGAAACAAAAGTGCTCTAAAACAACTAACGTTTACAAAAACATGTACTGGTACATCAAATTTTATTTAGTCATCCATAACAAATATTTATTCTATCAGATACATATTTATTTATATTTCCGATTGTTTCCGTAAACATAAATTCATATGTTTGTCATTTCCAACTCCTTTTTATCATTGCATCTCTGATGAGTCGTGTATATACACTGCTATCATCAGGCGTTGTACAGTTATTTTATAAGCTTTGTTGCTTATTTAAAATTAGATTACTCGAAGCCTTCGAATGACCCTTTTACCTTTTTTGTAAATATTGTTATTTACTTGAACACATTTTTGAATAAAAGTGTTGCAAAATCAAATTTAAGTAAAGCTATTTTGCACTAATAGACTTGATGTTAAGGAAAGGGTGAGTAAAAGGGTAAGGGATGAGGGTTAGGGTTAGGATTAGCAGTTGGTGTTAGGGTCAAGGATGTATGAGCTAGAGTTAGAATTAAATCTTAGGAATAAGGGTTCGGGGTAAGGATTAGGATAAAATGTTAGGGTTAGGAATTTGGGTAAGAGGTTAGGGCTAGGATTAGTTTTTGTATTCGGTTTAAAGGTTCGGGTAAGAGGTTGGAGTTAGAGGTTAGAGTTAGAGGTTAAAGTTAAAGGTTATGGTTAGAGGTTAGAGTTAGAGGTTAAAGTAAAAGGTTATGGTAAGAGGTTGGAGATAGAGGTTAGAGTTAGAGGTTAGGGTTAGGGATAAGTTTAAATTAAGGGTTGGGGCTAGGGCTAGGGTTAGGGTTACTGTTACGCAGGTATGTTAATGCCGTTTGAGAAACAATATCCGGAATTTCGATTTTTACCGTTTTTGACTCGAATTGTATATTTTATGACGTAAGGAGAATTGTCATTTCCGCTTAAGTTTTATGACGTTTATGTAAATAATACACTATTTAAGGACGTTTCTTTATATGTTGTTCCAACAACACAACTATCTAGTCAATTTGAAACGTATTTATCACAGCAAATACTTGTAACAATGAGACAGTAAAGCATTTTTAGTATTGGTTCTCATGATCCCGAAGAAGCTTTGGTTTTGACGGCGACGACTCAACAGGTGCGCCATTTAGAAAATATTAACAAAATTTTGTTTCGGTGAGAATGGATACAAACAATACTTTCCAGGTTAACAAGTAAGTTATATCTTTTATTTCTAATGCCATATGTGCTTAAATTACACAAAAAAAACATCTTGGCATTACTTCTACAAAAAAGGGGGGTACTTGCTTTTATTTATTCATTTGAATACTTTAAATTCACATTTATTATATAGATCTACATTTTAGCATTATATGCATTACTAAAATGAATGTCTTGGTCAACATAGATATATCACAAAAATCATGAATTTTATGTTATTCTGAAAGTTTACATGTGAAAATTTTGATATTTGAAAAGTAATAAGCCCTTTAAAAAGCATACAGTTTGGTGTATCTAAGATAAGTATTTTTATAATGAGAAGATGCTTTATACATATGTACATTTATCTTTTTTTAAAATATTAATCTACGATTTGCTATAACTAGTTTATGATGAGGTATTCCTTTTGAAGGTTTTCATTTTTGCATTTCAAAGTATAGAATAGCACCTTTTTAGTCAAAAAGAATTGTATGTCAAATTGTATATGTTTTTGTAATCCATTTTCTTTAAAGTGATAGACTAACAATACCTATAAAATATAGCAGATGATATAATGTCTTTTAATCATTTTAAAATATTTGTTTTATTATTTTCAGCTTGCAATTTTCTTCCTTGATGAAATCTGGTGTGTGGTTCTTACAAAACTATGATGAATGTGTGACTAAATAAATGGTCTTTTATAGGATGGATGTTATATTCTATGGAATTCAATGAAGGAAAACATCTTCCCTTATAAGTTTATATTAACATAATCATTTCAAGAAATTGAGGAGCTGGATTTTTCAAAGTGTGAATAATAAGTGTGGTTATTTAATTAAATGAAGGCATAAAATAATTGTGTGCACTTGTATGATGAAAGTTAATATTCTCACTCTGTGAAACTCAATGGAGGAATGGATCACCACCCTACCTTTAAAGTTTTTCTATGGAATGGATAGCTGTATGTGTTTAAGTGTTAATATTCATAGGATAAAAAGGTTTTGTTGTGATATTCTGTTCTTTTTTTCACAAATGCATTCTTATTGCTTTAATAGCTACCAGTATGACCAGATAAACTTTAGTTTGGATATAAACTATAGAAAGTCAAAAATGTAAATGCTTTGATTGACAAAAAGTACATTTCATACAAACTAAGACAAAGCATGAAGACCAAAAAGGACACAAAAAAATCATGCATATAACACAAATTTACATTCAAACAAAATACTTGAACATACACTTTTCAAACAGATTTTACTCATGAAAAGAAAGCCAAAGCAGAAACACAGCAATAAGAAAAAATAGTATGATAAATATGGAATATGATGATCCTGAATTGTGTTCAGTTAAATTTAACATAGATTAGGAGCTTTGCTTTGTAACTTAATAGACATATTTAACTAAATGGAACCTTAAACTTACAAAAATAGTCACAGTAAAAAAAGTAGAATGAAATGTGTTGAGGTTCTATGACATAAAACCACTGCATAAAACTATTGCATTATCTTCAGTATGACATGTATGATTCTGTTATCAGTATGACCTAGTGCACAGATTGTATACCTATCATGTATGCCCCGGCCCGGGGGTACATTATTAAACTACCGTACTTTATAAAAGCATCATAAAGTTTACTCCGCCCCTTCCCCTTTGACTGAGCTGAAAAACTAACGTTTGTGTCACGCACATGTACTACGGCTGCCGCTTTTTTTCGCCTACAAAACTACAAACATTTCTTCATAATTTAATAATAATATGAAACTAAAATTAAGAATAAAATAATGTTATCAGCAAACACGCACTGTGCAAAATAAATAGAAATATAAGTAATGACGTCATCACGTTGTTGACGCCGTAGATCTTGATGAACCCGGCGTTTAACAGTAATGGAGAAATACTGGAATCCAGAAAACGGGCTTTCTTTTTCAAGCTAGAACAAGTTACCACAGTTAACAAAATGTCTTATCCTTTAAATATATCTTTTCGAACATAAACAGCTATCATAAAATCGCTGAACCCTCTCGCAAATCGCAACGAATTTCTTGAATTTAGCTTGAAAAGATTAGAAAAAGTGGTGTGAAATTGCTCAATTTTGACATTTTTATTATTTTAGAAATAGAAGAAATGATTTAATTTTAAGGGTTCAGCAGTTTTTACACAAATAAGTATCATATCTTCCCATGAAAAAAATTTCGAGACAAAATTCGGAGTGTGGTAACTTGTTTTAGTCTATTTTAATATCGATCCTTAGATAAAGACTTTTCCGCAACTTTTACGGAATACGAATAATAAAATAGAATAAAAATTCACCAAAGATATTCATTTCTAATCCTTTTTCTGTTGGTTTATTAAAATATCCTATACGACATTCCATTCTAGTAAAACAGGGTATGTACGAAAAAAGGGGGGTGGTCCTGCCGGAAATTCCTGAAAAGTACATTAACATACCTGCGTAAGGCAAGGGCTAGGGTTAGGGTAAGGGCTAGGGTAAAGGTTAGGGTTAGGGTTAGGGTTAGGGTCAGGGCTAGGGCTATGGTTAGGGTTAGGATTAGGGTTAGGGCTTGGGTTAGGGCTTGGGTTAGGGCTTGGGTTAGGGCTAGGGATAAGGTTAAGGTGAGGGTAAGTGCTACGGCTAGGGCTAGGGTAAGGGCTGGGGCTAGCTAGGTTTAGGGTTAGGGCTAGGATTAGGGTTAGGGTTAGGGTTTGGTTAGGGTTAGGGTTAGGGTTAGGGCTAGGGATAAGGTTAAGGTGAGGGTAAGTGCTAGGGCTAGGGCTAGGGTAAGTGCTAGGGCTAGGGCTAGGTTAAGGTAAGGGCTTGGGTTAGGGTTAAGGCTAGTGCTAGGGTTTGTTCAGGGTTACAGTTAGGTTACGGCTAGGGTTAGGGTTAGGGTTAGGGTTAGGGGTTAGGGTTAGGGATAAGGGTTGGGGCTTGGGCGAGGGCTAGGGTTAGGGGTTTGGGTTAGCATTAGGTGTAGGGTTAGATTTTGTGTCTGGAATGGGTAAAGGCTGGGTTTAGGTTAGTTTGAGCTTATAACAGGGTTAGGGTTAAGGCTAGGGCTAGGGTTAGGGTTAGGGCTAGGGCTAGGGCTAGGGCTAGGGCTAGGGCTAGGGATAAGGTTAAGGTGAGGGTAAGTGCTACGGCTAGGGCTAGGGTAAGGGCTGGGGCTAGCTAGGGTTAGGGTTAGGGCTAGGGTTAGGGTTAAGGCTAGGGTTAGGGTTTGGTTAGGGTTAGGGTTAGGGTTAGGGTTAGGGTTAGGGCTAGGGATAAGGTTAAGGTGAGGGTAAGTGCTAGGGCTAGGGCTAGGGTAAGTGCTAGGGCTAGGGCTAGGTTAAGGTAAGGGCTTGGGTTAGGGTTAAGGCTAGTGCTAGGGTTTGTTCAGGGTTACGGTTAGGTTACGGCTAGGGTTAGGGTTAGGGTTAGGGTTAGGGGTTAGGGTTAGGGATAAGATTGGGGCTTGGGCGAGGGCTAGGGTTAGGGGTTTGGGTTAGCATGAGGTGTAGGGTTAGATTTTGTGTCTGGAATGGGTAAAGGCTGGGTTTAGGTTAGTTTGAGCTTATAACAGGGTTAGGGTTAAGGCCAGGGCTAGGGTTAGGGTTAGGGTTAAGGCTAGGGCTAGGGCTAGGGCTAGGGCTAGGGATAAGGTTAAGGTGAGGGTAAGTGCTACGGCTAGGGCTAGGGTAAGGGCTGGGGCTAGCTAGGGTTAGGGTTAGGGCTAGGGTTAGGTTTAAGGCTAGGGTTAGGGTTTGGTTAGGGTTAGGGTTAGGGTTAGGGTTAGGGCTAGGGATAAGGTTAAGGTGAGGGTTAGTGCTAGGGCTAGGGCTAGGGTAAGTGCTAGGGCTAGGGCTAGGTTAAGGTAAGGGCTTGGGTTAGGGTTAAGGCTAGGGCTAGGGTTTGTTCAGGGTTACGGTTAGGTAACGGCTAGGGTTAGGGTTGGGTTAGGGTTAGGGTTAGGGTTAGGGTTAAGGTTAGGTAAGGTTAGGGTTAAGGCTAGAGCTAGGGATAAGGAAAGGTTAAGGGTTGGGGCTAGGGTTGGATTTAAGGCTAGGATTAGGGCTAGGGCTTTTGCTAGGGTTTGGGTTAGGGTTGGGGTTAGAGTTAAGATTAGGGTATAGATTAGGGATAAGGGTTAGGGCTAGGGCGAGGGCTAGGGTTAGGGGTTAGGGTTTGCATGAGGTGCAGGGTTAGAGTTTGGGTCTGGAGTGGGTAAAGGCTGGGTTTAGGTTAGTTTGAGCTAAGACTAAAGTTTAGGGTAAGGGTTGGGTCAAAGATTAAGGTAAAGGTGAGGGTTTGAGTTCGGTATAACGAGTAAGAATCAAGTATTTAGTTATAGTTTTGATTAGGATTAAGGGAAAGCGTTTGGATAAGGTCAAGTTAGTGTTAGGCTGGAAAATAGGTTTTTGATGAGGGTCAGGGTAAGTATTTGATTTGGGTTTTCTTCAGGGTTGTCGTTAAGGGCAAGGAAAGTTTAAGGATTAAGGGTAGGGTTAAATTGCCCCTGTTTGTAATTTCTCTGACAATACATATAACCATTAATGCAGTTATTTTATGTTATTGCACACTATTTAAAATGATAATATGTAATATAGACTTACATTGGCTGAGCTGTACAGGGCATATTGCTTGCCTTACGCATTCCAGTTTATACTGTAATTGTGAGCCTTCCGGATCAGATGCGTCTATATTGAAAGCAAGCTGTCCAGAATAAGATGTAGGTCCGTGCATTAATGTTGAAACTAGAGCAGAAAATAAGTATATTTTTCATACTTATTAAATATTATTATACCTTTCTGAATAAGAAATTGATTTAATTCGATGAAATAAGGTACCGTGACGTGAAATAATCTGGGTATTTTTCTTTAAATTCGTACAAAAGTTTAATAACCTTTTCAAATGCCCATGTCCATTGAGTAACCCTAATATTATATGCTCATATAAAAATCTGTATTGTGATTCGCTAAGACGCGGTCATGTGACATGTGATATTCCGCTGGGTCAACCAGTAATCGTTGGGTCGCATGGTAAGGTCACCCTCTCGTGAGATTTTGCACGTGAGACCCGCGATTATTTCTTGAACATTGTATGGGCTGGATTTTTTTCCAATGAAAAAAGGTTAAAATGTCCGAAATATGTTTCAAAGTTTAATATTGAATTGTTTCATTTAAGTATTCGATATAATATATCAGTTATCACCCTAGATGATATGTGATCCGACATTTCTTTCCCCTCGAAAAGAAAGGTCACCCGAGGGCTTGCCAAACTATATTCCTCTGATATAACAATAACATGTATGCATTAATATTAGCAGACCTAATTATGGAGAGTCTGAAAAAAATGGTAACATGTTAATTCGTGAAATTGAACACTCCACTTACCAGACAGGGATTGTTTCGAAGAACTGATGACCATTATCTTCTAACATAATGTGTACTAGTTCGTTATAAAGTGTCGTATTACAATTTAAAGGCATGAAGCATTTTCGTGTTGAGGATTATACGAATTTTTCTAGGGGAAATAGATTATTACATAATATCAGTTGTGAATTACCTAATTACTTTCGGATTCAGACGAACCATTTTGGATAAAACTATGTGCAAAATCAATATCGTACTTTAAAATGCTGGCATATTACTTTCAGACTACTAAAACACAATATATATAATATGTCTGTACTTCATTCAAACAACCTTTTTTGTTCCTTTTCCAATATCATTCCAACTGTGAATAAAAGTTGACCTAACGTTCAAGATTATGGTTTGCACTATTGTGACTGCCTTGGCCAATGGCCAAAGATTAAAAAGATCAGACAGCCCGAATTGGCTTATTCTGTGGCGTCGTTAGTTTTCAAAAGAATTTACTTTTGTCAAAAAAGAGGTCCTTGTCAATTAATCATCAGTCTCGTTTCTCCCTTTCGGCTCTTGGTTGTCGTAGCTCATGAAATATCACGGAGGACATTAGGCGCTTGTAGACAAATGAGGGATTTTTATTACTCAGATGAGTGCAGATGCTGTTTTTTATTGTAGTCCGTTACTAGATTCGCTAACACTTAATTGGTTGTTAATTTTTGCAAGTAGTAACTGCTCACTCTTTTGGAGCTTTTGGTTTACTTTCGTTTCGACTTTATGATATAAGCAGAGGCACCAAAGGGGCATTCTAGTGTCAAAAGTCCGAAAAGGCAACGACAAAACCGGTAAACATGAACAAGAATAGCACAAGGAAACACAAAACATAAAAACAACCGAACAGAAATCAACAACGCGAACTCAAGTCGTAACAAGAGTGAACTCGGGTGCTCCGGAAGAGTAAGCGGTTCCTGCCTGCTATAGCACACCCGCCGCGCTGCCAATTTCCAATTCAGTGTGTCAAATCCGGTAAAGGAAGACAAAACAAAACCCTATGACAAACCGACATCTGCACTCATCTGAGAGATAGAAATCCCATATTTATCTATGAGTACATGGTGTCTACCGTAAAATTTCTTGAGTGAAGACAGCAACCGAGGAGCAACATAACCCTGTGTTAGCAATTTCTGTGTCAAACGTGACGCTCTGCCAAGGAAATCGATGTAACTCCCACAAGCTCTGGAGTAACGAATCAATTGTGATACGTAAACTCCATAAGCTGGAACGAACGGAATGTTGCTACACACGAAGGGAAAGTTGACGATTGGGAAGTTGAAGTCATCACGTTTGTCATAGAGCTTTGTTGATAGTTTTCCTTGAGAGTCTATTTCGAGATGTAGATCTAAATATGAAGCAGACTTCCTAGAATCCGTTGTGTCCTTTATCTCAAGTTCCGGGGGATATATGAGATGGAGAAAGTCACCAAATCGAGAATTGTTCAGTGAAAGGACATCATCAATATAACGGAACGTGAGGTTAAAAGAGAGAGCTAGTCTACGATCTTTTTTGTCTAGAAGAGATTGTAAGAAGTCTGCTTCATATGAATGAAGAAACAAATCAGCAAGCAAAGGTGCACAATTGGTGCCCATTGGAATCCCTATTGTTTGCTGAAAAACACGTCCACCAAACTGAACAAATATGTTGTCTATAAGAAAGTTGAGCATAGTTGTTTGATTGATATGTGTCTTTTTAAGTTTGGCATGCCTATTTTACGAGGGGTGATTTTATAAAGTAATTTTCAATAATTGTGTGCACGTTTTTTAATTGGTATGATTCGTAGTTACTGAACATCAGAATGATGATCACTCGTATTAATGACATTGGTACACAAATAAATAATGGCAAAACTTGAGAATAAATTTAGTCCTAATTATAGAAGCACTTTTATACCTTTCACCAATGCAGTCTGTGAGATAAACTCATCAAAGACACATATTTTTTGTCTTAGCTTACCGTCTTGCATTGGCCCAAGACTTATAATACAATACAAAAGTATCAAAACCAATCCCTAAATCATCAACGAAAGACCAAATTCTTGACATAAAACAGTTAACATAGAAAGACAAGGACAAACAAAAGCTTTGGCAAAGTTTCCTGGCTTAGGACAGGCATATATAAAATGTGGCGGGGTTAAACTAGTTTTTTTTATCCAACCTTCCCCCTATTAATAAGCTTGCACAAAGCTACATATAAAACACACTGTAAAAGTCAATCGACAAAAGTTCAATTCAACAAGAGAGAACCTAAGACAAAATACTGTACGAAAACAACAAGACAAGGAGGAACTCTCTTGAGGACACTCGAAGTTACTGACAACTAGCTAGGAAACATTTATCGATTGATGTAAAAGAATCAAATACATCAGTTCTAAATCCGACATCCCACGTCAAAACAATGAATGATTAAGAGTTGTATCACCATACAGAACCGCCATACTTGATCACTGTGGTGCTTATAAATAATACATTGGATACAAAGTGAAAATTGAACGCTTTAAAGTTACTATCAAGCTATCAATATTTCTGCCAAAACATACCAAATGCAAAGATTTTACTAAAACATTGAATTCGTATCCTTTTTTCAAAAGGTTTTTAAGCCAGCTTTTAATTTCCATAAGTTTGTTTTTTGAATTTTTGTGCTTTATAAACTACATTGCTATAAAAATCAGGATGAGATAATCCTTTAACAATCAGAAATCTACGTGTACAATCAAATTTTTCGATTCACTTTTGCTAAAATGTTATACAGTAAAATTATTTTGAAATAAAAGAAGAGGTCAATTTTCTCATAACTTTGATTCACTCATCTGCATAGTTTCCTTTTTTGTATTTGAGCAACTTTTGGTCTTACGAAAGGTATCCATACTATCTTTAAATCTAAATGTAATAAACATAAAGATATTCATTGCAGTTTAAGGAAAAAATGTTATTCTTTTTAACATTAAGAGAGCTTACACAGTCCAGTCAGAGACGATCGTAACGTTACAAAATTACAAACACCAAAACGCGGGTATAAACTGTTGATTTAGATATGCTTTATATCGATATTTCAAGGAGTAACCTCTCTTTAATAACATTTAAATCAAAACATTGGAAAATCAGATTCCAAAATTGTTGAAAACGAAAAGTAATCAAAACCAAAACGTTCGAACAAGGAAGCCTGATCCAGCACCGAGGATATTGACCATTTGCATAACAAGGAAAGAAAGCTTGTTTTTTAATTGAATTTAAGAATCGAAAATTTCAGCGACAACAACATAAGAAATTTTATGGTAAATCGTGTGAGACAAGTTTGACGACCATGCTTGTGATTACCCTCGGGGACCTCAGGTCCACCAGCAGCGGTTATCGCCCAGTGTTTTCAAAATTACAAACACAAAATTAAGTTTGTGTATTAGAATATCTCTTATATCTTTTTACTTCAGATAGAAAAGCATATCAATAGACATTAGGCAAGACAAAAAGAATGACGAATTCAATTCTGCCAATGTTTTTATAATTTCAAGATCGAACCGACTTGAAACAAAACCAAAGACAAGACAATATAATGCAATTATATATCAAAAACTCATAAGGGAGTAATTAAATCGATTTTTTAGGGGGGGGCTTTGGATATTTTCTTAGTTTAAACATATTTATTTATCCTTGATTGGGAAACAAGCTTAATGCTTATGTAAATCACTCTCCAGCTATTAGTTTGCGAGTGTGGCCTTTGCAGCGGCCCCCATTGAGCCTACTCTTATCGAACTCTACAAAGGGGTCTTAAACGTGCATGGGGTATTACTCTCCACATACACGGGACAACCTTTTTTCGTCCCTACCGAAGGACTAGCATCTTTCCTTGCGACCATCCTCGCAAATGGTGTCAAGAGAGGGTCGGAAAATTGGTTCATGAAATTTTCACCCCGGACGAGGATCGAACCACGAACCTTAGTGTAAGTAGCCCGACGCGTTAACCACTACACCACCGGCTCTATTTTTCTTCGTCCTGTCTTTTTATTTTCGGAAAAACCTGAGCCTTGATTTTTTTCGCGCGCGTGCGCAACCATTTTTTTTTAATTTTTAAAGCTATTATTCAATTTTCAGCCAAAACTACCATCCTGCCTTAAACCAATTTTGTGATTTCGGAGTATAATTTAAGCAGAAAACTCGGATTTAGGTTTTGATTTTGATGTAATTTAAAAATCGCGTTCTTGTTTGTTGCACACAACATTTTGTTTCCATGTTTAATAAGTCAAAACTATGTACAAATGTTTTTAACTGACGTTGTCTTGCAAAATAAGTATTTTTTAACTTGAGCAAGGTAATGGTTATGTAGTAGTTCACCTGAGAATCATGCAAAATTGAAGAAAGTGATTCATCGATAAAAAGGCTACAGTGGTTTATTTTTAATGAAAGATTGTTCGAAGTATATAAGATAAGAAATAAATAACAATTTGCTCATAATTGCCTGGTCCTGGGAGAAATCTTGCCATTTTATTACAATGGTTTCTATTGAAATTATTGAAAATTTTAAGAGTTATCTCCCTTTTTACATTTTTCCAATGTATTCTATATATTTTGTTCTATCAAGACCAGGGCTAGTTTGGAAAAGAGCACAAAAGATCAAAGCAGGGTGCCAGTAGGAGTAACACATCAAAAATAATTGGTGTAGGCTTTCCATCCATGAATCGCTCTTTGCATGGTTCTTATAAAAAGTGGTACTTAATGTTTATTGAATCGTATGCTGATCAAGGGACTTCTGACTTTAATTTTTTTATTATTATTATCATTCAAAACAAGTTTAAAGCGTCTTTCTCCCCAAATCTGAATCAACAAATAAACAACAAGTCATAAACCTAACGGTTTTGAAAAGTTTGAGCTAAAACTTCTGTTCAATCTATTTTTTTTATGACAGGAAAATACATTAACACATATGAAACACACACGACCTTGGTTTTAATGATTGAAATTAAGTACAGATGTTGGTTTGACATAGAGTTTTGTAATGTCATCCTTTCCGGATTTGACCAAAACTTAATCGTGCTTTGGCAACGTGACGGGTGTACTATAGCAAGCAGGAACTGTTTACTCTTCCGGAGCACCTGAGTTCACTCTCGTTTCGACTTGAGTTCGCGTTGCTGAATGCGGTTTTGTTGTTATGTGTGTGTGTGTGTGTTTTATGTTGTTATGTGGTTTCTTTTGTTGTGATGATTTTTTGTTTGTCGGTTTTGTCTATGTCTTTACGGTTTTGTGATACTAATTACCCCTTTGGTACACCTTTGCTTCTTTGATAAATTTACACCATTTACAGTGATTTCCTTGAATTGATGACGCAATAAGCACCGAAAACAATTATTGCCTATCCTTAAATCATGCACAAATTGTAAACGAAATAATTTTAACACCGAAGACGCTGGTTCGTAATTACGATACGGATGGAGTTTTCAACGTCTTCATAGAACATCGGAAAATTAACGTCAATGTCAGTGTTTTTCTCTGCTTCCTTTTCATGGTAGCATTGATTCGTTATCAATTGGGTCTTCAAGTAATTGATCATTTTGAATAATACTATTTTTTCCTTTTTACTGGCTTCAGGACAACGACTTGGTCATTATGAACCAAATGAATGGACTATACGATAATATTTCTTACCAATAGTTTGCAACCAGTCCGAAAAGTCTTGAATCAAATTATCTTGCTTTTATTTGTAACTTCTGATGGAATCCTTTGGGAATTATCAAGAACAATGCATTATCATGTAGCTTGTACTAAGTCGTATACAGATAGTCGTTACAATCTACAATAATCGCTGAATATTTATGCTATTTGTTTTTTTGTGGGTTTTTTTTTTTTTTTTTTTGGCTTTTTTTTTCTTTTCTTTTTGTCTTTTCCTTTTCGGATTTCTTACATTCGAATGTTTCATTGGAATATCTTTGTAATTGTAAAAATACCAAATAAACAGTGCATGTTGTACCAAATACGACACACCATTGACAATCAAGATACCGGTATAAATATAAAACTAACTTGAATTATACAAATTCGCATCTTTATTCAATGGTTTTCTTGTATTAGCATTAATGATTCTTGCTACTCTGGTCTTTGGGTAATTGACCATTAATAATAATATTTTATTTTTATTTTTAACCCAACTATCTTCAATTCAACAACTTGGTCATTATGAACCATATGAACTGGCTGTGCAATAACCATCCTTTACAATAGTTATCCATCCTTGATTACCGATAACAAGAGGAAAGACGTCACGGTACCTTTTTAATATTCAACCTCATGATTTTGTTTCTTTGCAAGTCTGTAAAGCCTTGTATCAAATTATCTTGTCATTATTTGTAATTCCTGTTCGAATCCTTAAGAAATTATCAAGCACAATGTATGATTATGTAGCTTGTAGAAAGTCATCCAAACGTCATCTAAGTCAGTGAACCCATGCTGAATATATTGACAACAACATTTGTAGGTTTTTTTATTATTGTTATAGGCATAAAAAACCTAGCTAGCTAAAAAAATAACAAAGTTTCATATTTATCTATATTTATCTTTATTTATTTATATTTTCTTTTATCAACACTCCATGATCAAATCATCCTGCCATTATTCATTATTCTAATCCGAATCCTTAGGAAATTATCAAGCGCACTACTTTCCTATGTAGCTTGTACAAAGTCATTCAGTCATATGAGTCAATACACCCATGCTTAATATAATGATACTAACATCTGTAAATATTTTCAAAATCATTGTCTTAGGTCTAAAAGAATCTAGCTAGATGAAATAAATTACAAATGCTTCATATTATTCTAAAGTTTACACTACATGATCAAATTATCCTGCCATTATTCACAATTCTTTTCTGAACCTTAGCAATTTATCAAGCACAATTGCTTGTACAAAGTCATTCAGAAGTCAGATGTGTCATTGAACTCATGCCGAATATATTGAAAACAAAGTACAAACTACAAATTTGGGTACCAATAAGGCGGATATTTTCAGTATAATGTGAAATACCTGTTGAAAATAAATACATCTTGTACTTTAGCGAGCAGTAACTGCTTACTCTTCCGGAGCATCTGCGTTCACTCTCGTTACGACTTTATTTCGTTTGTTGATTGCTATTTAATTTATGTATTTTTGTATTTTATGTTGTATGTTTTCTCGTCCTTTTCTCGTTGGTGTTTACTGATTTTATCTCTACCCTTTCCGGCTTCTCACATTCGGATACCCCATGGGTACCTCTGCTTCTTTCGAGGAGTACACTTTCATTAAGAGTATTGAATCAAAATAATTGGAAAGCTGAAAACTTAAAGTGTTAGCAAGGAATCTAAATCCAGCACCGCTAAAAAAAATGACGTTCTTGGCACAATAAAACAAACAATACTTTCAAGTGTTTACTCTTACAAGTCTTAAGAAATTTAGAAAAAAATTCACCAGCTGAACAAAACTCGACTGGGTTGATTTTAGTTAGATATTACCTTAAGAGTTCATCATGAGCACTTCTTTGTATTCTTTCCGGACGCAGTGCTAGTCACAGATAGATTTAGAATTTGTTCACAAGTTGTAATATTGTTTTGGGGCACATTTAAACTAACAAATGTACTGTTTATAAAGACTCTTGCTTCAATGTGATTTAAGTAACTAAATGTTAATTTACCTTATATTTTAGAAATAATTTTCATTAAGAAAAGGATGAATAGCAGAAAAGAAAAATCTCTTGAATATTAAATCAACAAATTCATTGCATAACTGCTACATATATGGATGGACCCGAATGGCAATATCACGAAAGACAAGATAACTTAATGCAATAACATATATAAACCATATAACAAATGTCACAAATGTCTGATTTAATTTATGAACTCTTAACGATTCATATGTAATCATTTTTTATATTTGATAAAAATATATGTTTTAACATGCAGTAATCAATTTTAAGACGATGCATGCACACATTGTGACCGACACAACTTTGACACTAAAGACGTTGATTTGTAATTCCGATACGGATTGGATTTTCAAGTAAAAGGACAGAAACCTTATTTATAACGGCAATGTCAGTGTTTTTCTCTGCTTCATATTCATATTACCATTGAATCATTGTAAGGGTTCGGGTAAGTGATTAGGGTGAGGATTAGGTTTTGGGTAAGAATAAGGGTTAGGGTAAGGGTTTATGCGAGGATAAGGGTTTAGGGTTAGGGTTCAATGTTAGGTTTAGGGTAAGGGTTAGGGTTAGGGTAACAGTTAGTTGAAGAGTCAAGGGTTAGGGTTAGGGGTTGGGTTAGGGGTTAGGTTTAGAAGTAATGTTAGGGTAAGGGGTAAGAGTAGGGTTAGGGTTAGGGGTAGGGTTACGTTTAGAGTTAAGGTAAAATGAAAGGTTAAGGGTTAGTGATTATGGTGAGGGTTAGGGTTTGGGTAAGAATTAGGGTTTAGGTAAGGGTTAGGGTTTAGAGTTGGGGCTAGGTGAAGAGTTAATGTTGAGGTTTAGATGAGGGGCTTAGGGTTATGGGTTGTGTTAGGGGTTGGGTTAGGGTTGGGTTAGAGGTTAGGTTAAGGGGTTAGGTTAGGGTTAGTTGAAGGGTTAATAGATAGGAATATGGTTATGGTTAGGGGTTAGGTTTACGGGTAAGGATAGGGGTTATGGTAAGGGTTAGGATTAGGTCAAGGTTAGGGTTAGGGTAAGGGTTGGGGTTATGTTTTCCGGTTAGGTTATGTGTTAGGGTAATGTGAAATGTTGATAGTAGGGTTAGGGTAAGGGGTTGGATTTAGGGTTAGGTTTAGGTATTAGATTTGTGGTTTAGTTTAGGGTAAGGATAAGGTAAAGGGTTAAGGGTTGAGGTTAGGGTTACTGATTGGGTTTGGGTTAAGTTAAGGGAGAACGTTAGAGTTCTAGGTTATGGAAAGGGTTGTGTCATTAGGTTTTCAAGTAATTTTCCTATTCTAGCAATACTTCTGTACCCAAATTTTTTCAGGACAATCACTTGGTTATTATGTACAATATGAATTAGCTGTACGTACAATAATCATCCTTTACAGTAATTTTACATCCTAAGCGATAAGAAGAGGAAATACGTCAAGACATTCTTGATATTCAATATCTCGATATCTTCTCTCTATATGTATGTAAAGACATGTTCCAAATAATCTTGTCATTATTTGTAATTCACCTCCAAATTCTTAGTAAATGATCGAACACACTGCATTTAAAGTAGCTTGTATAGAGTCAAGCAAAAGTCAATGAACCCATGCTGAATATAATGACATCAACATCTGTATGTATGTGTTAGGGTTAGGGTAAGGGTTGGGCACATTGAAACTAACAAATGAATTGTTCAAAAAAGACTTTTGCTTCCGTATAACTTAGGTAGTTACTAACCTTATATTTAAAAAAAATAAAAGAACAAAAGATAAACAGACAATAAGTAAATCGTGAAATATGTTAAAACATTGAATGCGAAATCAATCAAACTCCATCGAACCACTGCTGCATGTACCTTTCATTTCATTTTATAACTCATATTCAGTTTTGCTACGCATTGACAAAAATCAAAAATTAAACTATGCTTCTTTATTTAAATTGAGATCAAAATGAAGCTGTTCCTTGATAAGTCATTACTTAAACTAAAAAGTACCGTGTACATTCATAGGTTTAATCAAAAAGAGGTAAACGTGTCAAAGGGAGCAACTAAATATCATTTATCTGAGAACAGAGACAAGCGACATAAAATCATAACAACAATACAAACCACAAAACAAAAAACAAAAAAACGTACAACATAAATTAATAAATGTTTGAAAATAAAATCATATATCCTTTGTTTAAACAACTTTATTGAACAAAAATGAAATCAAACAAAACAAAAATACTGTGGTTTCATTATTATTCGTGGGGTATCAATTTTCGTGGTTTTCGTGGTTAGCCTTCACCCACGAAATTTGTTACCCAACGAATAGGAAATTTAACATGGATCTGTATGTTGGAGACATCAGAACCACAAAATTAAGAATCCACGAACTGATCCCTTTTCAACAAACCACGAAAATTGATACCCACGAAAATATATGAATCCACAGTACATGAAGGAATTTTACTTGAAAGTTACAAGCAATAAAATTCCTCTAAAAAGCAAAGATATATCCCAGTCTACATTGTACTTAGCAATTCAATGACATATATGTAAGGCTCAGAGTGTTTTTTCTCAAAATTCCCACCATTTCCACGGCTGCCAATCAGGCTCCGGTCTGTGATCTAAGAATAAGGGAATATATTATGTTTACACTTGTCGATAATTTCTTTTAAGCTAGATGTCAGTAATAAAGAATGTTCCATTAAATAGAAATTAAAATGGCAACAAAAATGAAATAGAATAATTGCTTTACTACTCTCTTTGTCCCTTTGGTCTTTTTGTAATCTCTATTTCAATTGAACTTTTTCGATTTATCTTTCTACTTTCTGTTTTGCTTACAATTATCAAAATTGGAAAGGTTGGTACTAAAAACTTGTTAACCCTGTTAGCTTTTAGATGTGCCTGTCCTTAACCGGGAATCATTGCTAAAGGCTTATGTTTCTAATGTTTGGGTTTTGTTATTGTCGTTTTATCGCTAATTAGAGGTTTTTTTACGCTTATCCCACACCCCTTTATCTTCTTTCATATCTTATCTTACGATGAATATATGGAACAAAAATGACTCTGTTTTCATAGTGCAATGTGGCAACTATTTATGTTTGCATTAATCATAGTTCTGTGTGTAAATTATCTTGTGAACACTAACATGATAAACATTGGAAAATAGTGACTAAAACGGACATTAAAGGGATCAGAGAATAAAAACATGTGACAAGGAACAAAGGTTAAGCTTTAAATGGAAAAAAATATATCTAAATAGTGTTTTATTTATCTTTTTTAACATACCATATCCTGTATGTGCTGTTTGATAATCCTTTTTCGGTTTTACATCGACGGCTCTTGAACTAAAATAATCCATAATTAACTAATGATTATACGAAGAAAGCCTATACCTATTTGGGAAAAAAATATATAGCAATTGCTTTAATCAACTTCTTGAATTTTAAGTTTAAAGAAATACCATATTTGTTAGATAAGACCTCACTTCAATAACTTTAAACATTCTGCGTCGTTTCAGCTTTTTCAGGTTTGGGTCAGACCTTTACAAACTGAGTATAAACAATTGTATTTTTGTTTCAGTTATTGTTTATTCATGACGTTAAATGGCTTAAACGGTTGCGTCATTTTATACCGTTTAATATGAACTACATGAATGTCTTGTTTAATTCTTTATATTTCTAAAATCTTGTTCTTATATATATATATATATAATTTTGTTTAGCAAAACAAGGGATTGCTCCAAGCTGCATTATAAATACCACTTGAATCACCTATATATTTAAAAAAACACAAGGTAAAAGACCGACTGGCCGTGAAAAGTGATTCACTGTAAAACTCAAGGTCTTAAACTTGTGTACTCAATTTATAACCAATCCTTTAGGAGATTGAGTTTAAACATATTTTAAATTCTAATTCTACAAAATAGATTAGACACAAGTAAATGCATATTTAGACATCGTCTCCGCAATACAGAAAATCCTTTCGTAGAAGCCAATACATCTGTTACAAAACTTGTGAACAGACGGAGTGAAAGATAGACAGAAAAACTGAGGGACAGGGTGATAACTTATTTTAAAGTGTCTTATTTGTGTGCTTTGTTCAAAATTTACAATGGGGGAAGGCTGTGGACCCAATAAAATAGTTTTTTTTTATCACCGCCACATTTTAAATGTGCCTGTCCTAAGCCAGGACTCCTTGTCAAAGCTTTTGTTTGTCCCTGGCAACTATCTGTTTTTGGTTCTATGTTCAGAATTTGGTCCCTTTCGTTGATAATTTAGGGACTTGTTGGAATCTTAAGTATTGTATTTTTAGTCTTGGACCAATGCGAGACAGCGAGCAAACACCTCTGGTCATGTTGAAGACTGCATGCTGTTTTCCATTGTGATTTTTAAGATTGCCGTTTCTTTATGTTTGTTGCGTACACTTATTCCACATCTCTTTATCGTCTATAAATATTTATCCCTTACCAATGGGGGTAAAGATAAGAAAAAATACCTTTGTTTAGAGTCCATTACATTGAGAGCAATTACAATACACGGCAACACACAAATAACACATCCTAAGGATATGAGTATCAGCACCCATGCCGCATTGGCAGGATAATCCCAGAAAGTCAGGTAAATTATCTCTGGTGTTGGGCCTGGAAGGGTGTCTTGCTGGTTTATGATAACATAGACAGTTGCACTACCTTGAAGTCCACCAGAATCTGTGGCAAGAGCGATAACCTTAAGTGTGTCTCCATAATTATGGCTTGATAAAGGTAGCTGTATGTATATTTCACCATTGGAATTGATCCCGAATGTGTTTCGTCCATATGATGATTGGTCGAGGGACAAAGTAAGAGTACCTTAAGAGATATGAACAATACAATATCAGATATATTTTTGATAAAAGTAAATTGTTCATTTATAATTATTTCTTCGAAACTTTTATCTACTTTTCTATGACTTTTTTTTCTAACCTCACTCCTATGTGGGTTTTCGATTTGTTTAGAGAGTCCTCGGTGCTCAGGTTCAAACTACATAAAAAAACTTGACTTTATTGATGAAGTCTGAGGATATTCTAATCCCTTTATGTTTACCATGTGGGTTGAGAATATTCTCAGTCTTTAGAATGTTTATTTTTTTGTGGTGCCGATGCTTGGTATGGTCCATTTGTTAATCAGAAATTTTGCTACCTTTTCGTTATGTTTTGACATCTTGGCTTATTTTTGCTAATGATTGAGTGTCAACACTTTCATTTAAAGTTAGTCGTCAATTTAAGACGAGTTTGAATCTATGATAGAATTCAGAAGTGTAATCTTGATTAACATTATATTCAACCCTTTATATTAAGATGCGACTTCATTTCAAAACGAATTATTAGAATTATATCAAATAAAACTTTGGTTCTTTTGATTAAAAAAAAATATCTTTTTTTATCTATTCTCTTAACAGTTCTTACAGGAATTACTTATTTTTGGATATGAAAATAGAAGCCTTTATAATAAAAATTACCAAAACCGCCAATGTCATTATCAGTAGCATTTACAATTGTAATAACGGTGTTTAAAGGTGTTTCCCTGTCTATCTCCACACTTTGTATCGTCGGTGAGATGATTGGGGTGTTATCATTGATATTTACAACACTGATTGTTACAACAGCTGTGTCAGTCAAATACCCATCAAAAACGCTGACGTCACAAATAAAGGATGTCCCCGATGCGTGCACATCCATGTTCACATCCGTTGCAAACGATATTATTCCATTGGTTGGATTTATAGAAAAATATGGCAATCCATTCCTACACGTGATGAAGAATGTGTGTGTGTCGTTTGTATCAGGGTTTCGAAACTGGTAGGATGGGTCTGAAAGCAGTGTACCGATCTAAAAAAAAATATTTGATATATCTGCAATGTGAAAACAATAAAAGCTGTGCATCTAACCTTTTTATATTGAAAAGTAATGATTAAAAAATGCATTTTACCATCATTTCTGAGCAAATTGTTCTATTATAGAATTTGTTTCGGTGTTTAAAGAGCAACATTCTGGTCGTGATAAATTTATGATTTCTAAGTGACTAATATCACCGCCATTAATATTTTAAATTTGATATTTTAAAATAGTGTTTGAGAAGCAAACGTGTACCGATTGGCCCATCAGATGTTAGAAGACTTGTCCGAAAATGTTAAATTCGGTAAAAATAAAATCTTTGAAAACTACAATTTAAAAAAGTATTTCTTCTTTTTGTGTTAACAAATCTGATTGATATTCCATTGGTGTTTACGAATTGGCAAATCGAAATTTATCTCTGATAAGAAATATTCTTTCATCGTAGCAGTATTATTAGAGAATGAAAGATCTGTAGCTATCATAGCTCTGGACACTCTGAAAACACACATGTAACATTGAACATAATGAGGACGCACAAAACACAAAATTCAAACAGCATTACCAATACAGTCAGACAGGTGGTGACAAAATAGTATCTCCCTTGTAAATAAGTTGTATGTCTAACTGATTCGAAAAACACATCATTTTGAATGACGCGATGAGCTGAAATCACCAACTTAATCTTTTTATTAATAAAAAGTAGGTCATGGTTATTTTCAAGTTCGGGTACAAGTGAATGGACAAAATATTGTTCTTTTTTCTTAGTTAGGATGTTTTACGCATAAAATAATAATTTGTGACAGAAAAAGGAATTTTTTATCTCTAAGGAATAACCGGAATTCTATAAAGGTGATAAACATGTTGAAGTTCGAATGTTTTAATTTTACTTTTTATTAATATAATGCATGTCTTTGCAATAAAATGATAATAAGCAAATGTAAAATGACGTTTTAGAAATTCTATAAAGGTGATAAACATGTTGAAGTTCGGGTACAAGTGAATGGACAAAATATTGTTCTTTTTTCTTAGTTAGGATGTTTTACGCATAAAATAATAATTTGTGACAGAAAAGGGAATTTATTATCTCTACTGAATAACCGGAATTCTATAAAGGTGATAAACATGTTGAATTTAAAAAATAATGGTAAGTGTGACGGGTTACATACCTTGACAGATGACGACCAATCTTATGCTTGTTTTGTTGACAAAATTTTAAGGAAATCGGATAATTTTTTTTTGTCACAAGCAAGTCTAAAACGTTGCTAGGCAATTGAAGGGAGACGATTACAGTTTTACAAATCGAGCAAACCCCACTTAATAGAACCCCCCCTTCTAAAACGTCATTTAACATTTGCTTATTATCATTTTATTGCAAAGACATGCATTATATTAATAAAAAGTAAAATTAAAACATTTTCACCAGTTAAGGCCTTATATATTGCAGAATTAAAGAAAAAATATTTTAGGAAGTCGAGTAGACCATTGCTATTTTTAGCTGGGTATGAGATACTCTCAATGTTTATTTATTTTATGAATGAAATTTCTATATTTAGAAAGGGGGATTCACGAATAACTTATGCAATTAGCACAACTTTGACAATCATTTTTATCAATACCGCTATAGCGAATTCGAAGGTTCAGAAATGTTTTATCAGAAAGAATGGAGTCTTATCTGTTGGATATATTTTTTTTCAGATTTTTTGGAGCATGATGTTTTATTTGTCACAAAGGAAATCAGACCCCATAATATCGCTTAATATGAGAAATGTGCTCTTTTCACGCTGCATTTTTAATAAACCAAGGCAAATTCGGTGTTGTTTACTTTCATTTTACATATTTTATATCACATTTTATTTTAAAAGTTGCTCTAATAAACTTTTTAATGCTCATAGTTACTACGTAAACATCCCGAATCAAATTCTACCTTATTTACTTAAGAGCCCATATTCTTTTGTCTCGTTCTGACCACCTTTCTGACTGAATAGAGAGTGCTTAATGTTTGTTGTACAGAGGGATTAAACTACATCAATCATATTTGGTTAAAAGAGTAAGCAAGTTATGCTTGTAGCAAAACATTAGTCTGGATTTTACACTATTAGCTTCAAAATTGTCTGATATGACAACTAAAGACCCATTATTACTGAATATGTCTTGACTAAAAACAGTTCAGACTTACTGCGATTTTCAGCCCGTTATCAGACAAAGTGCTTCGCGGTCAATTCAGACTCGATAAGATTATCATGCCTTAACATGTCGTAATTGACTGAAAAGCTTCTAGTTTTTAGGCAATTGTAATGTATTTAATGCTTTTTTATGATAGCGAAAGTTACTTGCCGGTCCCTCGTCAATGGTTAGAGAGTAGCTGGTCCTTAAGAACTCGGGTGCTTCATTAACATCGGTAATAGTCACTGTGAAATTTTCTGATGCTGTATTCTCCGAGTCTGTTACGACAACAGTTAACACAAATGTTTTGGAAACGAGGGATTCAAAGTCAATATTAACCAAAGTCGATGTGGTCACCAATCCAACTTAAAAAGAACAGCAAAATCGTGTCTTTTTTCATGTAATATAAAATAGATAACAACAAACAAAAGCAACAAATTTTAAAATCCACATTGTAAAACAATCATTATTGTTGACCGGAAACCTCAGCTGTAAATGTAAGACTGTTATTTCATTTTGTAGTCTGTTCAAAAAAAAAACTAAAATGTCTAGTTTGTGTCCACCACCCGTCAAATTAAAAAATATATAGAAATAATATATCTTCTTCTTTCAAAACATTATTAATTTAAGTGTAGCTAATGAAAGGGAGCTTTTTATAATTGTAAAGTGTATGCTAACAACACTTTTATGTTATTTTTTAAACAAAATGCATAAATTCATAAACTAAATGATTTTACAACAAAAGTACAATTTTATATAAGAAGTATGTACTTTCAGTTCATATTTCCCATAGAAAGAAGATAGGTCACGAAAATAGAATCGAGCATTGCGTCTATTATCTTAGAATAAATTTACATTCAAAATATCACGTAAATGTGACACAAATGACCGGAAAACTGTCTCAAAAATTTTATGTTATATATTGTTACGTTACACTAATAGTAAAGAAACCAGGCTGAATAATTGGATAATGCCAAATTGACTGCCACATGAAGCTTTACATTTTTTTTTTGCAGCTGTTGCATTAATTTCAAATATTGATGAACCTTCTATGGCACACGTGACCCGGAAACTGTATTGAAAATATATATTACACTTTTGTCAAGAAAACAGACTGAACAATCATATAATGCCTAATTGACCGCCATATGTGGCCTTACATTGAAGTTGGCATATAAAGATATCTTACTTGTTGCATTTATTTCAAATATTGATGAACCTTCTGATGGTATAGACGATAGAGCAAACGAATGAGTATCTGTGACGTCATTATCGTTCAAATGAACTTGGAAAACGCTTGTTCCTAGAGGTGAATTCTCAGGTATCTGTAGTTCTGCTGGCAATGGTAGATTTAGAATAACTGGAACGTTGTTTATATCTACCGTAAAGAGAAAAAGTGTTGAACCTTGAGTTGGTAAATATCATTAAGTTTATTTATGTACACTTTTTAAGAAATTATAATTCATTTTAAATTGATGGTTGAAACCAATAGAAACATTTGATTATCCTTTCAATCAGTAAAATTTCATTTTATTTTTTTTTTGCTTTGTAATGGCTATGTTACTGCAAATCACTTAAAGAAGACTTTGATAATGTTCTTCAACACCAATAACTCTTTTGTTTAAAAGAAGCAATAAAGTATTCGAATGTCGAAAATTAAGAAAATATTCTTAACGGCGGAAAATAAATAATTAAAGGCAGACGACACCAAAAGACAATAAATCCCACAATACAACAAAGTATACATAAGATATCCCTACAATAGGTAAATTTTATTAAATAATTTTTGCCCCTCTTTATAATAGTTATGTTCCTGTAAAATACTTCAAAACACTTTGAGAATGGTTTTTTTTTTGTTAAAAAGCTTTCTTAAAGACAGGAACAAAATCGTTAGAGTCAGACGGCAACAACAAACGATAGATAGAAAATAATGAGATGTGGAATAGGTGTACGCGACATAGCCCATAATCAAGCGGCATTTCAGAAAAAAAAACCACAATGGACAACCGCCAGCAGCCTTCAACGAGGCCATTTGGCACTGCTGGCGGTTCTGCAATTGGCCCATGGTCTAAATAAAATGCATATAATTCAAATCCAGTTCTGAAATAGTCACAGATAGACCCCCTTCTTAAACATTGAACAGAAAACATCAAAAAGACAAGTACAAACAAAAGCGTTGTCAAAGATTCCTGGCTTAGGACAGGCACATATAATATTTGGCGGTGTTATACTAGTTTTTTTTTGCCCAACCTTCCCCCTATCAATATTCCTAGACAAAGATTAAAAACTAAACACGCAATAAAAATCCAATCTATCAAAGTCCTATTCCACTAGAGAGAACCATAGACGAAAAACAACAAGAACAAACAAAGAACACTCGCTGTTACTGAATCATCAATCGACTGATGTAAAAATATCAAACAAATCGATTTTAAATCCAACAGAACACTTCAAACAATAATGATTTAGTGAAGGGTCATCACACAAAACTGACAAGCTTGATCGCTATAATGCTTAAAAATGACAACAGTAAAAACGTTTATGGAAGTTTTAAAGTAAGTATCAAGTTATCAATATTTCTGCAAAAAACACTAAATTCAAAGATTTGACCAAATTATTCAATTCATATCCTTTGTAATAAATGTTGAAACCAGTTTTTCATTTCTAATGGATAACTTTTAAACTTGCGAGCTTTATAAAAAAAACATTACCATTAAATTCAGGATTCCATAAAACAACAAAGAATACTTAAAATATCCTAAGAAAAATTAGCCAGCTAACGAACGAAGGTGTGAAAGAAAAGAATATTGACATAGACATGCAAATAACCATGTATGAGTTTGGCCTACCAGATATGTGAACTGTTAAGCTGCTTGGTCCAGTTGTCAGTTCCCCGTCTGAAACGTACACCAGGAAGTCATAGACAGGAACGAATTGACCAATCAAGCGTGTCGTTAATGTAATCATGCCAGCTATAAAGAAGACAATGAAAATTTAAATCATATAGCTTAAACTGGTTTTAAAGTTAAATCATTAGTTGAGTTGATAGCTTAGGCTTTGCGACTTCATTAACATGACATTGTTTTAGGTATAAAAGGCTGACTTTTTTAATGTTACAGGAAACAAAAGTGCTTTAAAACAATTGACGGTCACTGGTACACAAAATTTCCTCTAGTCATGCATAACAAATATTTTGTTCGATCAGATATATATTTATCTATATTTCTGACTGTTTCCGTAGACATAAATTAATATGTTTTGTATTTCCACTTCCTTTTTATCATTGCATCTCTGATGAGTCGTGTATATACAATGTGATCATCAAGCATTGTAAAGTTGTTTTATAAGCTTTGTTGCCTATTTGAAATTAGACTACACTAAGCTTCAAATGACCCTTTTACCTTTTTTTGTAAATATTGTTATTTACTTGAACACATTTTTGAATAAAAGTGTGGGAAATGCAAATTTAAGTGAAGCTATTCAGCACTTTTAGACTTGATGTTAGGGTAGGGTGAGTAAAAGGGTCAGGGTTTTGGTTAGGGTTAGGTTTAGCAGTTGTTGGTAGGGTCAAGGTTAGGGTAAGAGGTTTGAGCTAGAGTTAGAACTAAATCTTAGAGATAGAGGTTAGGGATTAGCCTTAGGGTAAGATGTTAGGGTTAGGGATTAGGGTAAGATGTTACGGCTAGAATTAGTGTTTGTGTTGGGTTTAGAGGTTAGGGTTAGAGGTTGGATTAAGAAATTAGAGTTAGAGGTTAGAATTAGAGGTTAGAGTTAGAGGTAAGGGTTAGGGATAAGGTTAAGTTTAGGGTAAGGGTTGGGGCTAGGGTTAGGGTAAGAGTTAAGGTAAGTGCTAGGGAAAGTGTAAGGGCTAGGGTTAGTGTAAGGGCTAGTGTTAAGGTTACGGTTAAGGTTAGGGTTAGGGCTAGGTTAGGGTTAGGGTTAGGGTTAGGGTTAGGGCTAAGTTAGGGTTAGGGTTAGGGTTAGGGTTAGGGTTAGGGGTCCGGGTTAGGGTTAAGGCTAGGACTAGGGTTAGGGTTTGGTTAGGGTTAGGGTTAGGGTTAGGGTAATGGTTAAGGCTAGGAATAGGGTTATGGTTAGGGCTAGGGCTAGGGCTAGGGCTAGGGCTAGGGTTATGGTTAGGGTTAGGGTAAGGGATTAGGTAAGGTTTAGGGTTGGGGCTAGGGTTGGAGTTAGGGCTAGGATTAGGGCTAGGGCTAGAGCTAGGGCTAGAGTTAGGGCTAGGGCTAGGGCTAGGGCTAGGGCTAGGGCTAGGGCTAGGGCTAGGGCTAGGGCTAGGGTATAGGGTATAGGGTTAGGGTTAGGGTATAGGGTATAGGGATAAGGTTAGGTTAAGGGTTGGGGCTAGGGCGAGGGCTAGGGTTAGGGGTTAGGGTTAGGGGTTAGGGTTAGGGGTTAGGGCTAGCATGAGGTGTAGGGTTAGGGTTTGAGTTTGGGTCAAGAATGGGTAAAGGCTTGGTTTAGGTGAGTTTTAGCTAAGACTAAAATTAAGGTTAGGGTTAGGTCAAGGATTCAGGTTTAGGTGAGGGTTAGGGCTAGGTTAGGGTTAGGGTTAGGGTTAGGGCTAAAGTTAGGGTTAGGGTTAGGGCTAGGGTTAGGGTTAGGGTTAGGGTTAGGGGTCAGGGTTAGGGTTAGGGTTAGGGTTAGGGTTGGGGCTAGGGTTGGAGTTAGGGCTAGGATTAGGGCTAGGGCTGGAGCTAGGGCAAGGGCTAGGGCTAGGGTATAGGGTATAGGATTAGTGTATAGGGTTAGGGATAAGGTTGTTTAAGGGTTGAGGCTAGGGTGAGGGCTAGGGTTAGGGGTTAGGGTTAGGGGTTAGGGCTAGCATGAGGTGTAGGGTTAGGGTTTGAGTTTGGGTCAAGAATGGGTAAAGGCTGGGTTTAGGTGAGTTTTAGCTAAGACTAAAGTTTAGGTTAGGGTTAGGTCAAGGATTCAGGTTTAGGTGAGGGTTTAAGTTAAGTATAAAGAGGTAGAATGAGTATTTAGTTATGGTTATGAATAGGGTTAAGGGAAAGCGTTTGGATAAGGTCAAGTTAGTGTTAGGCTTGAAAATGGGTTTATGATTCAGGTCAGGGTAAGTATTTGATTTTGGTTTGCTTCAAGGATGTCGTCAAGGGCATTGGATTTTGGTTTATGGTCATACAAGGTGGTTGGAAAGTGTAAGAATAAGGATAGGGTTTGATTGCCCCTGTTTGTAATTTCTCTGACAATACATATAAACATTAATGCAGTTATTTAATGTCTTTGCACACTACAAAAATTGATATGTAATAAAGACTTACATTGGCTGAGCTGTACAGGGCATATTGCTTGGCTTGTGCATTCCAGTCTAAAATGTAATTGTGAGTCTTCCGGATCAGATGCGTCTATATTGAAAACAAGCTCTCCAGAATAAGATGTAGGTCCGTGCACAAATGTTGAATCTAGAGCAAAACATAAGTATGTTTTTTATACTTATTAACAATTATTATACCTTACTGAATTAGATATTGATTTAATTGGATGAAATAGGGTCACGTTACGTGAAATAATCTGGGTATTTTTCTTTGAATTCGTACAAAAGTTGAATAATCTTTTTCAGAAACCCATGTCCATTGAATAACCATATTATTCACCGGTGAATAACCCTTGAAAATAAACATGATAAAAACACAAATACACAGCGTAGGATATTCCAGTCCACTGTTTGTTCGGTATAATAATATAATATAAGTTACGGCCCTTGAAATCAGTGAATATCAAAATTGTCAACCTCTCTGGGGTTATTTCCTCTGGCTAAAGCCCTTAGTGAAATAACCCCACCTCTGGTTGACAATTTTAGATATTCACCTCTTCCAAAGTCGTAATTGAATATAATTTACGATTGAAACACTTTCTTGAAGTTTTGTGTTTCAAAAATATTTATTGCGATTTTTTTTATACATTCGATAGTGATGTTTAATAACATATAAAGCTTGTAACCAATTGCTTGCAGATAAATAAATATCAGATAGTTGAAATATTGATGAATAGTTGAAGGGGCAGGTTGTTGCTCGATACCAAAACCATTACTAGTAATACAAGTATAACGGTTCAGTAAATCGCCAACATATCTGACCTTTAATACTCTTAGCCTGGAGGACTATTTTCACAAAAAGATCCTTGATTTATTAATTAACCATCAATTCAAAACTGTTTTTATACGGCTAACTATCAGCTTCATAGCTTTCTGGGAGTATATTGTTTTGATTGAATCATTAAGATCTACATAATCATTTTATCAGTCTGCATTGACGCATGTTCTATATTTATAATCAACCATCAGAAGATTTTTCCTTTACAACAAAAAAAAAAATTACTTCAGATTCAACTCATAAATTATCATCATTTTTATGAGAGGAATTCAGAGGAGGAATATAAAATGTTTTTATGCACAACTATTTTTTAAACCCAAACATTTGTTCTTCCAATTGTGCCACAGACAAATTTCTGAGTTTGGAATATTTTGTTTTAATGTTATTCCATATTTTAGCGTGTTTTGAAATGATTAATTATTCTATCGCTATGTCTTCCAACTTTTTTTACAAGATTTATTTTCAATGAAAGAAGTATCAATGCATTTGCCACAAAAACCATTAACATTACAATTAAACTTATTTATATGCCTTGTTTTTTTCCGAATATCCTTTACATATAAATTCAACCATTAAAATCTCCCATCTATTGATCTCAAGAAATACGAAAACTTAAAAATATTTTCATATTAAAATCAATCAGTGCATATAAGTTCTATATGTATTTCGTTTTCATAATAGAACAAAAGATTATATATACTTTAATTATTTTTTTTTAAATCCATGAAAAATAAACTTTATAAGTTCTAGTTTATAAATGAACTTAGAACCGAATATCAGTACGTGTATAGCTTCTAATATATAAGTACTTGCTAAAGTACAGTATGCTTAAAGAAATGCTTTTTGTTTTACATATATTTGACTGAACATTCTCAACAGTTTGCTTTTTAATATTATGACAACGTCAAATCTATATACATTTTTTAAATTCAAGTGCAGAAAGAAAGACAACTCTATTTCAGTATATTTTTCGTATTACAAATATCTCTAGAAAAAAATACTTTTAACAATAGACTTTCTCCTCCTAATGTTTCTCGCAATATTACAATGTATGTGAATATTGGTATTACACTTTTGTTCCATTGTTTTTTTTCAACTATTTCAGAATAATAAAACATAGTCCTTAAGATTTATTCGAAGAGGTTATTTTTCCTTATCATTTTATTTATAATAGTGAGTTTTTACATAGTTTTCTGAGTGCTTAAAATTTTATGTGTAATTTTTATTATGATATCTAAATTTCATGTATGTACTTTTATGCAAGTATTCAGTTTAAATTCTTTGGGAGGGTGAATCTCTCTAAAATTTCTAACTTTCTAACTTTGATTCGTAAGTCTGGAAATATTAACTCGGAGCAGTTAGAGTATATTTATAATTTTTTCTATTATATATGGTACTGTAGGTAAATCAACACTGTTTATTTGGTAAAGTCTTAACAATTTTACCAATACAATATACCATTTGCCAATTAATGTCGGATTTTTATTCCGTGATCGATTTAATTTTACGGTAAACATTACCGTTATGAAAAATCATGTTGGTTTCCAAATGGATAGAAGAAGGACAAGCCTCGGATTTTATCGTGTACGTCTTGGATAATCCACGTGAAAAAATTAAACAACTTACAGAGATTTAAAAGTTTTTGACGCCATATTCTTATAATATATACCACATCATTTCATACTACGCTATCAAAATCATTCAAATATGCTAATACTCTAATGGTTTTCCAAGTTTTCTACTCCTAGCGTGTCTGATGAAGGTTAATCCAGAAAAGCGCTTCACACGCAGTGAAATTTTGCTGTTGTACATTTATCAAAATCATTTCAATATGTGGATCTTGTCTTTCTGGCACATATTCCATATTCTTTTGTTTTAATATTTGATTAATGTATTCGGTATATCGGAATTGCATTGAGAGCAAGCGATGTTCAATTCCTTGTCCTGTGACTGGTTACCGACGGTAACAGTAAAATCCGGTAAAATATGACTAATTACCCAAAATAATCAAAGTGAACAACAATTGGCAAATGCACTATTAAAACTGATTTTACATCGTACACGGATTTTTGTTTTGACACACATACAAAGAAAGTGATGTGACATCTGTTAAATTATTTATGATGCAATCTACCAGTAGTTTAGTTATAGCTTTGGGCTAACCACACTCAATGTGTATATGTTGTTAACTGAATATTTTTACAATAGTTTATTTTTGTTAGGTTTGTGAAACGGGATGTAGGGTAATACAAAATGGTTGCAAATCATTATATTTGAACCCAATCTATCACCAGAGGGAGCGTCTATCAACACTGACCTCTATACTATCGCGCTAAGGATTGTGGGTAATAACCCCGAATTCGGGGATTGAATATCATTGAAATATTTCCCATGATCCTTAGTGCGACAGTATAGAGGTCAGTGTTGATAGACGCTCCCTCTGGTGATAGATTGTATTTGAACCTATATGGAATGACATACTATTTGAAAACCCCGGGAATCGACCAAAAGAAATTAATACTTACTAGGTAAGTTATGAAACACTGGTGCTAAGTTCCTTAAAACATTAACGAACAAAAAGTTTTCAGTAGACCGTCTATGGTCTGAACATTGAAGATGTACTTGGTAACGTCTGGTTTGGTCGTACTGTAAGTTGGCATTGGCCTGTAGAATCAGATCATATACTGAGGAGATAGAAAAAAAAGCAAAATTAGGACAGATTCAAACTGTAATCGTCCCTGTTAAAAATGTAAAATGCGAAGAAAACTTGTTGAATCAAAATTGTAAATGGGCTGATCTTATGAGTATTTTAAAATAAATGAGTTCTTTAACGAAAAGAACTTCATTTCCTGCGTAACTAGTATCTTCTTCTTCTTTTTCTTTTATGTATGGAGGATTCTCAATACTTTGGCGTTATTCTCCGGATTATATACGAGGATAATCGATTTTTTACCTAATTCTTGTATATCAAATTGAAAATTGTGTGTAAATAAAAAAAGGGTTGTTATACCTCCCGCTAACAAAGTTTGTGGGTATATAGGAAGCAGCCTGTCTGGCTGTCCGTCTGTCTGTCTGTCTGAAGAATTTTCATTGCAATCAGACATCATGCAGGGGAGGTAATTGGACTCAGACTTTTTAAATACATTATTCAATGGGAGACCCCGTAAGCGCAACTCCTTCTAAACCGTTTGATGGATTTTGATGAAACTTTACATGAAGGAAGCACACCATCTGTAGATGTGCATGAAGAATTTGTATTGCTCTCGGTTATCATCTAGCGGAGATATCTGGACTTGAGACTTTTTTACAGTACATAGTCCAATATGAAGCGGGGGATATCCTTCTGTGGGCTCGCTCACAGTATTACTTGTTTTTTTTTAAATGATAATATTCACAATTGTGAATCGCATGGCTCATAACTTGCTTGTGCGGAATGTTTTTGATTGTTTTTCTTTTGAAAAATTTAATACCTACTATTAACATTTGTAGTTGGCCTCAAGGAAATCACGGTTGTATTTGGAACTATCTCTGTTATTACGCATGTAATTGTGTCAAATTCATCGTCTGTGACGTTTACATCGTGTAAAACAGTCTCTTGAAATGTATTCTCGTGCACATCAGCATAAGTAGGCAACCCATAAATTACCGGAGGCTTCAAGATTAAAACTAAGTTGCAGTACATTAGTATTTTAAACTTTATATAACATCACAATATATTTACTTGACTTTACATTTGTTAAATATTGTATTAACTGAAACACAACGAATATACAAATGCAAGGCTGTTTATTGTAAAAAATTATCAGTTTCTGTGAACAGATATAATTAGGTTAAAAGGGATAAAAATATCATAGAGAAAAAGACACTTGTTTGTTGACTAATTTGTTCTACATAAATTACTGTTACCTTGTTTCTGATGAGATAAACATTAAACGTCCCGTGCGTCACGTCATAAGTGTCATTACAGGCTAAGGTCAAGACGTAGACATGTCGAACATCATAGTCCATCACCGAGGCTGCCCCGGCTTGTACGTACAAACCATAATCTAAAATGAAATTATCTTACAATCAAAAACAAGAAAAATATTTTATATATTTCAAATATATATATTATGATGAAAAAAATAATCAAATTACATGTCGTTCTAAGAAAAGATAGTTTTGAAAGTAGTTTAGCGTTTTCATTTCATATCAAATCGAATATGTTTAATGTAAACACACTAGGTAAACGCTGTCCGCGAGAGAAATGATATTTCGCGGGTTTTTTTTGTACTCTTATTCAGGCCTGCAATATGGTTCTTTAAGTTAAGGTGCGAGGAACGTGACATTTCCCCCAGCTACACTGTGCACCACTATGTTAGCTGTCAGGGTTTCCGCATTTTAGCCTGACTATTCCGGCATTCATTGTGACAGGGTTATCCCACTCAACCACCTTGGGCACACAACCCAGTCGCTCTGTGGATTAAACGACCTGACCCGACGTCAGGTTTTGAGTGCTCTGTAATAACGACAAGCTTAGCGCTGGTGCAGGCCTATCACGCACGGGTTTATACCACACATTTACTGAAATTAAATATAAATAAAAAGTTACGACGCGCAGCATGATAAAACCGTGTTGAACCAAATGTCTACAGACAAAAACATCGCCATAACATTTTACGACCAAAAAATGTACAATATTATTGAATGGTGAACACTAAAAGTATCATGTGAGTATTCACTTTTGGTTAAGCTTAATAGGAATGTGGTTCGCAGACCAGGCGGTATTGTGTATCTTTTATATCGGTATTTTCACTAGAGGCATATGTGCTACATCTTGAGTCGAACTTGAAGTCGCGCATTTGCATAAGCAAATTCCACAACATTAAATTCCCCATAGAACAATGTTGAGATATATATATGTAGGTAGATCAAGAAATATTCTTAAGGAGGACAACACTTTTTAACTGATGAATGAAAGGGTTTGATCATGAACTTCATTTTGTTTGTTTATGTACGTGACTGTAGTATTAATCGTGTCATTGAGTTGAGGTCCCTCGCTCGTTGAGTGGGAAAAATCTAAGTCGGCTCTTTGAACAGGAAGTAGATGAGCGACAAAATGAAAACGCATCTCACCATATGGGACCCCAACCTGAAGCTGCATACCAAATATCAAAAGTCTAGGATGAAACCTTTTACGAAAATAAGTGCGACGGACGTACGCACGCACGCACACACACACGGACGGGCGGACGGATGAACGCTCGGCATTTCTATTTCCCCGCTTCGTGTTGCGCCAGGGGACAAACAAATGTAAACTATTAGAATAGTTACCATTTGTTTTGCCTAGAGCTATCTGGCTGAAATATGATTGTATTGTGTAGCAAAGGGTTGCACTAAGTCGTGCTAAAGATACTCCAACTCGACCATTCGGAAAACAGGAAGTAGTATATGTTACAAGGTACATTGCCTAGCTTGCATGTATATATGACAGTAAGTCAATCTTGCCACTCGAAATCTGTTTTTTTTTTCATATACGATTTAAATTTTCAAGAACACAGAATATCAGTACAGATTAACAGAAATAACAGTACAGTAAGATTATGACAGGCAAATCGGGACAGGAAATATCAGTACAGTAGGTTCTCTGTTACGAGCATTTTCTACGATGTATAATAAAGAAGAAGGGGTGTAATTGCATTTTGTGTAAATAGTTATCCTATTTTGAAGTGTTTTGAATGTCTGTTCATTAAAAAATATTTGGGAAAAGGGAAAATTCTCATAATTTTTTAAAAAATGCATTCATCTGCTTAAAATTTAAAAATATTGTCGATAAAGTACCAAAATATTTCATTACAACTGAAAGGAGATAGAAATACATCTTTAACAGAGACAAAGGAGCAGCATATACAATTCCATGCTTCATATAGTTAACAGTAACACCGATTTTAGTTTTGGTGTCCAATGTCAACAATAACACGAAATATCCGTACAGTGAAAACGCGAAATATCTTTGCTCTCGCGGACAGCGTTTACCTAGTGTGGTTAAGTATAAGGAAAATTGAACTACAGGTATTTCACCACAGTTTGAATTGAACATAAAAGTGTTTCAATATTCCCTAAGATTGACAACTAATAGCTGGAATTATTCAATATACGGGTGACTAAATATTCAACTGATTTAGAAGTTATCTTCCTTCTTTACTCCATTAAGTCCTTATTTCCCTACTTTCAACGAACCCCCATTTAGGTTCCTAACATTAAGCAGTCCCTTACTTGTTCCGCCAGGAATAGGTTTTACTTCAAATGGTACTCCAGTTGTAACTAACCGACATGACGAAGGATCACTGTCTACAACTAGTAACTCGTGAAGCAATGTTTCTGATGTTGTATCTTCGTGTATGCTGTCGTTGTTGATAATATCTAAATTTGAAAGGACTGGTATCTGTAAGGTATATTTAAGATAGGTTCTTAAGTTAGTATTTGAAAAAATGCGTGCACATCAAAGATTGATTTAATGTTGTAGTATTTTTGCCAAAAATTCTATCACGAATAAAAGATACAGAATGTAAACCATATTTCTTTTGCAAAAGTTAATTGCTATAGTAGCTTAAATTTATTTCGAAGAACGGAAAATTTTAAAAGACCTATACATTCAATTGGCCGACATCAACAATCATTATAATAAATTATAGTACTTTTATTTCTTACTTAAACAGAAAAAATTCGGTGCATGTGTACTCATCTTAACCTGGTTATCCCACACTTAAAAGTGCCATTTACGGAAGAAAACAATGATTATAACTTTTTGAAAGTAGTTGCATTTCTCGCAAGGAAAAATATTATCTTTTGTTTGCAATATCCAAAACATTCATGGTATAATCAAACAAAATTAAATCAAAGTGGGTCACATGTACATCAGTGTGCGTACGCCCGGCTGTTGATTGGTAATTAAAATTGTAATTTCTACATTGTAATGAATAATTTTTCTGATTTTTTTTCTTTTGTTTCTTTTCTTTATTATGCTGTTGTTGTTATGTATATATATATATATACTAACATCATTCTCCACCACAACTGTGAGGTTTTCTTCCGCTGAGGAACATGGATCAGACACTGCTAGGGTCAGGTTATATACACCTGGTATTAAAGTGGAACCAGATCTAACAGTAACATGGTCTGTAATGGTAAGAACATGGATCAGACACAGCTAGAGTCAGGTTATATACACCTGGTATTAAAGTGGAACCAGATCTAACAGTAACATGGTCTGTAATGGTAAGAACATGGATCAGAAACAGCTAGAGTCAGGTTATATACACCTGGTATCAAATTTGATCCGGACCTTACAGTTACATGATCTTTAATGAGGAATATGGTATATCTGTACGCCCTTTCCCCCTAAAACTGTCAGAAATTTGGCTTATTTGGCAAACTCCACGTAATGAAGCACCAAAAAATTCGCGCGTCGCTTCGTTTGCCAAAAAACAATATTAAAAAAAAACCCTAAACTAAAATCCTGGATATAAATAAGTATTTCTTTTATACAAATATTTGCAACAGAAAACAGTCTTATGATAATTTTTAATTCATATTACAAATGATTATTATATAGATATAGATGAAATATCGTGATTTCCGAGTTAAATAAATTTGTAGATTTTCACGAGTTAATTACAGAATTTATCTAACTCGCGTGCAAATTTATCTAACCCTCGTGAAGTTTCCCGTGAAAAATACGTAACATAGATTAGTGCGCAATACACAGTTCATCAATCAATAATTTCGTTCGTTTTCATTATTTTGACGATCTATTTGTCACGTTTATCCAAATTATCTATATAATAAATAGTATAACCAATTCGGGGTGACGAATATCAATTTTTATATCACTCGTGTCGAATAACGCTAGGGGATTCAACTCGTGCGCGGAACAAGTTCCGCACACTTGTTGAATCCTGGCGTTATTCGAGACTCGTGACATTCAAATTGATATTCGTCATCCCTCATTAGTTATACTATAATTAAAACTTATAAACAAAAAAGCCTTTCCAGCAAATGAACAATAAATCATTATTTCTTATAAAAAATGCTGCTTAAGAACAGCTTGTTGATATACTAGTAGATATATTGTGAGGTCTATCAAAATAGTATATAATGAAAATTTTGTATAGTTTTTATATGCCAACATATTTTTTAATCATAAACTTGTTAAAGTAAATAAAACAAAATGAATCAAGATTATCATTGAATAATGGTAATAACAAAATTACAAGGGCTATAGGAAAACCAATTTTATGTGTCTAAAAAGAAAAGACCAAACAAGGCAATGACATACTGAAGATACTGAAGATCGTAAAATTTTGTACTTACTTATTTACTGTGATTTCATTATTATTCGTGGGATATAATCCAACGAAGTATATTTTTTACATTGACTGCATTAAACCACTAAATTTGATACCCACGAAAATAAATGAATCCAAAGTATAACAAAAGAAGCAAAGGTGTACCAAAGGGGTAATCAGTATCATAAAATCGTAAAGACAAAGACAAAACCGGCAGACAAAAACACATCACAACAAAATAAACCACATAACAAGATACAAGATAACAAATACGTGCAAACGAATAAACAATGTAGATTGATATTCAGACATTAATTCAAACTAAACGACAAAATTCTGCTAATCATACTAAATGCTTCTTACGTGTACTTGTGTTGAATTCAAAGAATGTTGGTGCATCTGACCTTGCCTCAATAATCTCCAGCAAGCCGTCGTCCTCAATGTCGGCATCTGCAGCAGATACAGTGTAAATGATGTGGTCGTCGGATTCCAGTTTCGATACCCAGACAGTCCTCGGGAGATTCGTAAAGGTAGGTGTTATACCTTGTAACAAATAAAGTAAAAGGTACAATGTTATAAGAAACAGATTTTCTAGGTTCCATTTCGAATAGCAAAAAAACCTAGTCGGCTTGTTTAACAGCCAGTAGAAAAGAGACATACCTGAAAACGAATCGCATCATATTAGACCCCTATCTAAAGCTACATACCCTATTGCAGATTCCTAGTATATTTATAGTAGCCGAGAAATTTATTACAAGAAAAGTGTGTCAAACGAACGCACGCACGATCGACCAACACACACACGCGCGCGCATGACCCCGCTCCGCCTTCCGGAGATGACAAAATCCAGAAAAAGATTTATTCGATAAAACAAAAGGATTAGGTTTCAGGAATGCAGGAATGAAGTAGTAGGGATTCATCTCCTATACTATATCTAATTAAATTCAAAAGTAGAAATCCACTACCGCGATAAGGAACATTTTTAGGTCCGAGTATTTTCTTTTCGATTTTCGAATGTTTTGATTTAAACACTGTTGATAAGAGATTACCCCTATAAAGTCTAACTGTGTTCCCCCTTTTTACCTTCTAAATAGTGAGTCCTGGCTGCTATCGTTACCTAGTGTTTACTCTGTAAAGATCGTCTGGTCAGATCAAAACAATTTATCAAAATATGGTTGAAATAAATACCCGCCTGCTGTGTTTCTATGAATTCAAAATACTAACTTTGGTAAACGTTAGAATCGTTATACTTAATATTTCTATGTTAAGTTTAACTTTCTTTGTTGGATCCTAGCATTGATGGAATATTCCTTGCTGTTATCATAACTAAGTGACTCTAATTTGATCAAAGTACCGTTGGTACCGCGCACTTGGAAGTCACATTTCAACGAAGGCAAACGATTTGTGTTGAGGTTTATAACTTTTTCGACGGAAGAAGGCAATTACTGAATTTAAATATATCTTTACTTATGTGTGAACCAAGCTTTCTTACAACTTTAACTACATGTATTTTTCGGTAACTTTTATCTGAGAAATTCATTAGTTTAATTATCTCAGCTTAAAGCATTAATGGTTTTAATTTCTATAATTTGTATATTCTCGCTAAAATATACATTTTTTTTTTGTATTTCCCCATTGCATAGGTGACTAAAGTCACGTGATACACAATATATAGTTATAAAAGGGTTATAAAAATATAGCAAATACTATATCATCATTTAAAACGAAAAAAAAATAAACAAATCAAATGATAACAAAGGATTTTACTAACATAGATAAGAAAGCTCGTTGACCAAGATGACAAAAAAAATGTATAAACACACTTCTACCGGAGAGCAAATGCACAATAGAATAGGTTATACGTCTCAGGGAAAAAACGCGGATGGATTTCTCCGAAATCGATTACAATACTTTGGAAGCCCTTGACTTCCAGGTAAAAATCGTCTGGTCAAATCAAAATGATGTACAAAAATGTTTTTAAATAAATAACCGCCTGCTTTGTTTCTATGACTTAATTTCTTTAACTTGGTTAAATGCTAGCATCATGATATGCTGCATTTCCTTACCTGATATGCTTATCATAGCATTGAAGGTATATTCCTGCTATCGTAACTAATTATATCTAAGCTAGATGTCGTCGTGTCAAAGCAAAACAGTTTCCCCTTGAAATGTCCTTGAAAAAATAAATGCCTTCAGTGTTTCTTTGAAATTATTTTTTTATCTTGGTTGAACGCTATCATTATGACATGTTGTTTTTCCATTCTTAGTATAACTTACTTGGTTGAATCTTAGCATTAATGGAATATTCCTGACTGTTATCGTAACTAAGTCCATCCCAGTTGAATGACGTCTGGTCAGAGGCGAAATAAGAAGCACGACAATGTAGTCCGTCTGCTGATGTCACAACTGGTCCAGATGGCTCATAGCTACAGTTGACAAATTATCATAGTAAAACGATCGATTAAATGAGAATTTGCGACGTGTTACCCCAATAACTTAGTCTTATAACATAAGACTTCGTATGGAGTACAACGTTCTCATTTGGATATTTATATGTACCCCCAAATGAGAATGTGGTGCCCCATACGAAATCTTATGTTATGGGACTACCCAATATATTACTCACAAGTGAAGTCTTTATAACCCGGTGAATTACTTACAAACAAAATATAATTAGTATAGAACAAGGATTGTTATTAAAAGCAGTTTTTTCTATGAGGTTCACTATATTGCATGAATGTGGTTGTTCAAAATCAAAAAACGTTATTAAGCATTTTACCGAAAACAAGCAACAAAAATTTAATTCAATCCTCCGTATCGTTCTTTTCCGAAAACAAATTAGGCTTGAAAATATCTGAAAAGGAGCATAGGCCTAGAATTGTCAATAAATCTGTTCATTTTGTTGTGATGCATAAAAATTTTCAAGAAACAAACTCTGTTGTGTTAACAATGTTGAGTTCAAAACAATCTAAAACTACTATAATTACAAAAATTCGTTTCAGACAACTCTGATTACCAGGTTTAATATTGTGTACCATATATGAGTTCATAAAGTGTTTCATTTAGATTCTTGCACTTGTAGTGTACAACCAAAAATTACTTCACTGAAAAGTTTTCAAACAAGTCTTGTTTATACTAAACATATAAATTGGTAAGTGAATTTTAAGAATTCGATCAAATTCAATTTCAAAAGTAAATGTTGAGTGTATTATCTCTTGGTTTTACTGGATAATACATTTAATATCTTAACGCTACTCAATTTACTGCAAGGAAAATACACTGAAGTTCTCAACAACTGGACCTTTTGAATGGTCAGTCAATCAGAACCTGTAAAGTTAATTTTGTCCGTTCAAGTAGTTTAATGTTCCACTAGTGTTGTTTACTGTCTTGTTGCATTCGTTTGTATTGGCCTTAACGTCTAATGGTTTTGTAAATAAAGGTAATAACAAAACTACCGAACTTGGAGGATCAATCCCAATGTCCAACAGAAACGACAAAACACAGAAGACACACCGGAATAGTAATAGATCGCAATGGTCCTGACTTAGTAGGCATTTAAAATGCAATGGTGGGTTAAACCAGGTTTTATGACGCGCCAAATCTCCCTCTTCCATTGCGATCTTATGGACCGGTAGTAACACACAACGCCACAAGGTTGTGAAAACATAGTAGGGATAATAATATGATCATCTCAGTAAACAAAGACTAAGAGTCGGTGTTTAACACCAAGCCTTCCATGTTTTACTCACAATCCAAGAACATGATCGCTGTCTACTAAAACTCGTGACCCTGCTGCTAATACCATAGTATTTATGCCATTGTTTACTGAAATAAACAAAGTTTACAATGCATAAAAATTGAAGGTTTATCTTTGATAACAAAATCACTGAAGGGCAACGATCGTTCTCCAGATTGGTGTGTTATAGCAGGCAGGAACCGTTTATTCTTCTGGAGCACCGGAGTGTTCACTCTCACAACGACTAGAGTTCGCGTTGTTAATTGATATTCAATAGTTTTTGTGTTTCCGTGTTTTTTATGCTGTCTGTTTTTCGTCCTGTCCTTGTTTGTGTTTACTGGTTTTTCTCTGCCCTTTCGAGCTTTGACACTCGGGTGCCCCATTGGTACCTCTGCTTCTTCCAATTTAAGAAAAGAAATCTTAAGGAAACATAAGGCAGCGTAATACTAGAAATAGTAGAGATCACAATGGTCATAACTAGGTATAGGTATTTCTAAAAAAAAAGGTTGAAAAAGTTTCATTGCGCCAAACCTCCCCAATATAATTTCTAGTTTAATCAATTAGTGCTGTTTATTTCTTGAAAGATTTTTTAAACTCTTTAAAGACTCTTTTTGTATTTTCATGAGTGTCTGTTAAGGTCTGATTCCATTTCTGTCTTCTAGACCCGCTACTGTAAATGCAATTCTTATACTAATAAATTGTCCAATATGAAATAGTGTGCTAAAGAATAAAACTGTAAGAAATTTTTATATCTGCAAGAATTTGTTAAAACTTGCATGTAGTTCTCTTATTTCACGTAAATAGTTTTAAAAAGACGTTTTAATTAAAGTTCACAATTTCGTTATTTGAATGCAAAATTCCAAAGCAGTATGTAAAATGGGCTAAAAACGGCTTTCGTTAAACACAGTATATGAGCCACAGACCTAAATTCAAATCCCACGTTTAATAGGACCTTACCCTAATGCTGTATACCAAATATCAAGTGGCTGTGACAAGTAGTTGCTGAGAAAACTGTTTCGAAAAAATTCTTCCCCGCCCCGCTCGCATCCGTTATGCTGAATATGCATTTTTCAGGGAGTAAACTCTCATGATCATCTGCAGCATTTAAATCAAAACATAATTAAGGTCAAAACCAAACACATATGGAGGTTTGAATAAATCAATCCCAAAAGTTTTGAACAAGGAAGCCATATTTAGCACCAACGATATCGACCATTTCGCGATACAAGGAAAGAACCTAAAGGTTTTATATAGGTTTTTTTAAGACAATTGGAAAATTTTTAAATAATTTGAACATACCATTCACTTGTATTTCACTCTGGCCTGTTAGTTTCCACTGAGGCGTACCATGTACCCATACCTGTCCCTTTACTATTACTCCAGGCGTGATACCGTCACGTGACCTGAGCTGCCATTGGTCAATGTATCCACAACATAGGAATCTATAATCTGTGTTGTTTAGAAGTACTGCGTTCACTTTTGAAACAAAATAAAACTATTGTTAAATCATTTGATACCGCAGCTCTCTTTGGTGGTGGTATTTCGAAAGGAATTGTGGTTTGAGTCAGATTTAATTGCGCCAGATCTCTCTCTTCAATTGGGATTTTAGAGTCCCGACCGGTAAATTAAACCTGATTAAAGCCTTAAGGACAGATTGAAGTGACCTGCTCACTACAATAGACAACCAAAACGCATTTAAAGATTAATCACGAACCATTTCACTTGCAGAATTTTGACTTTTTATACTTATTAGTTTTGTTTAAAAGGACCATATTCACTTAATAACTAAAATTGTGTATGTAAAATACGAGTATAAAACTTTAACTCTCCATGGTACAGGCACTTCAAAATAAATAGTGATTTAACCCCTGAATTTATGGCGCAAAACCTTCCTATTCCATAGTTTTTGACAAAAAAACTGCTACGCTTGACGCACGACTTGTCTATTCATCTCTCATCAAAGGCGCTCTAACGAATACGAAGAGCAAAAATCAATTAGACCTAACGATGTGGAACCCAAATAATCTTGAGGTAGAAACAACTTTAGAGTTGCTCAATTTTTGAAACTTAAACCTGTCAGATAGTTTAATTGCATTGATGCGTTTGCAACCCAGTTTTGTTGATGCAATAACGGGCCAACTCTAGGGAGTTAAAACTCCCTTAGCGGCGCTAACCATCACTGATGTTAGAAATGAAATAACAAATAGAAATAAAAATTGAAATTACAAAAAATTTCCAGAAAATAAATGTTGCTACTGATGATCGGAATTCTACTGCTGATTGATTCCTTTACGAGAAGTTGTCCTACCTTGAAAGTAGGCAATATCTTCGTTAGTTGAATGAAGATTTGTTTTGGGTTTTTTTGAGAACGTGATAAGTTACGTTTTTACCTTTCATTGATCGGATTTTTGTGTAATTTTGGTACCCCACAAAAAGGTGTAACTCTTCATGTTCCTTGTTCAATAGAAGATTCAAAGAGGAAATGAAAGAATTATGGTTACCAATTATCTTTTTTTGGTAATATCGGAACGTGGTCGAAGGTTCGTACATTGGTTGACCTCCATCTTCATTCAAGCTTTGACTGCTCATCCACAACGTGCATAGCATAATAATTCTAAAGTTTTGGTTCCCATTTATACGCAGTGGTTCTTCGATTTTAGGTCCATGAAAAATTTTGGTGACAAATTTAAGATGGACGTGATACATAGTAGGATAGTGGGATATGATTTTAAGGCAATTGGACCGAAAACTTTCCATTTTGCCTTGCTTTTTTCTCATAACTTGGCAACTAATATTCCTAGATTGATGATATTTTGTAACAAGCTTGATATTGATATTGATATACTGCGTTGTGGGAAAGTGGCACAAATGGGGCATTCGAGTGTCAAAAGAAGAAACACAAAACGAAAATCAACAACGCGAACTCAAGTCGTAACAAGAGTGAATTCAGGTGCTTTGGAAGAGTAAGCGGAGTCAAATCCGGTAAAGGAAGACAAAACAAAATTCTACGACAAACCAACATCTGCACTCATTTGAGAGATGGCAATCCCATATCTGTCTACGAGTGCACGGTATCTACCGTAAAATTTCTTGAGTGAAGACAGAAACCGTGGAGCAAAATATCCCTGCGTCAGCAATTTTTGTGTCAAACGTAACGCTCTACCAAGGAAATCGATGTAATTCCCGCAAGCTCTGGAGTAACGAATCAACTTTGATAGAAATACTCCACAAGCTGGAGCGGACGGAATGTTGCTACACAAAAAGGGAGAGCTGACGATTTGAAAGTTGAAGTCATCACGTTTGTCATAGAGCTTTGTTGAATGTCTCCTTTGAGAGTCAATTTCTAGATGTAGATCTAAATATGAAGCAGACTTCCTAGAATTCGTTGTGTCCTTTATCTCAAGTTCCTGGGGATCCATTTGGCATCTACTTCGAATAGTAAGATAACCCTGTGTTAGGAATTGTTTTGTCTTTGAGCTGGAGCGGACGGAATGGTTCTACAAAAGTGGCTACACCATTTGTCATACAGATTTGATGAAAGTCCTTCTTGAGTGGCTATTTCGAGACGTACATTGTAGATCTTAGTATGGAGAACACCTTCTAGAATCCAAATTGTCTTTGAACTAAGGTTCTTGGGGTATAGGAGATAGACAAAGTAAACAAATCACGGAATGTTTAGTAAAAGAGCTTTATCAAAATGACGGAAGCTGAGTTTAAAAGATTACACAAGTTTTCGACATTTTCATAAATGTGATTGTTAGTTGTTGGTTTCATATTAATGAAGAAACAACTCCGCACGCAAAGATACACAATCTGTTTCCATTAAAATGCCAGTAATTTGTTGAATGAAACAAATGTCAATGTAAACAGATATTGTTGCTATAAGAAATTAAGGTAATAACAAAATTACCGAACTTGGAGGATCAATCTCAATGTCCAAGAGAAAAGACAAAACATTGAAGACACACCGGAATAGTTATAGATCACAATGGTCCTGACTTGAAATGGTGGGTTAAACCAGGTTTTATGGCGCGCCAAACCTCCCTCTTCCGTTGCAATCTTAGGGACCGGTAGTAACACACAACGCACTCGTTTGTGAAGACATAATAAGTAGAGCACCTCCTGTATTTGTTATTACGCTAATAGATAAAAAATGGGTCTTTATATACAAGATACTAGTATTTATACTCTTTGTATGTTCAAAGGGGTATGGCTATACGTGTAGAATGTGTATCTTTATATATTGGCTTTTTATGACAAAACATATGTTAGAATGAAGTGATACTCAAAATTAATTCAGTCTCAACATATCTTAAATATATGCTTTAAATTTCAAAAAAGGTTCTCAATTTTATATGTTTTTTTCTGAGAAAATTGAAACTGAAACGTGTACTTATTTTCCCAGGTATTTTTAAATATTTCATTTGATTTGACCAGGCCCTGGTGCCACAAAAACCAAAAATACTTAATTCTATAAGAATATTTTCTATTCATTGTGTTATTTATGGGCAATAATTTCAATTATTTTTGAATTCCTGGGGTCAAGTCTTTTGTCTTTAGATAAACTTATTTCAAAACTAACGTACCTCGTGTTCCAACGTTACTATTAACAACATTGTTTGGTGGATTGAGACCAACGAAGGTGTCTGGTGCGCAAACTTGCCCTGCATGAAACAAAAATCAAAACAAAATGTATACGTAGATATGTTTGCATGGTGCTTATTTTCGTTCAATCTGCAGTCACAAACCACCACCCCCCCTTTTTCAACTCACCTATCCTCTTAATCACTAGTGGGACATAAAGGCCATATATCCCCCACGCTAAAGATTAGTTCTTTGTGTATAAAAATGAAAAATTATCAATTCATCATTAGTTAAAACAACGTACAAAATGTGTAGTGTCTTCCAATATCTTTGATTCCTATAATTATCAAGAACCAGTGTTGTACTTGATATACTACATATATCCCCCGTATCCCCCGCGCAAAGAAATATCAATTTTTTGAGTATGCACATGAAAAATAATTATTCATCATATATTAAGAACAATGTACACAATATGTTATGTCTTCCCATATTTTGTATCCTTATTAAGTAACATTTTTTACTTACCATTGCAAACAATAAGTAAAGGAGCAAATACGAAAACTTCAACTAGAGAAATTTTCCTCATTTTAACCTTAATGTAAAGAAATTATTTTCCGTTTTGCCTACAAAATAAATTAATATTTATTTCGATTTATTATTATTTAAACGTATGAAATGGCAAATGTCATGCTTATTCTAATTGAATGTAATTCGATTAATTTTTAATTCACGCTCTGAAAGAAATGACAAGAATTAAGCTGTTAAATATATTCCTAAATCATTTTGCAGAAAGGGCTTTACAAGGTTCCTGCTGGGTCCGACAACCATGTGATGTGTGGGGTAGATTTATATCGTTGTAAATGAATTAATGTTTATAACTAGTCATGTTTCAGATGTAAAAATTAAAATAAACTTCAAAATCAAAACAAGATGACAGGTGTGCCTTCTAAATATATTTTTCTAAAATGAAATTTCTATTGAAAAATATTCTTCATATTGAATATTTTAACATTCGAAATATAATTTTGCTATACTTCTTAGTCTAAATCAGGGTCTTTTAAATATAACAGGTTCCTATATACCTAGAATTTCTTTATAACTAAGCATCCTTCACTTCTGGCAAAAACGAATCTTCCATAATCAGTCATAACGCAACTGCTTACTTCAAAAAAGGAACATAAATTAAATGCGACAGTCAAAAGGACTGTTCGCATTTGTATGCGGTTGCAACAGCAGCATTTTTTTTAGTTTGATTCAAATATATTTTATTCCGGAGCACCTGGGTTCACTCTTGTTACGACTTGAGTTCGCGTTGTTAATTGCTTTTAAGTTGGGTTTTTTTTTTTGTCTAATGTTTTGTGTTTCTTTGTGCCTTTCTCGTATGTCTTTTCTGGTTTTGTCTTTGCACTTTCGGACTTTTGACATTCGAATGCCAAATTAGTGCCTCTTTGCTTCTTTCCTTCTCATTTTCCCCTAATGAAAATGACGATGATTAATGATGATTAAGGTGTTATGTTTCTGAGAACCGATAATCGAACCGACAGAAAGAAACAAAACCAAAGACGCATCTGAATGTCAAAAGTCCGAAAAGGCAAAGACAAAACCAGTAAACTCCAACGACAACAGGATACATCAGACATCCAACCACAATTTATACCATACATACAAAAAAAAAGATTTGGTTTAATATGCTTCTTGTTGTTCAAAAAATTATAAAATTAAAACAAAAAGGAAAATTACAATTAAAAGATGAAGTTTAAATTTTGTATTGTTTTACATGTTTTTCTTATTTGAAGCTCAAATTTCAAATCAATATCAATCAAAATAGTGTTGTACCGTCAGCGTCAAAGAAAACATATAGACACCCTTAGTAAGATGGTTTCACGTAATCTGGTTTTGGTAAATGTTGAAGGTTCGATAGGATAACGTGAACTGTGAAAGTCTAGATCTAATACAAAACAGAATCCAAAATTGTTTACTTTTTTCTCTACCGGACAAAACATTATATATCTAACCAATTTTACGTGAATTTTAGTTTGTTTTCTTTTTTGATTTCTCGTGAACAACTCCAAGTGGGGCATACCAGGTGTAATATATCAAAATACAAATGATTTAGAACAAAGTATACAGGGAATTTTCCAATTATATTGAATTTTTCAGATTGTAAAAAAAACACTTGGTTTCTTTCCTTGTACTGCGCACAGTAGATATCCCTGGTGTTGGATTTGGGTTCCCTGTACGAGTACTTCTTCTACACTTTCGGTTTTAGTCCTTTTTTTGTGTTTGATTTAAAGGCCTTAGATTAACTTTTACCAGCAAAGCCAGCTATCTAGGTTATTAAAAAACAAAATTACTAACTTTAACAAAAACTTTATCCTTTACGGATAAGTCTAACGTGCGAATTGTATACTAGTATAATAAGGGAGCAACCATTTGATTTTTATGGGGGGAGGTCTATGGATATTTTCTTCGTCCTGCATGCCTTTTTATTTTCAGAAAAAGTCGAGCCTGATTTTTTTTTTTTTTTTTTTTTTTGCACGCTTGCGCAAACAATTTATTTTTTTTATTTTTAAGCAACTATAAATTGTTTAGCCAAAAATACCATCCTGCCTTTTTTTTTACTCAAAGCACTGTCATGCCTTTTTATTTCTGGATTTTTGCCATCCTATCTTTTTATTTCAAATTTCACCACAACACCCCCCCCCCCCCCCTAAAAATCAAATGGTCGCTCCCTAACTAAAATACTCATCTTAAACTTTACTTGAATAAGAAGAACAAGGCGAGAGACATAACTGCTCAAAGAAAAACATATCTTCAACCTATGAAGATTTTGTTGAGCACATATAGCCAAATATTTTCGATTAAATCCGCAAGGCAAAAACCCAAAACTTTACAATTGGGGACCATAACATTCAGAAGGTTGATCTGACAGCTTCTGCTTAATTGATAAATAAATTGAAGTTTTAAAGAAGCAACTTTAATCTTTTCTCTATCTGTAGGCCAAATACACGAAAAACACTTCCTTCCGTAAATACCTTTCTACAGGTTGAGATGCGAGCACGTGCAGCGACTGACTGGGGAGTTTAACGTCGTGACTATACCTAGATATAGCATCTGCAGCGACGTAACGTGCAGCGATCTCACACGGGTCAATTTATACCATCGGTACTGATATTGATTGATGATGTCGACCAATCATTGAACTGCGATGTTATTTAAGGATGCTCGCTGGTCTTGTTTTGGTATTTCTGTCATATTTTCGGAATCCTCTGGATTTTACCATCAAAATAGGGTTAAAATTTTTGCCCACGAACCCCCTATTTTTTTGTTATTAATGTCTTTAATATGTCATAAAGAGGTTATAGACAAAGTTTCATCAAATCCTATTTATTCTGTCATGGTTTTCAACAGCGAAATAGTGCTAATGCTAAACCTATGAAAAAGTCAGAGAAAACCTTTTCCCGTCAAAACTTTAACGTCAATTATCTTGAAAACGAGGTCACGAACCTATCAAAATTTTTTGCTTATCTTCTACCTTTAACTAATATCTTTTAATTCAAGGCATAAAATTTGAAACCTATTTATTTTCACTAATAGTAGCGAACATCCTTAAAACTAGAATGAAGTCACTTAAGGTTTGAGTATATGAAAATTTGATTTTTACGAAAGAAATAGGTACTTACACGCGTTCTTGCATTTGGAAAGCCAGCAATGATCTTTCACTCGTGAAACCATTTTGGGGGGTCTTTTGACTTGTTCCGCTGCGCTCCACTCGCAAAGAGACTGAAAAATTCTATCACTTGTGAAAGATCAGCTGGTCTTTTCCAAGAACTTACGTAAGAACCTATAAATCTTTCACATTTAAAAGGGTTATCTGACATTTTTGGCCTGATGGAGAATCTGTAGATCCCAATGAGCTGAAGGTTTAAGCAAGCAACGTATTTTTTTCTCTCTATCTGTTTTATTCTATATCAAAAACACAGAAAAAATTTCCTCTTAACCCCTACAAGGTGTCAGCGACAACTTCGACCAAGCGGATACTTTTGTAGAGCTTATCTTATAATTTGTCTTTAAATGCTGTAAATGTGTCTACAATGAAAATCAGCCAAGCTTAAGATTAAACACTGTGTTGTATGGATATATAGATAATTTAGAAATTCAATACAGGGGTATTCTTCCAGAATTCCGACCAGGACTTTCCCTTGGTGGAAGACGGGCCCTGCTTCAGCAACAACAAATGATACTCCAGAACAACTTACACTGCCGGTTGTGTGCCATGGTCTGGAATACCCATTGCACATATAGTGTCTAATTTTCGCTGCATAGGGGCATCAGTCAATTCAGGGATTGAAGGTCTCCCGAAATCCCGACCAGAATTAACCTCCACGTGTTTCTGGCGGTGGTGTGTCATGGGCTGGACGACCCATGGCACACAGCGAGTCTTTCAATAGTCGCTGCAGAGGCTATATAGCCGATAGTCCCGACTATAAACACCCATCATCATCATCATCAGGGATGGAATGTCATTATTTTTTAAACCAACATAGATTTGTTACTTGGTACAAATACAAAATATTTCTTTTCTATCTGCTTGATATTTTTTTTCATTACAAGGACACGTACCCAACTGAACGAAATATTTATCTGTTTTAATTTTATCTTGTGGGAAGCTAACATTAAATATTTATTTTTCATTGATATGATATCACAATTTCACATTAGAACATACTCGCATACTGTGTAGGGATTTTTATATTCAAAGGCAATAGAAATGAATTTGCTAAACAGTTTAACACTGATTTTCTCAATTATTTGGATAGGTCATGGATTTTTGCTAGATGGGAACCAACCGCAAAACCAAACGTCAAGTGTTTATAATCAATATCTAACTATCGATGACAAAGTCAAAATAGAACGCGAACTTGAAGATCAACATCGTATCATCGAACAGCAACATCAGTATATCGAAAAGCAGCATCAAGACCTTGTACAACTCAAAAACGAACAGACGAAGACCATGAACATTCTTACATCTCAACTGAAGGAAAAATTAACCGAACTCGAAACAAAGATTCAAAGTTCAGCTACAAACACTTCAACCTGTGATCATATCACATCAATTAATAACGAACTTCAAAATAAGATGAGTTTGCTCGAGAATAAAACAATTGAATTAGAAACTCTACGTGAAAAGGATACAAAAACCATTGGAGAACTTTATCATAAGACTATTTACTTGGAGAACAAAGTCGGTTTACTTGAGAATGCAACTAAAGAGCTGAAAGGTTTGAAAGGTGTCCAAAACCTCCAAAACCTGAAATCGCTTGAAACTACCATACACACATTAGAACTTAAAGTGACAACGTTGGCAAGCCGAGAGCAAGCTAGAAGTGATGACTTCCTCGCCTTGCATAACATGACGGAAAACCTTCGTCATGCGGTCTATGACAAAAATACAGGTAAGTCCACAACAGGTAGATGTAATGCCTGTTTCTCTTATCTGTTGAATAAGCGGATTGTCAGTGTAGAAAAGGCCACGTTAAAATGAAAAAAAAATCTTCAGGTTCCAAATTACAACAGTTATCAACCCCATCAAATCAAATAAGAAATAATATTTTCGATTTCTAACTGAATATTACACAAGAAAAGCAAAGCATGTATTATTGCCTAGAAACAAAGCATGTATTATTGCCTAGAAACACACACTTGTCCTGCTATACTGTAAGTTTTTATTATGTTAAAGCCTTTATAACAAATGAACTTTTACGAAACAATCTTAACTAAGTGAATGCGCTCACATACCCCATGGGTTCCAATATTATCTTTCGAGGAATGAGGAATTGTGGATAAGGAGTCGGTGAAAATATGCACAACTACGTACACACTTCTTGCATAATAAGTTTCCTTTAGTTTTGCTCCGTAGTTCCAGGGGAGTTGCGTCCACAAGATGATAAATCATGTTTTGAAGCAATTTCCATGTTGATATTGTCTTAACTACCACAAAATTGATATTAATTGCAGTTATTAATTGTCTGGGTTTTTTATTTCAGTTTTTATACAGGCTCGTTCTGGAATATCAAAGTTTTACAACCCACGAGAAAGTATAAAGTTTAGAGAATTTCAGACTGTTATAGGATTTCCCAACAAAGATGACTTTGTATCTTCTGGAAGATTTAACTGCACGTACAGTGGCTTATATCTTGTGTCTGTGACAATGATGTCTAGTACAACAATGGGAACTTTTGACGTTTATAAGAATGATTTAGTTTTGAACGAATTGTTTATTGGGACATTGACATCGTATTATAGAGAAGTTTCAGGGACCTTTCTTATTGAGTTGCAAACTGGTGATATGATTTATATCAAAAATGGTGGAAGTAAACAGTTTGTCCATAATTATTCAATGATGTCAATCGCAAAAATACAATGAGACTACTAGTATTTTATTTTTTTTATGAATTTGTATAAATAAAGTTTTCTTCGATAAATCAACATCTATTGTTAAAAGCACTTTTTGTGACGAAAATGCAGAACAAAATAGAAGACAATAGGAGCAAACGGGTGTACCAATGGGTGTACCAATGGGGCAATTGAATGTCGTAAATCCGAAAAGGCAAAGAAGAAATCGGTTAACAAAAAAAAGAAAGAAAACAAACAAGGGAACTAACAAAATCACATATTACACTTAATCATAATCAGCGATGTGTACTCAAGTAGGAACGAGAGTGTTCTCATATGCTCCGGAAGAGTGCGCAGTTCCTGCTTGCTTTATCACACCTACCCCGTTTCCGACAATCGAAATCCGGGAAAGGACAACAATACTAAACATTTATGTCAATTCAACATTTGTGCTCAACTAAGAGATAGAAACTCCGTATTTGTAATATGATAATGGCTCTGCCCTAAAAGCTCGCGAAGATACAAAATCAATATAATAGGTGCAACCAAAACTAGGTTTAAACTTAATTGGATCTGGAAAAAATGTCAAAATACCCTCGGCTGGATCAATAGCTAAAAGGGTCCACTTTTGGATAAAAATTTAATAATTTATTTGAAAAAAATGTTTTATCCGTAAAAACGCAAAAATATGGTTTGCGGCCGGGACAACATCATCCATAACTTAATCGATCCTTCAGTCACATCATATCATTCGACAAGCAGACGACATCAAAATGTCACCGCTCTTCTGTCAGGTTTTGTTATATTTTTTGTATACCCGTATCTATAATTGCCAAGTACTGTCTGCAAAAAATTGATTTAGAAACCTGGTGGAAAATGACGACGTATCCAAATGATCATTTAACTTTGTCAGTTAGAGGGACCACATAGATAAAGGATGGATTAGGATTTTATTTTCAGATCAGGTAGGACCAAATTATCATACATATGTAGAAAAACAGTTGCTGATCACTTTATTTTTTAAATGAATCTGTGTTATGAAAAGATCCGAAAATTGATTGACAGAACTTCCACCATTTTTCTGTGCATGACTATGTATGCACTATGGGTAAAAGGTCACGAATTCTCGCGAGAGAAAGCCATATTTCTGTAAAAACAAAACAACTAGCGTTCGTTCGTTAGATAGTTATTATTTATTTCATTAACAACAAGAAAAGGTTTTGTTTTGTTACCGTTTGTAAATAAATAAGCGAAAATATAGAATCTCGCTAACGCGAGACCCGGTATTTTCGTAAATTCCCAATACATTCCGAGTAGCGAGACAGAATTTATTTTCAACCATCGTATTTTGAGTCTCGTGCAATTTGGCAGACTCTGTACAATAGTGAGCTTCGCTTCACTCGCATAATATGAGAAAGACATTGCCTTAAAAGCTCGCGTAGATAATTCCATTGAAAATTTCGAATTATGCCTGGGACGAGATAATTTGGGACGATGTATTACTATTTCCCGCAATTTTTCAGCACGCGCAGACATTTTCGAAAACTTCCGAAAATCGAATGTTTCCGGACAGAACGATTTTTCTTTCATAGTATTTTGAGTCTCGTGCAATTTGGCATACTTTCTACATTAGAGAGCTCGCTACGCTCGCATAATATGAGGCAGGTAGAACCTGTTACGCTCCCGAGGTTCCAATTAATTAATTTTGTTTGTTCGAAAATAAAAACAAACTAGCTTTTCTTGTGGGTTACGTGAGCGTTTAATGACGTCTAAAATTTTCAAAGATAAAAACGTCAAAAAGACGCCGAAAGTTCGGGAAAACAAGCGCGTGCTATACCGGACGTTGAAGGAAAATTCAGCTCATAGTACAACTAAAATATTGACATTTCTACCATTATCGCTCCCTTCGGGAGCGTATTAACCAACAAAGATTTTATCTCGTAAAAATCCTTGAGTTGTGACATCAACCGGGAAGCAACGTACAAACGTAGTCTTGTGTTAGCAATTTGCCTGTCAGACCTAATGCTCTATCAAGAAAACCACAAGTTGAACATTGCATCCAAGCTCAAATAACCAAACAAAGGGTGTGATTTTGACACGCTCAGTATATTTGTAGTTGCTAGCAAGAAACTGTTACGCAGTTTTCTTCAAAACGCCCATCCACCTGACACTCACCATTTTATAAATCGGGTGTTTCACTTCATGACATCTGGTCAAACATAGAAACAAAAACTTCGATGTAAATTTTATTGGTCATTCCTAGACTATGCTAAGTATATTATAACAAAATATTGTTGTTTTCTACTATCCAAAATCTTCCGACTGATTTGGTATCCTGAAATGCATTTGGACCTAGAGTAAAAACCCACATTTCTACTAATAAAGCAGTTTGTTTTAGTATATAACTGGGAATAAACAAACAAAAACTGCTTTTAGAAAACATACAAATATGTCAGAATGATCTGGAAACTAAAGCAATAAAAAAATCATCTCTTTAAAATATGTCATGTGTCATTGTTTCCTTTTGTTCCTAACACTCCAACATTCTTTTGCTGATACATCTTGGTGCTATCATTGCGGATACTCTTATCAAAAAAGTATAAGTAATCTTTGAAATTCGTTCAGAATGCAACAAATTATATATACAAAAGGATTTGAGACGATAATTTTTCGTTTCTCTTGAAGCTATGGTTTTTTTCGGCAATATTGAAAAAATAACTACAAATGGAAAATAACGCTGCCTAAATTATATCTGTGCAAAATAAAGTCTATTAAGATAGTATATTGAATTTACGAATTTACTGACAACTTGTATAGTTTTATTTGAATTTAGTTGATGAAAACCTTTAGATTTATGGTTGCTGTCCGCCATCTTGAAAATGGCGGCCATTTTGAACATTTTGATTGGCTAATGTGCTTTTCTGTCACATGAGGGTTTAACCAGGATTCATGCCAAATTTGATAAATCATGTTTTGAAGCAATTTCCATGGTGAAGTTGTCATACTAAAATTAAAAACGAAAGAATATGGAATATGTGCCAAAAAGACACGATCCACATATTGAAATGATTTTAATAAATGTACAAAAGCAAAATTTCACTGCGTGTGAAGCGCTTTTCTGGATTAACCTTCATCAGACACGCTAGGAATAGAAAACTTGGAAAACCGGTAGAATTTTCGATTAGTAACTTCGATAAAGTAACTACCACAAAATTGATATCAATTGCAGTTATTAATTGTCTGGGGTTTTTTTTATTTCAGTTTTTATACAGGCTCGTTCTGGAATATCAAAGTATTACAACCCAGGAGAAGTTGTAAAGTTTACCGAATTTCAGACAGCAATCGGATTTCCCAACAAAGATGCCTTTGTATCTTCTGGAAGATTTAACTGCACGTACAGTGGCTTATATCTTGTGTCTGTGACAATGATGTCTAGTACATCAATGGCGGGTTTTTTTATTTATAAGAATGATTTATTTTTGAACGAATTGTTTATTGGGACATTGACATCGTATTATAGAGAAGTTTCAGGGACCTTTCTTATTGAGTTGCAAACGGGTGATGTAATTTATATTAAAAATGATGGAAGTAAGAACTACGTCCATAATTACGCAATGATGTCAATCGCAAAATTACAATGAGATTATTTTTATTTTTTTTTTATGAATTCGGATAAATAAAGTTTTCTTTGATGAATCAACATCTATAGTTAAAAGCACTTTTTTGTGACCAAAATGCAAAACAGAATAGAAGAAAAAAGAAGCAAACAGATGTACCAATGGGGCAATTGAATGTCGTAAATCAGAAATGGAGAAGACAAAATCGATTGACAAAAATAAACAAGAGGTTCCCAGGAGCCTGAATCGCTCACCTGACTTTTCCATATCAAAATTAAACTTGTCATACTACTATTACCCTGTATAAAAATGTTCATCGAAATCGGATCAAGTTGAAGTTTTGATGGAAAAATGTCGGCCATTTTGGAAATAGTGACAATAAAAACATATTGACACCAAAATTGAATTCGGTTATACCAATTTTCATCAAAATCGGAGCAAGTTAATTTTTTGGCGGGAAAATGGCGGCCATTTTGAAAATGGTCCACGAAAAAAAATTTGATTATGAAAATGAACTCAGCATACCATTAATACCTTTTAAACCAATTTTCATCAAAATCGGGGCAAGTTAGATTTTTGGCGGGGAAAATGGCGGCCATTTTGAAAATGGTCCACGATAAAAAAAAATTGAAAATGAAAATAAACTTGGCATACCATTAATACTTTTAAAAATATTTTTTATCAAAATCGCAGGATAAAGTGACGAATAATGTCCCTTTGTTTTCAATATTTTGCTGGTAAAATTAGAACCGTAAAACCATTTTCAAATTTTTATTTGCAGAAGGTAGATCATTTTTGTACGAACTATACCATAAAAAGAATTTACTCTATTCCAGCCGGTTTAAGTATGTTTGCAAAATTCAGTGAAAATGGTCATTTTAGACATTCTAAGGGAAACAACTGCAAATACGGTTGGTCTGACAATGATGACCCTGTTACAAAATTTGTAGATCTTTATGTGTTCAACATTATACAATTTAAATTTCTCAAATATCTTATATAATTTTCAAGAAATTGAGCTTTAAAAGTGCAAAATTCATCAAAAATCCAGAAAAGGGACAATAACTCAAACATGGGTGGTGGGATCTTCTTGAAAATTTTAGGACAGGTCGATCTTGTCATGCTAGTCACTATTATACTGCCAGAATTTTGATATCCGTGACCGTTTTTGGGTTATTTGCAAAAAAAATCTGTTGAACCCCCTGTTCTTTTTTTAGTTACAGCGGCCATGTTTTTCATCAGATCAATTTAAAATGATTGTTTATATATTGTTTACAACATGTCATATATCGATCCTACAAAGTTTCAGCCAAATTGGTTCAGTGGTTTCAGAGAAGATTTTTGTAATTGTTTACAGATGACGGATGACGGACGACACCAGACGAAGACAGACGACGGACGCATAGTGATGGCATAAGCTCACATGGCTTTCGGCCAGGTGAGCTAAAAAGGAAAACAAAGAGTGCAACTAACAAAATCACATATTACACCAAATCATAATCAGTGTGCTCAACGTGAAATCAAGTAGGAACGAGAGTGCTCTCATGTGCTCCGGAAGAGTACACAGTTACTGCTTGCTTTAGCACACCTATCACTTTGCCGACAATCGAAATCCGGGAAAAACACATCAATACTAAACATTTATGTCAATTTTACATTTGTGCTCGACTAAGAGATAGAAATTACGTATTTGTATATACCAACAAAGGACTTATTCTGTAAAGATTCTTGAATTGTGACATCAACCGTGAAGCAACGTAGTCCTGTGTTAGCAATTTGCCTGTCAGGCGTGATGCTCTATCAAGGAAACCACTAGTTGAACATCGCATACAAGCTCAAATAAACAAACAAAGGGTGTGAAAAACACGATGAATTCTTATTTTCTTGTAATTAAAACTTGAACTTAATGGAAGAAAATTAGATGCAAAATAAGTGTACGCGACACAACCTACAATATTAAAGAGCTATTACGATACTTGTGAGTGGTATTTTTCCAAAAATAGGCTGATTCAAAATTTCACGACAAAATTTCACGAGCCGTATGGCGAGTGAAATTATCAGCCTCGAAAGTAGTATTTTTGGCAAATACCACCGCATATCCTTTGTATCAAATCAAAAACATTACAATAAATGTTTCTAAATCAATGCCGATAGATCATATGATGGCAACATGTGTGACGTCACAATAATATGACGTAGGCATTGCCTAAAAATATAAGATGTCAATGAACAGCTAAATTGAATTTTTACATACCTTTTGAGTTGAAGAAGGCTCCCCTACACTCATATACCATGAAACATCAAAGATGGATCTTCTTTTTGGCCCTCACATTTTTCTCCTTGTTCTATATTTACATAGATATTTTTGGAAGGCGAGTAACAAAATTGGTAATTATTTTCAAATATACATCGAACCTGTATAAATTGTGCACGTGAAATATAATTGTGAGAAGCATATCCGGACGAAAAAAAATCAATATCAGCATTAGGCAATTTTTTCGCGGGTACTTGCTGTAGAGCTTTCCGCTCTCGCGGACACTTCGTGCCCGCTACGGATGTGCTCGCTACTACCTATAGAATAAGGACTTTCCGCGATTACCGTGGTATTTTTCAATAAAATACCACGGCACTTGAAATTGCGGGAAAAAAATACCACGCCAATACATCGGCGGGAAATAAAATCCAACGACAGCTACAATTAATTCCGGATATATTGAATAATAGTATGCGGAAAAATACTAGGTTTGTTGACCAATCAAAACACGGCATTAATTACGGCTCGTGAAATTTTGAATCAGCCTCTCAAGTAGTATTTTTGGACAAATACCACTTACAAGTATCGTATAGTTCTTTAAGATTTATTGTCTCTTTAGCATTATATTAAAGGATATTGTAATGATAACCGCGCATGCATTTCTCTCATAGCAACAGCTTTCATCCTAATAAAAAAAAATAACCAATATTCAAAATATGCAATCTATTATTGTTATTCTAGCTTAACAAGTATTACATATACACATGGAAAAAAAGTTAAGCACCCCTAGACTTTTTGTGTTTTTCAATGATTTGAATAATTTTTTATTTTAATGATTTTGGTAAGTTTTAATTCTTCAATATAGGATTTAACAGTTTGGAGCTTAATGTGACCATACTTAATTGTGCTTAATAATGCATATTTTTAAGTTTGCAATACATACTTACAAAGATTTTCGGTTAGATTATGTTCAAACAGTGTTTTGAAGAAAATAAGATGTGGAATAAATGTACCTGACGCAGTCCATATAAGCAAGCGGTAGTTAAAAAAAAATAGATTTCAAAGAGGCCAGTAGGCGCTGCTCGCTGTTTTGTGATTGCTCCAAGGTAAAAATGAATTATGTACAATTCAAATCCAATCCTGAAATAGTCAAACAAAGAGCCCATTCTTAAACAAGGAACAGAACAGATCAAAAACAACCAAAAGCTTTGTAAAAGATTCCTGGTTTAAGATAGGCATATATAGAATGTGACTTCTTCAGGGCCCAACCTTCCCTTAACAAAGCACAAAATTATCACACAATAAAAACGTTCAGTTCAACAAGGAGAACCTTAGACGTTAGAAGTTAGAAAACTCGTTGTTACTGTCAGCTAGCTGAGAATCATTTATCGACTGATACCCCAAAAAAATCAAACATCGATTTTAAACCTGACACAACGCTTCAAACAAGTTTAATGATATCCAAAGATTCAAAGATTCAAAGATTTTATTTCTCAAGACCCCATCAGGGGTATGTGAATAATAACAAATAAACAAATCATTAAACATCAAAAGTGATGGAGGAACATATATATACACTGTACATTTATAGTTAATGGATTAAGCATACATGATATATGACAGAAAGTAAATATGAGTTGTTTAACATATTAGCATGATTAGTGGAAGACATTCAAATTTTATAAATGACAATTATTAGATTCAATTAGCGTATTACAGACAATATAATTTTACAGAATTTAGCAGCCTTGTACAAAGTATTTATATCTGAATTAAACAGTTCATACAATTTTTCAGTATTGTGATTTAAATAATAGTAAGAAGGAATATATTTCTTTCTTTCTGCTTTAAAAAATGAACATTCAAACATGTAATGATACTCGTCACCTAACCTATCAATATTACAAAAATCACATATTCTGTCATCTCTAACTACACCCCAAAAACGACCCTTTTCAATAGGTAAATGATGGTTCATACATCTATAATTACAAAATGCTTTTCTTAAATCATATGGAAGATCAAGTAAATATTTTTCAAAATCATGAGAACGTTTAAAAATTCTGTAGTTAAGACATTTAGCAGAATCAAAAACATTTGAACACCATTGTTGTTTACATTGATCAAAAAGTTTCTGTTTAACACTGTTAATAAAGGATGAAGGATTTGGTACATGTTGTGTTAACCAATACTCAGAATAACCACAATCATTCAAAATATTTTCAATACAAGTAATCCACTTAGAGTGAAAAATATTTCTAGTGTGTAATTCATAAACTAGCTTATACAATACAGCAGAAATTTTATCTTGTTTGTTACAGATAATTCTTTTCCATAACCCTAACATTCTACATTTAATAAAAACATCAATAGGATATCTACCCAACTCTCCATATATAACACAATTTGGAGTTGTTTTTTTCACACCAAGTATAATTTTATAAAATTGTAAACATAGAGATTCAATAGCTTCAGTTTTTTCATATCCCCAAACTTCACAGCTATATAATAAGATAGGTGAAACCATCGTATCAAACATCTTAAGTTGTAAATCAATAGGTAAGCCAAGAGCTCTACATTTTCTTAACATACTAAACATTGCTTTTCTACCTTGCTCTAGTAGCTTAACTCTATTTTTACAAAACGAACCATTTGACATAAATATAACTCCTAAATAAGCAAAGTCATCAACAATATTTAATACTTCTCCATTTAACATAAATAATGGTTTGGTTTTAACACGACTTTTATTAAATATAACCACCTTGGTTTTAGAAGCGTTAATTTCCAGCTTCCATGTTTTACAATAGAGATACATAGCATTTAAAGCAGCTTGAAGTTCTGATTGTGATTCCGCTAATATGACAGTATCATCAGCATAAAGTAACAAATATAATCTAAGGTAAACAGAAATTTCATCAGTATCAAGAACAGAATGACAAGCATTATAAACATCATTTAAACCATTATAGGCCGTTGACATAAATTCAACAAGGTCATTAAGAAACAGTGAAAAAAGTACAGGTGACAAATTTTCCCCTTGGCGTACACCAACATTACTTTGAAAAAAGTCTGACAAGTTATTACCCTGTCTTACACATGATTTAGCATTTTCATACATTGCATGAATAATAGTGAACATGTTTCCATCAATACTATATTTTAACAACTTTTGCCATAAAGCTATTCTATTAACTGAATCAAACGCTTTGCGGTAATCAATGAAAGCACAATACAGTGATTTTTTTCTATATAAATATAAATCTATCAAACATTTTAAGTTAAATATGTGATCATAGGTACCATAATTTTTTCTAAAGCCAGCTTGTTCTTCGCAGAGAACATTCATATCTTCAAGGTAGGCATTTAATCTATTGTTAAGTACAGCAGTAAATAATTTACCATAACAACTTAATATAGTAATACCTCTATAATTATCAGGGTTTTCAACATCACCTTTGTTTTTATAAATTGGACAAATTAAACCAACAGACCAACTATCAGGTATAATACCAGATTTAAATACAATATTAAACAATTTTACATACAGATCAATCATTTTGTTACAAGATTGTTTCAGAAATTCATTTAATATCATGTCAGAACCACAAGCCTTGTTGTTTTTCAAAGAGCTAATTGCCTTAATAACCTCTACTTCAGTAATATCACAATTTAGTGCAGTATTCAAGTTAGAAATAGTATTACAATCAACATCTATATTAAAATCACTATCGACATCATTTTGTACATTACTCAAATTTTTAAAATGTTCGTGAAAACATTCAAGTGAAACCTTTTCAACAATTTGTTTCTTATTGTTACAATTTGTGGACCTGTTAACAAGAGCCCAGTATGACTTGGGATCATTACTTGACATATTTCTCAGTTTTTTTATAAAATTTCTTTTATATATATTGTATTGAGTATTACACACTTTTTTATATTCTTTACTACATCTACATAGATTTTGTTTACTCTCTATAGATTTAACACGCCAATTATAATTTTTGGCTTTAAAATACTCTTTTCTTTTCTTACGACACTCTTGGTTAAACCAAGGTTTAGATATTTTACAGTTTTTAGAACCTTTAGCATACAAACATGTATTACCAACAACTTTCTTTTCTTGTAACAAATCACAAGCTGAAGCAGCATTTAACAAGATATTACTACAATCTTCAGTTAAACAGTTAATTACATTTTTATCTACATTTTCAATACACATACTAAAATTATCCAATTTATCTTCTAAGTCAACAATATTTTCCATATCTAAAGCGTTCCAAAAAGATTCTGCTTTACAACTATCCCATTTAACTTTTACATTAGGAGTAGAATCTTCGCATACATTTTGTACATGTACATCATTATTTAAAGAATTACATAAAATTTCAATGTGTAAACCATTATGTACGTCACTGACCATAGGGTCAAAAGGTAATACTTCAAAATTACAAATAAGAGGAAATAATGCAGGTGATAATATACAATAATCAACAACAGTTTTATTTTTACATGTAACCATACCGATACCCTTATCTTTACATAGTCTACCATTTGCTATTAGCAATTCAAAATTCTGACAAAATTGTAAAAGTCTATTTCCATAGTTATTTACTGACAAATCTAAACTATGACGTGTAATATCAATGTTCAATGATTCTAAGTTAACAGTATCAACAATATCTTCAGGTTGTAATTGTACATTATCAAGAACATAGTTATCAATAGAAATAAAGTCAGATTTAGTCCCAGTGTGAGCATTAAAGTCACCAATCAGGCACATCTTGCATTTCTTCTCAGCAGAATATTTAAGAATGTCATGTTCAATTACATCGAAAATGTCAATGTTACTATAAGGACTGCCCTCAGGCGGTATATAAACAGCACCAAATAGAATAGGATATTCAAACAAAGATTTAACAATAAACCATAAAACATTATCATTTGTATTTCCTAATACTTCAACAAACTCAAATAAATGATTTCTTATTAACACAATAATTCCACCTGATTTACATTTAGCATTTTCACGATTCAGTGGTGGTAAACATTTAAAATTTGCTATATTTATCACATCATATTTATCCAACTTGGATTCACTTAGGCACACTATATCATAATTACGACATAAATTTTCTAATTCTGGATTTTTAAACTTTGCTTTAATACCACACACATTTAATGCTAAAACACTGATTTTCTCAACACTAGGCACAAAATTTTCTATTTGATTTATCACATGATCATCTGGAGCTTTATCCTGAAAATTTTCCACATCTGAATTAGAATTTAATACTGAATTTTCATTGCAATTATATAACACAGAACACGCATTAATTGTAGATTCCGGGTGTTGTGTACATCTCGTAGAAACTTTCACTGGTATTAAACTGATGTACGTAACTGAAGTTACGTACATCCTAACATGGCGGAAGGAAAAACGGGTAATTTTTCAATCTAGTTAATATCTTTTTCTATAGAGTTTTTTTCGAAATCATTTATGTAATCAAACTCCTTTTTCAATGGATTGTCGAACTGATGTGACAAATTTTCTTATTTTGTACCAATAGTTGAGTAAAATCTCTTTAAAAAATGCGTATGATGTACGTAGCTCCTGACAATTATTTTTTGCTGATGTACGTAATTGTAAGGCGGGATGTGCGTAACTCAGCAATACAGTCGCAGTTGAAAACCGTACAAACCTTGATTTGGCAAGAAGAAAGCGGCATATTAGCGATAAAATTCGCAATAAATGCAAACAACAACTATTTCCTGATCCTTAGTCACATGACTGGGGTCACGGTGGAGAAACTACGTCACACACATGGATTCGCACACACAAAAATGGCCGAAAAATCTCAACTTCAAGGTAGAAAACCATTCATTTACTACAAGTTTTTACATGACAGTTGCTAAATATGCTAGACAGTTCATAAGTTGTTGATGGATCAAGCGAATTCTTCAAACACTTCGAGACAGTTGCAATTTCGCACAGGAACATCGGACACACTTTTTGTCAATAAAATTCTTCTATGGACATATTTTATTTTTATTGCATGATTCTTTGAATAAAAGCATCTTATGTTGGTTTTCTAACTGTGTAAATGCTTTACAAGCCGTAATATATAACCTAAACAGGTTAAAACAAATAAAACGCATTACTGTGGTAAAATGGTATAGGTCACACATACAAAAAATGCATGACGATGTAGGCCACACTTTTGTATATGATGTATGCTGTATTGGTCTTCAATCAAGGGTTGCGTTGCCAAAATACAAGCTTTTTATTTAAAGATATAACACATTCTATAAAATCCGTCATTGGCTATCATGGAAATATAATTTTATTTTCAAAACAAAGCAAAGAAACCTTTAGGACAATGCATCTCAAAAAGTACAATGACATACACAACAACAGCAACAACCTCGGATTTTTGTTCATATAAATGTGTATCTCTAAAAATTCAAATCAGACACAATGTATAAAGAAATCAACAGGACATCATCTTTATCATTATCTGTTCCTTCGGGATTTTTGAACAGTTTTATTCATATTTTCTTAATCGCAATTTGGTTGGGTGAACCAGAGATGTATACAAATGGGAATTCAATGTCGAAAGTCCGAAATGGCTAGGTCAAACGAGTAATCACAAACGGGAACACCACGAAGAAACAGAAAACATTTAAGCGCATAAAAATAAAACTGAATATCTCAAGATTGAACTAGAATGAACTCCAGTGCTTCGGAAAGGTACACAGTTCCTGCTTGTTGCAACACACCGTCGCGTTTTCCCGCGTTGCTACATTCAAGTCAGCGTGTCAAATCCAGTAAAGGAAAACAAACAAAAATCTATATGACAAACCAACATGGATCTGACTGTACTCATCTGAGAGACAGAAATCCCAATATTAATCCATAATTTCTTAAGTGAATACTACAATCGACGATCAACATAACCCAGTGTTAACAATTTGTATGTCAAATGTGACGCTCTATCGTGGATATAAATGTATGTCCAGCAACCTTTGGAATAACGAATGAGTTGTGATGTATTAATTCCATGAGCGAGCTGGAGCGGGCAAGAACGGTAAGTTGACGATTTGTTAAAATCATCACGTTGTCATAGAGTTTTCTTGAAAGTCTTCCCTGAATGTCTATTTCGAGATCTAGATCTTAATGTGAAACAGACCTGCTATAATCCATAGAGTCCTTAAGCACAAGGTTCCTGGGAATATTTGAATGAAAGTCACAAAACCAGAGATTGTTCCGTTTTTTGTTGTTGTCTAGATGTGATTGTAAGAAGTCTGGAAAAAACCCACAAAACAGTTGCACCTGCATCTTCCATTCTTTTCGAAAAAGCAACAATAAATCAGCTGTGGAAATCGTGAATCGAGTGCATGCGAAATAGAATTTGTAAAATCAAACGTTTTGATACTGTTATAAGATGAATTTGGAATTGTTTCAATTTTTCTATGCGTTTAAGGCATGTCTATGGTGACGATCCCTAAACAAACAGATACAGTTGAGATATGTTCTAACATCTTAATTGTCTGCTACTGCTGATAGTTGTAGAACTGTTGGAAGCCCTTACAGTTCTGAGGTAGAATGGTCATAAACTATATTTTAAAGACGCTTCATGCACGTAAAAGACCCCTTTGTGGACCGCCAAGTAGTGCACCACATAGGCTAAATTTTCCGCCCCTACCCACCTCTCCCCTTTTCCTGTGGTTCTTCAAAATTTGCCGGTCCTTTGTTTCCCACCCCATCCCCATATTTAATTTATCATCATCATTTCATGTTCATTATATCATCCTTTTCATGTTCATCGCCTGTAAATAACCTATATAGCGTTGCACGGGCGTAAAACACCAATTCACTCACTCACCCCAACACACTCTTTTTAACTGTTCTAGCCCCTGGTTCCGACAGTTCTATAGCTGTTTTACGACATGACAGTTCTAGTCCATGACAGTTCCAACTTTCGTCATTGGCAGGCATTTACAAGTGTTTAAGTATTTTCGTCAAAAAATTGTTATCTGTTAAAATTGTTATCTTACATTTAGAATATTTTAATGTAGCCATGCTATTGCATGTCATGATTTTAGGCAGATCTAAAACTGTCAGGGAACGAGTAGAACACTGTGTTTTAAATTGTCAGGGTTAAAAACAGTGCCAAATCTGTCATGGTCTATAAAAGTTCTAAGCTCAGATTCCTGACAGTCTAAAGAGATGTAAGAACTGATCCCAACTGAATGTGTTTGGAAGGTGTATTAGTAACTTTCGTTCGAGTTCTTAAGACTGGTAAAACATTTTAATTTTTCCTATTTAACTGTATGCAAATTCAAATTTCCCATTTTTTTTTTCAAAATTAGCCTCAATAAGGATAAGTATCATAGGTTAATGAAGCATGGTGCTTGTTCATCCAAAAACTGCAAGTTTATATTTGTTCTTGTTTGTTTATCTGTTTTTTATAGGTTTGCACTTATATATATATATAATTTAAATATATTTTAATTTGTTTTCTTCTTGTATATGATTCCTATATAAGAAAACATGCATGGTTTCTAAGGCCCGACCGTTTAACTTGAAAGGTTTTTTTTTTTTTTTTTTTTTTTGGTCTGGTCCGAAATTGTTTTTGGCGCAAAGCGCCGAAATAATATTTACTTTTTTAATATTTCTTCATTCTACAAAATATTTTTTTATAATTTAGCATTATTTTGTTCTTTTTCTTCACCTATGCTGCCAAAATGTTTTTTTTTCAACACAATAGGGATTCAAAATATTTTAAGGAAAAAAAACAAGCCTCCCTTCAGGATAAATGGTTGATCCCCAAGACAACAACTTAGCGATGAAGTGTAAAACCATGCAGTGTTTGTGTGTAATGTTATGTAGATATACGTAGAAATCCACTTTTAATCGCTATAATCAGTTTTATGTTCATTTTAAACCCAACAAACCACTCACAAACACATCTTACTTGCTTGTAAGTACGTAGATTTAGAGAGGTTCAACAAAAGATTTCCAAAGTTACGGACATCATTTTTCAAAACAGTATGAAAGTTACGTACATCATATTAAGGAGTTACGTACATCAATTCGTATTTTTGAATGACCTATTGCATCAATTCTCCTCTTTAACTTTGATAAATTTCGATCTTTTTGGTGGGTACACATATAACTTGATATATGAATTCATGAAATTAACTTATTTGTGTTATATAATTGACAAAAACACCACTTTTCTAAATAACCTTTTTCTTCATCCGCCATGTTGGGATGTACGTAACTTCAGTTACGTACATCAGTTTAATACCAGTGACTTTGTCGCGAGCTGAATTATGTCTTCCGTGCCCATCCTACATGTCGAGATCGCTAAGTCCAAAAACTTTGTAATCTACGTGTGTGACCCCGATTTTGAAAAGGTCATCTGGGTTTTCAATGGTGGCTTTAGAATTGTCTTTTAGGTTGCAAATGATTTTTCCATCTCTGGTGAACACGTTCTTAACATTGTCCAGTTTTTTCACGAATTGTAGAATTTTCATACGTAACATAGTAAGATCTTCATTGAAGTAAATGTTCTTAAGGTCGGCTCTTTCCTGAAGCATTTTCTTGTTTGCGAAAATCTGGTACTTTACGTCTCGCGTTGTCCTCAATATGACTGTTCGCGGTCGCCTATCTGGTGTAGGCCTATCTGGTGTCTTGCCAACACGGTGGCAACTGACCACATCACTCGGTTTCAATTCAAACTTCATCGCGCTACAAATGTCTGTGACTTTTGTGACTAGATCCTCACGTGGATCTTCCTCTATGCCCGCAATTCTAATATTTTCCCTTCTGCTATACTGGTTTTGGTCATCGATCGCGTAACGATTTATTCTAACAGCTGAGTATATCTTATTAATTTTAGCATCATGCAAATCAAGGGTTTTAGACACTGTCCTGGAAGTTAGCACGTCTATTGCGGGTAGCATCAGTTGCAGAACTTTAACTGCCGTCATGTCGGATTCATTTAAACCCTGGGTATCATCAGTCGATGTTTTTAATAAGTTTATGAGATCAGAAGTAGGATTGTCCGATTCATCGTTTAAGTCTGAACATGCGTTTGTGAAATTTTTACAGATGTCTGCAAATGTCTTACCAGACGATTTTTTTAGATTTGCTTTGGGTGGCATCACGGTTCAATGTTGCGATTCCTCCAATAGAAGATGGTTTCAAAATGTAGAATTCTACTTCACGAATCACTTAAACAATTTCTATAATAAAAGTCTATTGATTTACAAGCGATGTTAGTAGATTGTCTTCGGTGCTTTTTCCATGCTTGACCTCCATCACACCGGAAGTTCTCAGCATCCACTAATTGGTTAGTTTGTCGCACAAAGAGAGATAACTCTAATCAAAATGAAAATACATTCGACATGAGAAGTTTAAACATTTGGACAATTCTGGTTAAATAGATATTTTAACCAAAAATTAAGGCTGTATCGTTTTTAATAGCTGTGGATCAGTCGTATTTATTAAATTGCTATAACTTTGTATTTTGTAATTGCATCGCCGTAACGTTAAGTCTGGCGTTGATTACAAATATATTTGTTACACTTAAAATGTATCCATCATTAACTTCAGAGCGCGCCGTGTCTATGAGAAAACCATGAAAAATCCCCAAAAAGTATCCAGATGCAAGAATTTTGAATGCACCAAAGAGATGGTGCGACTTAAAGCACTCCTACGAACAATTAACTGAGTTTCCTGTTTTATTCTTTTAAAATTTTCAAAAGAGTCATATTTCAGCGTATAAATTCCCCCGAAAATTTGAAAATCATATTTTCCATTACCCAGATCACCGTAGGGGGTATACAGGCCATTTTTCAAATTCTTCAATAACATCAAATGTTCCATTTTTAATAATTCAAACAAAATCGTTTGTCAACAATTAACATTTTAGATTAAATTTTCTATACTATGCAGAAAATGTATTCTTTTAAGAACAACACAGCAAAAGTAAATGCTTTGTAAATGAGTTTTGATATCTCTAAAAGTCCACGTACTGGAGCATGCCCCTGCTTTGGTCAGGAAATCCCTTTGGTAAAATTATGAATGTATTTTATTTCCAAACAAAAACAATTTTTTACACAAATTCAATGACAGTTGGTTAGAATAAAAGCAGCTGTATATACCTGCAGTGAAGAAAATCTGCAAACAAAGATGCAAAAACTTATATCTATATATTTTTTTTCAATTAAGGAAAAATGAAGAAATTGTCAATCAAATGTGTGTGATCAAAACAGATTCACTAAAACTCAGATCAAATTAATTGAATATGTAGCCATTTTTGGTCTTAAGGAATTGATATTTAACAAGTGAAATGTTATTGCTTTTTTCCCTGACACAGTGCCAAAATGGTCATTCATATGTGTATCAATTTAGGGAGTGCTTTCAGTTGCTTTTGTAAATCTGAAATTCTTGCGAATTGGCACACAGAAAGGTTGTTAAGTTTGCTTCGAAAACCTTGTAGAACATATTTTTTCCTTTTCAGTAAAAAAAAACAATGGGGTTAAAGAAAACAACAAACTAAGGAAAATTCGAACTAGCTTATTACCAAATTCGGTGCTCATGGTTTGTCTTGGGATAGGAAGACCCTTAGAATTAAGATGATTTTTAAAATCATATCCTACATGGACAATTTCGGAGCTTTGATGAATTCTTCAACACAAAGGTTTAGATGCTGGTGTGGCTTATCTCGTAGATATAAAACTCCATCAGCGGACGTTAGAAATAAAAATCCCCGATAAAGTGCCAGGAAAATATTTTTGCGTGGCGCCTTACTCATGTTTTGTCCATTCAAGGCTCACCACAGGCGCTCTACCCAAGAGATTGAAAATGTCAAACACTATATGAATAGGAAAAGCATAGAACAATATATCAAAACTTTGCAGAAAATATTTTGACCGTTACATCCCTAGTCAGGTGATTTCACGTAAAAATGATTTTAGTAAATATTTGTGTTTCGATACGATAATTCAAATCACACAAAAAAAGAAAACCGATACAAAACAGAATCCCAACTTGTTTACTTTTTTCTTCACTGGACAAAACACATCCCATTTAAATGCCTTACCAAAACCAAATCTATTTGAATCTTGGTAAGTTTTGCTCATCGCTCGTGAACTCCTCCAGGTGAGGCTTACCAAGTTTGCACTAGTAAGATCAACTATACGTTTATTAGAGTTCAGAAAATATAAAAATACACGGACAGAGTGGGCTCACCTCGTACATTTAAAACTCCACTAGCGGCACTTATACTATCATGGATGTTGGAAACTCAAAAGATAATTAAAATTACAAATTACAACAGACAGTCCCAAGCAATTTTTGCTGCCCCTGTCGCGCGTTCCATCATAAACCACGTTTACTAATCAGAGTTTCATGGCAATAATTATTGAAAGTGTCAAACACTAAAGGAAAAGCAAGAGCTTAGAAAAATAAAACCCAAACATGCCGAATTGGTGCCCAAATCATGACTAAGATAATCAATCTATATCTGGTCATAAAAAGGGAGCTATAACAGTTGAGGGAAATTTTGAAATGTTAATGGACAAGTGCATAGCTTTGGTTTGTTCTTCAAAACAAAAGTATTGATTCCGAAACTTGTAACCTTGGATGATTAAGATTCAATCATCCGCTTTTACCGTTTCAGATGTTAGTTTCAAAATTACAACAAAGTTCTAGACAAGAAATTCCCCTACGTCTGAGTATGTCTGCATGAGGTGCGATTTGTTTATATTTAAGAGGCGCTCTCCCTGGGGAGTCAAAACGCCAAACATTTCTATGTTGGTTCAAAAGATTTTTTTTTAAGTATTTTCGTCCTTTAGCTTATTTGATCCATATTTACGGCATCAGATTATCCTATATTGCTACCTTTGCTTTTTACATCAAAGTATAGAACAAAGAACAATTAAACACAAATTTGCTGAACTGAAACCCAAATTATGACTAAAATCAAGATATGAACCATGCATAGAATTAAAAAATCTACGCAGTCAATTCCATAACTTTGATGTGTTCTTCAAGTGTTGATGTCGGCACGGGTTAACCTCAAGGGATGAAAACTCCTTCAGCAGCGCTAACCTAGAAATAAAAGTTTCAGACAATAAATTTGCTTCCCCTGACGCGCGATTTGTCTATTGAAGACTTATAGGGCGATCTGTCAACAAATTGAAAGTGTCTAACACTATATGAAAAGTAAGAGCTTAAAACCATAGAACACAAAAAAACGGAGGGGAAGGGAAAAAAGGCTGGCTTAGAACAATAATTAACCTCAACATGCCGAACTGGAGCCAAAATCATGACGAAGATCAATCTATGCCTGCAGTATGAAGAATCTAAGAGTTTGGACAATTTTCAAATTTACATGGCTTTGACGTGTTTTCGACACAAAAGAATGATGCATGGACCGGCTTGCCTTCAGGAGTTAAAACTCAACAAAAGCGCTGACAATCGCAAATAAGAAATTACAAAACAAATGCTCATGATAATAAATTGCACGTTTCGTCCATTGATGACTAATTAGAGGTGCTCTTTCAAAGAAATTTAAATCGCATGCTAATCTGAAGATTTAACAAAAAAGGGACTTCTCCAACTGTATGTGAATAGGTTTGTAAGTAACCTGCCCAAGGTCGGTGGTTTCCTCCGGGTACTCCGGTTTCTTCCACCAATAAAACTGACCGCCCTATATACTACATGGCCCAGGTGCGTAGATATTGGGCGTTAAACACTAATATACACACACACACGCGCGCGCTTTCCACAAAATTTAAGTATGGTGGATAGTTATAATCTTTGAACTTCTCCATAATGATGCGAAGTGTCGCTATCTGGTCAGTACATGTTCTGTCCTTTCTGAGACATGCCTGCTGGTCTCACAGTTTCTCGTCAACTGGCCAGTCGCTCCAGAATTACTTTGTTGACGATCTTTGCTTGGACGGATAGTAATGTGATCCTTCTGTAATTTGAGCATATAGTCCTATGTCTCCTTTCTCTTGTAGCTTAATAAAATGTCCTTCTATCCACTCTGATGGTGCTTCTTCTTTCCGGATCTTGGCAAACATGCTGCACAATATTTATATAAACTATCGCATTGATACCCGTTTTCCGTACCTACGCTGGAATTTCATCCGGTCCTGGAGCTTGCCATTCGTTAGCTGTTTCGTTGCTCTGTGAATCTCTGCTCTGCTAGGTGATTTGCGTCTGTTTGTGTGTGTTGGTGTTAAACGCCCTTTATCGACGCTCCTGGACCATGTAGGGCGGCCCATTTTCAATGAATGGCGGAGGAAACCGGAGTACCCGGAGAAAACCACTGACCTTGGGCAGGTAACTGACAAGCCTAATCACATACAATTGGGTAAGTCCCGTTTTTGGAAATCACAATCGGGACTCGAACACCACCTGAGAGGTAATTCGGCTAATGCATGATCAATAGTGTGATATTCAAACCAGCGCCATAGACCACTGGACCACTCATATCCAAGGTGATTTGTAGTGAATTGGTAAGCCTGCATCTGCTGGTAAAATGTCTGGCGTGTTATCTGGTGTTGGTCCATTGAGGAGCTGTTCAAAATGCTCTACCCATCTGTTTAACTGTTTTTCTGTTTCCGTAAGCACTTTACCGTCTTTGTCCTTTTCTGTTTTTTTTTTTTTTTTCAATTCGCTTGGTCCTTCCTATTAGTTCCTTGGTGGTGTCATAGAGCTCTTTCATGTTTATATATGCTTGTCGCCGCTGCCTCTTCCTGCCAGTCTGCAATTCCTTCTACATGTTCCCTCTTGTCTTTTCTGACACTTTTCTTTATCGATATAAGATCAGACATCGCTATATATATTTTATAGAAGGGAAAATTACTGTAAATTTCATAGCAACTGGATCTAATTAAAATTTAAGTTTTAATAATTTAGATAACATTATTCAAACCGACGATGAAGACGACACTGCATCATGGAATCGTTTAAAACCTTATTTAAAGTATGAACTTGAAGCAAAAAATCGCTTAGTTTACACTATTTAAATAAACATGTTAAAAAAGGATTGTCTAGAAAACTGTGACGGGGTGTTGCTTTTTTAATAAGGAGTGGGCTTTTCGAAGCCGTAATAGATTTAACCGAAACACCAATTAGAATTACTAAAAGTCATAAAAGATATAAATCCATAGACCTGTATATTTGAAGAATTATATACTAATAATATAACGTACAGGTCTAAGATAAAAACTCTCGGCAATCAGATGAAACCTACAAACCTAAAGTGTGAATTTTCAGCCAGATATTTTTTTACCATGAAAAACTAACAAAACAAACAGTGGTCCTCAAATTGTCTCTGTCTTGTAAAAGATTTTCCATTGCCAATAATGTTAAACAGGGTTGGAATAAAAAATTCTAAAACTTGATTTTTCAATCAAACTTTCAAGCATAAGCTGTACTTTGGGAAAGATGAACAAATCATTTCATGCACAAAAAAAAACATATGAGGCCAGATTACTAACCTCAAAGTGAAAGTCGCATGTTTTCCACTTTCATTTCACTGATTTTAACCTTAGCCGCACCACCCAAAGTAAACATCCCTACATTTTCCCTTTTCTAAAATGCTGCCATTTTTTTTCAAGTAAAATACTTATATATCTTTTAAAATCAATTTCAAAAATTGTACTTTTTCAAATAAATGGGGTCTTAAGACTGGTACCTAATACGACACCCCCCCCCCCCCCCCCCAATTTAAAATTTCCTGCAATTGTACCCGTTGAAAAAACTCTTCCATTCGAGTTATAGGATAATTATTTTCAATTTGTTATTCGTTCTATTGCCTTGCAAGTTTTACAAAAAGATAAATCTTTGCTATTTGAGTGCTGAATTGTTGCTGATTTTTAAATGGACCTTTTTTTCACCCCCCCCCCCTTGTAAAAAATGGATTAGTCGATCCATTTGGGTCAGGCTTACCCATATTATGACGTCATTGTCTTGGCACTTCATCATTGCGTAGGGATTTATATAATTACATTTTCTGTTCCAAATGCTAAAAAAGTTGTTGCTGTTTATTTATTTTGCATAGCTTACTATTTTTTCATATATCATATAAAATAAATGCATCTAATCGTAATTCGACACAGTTTCGTAGAACTATTTTAATGCGCACTGATCGGGCACTGATTTGTGCTTAGGCCACTTATGGTTGACTGCGATGTGATTGTACACAAATTATTATGACTGTGTTTATTAATCTATTCGATAGTACACACAAAGAGCGATTAAGTGTACTATAAATAACAAATCAACGTGCTTTGAACACAATTATCATTTATTTTCTCATATCAGGTGAGTTCACGCACAAATTACACCAAGATATAAAAAAGTTGTAAAAAAAACCATGCTTCATCGATATCGTGTTTCTAAATATTAAAATTTGATACACATTCATTCATAAAAAGGTTTACTACCGTAATCTTCTTTCGTAGAGATTAACTTTTTGCCCAAAATATTGTTTATTTAATCGTTTAATACAATGTCTCGATTCCTGATATTGATTTTTAACAAGATGTGTGACACAAAGGAATCTGAAAATTCTCCAATGATATACATTATTAAATTATGATAAGATTTAAATATTGTATTCTATTGATTTTCACCCTTATCAAGTCTGTCTATCTTTTAAACAGGTCTTTAAATCTTGTTTACAATGTCGTTTGGTTACATCAGTGGAAACTTTTTGTTTTTAAAGGGGAAAAGATCATGAAGATGTGTGTCATTTTTATTGTGCTGGTAAATTCATTAAAGATCCACATGTACAATGTACATGTGCTTCAAAGATGGTTGAGCCATGTGTATTTTTATATTTGTATACTCAGCAGTTGCATGTACAGATTTTAAGAAGGACATGGAATGTGTCTTTTGGACACAGATGCCACCGCAAGGTCCCACAGGTCTGAAAGACTTACACATGTAGGACATACTGCTCATCTTACTGATTCACTCTGCCAGATTTCAAATTTATCTCATTCACAGTTACTGAGAAAAACTTGACTGAAATATGAATAATAGACAAACATGAGTAAAACTAAATGCCCCTGACGTGGCATCACAGAGGCATAAAATATGTACAGTACATGCTTGTACAATGTATGATTCTGTCATATGTACAAAATGTACATGTATGCATGATACACTGGAAACTCCACTACTGATGCTGCTGTGCAAATTTTTCACACATGACATGAACATTCGCACTTTAAGTGTCCGCAATTTTCACACAGATGTTAATTGTGCTGTCTGTTGATAACATTTTTTTGGTATTAAACAGAATTAACTATTAAAAATGTTAATGGTTCCATTAATTTAAGAACATTGATATATCAATATAAAATAAGAAACAATAGACTAGAATACATTAGTCCATTAACGTAACTAGAACTTATGACTTGGCTGAAATCCTCAATGAACATTACAAAAAGGCATTTTGGTTGTCAAATAATATAGGATTTTAAAGTTAACCTTCACAGTGACAGTACAATATATTTTTTTTTCTTCCTTTTCATTTCTTTGAAATATGCTAAGATGCTACATGTACCAGGTCAAATATGTACAAAGTAGGCTGATGCATTCACATGGTTGTAAAAACATGTACATGTATAGTATTTTGTTAAACAATTGAAATAGAAGATTATGAGATGTGGAATAAGTGTACACAACACAACCTACAATATACATGTAAACAACAATTTAAAAAAATCCACAATAGAAAGCAGCCAGCAGCCTTCAATGTGACCAGTGGTCGCTACTTGCTGTTTTTTAATTGACACTGGATTCAAAATAAACTACATATGATTTAAGACCTATCCTAAAGTGCAATGAAAGACCTCCTTCATTACAAAAAAACAATTAACATAAATTCGACAAAATACAAACATAAGCTTTGATAATTATTCCTGGCTTAGGACAGGCACATTTAAAATGTTGCAGGGTTAAACTAGTTTTTTTGGCGCCAACCTTCCCCCTATTCATAATGAATAACAAAGCACAAACTTACACACAGCAAAAATCAAATCAATAGACATGATATAAGTTCAATTCAACAAGAGACTACCAGAGACAAAAGGACAACAAGGAATTAAAAGGACGTAGAGATACTCTTTCGAGAACACTCAAAGTTACTGACAGCTAGCTAAGATGCATCTATGGACTAATGTAATAAAAATCAAGTATGTCGATTTTAAATCCGACACAACAAGTCAAACAATTAATGATTTGGTGATGTATCATCACACAAAACCAACACACTTGACTGCTGCAATGCCATAATATTAAAAAAGAAAAGAATATGAAATATGTGCCAGAAAGACACGATCCACATATTGATAATATTTTTATAAATGATAAAAAACAAATATTCAATGCGTGTGAAGCGCTTTTCTGGACTAACCTTCATCAGACACGTTAGGGGTCGAAAATTGGAAGACCGGTAGGACAACATTAGACTTGAACAAACAAAACACTAAAGCCAAAAATATTACAACAATGACTTAATGAGGTAAACTTATCAACTGCATTAGAGATAGCCACAATTTTAGATCAGAACGTAAAAAAACTGGAAATATGTAAACAGTGACTTTCAAACTCATATTGCAGTATTCGAGAATATATAAGAGCATACAAATAAAGCACAGGGAAGCTTTCTACGACCTCCACACATAAAAATGACATTAATACGAAAAGGGCAATTAACATTTTAAAGTAAGTATCAAATTATAAATATTTTTACCAAAAAAAGACTAAATTCAAGGATTTTACTAAAATTTCCATTTCATAACCTTTATTCCATTAAGTTTTTAAGAATACATGTAGCTTCCATTTTTTCTTCAAACAAAGTTGTTATAAAAGTAAATGTTGGACCATGGAACAGGCAGAAAATTTCAACTTTCAGAATGATTTCAGTAATGAAACAGTGCCTGAAATGGGAAAACCCAATCTGGTGGCCCGAATCACATTTTTTGGCCAGTGTCCTTCTACATGTTACGATGTAATTGTAAACAAACTTTTCTTTAATTTTACTGGCCCAACCAACAATCCACTGCCATTTGGCTGGTGGGCAAGTGGCCATTTCAGACATTAATAAAACCAATTGATGTAATATAACAAGAAAGCTCACAGGTTCTTAGGGTTTACCTGTCTAAGTGGTGTAGGAAACAACATGCGACTCAAATCTGTCCTTTCTCCTGTTGCCTCATACAGGCCTTTCTTTTGTGCTTTGGCATACCTTTCGTCAGCATTTTCTTCCTCTTGTTCTTCGTCGGACCAAACACTGTCTGCATGGTCCTTAGCCGAAGTGAAGTCTATCAGTGGCAGGAGTTTATGCATTTTGTTTTTCAAACCCCCTATCGTTGCCAGGGTCTCAGGTGTTAGGTCAGCCACTTTTCTATGTTCCCAGATTTTGTATGCCGTTGCCCTGCCCACCTCAGGCAGGCCTCTCAAGTCATCGAATGAGCATGTGTTTATTTGTAATTTATCTGATGGACTTGACATGTTTACAAATAAAGAGTAATATTCTTGTGTCAATTTTCTGATATTTTCAATAACTAGTCAATTCTTTTAATCAATTTTACACACTTGGCAAGATGTAAAATGTGCAGTGTGGGTTTTCTCTTATTTCACTTTCAGGTGTTTTGGTTTTTATTGGTGCTAGCACTTTTCAATGTTTCATGAAATAAACGTCTTATTCTCTTAGCATCAAAGTTTCATCAATTGTTTTCTTTTCTATTATCTATTTCATCAATTTTTTCTCATCAAATCTTATATCGTCTGCTCGGACGAAGTGCAAGCTCGGCAAAAACGTAGTTTTTCTAAAAAAAAACCCTGACGCACGCGCCAGTTTGATGTAATATAACAAGAAAGCTCACAGGTTCTTAGGGTTTAATTGACAAATGACCACAAATTGAGTCCTACCAAGCACACAAATCGTCTTCAGAGAGCGCTGAAATCAAGTCACTGCTTCTTCTCGAAGCGCCCTCCAGAATCTCCCGCTATTATCGTCTCTATTCTCGTCGTGATGTTCTACGATGAAACCAGAGGCACTCGAAGTGCTGGGTCAAGGTGACTTCATTCTCTGGTAAAGTGTTCATCTACTAGAACTTACCACACAATTATAAATATCAAATGAACATGATCTCGATACATAAATCAGGTTCCCTTAAGTACATGTAATTGTTTAATTTAAGCTCACATACATGTTCATTTATGTATAATTGTTTAATTTAAGCTCACATACATGTACAACTCACTTGAAATGCTCAAATACCGTGAGTCATGATGTCCCATCTCCCAACATAGAAAATTGCTGTTATTTCAACCTGACAGTGAAACTGCAGATCTGGGAGGAACAGGCCTAAACACTATATGCAAAGCAAACACCTCACTATACATTTGTACATACATATAGGTGGGATGTAAACATTAAACTCCCAAGTGCACAAAACCCTTCAAATTGCCAAATACATGTATATGATTAACATACATTTGTTATCAGTTATAATTTATAACAATAACAATTTGTCACAGTTCTGATGCATGTTCAGTGTTTCTGAAATTCGCCGGACCTGCAGGACCGACCGGCAAAAAAATGTATAGGTCTTGCAAAAAAATCTCAATAATTTACATTTAATTGAATGGGAGGTCTGGAAAATATAATCTGAGGACTGGCACAACTACCAAACATTTCAAAATCTCTGCGTGTTCATTTTGTAGGTTTCTGCATGTATGTGCAGGTTTCTACAATTTGCATGACTTGCACTGTACCACAAGGTTGGTGGTTTCCCTCGGAATTCTCCAGTTTCCCCCACAATTTGAAATTGGCTGCCCTCTATTGTCCAGGTGTATTGAAAAGGGCATTAAACACCAATGCACTCATACAATTTGCATGAACAATGTGAGCATTAGTTTCAAAAGTTCTATATAAATTTTAGGAAAATCTTAAACAAGAAAAAAAGATACATGTAATTGTTATGCCTGTAATGTTGCACATGGTGTACCAATATCAACAATGTACAGAACAGTACACCAAGAGCTATATTCATGCATGTACATGTTCATTTAGCTTTAAGCCTTCAGAGAACCATCAGCTTTGTTTTCAGTTTCTTCAGATCATGATACAGTAAAAAGCCCAGACAGATTTCATGAATACGTGTATGTTAGTAAATCTGAGATCCATGTATGTTTATAATAGAACAAAATGTATAGCCAATAGAGTCACACTTGCTAATTTCTTTCTGTAGCTGAATTACCTATAGCATGAGGCTACTAAAGGTTTGTTCAGGCTAGAGAATTCTTATACATTGTAAGCTTTCTATTGGTTGTTGTAGAGTGATAATTTGGAAAATTTCTGGAAAGTTTTTAAAAGGAAAGGATTGGAAAGAGGCAATCAAAGAGAAGAACAAAGGACCCACAAACATTGACAAAGGGGGTAGGGCACATGTCAATGCCCTTCAGTTTATTCTGGTATACCATGGTCACAGCCTAGTATTCATAGTTTAAAAAAATACAGGAATTTCCAATGAAATGGTGGGTTAAACCAGGTTTTATGGTGTGCCAAACCTCCCTCTTTCCTATAAAACTATGAAAATTGTCTTGTTCACTCTGTACAGACATGACAGATCTAGAGTGTCCCATAATGACACATTAAACTTCCTGGGTGCAGATGTACTTTAAACTTCTTTTTTGAAGTGACAACAAAATGTGCAACTTAATTAGCAATCCCAAATCTGGAAAAATAAACAAGTTAGGAAATTCCAATAAAGATATCATTCATGGTCATAATTAAAGATCACTATGGCAACAGAACCGTGCCGTAAATAGGAAAAATCAATACCCAACTCAACAAAATATATCTATTGGTAAATTCAATTACTTCCCGAGTTATGCAAGATGAAAAAAAAACTTAAATTAAAGTTCATGTTTAAAATTGTCTAAAGTTGTAGAATTTTCAATTGAGACTTGCTTACGGTACATTGTACATATGTATACATTATTGTTCATTCAAATATAGGTCAATATGCCATTTAAAGATCATGATTTTTTCCGCTATTGATATTGTCGTGGGATGTCTTTTAGAGAGCCTCGGCATCAAGATGATGGTTCACTCATGACTTTATTGATTTTGATTTGATTAAAATAACAAACACAGATTGAAAAGGGTAAAGTTAGTGTAATCTGTTACAGTTTCATGAGATTGTAGGAGTGGGATATAATGTCATGATGTATAAGGTCTGGCATGGCTGAGAATTAGAGCTTTAATTATTAATTAACTGTATTAAAATGTGTGGTTTTAATGATTATTGCATTTATTCTGTAAGTTCCATTAATTGTTAAAAAAAATAGAAAGTTAACATACATGTACATTCACATTAAAGGCCAAAGTGTAACTTTCAATATACTTACATGTACATGTATGTATTTCTCTAGATCTTATTTTAACCAAATAAATATGGGGACAAGAAATATGTAAGGTCTTAAAGATACACTGTAGAGCTTTTAAATTATTGATATAAAGTAAAAAAAAAAATTGAGAATGTACAGTTTGAATAAATAGTGAAATACATGTACATGTATTTAGTTGCAGGTCATTGTAAAATAAAATTCTTTAACATTTCACATGTTTGAATGTTTATTTTCTAAATTCTTTACTATTTCTCTTTTTCTACTCAAATTAATACTGTTCTTCTTTTGTTGGTTAAAAAACAATGAACAACTAGAGAGGTAATGTTCTCTAAGTAATTATATGCATACATGTATACTATATAGTAATGTACATGTACATACAAAACATTGAAAGATGAAAAACCAAAAGTACATGTACATGTATTTTACTCAAAAAGTTCAAATGGGAAATTAAAACCAAGCATCAATTGTATCATGTATATGTTTAACTTGTATATATGTAATGTATTTGTTTTCAGAATGTAGTGGTCTACAATGTTGAAAAGAAAGTTGATCGAGGTGGAAGGGGAATCCCCTATGACATCTGACAACGACGAGAACAGCAGCAGTTCAGTCCTGACCAGTAGCAGCACTGATGTTCCAACCTCCATAGGTGAAATATCAAATAATAAACACATTGGGCATTTGAATGTTGGAAGTCTGAAAAGACAAAATTACTTCACAACATAAACACACAGCCCATAAAAATATTTGTTTTGGCGCCATAAAACCTGGTTTAACCCACCGTTTCATTTGAAATGCCTGTACCAAGTCAGGACCGTTGCGATCCACCAATTCTCTGGTATGACTGATTTGTTTTTGTCATTTTCTCTGGACTATGAGATTGATCATTCAAGTTCGGTAGTTTTGTTATTACCTTTATTCACAACTGAACAGCAATTAGCAACATGTTCTCTTGATAAGAGGTACCAATGGGGTATTCGAATGTCAAAGTCGGAAATGGCAGAGACAAAACCAGAAAACACAAACAAGGACAGGATGAAAAAGACAAACAACATATTTAACACGGAAACACAAAAACTACTAAATATCAATTAACAACGCATATTCGTAATGATAGTGAACTCCGGTGCTCCAGGAGAGTTAGCAATTCCTGTCTGCTATAGCACACCTGTCAAGCTGCGAATTTCAAATTCAATGTGTCTAATCGGGTAAAGAAAGACAAAACAAAACCCTATGACAAGCCAATGACATCTGCACTCATCTGAGAGATATAGAAATCCTATATTTTATTTGTTAATAAGTGCTTGATCACATGTTCAATGGAACAATGGAAGAGAAAAATATTCAATCATCTCTATTTTAATATGTTAATGAATACAAAATTATATAGTTACATGTACTTATTTTTCAGAGCAGATGTACGAAAAATATGTACATGTTGGATACTCACTTCCAGGAGTAACCTCAATAGTATTTTAATCAAGACAATAGCAAAAAGTATTAAAAAAAAGACATTGAACTGAAAAGTTGAAATAAAAGTCAATTTTGAAATACATGTATGTGTATGAATGTGAACAATAACCATTTAAATACTATAAAAATCATTTATTTTTGTCATGTTTGTGGGAATAAAATTTCATGGTTAGGACCACCATACTGAATTGGTGGGGGAAAATTTTAGAGGTTTTTTTTTATTTTTAAATACACTCTTGAAATTCATGAGGGTTAAATATCGTGGATTTCCCTTACCCAGGAATTAAACCAAATTAACTCCCCCATAAATATTTCTGCTTCTACATCATTTTGTACAAAAGTATTTTGGTTTTGTTTTAGAAAAGTCGATAAATATGACTGATGATAACTAGAACAAAAATTGCATATGTTTATGTGTACATTTTGCATTACAAATACTGAAAATATAAACCAGCTTAAACATGTTTTTAAATAGCAACACAAATTAAACCCCAGCAGAAAAAAATGGACAAACTAATAAAAGTTTTCACATGAAAGTTAACTCGAGTGTTTCAGAATGGAAGTGCATTTACCTATCAATACAATTTCAAGCACAGCCATATTGACAAAATGATTGAGAAAATTTATCAAAGTAAAAAATGGTTGGATTTGGTTTAACAAAAAGGAGGCGAGCCAATTTACAGACCTGAAATCAAATCTCACGTTATGGGACCTCATCCTGATGCTCTATATCAAATTTCAAGTGGCTGCCTTTAGTAGTTGCTGAGTGAACTGCAATTTAAACTGCCCCCCCCCCCCCCCCGCCTGACATTCACCATTTACATGTATTACCCATATTTTTCACTCTGCCAAAAATTGTTTTTAAGACTTACTACATGTACATTTGTAAATATAAGGTTGACTTTTACATCGATATCCTACTACATTACATCTCAAAATTAAACTAATAATCTTGATTAATTTTTTTTTTTTACTGGATTTTTTTTCACAAAAATTGGTGGCAGAATAGCTCTGCAATGTTATTTTGAAATGGTGTGGATTTGTAAAAAACATTTCGGGAATTTTTTACCTATGCATAACTTTTTTTGTTCAGTATATATGTCCTGTACAAGTTGCAACATGTACAAATAGATTGTACAAGTTAAGGAAATATTGAATTCCCTCTACATTATTAGACACGACTTATTTTTTGTAATCACCAATGAGACTGGACTATTCAAGATAAAGTGGATCATAAAGTTTAAAACAAGTCTATAAAATACAAGAAGTTTTTAAGAACTTTCATTGCATAATAATGCAATATAAGTTCCTAGACTTTGATGTCTTGATTTTAGCTACACCACTTTAAAAGCTTTTGTTTGACACTTCAATAAATGAAATTTAAAAAAAAATGGGTAAACATTTCTTAAAATTGACAGACAGAATTTCAACAAAAGTTTAAAATCTCATATGTCTTTTCTCGGATTACATGTACTTGATGAAAGACAACCATGTCATATTTTGTCTCAACCTTGTACATTTTTGCTGTACATGTTGCAACATGTACAATATTGCAACTTTTACACAACATATATTTATAATCATAATCATGAATCATTGTTAGTGTTTAGAGTAGGTTAAAACAGGTAGGATCTGCAACAGAAACATTGTAATTGATTGATTTTATTTTTTGCAGTGATGACAAAGAGAAAGAGACAGAAGAAGTCTGTGAAGTTCAAGAATGTGACGGTGTATTACTTCGGCAGGATGCAGGGATTTACGTGTGTCCCTAGTGAAGGAGGTTCAACACTGGGTATGGCTTCTTATCATACATTAAGTACAAAATCGAAATCTAAAAAGTCAAATGCCCCTTCCCCTTAACAAAATTAAGAATGTGACGGTGTATTACTTCAGCAGGATGCAGGGATTTACGTGTGTCCCTAGTGAAGGAGGTTCAACACTGGGTATGGCTTCTTATCATACATTAAGTACAAAATCGAAATCTAAAAAGTCAAATGCCCCTTCCCCTTAACAAAATTAAGAATGTGACGGTGTATTACTTCAGCAGGATGCAGGGATTTACGTGTGTCCCTAGTGAAGGAGGTTCAACACTGGGTATGGCTTCTTATCATACATTAAGTACAAAATCGAAATCTAAAAAGTCAAATGCCCCTTCCCCTTAACAAAATTAAGAATGTGACGGTGTATTACTTCAGCAGGATGCAGGGATTTACGTGTGTCCCGAGTGAGGGAGGTTCTACACTGGGTATGGCTTCTTATCAAAGAAAAACCACAAAATCTAAATCTAAAAAGTCAAATGCCCCTTCCCCTTAACAAAATTAAGAATGTGACGGTGTATTACTTCAGCAGGATGCAGGGATTTACGTGTGTCCCGAGTGAGGGAGGTTCAACACTGGGTATGCTTTCTCATCATACATTAAGTACAAAATCTCAATCTTTTAAGTCAAATGCCCTTCCCCCCTTTACAAAATTAAAAAGTGCCAGTGTACTACTTCAGCAGGATGCAGGGCTTCAATTGCGTTCCAAGTGAGGAAGGATCTACATTGGGTATAATTTCTTAACATATTTAAATGAATTGAATCCAGTATATAGATCTTTCAAGTCAAATGTCCTCTCACTGAATTTAATGTTAAGAATGTATTTCTGTTGATTCATTTATTTTCGTGGGTACCAATTTTCGTGGTTTGATGAAAAAGGGTCAAATCGTGGTTCTGAAGTCTACAGCATATAGATCAATGTTAAATTTCCTTTTAGTGGGGTATCAAATTTCGTGGGTCAATGCCACCCACAAAAATTGATACCCCACGAATAATAATGAATCCACAGTACCTATAAACAAGATGCATACCAAGTGAAGGAGGAACTACATTGGGTTTGTTTTCATTACCGGTATTATACACAAAATAACATTACCAAGCCTAAGACAAAACGCGTGACATTTAAACCATATTATGAAATACCACAAAACACAAACTACTTTCAGACACAGTTGCTCGGGAAAAAAAAAGAAAAACATTTGCCATTAGCAATATCATTGTTCACAGCAAGCTTGCGGCAAACCTAATTTGCATGGTAAATTGATCTCCGTAAACTTGCTGCAAATATGCACAGTTTGCTTTAAGTTTGCAGCACATGTTTGCTGCAGGCCTATTTTTTCGGTAAGGGTACATTCAAAAGTGAACTCATGCACTTTAGATCGGTAAACAGTTCCTGCTACTTACGGTATAACACACCTTATGTTGAAAATGTGACCTGTACATTTCAGATTTCAGGATTATCTAATGTATGTAAATAATGTATATCATTTAATTAGAACCTAATAACATTACCTTAAAATTATTTGTGCTTGAATATTTTTCAGGAATGCTTAATAAGCACAGTTACCAAGAAACCTTTTCTTTGAATGATCATGCGAAGGAGCAGAAACGATTGCACATGCTGATGATCGAAGAGATGAAAAAACAGGAGAAGAAAAATTCCAAACTTCTCAGCAGTGACGATGAAGATGATGACGAAGATGAATTTGAAGAGGAAGATGATTCTGATTTCGAAAATGACGATTTTTACATTCTGACCCCCATAACAACAAGGCAGAGAAGATCACTTTTGCGGCAGTCTGGGGTGAAGAAAATCGATAGTGCTGAAAAAGATACTTGTAAAGAGATTCGTGATTCTCGTGAAGTGTGTGGGTGTGACTGCCAGGTGTTTTGTGACCCAGAAACGTGTGCCTGCAGTCAGGATGGCATTCAATGCCAGGTGGACAGGGTCTCGTTTCCGTGTGGTTGTACGAAGGATGGCTGTGGGAACCTTGCAGGCCGAATAGAATTTAATCCAATTCGTGTACGAACTCATTTTATCCATACACTTATGAGACTTCAGTTAGATAAGAAAGAGGAAGACCGATTATCTCCCCTTTCAAAAAAGCAGAAAGGTCAAGAAATGGAACAAGATAAGAATGAATCTGATGTGGATTCGGCTCATTGTTCGGACGATGAACAGAAATCTATAGACTTGACAGAGTTTAACAGCAACGAATTAGGCAGTTGTCGTGATTGTCAAAATTCTGATGTCTGTAACGTCATGATGCAGGAAGTACAATACGCTTCCTTAGAATCCCATCAACAGAGGGCGACACTGTTATACCAGTCACAACAGTATCGTGATTCCCAGTCGAACATATTACCACGAGTATTCATGTATAATGAGTCAGAAGAGCTATATAATACTGAAAGCATGTCGTCACTATATACTTATAAAGAAGATGAAAGTTCATACTCTGAAACAAGCTCTTCCGAAAACAGTCCACCATACAATAACATGGAGTTCCAAGATAAGTCATATCAACAATTAACGCCATATGCCGCAGGACCAACCAACCAAGAGTTCTGTGACCAATCACCATCTCACACAAACTTTGAATCCCAGACGGAGAAAAAATACACAACCCTTGATTCTGGGAACCAGTTTTATAAACTGGATCCCCTATCTGGTTCCATTCAGAATGGCTGGATAAATTATGCTGGCTCTCAAAATTCGACACCATCTTCACAGTACACTCAGATGACAAACACGACAAGTGATAGAATCGCTGAAGCGTGTCCCGCCATCTCATCTCGCATCAATAATCCAGAGCTCGGCTTTACTGACGGAATCAAGGTCGAGAAATATAACGAATCATTTCCCATGAATTGTAACGATGTTAAAACATACATTGACCTGGATAGGAGCTCATCAAACCAGTCTGATACAGACATCCATTGTGTTGCCCAGCAACCAACAGGAAACTCCCATAATTCAACACAAAAATGGCACCCAGACAAGAATGATTCTGCTGATGTTAGCCAAAACTTTGGTGAAATTATCAAAGAGTCTTTGGTAGAGACTGTTCATGTTTCAGCCTGAAATACATGTAGTCACTAGTCATGTTTTAAGCATTTCAACTTTGACCATTGTACATGTAAAAGTTAATCTTTTTAAAATTTGAAGGAATAAGTCCCAAGTGTATAAAACCAGTAAGCACTTTATAAGGTCACAAAGTCTTTAGGGGGTCTCTTATGAATATGATTAATCTTATACCCACTGCTGTTTAATGAAAGTGCCATTTCTGCATTTTTCAAGATTTTTTCATTAATAGAATATTTTTGTACTTACTATTTAAATTTGTCAAAAATTACAAAGGAACTTATTTTAAGTTTTTAAAGTCCTTTAAATCTGTTCTGTAAGTTTTTATTTCACTCAAATCATGAAAATGGGGACGCAATACTCATATTGTATTCGATTGTCTTTCTCCAAGTAAAAAAAAAAAATGTTTTTTTTTATCTAAAATTGTACATTTATTAAGGATTTACAAATGTACAACCCTTGATTCTGGGAACCAGTTTTATAAACTGGATCCCCTATCTGGTTACAGACCTACAAATGGCAAACGCCATGAAAATTTGTATTAAAGTTGCATACAATAATATTCTCTCAGCATAGTGCTTTAAACATGTTAAAATGAAGAACAAAATATTTTCTTAAGGTTTATTCAAAATGGTTTAAACATGTGAATTTAGTCATGGTACATTGTACCTTAGTGTTAGAATAGATATCAATTGGATAACAATGTTGTGACCAGATTTTGTCTCATGTACATGTATTGATGTACGAAAAAAATAGCTGTTATATATATTGTGTATATGTTTCTCAGATCGTTGTTTACCAATATTTTTATGTGTATTTTTAACAGCAGGACTGAACGAAAATAAGAAACATTTACTTTGTTTTCAAATTTTTATTTTGCACTATTTACATATGTAAATTTTTAAAATTTTTAACTTAAATCATGTTAATCTACAATTTGTCATAATACAATACAAACTATGTTACAATTCTTTTTTAAAAAAAAAACGTTTAAAAAAGTAATAAGAAATGAAGGATCTTAAATATAATTTATCCCTAAGGAGTGCAATTTCTTGTTGTTCATAATGAGCTGAAAAGAACAAAATCGTGTATTTGTTATTAAAAGAACAAAATTTGGAAAAATATTTTTTTTTAAGAATACATGTTCGCATGTAGTCTGTGTAATTTATCCAAAGTGATAAGATCCAATATTTGACAATGCATTTTTTTCAAGTTAATGAGGAACATTAATCTCAAGTCCTTCATTTCTTCACTGTCATTTCATATGAATTTCTCAAGTCTGACGATTATATCTTATTACCCATCTGCAAAGGTTATTTAAACTTTTTAAGCTACAGCAATCTCTCGCTTGTGAAGACTCCATTATATTTTGTGATATTTTTTATTTTATATAGGTTTTTAAAAATATAGTCGGAAAGTAATGTATATAAGTTGATGCTTCAGTGTGCATATATATACATATTTGTGTACAAGTTTTATTCTGAGGTAGTATATACATACACATGTGTATTTACATGTAATATTTTTAACTGTTTTTGTGCAAGACTATTCACAATGCATTTGAATCTTCCAAAGAACAAATTATTGAAGTCAATTTACCAAAGTTCTATATATACATGGATGTACTTACAAATGTATTTCCTCAATTAGTTCAGGCTCCTTCATATGAATTTAACCAGTCTGCCTGGCAAGTTGAATACTATTTATAGGGAAATTTCCATGAGGTTCTAATTTTCATTTTTCACGAGATCCAAGGAATCACTAAGATTATATAGACAAAATTTATTCCTGAAATTTCACAGATATTCTCCATTGAAGTATTCTGAAATTGTAAAAAATTGAGACCACTTGAATTCAACACCCCCTGTAGGATAATAATTAGGAAATATGCAACTCTCTAAAATTACGCCCTAAATGGAAAATGATGTATCAGACTTTTGGTAACAAGAAGTTTTGATATATATTTTTTTAAACTGCTCTAAAATTTGTCTATTTTAGCAAGGCATATACTTATTTTTAGGACAGCTGTATAAAATGGGCAATTTGGCACTGTCCATCATCTTGAGTCCTTCAGCTTGTCACAACTTCCAATCACAGTTTTTCATGAAAATATTCCATGATCTAAATATGAGCAACATACATGTATGTCCTCAATGAAAGTATTCAATGTTGGTTGTTAAAACATTTGTAAAATCTCTTTTCCTTGCATGTAATTTTAAAAATCTCTTTTCATTGCATGTATTCAAAGTTCATGAAGCTTTATAAACTTTTTTGTGGTCCGAGAAAAAGTCCTGTTACATCCATTTTATTTACCATCTCTAATTGTAAATTCAAGGGCGAATCAAGTATTTGAGTTAAGGGGTATGGTGAGGTAAAAAACTTGATGTTGTTCGCAAGCGAAGCAAGGCGCCAAGTGTTTTAAGGGTTTTTTATGCTGTGTACCAAAAATATAATTATTGTCAATATAGTGGGGTATGCCCGGTACACATCTCCTTGGATCCGCGCCTGAAAATTAACAAAATAAGGTAGTCCTGAAGCTCATTTTCCAATTACCATCAGATCCAATGAATTTTGCCAACTTTGTATTTAAGAAACTACAGTTAAAAATTATATTTAAGAACAATTAAAAATTATATAATTGTCAATTTGTTCTTGGCTTTATGAGTAAATGTGTGTTCAATGAATGTTTGTACTTTTGTGTCAATTAGCAATTCAAATCCAAAATGTACATAGTTTTACCATTCTTTACATATTTTTTGAAGTCTTGCATATCTTTAATACATTTCATCTAGATCTGATTTTGTTTTATACTTATTACTAGTGCTTTAGTATAGTTTTATATTATAGAATATGAGCCAGATATTATTATTGTTTTATTTTAATTTTCTGGCTAGTTATAGAATAGATATTTTGTAAAGTTATTTGATTTTTTGTTGCATTTTTTTACAATGTATTTTTACCAAAAAACAAACTAGATCACAAGCAAACGTGGTTGTGTTGTGGCTAAATAAAAGTATATGTTTCGAAGCAGTCTGCAAAATTAGATCTTGCCCAATTGCCCCGGGCCAGTAAAAATCCTTTTTGGTTAAGTGAAACTCAAGAGAAATTTTGTGTTTGATAAATAGAACAAAAACTAAAAATCAAGGATTCAGGAAAGTGAATCTCAAATCCTAATTTCTTAGACTGTTGAAGCCTTGAAAAAGGTGAATCATAATTCTGATATCCGAGGAAGTTATTGTGAATGTCAGGCACCATGCAAGGGGGGAGGGGGCTAGAAATAATTTTAACAGCTTTCTCAGAAACTACTAATCACAGCTTCTTGAAATTTGGTATGCAACATCAGCATGGGGTCCCATGCCTGTGGTTTGTGGCAAACCAACTTCCTGTTAAATTAATTCTAGCCATTATTTACTGACAGATTTTTTGCACTATTTTCCATACCCGGATCGCGAGTTCCAAAATAGCTGCCATTTTACCTCGATTTTACTGGAAAACTTGTACCTACTCTGTGATAAATCAAACAGGGAAACCTTGTCCTTTCACTCCAATCCCTTGGAAATGTTTGTTTTTATATTTCTTTAACCATTACAAATTGATGAACAAAACTTTTTATTCAATTTTCTTTCAAATTTTCCTAAAATAAATCGGTAAACAGGTTGCTTCCATTGCTCCCAATGTTCTGACGTTAGATCTTACCTCAGTTGACCTTTGACATTTGGACATTCTAATATCCGGAATGTTCCAGAATGGATAAACTCGCGATTGGTCTATTGAATAATAAGAAATCAACTTCAACTTACACAGCCCTTGTGTCAAAATCAAAATTAATTTCAGGGTAGATTGAAAAGAACAGCTTTGGGAAGCTGAAAACACACATATACTTTTATTTAGCCTTTCAGAAATATGTTGGCCTTTTTTTTTAACATTTCGTTGATATATTTTTATTGTGTATGTAGAGCCTTTTACACTTTACAAACAATGTGATGTGTATATTTGTTTGTTATCTCATGCTCTTTACGATGATATGCCAACTTCAGACAATCCTACATTATCACATGCCTTTCTTGTGGTTCTGTTAGAAAAAAATGTAATGACCATGAAATTACTGTTGCTGTAAAAGAAGCAAAACTATTGGGCATTTGGGGTTCTTGGGGTGCTTAGGTTTAAGAAGATTCTGATTTTGAGATCTATAATCTCCCTGATATGGAGTTAGCAATTACTTACTACATGTAACTTAGGCATAGATTCAGACAGGGGACCCTCTCTTAAATTTGAACAGTTCAGTTCAAATTTTTTCTCGATAAAAAAATTATCAAATTTCCAAAAAATACCCTTCAAATTATATTTTACCATACAGGGTCGTATCACATCAAATCCTGAACCTGCACTAAATGTAACAAACTAGTTTTCTCACTTTTAAAAACGTTGACATAATCTTAATGTATTTCCTTTGTGGTTAAGATCATTCAAAGTTGAACATTTAAAATCAAGATACTATTCCAGTAAGGATAAAAATCACATTTATTTTTTCAAAATTTTTCAGAACAATGCACAAATGTAGCAATCTCGATTACTTTTCAGTTTAGAAAAGTTGGAAATTTTAATGCAGGATTTTTACTGTGGTTCGCATATCACAGTAAAGGGCATGTTGTGCTTCAACAAAATCTCAACTGTGAACAAATTTTATATATCATTGTACAGTGTACATGTAGTATTGTGTAGTGTTTAGATCTGCTTCGTTTATTTTTGAAAATTTGGTCCTTATGTATATTAGGGCTCCGAAGTTATTAGCTCACCTGGACCGAAGGTCCATGTGAGCTATTGCCATCACTTGGCGTCCGTCGTCGTTAACATTTTTCAAACGTTAACTCCTCTAACACCATAAGTCCAATGGCTTTTAAATTTGGCACAGTTGTTAATTAGCATAGGTAGTATAAAACTAGCGTGGCGATTTTTGATTCGTTGAAAAACATGGCTGCCATGGCTAAAAATAGAACATAGGGGTAAATTGCAGTTTTTTGCAAATAACTCAAAAATGGTAACAGATATCAAAATTCTGCCCTAGGGGAAAAAAGTGATCAGCACCTCAAGATCTACCTGCTCAGAAATTTTCAAGAAGATCCAACAACCGATGTAGGAGTTTTTGCCCTTTTTCTGGATTTAATCAAAATTTTGCACTTATTTAGCCCTATATCTTGAAAACTATACAAGATATTTTAAAAATTCAAATTGCATATGATTAAGCACATCAAGATCTACATTTCATGTAATTAGGTCAAAGCTGTAGAACCATTTCTTTTAGGAGTTATGGCCCTTAAAGCGTCAAATTTTACCATTTTTCATTACTTTTACCCTGAATTTCAAAGATTAACTTGTCTGACACAATACATCCAACTTCAACCAAACTTGGCACAGTTGTTTAATAGCATTAATGCTACAATTCTATGGTTTGGATTTTTGATTCGTCAAAAAATATGGCCTCCATGGCTTAAAATAGAACATATGGGGTCAAATTACAGTTTTTTGCAAATAACTCAAAAACGGTAACTGATATCAAAATTCTGATGGGAGACAAAAGTGATTAGCATCTCAAGATCTACCTGCTCTGAAATTTTCAAGAAGATCCAACAAACAACATAGGAGTTATTGCCCTTTTTCTGGATTTTTTTCAAAATTTTTCACTTATTTAGCCCTATATCTTGAAAACTATACAAGATATTTCAAAATTTAAATTGCATATGATTAAGCACATCAAGATCTACAATTCATGTAATTAGGTCAAAGTTGTAGAACCATTTCTTTTAGGAGTCATGGCCCTTAAAGCATCAATATTTACCATTGTTCATTACTTTTCCCCTGGCTTGTCTGAAACGGTAAGACCAACTGCATCTTAACATGGCACACTGTTTGATAGCTTATATCATACAACTCTATCGTTCAGATTTTTGATTCGTAAAAAAACATGGCCACCATGGCTAAAAATAGAACATAGGGGCAAATTTCATTTTTTTGCTAATAACTCAAAACTGGTTTCAGATATCAAAATTGTGCAAGAATCAAAAGTGATCAGCATATTAAGATCTACCTGTTCTGAAATTTCGAAAAAGATCTGACTGCTGATGTGGGAGTTATTGTTCTTTTTCCTAATTTTTGCCAAATTTGCACTTATTAAGCCCAATATCTTGAAAACTAACCAAGGTATTTCATAAATTTAAATCGCATATGGTTAAGCACAATAATATCTACTAATAAATGTATCTGTGTAGTTCAGGTGAGCGATTCAGGCTCTTGGGAGCCTCTTGGTTTTTTTTTACAACATGCATATTACCAAGAAAAAGGATGATTTTGACAGGGTTACACGAGACTTAAATATGAATTATGTTATAAATCAAACTGTACAAAAAAATTTTATCATAGTAAAATTATTTTTTGTCCGTAGAAAGCTTATTGCAAAAATGCTTAATTTGATCTTTTTAGCTCACCTGACCCGAAGGGTCATGTGAGCTATTGCCATCACTTGGCGTCCGTCGTCCGTCCGTCCGTCGTCCGTCGTCCGTTAACTTTTTCAATCGTTAACTCCTCTGACACCATAAGTCCAATTGCAACCAAACTCGGTTCACTTGTTTATTGGCATGGGTGCTTCAAAACCATCGTTTGGATTTTTGATTCATAAAAGAACATGGCCGCTGTAGCTAAAAATAGAACATAGGGGTAAATTGCAGTTTTTTGCAAATAACTCAAAAACGGTGACAGATATCAAAATTCTGGCATAGGGTAAATGTGATCAGCACCTCAAGATCTACCTGCCCTGAAATTTTCAAGAAGATCCAACAACTGATGTAGGAGTTATTGCCCTTTTTCTGGATTTTTTCAAAATTTTTCACCTATTTAGCCCTTTATCTTAAAAACTATACAAGATATTTCAAAAATTTAAATTGCATATGATTAAGCACATCAAGATCTACATTTCATGTAATTAGGTCAAAGCTGTAGGATCATGTCTTTTAGGAGTTATGGCCCTTAAAGCATCAATATTTACCATTTTTCATTACTTTTCCCCTGAATTTCAAAGATTAACTTGTCTGACACCATAAGACCAACTGCATCTAAACTTGGCACACATATTTAATAGCATATCTGCTACAATTCTATCGTTTGGATTTTTGATTCGTCAAAAAATATGGCTGCCATGTCTAAAAATAGAACATAGGGGTAAATTGCAGTTTTTTGCTAATAACTATAAAATGGTTACAGATATCAAAATTTTGCCAGATTTTAAGTGATCAGCACCTCAAGATCTACCTGCTCTGAAATTTTCAAGAAGATCCAACAACTGATGTAGGAGTTATTGCCCTTTTTCTGGAATTTTTCACCTTTTTAGCCCTATATCTTAAAAACTATACAAGATATTACAAAAATTTAAATTGCATATGATTAAGCACATCAAGATCTACATTTCATGTAATTAGGTCAAAGCTGTAGGAACATGTCTTTTAGGAGTTATGGCCCTTAAAGCGTCAAAATTTACCATTTTTCATTACTTTTCCCCTGAATTTCAAAGATTAACTTGTCTAACACCATAAGACCAACTGCATCTAAACTTGGCACACATATTCAATAGCATATCTGCTACAATTCTATCGTTTGGATTTTTGATTCGTCAAAAAATATGGCTGCCATGGCTAAAAATAGAACATAGGGGTAAATTGCAGTTTTTTGCTAATAACTCAAAAATCGTTTACAGATATCAAAATTTTGCCAGATTTTAAGTGATCAGCACCTCAAGATCTACCTGCTCTGAAATTTTCAAGAAGATCCAACAACTGATGTAGGAGATATTGCCCTTTTTCTGTATTTTTTCAAAATTTTTCACCTATTTAGCCCTATATCTTAAAAACTATACAAGATATTTCAAAAATTTAAATTGCATATGATTAAGCACATCAAGATCTACATTTCTTGTAATTAGGTCAAAGCTGTAGGATCATGTCTTTTAGGAGCTATGGCCCTTAAAGCGTCAAAATTTACCATTTTTCATTACTTTTCCCCTGAATTTCAAAGATTAACTTGTCTGACACCATAAGACCAACTGCATCAAAACTTGGCACACATATTCAATAGCATTTCTGCTACAATTCTATCGTTTGGAATTTTGATTCGTAGCAAAATATGGCTGCCATGGCTAAAAAAAGAACATAGGGGGTAAATTGCAGTTTTTAGCTCACCTGACGAAGGGTCATGTGAGCTATTGTCATCACTTGGCGTCCGTCGTCCGTCGTCCGTTGTCTGTCGTCCGTCGTCCGTAAACTTTTTAAAACGTTAACTCCTCCGACACCATAGGTCCAATTGCAACCAAACTTGGTATCATACATGTGATTCTCCCGCCGGGAGACGAAATCTCCCGACTTTTTGACCCATCTCCCGTTCTCCAGACTTTTTGTGTAATCTCCCGCTTTTTCAAGACATGACAAAATTTTAGTTTTATAGACATTTTTATTGTTCAGTCATAAAATATTTCCGGTGTTTTAAGGGTTTGTCAATTAGGTAGACGTTAATTTAATAGGTAAAGGTGTTAATTAAAGGTTAAGTGCATAATTGACCTGATGATTGTATAAACAGTTTTAGATTAATCAGTGAAGCCATGTATATTTGGCACACGCTAATGCCCTCAATTGACATTGAAATGCAATTTTAATAAGCCTTTAAAATCTCCCGCTTTTTTGTCCAATCTCCAGCCAAAAAAATCAAAATCTCCAGCTTTGTCATCACAGATCCGTCACATGTATGTGGTATGGTTGTTCATTAGCATTCGGTGCTAAGAACTGATGTGGGGATTTTTGATTCATCTTAAAACATGGCCGCCATGGCTAAAAATAGAACATAGGGGTAAAATGCAGTTTTTTGCAAATATCTCAAAAACGGCTACAGATATCAAAATTCTGGCATAGGGTAAAAGTGATCAGCACCTCAAGATCTACCAGCTCTGAAATTTTGAAGAAAATCCAGCAACCCATGTAGAAGTTATTGCCCTTTTTGTGGATTTTTTGCAAATTTTGCACCTGTTTAGCTCTATATCTTGAATACTATACTAGATATTTGAGAAATTTAAATTGCATATTGTTAAGCACATCAAGATCTACAAAATATGTAACAGGGTCAACGTTGTAGGACCTTTCCTTTTAGGAGTTATTGCCCTTAGAACGTCAAAATTTAGCATTTTAACAGCATTTCCTCATTACATTGAAAATGTTAACTCCTCTGACACTTTAAGTCCAAAAAGAACCAAACTTGGTATAGTTGTTTATTAGCATTAGGTGTATAGAACTGATGTGGGGATTTTTGATTGGTCGTAAAACATGGCCGCTGTGGCTAAAAATAGAACATAGGGTTAAATGGCAGTTTTTTGCAAATAACTCTAAAACGGTGACAGATTTCAAAATTTTGATTGGGAACAAAAGTGATCAGCACCTCAAGATCTACCAGCTCTGAAATTTTGAAGAAAATCCAGCAACCCATGTAGAAGTTATTGCCCTTTTTGTGGATTTTTTGCAAATTTTGCACCTGTTTAGCACAATATCTTGAATACTATACTAGATATTTGAGAAATTTAAATTGCATATTGTTAAGCACATCAAGATCTACAAAATATGTAACAGGGTCAACGTTGTAGGACCTTTCCTTTTAGGAGTTATTGCCCTTAGAACGTCAAAATTTAGCATTTTAACAGCATTTCCTCATTACATTGAAAATGTTAACTCCTCTGACACTTTAAGTCCAAAAAGAACCAAACTTGGTATAGTTGTTTATTAGCATTAGGTGTATAGAACTGATGTGGGGATTTTTGATTGGTCGTAAAACATGGCCGCTGTGGCTAAAAATAGAACATAGGGTTAAATGGCAGTTTTTTGCAAATAACTCTAAAACAGTGACAGATTTCAAAATTTTGATTGGGAACAAAAGTGATCAGCACCTCAAGATCTACCAGCTCTGAAATTTTGAAGAAAATCCAACAACCCATGTAGGAGTTATTGCCCTTTTTAAGGATTTTTTGCAAATTTTGCACCTGTTTAGCTCAATATCTTGAAAACTATACAAGATATTTGAGAAATTTAAATTGCATATTGTTAAGCGCATCAAGATCTACAAAATTTGTAACAGGGTCAACGTTGTAGGACCTTTCCTTTGAGGAGTTATTTCCCTTGGAATGTCAAAATTGAGCATTTTAACTGCATTTCCTTATATTGAAAATGTTAACTCCTCTGACACTTTAAGTCCAAATGGAACCAAACTTGGTTTTATTGTTTATTATTATTAGGTGTATAGAACTGTTGTGGGGATTTTTGATTGGTTGTAAAACATGGCCGCTGTGGCTAAAAATAGAACATTAGGTTAAACTGCGTTTTTTTGCAAATAACTCAAAAAGGGTGACAGATTTTTAGATTTTGATTGAGAACAAAAGTGATTAGCACCTTTAGATCCACCATATTGTCAGATGACCCCCTTATTAATCTTATGACCCTTTCAACGTTAAATAGATTTTGCCTTATCACCTTTACTTCAGGCACATATGTCAGGTGAGCGATTCAGGCTCCTGGGAGCCTCTTGTTTGCTAATTACTCAAAAATGGTTTCAGATATCAAAATTGTGTAAGAATCAAAAGTGATCAGCATATGAAGATCAACCTGTCCTGAAATTTTGAAAAAGATCCTACTGCTGATGTGGAAGTTATTGCCCTTTTTCGTAATGTTTGCCAAATTTTGCACTTATTAAGCCCTTTGTCTCGAAAACTTTAGAAGTTAATTCAGAAATTTAAATCCCATATGGTTAAGCACAATAATATCTACAGAATATTTGTATCTGTGTAGTTCAGGTGAGCGATTCAGGCTCCTAGGAGCCTCTTGTTTTAAAGGGTTGAGTAATTGTCAAAAAAGCGCTTTAAAGTATTTAAAATGATCTGGCTGTTCCATTATTTCCTTAATTTGAACACTAAAAAAAAACATTCATGATTAAAAACTTTAAAATCTCTGTAATAATCTTTTTAAAGGTAAAAACATCATGCTGTTAACTTTGAATTTGAATTCATAAAACATCTTTGTACAAAAAATTAAAGTAGCTTGTAAAATTGCTTTCTTACTATAGAATTTCATATTGTAATGGGTCAGCCCCTAGCTTATTGCAGATTGGGACCAAAAATGCTGCTTTTGTGAAGACTTATATGGCTTATTCAACTGCAAGATTTGTAACGAATAAAAACATTGCATTTGTTAAGACTTTTATCGCTTCTTCTCCAGCAAAATTGCATTTGAGAAGTTCTTTTTGGCGGGATTTCACTGAGTGAAAAATCCAGGTAATAAAATGGTGAATGTCAGGCGGGGGGCGTGTGGGCGGGGAAAATTGTTCTTAACAGTTTTTACAGCAACTACTAATCACAGCCGCTTGATATTTGGTATACAGCATCGGGGGGGGGGGGGGGGGGGTCCCATAACTTGGGATTCGATTTCAGGTCTGTCGCTTCCTGTTTAATGAAATCAGGCCATTTTTTACTTTGACAGATTTTTTATCACTTGATCTACAGCATATTGTATTGAATAAAAATGCTGCATTTGTGAAGATTTTTATCGCTTGTTCTTAGGCAAGATTTAGGAATTTTTATATCCATTAAATGCTGCATTTGAGGAGATTTTAATCGCATGTTCTACAGCAAGATTTCTGAGTGGTGCTTTTTAGATTATATTGTATGATTGTTACTCTTGTCACAGTATGTATGGTGCTAGCTTTACTTCTACATTATAGTGTGGATTCATATACTTTCGTGGTGTATCAATTTTCGTGGTTTCGTCGAAAAAGACATTTCGTTGGATTTTAAATTTGTGGTTTGCACATGTGGCCGAATGTATTCAATGCTAAAAAGACGCTTCGTTGGATTCTCTTTTTTGTGGTTTTAAGACACCCATGAAAATCACGAAAATTGATACCCCACGAATAATAATGAAACCTCAGTAGTTCATTTCAAATCATGATGAGATCATTTATGTAAAACCTTCATTTTGGTAAATTATAAATAATTGTGTCCTATGTAAACAAGTATACAATTCATATTTCAATTGTTTAAAGAAAACTAGATTCTCATTCAAATTGCAATTGTTCAAAAAAAATTGTTAAGCTGCATTTTTTTTTTCTTTTTTATGATCAACCAACATGTTCTCTCGTAAATATGAATCATGCAGAAATATAGTATGCTAAACTGTCATTGTGCTTTTAAAAAAAATTGCTCTGTGTGACCAGTTGTTAAAAAAATTCTTATCTATCTTTGTGTTCGCTATAAAATGAACAGAGTTATCTCTCTTTGCACATTGTTGACATCATTTTAAAAACAGAACAACAAAAAAACACATTTATGAACAAAATGTTCAATGGGTAAAAAACTTGTTGATCCATTTTTCATAATGACAATAGGAAAGCAATTTAGTAATGTAGTATTACACAATGAATTGTAAACCATTTTTGTGCCCCACTTTGAACAGAGGGGACTACATTGCAATTATTGTGAATTATAACAAATTTTCTTTAGATTTTTACACTTGTTTATAAACACAGTATAAAATATGCATTTTATCTTCCATATTTTCATACATTGTTTATTGATTCTATTTTTATCTTCCATATCTTCATTCATTGTCTATTGACGATTCTATTTTTAGATGTTCATGTTTATCGACATCCCACTGCAAACTTGTTGTTGTATATATTCTGTTGTTTATGCATGAGAAGAATTGTTATCTGTTGTTCTTAGTAGATTTAATAAATGTGCAATATGCGAAAAATGTTTTGTTATTGCCCCAATGGCTGTCTTTCCCCTTCAAAACAAAGAAGAAAATTAGTTTATCGAGTGCATTTATCTTCCAATTGTCCCAACCTTTTCACCTTCCTAACAAAATAAGAAATGGGGTTTTTGAGCATTACTTTTCAAAATACAATACCAATAACTGGTATAAAACGATAAATTTGGTTATGCTGTATATCAATATTTCAAGGAGTAGCATTTGAATCAAAACATTGGAAGATCACAAACCAAAAACATTAAAAGTTCTCAAAACCAAAAAGTTTAAACAGGGAAGCAAAATCCAGCACCGAGGATAAAACCTCAATAGATTTTCACAAAACTCTGCACTGGATTGAAACTTCTGGGTGCATAAGTACTCCTCTTATGATGCGAATTGAAATATGCATATACAACATAATAAATATTATCATTTTGGTCCTAGTTTGGTGTTTTTTGATAACACAAATTGAAGTTTTGCTGGTAAGAAACAGGAACTTTTGTTTCTTGAGTTATTTTATTGAAAGTCAAGGTCACAAGGACTTAATGCGTATTAATGTGTCAAAACAAAACTGTTTCCAGATATTCCTTTTGAATGTCTCTATAGAATGTAATAAATCTTCATCTAACTTATATTGAAGTTAGTAATAATGAAAATGTTAGGGAGGCACTTTTCTATCATAAGATGGGTATGTTGGTAACTGTAAATTAAATGTTTTTAGGCCTGCATAACTTCTGAACAATTTCCTGAAACTTTCACATGTAACTTTTTTAATTAACATTTAAATATCTATGTGTAATTTAATGGAACTTCACAAGTCAATACTTACAGGAAAGAAAAGACATTTGAGTTTGTTTTTTTTTTAGTCAAAATGTCAAGGACATTCATTCTAGAACACATTAATTTTAAGGCAGTTACATGGTTTTAGTGCATATCTTATGTAAGCAAGGAATTTCATGGAAATCAATAAAACGCTACAGAAATATACAGTAATAACATATTGTCCACATAAAAAAATTCTAGAACAATGCAATTGACCATATTCAGGTATAGGCATATCTATATTATTCCATCAGGGAACAGTACAGAACTGCTGGCTGTGTTAATATTGGTTACTAGTATTTTCAGCTGAAGAAGTCCATCTTGGTAATCTTTAAAACGGACTTATGTCCCTTTGACCATTTTGAACCTGTTTGTACATTGGTGACCAACTTTTAAGGGCACTTATAACATTAGCTCACCTGGACTAAACAGGTGAGCTATTGCAATTTTCCGTGGTCTGTCGTCCGTTAACAATTTTCAAAAATCTTATCTGAAACTACATGTACTTAGGCTCTTCAGAACAAAGCTCTTCAAAAGTCTCCATTGAGTCAAAGTTGTCTACTGTTGGTCTTAATGACATTCCCTTTAAAGTTTAAAAAAAATAGTGTGTTTTTCGGTCATGATTCTGCAGACAGAGAAAAACTTCTGCTCGTTTAAACCCATGGGCCATTATTCTCGACAAAAGCCTATATTAGGTCGAATTCATCAGATAACCTCTTGCAGGGGTTGTGGCCTTTTAAAGGCTTTAAAAGAGCATTTTCACGTTTTTGTCCTGAAGTACATGTATGACAACATTTGTATATCGCAGAGGCAGAGCAAAGCTGTTGCTTGTTTAAACAGTCAACTCATTAGGCTTGAAGTCTTAAGTTGGTCGAAGTTGTCAGAAATATACAAGAGACCCCTGTGGCATAAGGACCAGTTGAGCATTTCAGGCTTTTGTAGAAAATAATGAGATGTGAAAAAAGTGTACGCGACAGCTCACATAACTTAGGTACCATGAAAAACCGCCAGCATACTTCAACAAGACCAGTATAGATTCACTATCCTATCGAAATAATACGTCGTATACACTCGTTCGTCATCTCCTACATATCTCTCACTCCTATTTAAATGGTTTCCGAGCTCCGTTTTTAAAAGTGAGCTATTGTCATCGTTAGGCGTCCGTCAGTTTTCCGTCCATCCGTTAACTTTTCTTCAAACATCGGCTTCTCTGAAACCACTGATGGGATTGCTTTGAAACTTTGTACATGTACACTTGATCTTTAGGATGTCCTCTACCAACTTTGTGAAATTTGTGAACGTAGACCAACCAACATGGCCACCATTACTAAAAATAGAACAGGGGGGTCAGACCATAGTTTTTAGCTTAAGCTCAAAAAGTATAAGAGATAGAGAAAATCCGAAGCAACATACCTTCTTCAGCATCAAAAACTCTAAAAAAAACTCTCCACTGAGTCAAAGTTGTGGGACGACTCTTTATAGGAGTTATTTCCCCTTAATCGTCAAAATTGACCATTTTCACAGTTTTCGGACTTTGAAAACTGAAAGTGCTAGAGGAAAAGTTAGCATTGCAAAATTGTTCAGCTCATTAAGATCTACAAATTGATTTCAGGGTCAAAATTGTCAGATCATCCTTTTAAGTGTTTTCAATCAATTTTAACTTGCTTGATTTTTTGTCTCGCCTGCGAAGCAGAGCGGGACATAGGTGTTAACTTTTTGGAAAAGTTTTATGAGCACCTCCATATCTCAAGAACTATAGGTCCTGGGTTGATGAAACTTGGTATGCATATGCCCCAGTAGTAGCTTAGCACAGTTGCATCCCCATCTTTTGACCTTGACCTTGATTTTCTGGTTGAGTGACTTTGACAATTTTCAATACATATAATAGCAATGGAAAAGTTTTGCGAGCACCTCCATATCTCAAGAACTATAAGTCCTAGGTTGATGAAACTTGGTATGCATATGCCCCAGTAGTAGTTTAGCACAGTTGCATCCCCATCTTTTGACCTTGACCTTGATTTTTCGGTTGAGTGACTTTGACATTTTTCAATACATATAATAGCAATGGAAAAGTTTTGCGAGCACCTCCTTATCTCAAGAACTATAAGTCCTAGGTTGATGAAACTTTGTATCCAGTAGTAGCTTAGCACAGTTACATCCTCATCTTTTGACCTTGACCTTGATTTTCCGGTTGAGTGACTTTGATTATTTTTATTGCATATATTTGCAATGTTTAGGTTCTATACACATCTTTTGATCTCGAAACTGAAAAAAAATATAGTGGAAGTAAGAAAAAATAATTGTTTCTGATGGTGCCGGCAGGCGAGACATACTTTAGTGTTAACTCTTGTTTCTTCTTTCAAATGGAAAGCTTTGTAACTTTGTATTCTTGATCTTAAAGGTGTTTTCTATCCTAACTAGTTTCTTTGTTGTCACATTCAAAATACATGTAGACAATGTTGCACACTAGGTAAGAGGCTTGAGCATAAGAGATCAGGTGAGCGATTCAGGCCCCCCCCCCCCCCGAATGCCTGTCATTATACTTCCTCGCCGATTTCTAAAAGTTCGTGTGTCCTAAGTATAAAAAGATCTTTAAATTGCGCTAAGTTGCCTACAATTCCGATAAAACTCTCAAATCAGTCTAAAGATAAGTTTTTTACATTCTATAAAGTTCACTTGTCCTAACGTAGATTATAAACGTCTTTAGATTGCGCTAAGTAGCCTTCAAATCCGACAAAACCTCCAAAAATATGTCTAGAGACTGAAAGTTTTTACATCTTTATTGATACAAAGTAAAAGATCAATTTTAAATTTGCCAGACGTGCCTTATCTTGCCGCTGTATAATCAGCCTAAGTATATACATTGGGGTTATCTCTGTGACGTTATAATTTCGTAGTCGAATACGCGACTGCGATTTTTAAGAGTGCACGTGAAGTTCTTTAGAAAGGGCATGCTCTAAAATGTTGTCAGACTTTTAAAACCTTTGAAACACATTGATATTTTTATATCAAGCTTAATTTATTAAATTCATATAACTTGACTTTTAATTTGTGACTTCCTTTGCTCCGTTTTAATTCATTTCTATGTTTGTATAGAGTGATATTTTGTGGTGTTCATATACATTCCAGTTTCCTTCTTTCTTTTTTTTTACATATCAGCCTCTTTCGAGTTTTTACTTTGCGCCTCCAAAAGACTTGTGACAAGCTTAAGGTTGTAGCCCGATAAAATGTGTCTCATCCGAAGCAAATCGGACCAAGTTCTACATGCATTTAAATTTGATTTCATTTTTTATCTACTACCAAACAATCGATGTTTGTTGGTTTGGGCGTGGACTTATTTATCTGATTGACCAAAGATTACAGCATTACAAATTAAGATCGGAATGGAAGGGGGAGTTTCGCGCCATCAAACCTGGTTTTGCCCACCATTTTGTTTGAAATATCAGGACCATTGTGATCTTATATAATAATTAATTAATTTTGTCATTTCTTTTTATAGATAAGATATTGATAACAACAGTTCGGTAGTTTTGATATTACTTTAACAAATTAAAACACTTTTACTGGTAAAATTTAGACTATACCAAAATGAAGATCTCAATTTTACGATAGGACGGCTTGGAAACTTAGAAACAGATAGGCTTTAAGCCAAAAAATATCGTTTTTAAAGACGTTTTGTTTTTATCTTTTTCTTATCTTTAATATTATATCAAAAAGCTGTTAAAGAATTTCCCAAATCTGAAGGTACACGTGCTGAAGCACCTCGTTTTATAACTTGGAAAATTGAGATCTACATCCCCTGATAACTTAAGCATAGATGTATTGAACACCCTGGGGACTTGTTAAAGTTTCTTAGATAATATTTATGTAGTTTTTCGTAGATTAAAACATGCAGGTTTTGCAATGAAGAGTATCATTAATTGCATGTTTTCTTCGTACGTGCACAAGGTCATGCAGGACGATAAAGATTCAAACAAGAATGCAAAGCATTGCAAAATTTGATGTTTGGATTATTAGGAGCCAACAATTTGGACTAGGTATAGTTTCTGCTGCTCTCTGTCTTGCAATTTTCCCAAAACTAAAGATGAAGATAAAAACATGGAAGAACCCTTTAATGCAGACGAAGCTTCGGATATTGACCAAAAACAAAAGCAAAAATAAAGTTAAATATACTTTATTGCATAAAAACCAAAACAGGGTCACAAATACAACCAAACACTGATGAAAAAGAATTAACAAAAATGTGTGCATTTGGGCAATGTGGATCTCATTGTCATAACTCAAATGATTGCTTTACAAAATCAACAACAATGGGCAAAACATCCATATTTGGATTAAGTAAATAAATTATTTTTTTAATATTGTCAAGCTGATTAAAATTGTCATATTTTGTTTTTAGAAAGTCAATAAATGTCTTCCTTATATCATTATTAACTTTACAATGGATTAATTGCATGTAAGGGGCTTTCAACTTGGACAAGTGGTTTGATGCCTTGAAGTTGGTCACTTGCAAGTCAAAGAAATAAAATAAATGTGAGATGCCATCATAATTATTCCTATTTGCCGTATTGCAATTGATTCCAACTAGACGACAATGAAATAACTTGTAAAATGCCTCCAGCGTAGTCAGTGACTATATAGAGTACTTGCCTCTCGTTGTCTTAGATAAATAATACTAGTTTAAGAACAAGTTCAATTTTAGATGCCCTTAATACCATCGGTCAGCGGTTTCTAACTTTCGTCTTTCGATTAGCACCATATATAAATGAAAATGAAAACTTGTGTAAGATGCCATCAGTCTGGCCAAAACAGCAGTAGGAAATATTACATTTAACATGAACTGGATGAGACCATATTCTTCAGAAATCACGAGTAGGCTCATATGCTTCAAAATAGCAAACAATATCGGAACCTATTTTTGAACAGAAAGAAATTGTTTATTATTCCTGTTTGTTTGTGTTTGCTTATATTTATAAAATCAAGCAAATTTACGATAGCACAATATCAAAGTTACAAAATACTTGATCCTGGTTACATCGCAAAAGTTACTAGTGTTTACATTTAATGATAAGCTTGCCCTCCTTTTTGACCCTGCACTTTTTCTGCAGTTTTTTGTAGAAAATAATACTTTCCGGATGGGTTTTGAAATTTTAACAGGTTCTTCAATTCTACATATAATATGAAATTCATTTTTTAATTGCAAAATTGATAGGTTCTATGTCTTTAACTAGATATTGTGTCTATGAGCCACATGATGGCCCTCCCGTTCTTGAAATATAATTGACCCTCAATGTGTATTACCTGGGATATGGACCTTTACCAAGAAATTGATCAAAAGTGCTCATGCATAAAATATAGGTCGCTGTGACCTTATTTCTGGTGGGTGGTGCCATGTTACCAAGACTCATCGAGTAGTGAAATATCATTGACCCCTAACATGTAGTATTCAAGATATGGACCTTAACCAAGAACTTAACCAAAGTCATTCATGCATAAAATATAGGTCACAGTGACCTCATTTCTAGTGGATGGTGTCATCTTACCCAAGACACGTCTAGTGGTGAAATATCATTGACCCCCAACTTCTAGTATCCAAGTTATGGACCTTAACCAAGAACTTATCCGAAGTCGTTCATGCATAAAATATAGATCACAGTGACCTTATTTTTATTGGGTGGTGTCATGTTACCCAAGACACATCTAGTGGTGAAATACCATTGACCATCGACATGTAGTATCTGAGATATGGACCTTAACCAAGAACTTAACCAAAGTCATTCATGCGTAAAATATAGGTCACAGTGGCCTAATTTCTAGTGGGTGGTGTCATCTTACCCAAGACCCATCTGGTGGTGAAATATCATTGACCCCCAACATCTAGTATCCGAGTAATGGACCTTAACCAAGAACTTAACCAAAGTGTTACGGACGGACAAGGGTAAAACTATATGTCCGATCCACATGCGTGGTCGGGCCATAAAAATTATGAAAAAAATGTTGTATTCAACACACAAAGAGTATATGTTCAATTCAACGGATGGTGAGCATTTTAAACGCATGATCAAACGATCAGTTGTGTTCAACAAGAAGTGGAAAAGTCTAGAAAATATAAATGTTCTTGGAAAGGGCACAATAGAGGCGTGATCCTAGAAATATATACATGTATGTTGAAATATATCAAATAGCATATTAACATGTATTTTAATACAAAAAATACGATACTATCTTAAGGACGGATATCCTGAAATTCAATATATAAATAATTTGTGTCTCCCTTCTCTTCATATTCTTCCATATATAAATTCAAACTTAAATATCACAAAACACCTAAATGAGATGGCAGGCTTCTGCGTAAGGATGCTTACTTGCACGATCTTGGTCTTAGTATTTGAAGTAAATTGTGTGAACTCGTTGAGCAAAGATTTCGGTAAGTACGTGTTTTGGCTTTTAAAGAAATTCATCTGTCTCTCTAATCTCAAATGATTGTCAAATTGTACATATGACACCTCTTGTAAATTTTAAACTAATTTAAACTTAATTTAAAAAAAAAAACAGTTCACCAGCTAGTTCTGAATAATTTGTGGTATACTGTTTACAGACCAACTAATTTTCGCGGGCGCTTTGTAAGTTTCCCGTATTTCGCGGGGGACAGAAATTCGCGAAAATAAATCGTCGATAATAGAGTTATTTATTTAGTAATATAATTGTTTTAATGAAGAATTGCGAAAACAAATTTTCGCGTTTCACTCCGCTCGGCGATTATTTAATACCCCCCCCCCCAAAAAAAAAAAATTCGAAAATCCTGCTGCTCTTCATCTTAATGTCATAGTTAATAAGTCAATGTCTTCGATTAAGACCAGACTCTTGCAAATTAGTTTGGGGTGGTCCCTAGCATCTAACTACACGATTGATAGCTGTGGTCTCGAAGTACCCATGCCCATAAAGACGATTTCATCAGTTATATATATAAAAAAAATAGACTCTTTATAAAAATATATATATATAAAGAAAGAGCCGCCCGGACTGGAGCTTATTCATTCTCTTAGATTTTATGCAAAACGAAACTAAAGGAAGCAACTACATGTATACACTAAGAACAAACATATTTATTACAAAATAATATATAAGTCATGATTAGGTACAAACATCATGGTAAATGGTTGGACGGTTGTGCAGATAATTGCAACTCTTTTTGTCTGTTGTACATGTTTTATTTTCTCTCTCTCTCTCTTTATCTGTTTTAGCCGTTTGACCTTTATTGGGCGAAAAGTGTGCTTTACAAATTTGATTTGGTTAGATTTCATAATCAAGAGCGCTTACAAAATCTTTTCAGCTTCCAGACTTCCTTCTTCATTTGCTTGAAAAGTACAGTTGAATCATTTCTTCCTAGTCTCATATTAATAGAATTATACCTTGAGTAGACTACGGATCAAGCCTTAAATCTACCACTTGAGAAAAATCGCCTCAATTGGATAAGAATGTGATAGTTCCCTGAAAAAGTCGCAAACTTAGCCGTTTTATTTGATTTACACTGTAAAAAATAGCGGTAAATAAGTCCAATCTAATTTGCCCATCTCTCTAAATAGCCTTCTTATTTCCCAGCACGAACCGTACGTGCTGGTGCCGCTAATATCCTGCTTAGTGGTGATTTTGTCCCGACCATTCCTCTTTTGTGCTGGGATAAATATATAGATGTGCGTGTTTTAGTGCTAAATGTTATTGGTTTATGCTAGCTTTTAATAAATTTTTCTTCTTTTATAATCGAGTTGGATTCAAATGCATCTTACTCTCTATTCCGGATTGACCGTTTTGGTACCGTTTTTATTCATAGATTTAAATGTTCAGCAATGCATTGAGCGAGTATGGGTTTCAACAGCGTAACTGGGACGTTTCTGTATTATAAGACATATAACCATAAGGTTTAGTGCATCTCTATTCCCATAAATAGACGATAAAGAGATGTGGAATAAGTGTACGCGACACACCAACATTAAAGAAACGGCAAATTAAATGGAAAACAGCCAACAGTCTTCAACATAACCAGACGTCACTGCTTGCTTTGGCCCAAGACTAAAAATACAATACCGATGATAAGATTCAAACAAATCCATAGATTATCAACATATTTGGGTCTCGTGATATCTCAAAATATCAACGTTCATTTCATGTAAGTCAGGACCAATGTGATCTTTCATTTCTCCGGTATGTCTTCCTTGTTATGTCATTTCTCTCGAATTTGAGATTGATCCTCCAACATTGACTGTTTTGTTATTGTCTTTATTTGCATGACAGAGTTGTTCGGCATTTTTGTTCCTTAAATTTGTTCAACAGGCTAGTTGCTAGCTTCCAATCCATTTCAAATACGATCGGCAGATTTGACCCACCATTTCTTTTAATATGCCTGTACCAAGTCATGGCCATTGCGATTTCCGACTTCTTTGGTATGTCATTGCCTTGTTTTGTGTTTTCATCTTGGAGATATGAAATAAATCGTCCCAATTCGGTAATTTTGTTGTTACCTTTATAATTAGCTGAAACTATAAGTTTCAATTCACATTCAGAATTTGATATGATAATTCGATGATATACTATAAACTTATCAATAATAAGTAATGTTAGGAATAGCAATTAATTAATATGCTTTTATAGTCTACTGCTTTTTAGATACCTGCACGTGTTGTAACACCTATTGCATGCATACTATAGGATTTCTTGATATTTTGGGAGCACGACAGTTTTAAGTGCCACACGTGCCAATGCGATGAAAATTAATTGAGGTTGAAACTTTAGCTATTTAAACCTACTTTACCGTAATTAATCATATTACACGTGCGCCTCCATTCAGTTATGACACGGCAATCTGCCCCTTTAACGGCGAGAAGGAGTGAATGAAACGTCACTATCTACAACAAAAAATCGGTCATATCAAATCGTATGCAATGTTCCCCTTACAAACCAAGAAAATCAAGAAAATGCTTGTGGTCGTTAAGTAGTGCAAGTCATAGTTCTGTACTTTCTTTTGTATACTTATCTATTTTAAAGTTTTTTATTAGCATTTCGGATAGGTCGTCCGTCTCTCAGGCAAGCACATCAGCTCAGAAAGTTTTTATTCAGCAACCGTCACATTACCTACGTGTATGTATGATACGTGTATTTAAGGTGTGCCACAATGCCATATAATATAGATGGACCATTTTATTTCATGATACATAGAATTTAATACAATCAAACTGATGACAAATGACATGAAACTTGCTTTTGGCTGTTTTACGGAAAGATAAAGACATTATCAATGAGATCGGCAGGGATATCACGGGATCGTCTGTTCGGAACAAGATCGGAATGATCTGACTCTTATTTCCGTGCCTGGAGGAGTTCTTTTCTCCACATAATACGCAAACGCTATACTACCATCCATCCTGCGAGTTTTCCAATACCATTTATTATAAGCTTGTATAACGAATTGCGGAAACGTCTGCATGCAGGATAACGTGGTTTCATAATAAGATTTTCTTAGATTTGCTTATTGTAAGAAGGGCGTAGGACCACTGACGTATGCATCGGTATAATGAAGCGGTGTACAAAAAGTAGCCGTCGTGAAATACTAATGAAAAATAAATCTGTTCACGTCTGTTTGCAATATTACTAAGCAGCTTACGATCAGGCCTTTCATTATGTAAGAAGGGTGTTGTTATGTATATGTTGGTGCTGGTCCGCTCAGTATATAGTGCAGTCGTTGTGAAATTCTAATAAATAAAGAAAACTTCTATATTAGGCTTGTTTTAAATCAACTGAATGTGTTTTTATGAACAAACTGGAGTACATGTATCCTCAGACTTTAGATACATGTATCTGGCTCAGTAGATAGAATCCGACGGCGACCAATGGCAATTCATGCCCATCACGACAGGAAAGGCAAACTTTATTGGTTTAAATCCTATACTCGCTTAATTCGCTGAATACCCCAAACTTGGGTTTGCATGGAATTTTTTGCTCAATATGTTGTTTGTTTGTTTGTTGTTTTAGAAATTGATCACTGCTCTTATGGGTTGGTCACTTTGAAAACAATTTGAAAACTCTTAGTAGACCTAAGAAGGCTTGGTACCCGAAAAGGCGTTAATTTATTTTATTGCAAAATAATGTACTCTCTTTCATTTTTTTACTTAGTGAAATATTGGTTCAAACAAAATACTACATATTAACAAGGAATTAGATAGACTCTATCTAATTCCTTGATATAAAAAGTAGAACCATCTTTTCTGTGTATGGACTTATTTAATTTCATCTTCGTACAAAGCATGGGACGGAAAAACCAACTCAACTCTACTGTACAAGAAAAGTAAAATAATCTACAAAGAACTGTTTACTTGAAAAGTTAACCAAATTAAAACTGAGAACCAGGCTGAGAACCAATATGGTCTATGGATAATCTTTTTCAAATATCTTATCGAGTTAAAATCCAATACCACCATCAACAAGGAGTTTAGATGCTATCACAAACGATAAACTTGATCAGCATTCTTATATGATCATGTTTTACGATTGACTGGAACAGCTGATTTGTAGTAAATTTCGTAGTAAAACCCCAAAATCCATGAATGGACAAGAATTTCATGACGTAGTTTCCGGCGGCGCAGAAATTAAACGCATGTTTATTAGTATCAACAGAGGGGGAACTATGAAGACACAAGAATGAGTTTGGGAACTTTATGTGAATAACAGTTAATTAAGAAATGGCAGTGTTTATTAAGTTATTAATTAATTTAATTATTCTGTTAGGAATTAATTCTTGGATTAGCGATGGGTTGTTATCAAACCCAGATCACGGTAAGTGGATAAGGGGAAATTTTTACCTTTATTTTTGGACAGGTGTAAAAACGAAAATGTCAAATAATATGAAATTATCGAAAAAAGTTGGTCAATTAGTGTAGATTTATTCTAAAAGAAACTGATTCTAGTATACATAAATAAAAATATAATGTTATTTATTTATGTATTCAGTTCAAGTTTTCTGCAGGTAATAAACTTTATAGAATTTGGGTTATCAATTTTCACAGGTAAAATTTTAGGTCATAATAAAATTACACAAATAATTTATAAGTAAACAAGTTCCTCAAACAATTCAACTTTGTCATCTTTGATTGTTCAAACGAAAACTTAAGAATGCAATTTAAAAATGTCCTATCATAACAGGCATGACAGGGTTTTAAAAATCTTAAACATATTAATTTTAAAATTGAGGTTATGTCATATCTTTTAAATGTACATAATATGTAAATATTGTTTACATGGGTGCACAATCCTTAAAAATTCTTCAGGTGCAAATAAAAAAAAATCAGGTATATTTTTGGCGATACCTGTTGGCATAAGAAGATAGACAGTTGTATTTGCGTAAAAAAATAAATTACATATTCATATTGCATAATACATTAAGACACACAACCACATAAAAATTAAGAAGATAAAATACAAAATTCCATTCCTGTGAAAAATATCAGTTTAGTAACATTCCTAGCATGTGATGTGATTTCTGTGAATGAAGCAGACAGTTTTGTGTGTATTGCATCTTTCTCTCATTGACTATTGATGAGCAAACAATTATTTACTAATTAACAAGGGACGTTTGCAATATATATTGTTTATATTGATGAAAGTTTTGTGATTGCTTTGGTAATGTCGATGTCGCTTCTTGCGATAGCCCTCAATATTGACTGCAATGAATAATTTATTTTTCCCTTCGTTCTTTTGGGAATATTGTGGTTTTATCTTTGTTTTTTTACCTAAATGTCATGCATACAAGAACAAGCAATGATATTGAAGTTTTTGCTCAGTTTTAAAATTTTGAAGCGTCGTTGTGGTTCCAATAAGCAGAATTGCATCTTTTTAAATGTAACTAAGCATCTTAAGAACTTTATTGATGTAATTGTAAATTTCGCCTTTAAAGCATTTTTCAATTTATTGCTGCACAATTTGAAGATTTGAAATTATTTCCCATATCAATATAGATATGAACTTATGTTTTCATTAAGTATTACATGTAAACATTTTTAAGTCTTTAGATATTTTATTTGAAACAGGGATTAAAAGAATACAAAAAGGTTAAAACTCTTATTATGCTTATTGCTCTGTGTCCAATATACTAATTTAAACTTTGGGCCTTTTAATGTCCGAGATAATTGATCACATTACATTTGTTATTTTCGCTTATCAATAATTCTCTAATTCTTCTGAATTAATATCATAATGTATTTTGAAGAATAGTTTAAAGGCTGGTTGGTATAGATATAGTTATAATTGTTCATGATTTCATTGTATCTTGTAAATGTCAGGTTGCACTTTAAAATAAATATATATATATATATAGTGAAAGTAGAAAAAACTAATTTCAATTGGAACAATTGCCAAAGAAATAAATAACAAGTTAAGCTATTACTTAATTGAATTTTAGATAAAACAGCAATAAAATTTTATTGATTGTTTAATCAAGTTTTTTATTTAATTCTTTGATGTCTTCGTAAAAATGGTAAATTATTTACAAGAACATTTTCCCTTAAGCAGTTTTTCACACCTTCATGTTTTTGTTTATTCCAATTAACACTAAAAAATGTATTATGGTCATAAAAATCACAAAAATTTGCACACCTTCGAAGTCATTGTCAAATTTTGTATATAACAACATAAAAAAAGAACAAATCTTTGTGAAAATCACATGTACATGTAAATGTAATTTTATACATGTACTATAAAATATTAAAAACAGATCTTTCTTATAGCAGCAAAAAATCAGCAACAAAAACATAATACATGTAGTTGAACTTGAAGAAAAAGAAAAAAGTTTTTATACAAGTACCTTAATTGATTTTAATCAAATATTTTTGTCTTTTAATCAGTACAAATTGTTATGACACTTAGTGTCAAAGAATCAGTCTGTGACAATGAAACTTATTGTTGACAATATCTGCACTTGATGACCTCATCACTTAGTAAAATTGAATTTTACCTGTTGAAATATTACAGATATGATTATGATGGTAGAATTTAAATTAAAATGTAAATTTTAATTAGGACTGAAAATACATTTTTATATGTATGTACATGCATTCAAAGCTTTATATACTGTGAAGAAATGCAGTCATGAACAATTGAAAATTTCCTGAGTTATGGCCCCTTAATAGGCCATGAATTGAAAGTTAATTGCCCCTTGAAAAGAGAACAGCAAAGCATTTTACATATGCATTATGCAACTGTCTATTTGATTTGATAATTTACAGAAAATATACATGTACATATACATGTAGATGCCAAAAGCCCCCAAATAATATTCTTAGAACAAATTAAAGGATGCATTAAATCACTATGACCATGCATTCATCGATCTGCATAAACTTAAATCAAGGCGCGCAGACAGGTAGTGAAATTTAATGTTAAACAGGACAGGTGAATTCAAATGCACAAATGCGCATCTCCCCAAATTTCTGTTTCATGTAAATAAAGTCTGCGTTATTTCTTGATTATTTGTAAAAGATTCTGGCAAGTTCACAAACTCTGATAAGATAATAGAGTGTCTGTAAAGTAAAAATTGAAATTTGATGGCTACAATTTTATGTGTTTTCTTTTGAGAGTAAATATTATTTGAAAATTTTACTTGATAGTTTTTGTACATTTGTACATCATTGCAATATACTTTATTAAAACAGCCTAATAGCAGTTATAGTTATAGAAATTAACAGTGAATTGTAAAAATCCTTTCTAATTTGCAAGAGAACATCAATGCGAATCCAGAAAGGGAGACAGTGCTTAAGGCTTAGAATCGCCATTTTATACAAAAATTTTGGTATTTCATGTAGTTTTTGGACCACCGAATATTACTTTATAGGAGCGCCCCATTTAGTGCTGGATGCCTGACTTTTAAAATATCTGTATCTCTGCCGGCAAGCAGCAGCCCCTGGTGGAACCTTGGTGTCTTTAGATTGAATTTCTGTATCTGCCCCTGGTAAAATTGGGCTCTTGAAGTTTGAATTGGACAAAAATGTCACCCTGGGTTTTTGTAAGACCTGTAAATGTAGACGACAATGATTTTGGAGCAGATTGTCTCTTTTATTGAAATTCTTTACATGATATAACAAATCATTGGAATGAGAAACATTTTTTTATTATAAAAATAAATCTATTACAGGTCACATCTGGTACCTTTTGTAATTTGAGTAATTCATGGTCAATATAAGAAATTGTCTTTTAAAAAAGATTTTTGAAATGTTTACAATTAAGATTTATATCAAAGTTTTGGGGGTGTATCATCAGGAATCACCCTGTCTGTCTGTCCATCTGTACACATATCTTGTACTTTGTGCTTCTCCTCCTTTAACCACTCAACCGATTTTGATGAAACTTTACATGAAGGAAGAACATCATATGTAGATGTGCATGAAGAATTTTCATTGCTCTCTTACAGTATACTCCTTCAGGGGTGATAATTAGACTTGAGTTTTTTTTGCAGTGTAGAGCCCATTATGAAGCGGGGGTATCCTATCTTTTGTGAACTGACTGTTAGCTGGGGCACTCACCGTATTACAAATTGTACTTGCTTAAATTGACATGTACTTGCATTAGCACCTACTTCCAATGTAATCTCAGGTAATCATCGGTACAAAAAAGTCATAAAATTCACTATCTACATGTATGTTTTTCAATTTAGTTTAAATATTTTGCATTGGGGTGAATTTGTCAATATTTGAAGTAAAAAATTGCTGGAAGTGCATGTAAAAATTCTGTTATAAATTTTTTTACCCCTCCTCAAATCATCTCTCTAATAGCATGATCAATGGCAGATCTAGATTGGCTGTTTAAAAGCAGAGGGAACCAATACTCTGCTTTTTTCCAGGGGACTAATGGACCAGAATGTTCTGAGTTTATTTTTACATGCCCATGCCCCCCCCCCCCCCCCAGCCTGATCCCTGTTTTTTTTTTTTTTTTAAGTAGCATAAGATATTGTTCTATTAAAGTTCTTAGGCACCTGTGGCAGGTAATGTTGTCCTCTTTAACAGCTACTAACAAGAACTACCCATCAACACATAAATCATGTTCACTTTGTATAATATTCAAACTGATCACCAGACTTAGAGTGTTGTTGATGTTCACCATTTGGAACAATTATCTAGCCAGGGTAAAATTTGGTGTACCACATTGACTGGAGCCAGAAATTTTAAAGGAGGTGTTTAAAATGGGGGTTAATATTTGATCAAAATGTCTCTGACTAAATATGTGAATTTTAATTTCTACTCCAAAACGAGTTAGCTCAGCCACTTTAACTGGATCCTCTTTTTGGTTAATTAACAATATGGTACCTTTATATTTATGACCTGATGATTTAACAGCTTATTGTAATTTAAACTGCAGGAATTTTACTAAGTACATGTACATGTAATTTCAACCACTTAGTAATTTTGAAGCTCATTTAAAAAATGCCAGTTTAAAACATGAAAAGAGAAAATCTGTGAAATAGTTCACATGAACCTGTCAGTTTGGTATTAACATTTTGATCAATATCAGGAATGTAACTGCTATGCTATCATGCTATCCTTATCTCTATACTGATTCTTTCATAGCACTACTGGCTCTGTTAATGAAATGACAAGCTGTAAAATGTAGACTGGCTTTGCAAATGTTTAGAAATGATTTATAAGACACCCAAAAGGATCTATTAAATGTTAGCCCAAAAAGCTACATGTATAAATTTCATTTATGACATACAAATTTGTATGCCAGTGTGTCCTAAGCCTCTAGTTTTGTTAAAGCTTAATAAATGTACACATGTACATGTATGTTTGTAACTGCTTGTTTTAATGACACAATTGCAATTTTTCTGTGTCCAAATTTGGTATGATATTTTGAGGTTGCATCAAATACACTGTTTTTACCTCCCGTTTGCACATCATGCATTATATTTACATGTAGTCTTTTATAGTGTTGGGGAATCGGAAATATTTTATAATCGATCATCGGAAATGATAAGAAGATCATAATCGATTATTAATCAATTATAAAATCGGCCACTATTTTTCATGAAAACTATTAATTTACCAACCAAATCTATGTAATTCTTTGCCGTTTTTGTGTAGAAGCACTAAAATTGAATATTTTCCGATTAATCGATTATTGATTTTATAATCGATTAGTAGCATCAGAAGCCCATTTCGATTAGATTTTTCGATTAATTTATTAATCGGAACATTAATACATGTACATGTAGATAACATACAATGTTATATGGAGATGTACATGAAGAACATTGCTAGATGACATCATTCAGGGGAGATAATTGGACTTAAGGTTTTTTTTTCAATAAAGAATTCAATATGCAATGGGCCTGACTGTCTTTAGTGAGCTTTTCTAGTATCGTTAGCTATAGGTATTTGAATTCCTAGTTTTTTGTGAACTTATAAGGAGGTTGATGTTTCACTTATTCCACATCTCATTATTATCTACTTCTTGCTCATTGCCCTCTGAATGATTTTATAAATATGTGTGGTTTTCTCATTACCAATGTAATTTTTTTGGTTTGCTTGCGTCAGTGAATGATTCTTTCCACTTCTCTTATCAGATTGATATATTTTACAAATTTCGTAGATCGGAAGATTTTTATACTTCAAACAGAAGACATATTCTTGTCTGTTGGAGCCTCGAAACAAAGTTGGAATTGTTTGCAGAGCTCTAAGGAACATTTGTCTTGGATGCTTAAAAACGATGTTTATTTCATCTAGAAATGTAAACAACGCCATGAAATAAATACAGTTTTTTGTTTCTATGATGTAAAAAATGGTTCAGGAATGCCTTAATTAATTTCGTTGGTATTTTTGAAATTACATTTTTGTACATGTAGATCATTAGTGCATATTTTAAAAAATATCTGTATGTTGTCTTTTTATAACCCATCTACAAAACAATTATGTCTTCTTAGATTTTGTCTGTCTGTCTGTTCATTATATTTGTCTGTCTGTCTGTCCATCAGTTTTAAATCAGATTTGCCTTCAAATGTTTCAGTAGCATGACATTGCCTTTTGAACATATTATTTTTTTTTATTGAAAAACATGTTAATAGTACAAGCTTAAGCCTCTTTAAGAGGATTCCAAACACATAATTACCTGTATCTTTTTTAAGACAGTAAGAGGTGTAGATTTCTATTGTAATCGTTCATTTCAGTCTAGACTTAAAGAGCTTCTTAGAGTAGTTATTAACTTAAAACCGTCATTTTTGACAGTAATCCGTGGAAAAGTTTGCCTTAAAGCAAAACCTTAGTGCTGTAAGGAGGAAGTTTAATGTCATTTGATATGGTATTCTTGAATAAAATATGATGCAGACAAAGCCTTGGTTCCTTGTTTTGAAGGATCAATTAAAAAAAGAGAAAAAAGAAGATGGCAGTCAGAAAAATTCAACCATTTTTAACATTGAAGGTTTCTTCTGTTTATTAAAGATTTAAACTGTTGAACAAATTTGCTGGACCAGAGATATATTTCCTGTTTTTTTACTGATCGCATGCTGTGATGTTACCTATATTTTATGCATGAACGACCTTCGTTTAGTTCTTGGTTAAGGTCCATAACTTGGATCCTAGTTGTTCAAGGGTTCAATGATATTTTACCAATAGATGTGCGTCTTCAGTGACGTGACACCACCCACTAGAAATTGGGTCTTTTTGACCTATATTTAACACATAAATGACTTTGGTTAAGGTCAATATCTCTTATACTTTATGTTAGGGGTCAATGGTATTTCACTACTAGATGAGTCATGGGTAATACAACACCCACTAGAAATTAGGTCACTGCAACCTATATATTGTACGCATGAACACTTTTGATTAATTTCTTGATAAAGGCCCACATCCCAGGTATTACACATTGGAGGTCAATGATATTTCAAGAACGGGAGGACCATCCTGTAGCTCATAGACACATTTTCTAGTTTTTCATGGTCATCATGTTGCAATTTTTGGCTGCATAATTATATATTTTATTTTTGCCATAACAACACCATTTAAGCTGACTGCAGTAAGCTTAAATTTTAGACATAGGATTAGATGTAAACATGAACAATGTAATTGTAATAAACAATTTTAGAATGCAGATTCATTAACACATTTCTACATACATGTATACAAAGGCTTAGAAAGTTAATTGAAATATTTCATTTGCCTGCGGCAGTTAGACTGCTCTTTCCAACTGCTTCTAAACTTTTGATTTAATCTGCTTAATCTAAGCTAATACACCATTAAAATTTATATATTTAATACAGCGAAAACAAATTTCTAGTCTAATTTTTGGAATTGGTCCAAATCAAAACTGTGAAATGCATAAAATTCATTTTTTTCAACATTATCTTTAAATCTGACTGATTATTAATACTATTTTGATAGTCATTTGAAAGTGTGTTGATGGGTTTTTAATGTATGATTTGTCTGTTCTGCAATAGTTCCAAGTCTAGGTTAGATTTGCATGCTTGTAGTCGAGTACTTTTAGAAGGGGTTGAGGTTTCTGAATTGATATTTGAGAGGGTGCTATCCCATTCAATGCACCCCCTGTTCAGACGGCCTTCTTGATTATACTAACAGTGTACATGTATTTACAGGGATTTTGCATGTCTTGCACTTAAAATTTTTGTAAAAAGTATTTCTATTAGAAATTTCATCTACAAGTATTGATGCTGTGTTTTAATGAGTTTTGATGTTGTATTAAAGCATATCATTAAGATATTATCCATCCCCATTGGGATAACAGTAGCCAAACAGGAAACCAGTGGCACCTGTTGCTGATTAAAACTTATTTGATTGGTTGATAAGGATGGTAGAATTCACACCTTATCATGATGTTTTAAAGTCTAGGAACTCTTTGATGATGAAGGTAGATAATGTCACTTCAGAGAATTTGAAGATTTTGTGTATCAACTGTGAACTCTATTTTCACTGTTGGATGACATGGTTCGATTTGATTTCTGATAAAGAATCTTAGATAAGAATCGTTCTAAATTGAAATCACAGAAGATAAAATTTAAGTTGGTATTTTCCTTGGTATATTAATAAGATTGTAAAAATTATATTTTAATGTGTTTGAACCAAAAATTGTCAATTTCGATTTTCCGAAAGAGTTATCCCCCTTCTAATGTGAAAACAGTAGCTTGAATAGGTCTAATATTGAAATCATGGTAATTTTTAAGTCAGTAAAAATTGTACATGCATGACATAATGTAATTCTTGGTTTTTAATGTGTTTGAACAAATTTTTATACGACCGCAAAATTTTGCGATCGTATAATGTTATGGCGATGTCGTCGTCGTCGTCGTCGTCGTTGTCGTCGTTGTCGTCTGGGAACATTTGGTTTCCGTGCGATAACTTGAGTAAATGTTGACCAATTGTTTTAAAATTTTGATATGATGTTTGTAACCACTAAAGGAGGGTTGGTATTGTATTTGGGGTTTGTAGCCCCTACCGTTTTAGAAAAAAGGGCCAAAAGGGGCTAAAACAGGTGTATTGACAAAACTGTTGTAAAATGTTTGTTATTCATTCGATTTTGAAAATTCTTTTTTTAATGAATTCCTCATTAAATTCTGTCAACTAAATGTGTCAATGATTTTGATATTTATTGCACCGTTACATTGCAACAGGGGGTCAAAAAGGGGCCACACCCCAAAAATCGACTTTTTTATTTGTGGTCCGATTTTCAAAATCTTTTTTTCATTGGAATCCTTGTGAAAATCCCTGCCTGCGTTTTTCAATCAGATTTGCAATATCTCTTACCGTTTTTGAGAAATTAGGGGTCAAAGGGGCCAAAAACGCCATTTTTAAAAGTTTGTCAATGCAAATAGTTTTATACCAAAAATCAAGTTGTAGTGGGCCTGCCAATTGTTATGAAGTTTATATATGATGATTATATCCACTAAAGGAATCTTGGTTTTGTATTTGGGGTTTGTGGCCCCTACTGTTTTAGAAAAAAGGGCCAAAAAGGGCTAAAACAGGTGTATTGACAAAACTGTTGTAGAATGTTTATTATTCATTAGATTTTGAAAATTCTTTCTTTGTTGAATTCATCATTAAATTCTGTCAACAAAATGTGTCAATGATTTTGATATGTTTTTCACCATTACATTGTTACAGGGGGCTCAAGACAGGCCACGCCCATAAAATCAACTTTTTTATTTGTGGTCCGATTTTCAAAATCTTTTTTTCATCGGATTCCATGTACACAATTTCCTATTATTTTTTATCGGATTAGCAATATCTTTTACCATTTTTGAGGAATTAGGGGTCAAAGGGCCAAAATTGTAAATTAATACATGTATAGAAATAAGGCTTTTTGTATATAATGTTGATGTAAATATATTTGTCAAAAATGCATTTCTATAAGTCCACCACAGGATGCATGTGTCAAAAAGCTTTGTAAGTCCACCATGGGCTTCATGTGACCAAAGCAATGGACTATCCATATTTGGCCTCCAACGTACAGGGTTCAACTTGTTGCGGTCGTATCATGCTGCGCTCGGCGTAGCTTTTTATTTGTCTATAACATGTAATATTCAATCAGTTGCAAAATTGTAATTCTGTAAGAGTTATCCCTCTTTTAATGTGAGTACAAGTATTTTAAACAGCAACAAAATTGAGCAAATACAAGTATCTTTTTAAACATTGCAAATTGTTTAGTTTAGATTTACTCTTACTCTCTACCCAACGTTGTCCAGATCACCAGAAAACAACTAAAATACAGTTTTGAATTAATTTGTCTATAAGTACCACCAGTTGTACCAATTGCAATGTGAACCAATAATCCTTTGGTCACAAGTTCATATATACCCACAATGCCCAAAATCAGGGTTTTTGAAAGGCTTGGTAGATCTTCCAGTCCTCAGATTAAATTAGCCTGACCTCCAATTCAATTACAATTGATTTGTTATGATTTTATGCTGGACCTATCATATTTTTTGCCGGCCGAACGGTCCGGCCGTTCAGACGAATTCAAAAACACTGCCAAAATATCTGTTGTTTAAGTACATGAAGTAAGCTCCATGTGTGCAGTATATATAAAACGTGTTGGTGTATTACATTGTATCAAAATGTTGATAAACTGTTTTATATCATCTATACTCTAAATCAATATAGGGATCAAAGTTCAATTTTCTGCCTCACCCAGGGACGAAAATGGTCTTTTTGTCTGCCATAAACTAGATTTACCCATCATGCAGTAGATATGGATGTAAGAATAATACCTCCAGATAGGAGAGTTCCATCTAAGGTTACAGACAGGGAGAGATAACTCTGATACAGCGGGCGTATTGGTTCTTTTGAAGTTATAATAAAGATGTGCGGGTCATGAGATAAGACATTTCAAGAACTGGTTGTAGTCTTGTACTTTGAATCTTTCATTCGTAAAACATTTATTTCATACTTTTATTTCTTTCCTGGGTTAATTTAATCAAACAAAAAAAGTCAAACTGCGAAATCTGTCCGAATTCAAAATATTAAGACATTGAGTAAATGTATGCAAATGAATTTTGAATAGACATAACTGTGGATTCACCTTTTTTGTGGGTACCAATTTTAGTGGTTTAGTGAAAAGGGACAATTTCGTGGATTCTTATATTCCTGGTTGTGTACTCGCCAGCATTAAGAAAATGTTAAATTTCCATTTTGTTGGGTATCAAATTTCATGGGTCCAGACCACCAAAGAAAACCACGAAAATAAGTACCCCATGAATAATAATGAAACCACAGTAGTATTACTGTATTGAATAAGCTTTTATGTTTGATCTTCTCCCAAGAAAACATTGTTATATTGGTCTGTACAAACATGACAAGATCTTTTATGGTGATGACCAGTGAGGTTTTGTAGTTACATCATGTACCATAACTTGACATGTGAGTGTTACTTTGATCTATGGGTTGAACATAAAGTGTAAAGTATTAAGTAGTTCTGTTGAGGTTCTGTAAAATAAATGTCTGTCTGTCTGTCTGTCTGTCTGTCTGTCTGTCTGTCTGTCTGCCTTCTGTCTGTAGTTTAGTTTGACTGACAAGATTTAATATACATTGTAGAGTGTCATTACCTGTGTGAGGTAGGTGTATACCATTACATGTAATGATGATGACAAAGTGTTGCTTTGAAGTATGGGTTAATAGTAAAGTGTGAAGTGTTTAGTAGTTCTGTTTGTCTGAATGTATAATTGTTTTCAATGTTTTAATTGACAAGATTTTGCTCAATTTGTCTGTCTGTCTGTCTGCCTGTACTCATGTTTTGATTGTCGAGGTACATGTACATGTGAATGTAACTTTGAACTACATATGTAATGGGTTGGACAGAAAGTGTGAATTGTTAATTGTTAAGTTCTGTTTGTCTGGCTGTATAAATATTTTGACTGACAAGATTTTGCACAATTTGTCTGTCTGTCTGTATGTCTGTCTGTCTGTACTCATGTTTTGATTGTCTGAAGGTTTTATAGATCTGTGACCTGTGTGTGAGAGTTTCATTGTTACATGTACATTATGTTCATGAGTGTATAACTTTGAACTAATGGGTTGAACAGAAAGTGTGAAATGTTAAAATCATGTAGTTCTGTTTCTGTTTTTTGTAAGATTTTGCTGTTTGTCTGTCTGATTAAGTAAGAAGTTAATAAAGACAGGATTCTATAGAGTGTTGACCAGTGAGATTTCATAGTTAAATGATATTTCTTGGGATGACCAAGTGTTTCTTTGAAGTATGGGTTAATCGTAAAGTGTAAAATGTGTAGTAGTTCTGATTAGGTTCTGTAGACTGGTAAGTCAGACGTTAAGACAAGATTCTATAGAGCAATTGCAGACCAGTGAGGTTTAGTAGCTACATCACATACATGATATTACTTGACATGACCAAGTGTTGCTTTGAATAGAAAATAAAGAGATGTGGAATAAGTGTACGCGACACAGCCCACAATTAAACGGCAATTCAGAAAAACCACAATGGACAACCGCCAGCAGCCTTCAACGAGGCCATTTGGCACTGCTTGCGGTTCTGCAATTGGCCCATGGTCTAAATAAGATGCATATAATTCAAATCCAGCCCTGAAATAGTCACAGATAGACCCCCTTCTTAAACAAGGAACAGAAAACATCAAAAAGACAAGTATGGGTTAATGGTAAAGTGTGAAATGTGTAGTATAGTTCTGTTGATGTTCTGTCTGTCTGTCTGTCTGTAAAAATGTTTTGACTGACAATATTTTAAAGAGCTAGGGGACCAGTGAGGTTTATAGTACGTCCTTGTTTGACATCAAGTCTTACTACTTGAAGATCAGCTCCAAGAAAAATTAAGTTTGAATATTCTATATAAAATTAAGCTCTAAGAACTTGAACCCGTCATAAATGTTGGATTTTAACTTTCATATACATTTGTATTTCACTTTTCATTTGTCTGTAAATGTGGGATTTACTTTCATATACATTTGTATTTCACGATATCTATATAAGTTCTCTGACTGTCTCTTAAGTATAATTTATACAGTATTTGATCTATAATTACAAAATATACAATTGGTTAGTATTGTACGAGGTACTAAATTATGGTCAAAACTAAGGCAACCAAGTTTAAACACTGATAAAATTACCGATTTTTTGGTCAAAAAGGAAATGAAAATGAGTCGATTTTGTATAGATAGTTGTTCCCCGCAGTCAATAATTAAATATATAAGTACGTATCATTTTCATAGTCATTATTTGACAACGATCCCCCTATCCAAGATCATCGAGATTTAAAAATCTTTTTTCTCTTTTGAAAATGGTTTTAAATTGTTTTCTGCCTTTGTCTGTTTACGTCAAAATATCAATGCTAAACTAATTAAGGTTTTGATATATGACAAGAGACAAGTTCTAATTTGTGTTTATATTTTAACTATCTGGAGCCGTCGTTTGATAATTAACGAAGATTTAAATGAAATTAAAAGATAAAACTTTCTGACTTGGTCATGGGACGACACCTGGGGAAATAGGATCGTGTTTTCACCTGTGGCTTCGGTGACTTTACGCTTCAGATGGCCGAATGCGTTTAGTTTATTTGACAACAAATATTATATTTGTTTAATATATTTAAAAAGAATTGACTCCAAATTAATACACGAAGATTGAAATGGTCTTTTGTGTAAATATTTGGTAACAGTATTTAAATTGAATGCTTTTGGAATGATGTGTTTTATGTGGGTTTATTAGAACTTATTTTAAGTTATTATGAGAAGTTTATAAGGACATAATTATATGTTTGAGCATGTCAAAAATGAAAATGAATGTATTCTGATTATTTTAACCCTTCCTTGGCAAATATACCATATTCTTTCGATTTTAATATTATTTCAGAGTTTGGCTTTAGTGCCGTGTGGAGGTTGTAGAAAGCTTCCCTGTGCTTTAGTTGTATGCTAGCTCTTATATATTTTCGAGTACTGGAATATGTGTTGGAAAGACACAGTTTACATATTTCCAAAATTTGACAACGTTTGGCTGTTTATTTAAATAATTGATAAATTTATCTGTTTGTTCATTGTTGTATTATTATTTTTTTTTATTTTTTTTTTTTAATATTCTACCAGTTTTCCAAGTTTTCTACTCCTAGCCTGTCTGATGAAGGTTAATCCAGAAAAGTGCTTCTGACACACGCAGTGAAATTTTGCTTTTGTACATTTATTAAAATCATTTCAATATGTGGATCGTGTCTTTTTGGCACAAAAATTATTCCATATTCTTTCGTTTTTAACTGTATATTTGGCTTGGTAGAAATGGCTATTATACATGCATGCATATTTGTCACTTGAGATTGGGGTCTGCCTCACAGTGGCAAACCCAGAAATTTTCACATTAGAGGGTGCACAATTAAACAAAATCTTATGGGACCTCTCATTTTATACAGTTCTTGTCCAAATTTTCATGTCAAACAGAAGGGCACCCTGGTAAGCTGGTTCTATTTAATCCGCCTTTGGCTGCTGGTATGTGACCAAGCGGTAGAATGTAAACCTTTTTTTATCAAGCTTTTTAATGTCTGTCAAGTCAGTACGTGTTACAACAAATTCCACTCTTATTATAAAAAAAAACCTATCTTTTATTGTTTTATTATAGACTATACAGGTACAATCAGAAAAAAGGCACAGGGCGCCACAAGAAAAAGAGCAGGCGCTCCGCCCGATGAAAACCACCTAGCTCAGGAACACTTTTAGTGTTGTCTTTGTAGCTTTTAAAGGGACTGAATATTTTGTATTCGACCAAATTATAAAAAATGGAAGAAAAAAAATTACATACATTATTTAGAATGCGAAAAAACAAAGTCCTATCTTTTGATTTCTCATGAGACAATTCTTATGGTATAAAGTTTGTAACTTAATTAAATCATTGTCATGCCTTTTCAATCTGCTCTTAGAAACCTATATCATGAAAGAATAGAAAAAAAAATCATTATTTTGAGCTTCTTATATAATAATTCACAGACGTGGGACGTAATTTGATTTTTGATTTTTGAAATGCTGTAACGAATATGATTTTTGCATATTTTGTAATTAAATCCTGCATCCGATTGCGCAGTATAGAGAATTAGTTTGTGCATGCTAGATGCGTTATGTTCTTGTTAAGGTTCTTTTAGAAATCCGATTAAAGCCTCTTCAATTTTAAGTTTTCAGCTTTTGACTCAATTTAATTATTTTGGTCTGATGAAGTTTTAAACTCCTTAAATTTAAAAGGCGTAATAATGTCTTAGTTGCCATCAAACTTCAGGACTTTAGTATAATTAACTGTAGATTGTTCCATCAACCATAAGCATAAAAAATGTGCATTATTTCAAGAATCCTTAAACAAATTAAGTGTGTACAATTTCACTACTTTATTGAGTCAAATAATAAATTTTACAAAACACCGACCTTTTTTGTGAACGCAACTGCCGAAGGACGAGGATAGTAGTAACTGATAAATGTACAACTCATTTTAGGATGCTCATTAAAACTAGAATTTTGTGCATAAATACTGTACGTATAATCATTTATTTTCGGGGATTTCTCTTACCCACGAATTAAACGAAATTTAATCCCCCACGAATATTTCTGCTTCTACAGTAAATGTACATGTACATAGCCAATAGGGTAAATAAAAGTATCCTTTTTACATCTTTGGAGGTTGCTTTGTACTGCCTTTAGTGTTGAAGGGCAGTTTGTAGATGTTATATAGTGTTTATTTTCACTGGTTCAAATTCTTAGAGCTGAATTGAAAGAGATATTTATAATGTTTTTCCAAAACTGTTTTCGTCTACTTGAAGATTGTTTTTTTCCCAATTAAATCAATCTGATTTTCATTACAAAATCAAGTCCCAATATCAATAGTAATTTACATTTCACGTCAACTTCCACACATAAAAATCAGCAGGAGACTCTTATAAGTTTGACGGGTATGAAGTCAAGCGTGTGGTACAATTTAATTTTTCACGCTCGATCACCATAGAATTAAGTGGTAAAATTGGTAAATAAAAAGATTCCTTATGTCACTTTCGCGTGCTTCATTTGCATTGGCACACCTGAGTTTTTTTTCTCAGGTAAAATTTTTAATCTGGTTACGAAACAAGGATTTTACTGATAAACATGCACCCGAATGCAAGATCAATAGTTATAAAATCATAGGCAGGTTTTTAAAGTCTTCGTTCTTGTGTCTTAAAACCGCAAAACCTGTAGTTCAATCACCTATAATCTTCATCGAACCATGCTAATTTTAAAAAATCTCTTCCGTTTGCAAGTTAAGTCTTCTTTTGATCTTCACCTTATATTGCAATCAGCATTTTAAAACAGGAGAAAAAACCTCCTGCATGCAATTTAACATTGAATGAATTGAAAATGTCATAATGACCTTAAATAGGTGAATTTGAATGAAAGAATTTCATTGATTGCTAATGAACTGATGAACAAACCTTATTTTATTGACTATTGACACCCATTAGAGAGGAGAAAAGGGGAGGCTTTGTTTGAATCATCAAAATGTGACAAAGAATGGTCCATAGAGTCAGTCAGGACAGTTTAGATTGTTTGAATGGGACAAAGAAATCAGGTCTTTGGAGTCTGTGTCAGAACAGTACAGGTGAAATCTGGGTGTGATTTGACATTGAGATCATCAGTGCAATTTTGCTTTGGATTGAGTTCAGGTTGAACTCAGATTTCAGACACAAATGCAATATGTGTATTCCTCTCACAAAAAATACTTTCAGTAGACAGGTCTGTCACCCTCCCTCTTAAGGTTTCAACCACAAATTTCCGAGGCAGGGGTACATGTACAGGTCAAAAGTTGCCCTTTCAGTCTGAGTGTCCAATTGAAACACCTCACTGAATCATTAAAGATTTTGACGAAACTTTTCATGAAGGAAGGACAGATCAGCATCTCTAATTGCATGCCTAAATTCAGCTCAATGTAAGCATCATCAAATACAGACATACTGGCTGCTGCACATCTTCAACAACCTGTTATAACCAATAGTTAAGCATTGTCTATCTTTTAATACTCAGTGGATATAATGCATTTTGACACTTGTGTGAAGAAACCACTTATTGTTGATGGCTTAAACCATTATATTTTATGAACTACTTGTACGTAAGTGAATTGATCTATCAGGTCCATCCATCAGGTCTGAAATGTTCCAAAGAGTTGAAAGACTAAAGCACTAATCAAGAGTTATGCCCCTTTGAACATAGAATTTTTCAAAAAAAATTCCCATATTATATATCATTGTTTCAGATATAATTTCTAATATTAAAACCCATCATTCAAATTTAATGAAACTACGTACCAAGTTTACTCCATACAAAGTTCAGCAAGTTACAAGAAAATTTTCATCTTAAACATTTTGTGGGAGTTATAGCCCTTTATACTTTGAATTTGAGGTGTCATTTTTGTAGTGCCGTCTTCAGACAGACTGACTTGACTGACTGTACATTAGGCTATCCTCCAGCAACATGTAATTTACCCATACTTAAACATTGCTTGTCTTTTTATTGCCCAGTGGATAATGCATCTTGACACTTGTGTGAGAAAACCACTTATTGTTGATAGCCTTAACCATTATATTTTATTAACTACTTGTACATAAGTGAATTGTTCATCCATCAGATTTCCAGAAATGTGCCAAAGACTAAAGCACTAATAGAGACAACTATGAAAATTCATTAAATTTATTTATTTTGTGCCATATTGCTGCTGATTTAAAGTATATTTAATGAAACATGCAGGGTGATTGCATTTTTTAACAACTCTTAATTGAGACAACTATAAAACTTATCCAGATTGGTTAAGTTTTAACCATTTGGATTGGAAAAGGAAAATTTGAAGTAGAAAATTCCATTAGATTTATTTGATTTAAGCCATTTCGTTGCTGTTTTCAATCGAGACTATTCAATAGACATGCTATATAGCTATCATACAATTTTTGACTGCGTTTTTAGAAATGTGTAGGTGCACTTAAGTATCATAGGTACAAGAGCCGATCCTTTTTGCAAAAAAAAAGCAGTTGTTAATTTTGTTTATTTTATTCACTAAGATCTAATAAACCACAAATTGCATCATAATACTTAATTATTTAAATATATGTATACACTTTTTCAAAAATCTGTTTAAACCACAAATTACATCATAATTTTTTATGAAGTTTCTAATTGACTGTCTAATTATCAAATCTTTTGAAAGTTTATCGTTTTATTTAAAAGTTAAAGATATAGAATAGCTATTTTAGGATAAAAGCATGACTTTAATTATTAAGAGACGATAACTGGCATCTTCCCTTTAATGCATCGATCATGACCGTTCTTTCAGAATCATGGAGCTTTTAATTTATGAATTTATGCCGCTTTATGTGTGTTTATACTTATTTCTCTGATCAATGGGTTGTTGGACCTGAAAAAAATGTTTGTATTTATTATTTTTTGATTCCATTGTAAAAAAACGCACATGCATCCTTGTAAATATAGACAATGCTGGACTGGGAACTACAGGGCCACCTAGTAATTATCAAGTAGCAATAAGCCACTTCTGTTTATCTGACTGTCATAGACATTGTTTCATTTCGCCAATTACTGCTACACTGCAATTGAGCTGAGGAAAAAGTAAACTTGATATATATATGGAAATGTGGTTTATAAACTTACTATACCTCCACTCGTGAGAGGGGGCTATATTGCAATCACCTTGTCTGTCTGTCTGTCTGTCTGTACAAATTTTCTAAACAGATTTTTTGGCTTCTACTGAAGGGATTGATTTTATATTTGGATACGTACACAGCAGTTGTACTGTGCCTATCCTTTCCACGGGTCAGTCAGGCATCTACTTCCTATTTTCTGAATGGTTGTATGGGGTATCCCTATATCAAGACTATAGTATAACACCTTGTTCGTTTTCCCACAAGCAAATCAAAGTTTAGGGCTTGTATAGGAATCAACTCTGTCGGTCTGTCAACATTATTTCATACATGCTTTTATTTTCTCCTCTCAAACCGTCTTGCTCAAAAGATTTTTATGAAAGTTAAGTGAAGGGGGGAGGGAGGTAAAAGCCACATTACTTGTTTTGATCAGGCTATAGAGAACACAGTGCATGGATTAATTGCAATCAACCACTTCCTGTTTATTCAGGAAATGTACTTTAATATTAGTCAGACAGGTACCTGTTTGTTCTTGTTATGTTTTGGTTTTAAGTTAGACTTTTATGGTTGTGGTTGAATTTAATCGGTTAAATTCTTCTTTGCACAATTAAACATGTAATGAATTGTCATGATATATTTTATTCTATTAATCATAATGAAGTTATTTAAATTAGCATGTTAAAACAATATATGAAAAAATTATCTTTGAATGTAAAGGTTCTTTCACGAAAAAAAGGGGAGACCACCACAGGGATAGCCAGGTTTCTGGCAATGTTCGTGCAGGGAGGGTCTGGGAGTGTTGAGAAAATTTTCTAAAATTGGACCCATATTAGAGGGTTTTGTCACAATTTCCTAGATAGTTTTTCATTATATTTATTTTTGCAACAGGAGGATGGGTCATCAGGCACCTGAATTGTAGACAGTTAATTCCCTTCCAACAGCCTTGGGGTATAAAATTTGGCTTTCCATTGATCATTTCGTCCCTTAAAATTATGATTTCAAGTTTTGTTGCTCACTAAAGCTCTTTTAGAAAATAGTTAGGTCACTCAGACTGCAATGTCTCTTTTATCCATTTTTAGACCTAAATGTATATGGCAATACAAACATACAAGTAGTTTTGAAAACGCTTTATGAAAATGCCTTTAACAACATAGTGCGAAAAGAAATGTAGCGTATATATAAACTGAAACTGTACTTGTAATTAACATATCTCATGCGGAGAAAATCAATCTGTTTTTATACGACCGCAAAAAATTTGTGGTCGTATAATGTTATGGCGATGTCGTCGTCTGTGTCTGCGTCTGCGTCGTCTGGGGACATTTGGTTTCCGTGCGATAACTTGAGTAAATGGTGACCAAATGTTAAGAAATTTCGATATGATGTTTGTTTTCACTAAAGGAAGGTTGGTATTGTATTTGGGGTTTGTGGCCCCTACCGTTTGAGAAAGAAGGGCCAAAAAGGGCTGAAACTGGTGTATTGACAAAACTGTTGTAGAATGTTTATTATTCATTCGATTTTCAAAATTCTTTTTTTATTGAATTCATCATTAAATTCTGTCAACTCAATGTGTCAATGGTTTTGATATATATTGCACTGTTACATTGCTACTGGGGATCAAGAAAGGGCCACACCCAAAAAATTGACTTTTTTATTTGTGGTCCGATTTTCAAAATCTTTTTTTCATTAGAATCCTTGTGAAAATCCCTGCATGTGTTTTACAATCACATTTGCAATATCTCTTACCGTTTTTGAGATATTAGGGGTCAAAGGGGCAAAAAACGCCATTTTTAGAAGTTTGTTAAGGCAAATAGTTATATTCCAAAAATTAAGTTGTATAGTGAACCAGCCCATTGTTATGTAGTTTTGATATGATGATTATATCCATTAAAGGAATGTTGGTTTTGTTTTGGGGGTTTGTGGTTCCTACTGTTTTAGAAAAAACGGCCTAAAAGGGCTAAAACAGGAGTATTGACAAAACTGTTGTAGAATGTTTATTATTTATTTGATTTTGATTTTTTTTTTTTTAATTCATCATTAAATTCTGTCAGCAAAATCTGTCAATGGTTTTGATATATATTGCACTGCTGCATAGCTACTGGGGGTCAAAAAGGGGTCACACCCAAAAAATTGACTTTTTTATTTGTGATCCGATTTTCAAAATCTTTTTTTCATTGGAATCCTTGTGAAAATCCCTGCCTGTGTGTTCAATCAGATTTGCAATATCTTTTACCGTTTTTGAGAAATAAGGGATCAAAGGGGCAAAATTGTAAATTAATAAATGTATATAAATAAGGCATTTTGTATTAGATGTTGATAAAAATATATATATTTTTAAGTCCACCACAAGATGCATGTGTAATAAAGCTTTGTAAGTCTACCATGGGCTTCAGGTGACCAAAGCAATGAACTATCCATATTGGGCCTCCAACGTACAGGGTTCAACTTATTGCGGTCGTATCATGCTGCGCTCGGCGTAGCTTTTTATTAAAAAGATAGGTATAAATTTTAGAGTAAAGAAGAAGCTAATTACAAAACGTGATCACAGGGCTATCCTTTTATGTGTCGTGCACCTTTGTTGCACGACAACCGACGAATGGCATGCACTACTATTATGCAATTTCTTGCATCTCAAAAGATAAGATACATACAAATATTTGTCCAAATTAAACATTCAATTTAAAGTGTTTACATTATGTCATTAAATGGGTTTGTTTACCTTTTCGAAAAAGAAATTTATACAAGAAAAATATTTTTATTGCTTTAGATATGTTTTTAACTATCCTTATTATATAACATCCAACCAACAGGTGAAGTATGTATAATATATTTTTATGACAAATATAAAAAAACAAAATTATAATGATACATGTCACTTTGTTAACAATCATTGTGTAACTGTGGATTTGTTACCAATTTTCATGGTTTGATGAAAAAGGATCAGTTTGTGGATTCGTTTATTTCCGTGGGTACCAATTTTCGTGGTTTGATGAAAAAGGATCAGTTTGTGGATTCTTAATTCATGAATGGCTTTGAAGTCTGAAGCACACAGATTAATGTTGAATTTCCTTTTTGTGGGGTATCAAATTTTGTTGTTCAAAGCCACCAACAAAAACCACAAAAATTGTCCATGAATAATAATGCACCTGCTCATCAAGTGTTAGATACCCCTTAGACTTGGTGATTTATTTTCACCTTTCATTATGGTGCTTGCAATGTTTTAAAGTCACTATAACATTATTATTCATCTTGCATTGCCTGCGTCCTGTGGCATCCTGCGTCTCCCATGGAGAGGTCAACTCTAAGATTGGATTTCTGGAAGATTCTGATATTTGACAAATATGTAACGCTTTTATAGACTGGTTACCATAATAATACAGACGCCTTGATCCATTACTATTAGAATCTAAGATGTGTGGCATTATCTAACCATAAATGCATATTATGGTAGAAAAATGTGAAAAACTACAATAAAAGAGAACTTAAGTAACTAAAAATGCTACTTGGATAAGTTAAGTACTAAAATCAGTGATACTTAAACATTCAAATGTTTAATATCCCTGTTCAAAATGTTAATAAATGTCATTTTTTCCATCTGTGACGGGACATGAATATAGAACCCGACTAATAGATTTTACCGTTGTGCCGTTTTGTTCCGTGTATCTCCAGCGACCACCGAAACCAATTCCGTCATAATTATTTTCATGAATAAAAGATATTGCTGTTATGAGATGATTACGTTTTGCCGATGTATGTCAATATGTCGCGCTCCTCATGAATATGTTACGGTTATTAAAGGCCTCAGTAAGTACTGGGTTATAATTGCTGTTGATGTCCAATATTCCAAAATCTGAAGGGCCAGTTCAATTATACTTATTTATGTCACTTTTGTGGTAATGTAATGTTCCCTCCGTCCAATATTTCAAAATATATTTAATTTAAGACCTAACTGTGGTTAAGTTATACATGTAATTGCTGTTGATGCCCAAAATTTCAAAATCTGAAGGGCCAGTTCAATTATACTTATTTATGTCATTTTGTGGTAAATTGTTCCCTCCGTCCAATATTTCAAAATATATTTTAAGACCTAACTGTGGTTAAGTTAAAATTGCTGTCGATGTCCAATATTAAAAAAATCTGAATTTCCATATGTTATACTTATTTAATGACCTCTATGCTAATGTAATGTTTCCTCTGTCCAATATTTCAAAATATATTACATTATAGACCTCTGTGGTTAGAATTTGTAATTGCTCTCAATGTCCAATATAATTCTAAATCTAAATAGTCAGATGTTACACTTATCAACGACCTTTATGGAAATCTAATGTTCCCTCTGTCTGAGTATATCAAAATTCGAATCTGTTATTTAGAAGACAATGATTTTGTTTAAATTTTTCGAAACTACTTCTTCCCTTTTATCATGTTTTTTTGGGGGAAAATATGTGTCATTTTATGAGATTCTTCTCTTCTGGACCAATTAATATCTACCAACATTAGAAGTATGACCAGTGCACAAGGCATTGTGCACTGGAAAATTAAATAATTTCAGTATTAAATCTCTCCCTTTTATTTTATTAGTTTCAATATATATTTTTGAATGTTTTTACATTAATTTCATTAAAATTAATTATTTCACTTTTAAATATTTTTAATTTAGTCAATTATTTTACTTTTAAATTATTTTCCCACAGACAGACAAATTCTTATGGATTAGTGTAAAATTCTGAGATAAAGGACTCAATCAAGTTCTATTCATTTTTGACATTAATTCTATTTTAATCTTTTATTGTTGTAATAAGTGTGAAATACCATTAAGGATATAACAGTTGTAAACTGCTAAAATTAAGCTATTGTCACTAAAATTCTTATTTACTAGACTGATTAATTATTCTCTTTTATCTAAGTATTTGGTTGTTAAGGATATATTTTGTATTATGTTTTTATTGTTAATCTGAAGTTGGGAATTTGGATTTGTTAGAGACAGTTAGATATTTATGCTTGAACTAGACAGATGTGTTAAAAAAAAATGTTCTCTTTCTTATTTTCATATAATTCAACTTTCATGGACTTATTATTTCTGATATACATGTAATGGATATCCTGCTTTAAGATGAATGTGTGTTAACTGTTGATCATGACTTATTTGTAAATATTAAATATATCGTTATTGTTGGAATAGACTTTATATGCTGTTTAAAGATGAACATTCCCAAGTAGAGCTTATTCCCCCACGCACTCAACACCCACAGTGCGTGTCTGTCCCAGGCAATGAGACAATGACATCAAATTCCATAACCATGCTCAACGCCTCGGTCAGAGAGTGGCAGAGAACCGGGCTTTGGCAATGAGCTGCAAGTGAAGTTAAAACAGGAAAGTGCAGGGAATCAGCAACAGAGGAAGTTGACAGAACAACGAGATCCTATGCTGTTAAAGGGTGAGTACAGCCTTGAATATCACATTGTGACACAAATCCTATTTTTTTTTTCCATATAGGTTGTTACTTATAAGTGAATAGGCTTTTAGCACCAATCCTTGCATTTTCCTTTACTTCATTTTGTAAGTCCATAGCCAACAATTTTTTTTAATACCTCTCGCATATCTTTCTTTACTTAAATTGTCAAAATACATTTTACTAGTCACGTACTTTGTTATTAGAAAAACTTTTTCTTTGAATCTTAAATATTAAGCATAAGAATGGCTACTAGCAAAGGTACAGCTTTCATTGCTTCAATTAAAGCAGCATTAGAAAATGGAAACAAGGTTAATATTAAGTTAGGCAAAATGCACACAAATGCTTTAGTTGATACTGGAGCAAATATTTCTGTAGTAAATAGAAGTATGCTTAGGAAAGCATTCAACAGATATGACTTTCCTAGTATTTATGAGTCAGATATTCTCAATGTGACTGGTGTTTGCAACACAGTCCATACCATCGCAGGCAAAGTTGACCTGTCAATTGATGTAAATGGCTTACAGATGGCACATTCATTTTATGTTTTAGATAATGTATCATTTTTAGTAATATTAGGAAAAGATTTTCTTAAAGCTCATAATGCTTTTATAGATTTTAGAGATGAAACAGTCAGTTTCCAAAACAGCTTAACGATGGCACCACTTTTATCAAAATCAAACGCTCAAAAACATATCACTTTTGGAAAAACCCTAAATGCTGTAACAATACCAGCCAAAACTACATGTGTGCTTCCTTTATCAGTTTCAAAGCTAAAGAACAATTCCACAGTTTTAGTTGAACCGGTACAAACCCTTCACAATAAAAACATAATAGGAAGTAGAAGTCTGAGCTGTGTTCAAGACAACAAAGTAAATTATAACTTAATCAATCCAACAAACCAAGATATCACATTTAATTCTAATACAGTTATTGCAAAAATATTTACACATAACAGCCAACCTATTTTTAGCATTAATGAAAATGATAAATGTACGAAAGGCAAATCTCCTTTAGAAAAAGCAGAGGAGTTGAACATTAATATTGACAAAAAGAATCTAACACAAGACCAATTCATACGGTTAAAAACACTAATAGGAGAAAACAGATGTTTTTGCAAAAGACGCATCTGAAATTGGAAAAACTGATATGCATTATCACACAATTGTTACAACAACAGACAAACCAGTAAGAACACAGAGATACTCTCAGACACCAAAAATGAGAGCTGAAACTGAGAAGCTCATAAAAGAAATGCTTAGCAATGACATTATCGAAGAATCAATGTCACCATATCAAAGCTCGGTGGTGCTTGTGAAGAAGCCAAATGGCCAATACAGGTTCGCTGTGGATTACAGAAAGCTTAATGCCATTTCAGAGGTTATTTCATGGCCAATTCCAAAACTGGATGAAGTGGTCGATACAATAGCAGCTGCCGAATCAAAGATTTATAGTGTTCTAGATTTGGCTTCCGGCTTTCACCAAGTACCACTAGATGAGCAAACAAAACACAAGACAGCATTTATAACACACCAAGGGTCTTACCAATTTAAAAGATTATGTTTTGGATTGCAAAATGCACCAAGTACATTTCAGATGCTTATGACCAAAGTTTTGAAAGAACTAAACTACAAAATTGCACTAATATACATTGATGACATTTTAATCTTTTCTAAGAACTTTGAAGAACATTTATACCATTTAAAATTAGTTTTTCAAAAGCTCAGACAAGCAAAACTAACACTACAACCAGCAAAATGCCACTTCGCAGCTAAAGAGGTCAAATATTTAGGGCATGTTATCAATGAAAAAGGCATTCAAGTGGATAAAACCAAAACCTCTGCAGTTTCAGAATACCCAGTGCCAAAAACAGTTAAGCAACTCAGGTCATTCTTAGGAATGTGTGCTTATTACAAGAAATTTATTAAAAGATTACAGTAAAATCTGCACACCGCTACACAATCTGTTAGGCAAAAATGTACATTTTAGTTGGACAACTGAACAGCAACAGGCTTTTGACAAACTGAAAGAAAAGCTAACATCAGCACCAATTCTTGCATTTCCAAATTTTGAAAAACCATTTACCCTTGCTGTGGATGCTAGTGACTCGAGTATTGGATATGTCTTAGGTCAAATCAACAGCAATGGTCTGGAACACGTAATCGCCTATGGTGGAAGAGCATTGAACAAGCGTGAAAAAGCATGGCACATTAACCACAAAGAAGGCTTAGCACTTGTTGAAGCTATCAAAACCTACAAGGCCTACCTTTCCAATGCAGAGTTTACAGTTTACACTGACAACATCACTATACGCTGGTTGGACACTAACAGAGATGCACAGGGAAGATTAGGACGATGGGCTTTATTTCTTCAGCAGTTTAAGTTCAAAATCATGCACAGACCAGGTACACAAAACCAAAACGCGGATGGACTTTCACGAAGAATTTATCCCGAAGAAGACGAGCAAACAGAGGAGGATGACTTTCCAGCCATTGGCTCAATTCAAGCTACTCAGAAAAGATTGACATCGGTCACATTTGAATATGCTTGGGAAAACAAACCAACAGTTCCAGAAATTTTAGTCATGGATACTCCAGCGGATAACAAAGATGAAGAGATTATGCCAAATCACCAGACTTTAAGACAGTTACAACAAAACTGTGAAGATTTTGCAGCAATCATCAACTTTAAGAAAAACAGACTGGTTCCTGAAACATTTAATCAAAGACAAGCCAACTCCTTAGTTGCTCAGGCAAATTTTTATGAGATAGGCATGAATGGCATCCTGTTTCATATTTATAGAGAAAGGGCTAAAGGTTTAACACCAGAACAAAGCATTGTCAGACAATTGTGCATACCGAAAACACTACGACATGACGTCATGTTGTCATACCATGACTGTATTGCTGGAGGAGCACATCAGGGATTCGAAAGGAATTATGCAGCGCTTAGAGCTAAGTACTATTGGCCCAACATGTATTCTGATGTTGAGTCCTATATAAAGACATGTGAAATCTGCCAACAGTCCAAAAATTCAAAGCATCAGAAGCCTGTACCACTTAGACCTTTGCCGATAGAAGATGTCTTCTCCAGGTGGCACATGGACTTTTTGGAGCTTCCAGCTACCCCAGAAAAGCACAGATACCTACTGCTACTGGTGGACAGCTATTCAAAGTGGTGTGAAGCCTTCCCTCTAAAAACAATGGAAGCAAAAGAAGTAGCAAATGTCCTTTTCAACGAAATATTCTGTAGATATGGAGCCCCAAGAACACTTGTTTCTGACAGAGCCCAAAACTTTATGTCAAAACTTGTCCAAGCACTCTGTGAATTGTTCCAGATAACTAGACATTACACAAGCTCCTACCATCCAGAAACAAATGCTGCATGTGAGCGTATGAACTCCTTCATAGCACAAACATTAAGAGCATACTGCAATAAAGAACAGACAGACTGGACAAAATTTGTACCTGCAGTAATGATGGCCTACAGATCGACGCCAGCAACACAGTCAACACAATTCTCACCATTTTTCCTTTTACACTCCCAAGAGATGAGGTTACCAATAGATGTGGCTCTGACACCAAAACCTAATATGGCAAGGGAACCCAGGTTACATCTAATGAGAGTTTTGGACCAGCTTAAAATATATAGAGAGGTCGCTACAGAAAATATGAGACAAAAGCAAGTCAAATATACTAATCAACATGACAAGAAAGCAGCAGAAACAACACTTACAACGGGAAGTCGTGTGTGGTTATACTGCAGCCGAGTACCAAAAGGCAAGTCACCAAAATTACTACAGAAATGGGTAGGACCGTTCACAATAATATACACTGGCCCAAATAATACTTTCAAGATAAGGAGGGATTCCACTAGAGTCACAATGAAACCACTAGTTCATGCCAAGCGGTTAAAAGAATATCATGACCCAGCTGACAGGCCTGATTATTTCATACCAGAATACCAAGACATTGAACTAAACCCGGAAGAACTAGATGAAGATGATACAAACTTAGAGGATATAGATGTGCAAACGCAAAGTCAAGGCCAGGAAGAGGCACTGATAGATGCTAGTGATCAGGGAACTCAGAATCCAACCCAAACAGTGGACAGAAACCAGGAACGAGGACAACAGAATGACACAATTCCGACTCAAGTCAACAAGCATCCTCAGCAACAATCAGGAACCAAAGAACAACAGCAAACTGAAGAACAAACTAATTCACAACCTTCGAATCACAATAGACCAAAATCTAACAAAAAGAAACAACAACAGTTACCTCCTTACAAAGAGGAAGAAATTGAGAAAATATACGAGTACAGTCTTTATCAAAACAAACCTATATACAAGGTCAAGATTTCTGGTCAACCAGGAACGTCATGGCAAGATGGGTTTCGAATACCAGAAGGTTTAAAACAAAATTTTCACAAGTTGTACAATGCAAAAGGCAAACGTAGAAAAAGACCAGATAACAAAAGGAAATTCTTTGATAAAACACAAAATCAAGTAAATATAATTTCACCACCAACACCAAACACAAAAATAGTCAGAGTGTCTGTAGATAGGGATCAGAGAGAGTCAAGATATTTATTGACCAGACCAAATGGTCAACTGTTTAATCGATTGTTAATGAGTCATGAACTTCCATGTGATCTTTTTAAAGCATTTATTAAAAGTATAGAACAAGCACAAATTAGTTGCATACACTCCAAAAATCCACTAAAACAAAAACATTTTATACCCGTTTCAGAGTATGACATTAGGACAAACAAATTCACACATCATCTAACTCCAAAACATAGGGTAGTGTTACCAGTAGATCAATCATCTGCAAACGGAATTCAAATGTTCAAAACCAAGTTAATAGAACATTTTGTTAAGGCAAATGGCCATGTTCCAGGTTTATATTAGATAGTAAAGATTTTTGTTATACATATCCCAGTCATATAAAAAAAAATTGTTTTTGTTTAGTTCCTTTCAATATTTTTTTCATAGGGATATTGCAGTAGTTAATTGTTTTTTTCAAATGTGCCTCTGAAGTCAAACATCATGTAAGTACAGCTCAGTGTACTGCTTACATTTTTAGGGTGAAACACTGTCTTCAATGAGGTACAGGATGATTCTGTACATATCTATATTTTTGGCATAGACAAATTTGGCACCACAAAAATGAGGGTTGGCCTCATCAACCAAACTTCATTTCTTGTGGATCTTTGGAGTAGGAGTGATGACCCTGCTCTAAAGAACATCAAAAGTTTTACAAATTATTTCTTACAGAAAAAAAAAGCAAGTTAACTTATTACGACAGTGTGAAGCTCTATCATTATTTTTTTTTAACTCATATACCATTTATACAAATCTGAAAGATTTTTAAGTGCATATTACATATCCATTTTTTTTTTAAGTTTCATTTTTCTTTAATCAGAATAAGTAATCCTATGTCCCAATAAGATTTTTTTTTATTATTATTTATTATGTGTCACATGTGTCAAGGCTGTATCTCAATGCAGAATTCTAAGATGTACACTTTTACATCAGATGTAGCAGAGAGTCTCAATTATTTGTCGTTGGCTTACAGTTTCCGCCCAGGAAACTTCAAATATGAGTGGTTCCTAGTTTCCCTCAGGAAACTTCAAATTAGTGGTTCCAAGTTTCCCCCAGGAAACTTCAAATTAGTGGTTCAGTTTCCCCCAGGAAACTTCAAATATAAGTGGTTCCAAGTTTCCCCAGGAAACTTCAAATTAGTGGTTCAGTTTCCCCCAGGAAACTTCAAATTAGTGGTTCAGTTTCCCCCTGGAAACTTCAAAGTGTGGTACTTGTCTCCGCAAGGACAAGTTCAACCTGCAAAGCTTTGGCCTGTAAGCAATGCAGGTTGACAGGAGCGAAAGACAAAATATTAATTGTCTTGTTCTGGCCTGTGAACGAGGCAATTAATCTGCAGTGCTTTGGCCTGTAAGCACTGCAGGTTAAAAGACATGTCACAAATTGTTTGTTCTGGCCTGTGAGCTACAATTGTGAAAATGTATTGTGCGAAAATGCTCCCCCCGGAGCATATAGTCTCCATTCCACAAGGGTGACTGTGGTAGGAGACATTGTGTCTTTTAATTCCATCCAAATATGGAATAATCGGTCAGCAGATTGTCAATGCCATGGATGAAATATAAAGACTTAACTAGGATACAACACATGAGGAAGACGTTCCCATGTTATCCTAATAATATAATGTGCGACAAGCAATCAAACTTTCAATCAATTATTCAAATGTGTGTTTTTTTCAATAGGACAATGTGTTCATCAGTGATCATGTATGTGTTTCAATCCAGAGGACAAGGTGTTCGAATTCATATTCAATGAAAATAGTTCAATTATGGATGTTCAAATAAATGTATTTGCAACATGTACAAATCATATACAATAATATTTACTCATTCGCCTATCAGTTAATGTTTTATTATAATTAGTATGCTTTATTATGTTTTGTTTATTATGTATAAATATTTTGTTAGCATATATTATTCATGAATTTTTCGGAGAAAAATTTTTGTGCAGGAGGGGAGAATGTATGACCAGTGCACAAGGCATTGTGCACTGGAAAATTAAATAATTTCAGTATTAAATCTCTCCCTTTTATTTTATTAGTTTCAATATATATTTTTGAATGTTTTTACATTAATTTCATTAAAATTAATTATTTCACTTTTAAATATTTTTAATTTAGTCAATTATTTTACTTTTAAATTATTTTCCCACAGACAGACAAATTCTTATGGATTAGTGTAAAATTCTGAGATAAAGGACTCAATCAAGTTCTATTCATTTTTGACATTAATTCTATTTTAATCTTTTATTGTTGTAATAAGTGTGAAATACCATTAAGGATATAACAGTTGTAAACTGCTAAAATTAAGCTATTGTCACTAAAATTCTTATTTACTAGACTGATTAATTATTCTCTTTTATCTAAGTATTTGGTTGTTAAGGATATATTTTGTATTATGTTTTTATTGTTAATCTGAAGTTGGGAATTTGGATTTGTTAGAGACAGTTAGATATTTATGCTTGAACTAGACAGATGTGTTAAAAAAAAATGTTCTCTTTCTTATTTTCATATAATTCAACTTTCATGGACTTATTATTTCTGATATACATGTAATGGATATCCTGCTTTAAGATGAATGTGTGTTAACTGTTGATCATGACTTATTTGTAAATATTAAATATATCGTTATTGTTGGAAAAGACTTTATATGCTGTTTAAAGATGAACATTCCCAAGTAGAGCTTATTCCCCCACGCACTCAACACCCACAGTGCGTGTCTGTCCCAGGCAATGAGACAATGACATCAAATTCCATAACCATGCTCAACGCCTCGGTCAGAGAAGTACAAAATGTTACATTTCATACATAGAGGACTCTATATCTTTACATGTAGCAATTGCTAGTAATGTTATTATCTGTTGCAAGTTAGTTTTTCAGAAACCTCAGAAGTTCTTGATATTCAGCTATAATGCTGTAATGTTCTTCTTGGTAGAATTGAATCTTTCTGAATTTGGAATGGACACAAAAGGGTTTGCAATTGTACCAAACACACTGACTCATTGAATTAATTCATTCATAAATAAATTGTGGTTGGAGCTACCACTAATTCAAAGATTGAATTCAATATCATGGTAACCACTTTCATTTAATATTTGTATATAATTTGCAAGTAAAGTGCATAAATATCTCCAAAAATGATATTCTAATATTAATTAAGGCATGCAACAACAAACAAAATTGAAAATACGCATGTAGAATTCCAAGTATTGAACAACATCAATTCCTGTATTTATTGTACATGTAAAAAGTTTAAATTTCTAATTCTATAAATCCTAAAAAATGTTTTCAAGTGTAAATTTTTAAACATTTGTTTTTTACATTTCTCACATATTTCCATGGTAATAGGATATCATTATCCCTTATCAGATTTTATACCTTTTCAACAGAAAAAAAGAACAAAGGCTAAATTGAATGGAGGAAAAAAAATAAAGTTAGTTCTGTGAAAAGGGATAAGATTGTATGCATTGATATCATTTTAACACCTTGAAAACAGATTTATATCAGGAGAAAAAAATCACCATGTCAAAGATTGGTTTTTATCCTGCCAAATTTAAATTGTTTTTACTAATATTGGTCGGAATAGTTGCAGGTGGAAAAAGGTTTTCTAGAACTGAGTACCTGCTTTTGTTTGAATCGTTCTTGATTCTATCATTCCATTGTATAAAATAAGCTCATTTTGGAGTCTTGTTGATTGGGTTTTTGATCATGCCAAATCTTAATAGGAGATAGGGTAATTCATACAGCTGTGTTCACACTTTTATTTTTTGAGCTGCCAGGGTTTTAAATTTGTTTAGGATAAACAATAGAGCTCATTATGAATGGACCTTGTGTTTGTCTGTCTGTTTCTAAAAATCCTCTGATGATATTCTTTTTATTCCTTTACCATTTAGCTGGGATATGGAAGCAGGCTTTTAAAAAATGAAATATCTCATTTAAATGCAATACCTTTTACATATCATTAATTCTGACATCTTAAAAGATGATGCAGCAATAATGTCATATTTTACATTATATTCTCATAAATCATATTAAAACATGATAAATGAGATCAAGGCGAATTTTGAAGCTTAGATTTTCAAATTTTGTATCATCATCGAGTGATAATTACCTATAAGGGAATTGAAAATTCAGAATTTCACCATATTTAAATGAGTTTCATGCCAAGTTAATTAACTCTTTAAGGATCAACGACTCCCATTTCCTCGTTCTTAGTGAATATTAGTGAATATAATTGTAAGTCTCATAGCATCTCTTTAGGAGATAAAATACAGATTATATCTTTGATAATATTCTTCAAAGTTTCTAATTTGTATCTATAATTTTTTAAGTTTTCAACTTAATATATATTTTAAAGTACATTTACAAATTAGAATTTTACATACAATGTCATAGCTGTGTCTCTTGTTTTAACAATTTTTCCTCACCCCTTTGCAAAAATTGACCAAATGAATACCGTATAAGTGTTTTTTTTTGCGGGTGGAAAACTTCGCGATTTTGTTAAAAAAGGGGATGGTTTTATTTACGCATAATATATATTTCGCGGTTTAGAATATATTATAACACTTTATATAGGCATTTAATATTTCGTGAGTTTTAATTTTCGCGTCCGGTTGTTGGTCGCGAATAAAGCAAAAATTAAATCACTGCCAAAATAACCACTTATACGGTACTTTTTTACCACATATTGAAGCGACTATGTCAGCCCTTGATTTAAGGGTTAAAAGTTCAAAGGACAAGGTCACATTTGCTTAACACAGAAAGAAATAGAAATGAAGTTGTCTTTTCCCTTTCATTAAACTGAAAAGATTTCTTGACTTGACATAAATAAATTTCAACAGATTTTTTTACTTTTTTCAAGTGACGAAAAATTACCACTATAAATAAATCTTACAAATCAGATTGCCTTAGTCATTAGGACACTGTGACAAAAACATGGTTTATTCCCAAAAGACGACAAAATTCACATCCATGCTCATCATCGTACAATTAAACAGGAAGTCACTAATCACGGCCAATTTGTGTAGCGTTCCTTGAATCGGAAGTTATTTATAAACCACAGGAACAATGCATTTAATTCCTTTAGGCGTCCGGCAGTAGAAAGAGGACAAGCTTTGCTGAGATTTTGAATTTATTGCGAAGAATAAAAAAAAAAAATGAATTCTTTAAGTTTTAAATGTTTCCTTCAAAAGTTATAATAAAAGAATTGACTTGTAAGAGATGATGATTCCAAATAATCAGTGAATTTATTTATTTGTGTTAGTATCAATTTTCATTGTTTAGTTCTCCAAAAAGAACAGTTCCTTGGATATTTAATATCATGGTTTGGCCATAAAGCTTTATGTAAGAGAGAGGCAAAGACGGGCTCCAAATGGGGCATTCAATGTCAAAAGTCCAAAAGGGCAACGACAAAACCGAAACCACTAAACACGAAAAGCAATGAACGAAACACAAAACACAAAATCAACCGAACGGTTATCAACAATGCGATCTCAAACATGAGTGAACTGACAGGTGCTTGGAAGAGCAAGCGGTTCCTGCCTGCTATAGCACATCTGTCCTGTTGCTCATTTCCAGTAACAGCGTGTCAAATCCGGTAAATCAATGTTAAAAATAACACTTTGTTGTATCCTAATTATTGTGGTTGGCTCAGACACTCACAAAAATCTAAAAAATTGATACCAGACAAATTATGAACAGTTTTATACTAACTAGTACACATGATGGAAATTAATTTTTATTCAAAAATGGTGAGACATTTGAAATAAAAGTGATATCATATAATTTCCTCAGTTCTTGTAAAATTACAATTTTTTTATAACAGTTAAATAACCTTTACCAAACTGACAATTTAGCATTGTGGTGGAATTGCTTTGACTCTTCCAGAGCACCTATAAAAAATTAAAGTTCACTCTGGTTAGGACTTGCTCGTTCATCTTGTTAATTTATTGTAAGTTGTTTTTGTGTTGTCTGTTTCTTCCCGCTACTAATGTTTGTATTTACTGGTTTAAGGGTCTTTTGACATTCAAATGGCTTGTTGAAACAGTCGCTGCCGATTTAATCTTTATGCCCCATCTACGAAAAGGGGGGCATATTATAAGTGTTTGGGTCCATCCATTCCAAATGTTGTGAGACGGGGCTTGGCATTACATGTATGTCTTTTGGACATATTCTTGTTTTACACAAGTTACAGTTATAAGTTTGATAAACATAAGTGACAAAAATAAAAACAAGCTTAATTTTATGTGTTCATTGTTGTAACACTGTTCTCAACAAAAGAAATGAAAATTTTGTTGCAGTGAATGAAATTCTGAATGAAAAGACAAAAGATATTGGACTTGAGCCTAATAGTCACTCTGACTAACCCTCAATGACATTGACAATACAATGTGTACCATTATTTGTTATGATCATGACTTAATAGTGACAAAAATAACATCAATTCTTTTGAGAAAGTAACCCCCAATAGTATCCAATTTTGTCTTTAAAAAAAGTTGAATTTGTCTCCATTATGAATTGAATTCCTTTTAGACTTAGAGTAAATCAAATTGCGTAAGATTGGAACAAGTCCCATTGTGTAATATTAGATTATCAAAACATAATAAAATATTATGGCATTATGATGCCAACTCCAAGAAAGTGACAAAAATATGCATCATGGGATTGTCTCAGAGTTGACTATGGTGAATGGAATTCTTGTAAGACTATTCTAAGCAAATCCTATTGTTATATTGAACTTTATATTGATATAGTCTCATAATGACAATACAAATGTTTGTACTATAAATAATCAAGAATATTGTGACAAAAATTATAGCATCATTAATTTGTCTTCTCAAACAATTTGGATTTGGCTTAAAAAACAAGGTGACAAAACTTAACTAGTGGATTCATTTATTTTCATGGGTACCAGTTTTTGATGTTTGATGAAAAGGGATGAGTTCGTAGATTTTTGAATCTCTGGTTACACCGAAGTCTGCAGCATACTGATTAATGAACAGAGTTCGTGAAATACGTCGGACCTGTCGGACCTGACTGGTAAAATTTAAGCAGGTCCAGCATTTTCAACATACTTACTGGACCCATGTCTGGTAGATTTTAGAAATTTTTTACAAGTTGTAGAAGACAGGACCAGTAAAAGAAAATTAGGTCCAATCAAATAGTCCATTTTGGCAGACCTATGTCCGGCAAAGAAATTTTGTGTTTCGCGAACTCTGAATGAAATGTTAAATTTCCTTTTTATGGGGCTATTCAAATTCTGTGGGTCTAGGCCATCCATGAAAACCACAAAAATTGAATCCCGAAGAATAATAATGAAACCACAGTTAGCTGTGATCATGGCTGTCTTCTTAGAAAAAAACAAACTTGGATCTAGCTCCCTTTATGAATGGAATTCCTATTAGACTATTCGTAACATTGGACTTACGCCATGCCGACATTCTCTTCAATGTGTGTACTATTAGATTGTTATGAGAATTATTAAGTATGACTGAATCAGTGTAAGACTTTGGCAACTATGTTGTTTTGACTGGAAGGAGTCTAGCACATTTAGTATCTAATTTTCATTGACAGGGTAGGAAACTCACTGAAAAAGTAACCAGTCCTGAATTGAAATTCTACCTGTTTTTGCTATATAGCCAGTCAAATTATGTCTCCCCCCACTTTTGTGGGGAGACATATTGTTTTTGTCGTGTCCGTCCGTCTGTCCTTCACCGTCTGTCTGTCACAAAATTTGTCAGCCCAACTCCTCTGAAACTACTGAACCGAATTCAATGAAACTTGGTATATAGGAAGGACACCATATGTAGTTGTGCACATTACCAGGAATTTTTTATCCTCAAATTTTTGTGGGAGTTATGGTCCTTTGAACTTAGAACTTTTGGGGGAAACGGGGGGAGACATTGTTTTTATAGGCAAAAACAAAATTTAATTTTCATTAATTTTTAAGCCAGCCCTGACAAAAATTTGCCAGTCTCCGGCTGGCAGTTGGGCTATTTTTTCCAACCCTGTCTTTAAATATTATCTAAAGTCATTGAATCCTGACGATGGGACTTGAAGAACTTTGAGGAAACCATAGTACCTGGGTTTTCTGGGACCTACGAAAATTTAATTTGACCCCATGAAAAGGATTTTGTTTTCCTTTCATGGCTCTTCAGGGATTGAATAAAGGATAACTTAAGAATGGTGGTTAATTGGATAAATAAGCTTGACCTTCGTTGCCAGCCTATATGTACTGAGCTTTTCATTGCCATTTGGGGAGTTGAATACATCTAATGCAAAAGGTCACTCTGAACTCTGAGAGCTATGGTACGTAACTTCTGCTTTTCATTGCTGTTTTGGGAATTATGACATCTAAAGATTGCGGCATTGAAGAGGAGAGACAATGCCTATAATTTGATGTTCTATAAAAAGCATTGCTGTAAAGAGCTTGTATTTACCTTTTCGCCCAATTATCATGTTACTCTTGTGCTGTTTATTCTCTTGTGTAATTATTGGATATATAGACGTCTTTTGGGTTGTTTTATACCAGTACAGGTTTATATATCGGATGTGTCCATCATTCATTTAAAACCTTATCCAGGTCTTTTGTGTTGTGGTACTCTACAATTACTCAGGTTTATATTCCATCATCCAGTGATCGAGCTTTTTATTGTAGCATTGTCATAATATTTTCAGACCTAAATGTTCAGTATTATATGATTATTAGATATACACGTATAGACAACTTTTAGGTTTGGTTACTATAATATTGGTTTAGTGCAACGTAAATTCCATTATCATTTAGCACTTTTATTGCAGCATTGTTATGTTATATTTTCAGACATTGTGTTATCAATGTTATTATACTACAGTACAGACAACATTTGGGTTGTGTTACTTAGGATTGAAGTCTGTTCAAAAGTTATCCATGTTTAGTGCTTGTGTTCTAACTGTTACTTACTTGTATCATATAATGATAATATTCATGGAAATTTTAATTCTATAGTAACTTCTTGAATTGTCAGACATAATTTGTTCAAAGACAATACTCATTTGAGCAAGCTTTAAAATCCAAATTAAATGTCAATGTCAACAAAGACTCATCAGAGACATTCAGACCAAAAGTTTGAAGCCATGATAAGAGTATAAAAGTTAATTCTTGGTTTTTGAAAATCAAAGTATCAGAGGCTAATCATTACGCACTAATTTAATAAGCAGAGGCACCAAAGGGGCATTCGAGTGTCAAAAGTCCGAAAAGGCAACGACAAAACCGGTAAACATGAACAAGAACAGCACAAGGAAACACAAAACATAAAAACAACCGAACAGAAATCAACAACGCGAACTTAAGTCGTAACAAGAGTGAAGGGTGCTCCGGAAGAGTAAGCGGTTCCTGCCTGCTATAGCACACCCGCCGCGCTGCCAATTTTCAATTCAGTGTGTCAAATCCGGTAAAGGAAGACAAAACAAAACCCTTTGACAAACCGACATCTGCACTCATCTGAGAGATAGAAATCCCATATTTATCTATGAGTACATGGTGTCTACCGTAAAATTTCTTGAGTGAAGACAGCAACCGAGGAGCAACATAACCCTGTGTTAGCAATTTCTGTGTCAAACGTGACGCTCTGCCAAGGAAATCGATGTAACTCCCACAAGCTCTGGAGTAACGAATCAATTGTGATACGTAAACTCCATAAGCTGGAGCGGACGGAATGTTGCTACACACGAAGGGAAAGTTGACGATTGGGAAGTTGAAGTCATCACGTTTGTCATAGAGCTTTGTTGATAGTTTTCCTTGAGAGTCTATTTCGAGATGTAGATCTAAATATGAAGCAGACTTCCTAGAATCCGTTGTGTCCTTTATCTCAAGTTCCGGGGGATATATGAGATGGAGAAAGTCACCAAATCGAGAATTGTTCAGTGAAAGGACATCATCAATATAACGGAACGTGAGGTTAAAAGAGAGAGCTAGTCTACGATCTTTTTTGTCTAGAAGAGATTGTAAGAAGTCTGCTTCATATGAATGAAGAAACAAATCAGCAAGCAAAGGTGCACAATTGGTGCCCATTGGAATCCCTATTGTTTGCTGAAAAACACGTCCACCAAACTGAACAAATATGTTGTCTATAAGAAAGTTGAGCATGTCGATTATTTGATCTTCTGTAAATTTGTTCTTACTTTTAGACTCATTGATGGCGAAGTAAGTCTTATTATAACCGACTACCAGATACTTGTACCTGCGTTTTCCATTCTTTTTGAAAAAAATTGTGTTTAATCAGCTGTGCCAATCGTGATTTGAGTTGTTCATGTGGAATAGAAGTGTAAAGTGTGGAGAAATCGAAAGTCTTGATGCTGTTGCAAGATGAAACTGATTTAGAGTTAAGAATCTCCATCAGTTCTTTCGAATTCTTCAGGATCCACATTTGATCGACACCATTTCTAGAATAACAACAATCGTAATATGTCTGGAGGCCGGATTTTATTGCCGTCAGTATTGAGGTCAACAGGACTGAAAGAGGTTTAGTGGTACATTTCGATGACCCTGCAATGAAGCGCTGTTTGTATGGATTTTTATGTAATTTAGGAATCCAATACAGGGATGGAATGTCATCATTGTCAGCACCAACAGAGAGCCCGAAGGAGGAAATGACAGATTTATGATTGTCAATAATTTCCTCCTTAGACAATGTTGTAGCTGTGTACGTGCTGCTATTGTTGGTACAACTAACCCCTAATTCAACTGTCAAGCACTCAATATAGTGTTTCTTGCACACAAAAATGATGTTATTTGGTGCTTTGTCTGCAGGTACAACAACATATTTGTCGTGTAAGGTGGTTTTCTATAAGATGATTTAAGATGATTTTCTATAGAACTGAACTTTGAACTTTGAATGTGTGTTCAATTCAATAAAATATTTTCTTTCTTTCTTTTTAGGTAAGTGTTATAGATCATAGTGTAAAAGAGTGGTGTAAAGGGAAGAGGTCAATCATGGTCAGAGTTCAAGGTTGGTCATAGATTCTCAAATGTTATGAGGAAGATCTTAAGTCATGATGGAACAAGAGTCTGACGGAAAGAATATGTCAAACAAAATAATCTACTAGTTAAAGTAGACTTACTCATCTGTCTGGCAGAAAATTGAAAAAAATAAAAAAATAGATAAGCATACATTGTATACAGAGTCAGAGATAAATCAAAGCCCTGGAGCAATGAAGAGGTGGAGCTTAATGCAAGGGATTTCATAAAGTATAGATTGGGTCTTAAAACAATGTTGTTTAATAAACATCTGTCTTCAAAAGGGTCTGCAATATACAGTGGTAAATCTAGGAATTTTGAAAGAGGGCCTCGAATGGCTAAAAGGGGGAGGGCACTTTGATCATTGGTCCTTACTTAATGATTTCTTACATATCCAGCAAAATTTTTACACCGAAAAGGGGGAGTGTTAGGCACTTTGGTCCGCTCTTTAACGGCATGTCCCTGTACAATACATTCTATTCTCAATCTTAATATCTGGCAAAAAACAAACTACTAACAAAAGTAACGGATAGGTGTTTATTGTTTTTATCACCCTAACTTATTAAACAAGATGTATCTGAATAATTGAAATGCAAACAACATACATTAAAGACCACAATTCTAAGGTATTAAAATGAGCTCCCCTTTAATTGTGAATTTATTTTCAAGTCATATTGTTAAAAGTTATGATTTATTTAGAAAATTTATGATAGTCATAGAACTTATAAAACCAAATGAGACCATAACTGTTGAGGTTCCTCTTCTTATTAAAAAGTACATTCGCTTCTTTAGAAACTTAATGTAAAAATAAAAATCTGTTTAAACTAAATTTGGGTCTGCTATCTACACACTTACATAAATTAAGTTTTAATGGACTGTTTTCGGAACTGGTGGATTTTTAAAAAGTGAAATGAATGGATGTTTTAGTCTGTTGATCTTGACTGATTATAAAGTCCTCGTATAACGTTGCGCGATGACATAATATATAGTCACTTCTCAAGTATTTATCACAGAGGGAGACCAGTAAAGATAGGCTAAATTTAAAGGTCTCAGATGTTAGGAATCACAATAGTATCATGTTTATAAGTGTTTATTTACGAATCAAAATTTATTATAACGTTTTATTGACTTAGTCAGTGGTGTGGTTTTGTCCTATGATTAAAATGGTTACAGTTTATGTAAATATGTTAATTGAAGATTCCTTCGGGGTATTTTGAAATGTACCAGTAGGGAGTGTCAAATGCCCAAGTGTGTTGTTGGGGGTGGGGGCAGAGCTATAAAGTTTTAGTCATTTCTCTCCATATACATTACCAAAATGTTTCAGCGGCAGTCAAAACTCTCCTCTTCAATTGTCCACCTTTCCTCCACTTCATCATTCATTTCATGTTCCTTTTATCATCTCTTTCTTGTTCATCCCCACGATATTGTCGAACCTGTGCTGCTTGGGAGTAATTTAAACAATAACTCTTTTTCTCATCAAGCTATTGGCCAGCATCATGTACATAAGAATACTGTAAACCAACTTATTTTCGCGAGCGATTTATGTTCGCGGATTTCGCGAGGAACAGAAATTCGCGAAAGTAAATTGTCGCAAAATAACTCATTTTAATAGTAGTTTAATGGTTTTTACGAGAAATCGCAAAAATAAATAGCCGCGAAAAAGCCCTATTAAAGACGCTAAAACGCGAAATATTGTAGACGCGAAAATAAATTGGTTTACAGTGACTCAGTAGAAGAGGATAAAATATTGAATAAGTGTTGTGACACAGATATCATAAACAAGGGGCGATTAAAAAAACCAAACCAACATAATGAAAATCTGCAAGCACTGCTTTCAACAAGGCCTGATACTCAGCTTCTCTGGTGCGGACAGCTAGCTGTTTTGTGATTTGATCACTTATGATATGGCATGTTCTTCCTCTTTGGGGACTTTTTTTATTTATAAATTATCTGTGAATTTTATTTCCTTATATTGAAAGAAAAGTATCTTTCAAGCATTTTAGAACAAAATTTTAAGAACTCCCTTGGTATTTGAATAGCATTAAATTCTCCCATCAAATGTACTATTATGTAGAATTTGTGTTTAATATTAACAAACTTAATGTCCAAATAGAAATATATCATGTAAAATGTTGCTCATTTTTGGCCAGATTTCAGGGAGTGAGAAATCCGGGTTATAAAATGGTGAATGTCGGGTGGGCGGCGGGCGGGCAGGGAAGAAATTTTCATAACAGTTTTCTCAGCAACTACTAATCACAGCCACTTGATATTTGGTATACAGCATCAGGGCGGGGTCCTATATCGTGTGATACAATTTCAGGTATGTCGATCACCTACTTCCTGGTTAACGAAATCCGGCCATTTTTGACTTTGACAGATTTTTTGCTAATTGATATTTAATTGACTGGCTTTTTAAAGTTTCTGGTGTCTGAGTAATATGCAAATCAATTTCATAAATTTGCATTCAATATACTATAACTCCCTGACTTTACTAGAGAAGACGTTTTCAGTTGTACTAGTATTTTTAACACTAAAATACATTATATTTTTATTCGTTTTACAAAAGTTCACTGACTTTTTGTATGGAGAAGGTTTAAAAGTTGTAAAAGTTAGTTTAACACACTACAAATACAATGAATTTATTATGTTAGAAGTTTCTAAACAACCATATTGGAGATGTCAAACACAAAATTTTGGATATCAACCAAAAAGTTTCAATCTGGTTCACCAGTGGCCAGCAGTACATTTGACTTTAACACTATGATTTTAAAGTTTTGTTTTTTTTTAAATACAGATATAGACCATCGAGAAAGCTAATTTAGTAATGAAACCAAAAAATTATGAATTTTCACTGTCAAAATATAAACTCTAAACACATAAATTCTAAAAAAAAGTGTTCTTTTCATTTGATAGAAAATTTTTTTTTTTTTTTTATGTTTGGTCTTTCACACCTAATGAGTTGTTAGAAAATGGTCTTTTTATTTAACCACGGACTCTTATCCTACATGTATATTAAAGTCTAGGTTATATTTTGCCTTCAGTAGCTTTATTTACAATGAATGTGTTTAAAAGTATTGTTAGGGATGCATAATTACTCTATTATTATACCCCCCGCAAACAAAGTTTGGGGGGGTATATAGGAATCACCCTGTCTGTCTGTCCGTCTGTCTGTCCGTCTGTCCGTCTGTCCGTCCGTCTGTCCACATACCTCGTAAGCGCAACTCCTCCTAAACCCCTTGATGGATTTTGATGAAACTTTACACAAAGGATGTACACCATATGGAGATGTGCATGAAGAATTTTGGTTGCTATCAGATATCATTCAAGGGAGATAATTGGACTTAGACTTTTTGAAACATGTTGTTCAATGGGAGACCTCGTAAGCGCAACTCCTCCTAAACCGCTTGATGGATTTTGATGAAACTTTACACAAATGATGTACACCATATGGAGATGTGCATGAAGAATTTTGGTTGCTGTCTGATATCATTCAAGGGAGATAATCGGACTAAGACTTTTTAAACTTGGTGTTCAATGGGAGACCTCGTAAGCACAACTCCTCCTAAACCGCTTGATGGATTTTGATGGCATTTTACATGAAGGATGTACAATATATGGAGATGTGCATGAAGAATTTTGGTTGCTGTCGGATATCATTCAAGGGAGATAATTGGACTTAGAATTGTTAAAGCGGGGGGTATCCTCCGTGAGCTCGCTCACAGTATTCCTTGTAATTTTTTTGACATACACAAAGCCTGAAGATTGAAGATACATGCTGTATCTATTCTTATATGTCTTTCAGTACTATAAAGAAAAAATTATGGTTCATTTATAGGTGAATAGAAAACTATTGACCTCAAAGATAATGTTACTTGTGTATGGGTCAACAGACTAGTTCCTGTATTTCCTTCTTTGGAATAGCATTTTTACTGTCATCCTCGTTTGAACCCTACCAAGCCTAATTTCTGTAATTACTTGATTTCATATACTATCTTTGATTATAAAGAACACAAAAAGATCTTTAAGAGCAGCTACTTTTCATCTCTTCATTATTGAGTTCATGTATTCGTAGAAAATGTACATTTATGGTTAATTACTAAACGGTGCTATTCAGAAGTCATTAGCTAATGGGTATCCATGATAATCTATGTCTTAAGATGATTATTAGCTGGTACTGGCCAAAAGTGCCCTTTTATCAACCTTTTTGTAATACAGTTCTTTAGGTTACTAAACTTTCCAGGCAATTTTATTAGAGCTAAAAAATAAAAGTTTACAAAATGCTTGCCAAGTCCCTAATATAAAAGAAGAAAATAAGGTATGTGTATGTTGAAGGAACATTTTTATTCCCAACTAATGAAGTATAGGAGGCATTTATATTTTTGAAGTCTGTTTGTCTGTCCGTCTGTCTGTTCTAAATTTAAGGTTGTATTAACCTATCATTCTAAAGTTACTTTTCCATGATAATAATAATAATATAATGACTTCAACGACTTCAGTATAAAGATTTATATTTTTCCATAAAGTTAAAGAATAATGATATAATGAAGCTTTATAGATATGAACAAATAAAAATCATATGAATATTATATCCCCTTAAACCCCCAGTGGTAAAAGGACAGGTTAATCCAAGCTCAGGTCACACCATTTCTTTTTCGACAAATTGTTATTTTCAAATCTGTATGCATATGATCTATTGTATTTCCAATTTTCTTTGATAATTTAAGGGTTTGAATCTTTTGCATAGTATCTTTGTTCAAGGGCTTGAACTACAAGACAGCAGACTGCAATCACTTGTTGATTTTCAAATTGCCACTGATACATGTCGGATGTGTTGCATACAATTCCACCATATCTCATTGTCTTGTATTCTTAAGTAATTTCTCATTAAATGAGTTAAACTTACCAATGAGCACTCCCACAAAAACCTATAATATTAACCTTGAAAGAACTTGTAGACCTTTAGATTCAGAACAGAGAGAGTCCCATCCTTCAATATACAGACTGAATGTAATGCTAACAAAAAGGTTTTTGTCTGGGCTAATCAAGTTATTATCTAGTATTGCTTTCATGCAGAGGCTATAAAATCTTCCATGATTTTAAATTATGCAAGTTTCATTTATGTTTGGTGCTCATTTAGAAATATTAGAATGAATGAGATGGCTGCATGCTTTGCTTTTGTTGTTCTTTTTAGACATTTTAATAGTCTTTGCATTTTGGTGTAATATGAGTATAATTGTGGGTGGTGAGGGTTCAAATTGTAAGTTACAGCACTAACTGATCAATTCTTATCAGGTGCAGATCACAGGATTTCATATAATAGAGAGGTGCATTACGGTTAAAATATTAGAAAAATATAGGGTATTTTTGTGCCCCTACGAAGACATTTCATCGGGGGGGGGGGGGGGGGGGGGGGGGGCATTAAGTTTTTTTCATGCCATCCATCATCGATACATGAGAAATATTGAAAACTTGGTAGGACGGAAAAATTTGACAAACTGTACATCCTAATAGCGACTTTCAGACCTGTTGGACTTCTACTTCCTGTTTTTTCCATGGACACATTCCTTTTTATTTGAGAAAATCAAGATCATGCATGACCAAAAAAAACCACTTTAATCATTTTAAGGATGTTGGAGGGTCAGCTTTTGAGATTTTTGACATTTTATTTTCGGAATCCTCTGTTTTTTTCCATCAAAATAAGGCAAATATTTTTTCACAGTAACGAGGGGGGTCAAGGGGGGGTCCAAGAACACCTTAACAGGGATTTGATTTTCCCAATAACAGATAACTTACAGATAATATAAAATTATATTATTCAATAACAGGTAACAGTAAACTGAATTTCTTCAATAACAGTTAACACAGAACTGGTCAATAACAGTTAACATTAAATCTGATATCTGCAATAACAGCTAACAGAGAACCAATTTGGTTAAGCCAATAACACAGGAACAGCTAACCCCCTTGCCCCCCCCTCAGTAACCCCTATTTTGCTTTTGTGTAAGGTCCTCATTACCTCATAAATATCTGTTTTACAAATTTATTTCAAATTCTAATCACTCTTTCACAGGTTTTAACAGCTAAACTATACTAATGATGAAGCTATGAAAAAAACAGAGAAAACCTTTTTCCCGCCAAATTTTTAACTCTTATTATCTTTGAAACGAGCATGGTAACCTATCAAAATCTAAGCCTATTTTGTATTTTTAATTATTCCCTTATGATTTAAAGCCTTAATTTCAAAATCTCATCACTTTCAAAGTCACCCTCAGACATCCTTAAAGGGGTGTGTGCCCCTGTCTGATTCCTAATTGCCTACTTGTATTGCAAAAAGGATTTTTAGATTAGAATGAAAAAGTAATTCTTTAAGATAATAAAGGATTATGAAACCACAACAATTGGTTATTTTCTAAAATTTTATTGTACAAATGCACATTTGCTTCTCATCGGTGGCTTATTAGTTCAAGTCAGAGTGTTTAGGGGGACTTTCTTAGAAGCTTCTTGACTTTTTTTTAAGATTTTATATTGCACTTCGGTATGATCAAGAGTTTTAATACCCCTGCGTCAAAGAAAAGGGGGATATACTGTTTAACCCTTGTCTGTCCGTTCGTCCGTTTGTCCATTTGTCTGTAACAAAAAAAATTTCGTCACAGTTTTCTCAGCAACAACTGGAGATAGAGGTCTGATGCTTTGCATATAGCTTTATTCCAAAGTCCCATATAAGTTTGTAGCGATTTTATGTTCCTAGGTCTTCTACTTCCTGTTTAAGGAGTATTCAAACTTGTATGCAATGCATAGTTTGGGGAGCGGGGGTATCCCCAGTGAGCATTAGCTTACAGATTTACTTGTTTAGTAACGGCTCAGTTCATAAGGTCAGAATGTATGATATGTGTGTATTTAAACACAGTCTGACCAACTTTAAGTCTCAGGGCTAAACAAACAAAAATAATTAGAAAAATGCAGATAATTAGAACACTGTCAAGGACTCATTTATACTAAAACAAACAAATTGATGACTTTAAGGATTAAATAATACTTAAATTTTCTGGCTTAAAGATCTTAGCATAATTATAGTCTTTTAAACATTCATTAAAAACAATGGAGTGTCTGAAGTGTGCAAAGTTATATAATGGAACCTTTTTGTGGGTCACTGTTTCAAAGTTTCGTCACAATCTGTCGAAGGATAACAATCTGCATTCAGACGTGTTTTGACGATCTCCATCAAAAATTCAATTTGTATGTCAAGGCCGTGCAAGTTTGGTCATATTGCCGAATTTAACATTGCTTAATTTGAAGGAAATTTATGTACTTTTCAGATTTGCAATTTAATCCACCAGGGTCGTTTTTCGGCTTTATTTATTTGAATAAGATCTTTATTGAATTAAATATTATATTTTACTTTGTGTTATTATGAGGTTTAAAGGAGGATTAAAAATTTTGGGTTAATAACTTTTAATGCATTGAAAATAGTAAATTTTAAATAACAGGTCAAGGTGAAAATTTGCATTTCATAACAAAATTATTTAAGACTGCCACTTTCTGTAAGAAATGGTGTATTTAAATTGAAAAACTTAAGACATTTAAGTCATTTTATTTTCTGGAGCACAGTTTGAATGGCAATTAAAGCATTGATTTCATGTTTTACCATTTAATATATTGGTGTCTGTCTGTCTGTAAGTGTCAATGTCCCACAAAAGTTTCTTTTTATGTATGTAGGCTTTAATGAATTTCAATTTTATCTAAGAACAAGAACTCGGAATTATTTTAATATCTGGAAAAATCACTTTTCCACTTGCAATAACAACTAACCCTACTAAGGGGTTAGTCCATAGTTAGTTTTTATATAAAACATGAATGGTAACTAACCTTAAGTTAGACCATGCATGCATGGTCTAACCCCTTAGTAGGGTTAGTTGTTATTGCAAGTGGGAAAGTGATTTTTCCAGATATCAAAATAATTCCGAATTTAATCAATACCTTGTTTAAGACTTTTTTTTGCATTTTACATGCTAACTCAGGCGAGGGCTCCAGAGATTGGCAACTTTTGGATAGGTCATTCCAGCCACAGGGGCTAAAGTAGCAAAGTAGGGGGTCTATTTTTTCAAGTCGATATAAATGACCAGAATTCAAGCCCCTGTGATAATGACAGTTTTATTTAAGACTGCTGCACAGTAGAATCACAGGGGCTTGAATTCTGGTCATTTATATCAACTTAAAAAAATTTGACCCCCTACTCTATAATACCGTATTATAGAGTAGGGGGTCAATTTTTTTTTAAGTCGATATAAATGCCCAAAATTCAAGCCCCTGTGGTCATTATCAAGGAATTTAAATTAAAGGCAGAAAACTGATACTAGATTTGGAAATTTAAAAAAAGGGGGAGGGCAAAACAATGTTAAGAAACCATCTAAGGACCTTTTGTTTTAATAAGTTCTTATACCCTTTTTTAGCTCACCTGACCCGAAGGGTCATGTAAGCTATTGGCGTCACTTGGCGTCCGTCGTCCGTCCGTCCGTCCGTAAACTTTTTAAAACGTTAACTCCTCTGACACCATAAGTCCAATTGAAACCAAACTTGGTATGGTTGTTCATTTGCATTCCGTGCTTAGAACTGATGTGGAGATTTTTTATTCGTCGTAAAACTTGGCCGCCGTGTCTAAAAATAGAACATAGGGGTAAAATGCAGTTTTTTGCAAATAACTCAAAAACGGCTACAGATATCAAAATTCTGGGATAGGGTAAAAGTGATCAGCCCCTCAAGATCTACCTACCCTGAAATTTTGAAGAAAATCCAACAACCCATGTAGGAGTTATTGCCCTTTTTGTGGATTTTTTGCAAATTTTGCACCTTGTTAGCTCAATATCTTGAAAACTATACTAGATATTTGAAAAATTTAAATTGCATATTGTTAAGCACATCAAGATCTACAAAATATGTAATAGGGTCAACGTTGTAGAACCTTTTCTTTTAGGAGTTATTGCCCTTAAAACGTCAAAATTGAGCATTTTAACAGCATTTCCTCATTACATTGAAAACGTTAACTCCTCTGACACTTAAAGTCCAATTGGAACCAAACTTGGTATATATAGTTGTTTATTAGTCTTAGGTGTATAAAACTGATGTGGGGATTTTTGATTGGTCGTAAAACGTGGCTGCTGTGGCTAAAAATAGAACATAGGGGTAAATGGCAGTTTACAGGCACACATGTCAGGTGAGCGATTCAGGCTCCTGGGAGCCTCTTGTTTGTCATATGGAGGGGATGCAACTGATCGAGATGCACACAGTTTTTTGGTCGTTATAACACTTGCAGTTGTCATATACTAGCTGACACAGTCTTCAGTAACATGTGTGATATATATAGAGGGGCAGATTCAGAGGGGGTGTACATCCCCCTTTAAATTGAGAAATTTAAACTTTTAAGTATAAAATTGAACAAGCAACTTCAAATTTTCATCAAAATCTGCCATTTCTAGCAATTACGCCCCCCCCCTTTCACTGACCTCTGGATCCGCCCCTGATATTAGTTATCTGCAATGCTAATTATGATATCAGATCCCCCTCATCTTAGAAAAACCATGTAAAACTCAGTTTAATTGATATTCTATTGGTTTGCTCAGTCTATGGTTGATGTTTTAGCATAAATAAACAAAGATTTACCTAAGCATGTGATTTGAATGTAATTGTTTTCTTTGCTAATGAGAAAACAAGGTAAAAAGCAGGCTAAAATTTTGCTGGATCATGCATCCAATTATAGGAACTAAATATTTGCATGTGTTTGTAAGATTATTATAATTATCCCAATTTAAAAGTAATATTGACAATAACATTGAAATACATGTACAAAAATATAACATTAACATTAAAATGTACAAAAATATAACATTGACAATAAAATACATGTACAAAAATATAACATTGACATTAAAATACATGTACAAAAATATAACATTGACATAATAATGTTACATGCATGTACAAAATATAACATTGACATTATTACATGTACAAAAATATAATTGACAATAAAATACATGTACCAAAATATAACATCAACATTATAATGTACAAAAATATTACAATGCCATTAAACTATAGTAGTACAAAAATATACATACATGTACAATTACGTATAAAAATATGAGATAAACATTAAAATACATGAACAAAATATGAAATCGATATTAGAATACATGTACAAGTAATTGAATGAAAGCCCCAACCTGAATTTTTGTCTACCCCGGTATTTATTGATTGCTATCCTAAAAATGCTGTGTTTTCAAAACAGTACTTGTACTTTAGTAATAAGTGAGGGTTCAATCCAGAGTCTAATGCTCTTTGCTCAGATTTTAGTTATATAATTTTATAGAAATTTTCAGAACTAATTTGCACTCGATCCGTTTCTTGTTTGTCCGGGGGACATTTCTGTTTTTGATGTTTAATCTTTTAAAATTCAGCATATTTTCCTCTATTTAAATTGCTTTATATGCCCTACCGTTACATCAGTTATATTAAATAGCCCCCCCTCTAATTGATTGTTTCAGTATCCCTATTCTTACTGTTTTGAGCCAGTATTGCATAACATTTGTCAATTTATAATCAAATTTTTTAGCCGGAAGACAACATTCAAACATTCAGAATTAAAACTTTAAGCATGTTATTTGTCGTAACCGGGATTAAGGAGATTATTTTTAGCTCGTAATTTCCATCACGTTACTCAAAATTTGCTACTATTATGTTAGAAGTGGTAACGTTGTATTGTTATTACCATATAGATGAGGTTTGTAAGTTTGTACCACAGTAGAAAATATATTTGTAGATTTGGAAACAACAATAGAAAAGAAATTGATTTTGATTGATTTGATGTCCATTGGTTTTAGCTTGTTGGTTCTTTGACAGTGTTATTAAGACTATGATGATTTTATTGCCTTTGAAATGCCTCAATTAATTTCGTTGTTTTGAAAAGGACAACATATTACATTTTGCATTCTAAAGTTATGATCAAGGAAATCGATCATTTCGCAACATACCTGATGAACTAGATTTTTTTTTAAGATAGATGTTAAAAAATGAGAAAATGTAGGCCCCCACCAATTGCTGTACCCACCAATAGTTTGGAAAATTAAATACTGTTCAGGTTAAAGTGCAGAGCAAAATCTTTTAATGTAATTTTGTATTACTTGTGCCATTACTTCTTTCACATTTCTTAATTGTATTTCTTACTTCCAAGTTGACATTTATCACTTCCAAGTTTACATTTCTGACTTCCAAGTTGAAATTTTGTACTTCCTAGTTGACATTTTTCTCTTCCAAGACGACATTTCTCTGAGTTCAAAGTTGACATAATTCTTAGTTCCAAGTTGACATTTCTCACTTCCAAGTTTACGTTTCTTACAAGTTGGTATTTCTTACTTCCAAGTTGACATTTCTCAGTTCCAAGATGGATTTGCAAAATGCCAACTTGGAACTGAGAAATTTCAAGTCAAAACTTCTCAAATCTGGAAGTTGCAAATGTCAACTTGGAAGTGAGAAATGTCAACTTGGAACTAAGAAATGTCAACTTGGAACTGAGAAATGCTAACTTGGAAGTGAGAAATGTCAACTTGGAAGTGAGAAATGTCAACTTGGAACTAAGAAATGTCAACTTGGAACTGAGAAATGCCAACTTGGAAGTGAGAAATGTCTCAACGTGGAACTGAGAAATGTCAACTCGGAACTAAGAAATGTAAACTTGGAACTGAGAAATGTCAACTTGGAACTGAGAAAATTGCAGTTGCAATCGAGAAATGTGAAAGAACTAATGACACTATCAGTGTTTCATACTTTAGTGATAGGTGTGCTGTTAGCAAACAGGAACTCACAGCTTACTCTTCTGGAGCACCTGAGTTCATTCTTATGTTATGACTAGAGCTTGCGTTGTTATTGATTTTCAGAAGTTTTTGTGTATCCATGTTGTCTTCTTTTTGTCAAGGTTTTTGTGTCATAAGGTATGTGAAAAAATTTTGCGGGTTTTATTTTTGTGGTTTGTGAATTTGTTTGTATATGATTTGCGTTAAATATGTTACATTTCATTGGAATTATTTTCCCAATTTCTGTTGATCTGCGAAAGTAGCGAAAATAACTTGCTTTTATATACGATATAACATATATATGCCTAATACTTCAGTGAAAGTTATAAAAGAGATGGCATATGGTTCCCTCATGTATGAAAGCAATGGCATATTATTACCTTGCTTCGATGACAGTATTATTGGGAGCTGTTGACTCAATGACATTATTATGAAAGTGAATGTGTATTGCCTTGCCCTGGTGAAATGTTTTGAAGAGGGTGTGAATTTGATTTGACAGATTTTGTGTAAACTTTGAGGGCACCTGTATAAGGGTAAATTGACAGATTTTGTGTAAAGTTGGAGGCCACCTGTTTTAGGTCACATTAACCTCAATGATTATGAGTCAGTGTGTAATGTATTTGACATGACAATTAAAGGTGTTAAAATGCATGTAAATGCACTGTTGTATCATTTCAATATAATTGTGATTCATCTTTGCTTTTGACTAGAAGCCTACGACTGTGATTAATGCATTACATTTGTACATGTTGTTTTTTTTTAACTAAGCAGCTTTCAAGATGAGTTTTAAACCAGCCTGGCATTATTGATTTAAGGTATATGTAGGGTGTGGCACAGTCTAAGAGGAGATGAGCCCTTGAAGTGGATTTTTTGTAAATTTGATTTAAAGGAATTGCCAGTGGTAACAATACACTCAGGGTTTCACTCACAGGCTCCTATAAAAAAACATGTGTTGCATGTATTTTCATGTCGAATTCCTATATAATAAATAAAGAATGCCCCTTTTTGTCTTCAATGAGCAGGAAGAAAATTGCCCCTACCCTCTTTTTTTTTAACCTGCCCAAATGTTCAGTGGTGCATTCAGATCAAGTGCCAAATGGAGGGGTCGTAAACCTCCCTTTTGATTTTCGTGTATGATTAGGGCTTAAAATTTTTATCAAAAATTTGATAAAAATTATCATTTTTTGCCCATCTTTCCTGGAACTCTAGATCTGCCTCAGAGTGTGTCAGTTACTGTATTTACTCTCAGATACCTAATTGTTCAACATGTTTCTGCTTTTTACATGGATGTATACCATATTTCATCACTCTTTTCAACATGGCCATTCGATAATGAGCCTAACAGCCAAACACCAGATACATTATACCTTGGGTTTTGTTAGTAATTATTGTGAATTTGTTTGTAAAGCTGGCATGCTTGAAGTACTTTATATTATCTGTATCATTCATTGTGTTTGGGTTGATTGAAGGAGAATGCTTTGTTATAGGGGTAATTGTTTGTATCATCTGTCAAATGACTGAAGCTTAATTTCTTAAAGGGGGTTTGCTCTGTTATATGAGGGTAAATGTTTGTATATCTTCTCAATTTATATGGGTGTTGTGGTGTTAACTTAGGTCTGCTTTAATTTTTACAGCTGCTTTCAGTTAGCAAAATTAAAGAGGTTTAATTACTGTCTGTTTTCAAATAACGAGAGACTTACTCACTTTCACTCACTCACTCTTAATTACAACATCTGATCTCACCTAGTCTGCTACATTGTATTTGATGCTCACCTGTAAAACTCACTCAGAGTAGGTCTACATAGAATTGGGGAAAAATTTCTTTGAAATTCGACAAAAATTTTATGAAATGTGGAGATATGTCTACATTGACTCAGAAGTTTATTTATAAGACTGGCTCACTGTGCTTGACTCAAAAAAATGTTTGCCATATTTAACTGTCATATTCAGGAATTACAATTTTTTATACCCCATGGAACACTCTTGTGAAGAGATTATAAGGTTTTTGACACTGCCAGAGTGCATTTCTACCCTTTTAATTAATGAAAAACAAGCTTAGGGTGAATATTTTCAGAGAATCTTCTGCCAGCACAATGGCAGTAGAACTCTTTTACAACCATGAGGAATTTCAACTCTTCCAAAAAACTAATGTTTTATACTATATACTTTCTGACAGACATAGCAAAAAAACCATTTGTTTAAAGTAGAAAATAGTAAATTGTTTGGCAACGAAAACTTATAAAATTTTGTTAAAATTCGACAAAAATTTTGTCAGTATTCCACAATAAGAATTGATCAGTCAGGTGTTGTAGACTTAACGAATTTTGGCACGCCACTTCGTTAAGTGCCTCGTAATGTTAGTGGAATAAAAAGCGTTAAGGTTTCACGGAAGTAAAATGAGTTGATATGATTTTATGATTGTTTATAATGCAAGTTTTTGTGCCATTAGACGATTTTTTCCATGTTTAACGGAATTTTTATTACCCTCGTTGAAAATGCATTAAGTATAATGTTTGTTAAGGAACATGAATTTTTCTTCTACGATGAGTGTCACTTTGCATTTAAGTAACGTTATAGCATTGTAGTTGTTTCGAAGAAGTGATCAAGTGATTCTAAAAATAGAATAAATGAAGATAAAAAAGATTTTAATAAAAAATAACAAGAAAATTAAATATTTAATGACTGAGAATGCGGAAAACATTTTATAGATACAATGCAATGAGAATTAAGACCTTAAATGGGTGCTTTTGTTAATTAAAACTTGTTTTTGGTCATAAATAAAGGTGAATATTTTTCTATTCATGCAATTTAAATTTTTTAAATTTGAAAAGTCAATGCTAATTGCTCATTACGTTGATCAAAACTAGTGGCTTTTTGATATGGGGTCTGATATGTTGTTATTATACACCTCAGGTTTGCCTCAGTTGTTAGGACTTTTCCTGGTATACAATTTTAAAGATGTAAATGTACTTAACAGGTTTTACAAAATTTAGTCTGAATTCTATTAATTATATATTCTTGATTTAGTTTTCCATATCTTCACTCATGACAAATGTCATTGTCTGTAAGAGAGCAGACAATACCTAATGAAAAAGTAATTAATGGTCTTAAAACATGGTCACCTTTAATCAATTAGAAATCGGATCAACTCAGTGTAAAATGATGTTTAAACTCTATCTGCATGCAACAAGACTGTCTGAAAACTTAATGGTTATTCCCACCTTGTTTTCATATCCCGCCACTTCGTGGTACAACATGTATTATGTTATACTCCAGTTTCTTTCGGTGTCTGTCTGTCCGTCCATCCGTTCCCTGAAGGTTTCTGGATGATAACTTGAAAACGTGTTAAAGGATTTGAATGATATTTTGCACAGCTATTGAGTACAATAAAATACAGGTAGAGTTCAATTTTCAGGAGGCTCCGAAAACACTATTGAAGATTTGCCAGTGAGTGACTTAATAAATTTTCAAAATTTGAAAAATGAAGAAATTTTCTGGTCTATTTTAGAAAGGTAACTCATTTTTTTTCTGTCTCTATATAAATGTCATGTAGTATACAAATATATTATACTATTGATGAATATTGTGGCGGGGTATCATTTAATGTCCCATTAGATGCCTTTTTTTGGCCGGATTTCACGGAGTGAAAAATCCGGGTTATAAAATGGTGAATGTCGGGCGGGCGGCGGGCGGGGAAAAAATTTTCGTAACAGTTTTCTCGGCAACTACTAATCACAGCCACTTGATATTTGGTATACAGCATCAGGGTGGGGTCCCATAACGTGGGAACCGATTTTAGGTCTGTCGCTCACCTACTTCCTGTTTAACGAAATCCGGCCATTTTTGACTTTGACAGATTTTTGCCTGATATTTCTGCAAAAAAATCAAAGTTCCAATAAAAAATAAGAAAAAAAGAGGATGGTGATTCTTAATCACCTGAATCCTCCCTCAGAGTCTTTTTAATTAGAAATGTAAATTATGTGCAGGGTAGGAAATTTTCCAAAAAGAAACCTGCAGCCCTGATTTGAAATTCTACCTGTGGGGCTCCCGCAGGGTACCCCCCTGTGGTCGCAAGGTCGCTTTTAAAAGGGGCCTGAGGTTGCAAGGTTGCTTTTAAAAGGCATATTTTGGCGGAGGTCGCAGGTCGTTTTTTGGCAAAGGTTGATTTTATGAAGTGTAGCTCGGAAGTCGCCCTTAAAAAGCCCTCAGGTCGCTGGTCATTTTTAACCCTGTGGGAGCCACAACAAAAATTGATAACATGTGAACTTTTCATCATTCAACTTAACAACGAATATATTAACTTGGAGGCTGAATCTGACTTTGAATATGATAATGTGTAGGGTCTGAAGACATCATCAACATCCCACTCAGGGTAACATAGTATTGATTTATAATGTTCCCTGTTGCTATGTTGCTGGGCGTCCATCTGTTCATGTGTACCTGAATCTGTCAAACATGTTTTTATCGCATCAAATTTCTCACCTGTACTTCCATTCCTTAGGGCTTTTCATATTTCGTATGCAGATTAAGGTATATATGGTAGGATATTATTGCCCTGCTTCAAAGAAGAGGGAGGTATACTGTTTTACCTGTGTCTGTTGGTACAAAAGAATGTAGTTACGAACTACTGTCCTAATCTGTAGTTCTGTCCCGCTTTTGGGGACTTTTGTACTTTATACTTGTTAAACTTGACAGATTTTGTTCAAATTTTTCACAATGACAGATAGAACCCTATGAGTTGTGAGTCCTTAAAGCAATTTTAAAGTGTAGGGGCCTCCAGGGGCCTAAGCATGCCCCTCCAAATATCTCAAAAAATGATATTTTTTTAATATCTCCAAACCATTGAGATACCCACCCTATAACCATATATATTCCTATCCTTATTGTAATACAAATCATTTGATACATTTTAGAGGGGTCTGAGGGGGTTATGCCCCACCCCCCTCAAATGACAAAATACTTGATATCTTGAAAACCATTGAGATCCCCACCCCATAACCATATATATCCTTAGTCCTTATTGTAAGATGAATCATTTGGTACCATAGAGGGCTCTGAGGGGGGTCATGCCCCCCCCCTAAAATCACAAAATGCTTAATATCTTGAAAACCATTGAGATCCCCACCCCATAACCATATATATCCTTAGTCCTTATTGTAAGATGAATCATTTGGTACCATAGAGGGGTCTGAGGGGGGTCATGCACCACCCCCCTAAAATCACAAAATACTTAATATCTTGATAACCATTGAGATCCCCACCCTATGACCATATATATTCTAAGTCCTTATGATAAGACGAAGCAATTTTGGTACCATAGAAAGGATTCCATGGGGGTCATGATCGGGAATTACTTCATTTGGGAGACTTAGTAACAGTTTCATTGTTACAATTATTACTTGTTGGTAATAGTCTTAGCTAGATATGATGGACATGATGTATTGTGGGATACATTTTTGAGTCCATCAAACATTTACTTCCTGTTTGCTGTAAACTTTATATTTAACACATCGGATAGTTGTGAAAGTGGGAGTATCACAAGTGAGCATTGGCTTTTTTTAGCTCACCTGACCCGAAGGGTCATGTGAGCTATTGTCATCGTTAAGCGTCCGTCGTCCGTCCGTCGTCCGTCGTCTGTCGTCCGTCGTCCGTCGTCCGTCCGTTAACTTTTCTTCAAAGATCTTCTTCTCTGAAACCACTGAAGGGATTGCATTGATACTTGGTATACATGTTCTTTAGGATGTCCTCTACCAAGTTTGTGAATTATATACATGTCGACCAACCAAGATGGCCGCCGTTGCTAAAAATAGGACAGGGGGGTCAGACCCTTGTTTTTGGCTTATAACTCAAAAAGTATAAGAGATAGAGAAAATCCGAAGCAACCTTCCTTGTTCAGCATCAAAAGCTCTACGAATCTCTCTATTGAGTCGAAGTTGTGAAACAACTCCTAATAGGAGTTATTGCCCTTTAATCATCAAATTTGACCATTTTTGCAGTTTTTGGACAATATCTTGAAAACCGTTAGAGCTAGAGGAAAAGTTAGCATTGCAGAATTGTTAGGCTCATTGAGATCTACAAAAATGATTTCAGGGTCTAAATTGTCAGATCAGCCGTTTAAGAGTTATTCCCCTTTAACTGTTTTTTCCATGAATTTACACTGATTTTCAAAAATCTTCTTCTCTAAAACTACTGAAGGGATTGCATTGATACCTGGTATACATGATCTTTAGGATGTCCTCTACAAAGTTTGTGAATTATATACATGTCGACCAACCAACATGGCTGCCGTTGCTAAAAATAGAACAGGGGGGTCAGACCCTTGTTTTTGGCTTATAACTCAAAAAGTATAAGAGAAAGAAAAAATCCGAAGCAACCTTCCTTGTTCAGCATCGAAAGCTCTACGAATCTCTCCATTGAGTCGAAGTTGTGAAACGACTCCTTATAGGAGTTATTGCCCTTTAATCATCAAATTTGACCATTTTTGCAGTTTTTGGACAATATCTTGAAAACCGTTAGAGCTAGAGGAAAAGTTAGCATTGCAGAATTGTTGAGCTTATTGAGATCTACAAAAATGATTCAGGGTCTAAATTGTCAGATCAGCCGTTTAAGAGTTATTCCCCTTTAACTGTTTTTTTCCATTAATTTACTTTGATTTTCAAAAATCTTCTTCTCTTAAACCACTGAAGGGATAGCATTGATACTTGGTATACATGATATCTAGGATGTCCTCTACCGATTTTGTGAATTATATATACATGTCGACCAACCAACATGGCCACCGTTGCTAAAAATAGAACAGGGGGTCAAACCATTGTTTTTGGCTTATAACTCAAAGAGTATAAGAGATAGAGAAAATCGGAAGCAAATTTTTTCGTTCAGCATCAAAAGGTCCTTACAGTAGTTATTGCCCTTTAACTGTTTTTTCTATTAATTTAAACTGATTTCCAAAAATATTCTCTGAAACCACTGAAAGGATTGTTTTGCAACTTTGTATACTTGAAAGTTTGTTAAATTTATTCAAACTTTGGCATAAGAGATCAGGTGAGCGATTCAGGCTCCTGGGAGCCTCTAGTTGTTTTTCCATTAAGTCTGTTGCTTTAATTTCCTGTAGAAGTTTTGTGCTCTGTGAGGGACCCAGAAATTCAGTTTTTGATCTTTAAAAATATCTTTTGAAGCTGTATAAAACCTTGAACAGGATATAACAGGATATAACAATTCCTGGCTGTTTTCCATTGTGGATATTTAAAATATACGTTTATAATGTAGGTTGTGTCGCATACACTTATTCTACATCTCATTTTATTCTATCTGCTGCAATTTTCTGTTTTCCTGAATTTACCATGAAATTTATTGATACTGCTGTCCAAAATGAAATCTAAAGAAAACATTTTTGTCGCATATAAAGACTTGTGTAAAGTGTTTATTTAATGTCTCCAATTAAAGTTTGGTTTTGTTGCATGTCTGCTGACAGTTATTGTTAAAATTAACGTGATTCAAGGAGCAATTTAGTTTGATGTAACAGCATGGTTAAGAACCATCTTAATGAATTAAAACAAGTTAATACATTTATTTGGAATCGATTGTGCAGTTAAACGTTCCTTTTATTCTGTTACTTGGTTAAAACAAAAATAAAAAGAGACTACTTAGCAATATTGTTGTATTCAAAAGGATAACGTGCATCTTAAAGCTTCAAGCATCTTAAATCAATTGTGCAATATTTCAGTTTATTTGGTTACAAAGTAAAACAATAAACTAGCAGTTTGGTGTGTTAAACAATTTTTGAGTGAAGAGCATCTTGACGAATTGAAACATGTTAATTCATTTGTTTAAGATCGATTGTTTGGTATCTTAATAACTTTATTAGTTACATTATTGTAAAAGCATAAAGAGCCAAAAGTCAGCATCTTAATGAATTTAAACTTTTGGTTTATGCGTTAATTTTGAATCCTTTGGAAAGTCTAATACTTATAATATTTATGTCTCCTTCAACTAAAATCATGTGGGTTAAGACATATTGTTTTTAAGAGCCTGTCTCAGTTAAAATCTTGCAAAAGGTGATTTACTTATTATCTGAGGTTTTAACAATGTTTTGGCTAGTTATTCATCTTGGACCACTTTTGCGAAAAATATCAACTTAAGTGAAATTGGTCCATTAGACTATCTGTAAATTGACATTAAAAATTTTGGCAGGAAAATTTCCCAAACTTTTTTCATACACAACCCAACCAATTTTCTTGGCCTCTTTACTCAAAAGTTCGGAAGGGTCTGTAAAATTTGTTGATATTTTTAGCTCACCTGGACCGAAGGTCCATGTGAGCTATTACCATCACTTGGCGTCCGTCGTCGTCGTCTGTCGTCGTCGTCGTCTGTCGTCGTCTGTTAACAATTTTTCAAAAATCTTCTCCTCTGAAACTACCAAACAGAATTTAATGAAACTTGGTATGAATGATCCTTAGGGTGTCCTGCACCAAACTTGTGTTTTGATTTTTAATCCGTTAAAAAACATGGCCGCCGTTACTAAAAATAGACTAGGGGGGTCAGACTACTGTTTTTGGCTTATAAATCAAAAAGTATAAGAGATAGAGGAAATCTGAGGCCACGCTACTGATTCAGCATCAAAAGCTCTACAAGAGTCTCCATTTGGTCAAAGTTGTCAGATGACCCCTTATAGGGGTTACGGCCCCTTAAAGGTGAAAAATAGCATTTTTTCATGTTTTTGGCCTACAGAATGAAAACTATTGCAGATAGAGATTAGCTGTTGCTTGCTTAAATGTTCAGCTCATTTAACTCTACAAAAGTCTCCATAGGGTCGAAGTTGTCAGATGACCCCTTATAGGGGTTACGGCCCCTTAAAGTTGAAAAATAGCCATTTTTCATGTTTTTGGCCTACAGAATGAAAACTATTGCAGATAGAGATAAGCTGTTGCTTGCTTAAATGTTTAGCTCATTTAGCTCTACGAAAGTCTCCATAGGATCGAAGTTGTCAGATAACCCCTTATAGGTGTTACGGCCCCTGAAAAATGGCATTTTTTCATGTTTTTGACCTACAGAATGAAAACTATTGCACATAGAGATTAGCTGTTGCTTGCTTAAATGTTCAGCTCATTGAGCTCTACAAAATTCTCCATAGGGTCGAAGTTGGCAGATGACCCCTTATAGGGGTTACGGCCCCTGAAAAATAGCGATTTTTCATGTTTTTGGCCTACAGAATGAAAACTATTGCAGATAGAGATTAGCTGTTGCTTGCTTAAATGTTCAGCTCATTGAGCTTTACAAAATTCTCCATAGGGTTGAAGTTGTCAGATGATCCCTTATAGGGGTTACGGCCCCTGAAAAATAGCCATTTTTCATGTTTTTGGCCTACAGAATGAAAACTATTGCAGATAGAGATTAGCTGTTAGTTGCTTAAATGTTCAGCTCATTTAGCGCTACAAAAGTCTCCATAGGGTCGAAGTTGTCAGATGACTCCTTATAGGGGTTATGGCCCCTTATAGGTGAAAAATGGTGTTGTTGGCCTATAGAATGAAAACTATTGCAGGTAGAGAAAAGCTGTTGCTTGCTTAAATGTTCAGCTCATTTAGCTCTACAAAAGTATAGGGTCAACATCAAGACCAGGTGAGCGATTCAGGCTCCTGGGAGCCTCTTGTTTTAAATAGTAGGCCATTCTAGTTGAATTTCAACAAAAATATCAGTTGGATACTTAAAGTGATATTTTTGGTTGGTTTGTTAAGAAAAAAAAATTGGCGGGACTTTTTCCCGTACTTATTTTCATACACAATGTAACCAAATTTGTATTGTGTATTAAACGAGAACTAATGAACTGATTGGGCTAAAATTTAATTTACATTCATTTCTCATCATAAAGATCAAATTCGGATAAAAAGAACCAGTTTTCAAAAATATGCATCTGCCACTATTTTTGCGTTTTGCATGATTCTTACAGAGACGGATACTTAATTATCATGACTCGGTCCATCCTATAATCTATCTGTTACAAAGTTTGCCAATGTATCATTCTCTGAAACTATTAAACGGAATTCAATGAAACTTAGAATGAAGGATTTAAATACTCTGTACCTGGTTTATGTATCATATTAACATGAAATTTTGAACCTCAGATTTTTTTTGGTGGGAGTTTGAACCTTCAGGTTTTACTTCTTTTCCAATTATTGCTTAAGGTCAGGAATTATGTCTTTTAGATGTAATCTTGTTTTAAATAGCAAATTATTTGGTTAAAATTTGACCAATAAATAAACTTGAAACTATGGTTCTAATTGTCAAATAAGATTTACCAAAAAATCTTACAAATCGAATTTACTATATGGTACAATGCTTCTATCTTGAATCAATTGGAAAGACAATTTCAATGTATCTCTGCCAAACAAAGTTTGTGGGATATGACCCCCCCCCCCTTGTTGTCTGTCTGTCTGTTAAATTTAAATTTATTCCATAAGCACAACCATCAGGGGCAGATCAGGATTTTAGTTTAAGGGGCTTAAACAATTTTTTTTGTTGTTTCTTGCTGAGTGAAGAGAAGCGCAAAATTTTTAAATTCTTTTTTTTTAATGCAGATTTACATTGTAGTGTAAAATATAATTTTTGCTAGTTTAAGAGGGGGTGTATGCCTGGCACGCGCCCTTTCCTTGGGTCCACGCCTGACCTTCTTTAGGATTGAAACAGGAAGTTCTTTTTATGGAGGAAGAACATCATATTTTCAATGTTCATGAAGGAATTTCAGGGGGGATAATTGGACAAAACTGATTTAAAGAGTCAGTTTGTGGTGTGGGTTTTGTTTTACATCTCATAAATTTCTTAGCTTAATTTGAAATAAGATTCTGCATATAGAAGCAGAGGTGTCGTAATCCATGAGATTAAAAAGTTTAATTAAACCAGAATGATATCTTAATACAGGAAATTAATCTATTATTGGATGTTCGGATAGGAGATACAAAACCCACGAGAATTTTTTGTGGCAACAATGAAACAAACTATTTAATGAAAAACAATTTTCGATTCTATTGTAAGTTTATTTTAGAGTTGGATCTCCATACATAAATGCAAGCATTAAGGAAGTGACCAAATTAACAAATATCCTTTATTAAGATAAAAATTTAAATGAGAAATGGTTATGTAGTCAATTGTTTATTTTATTTTACTGCATCTGAAGAAGAGATTTCATTTTCCTTTGCAATAGATAAGTTTGAACTTGTTGAGAAGGGGTTAATGAATACAAAAGATACTTAAGCACTCTCAGATTGTGCTTACTTGACCTTTGAACTTTAACTATTAATATAAAAAACTAATTAGATCTTCTGATAAAGCTTTTGTCCTGCAAAGGCTTTAAAAATCTAAGATTTTGTCAATCAATATTACAATTTGCATATGAGAGTCCCATAAGAGGAGGCCAGACTCTGAATGAGGCCTAGTGACGGTCGCTACAAATGCCATCACATAAGCATCAAGCTTGCAGTTTAATCCAAGATAGAAAAATAAGTTAATCAAATAGAAGTTTTTTCCACAAAAAAACATTGTATTCAACTTATTGGTCTCAGGTAGAAGCTTTAAGCTTATGTAAGTGAGGATACATAACTTTCTTTAATCTTTTACTATAATAATTCTACAAGGAATAAAAATGTTCTACAAAATATAAAACAGTGAAATCACTTATAATTAGCAAGTCTAAAAGTCTACAAGGAATAGATATGTCCTATGAAATTCTTAACTAAAGAATAAGTCATAAATATTAAACAATTCTAGAATTATTATTAAAATAACCTATAACTTATATAACTATGTCTTTTTTAAAAATTGTACTGAATGATTGCAGTTTTTATGGCACCTTTTCTTAGATAGCAATTATTTACAGACAATCATTTTATACTCCTCTTCTAAAGATAAATTTCTCGCCAATTAAATCTACACATAAAACAATCTTAAACGAATTTCATTAATTGGGCTAATATACAGTTCAGACTAAAAGAAAATATTAAGGTATACTGTAAAATGTGGAATGTTTTTTTTTGTAATATATTGTTTTTTGGTATGAAAGTAATGTGGATTTGAGAGCTTCAAATTTAAGTCAGTAGGAGATTCCTTAAGGGTATCAGCAGACTTTTAAATGTCATTTACAATTGAAAATTCTGATTTTGATTTTATCAAAAATTATTAAAAATATATGATTATTGATTATATTGAGATTTTTACTGGATTCTAATCAGCAAGTATATCAAAAATTACAATGATACATTCCCAGTACTCAATCAAGACCAATAAAAAAGTGATAATTCTGATATTAACCCCTAGTTGAAGGATTCCATTTAGATACATTTGTTTCTCAACTTTCTTATATATGTGCCCACACCTAATTTTATTGATCCTTATGAAATTTTTTGTACATAAATCTTTGAATCAATAATGATCAGAACCCAAAAGCAAATGGAAACAAAACATCGCTCTTTCCATTCCGTAGCTTGACACCATGATTTACAGTATGCCATATAGGTGGGCTAAAAGGATCACAAAAACAGTCTTGTGGTAAATGTGAAATGTCAAGAATTAAATAGGAATAAATCGGTTGTAAGTTGTTCAAATGAATATTTACTGAAATTTTTCAATTTCAAAATCTGTATTTAGCAATCTGTTGCCTAAAATCAAGTGTTATGTAAAGTGCTATATGCTTTCTGCATATTGGAATTTCACAAATCAATTGCTTAAAAGTTGAATAATCTTAGGAATAATGTGCAATATTCTTTACCAGGGTTACCTACACTATCGGTTTTGAAGTATGATCTCAGATTTTAGGTTCTATATATTGCAGTTGTCTGAGATTCTTTATTAATTCCCTCCATGGCTATAATACACATAGCAAGGGTTATGGGTTGGGGATGGGAGGATTGAATGGAGGGTCGTTTCTTTTATTGTTAGTTTAAACATATTTATTTATCATGGATTGGGAAACAAGCTTGATGCTTATGTAAATCCCTCTCTAGCTAGCAGTTTGCGAGTGTGGCCTTTGTAGCGGCCCCCATTGAGCCTACTCTTATCGAAATCTACATAGGGGTCTTTAACGTGCATGGGGTATTGCTCTCCGCATACACGAGACAACCTTTTTTCGTCCCTTCCGAAGGACTTGCATCGTTCCTAAGCTTGAGACCATCCTCGCAAATGGTGTCAAGAGAGAGTCGGAAAATTGTTTCTTTTATTGTTGAAAAATAAGACATCATGGTGACTCAAGACTTAAGGCCGACCTTTTTTGGAGGGGGGGGGTCAATAAATGCACCCGCCTCTCGGGAATCTCTCTCAGTTGCTTCATTTAAGTTAAATTCATTTAAACTTATCACATGCAAGGAGTCAATTTATATTCTACTTCCAATAAGAATCATATTTTGAACCTGTTTTGTGCTCTTAAGGACTAGCGTCCTACATTTTGACCCTGATTTATTACAACTTTAACCAATATTTAAGAGCAATGTCAACACTTTGGAGAATATAAAATCTATACATTGAGTTCCATTGTTGACAGATTTACTCCGCTGCACTAAATGTCTCAATTAGGCAATACACATCTTTTGCTTGGGTTTTTGGACATTTAAGTGGGCAAAAGCTTACACCTGAGCAGTAAGAGTGAGTGGAAGTATGAATGTCCAGATAATTTGTTTCTTTTTGGTAGTTGTATGATGTTCTCTTATTGTGCTACGCTGAACATCTCAGAACTAGGATATACACATATTTTCCTTGCTTTTTTTTTGTTGGCAATGATAATTGCTGGGTTTTTCTGTCCCTTTCAAAGCAGATATGAGCATGATCATGCAAGGGTGATCTGAGTTGTGATGGTGGATGATCGAGTAAAATATATTGATATTTGGATCATTTAGAAATTGGAGTTAGTGTCCCTCTTTGATGAGTTCCTCTGATGAGTCTTGAATAGACGAAACACGCGTCAGGCGTAGCAGAATTTAATGTCTGGAACTTTGTTGTCATTTTTATTTTGAACATTCTTTTTGAGTTGATTAATACAGGATATAAATGATGTGTAACCATGGTACCCTCTTTGGTATAAGCTAATCCCCCCTCCCCCCACTCCCTCATAGCAAAATATCCACTGTTGAATCTTTTACTCTAAGCATATACATGTACTAGCATTGATCATTTCTTCAATTGCTTAACTTCAGAATTATATAAGCATGGCCTAATGATTCCGTATGATATTTTATGACATAAGTGTCCATAAAACAATATTCTTTACTTTGTGTATTGAGTTGGCTCATCAGTTGTTTTACCACTCGGAAACATCTTCACGATCCCGCATTAAATTTATTTACTTTTGATAATGTTTAAATATTGCTTCTGTCTGCAGTATTTGTATAGGAAATTGCGTTTTAGTCTGACGAAACATATTTACAGAGAGCCAAGTTGAACATGAATACTGCATTAAAATAAAAATTGATGTAAGTGTAAGAATCTTCATCGTATTGATTCCAATTTGATCGACATATTTGGATTAATATAACTGACTCCCACGGCCTATCGATATTATGGGATAATGGGTTTACGAGATGGAAATCAGGATTTGTAGTTTTTTGTCTGTGTTGAATATTAGACAATGACTATTTAAAGTTATTATCCATCGGAAGTTTTAAGTCCATCCCAAGTAATCGTGATACTGTAGGAAGATATTTGCATGAGATTTTGTCATCAAATTAATATGTTTGTGAAATTTAAAGCAACCGAAGATTAATTTATGTTTTAAAAATTCCCTTAAATGGCCACCACCTTTGCAAAAATAATTACCCCACAAACATATTTCAACATGATTAAAACACTGAAAGATCATTCTTAATTATGAAATTAAACCTGTTCATATACTGACTGCAATAAAATTTCATCTATTTATCAAGATGTGTGAACTTACATATTTGAGGATTATTTTTATGACACTCCCCTCCCCCTAATTCCTGTTAAGGGCCAAAAGGGGCAAAAATGAAAGGTAACAGGTATCCTTGATAAGGAATGAAAAGATGTAATATTTTGAAACTGTAATTTATTTTAATTTACTATTGAAAGAAAAATGAATTCTTTCTGAAATGTATGAATTCTTTCTGAAATGTATGTGGAAAGTCCACCAAAGGCTGCATGTGTCAAAAAACTTTGTCAATCCACCATGGGCTGCATGTGTCCAGAGCAATTGACTATCCATATTTGGCTTAAACGTACAGGGTTCGTGCAGTCGTATCATATCAGAGAAGCTTTTATTATCTTGGAATCAATTGTAAATTTTGGTAAAGCTGATTTTTGATTTTTAGAAAGCTTTGATTCTGTTCCCGCTTTTTGGAAAAGGTTTGGTCTAGGACTATTGCAGAAATTTGTGTTCTGTCACTGTGTCTTTATTTAGAAAAACAATTGTATTATGTAATAATTCGAAACAATGATAGATTACTCAGATCATCAATCTGCTAGGACACCCACCTCTTCAGTATATTGAAGAATTAATTGTACAAACCAATTGTTTTATGGCTTTTTCATTTAATTTTCCTGTATCTACGACAGCGAAAAAAATAATCCTTCCTGGATCTAAATATAGAAACATTAAAATTGTCTCCCTTGAGACAACCCTAAAAGCATTATTTATTGTTTTCAGATTAATTTTACGAGATGACGGAAATAATTAACGTGTTCGTGAGAGGGCAATTTGTTGATGACAGTTTTTTATGAAAAATATGAAAGTAACTATAAAATGTTTTCCATTATTTTTGGGGGTGGGTAGAATGGGGTCTCAGAAGGCGAAGTTACTGTACATTACTCTTGTAACAATAAAGACTTGTCCTCCTGTTATATAAATCGAGCAAACAAACATAAAAATTCATAATTTTCGTAGTAAGATCACGAATTCCTAGTGAATGAATGAGTCTAAAATTCCCCTGTCCTGTAAGAGGTCCTAAATACCATTATACTCTCTTATAAAAATAAAATCTTTTGTAATCTTAATAGATTCTTCAATATGTCATTATTGCAAATTAGTAAAGTACAGCATCGGTTAAGAAATCACCCTATTTCTATGTGTTTGTCTGTCTGTCATGACCTATCCAAAATAAGCAATAGTAGCACAACTTCTATAAAACTGAGTTAAAATTGTTTGATTTAATTAAAGGAAAATTTTCATGGATGAAAAAAAATTGATGATATGTGAATGGGGAAATTTGACTGCTCTCTTATATCATATAAGTGGGAACCCAACACTTTGGCCAAAATATAAATTGTGTTGTTTAATTTTCCTGAAAATTTGCAAACATATAAAGTGATTTAATTGTAAAATTTTGAGAAAATGGAACCATAGGTGTTTGTTTGGAAAATTTTCATTGAACAAAATCATATTTTAATCACTCAGAGGCTTGATTCTTTGAATAATTGCACCTCAGACTAAAATTTTCAACTGATTTATAAGAGTTATCTACCTTAGGTGTTCTGTATCCCTTTAAGAGGAGATTAAATTGGACTTCCAGTTTTTCTTTTTTTAAAAATGGAAGGGGGCCATAAGATATCTACAGTGGAAATTGCTGGGGTTTCTCATTTAAAAAAAACCCAATTTCTTATAAACTGTAACATAGGCTAGTAAATGTCAACCGATCTCTGGTCATTTAGTGTCCTGACAGTTCTGTGTTTCTTCTTATAATTTACCTTTTAAAGATCAAAAATGCCTTTCCATTTTCCTAATTTAATGATCGCAATGATGCTAGATGTTTTTTCCTTAAGACTAAAGTTCCGAACTTTGACAATGAAGTTAAACCAATATGAAAAGCCTGAACATGATGTTAGATCTTTTTATCTTCAGATGAGTTCAGAACTTTACAAGAGAATTAATCATACCAAAAAGCTTGACCATCATTGAAATAGACACTTTTTCTGGAGAAAAGTTCCGAACATTGACAAACGCCTTAATCTTAACAAAGACTGGACTTATTGTTGACAGTTAATAAATTAAGTAGATTTCCGTGTGAGAAAAACATCTGTATTATCAAATGTTTACTCGCTGACGATATATTCTTTTCCGAAAATTGTCGTCCCGGAGTAAATATAATTGCCCAAGACTAGATATGTTTTAGGTACAAATTTGTTTATTGATGGTGTGAGACTAATTTCGTTATTTATGGTTTTAGAGTTAATTGGGTATGGTTGTCAGTTTTGAGTTTGTCTTGTTTTTCACAGAAATCAAATTTGCCGCTATGGTATTGTGGTATGGCTTGTTCAGTGATATTGTACAGTTCTAGAGTTCGACAGTTATTTGATTTATCACTTTGAAATTTTGATCTTGTTGCACTAATATTTTGACATATGCATTTTTGTCTAATATTTTTGAATAAAAGTGTGTAGAATTGTTTCAGGTAAGTCAATATAGTCTGTGAAATTTTTATTATATAATTATTGTTTTTTTTCTTTTCTTTTTAGGTAAGTCAATTATCAAAGAAGTGTATATCAGGTCATCGATGTTAGAACAATTCAGACTGGTAAAACATGCAGATACTGCTACTTTATGGACAAAAAGTATTGACTGAGATTTTATTATTTAAGAAATATTCATGGGGTATATTAATTTCCCTGGTTTTCGTGGGTGGCTTTGACCCATGAAATTTAATACCCCACGAAAAGGACATTTAACATTGATCTGAATGCTAAAGACTAAAGATCCATGGATCCTTGAATCCACAAACTGATCCTTTTTCACCAAACCACAAAAATCGGTACCCACGAAAAAAAATGAATCCATAGTCTAATGTATCATACATCAGATGGCTACTGAAAGAAAAAGGTGCCTATATTAGTGTTTTTTTGCCCTTTTAATCTATTGTTTTACATATTGGAGGGTTGATCATCTTTTGGTATCGCACCCCAAATTATCAATGAATTTTAATTTATTTTAAAATTTAAAATTTTAGCTTTAATTTTGAAGAGGGAGGTTTGGCGCCATAAAACCTGGTTTAACCCACCATTTCGTTTGAAATGCCTGTACCAAGTCAGGACCATTGCGATCCACCAATTCTCCGGTATGACTGATTTGTTTTTGTCGTTTTCTCTGGACAGTGAGTGTGAGATTGATCATTCCATTCAAGTTCGGTATTTTAGTTATTACCTTTATTTGAATCTGCCATTAAAACATGGTGCATCAAAGCCCCTTTCCTGAATCCTGGATTTTTATCATACTTGTTCAGGCACAGATTCAGGCATTAGGATTCCCCCTAAAATGTGGAAAAAAATAATTTTTTACCATGAAATCAATCAAAGAAGGCAAAAAATTTTCAGGTCTTGCTCAGCTCGACAAATATTTATTACCCGTGCTCCCTTATATCGAATTTCCTGCATCTTCTCCTGATATGTAACCAAAATTGTACTTTACTATTTTTTTTTCTTTTTTGGGACCAGTCTGCAACTTTTAATTTCAAAGACAGCCGTCTTGGTACAAGTACATGCAAACAGGTGTGCTTTAAAGTACAAGTGATGCATAATGTTTGGTTTACACCAGACACTCCCAGGATCGCTTTCAACATTTTAGCTTGACCCTTTTATCAAAATACCAATCAAAAAGAAGCAATAAAGTCATCATTATTGAGAAAAATACATTTATCAAAAATTCTATCCAATAATTTATCTTTTAAGAAGGGAAATAAAACTATCTCTTGTAATAAAAGTTACAGCAAAACAGATAAGGGGGAACTTAAATTTGGCACCACTTCATGAAAAATTTCATTTTTGTTGAAAAAGTTTTAAAAAATTTCAAAATCAGCAGACAGGCTCGTTAAATGGAAAATGTTGGATAATGAGTCTTAAAATAAATGTATTTATTAAGTTTAAGTTGTTATCTTTTTAGCTGGAGATTTATACTACTAATTAACAGAAAAATCTGTCAAAATTCTTCAAATTCTCTGATATTTTTAAGTTTATTGCTATACTGTGTTAAATATTAGCTTTCAGTCTGATTTTTCTATATTTCTTTAGGTAAACAGCATAAGTTCAGAGCATATATTGCTATATATGTGGAAAATTATACAAAGCTATCACAAAGCATTTGTCTCCCCTTATTTTGTCTTTTCGGTCTATCTGTCCTTCACAAAGATTCTGCTAAAGATCTCTGAAAATTTACTCGGCAAAATTTAATGAAACTTGGGATTAGAAAATCGGGGAAAGTACACAATATGTAGTTGTGGATGTCACAAGGGATTTTTTGTCCTTAAGATTTTATTGGAGTTATGGCTCTTTGAACAAGAATTTTCTAAAAAATCAGCATAGATCATTATTTTTCCCACAACTTTTCTGAAGCTACTTTATCGAACCTTGTATTACCTAGTTTTTCATATTACCAGGAAACTTTATGAGGTCTTGTGAGAGTTATTGCCCTTTGAACTTTGAATTTTGGGGAAACAAGACAAAACATATTTTTTTCATAATTTTGCAGAGACATTTTACCATGCTTGAATATTGAATTTGACTCAATAAAGGAATCTTTGGCTACAAAAGATTTAGTTTGATAATTTACTAGGAATACATTAAAGAGAAAATCTGTAAATTAAACAAGCATGTGATAGACATAGTTCATGGGGGTAGCTGAAGTGTTTTACTCCAGGGAAATTAAAACAAGTCATGAAGCTTGGTCATGAACTGGATTACAGAGTCACTTGAGTGTTTATATTTACTCCTTTTTCAGAGTGGGTGATTTTATCATGTTCATGTAATTGGTTTCTGTACATTTTGACAAATTTGTAGACTTCTTTGAATAATCTTCGTCACGTTTCATTAATGTGTAGAAATGTAATCATTTCGTATACACTACTGGAATAAAACCTAATCAAGGAAAACTCACTGTGGGCATTACATAGAACTATAAGCTTATTATATGCTAGTATTATTTTCTGAAATGTGATTTTTTGTTTGATTCAATTTTGCTAAGTATTACTATAGGTCATCAGTTTAAGACTTTTTATTTTATTTTAGTAGCTGGCTGTTGGGTCTCATGTGGTGGGATATAAAATTCAGGTCTGTCACACATCTACTTCCTGTTAAACAAGCTGACTTAGATTTTTTTTTGTACTGAGTTGGGGACCTAAAGAATTCAGGACTTGTAACAATTTCAAAAATTTATAACTGTTTTTTATGTACATATTTTATGTTGCTTTTTTTAAGGGGGGGGGGGGTAAAATACTATTCGTTTAAAACAAATCAAAGTTGAATACATGTATTTTAATTAATTACAAAAAACCAATCTGAAAAAATTTTTTAATTACAAAATACATCATGAAATGCTAACAGGCTTTAAATAGGAATGTAAATCTCAAGCTTGACATTTAGTTTAAGCACCCAAAGCTTTTTTTTAAATTGAGTTTTCAGACTTTTTAGATTTACATGATTTTATGCGTTATGACTTGCACCGATTGTTTTGTCCTTTAAAGGGATGGGCTTTGAGGAAATAATAATTTACAAAAGGCAGACAATTTACTGTTATGTTTTTGAAAAAAGTGTCAAAGGTAGAAAATTAGTATTGTTTCCTTATAGAGAAAACTTATGAAGAATAAAGGCACATACAAAACAATTTTCAGGCAATTGAGTACTATTATTGCAGACAATTTACTGTTTTTGTTTTGTTTTGAAAATCATGTCAAGGGCTTAAGAAAATTATTTTATGCATCCTTATATTAAAGGAAAAAAAATAGACAGAGATAAAAAAATGCAGGCTTTTGAGTGTACTTCAAAATATAATGTAAAGAGATAGGGGCTATAAGGTGCTTATTTGGCCCCAAATTTTTTGAGAAAATAAATTCTGAGAACTAGTGAAGTTAATACTGTAACTTATTCATGTTATGTATGGTTGTATTGAAACAAGCTGAATTACTCATTTCTTCATTGACATGAGGTCACATTATAATTTGTTTAATGACGTCATAATTCAGGAAAATCTGAAAAACATTCAAAACTTACAAAATACAGATAAGTTTTTCAAAAAATTAAATACCTCCGCATGTCTGCACCAAAAAGATATTTCACACAACCAGGTATTGTGTCATTTTACATATTTTTGCCAAGTTTCATTTTGGTGCAGGCCTGTTGAAGCATTCAAATTCAACAAAAAACATTGTAAAATGTGACGTTTTTGACCATTTTTGGCAATATCTGTAAAACAGTCATACTTTAAGGACGTGTGTAAAGAAAGAATACAATCTTTCAATGCTATAATGGCCTAATACTTGATTTGCATTATTTAAAGATTGGAAATAAAGCATATGTCCTTAAATAAAAGACACAGAATTTTTTTTGCCAAAATAGGGTCTTAGAGCCCCTACCTCTTTCATAGAAAACACCCATGGTTGTTGAGTACTCTTAATTAAAACAGCAATATAATGAGACTGGAATTCAGGGAAATCCTAAATGTTAAACAGAGATTCTGAGTTAAAAAAAAAGAAGAAAAACAGAAGGAAAGTATTAACCAATTTATAGCTGAAATCCAATTTCACTCTTGCCTCTGAGCTTTAGTCACAAGGTCATTGAATCTGGAAATTCTGAAAAGGGGGGGGGGGGGGCACTAACTGGCTAAAGGAGGGGCCCTCTTTGGTCATGTTTCAATGATTTCTTCTATATCCAACCAAATTTTGCACCTTAAGGGGGCCTGGGTGACCCCTGCCACCACCCTCTGGATCTGACACTGCTAAGGAAAATGCAAAATTGTAAGTTACTAAAACCTTTTATTTTAAATAATCCTATTCGCAATTGTCTTTAAGAAGAACATTTAAAGAAATTTGTTCTATCTTTTTTGTACTTTAAGAATTTAGGAAGGTTCAAGCTTTAAAAAAAACACGCAAATTATAAGTTTCAGTTTATCTTATAAGAATTATTAAGGAAATGGCTCTTATATGACAGCTTCATTATTTTGTTCAATTTAATTCCTGTAATTTTATCCTTTGTTTTTAATATAACAATGTCTTATAGAGCTATTGATTCTTTGCATTGGTAATTGTAAAGGATGTAATATGTTTTATTGTTGCCTGCAACGTTGCATACTTAAAGAGTCACATCGACACTATCTATCATCTTGTGTTGTCCTGTGTCCTGCAGCTTCACAAAAATTTCCGTCTTTCCCAGTCAACTATTTGTCACAGCCTCTTGTTATTTGGCATATAGTTTCCTCTTTAAGTACTATATGGTGTAAAGCAATTTATGCCCAAAGCTCATCTACTTCCTGTTTACCAAATATTTTAAGATGCAAGCAACTAATGTACATGATGTAAGTACACCACCATTTTAATTCAAGTATCTGCTGACCTTAATAGGCCAAAAAAAAACTTTTAAATAAATGTGGGTTTTGGGTAACATGGTCTAAAAAGTTAGGTTGAGTATACTATTAAAAACGAAAGAATATGGAATATGTGCCAGAAAGACACAATCCACATATTGAAATGATTTTGATAAATGTACAATGCAAAATTTCACTGCGTGTGAAGCGCTTTTCTGGATTAACCTTCATCAGACACGCTAGGAGTAAAAAAAAACTTGGAAAACCGGTAGAACATTAGATTTGATATAACTAAAACAGAAGCCAAAAATATTACAACAATGACCAAACATTAATTTATTATTTTTTTAAGAAATAGCCAAATTGATGTCAAACTTTGGAAATATGTAAACGTGTCTTTCCAACACATATTCCAGTACTCGAAAATATATAAGAGCATACAACTGAAGCACAGGGAAGCTTTCTACGGCCTCCACACGGCACTAAAGCCAAACTCTGAAATAATATTAAAAACGAAAGAATATGGAATATGTGCCAGAAAGACACAATCCACATATTGAAATGATTTTGATAAATGTACAATGCAAAATTTCACTGCGTGTGAAGCGCTTTTCTGGATTAACCTTCATCAGACACGCTAGGCGTAAAAAAAACTTGGAAAACCGGTAGAACATTAGATTTGATATAACTATAAAACAGAAGCCAAAAATATTACAACAATGACCAAACATTAATTTATTATTTTTTTAAGAAATAGCCAAATTGATGTCAAATTTTGGAAATATGTAAACGTGTCTTTCCAACACATATTCCAGTACTCGAAAATATATAAGAGCATACAACTGAAGCACGGGGAAGCTGTTAGGATGTTCTACTTTATTTGTTTAATATTGCTGCATCAAATTTATTTTAATATTTTTTTTTTATAGAAGATGCTTCCTTATTAGAATTTTGTTACAGCTAGGTTGTATAATGTAAAAGTCGTTAATTAGAATTACAAAATCTTAATGAACTTCCTTTTCAAACGTAGACTATTTATATTGTTACATCTATTGTTGTAAAAGTAGTCAGTACCCATCTAGGAAATGCATTTGTATAATCTCTTTATACGGAAAGGCTCATTTGCATCTCCCCCATTAATCTGTCCATACACGGAAGAGTCAAGACGCTTAGAATCTGTCGTAGCATATTGCAGATGATTTATGGGATTTTTGAGACTCCGTCAATCAGAGTTTCATTAGAAAACAATTAAAAATATCTTATGTCATTGATCACCGATAAGCTTTCAGTGCTGCGAGACTCAAATGTAACAATTTCTAGATCTGTTTGTAGAATAAATGTTTTCAGGGGGTAAAAATAAAAAGATTTCTGTTTTCGTAGGAAATGCATCTTCTTCAGAGTTGTCATGAAGCCATTACAGTAAAAATCCAAGGGGCATTTGAGTTCTGTTAATGTTACATGGAAATGACAGAGTTAGGAACTTCCATCTGCAGAGTCTATTTCCTGATCTTTGTGTAATCTATGCAATGTTAAAGTTGTTGACATGGACATCCATTTTACTGGATGCATTTCATGTAGTAACCATTTACGCGGGGCAGGAGGAGGAGCGTCATTGCGAATTCCTGTAAAAATAGTTTAATATAATTTAAATGCTCTATCCAGTATTCTGAAATATAAAATGTTGCTCTAGTATTTGCTTTAGGCCACTACTGGTACATTTAAACTAATTCCTGTTAAAATATATGACAAATTTTGCTTTTTTTCAAAGGTCCTAATAGTAGCTGCCTCTTATTTATACCTTGATAATAATTTAGCTTTGCTTATCCTAGAATTACAAGCTTTTGTAAACCTGCCACTAATGGCAAGGGCCGATAAAGTTGTCATTTGATGTATTTTAGGTTCATTGCAGTATGTTGCTATCTACTTTATGGATATTTTAAGTGCATTCAAAGTCTACAACCATTATGTCTTGATATACTGGTCATTAGGTAGATCCTTGAGTGTCATGGCTGTCTGTTGCTATCAAACCACTTTATGGTTCTTGGATTGTTCTCTGTGCTTTATCTGATACTACCATCTGCCAGGGATTGAAAATTGAATTTCTGTCAGAGTTATCTTTCTTTGATTATTGATAGAACATTTAAAGGGAGATAAGTGAGTATTTAGGGAATGATGAAGATGTAAAGTGTTCATTTGCATTTTATTTACAAGTTGATATGTCTGGTATCTACAGGAAATACCGACCTTGATTTGTATGTAAAGAATTCAATGGTTCATTAGTACAGCGACCTTCATCTTCAATTTGCAAGGTCACATGCATGTACATGTTTGATTAAACGGTGCATTATAATAAATCTATGTTAATTGAAACAGATGTTTTTTTCAACCAACAATTTCAAAAGTACAAGCCCAGGTAGCAAATATATTGTTTGTGTCCATTAATTTGTTGGTCAGTTCATCCGTCTGTCTTTCCAATCTGTCCTAATCAGGCTTAATTTCAGGTTGAAGTTGTTTTTCCATGTTCACAAGTCATTTTGCTTGGTATGTGTAGCAAAAGCTCTAACCAAAATAGAATCAACCAATTTGGTTTTTTACTGATGTAATTCACATCAGTTCTACCTTCTGTGGTTTTGAATTAAGGCATCAAATCTTGGTCTAATATTTGTGCAAAAAGTCAAGCCCATATAAAATGAGTGAAAACTACTTAATTGATTCCCAAACAGACACATATGGAAACCTATGTTCTGTAACTAAGTTTTCAGGATGAAATCTTCAGATTGGAACTGGATGTTGTTGACTATTGACTGACGACTTAACACGTCCAAGGTATCAAATCATATCACGCTGAGCCGTATGGTTAGGCTGTCGGAAATGATGTTCAGAAATATTAATAAAAGAGTCTCAATTCATGTTATATAATTTCCACTGGGAAATGTTGTAATTGATTTTAGAACTTGGAAGTCGTGGGTGATTGCTGGCCTTGGTGGAGCAAGAAATTTGTTTTAATTTATTGCATTGTCTTTTTTGTACAGAAGTCTATATCACTGGGTTTTAAGCGTGGTAGAGATGAAGCATACAAGTGACACACTTCCCTTTGGGCACTTAAGTGAAGCAATTTGAAAAGATGTGTTAGTGGTAGGATATATAGGAAATCATTGAAGCATGACCAGATTAGGGCCCCTACTTAGCCCCCCCCCCCTTTTTAGCTCACCTGGCCAAAGGCCATGTGAGCTATTGCCATCACTTGGCGTCCGTCGTCATCGTCGTCCATCGTCGTTAACTTTTCTTTAAACTTCTTCTCCTCTGAAACGGCTGCACAGATTCAAACCAAATTTGGTCTGGTGGTACTTTAGGGTATCACAGAACTGATGTGGGGATTTTCGATTCATTGAAAAACATGGCCGCCGTTGCTAAAAATAGACCAGGGGGGTCAGACTACTGTTTTTGGCAAAAAGTATTCAAAAGAGAAGTGCATTTTCTTGTATCCCAGAGAGAAAAAATAAGTTTACTACCTACCTTCTCACTACATTGGTGACATGGATTTACAGTTTGGGCAAACTGAACTTTTTTTCTAATTATGGCTTTAAATTTTATTATTTCAAGATATTACGCATCTCTGCAGTTGTTTCTAATAAAAGAGCTTTGTCTTAAACTATTATAACTAAATTTTGGGGATTTTATTTTAGTATTTGTATTTGGAGGTCACTTCAAACATGAACAGGAAGTCTTCAAGAATTTCTATCTTTTTCTTGTATTTCTTAAATAGATATTCAGATGAAAAACATTCTGGTACTGATAACTTTCACTGAAATAGCATGAACAAGTATTGATCATTGAATGAATATGATAAGAATGACATTCCATACTTTGCTTGTCTTAATTATGACCTGGATGACTTTCCATAGTTTATCTTGACCTTCTTATGTTATGATTAGATATATAGAGTATCTTGATGAAAAGTTCAAATTTGATACATCATGTACATTAAAAGATAAGGAAATGAAATCACAGTTGTTGACTTTTGATATTTTTTATCTCACTTGTTTTTAATGGGAGTAATCGATAAGAATAGCCTCGATCTTGTCTCAACTATAAGTTTCAATCTTAACCAATGTAAAATATTCTGTCAGGTGCCCCTCAAACAAGGCCTTTGGAAGGGGGTTGTGATGGGTGCAATTGCACCCTACTTTTGCAAAAAAGTAATGAAAAACACTAGGTCAGTGCACCAAAACCCACCTAAATGGGTCTTAAATTTTATAAAACTTTTCACTAGCCCCAGGCCCCCCTCTTGCCAGAAACAACATTCTGGTACTGTGATATCTTTCACTGAAATAGCATGAACAATGGCAGCCTGTCTAAACCTGGACACCAATTATTCAGTCCCCATATTTTTCTCTTTTTTTCTTTCTCTGCACTCAATCCGCATTTGAAAAAGTACATTTTTTTATATTTAGTTTAAAAGATGTATTAATTTTAGAAGTTAAAACGAAAGGAAGTTGTGAGGACAAACAGTGATCTGACTGACTGGCAATTTGGCTTATATGATGATGAAAAGTTATTTTTTTCATTTTTTCCAAAATAGTCCACACAATGACTTAAGTTTGATAATTCATTTTAGAATTTTTTAGTCTTTAACATAATGGGGAATGCAAATCTTTTACATTAACTGAAACCTCAGTGTCTCTTAAAATCTTTATCAAACTGTGCATTAATTGCTTTAATTAACATTAATGATTCCAAATTGATGTCAATTGTTGATATAATGAAAATAAAACAGATAAACTCTGAAATTTGTATTTCTAATGACTTCTAGGCTTTTAAATGAAATGTATGATCTTTTTGTTCTAATATTCATCAATAAAATAATGGGGTCAAATTTTATAATGTCAGTTCATCATAGTGCAATAATATAAGACTTACCTGGAAATTTTAAGTTTCAATTGCTTAAACATTGGTAAACTTGTATCTGAAATATTGATCAAAATGTTATCATTTAACTGAAAAAACTTACCAGTTTTTATCTCGATCTTGTTCTCCAACAGGGAGAATGGAAAAATAAAAAAAATAAATCTTAATATCTGATTTTGATCTTTGACATTCATCTTTATAAGTAAGGAAGGTCAAAATTTATAGATTAAAAAATGAAACAAAGAAAGTTTCATTTTGTTGCAATACATGCATAAATTGCAAATTTAGATATTTTTGGCCAGATTTCACGGAGCTCCCCTTGTAGTTTTCTGAGAATAAGACAGGGTTCCATATGGCCAGGTCGATCAGTTAAATGCAGAAATTCTGCACAGAATTAGCAAAATTCAAATGAAAAATCTACTTCAATATTAAAAGATGCATTCTTTTATATAAAATTGTACAGATTATATTAAGTAAAAGAAAAATTGAGTTTTTTGTGTCATCTGTGAATAGTTTTGATGTTTGAACTTAGAACCAATCCCTGAGAGGGCATTATAAAAGATAGATTTCAGATCTAATCAGTTTATCAAAGATACATATAAAATCTATCTTTTATGATTAGAATCAGGTATCTGTCAGTCGTTTTAGGGTTTGTTTTAGCCATAAAGTACTTTTCACCTGTTCACATTGAAAAGATAACATTTTTTTTTGATTTTTTGGAAAAACAAAACATTGAAAAGATAACATTTTTATTCCAAAAAAAAACTGGTACTCAAAATGTACTTTCTTGATTATTTTTTCAACCCTCTTCAGATTATTTAAGTGCACATTAATGTTTATGTTTTGATAGCCGTATTTTCTTTTAATGAATTTATTACGTGAAAATTGGTGCGTTTCATTTTAGATTTTTGTGATTGAATTTATGTTTCTGATAATTTTCATTGAAAGATTGATGCTTGGCATATTTTAGAAGTTCATTGAAAGGTAGACTCTTGTCTGATTTATTATACTTTGCATAATTCAATAATTGGAAGATGTTTCATGATAGTCATTGCACATTCATAATTTATGAATGTGCAAGTATCATATCACTATTTTGTTGTAACAATTTGTGCTCTTCTTGAATTTTTTCGTCTACACAGTGGCTGCTTTCTTCCTCTTTTCATATTTCCAAGGACTGGTGTGCATGTGCATATCCAGAGGTCCGTGAGAGAGGGGGCGGGCGTAATTGCTAAAAATGTCAGATTAAGATGAAAATTTGAAGTAGCTTAAATGGTCAATTTTATACAGAAAAAATAAAAAACTTTCTCAATAAAAAGTGGGGGGATGCCCCCTTCGCCCCCCTCTGAATCCGCCACTGGTGTGGTAGTGATTTATGACAAGAATATATTTATTTATGCCATTTTTTAACCAGTTTTAGACCTGTCAGACAAAGTCTTCCTGTTTTAGTGCTTGGGTTCTGGTGTCATTGAATATCTAAAAGTATGTGTTTATGATAAAAACATTTGAAAGGGGGTGCTGCTTCAATTTGAAAATTATGACTGCATATTTTAAAGTCTTGGATGATTCTACAGTCCAAAAGACATTGAAATGACTCAATAATTTTTATGTTGGCCTGCAACTTATGTTGAAAAATGTCACATAGAAGTGACTTTGGCACATAATAGTCCACCACATTGTGGCATATTGCACACAATAGTCCATCATCTTGTGGCATATTGCACACAATAGTAAGTCATCTTGTGGCATATTGCACACAATAGTCCATCATCTTGTGGCATATTGCACACAGTAGTCCATCATTTTGTGGCATATTGTGCACAATAGTCCATCATCTTGTGGCATATTGCACACAATAGTCCATCATCTTGTGGCATATTGCACACAATAGTCCATCATCTTGTGGCATATTGCACACAATAGTCCATCATCTTGTGGCATATTGCACACAATAGTCCATCATCTTGTGGCATATTGCACACAATAGTCCATCATCTTGTGACATATTGCACACAATAGTCCATCATCTTGTGGCATTATGATTGCACACAATAGTCCATCATCTTGTGGCATATTGCACACAATAGTCCATCATCTTGTAGCATATTGCACACAATAGTCCATCATCTCATTGCATATTGAATTGTCCTGTGGACTGTCACAAAAACCTCTGTCTCAACTTCCTGGGCAAGCACATGAGTCTGATATAAATACAATACACTGGGCAAGCACATGAGTCTGATATAAATACAATACACTGGGCAAGCACATGAGTCTGTCGATATAAATACAATACACAAGAATACTACCAATCCCAGAATTATCAACAAAAGACCATTTCTGAAGGAAACAATAAACACAAAGATGACAGGGCCAGAAACAAAAGCTTTGACAAAGAATCCTAGGCTTATAATACTAAATGTGGCAAGGTTAACAAAGATAAAAATAACAAAAATACAGAACCTGGATCAATCTAAAATCTCAAATGTCCATATAATTAAAGACAAACCAAGGAAAGCATACCGAAAAATTGAAGACCTCAATGATCCTGACTTGGTAGTTGGTACAGGCATTTCAAAAGAATGGTGGGTTAAACCAGGCTTATTGGAGCGCCAAACCTTCCCCTTCCACAAAACTAGACTGCTGTCTCCTAGAAAGTTTGTTTATTTTTTTCTCTTTAATAATTTCTAGTTGAACTTCTTCTTTTTTTCAAAGAATTTAAAACATTTGTTTTGTTTTTCGTAATGTTGGTTTGATTTATAAATATAATTATGAGTGAAACAAGACAAATTCTGGCTTTTTCGCAAGAATTTTGATGAATTATTTTGAAATGCAAAGAATTCAGCTATTAACTTCAAAGACCAGCAGTTTTTAAATACATTTGTTTGCTCGTTTATTATAAGACAAACTTAATTGTTTGATTTGCATAAAAACAATTAAATAATGACACATGTTGTTTATTTTCAACACTGCATCGTGGACTTTGGCAAGGGGGAATAACCCAATGTCTTATGATGTGTACTTTTAAAACTGACATGAAAAGTGCATGATTTTACATGTATTTAAAATGAAAACAGCTTAATTTTCTTTTTGATAGGATGTCATTCAGGGCTATTCTCTTGCTATAGTTGTTGAATCTATATCAACACTCAATTATTTTGTTTTTTTTTGTTAATTTTATTTTCAATATTTCAAACTGTACATTAAATCACCAATAATCAATGTATGAAATTCAGGTATGCACATTGGGTTTCAATTACAGGTCTGTCTTGAGAAACCTACTTCCTGTTCCACCAAAACCAGTCCATTTTTTACATTTACAGATTTTTTGTTAAAAGAAAGGGAGATAATCACCAATTTTAGAAAAAAAAATGATCTATGATCTTGTCAAAATAAAGGATAGGGATAATTTAACAAGAATGTTACAAAACACTTGAATAAGATGAATTGGTTGTCTGATGTAATTTGTATTATGACAGAAATTGTGTTATTTTCCAAGCAATTGTGACATAATATAGTGATTTTGTTGTTTGAGTCTGAACATTGTTTTTGATCAAGTTGTTTTTGTTAGACATGTCAAGCTGTAATGCTCTTTAAGTTGCAGGAACAAAAAAATGTTACAAAAATCCATTTATTATTGTCTATTAAAGAATCATTACAGCTATTTAATAGTTATGAGTGAGAAAATTAAGACAGGTCTAAAATTCCACAACTTCATATCAATCAATCACAGTAAAGTTATATATTATTTTTATAAAAAAAAAAAAACAACAGAAAGAGCTGAGCTGTTTTGTTAATTTTTGTCATCCTCAAGAAAAAGATTGAAATAAATTAAAAGACACGACAAGAAGATTTAATTCCCTTTTCATTTAGGATTGAGAAAAAAAAAGAGTTATGGATCTTTTAAAGAAAAAAAGAAGGTTATGTATGAAATGAAGAAAAAAAAGTACGCTTACATAGGTCACACACTTAAAAAAAAAAAAATGGGTTATTCCAGATTTATAGTGCCATTATAACCTTTCTCTTCCATGCATATGCAGTCATATAGAAAGGCGGATTCAGGACCGGTGTGCCGGGTGAGCACCCCCCCCCCCCCCCCCCCCGTTTGACAGGAACAGGAATTTTTGGTTAGGAACTGTAAGACTTAAACAAGAGGTCCCAGAAGATTTTGTTTAATTACATGCCCTCCCGTTTGAAAATTTCTGGATCCGCCACAGTGTAACATCACAAATTTGCAAGACACAAGCAGGAAAGTGATTACTCAATTTTTCACGTTTTATTTTTTTTTATTTTCAGTTGTGTGCCGAGGAACCAACATGGGGATGAGTATGAGTGGTAAAGCTGCCGACCACTACCAGATGTACAGACGTAAATATACGAACTGCACGTACGTCGATGGAAATTTAGAAATCACGTACCTAGAAGATGATATAGACTACGATCTTGGATTCCTCAGTTCAATCGAGGAAGTCAGTGGTTATGTACTTATTTATTCTGTTTTTGCTCAACATTTGAATTTGACAAGCTTACGGCTGATACGGGGAAGTCAGCTCTTCTCTTTTAAAGGAGAGAAAGTGTACAGTCTTGTCGTAGCTAGTAATTTTAAGCCAGAATCGAAAACTCGAGGTTTAATGGAACTTGGATTTAAAAATCTACAGGGTAAGTTTTTGAAGCTGTATTATATTTAAAATTGTTGACACTTGAATAGAATGAAACAAGATGCTTTCACCAAATACAAATTAATTGGTTCCTAATTGCGAGTTTAGAAAAATCCCTAATCCTATTAGTACCTTTTTTGTTGTACCGTCTAATATAGACGCTTTATAGATTATAACGTCACATGAGTTACTGCCCTTTATCATTGCTGATGTTAGTCCTTGATTAACGAGTTGTAATTATTAGTCATGACCAGACCAAGGATCTCTTAAGGTTGATCTAATTTCGTTTGTGGTAGATTGATGGACAATTTGATGATTTTCTATGTCAAAGAGCTTCTGGAGAACGTCAAACGGGACTTTTATATAGAATTGATTACTAAGAGAGGATTGATTCTCCTATGGAATGTATATATTTTTCCATTTTTCCAAGACCAGTGTTTAAGAATTTTGGACAGAAATAAAAACCATTCCAGTCCCTAGATATTCCATCTCTATTTATGAATTTCATGGAATTGTCATCGAATGCCATGGAAAAGACATGGGTTGCCATGGAGAACATAAGTGCTTGGGAGATGCAGCTGAACTTTTGTATACTAAGGGCTGCATTGCAATCATCTTGTTCATTTGTTAGTCTGTTAATAATGACTCTCTGTACAATCTTACTTTCATGAAAGTTTCTTTGACCAACACTGGTGGAATTAAGATTTTAGATCCGACACAGAACTTCATCAAAAGGAGTTGTTTCCATGACTCCTCTTTTTAGCTGTTTTTAATTATAGGCCAACTTGGGTTAATAAAATGGTTGTGTATATCAAATAAGTTACTCTAATTTTTCAATCAACCTTTTGGTTTTGTATATTAAGTAACTTAGTCTAATTTTTCAAGCAATATTTCCTGAAACACACATTATTATTTTTTTTCACATCCCTTTTTAAACCCTGCAGATCAACCAATATTGAACAGCACTCAAGTAACTTAATTGATGACTTTTGGGTGACCCAATGTTGGAGCCTTATCTTAGCTCACAGTATAAGGTGGCCAAGCATTAAAACTCTTTTCTTAACTCACAGCATGACAGATCTAATCAAGAGACCAGTGACATATTAAATGCATAGCTTAAAGCTTAAAGCTTAGATTTTAACTTGAGAGGTCAAGACTGGAGAGTCAACTGCAATTAAGGAGGTCAACAATCAACTGCATTATGAAGTTAAAAATAAGCTTAGCCTATGGCTATGATGGTCTGAAATGGAACTATAATTTTACCAGCCATTAATTATGCTGGCAGTTACTTTCTCTTTGCAAAACAATTTACTTTAATTTTGTACATGTACATGTAATGGTTTACATTGATAAGAAAATTGGATTCTTAATTGAGAGGCAGATTATTTTTTGAATTATCTTTCTTAAGTCACAGATAGGTACCTATGCTCACAATTTGCATTGCCCAGACAGCCTTAACTGTTGGATTTTCCCTTGAATAGCCAGAAAGTCACTATATTTGTAGACCCTTTAACAGACTACTAGAAAAACCATTAACTTGTGCTCTGTTTGATTGACTTAGCTTGACCACTATAACATAATATAATTCAACATCAAACTTGAGAATCATATTAACCCTTGGTCAATTTAGCCTCCAAGACGTATGAAGAATATGTCATTCCATTTTCACCATTAATTTGGGTAAATGACCAGAATACATAAAACACCTGATACTTTTGTGGAACTCAGGAATAATTATGGTGACGGGATCAGCTTTCACAATTTTTTCATGACTTTCCATTTTTTTAGGTCATGCTGGTGTTTTATCATTTCTAGCTGTTTGACCAACTTTATTTTAGGGGTTATAGACTTGAGTGCGCAGGGGGGGGGGGAATCCAGAGGTCAATGAAAGAGGGGCGTAACTGGTAAAACTGTCAGATTTTGATGAAAAATTTAAGCACCTTAGTCAAATACATGTTTACAGAAAAAAAATTGGAATTTCTCAATTAAAGAGGGGTGTACGCCCCTCCGCACTCCCTCTAAATCCACCACTGGTGCAATTGTAGTAAAAATATATAAACAATGAATATCTTTACATTTACTCATGTCAGTTTACAACTCTCATAATTTAGGAAAACTTTAAGGAACTAACAAAAGACTTTCCCTTCCAGAACACCTGAGTTCGCTTTTGAGTGTTGTTTGTTGATTGCATACAAGTGGGTTTGGTGTGTGTGTGTTTTTTTCTCTCAAATATGAAAAGTGCAAAGGCATTAAGTTTTACAAATGTCTGCAGTCTGTATGTATGTGTGATAGTCACATAATTATGAAGCCATGAATATAGGCATTTTTCTTCCAAATCCATGAAATATCTAGTCCCCAAATTTTAGGACTTTAAAAGTAGCTGATAATTTATTGATTTGCTTTATCATTTCAGAAATTATGAAAGGCATGGTTTATTTCTACAATAACAATCTTCTGTGTTACCAACGAACAATTCTTTGGGAGGACATCAACCCTTCAGTGCTGCCGCATGTCAGACATAGCGAAAACAGTACATACTACAAGAGAACATGTAAGTGGGGGAAAGGGGGGAGTGTAGTCTGATCATTAAAGGGAAATAACTCCTATGGCAGCATATTAACCCGTCAGTGCTGTCGAATTTGTTATTGCTACACGACAGACATTATAGTGAAAACATAAGCATGAAAATCGGATAAAGAGGGGAGTGTAGGGAATTTAAGGGAGATCAATCCTATGGAGGATATCAATCCATTTGTGTTGCCACATGTCAGGCACTTCAAAAACAGTACATTCTTCAAGAGAACATTGTACAGTCAAACCTGGCTTAGCGGCCACCTCTATTAAGCAATCACCTGCTTTAGACAGCCACATGTTTTTGTCCCTATCTTTAATAAATCAGCAAAAACTAACCTGGCTTAAGCAGCCACCTGTCTTAAGTGGTCATTTTTTTCTCATCCCAAGGGTGGCCTTTTAAAACAGGTTTGACTGTATTTAGTTAGGTTAAAAGGGAGAGGGGAGGTAGAGAAGGCACAAGGGAAATAATTCAAATTACAGACAAAGTGAAAACAGTATATTCTACACCAAAAGAAAAGGGAAGGAACTCTTTTTGATATTTAAAATATTTTAGATGATGACCTTTGAAATAGAAAAATCAAGCTTCTTATGGTTAAAATAGTTTGAAAATTTTCTTTAAATCTTAGTATGGCTACTATACAGAAGTATTAGTGCATCTACGTCACATTTGTTCTGCAACAAAAACTACTATTCAATATAAATTATGTAAGAATCTATATGTGTTAATTAAAGACCTACAGAATAAAACAAATGTAATATTTGCCAATAATATTCATAATTCAAAATAAAGTTTATAATAAAGTGCATTGTTATGAAATGGTTTAAGTCAGTTTATGTTTATATTTTGGTCTTCAGAATTATGACTTTATAATCTTAATTCCTTCAATGTTTAATACGGAGACGATTATTTCAATTAGGTACAGAAAGAACTTTGTCATAATTTTAATTTGGTCTAATTCTTTGTAATAATTTCTTTCAATTAAAGAAAATAGGATTAGTTATTGAATTTATAATATACAGCTAGACACCAAGTCTTTAAAACAACAAAATATTTTCACTGAAAGATCAAATTTAAGTACCCTGCCAAAACTTCTCTATTTTATAATCTACAATTTTGTACTTTTAAGATATGAAATGAAAATGGCAATTCTAAATCAAGATTGATGGCCCAATTCAATTCTTAAAAATATCTTTTGATGAAAATGGATATGAATTAATATGCATGACACATAATCATGAAAATTTTAAAACAATATACAAGAACACTTTCATAAACATGAGAAAAGAAAATAATGAGATGTGGAATAAGTGAACGCGACACAACCCACAGCGGCAATTCAGAAAAACCACAATGGACAACTGCAAGCAGCCTTCAACAAGACCAGTAGGCACTGCTAGCGGTTCTGCAATTTGCCCATGGTCTAAATAAAATGCATATAATTCAAATCCAGTCCTGAAATAGTCACAGATACATGTAGACCCCCTTCTTAAACAAGGAACAGAAAACATCAAAAAGACAAGTTCAAACAAAAGCTTTGTCAAACCTACTGTAATATTAAAATGTTCAAAGGGTTGAATAGGGAGGGACATATGGAGTAAATATGTGTAACACCAACTCTCATTTATATCTGTATTGAAAACCCAAATGAATCCTCAATGAAGCAAAGGTGTACCAAAGGGGTAATCAGTATCATAAAACCGTAAAGACAAAGACAAAACCGGCAGACAAAAACTCATCACAACAAAACAAACCACATAACAACATAAAACACACACACACATAACAACAAAACCGCATTCAGCAACGTGAACTCAAGTCGAAACGAGAGTGAACTCAGGTGCTCCGGAAGAGTAAGCAGTTCCTACTTGCTATAGCACACCCGTCACGTTGCCAAAGATAGATTAAGTGTTGGTCAAATCCGGAAAGGATGACATTACAAAACTCTATGTCAAACCATCATCTGTGCTCATCTGAGAGATAGAAATCCCTTATTTGTAAACAAGCACATGATGTCCTCCGTAAAATTTCTTGAGTGATGACAACAACCTGGGAACAACGTACCCCTGTGTTAACAATTTGCTTGTCAGCCGTGTAGCTCTATCAAGGAAGTCGTTGTACTCCCCACATGCTCTGGAACAACGAATCAATTGTGATACGTAAACTCCATACGCTGGAGCGGACGGAATGTTGCTACACAAAAAGGGAAAGTTAACTATTAGAAAGTTGAAGTCATCACGTTTGTCATAAAGCCTTGTACAAAGCCTTCCTTGTGTGTCCATTTCGAGAAATAGATCCAAATATGAAGCAGACCTCCTAGAATCTGTAGTGTCCTTTATCTCAAGTACTTTAGGATTGGATAAGTTTTAGTACATGTAAAACTATATGTCGAAAGCATAGCCATATGCTAAATGCATGTATGAATGAACTTCTGAGGATCGCCATATTAGATTTAAGCATGCGAACAAGTTATATTTTTTATTTATAAAACAGGCGAAGATTCATTTAGTTGGTAAAAATATAAAGAGAGGGAAAAATAAAGATACTGTGTATTAATCCTGCGATATTTTATTTCAATGTTTGTTTGTTTTTTTCAGGTCCAGAATGCCATCCTTCCTGCTACAGTTATAACAGTAAAAATAACCAGAGTCAGAAGTTATGTTGGGGTGAAGGCAAAGACATGTGTCAAAAGTGTAAGTCTGAGACACACCCCCTCCCCCTCCTTGCCCCACCCATCTCCTGATAAACAAGTCTGAGACACACCCCCTCCCCCTCCTTGCCCCACCCATCTCCTGATAAACAAGTCTGAGACACACACCCTCCCCCTCCTTGCCCCACCCATCTCATGATAAACAAGTCTGAGACACACCCCCTCCCCCTCCTTGCCCCACCCATCTCCTGATAAACAAAATAATCATAGCCAGAAACTATGTTGGGGTGAAGGCAAAAGACATGTGTCAAAAGTGTAAGTCTGAGACACACCCCCTCCCCCTCCTTGCCCCACCCATCTCCTGATAAACAAGTCTGAGACACACACCCTCCCCCTCCTTGCCCCACCCATCTCCTGATAAACAAAATAATCATAGCCAGAAACTATGTTGGAGTGAAGGCAAAAGACATGTGTCAAAAGTGTAAGTTTGAGACACACACCCTCCCCCTCCTTGCCCCACCCATCTCATGATAAACAAGTCTGAGACAAACCCCTTCCCCTCCTTGCCCCACCCATCTCCTGATAAACAAAATAATCATAGCCAGAAACTATGTTGGGGTGTAGGCAAAAGACATGTGTCAAAAGTGTAAGTCTGAGACACGCTCCCTCCCACTCCTTGCCCCACCCATCTCCTGATAAACAAAATAATCAGAGCCAAAAGTTATGCTGGGGTGAAGGCAAAAGACATGTGTCAAAAGTGTAAGTCTGAGACACGCTCCCTCCCACTCCTTGCCCCACCCATCTCCTGATAAACAAAATAATCAGAGCCAAAAGTTATGCTGGGGTGAAGGCAAAAGACATGTGTCAAAAGTGTAAGTATGAGATCCCCCCCTCCCCCTCCTTGCCCCACCCATCTCCTGATAAACAAAATAATCATAGCCAGAAACTATGTTGGGGTGAAGGCAAAAGACATGTGTCAAAAGTGTAAGTCTGAGACACACCCCCTCCCCCTCCTTGCCCCACCCATCTCCTGATAAACAAGTCTGAGACAAACCCCTTCCCCTCCTTGCCCCACCCATCTCCTGATAAACAAAATAATCAGAGCCAGAAACTATGTTGGGGTGTAGGCAAAAGACATGTGTCAAAAGTGTAAGTCTGAGACACACCCCTCCCCCTCCTTCCTTCCCCTCCTTGCCCCACCCATCTCCTGATAAACAAAATAATCAGAGCCAGAAACTATGTTGGGGTGTAGGCAAAAGACATGTGTCAAAAGTGTAAGTCTGAGACACACCCCTCCCCCTCCTTGTCTCACCCATCTCCTGATAAACAAGTCTGAGACACCCTCCCTCCCACTCCTTGCCCCACCCATCTCCTGGTAAACAAAATAATCAGAGCCAAAAAATATGCTGGGGTGAAGGCAAAGACATGTGTCAAAAGTGTAAGTCTGAGACACGCTCCCTCCCACTCCTTGTCCCACCCCATTTCCTGTTAAACAAAATAATCAGAGTCAGAAGTTATGTTGGGGTGGTCTGAGAGGAGACACCCCCTCCTTGCCCCATCCATCTACTGTAAAACAAGTTTATAAGGGTCAAAAGTTTAAAATACAATGACTTGACCTGATCTAAAGTTACAAAACTAATCATGAAACAACGCCCCTTCCCAACCAGCCCCCAAAATAACCATAAAACGTAACCTTTCCAAACCTGTCCCTTAATTACAAAATCAATTTTGGGTGTAGGTTCCAGTGTATTCAAAGTGTGAGTCTAGGTCTAACATACAATTCCTTTTACAACCAGAACCATTACAAGCAACCTTAATTACAAAAATTATTCTGAATTAAAAATTTATCTTAACTTGGGTAAGGCTAATATAAAAAAGTATACCAGATTCTCATCCCCTCCCTCGCTGATTTTTTCAGCCGCCTCAAATTTTTTTGTTGATATTTAATTGGCATAGTATATTCATTTTTGGTCAATCTCCTTAAAAATGAAAAAAAAAATTGTCAAATGGATTTTTTTTTATTTGCAAACCCATCCCATTTTTTCAAGAAATTTGGATGAGAATCTAGTATGTAATTTATTAGAATTTGCCTAAAGCATTAATACATGTACTAGGTAGATGTTTTAAATATAGATCTATGAAATGCTTCCTCCTAGCCCACTCTCTCCTCTTTTCAAAATGGATCCCACATAACAGATTTAAAAAGAAACAATTCTTTCAGAAAATGTAAAAATTATATGCCAAAAATTAACATAAATATAATAATCCTCAGACTTTAAATTACCAAAATTCCCCACGAATCCCTATTTCTTTGGGGACAATTCTTTGGATATGCAAAACAAATGCCCTTTAAATTCACTTTTAAGACAGCAAAAAAAAAATCTTACAAGACATGCAATTGTTATGAATCTATTTATAAAACAAAGCAACTATGAAATCTGTGTTCATCGCGAAATTGTGTTACTTAATGTATTTTGAGTATAAAATACTGTATCGTCAGATCTTCAAAATCATAATTTTAATGGCCTTTAAGAACATGATTTAAATGCAACAACACAATATTAAGATGTTAAGTCATGATTCCAATTGTTTGGGGATGAATTTATAGTCCGATAAGAGAAACTTTTTACGAATTAGAGGCGTTATCGGAAAATGTTGCGCTGGTTAAATTTAATCTTCCGATTCTAATGATTCCAAATTCCTTTGATGACCAAACGCAATCAATATGTATATGATGTAAAACCATGTTTGACACTTTATCTCAAGATTGTTTTTTTTCCTGAAAGCGTGAGGTCTTATGGAAGAAATGAGATTATGAATCCAAACGGGATCGTTGGAAAGTTATATAAGCTAGTGGATTATGACATTGAAAATTGTATCAAAATTGACAAAACTGTCAAAAGTCATGTTTTAGAGCAGAAATAGATGTAAAATTTGATTTTTATACTACAAATTAATCCAAAAGAATTTTTTTCTTAGAATAAGCTCTTTGATAATAAAGTTTTTTAGTGGCAACTTTCGATCAACCTTGAAAAATTATCGATAAAAGTGAAAATGATATTTAAAATCAGATAACGAAACTGGCCAAATCAATTAACAAAAATATACATGATTTAGAAGAAGTAAAAATTGCATTGTTTTCGTATATGTAATTAACTGACCCAATGAATGGATGATTTTTCTTAAAACAAAACTGACCAATTATATGGACAGACAGGAAGCAAAATTATACCGTTGTGTTTGTTTTTATCAACTCTAAACGAACTTATAATTACTTTTCTAGAAAGAGGATTATTTGGTTATGAATGGAAGATTTGCTTAGGATAATATTGGTGTTTTCAATCATAAACTGGTCCATACGTCATTGCAATGCACATGGTCTACAATAAGAACACTACATTATTTTTAAGTCCACCCTGACATACCCTTAGATATTAAAAGCAATGTGTAAAAAAAATTATATTGTTTGGCCGGATTTTTATGGCCCGCCCTGACATATTAGACTCAAATACATAGTTTTATCCTTGTCTGTCCTAACATCCCAAACGTTTTTATGAAGTTAAGTGTGGATACTACATGCTAAACAGTTGGGGTCAAGTGATTTTGCACCACTAGATGTTTCTTGGGACACCACCAACTAGAAATAAGGTCACAGTTACCTATATTTTACACGTCATTAGCTTTGGTTGTGTGATACATGTTGGGGTTAATGATAATTCAAGAATGGTCCGGCCATCCGTGTCTCGTAGACACATTTTGTAGTATGAAATTGAAGTAGATTTACAGTATTTGTGGTAATTCAGTAGGAGTCGGCCACATGTAAATACATTTGACAAAATTTAGCTTGAAACAAGCCAGGCCTTTATACAAATCTTATAAAACCCATTTCTTCTTTGACATTTCTCATTAAAGTTTAAACCACAACAAGGAAGGAATACGAGTTAATTTTCATTTGTTTACACTCCTCCCGTTTTAAGACAAATGACTATGTCCTGTTGAATCAATCAGTTTGAGAAATCAGCGAAGAAATTAAAATCTAAAATTTGCTCAAATCAAATGGAAAAGTCAGTGAAGAGAACTCTAAAATTTGTTTTAAACATGAACCAAAATGTCTGTTTACAGCGCTCCTTTTTTAAAACAAATTTACTATGTTGTGTTTTATACCAAAATGTCCATTTACATCCCTCCCAAACAAAAAAAATATGTCTTGGTTTAATCCTGTCTTTGTTTCTTCAAAAATCAAACTATCGTAATCATGATAGTTTATAAGCCAGCTCTGGAACTTAATTTTACCCCATGCAACAAAGTTGCGAAGGGTGTAATGTTTTTGACTGGTCTGTTCGTCAGTCAGTCTGTTAGTCTGTCCGTGATCAAAATTAATTTGTATGTAGCTTAAGGAGTCCCATATGATGGGATACATTTTTAGGTCTGTCACTCTTTAACTTCCTGTTTAACGAGTCCACTTGGAAAGACAACAGCTCTGACTTTTTTTTCTTAACTCGAAATACTATAATCTCTGTCCATAATGTTGAAGCATGGGGTATGTGAGCATGCTCACTAAGGTTCTTTCATTGTTAATTGTCTTTAAACTTTTTATCCCAAAGGTGTCACTGAAATTATGCCCACTTCTTGTTAAAATGTCAGCTTTGTAAAAATGACTATGTTGTGTTAAATCTCAAATCTAATTGAATCAATCAAGGTTTGTAAATCTCTGGGGAAAAACTCTACAATTTGATCAAGTATCAACCAAAATGTCTATTTACATCCCTCACAAACATGTCTGGGTTAAATCGTGTCTTTGTATCTTCAAATAATCAAAATGTTGTAATTATGATAGATTTATATAAGCCAGCTTTGCAACTTGTTAAGGACAACAGATAACTGTCTATACAACTAAAAAATAAATGTCTTTGTAAGTTGTGAAAAACCATTTTGTCCCAAAGATGTCCCTAAAATTGATGTCCACTTCTTGTTAAAATGTCAGCTTTGTAGAAATCATATATCAGTTCAGAAGGAGGATAATAGACAAAAGAATTGATTTCCATGGTAACCAGCACCAATAAGATAAAACAAACTCAATGGCATTTGTAAATGCAAGCTAAGTGTTCAGAAAAATAAACCTGAAAGAAATTTAGGCCTCTGAAAAAAAATTAATTTGATATGTTGAATTAAATCTGTGGAGGATCAAGAAATATACAAATGGGAGGGCACGCAATTCAAATTTTTTTTTAGGATCTCTTGTTTCATGCAGATCCTAGCCAAATATTTTCCAGTCAAACAGAAAGGTGTTTGCCTGTTCTAAATTCACCTTTGTTTTAATGAGGGTGTTGATGGTATTAGAGAATAATGGGAAAGAAAAAAAATTATAAAGAATAGAGAATTATAACCTTTCAAATGTGAAGAAATGAATTAGAATAGTGGCCAGTAAGAAAAGAAAAAGGGAAAAAAAAAAATGAAGAACAGAATACAGAACTGAGAACAACCCCTTCCAAGGTTTTTCTATTGGGTATACCCATTCAGTGACCGGCATTATTTCACTACTTTGTAGATCGAGTGCTTAAACACACTACTGTGATACAGTGTTAGGAAAAAAAATTGCCTCATGAATTTTACAAATCAATGACATTGGATATGTTAGCTATGACCAGAATTACAGTACTTTGGCGAATGTTTAATACTCTAGTGTGAATCAGTATTCCAACCATCTTTTATCAAACTGTCCCTAACTAACTCTTAAGCTAATACAATTATCTAGGATATAAGAATTAGGGATGATGGTATTTTTATTTAACAAGATAAAGGGGGTAGGCGAAAGCTTCTTTTTATCACTGATGTCATTAGCAGACTGTCACCTTAAGTTGGGAAAATGTCAACTTTGATAAATAAAGGTGAAATTTATTACATCATTTGTGTTATAGTAAAGCTTAATACATGAATTGGTCAGTAAGCTATATCACAGGGTATTGCTGGCTATCGTCACTGAATTCGGGTGAAAATCCAAAATAGTTGAACTTAAAGCTGTGCATGAACAGAAAAATTGGTAGACAACAGTTAAGATTAGGCTGTTGTTATACAATGTTAAATACTTTTGACTGTCATCAGATTTCCAGTTGTCAACTATAGCCAGTTATACCCCTTGTTTATATCATTTGTTGGTTAGGGCTTAGGAGTATTTGGTTTATGATGAGAAAGGTGGGTTGAGGATGACAATGAAGATAAAATGCATTGTTTATCAATGAAGGTTTCAAGGCACTTGCCTTAAATATTTTCAAATAAAAGATAATGAGATGTGGAATAAGTGTATGCGACACAGCCCACAATCAAGCGGCAATTTAGAAAAACCACAATGGACTTTAACTGCCAGCAGCTTTCAACAATAGAAAATAATGAGATGTGGAATAAGTGTACGCGACACAGCCCACAGTTAAACGGCAATTTAGAAAAAGGCTAGATGGCACTGCTCGCGGTTCTGCAATTGGCCCATGGTCTAAATGAAATGCATATAATTCAAATCCAGTCCTGAAATGGTCACAGATAGACCCACTTCTTAAACAAGGAACAGAAGTATTCTTTAACACTTGTCCATGTTTTTATCCTCATTTTTGAGGTGGGAGACTAGTTGCTTTTGGAATTGAAGATTCAGGAAGCGTTCAGCAGTAGATCATGTTAATAAAAAACTACCAAAGTAATAATGAAAATGTAATCTTGAGAATCAATGTTAATTACTTGAAAAACATATGTAGTCATGAACACCAGCTAACAATCCTAAAAACTATAGGAAAAGACATAAAATATTCCATCCTAATTTCCAAACGCCCACAAAAAACTGAAGACTCGTTTTAATTTTCAAAACACCCACCAATTTAAAGCAAAAAAATATAACATATATATATAAATTACAGAGTTCTAATGAACTAGGTAACATAAGCCACATCCATCAACCAAAAGGAACAAAATAAATATACATCATGATTTTCTTGGTCAGTGGGTTGAAATGTTCTTGTAAAAAGTATCATATATTATATTATAAAAGACCATTGACCTGCCATAAAACTGGAAAATGTGAGAGTTTTTTTAGTTAAAGCTTTTTTCATTTTTTTTTTCCAGTGAACCATGAGACAGTTTGCTCACAGACTTGTGAAGAAAGATGTTTTGGCAAGGAGCCAAACGAGTGCTGTCATCCTGAATGTGCTGCTGGTTGTTACGGACCAAAGAAAACAGATTGTTATGTTAGTACAAGTAGTCCACTTTCAAATGAGTTTTGTGCGTAGCATCTAGTACCTGTCTAATCTGAATACTGTGGATTCATTCATTTTCGTGGGTAGCAATTTTGGCGGTTTGATAAAAATGTACAAGTTTGTGGATTCTTAAATTCGTCGTTCTGTAGTCAATTACTTATACTGATCAATTTTAAATTTTTTTTTCTTGGGGTATCAAATTGTGGTTAGCATTGACCCACAAAAACCACGAAAATTTATACTTTAGGAATAATAATGAAACCACTGTATATAATGTAGTTCCAAAAGGTTGGTTAAGGCAGGGAACTGTGTATAACACTGCCAGAAGTACCAACCGGGCATTTGAATGTCAGAGTGTGTGAATGTGTTGGTGTTTAATGCCCTTTATCAAGGCACCTGGGCCATGTAGGACGTACGGTCTGTTTTAATGTCAGAATGTCAGAAGTCTCAAAAGACAAAGACAAAACTAGTCATAAAGACAACAACAAAATAAACCATACAATAACAGCAAAACCACTATCAACTATGTAAATTCATGTTAGAAAGAGAGTAGATTTGAGTCCTCCTGAATAGCAAAGTACATGCTTGATTTTTCCATGTTCGTTCCATATAGTCACCATACAACAAAAAATATTCCAGTACATACCTTATGTAAACAATCAATCAATCAATCTTTTATTATTATTTTAGGCATGTAAACACTACTTTAACGATGGCGAGTGTGTCAGTCGATGCCCGCCTTACCAGATTTATAACCAATACACGTTAGAGATGGAAGAGAACCCAAAAGGGAAGGTGGCTTATGGTGCCTTATGTATGAAAGATTGTCCACGTAAGTTGTTTAATGATAAGATGTGTAGTAGCTTTTTTTGGGGTGAATATTAGTTTTTGGCCAGATTTTACAGAGTGAAATTGTGAACAGTGAGAATTTTTTTTTGTGTAACAGTTTTTTCAGATACTACTTATCACAGTCACTTGATATTTAGTATACAGCATGAGGATGGTGTTCGAACTCAGGTCTGTCACTCTGGCCATTTTTTACTTTGACAGATGCCTATAAAAACAGCATAACAACAGCCCAGTAAGATCTGAAAAAAAGATGTAGCTTACACCACATGCTTAAACACTGCAATATAACAAATACTGCTGTTTGATTTACAATGAATAAGAAGTGAAGACCCTAGTGTTTTAAAAAAATCATTAAGGAAGTTGATTTTTGTAAAAATACAGTCTAAGGGGAATAACTCTATTCACCCTTAAGAAATTCCACACAACACAGTCATTTTAATCAGTAAAAAAAAGATTGCATAAGCACACACATTTTCAATTGAACGTATGTTAAGAAATTTTTAGAAACCACTTAATGTACATTTGATATATTTGAAAACATGTCTCACGTAAATTGATTATTTCTTACAGCGCATTTGATCAAAGATAAGGAGCAGAATGTTTGTGTACGAACCTGTCGGCCGAAGATGCATGACGTAAACGGCACCTGTGTCGACTGTAACGGGCCGTGTCCAAAAAGTAGGTCAAGTTATGAAATACCATTACAATTTAACTTTAAGAATTTTTTCCATAACGTGGGAATTGAATTCAGGTCTGTAGCTCAACTACTTCGGGTTTAACAAAATCCGGCTGTTTTTGACTTTTGACAGATTTTGTTATTTGATTGGGTGAATTTCATAAATAAATGAAGGTTGATCAGACTTTGATGAAACTTGTACTCAAGACATGGAACACTATATGCCATTTTCTATCCAGTAAAACAAATTTACAAAGTAGAGGAAACTATTTCAAATCTCTAGCTTCCTATACACATCACCTCAAATCAGCGTTCTTCTCAAAACATTTTATAAGCATCCTGGTATTTTCAGTTTTCACATAGCATATTATACCCCCACTCGTAAGAGAGGGGGCTATATTGCAATCACCTTGTCCGTCCGTCTGTCCGTCCGTCCGTCTGTCCGTCCGGTTCAATTTCTCTGCTTCTACTGGATGGATTGGTTTCAAATTTGGTACACAGCTTCAGCATGATGAGTTATACTATGCCTACCCTTTCCAGGTCAGTCCATCATCTGCTTCCTGTTTTCCAAGCCGACTTAGACTTTTTTAGGGGAAACAAAATTGAAATGTGAAATTTTTCGTAACAGATTTCTCGGCTCTACTGGATAGATTGGTTTCAAATTTGGTACACAGCTTCAGCATGATGAGTTATACCGTGCCTCCCCTTTCCAGGTCAGTCCATCATCTACTTCCTGTTTTTCGAGCCGACTTAGACTTTTTAGGGTAAAAAATTTGAAAAGTGAAATTTTTCGTAACAGATTTCATGGCTTCTACTGGATGGATTGGTTTCAAATTTGGTACACAGCTTCAGCATGATTAGTTTTACCGTGCCTCCCCTTTCCAGGTCAGTCCATCATCTACTTCCTGTTTTCTGAGCTGACTTAGACTTTTTATGGGTCAAAAATAGACAATTTTTCGTAACAGATTTCTGGAGAAGGGATTGATTTCAAATTTGGTATACAGCTTTAGCATGATGAGTTGTATCGTGCCTCCCCTTTCCAGGTCAGTCCATCATTTACTTCCTGTTTTCTGAATGGCCGAGTGGGGGAATGCTTAGCACGACTTAGTGCAACCCCTTGTTTTGCTTTGAAATTATAGCATCACATTTTTTATGAAATATATAAGAGAGGATTTCAGATAGCATCACTTTGCCAGGATGCTTAAAAAGGCCTTGGGAGAACACTGCTCAAATGCTACAACATATAATGTTTTCTGAGCTCTTTCATAAATCTAGCTGAGAAATATAAGTCCTAGGTTGATGAAACTTGGTAAGCAGATACCCCTATAGAAGCTTAGAATGTTTGCGTCTCTTTCTTCTGTGATGTTCTCGTTTATGTTTACTGCTTTTGTCGTTGCCCTTTCCAACTTTTTACACTCGAATGACCCTTTGGTGCCTCTTTGCTTCTATTTGGCCATGACCTTGATTTACCAGTTGAGTGACATTGAAAATGGGGGTGGTAAAGGCGGGATCCCAACACGAAAACATGTGCTTCAAAAACGCTGAAAACGAAGCACGAGATATAAAAATTGCCAAACACATAACACGTGAAAAGTGATTTCAGATGATCAAAAACACGAAATCACGTGTCTCAAAACACAAAACACGGGACAAAAATACAGACAAAAAAAACAGAGCATGTTTACGTACAACCTCCCCAACACGAAAACAAGAGAAATAACGTTGAAAAGAACCCTTTTCCACCCTCTTTAATACATTACACAATTGATTTTTTTTTTAATTTAAAAATTGATAGTTTTTTTTCTCTTTAGCTTGTGATTCAGGACATAGTTACATCACTGCGGAAAATATCAAGAATTTTGAAAACTGTACAATTATTAACGGCAACCTGAAGCTTTTGGAGGCATCATTTGCAGGGTAAGTTCACAGGTTTTATATAGATCACCAGTATTTCTCTTTTTTAAAAATAGAAACTGGTTAATGACACCTGTGTGTTAGTAAGTTCACCAGTTAACTACCCCTAGGTTGAATATTTTCTGTCCAAAGCTGAGTGTCAAGATATAAGTTGTCATTTTAACGTTTAACAAATCAGATCAATTTATTATTATCTCACCTTCATCATATTCAAATTTGACAAAATTTCATGACATTTAATTGTTGTGACATATATTTAATATTTTAATCCTTGTATTCAATAAAGAGAACAAACACAAGATTTACCTTGATTCTAAAATTAATTAATATATTTAGCCTTCATAGAAGCTTGCTACACTTATATTGTGAAAGTACCAAAACAATGCAAATTGGTACTTCATGAATATTTAAACTTTTATGGTAGTTAATGTTTTATGGAATCTCTGTTTAACATGAGCCACCATAGTACAAAATAGCATAAAACCTACTACATGTATAATCATACCTGTTAATAAATCACTATCTCCACTGATATCTAGTCAATGAACTTTAACACCACTGATGATATTGAACCCTATTACCACTGATGACCTATTTTATTTTTTAGCCACAGAAGCAATGAATGGTAAACCACACCCCTGTTAACTCTGACATTATAAAGTCCTCCACAAAATTGTCTTGTAACAGCTATATTTTATCTGCCTAAAATACAACTGGTACTGCCAGTCTAGGGGGGGGGGTTAGAATGTTCAAAGCATTTAGTGGGAAATTTTACAATCTATGTGAATATCAAACCAGATAAATTCATAATCCTGTTTTTTGCTGATTTGATTGACAAAAAATTAAGCTTACGTAGAAGTCAAGTAGATGACTGTGAAATGAGTGGAGGGAGTTTTGAGGGCTGGGCACACCTTTACAGCTAAAAAAATTGAAAGATCGACCTAAGACATCTGAGTTTGTGATTTACATTGCCTGTTTATTCAAATACTGTAAACCAACTTATAATCACGAGCGATTTATCATAATTCACGGCTTTCGGGAGGAAGACTAGAAATTCCTGAAAATATATATCATCAATTAATTAATTCATTTTTATAGTACATGTAGTAGTTTAATTATTTTTTTAAGAGAAATGGCAAAAATAAATAGTTGGGAAAATAACCCTATGAAACTAAAACACGAAATATTGTAGTCACAAAAATAAATTGGTTTACAGTATAACATGGCCAAAATGATTTTTACTCAGACCAGAGACAAAGGGTTTGTATTTGAGGTAGTAGAATATTGCTGTGTACAAGAAACAATTGGGATCCCAAACCTTACAATTTGTTTAATGGCTTAATCTATTGTTCAGTTTTGAATGAAATAATTTGATTTATTTTTGGTGAAAGGCAAACTTAATGATTTAATAACAATAATTATATGAAATATTCTTTTATATTAACTTGTAAACATTTATTTGTATGAATTGGTTGTATATTATATCTAAGACCCCATGACTAATTAAGATAAATAAAACCTAATTTCAGTGTACATGTATATCATAAGTGTAATTTAGTATGTACTAAGTTGACAAATTAGAATTGATCAAACTTAAAGTTTTCCATTCAATTCTGGGGATATTTATTATTTTCCTTGTGTAACAGAAGAAGGATCATAGATTGACATACCAAATTCTTTTAAACTCTCAGTGAATTTTTAATTTATCATTTTCATTTCAATTTCTTCAAAATTATTTACATTTATTTCTTTCAATGTCCCAACTTTTCATACAATCCCAACACTTCCATTCACAAATATTCAGACATAATGCATCCACGCTAGACAAATGATCAGAAAAAAAATGCTAGGCTTAGCATGTTCTCTAAGATGTGAAATAATTTACTTGATTGACAACAATTATTGGTCAATTTAACACCAATAGTTTGCAAGGCTGTTTGAAGGGGGTGCATTGGGTGTACGTGATTAAACCCCCTGTAGCCAAAAAATATAATGAAAAAGTCTTAGTTTAGGAATGCACCACAGCCCACCAAAAAGGTTCAATTTGAAATTTTAGAAATTTTTCTCCAGCTGAAAGTAGAACCTCTGCCCATGCACACCCTCCCTGCACCCCCCCCCAATTTGTAAGAAACCTGGCCATTGCCCTTGTTTTTGGGGAGGGGGGTTTCAATTAGTTTTGAAGTTGCAAGCTTGAATAATGAGTCTTACACAAGGAAGCTAAGCAAGTTTTAACTGTGAACAGCTCTTCAGTTTTGCTATTGGGACTTAAGTAATTGAGCTTATCTAACAGAGACTTGAGTGTGGATTTTTGGTGATATATTCTAAAATAATCATTAATAACTTGATGTTTGGAAGTGTGATGTCTTGGGCTATGAAAAGTATGTTTTTGCTGTGTTTTTGGTCTTATTTGAACAAGTTACAGTCTTTATTGAGTGCCGTATACACATTATTTGAACATCATAAGATTATACATGTATTTGAATTTCATTTAGAGAGGTTTCGTTGGGGTGAGGAAAATATAATCCATGTTAAAGTTTTCTCAGCAACTACTTATCACAGCCCCTTGATATTTGGGTTAATACATCAGCATGGGGTCCCATAATGTGGGATTTGATTTCAGGTCTGTTGCTAACCTATTTTCTGTTTAATGAAATCAGGTCATTTTTTACTTTGACAGATTTTTGTTTTGTTTCTCAACAGCTATTTATCACAGCAAAACTTGAAATTTGATGTACCATATATATTATATATGACTTTTAAAAGTATGATGTCTTTAATTGCAAGTACAACTTTTCAACATTTGTGGTCAATGGTTAAAAATTTTCTAAACAGTTTTCTCAGCAACTCTTTCAATCCAACCTTATTGTATTCCCTGTTTGCAAATAATTTATCTCATATGACCTCTATTTAGTCGGGCGTTATTTTAACATTCATTAGTTCACTTCTTTATTGGGATGCACAGTAAAAGATGTGCCCTAATATAATAACTGGAGCTGTTTTTTTTATACCATTTTGTAACTTCGATCTCTTTCATTACAGAAATGCACAGTTCGAAATTACCTTCCCCATTAGATGAAGGAATAAGTTTAATATAATTCTTTTATTATATTTCTTTTTAGGGATGCACAGTTCAAGATACCTGGAATCACTGTAGAGGATCTTCAGGTCTTTAAAAGTGTCCGAGAGATAACTGGTTACCTTCTATTACAGTCTAACGACACAAATTTCCGTAATCTTTCCTTCCTGTCAAATCTGGAGGTCATACATGGCAGAGAAGTGGATGCGTAAGTTACAAGATTTTTTTGAACTGGATTTCATGGATGAAAAAATCCAGGTTATAAAATGGTGATTTGTCAAGAAGTGGGGAATTTTTCAAAATAGTTTTCTCACCGCCTATTTTTATTAAAGTCATTGTGCATAAGCATCAGTATGAGGTCCCATTCTGTGGTATTCAATTTAAGGTCTGTGTAAAAGTCATCTACTTCCTGTTTAACACAAGCTGGCAAGTTTTGACTTTGACACCTTCTTCTATAATTTTTTACATTGATTTCAGAATTATTTATGAATTCTTATTAAAGAAACAATCGAAACAATGTAAAAAATAAACAAATGATATGAAAAAATTATTGTTTGTATGCATTCAAAATACTGGGTGCCGTTTCATAAAGCGATCGTTAGCCTTGCGCGCACGTAAGCCCATTTAATTTGCATGGGATAACGAGTACGTTAATTAACGATCGCTTTATGAAACAGCACCCTGATCTGCTTGGGTTTTCATGGGTAGGTTGATCAACAAATTTAGCAATTGAGAAATCCAATGAAATCCTTACTCACTCAGACTCGTACATTAAATAAATGAGGAAACATTCAAGAAAATTCAACTAAAAAAGTGTGAAAACTCAAGAAAATAGCAGTTAACCATATACGAAAAATAACCAAAAAATTCAAACAATTCATGATGAAAAAAGCGCTAGCACATGGGAGGAAACAGCAACCCAAATATAATCATGGGCACAAAAATTGGCAACCAAAGCAGTCTATAGTATCTTGTGTTAATGATTTTTCTTCTTTTGCAGGACGCAGAGTTCTTTAAACGTGATGTTCACCCCTTTACAAGCTTTAAACTTGAATTCATTGAAACAGATTAAAAACGGTCACGTGACTTTGGCTTTCAACCATCATTTATGCTACATCAACGACATCAACTTTAATAAATTTTTTGTTCACAAAGATATACAGAAAGTTAGACGAATGCATAATATACATCCGGAAATTTGCAGTAAGCATTTATAAATATTACATTAATGGCATGCAACATATTTCTGTCTTTTTTACAGGACCTCGAGCTCGTTAAATGTGATGTTTACACCTTTGCGAGCCCTAAACTTGGTCTCGTTGAAACAGATCAAGAATGGTCACATAACCTTGGCATACAACAATCATTTGTGTTACGTATCCGACATCAGCTTCTCGAATTTTTTTGTCCATAAGGATAAGCAGATTGCAAGATTATTAAATAATTCAAGGCCGGAGTTGTGTAGTAAGCATGCATCTAATTGGCTGTTTCAAATAGTAATGTATTATGGGTAATTTATTGTTCAAAAACTTCATTCAATGAAATTTGTAATTTAAGTTTTGAGACTAGGCAGAAATGATTTTGTAATCTCTACCCATAATGCATTATTTGATGAAGCAGAAGACTCAAAAGCACTTTCTTTGTAACTATAATAACTGCCATTTGATTATTCTTGACGATCGTGACTTTGGAGAAAAAAAATTATGGGGGTGGGGGTCATAAATTTCAAATGTTTAACGTCAACAAAAATGCAAAAAAAAAAATATTCAAAACATTTATTTTCACGATAATGGTACATAATTCTTACTTAACTTTTTGAAAATAAATGCTTGGATATGTCAGGGCCGTCAGCAGGTTTCTGGAAAGTCTTTTTAAATTGCCAAATGTATATGTGGGCTGTGTCACATACACTTATTCCACATCATATTTGCTTCTTTTATTAGAGAAAACACAAAATTTCTAAACATCCCTGTCTGCATTATCAGAATATCAAATGGCTGCTTGCTTACTTATCTATAGTTACAACTGACTAATGCTTTGTTACTGCCTAACAACTCTGAAAACCATTGCTGCTTAATCCTCAAATCTGAAAAGTTAACCAAATTAATGTTCAAGAGACACTATTCTTGCAGGATTTGAAATTCCCTTTGAAAACACTCTACTAACAAATGCTTTTATTATAATCAATTGTATTTTTGCAAATAATGAATTTTCATTCAATACCCTCTGGTTGTCCTGTTTTTGAAGTAAGAATCTTGGAGTAAATGTATACCTGAATCCCAATGATGTCTTACAAATCACTTTGTGGCATTTTTATTCCTTATTCTTTATTTAAATTATGAATATGTATGTATATATGTAATACATGCTTTAAGAATTAGAATATACTGTGGATTCATTTATTTTCATGGGTACCAATTTTCTTGGCTTGATGAAAAAGGGTCACTTCATAAATTCTTAAATTCATGTTTCTTAAGTTTGCATCATACAGGTCTATGTTAAATTTCCTTTTCATTGGGGATCAAAGGACAAGGTACAGTATGGGCCATATTTTGCCCCCTTTTTTAAAGAAAAACAAATCTTAAGTAAATGATTTAAATATCATTAATTAACCTTTCAAGTGTTTTGACAATGGTAAACATTTTCCATCATCTACTGTAATTTCAATTTTATAGAGGCCTTAAGTAGTGCAAAAGTAACAAAATCGTCGAAAATGTCATTTTTCATGCTTATTTGTTATTTTTAATGATGAGCGACAACTTAGACCATGGATTTCTCGACTGATTTATAATCATTTATAGTGCATATTAAAGTTCATAAACATGCAATAACTGTGGTCTAAGTAGTCGCTGGCATCTACAAATTGAAAATATTACCCAAATATTGATGTCCATTTTCCGCGAATTTGAAAAAAAATCATACATATTCACCATGTTTTGACAAGCAATTTCAAATAAATAAAAAATTCTTATAAATTTATTTGTTTTATCTTCTTCATTCATTAGACTTAATAAATAACAAAAGGACGCTTAACTAGATCAGTTTTCTATTTTCAGTCAAAGCGGGAGCCAAATAAAGGCCTTACCGTACCTTGTCCTTTTGTGTGTCAATAAGCAAGCCACGAGAACCATGAAAATTGATTCCCCTCAAAAAATGAATGAAACCTCAGTAGATATTTATTCCCTATTTAATTTCCAAGTTCATTCCTTATATAACACAGTTTTAGAATTTTAGTAAAACAATTCCAATTAAATACGTACCCTGTGGTTCAAGCTAGTGTGGTACATGCATTTGCTTTATTGTAAAAGCCCTTGCCTTGTCTTTAGATAGAACATTTATAACAGTGCTTTTAATGCACAAAAGGTTTTAGCATAGGCATTTTTTGTACTATGCACATTCATGTAAACTGCATATTTTTTTCTTTTTGAATTTTTTTTTTGCTTTTATAGAAGTTGCATAAAAAGTATAATATATAGTAAAATTGCTTTGCTCTTGAATTAGCATTTTATAAAAGCTTTGCTTTTTTTATTTATCTGTTTATTTGTTAATTTTTCTTTTTTATTGAAATTTTTTGACCTTTTTTTTTATTAAACTTTTAACGATTAAAATTTTGTTTATGTCCTGATTTTGGCTTTAATATTGCTGGTAGGACATAAAAAAATAAAAGAAAAATATCAATATTATTAATGCATGCTGTGATTATTACCATGATTACATAAATAAACTTTTATGCAATTTTTTAAAAACAAATTTAAATTAATTGATCAATTTATTTTATATCATTAATTATAACAAATCAATTTTATAGTTTGTGTTTTTAAGATTGTATGTGAAATTGTTTTAGTATTGCATGTATAAATATGGATGAAGAATGGATTAATTTAGAGAATGCATTGAATTAATATCGATAGTTCTGGCCAATTGAGTTAAACTGATGTGAAATTATGTTTTAAATTAAACATCTACATGATTTAGGCACTCATGAATTTTTGAGTTGTTTGTTCACACGTTGAATATCTCCTCACATCATTCATAAATTATACTGTAATAAAATATTCTATGTTGTCTGTTGTTTCTCTAAATTATTTTAATCAATCAACTAATTTTTTTTTAAATCTGATATCAACAGAGGCTAGAGGCGAGGTGTGTGACCAAGGATGTTCAGATGATGGATGCTGGTACAAGGGTCCTGACCAATGTTTGGAATGTCGAAGATTCCGTATCGACAACAGCAGCCATATTTGTATCAATGACTGTAATGAGATTCCTGGACTTTATCCTGTCGGCAATCTGTGTAAATTCTGTGATAAGGAATGTGAGCTGACTTGCTTTGGTATTGTAAGTGATCTTATGTAATACTGTGGGTTCATAATTGATTTATTTATTTTTCTTCAGAACCAATTTTCGTGGATTGCCGAAGAAATACCAGCTCATGCTACTTAAATTCATGGTTCTGAAGTTTGCAGCATACAGAGCAATGTCAAATTTTATTTTCGTGGGGAACCATATTTCGTGGATCAGCCATACCCATGAAAATCATGAAAATTGATACCCTATGAAAAATAATGAAACGACACTTATTAATCTACTGAGAATGTATTGTTTGTAGAAAAACAGTTTTCATGGCTTTTGTTTTATCATTGAAACCACAACTTTTTGTCCTCAACACCTTCTTCATCAGTGCCAGTAACATCAGGCAAACCCCAAGGCACCGTTTTGGGTCCCATCTTATTCTTAATGTAAATAAATGATTTTCCAGAATACTTAAAACATAGCAAGCTAAGACTCTTTGCTGACGACAGCATCATTTACAGAGAAATCAAAACTCTAGATGACTGCAAAAAACTACAAGAAGACCTTGATGCTGCCGCTCAATGGGAGGCTGATTGGCTTATGGCCTTCCATCCAGATAAATGCACTAAGTTATCAATCACACAGAAAATATCATCCTTTAACCATAATTACATACTTCACAATCATATTCTAGAATCTGTTACATCAGCAAAATATCTCGGTATAACACTCCAGTCTGATCTCAAATGGAACAAACATCACAAAAATATAACAGCAAATGGAAATAAGACTCTAGGTTTTCTTAAACGAAATCTCCAAGTGGCAAATACAGACATTAAGCCAAAAGCATACCAAGCTCTAGTCAGACCAAAGCTTGAGTATAGCTGTAGTGTGTGGGACCCTTCAACCAAAACCACAAAGAACAGAATAGAAATGGTGCAGAGGCGTGCTGCTCGATATGTTTTTAAAAACTATCACAACACCAGTAGTGTTACTGAAATGATAAACACCCTCCAGTGGCCTACGCTCGAGCAACGCAGATGTGAAACAAGAGTCATTTTCATGTACAAGATTATCCACTGCCTAGTTGCCATTCCAATGCACATTCTCATTCCAAAAGACAGCAGAACAATAGTCCGTTTGAGTTTTATAAATCAGCGAAAAATGGCTTGTAAATTTACGTCTTACATAATATTTTAACTATTTAAGTTTGTCATGACTTTTTAATGGCATACGAACTCAGGCAAAAAATTTCTAAATTTTTGCGTTATTAATAAAAATGTTTTCCATAGACCTTAATAGTAAAAATGGACCAAAAAGTCATCGAAATCCATGGGAGTAAAACCTTGTGACCAGGAACAGCATTTGCTCCGTATACCTTTAAAAATCCTTTGTGGAGCTAATTGGTCATCTAATCGCCTATTGTTAGTCCTTTCAATAATGTTCAGGTGGGCCCAACACCTGGCTGTTCCCGTCAGATAAACACACCATTTAAGGTATTATTAAAATTAGTGAAATATTTAGCATTCGACCATATGGAAAACTTTTTTGTTTTAGAAGATAACATCTTGGCTTTTGTTATCAGAGTTCGTATACTAATAAAAAGTTTATTTGTGTTTAAAAAATAAATTTTATTTGAGAGACAAAAAAAATTAAAAGAATTTTCGTTGATTTATAGAACTCAAATGGATTATAGACAAAACCATCCTTACACTTATAGATATATTACCACATCCAAAGACACCTACAAACAGTCATTGTTTCCTAGAACCATTATCCAATGGAATATTCTTCCCTGCTCAGTTGTACAGGCCACTTCAGTAAATGCTTTTAGAACACAGCTTACACCTGCTGTTCTCTCAAGCATTATGTAAGGCCAATTATAATACATCACTATTTTAAAGAAAATAAATTAAAAAAACAAAAATGGAATAAAAAAAAATAAATACAAAAAATTATTGAATCACTTTCTGTATATATTTCGAATGCACAAATTTATTGTCAACTTATATTTTATAGTAGATTTGTTAAATTTCTTTTAAAGAGCAAGCATGCACACAGCAAGTAATCTTCAATTTATTGATGTTTTGCTGAAAACCTAAAGAAGAAGAACACAAGTTTATTTCATTCAAACAGGCTAAGAAGTATAAAATTTAGCTGTAAGAATGATTTCAACTTTCTTAAGGTTCATTGTCACACTTCAAATAAAAAGGTTGATATATCTGGCCCCTTGTTAGAGTCTAGATGGAGCTTAACCTTCATAATAAAAGAATACCTTTCTTGTTTTCTGTTAATTTCTTTCTGTTCAAGGTTATAATACTTTTAATAAAGCATGACATAAAAAATCGTCCTCTAAATGTGAGTGAGTAGATTTAATTACAACAAAAATGATAAAACCTTGCACATGGAGGCCAAATGATATAATTAAATGGTGGCTATATTTGGGTGAACTGAAAAACACAAACAATATACCCCTGAAAAACCAATCTAGCGCATAATGATGTAAAAAATACTAAAACTTGATGTAAAAAATATGTTATCTGAAGGCACTGCTATGCCTTACGTAGCAATTTAATTTAGACTACACATAGATGAAAAAAGGCGTTAAAAAATATTAGCAATTTTATTCAAACATAAACATGAACCTTAAGTTTGTTATACCGTATAGCGGGTTATTTTCGCTGGGCTAAATTTTTGCTGTTTTTGTGTCAAAAGGTCTATGAAAAAATTTTGTTGGTTTTATTTTTTTGGATTATAAATATGTTTGTATATGATTTGCGTTAGATAGATAATATTGCAGGATTTATTTTCGCGGTTTCCATCGAACCGCGAAAATTAAACCACCGTGAAAATAACCCGCTATACGATAAATTATGTTTTCTTTTTTGTTAAATTTAAACATTATTTTTTTTCAGGGACCTGAAAAGTGCCACAAATGTAAACATGTATCTGTGCAAGGATTTGACAAAGACGGGAAGAACATTACAAAATGTCTGTCACAGTGTCCTCCGATGTTTTATCCTGATGCTGACAACATTTGTAGAAGATGTCACAGCTTCTGTGATGAGGGGTAGGTATTTATAATAAGATTGAGCTATGATATCATAATTATTATACCCCCCGCAAACAAAGTTTGGAGGGGTATATAGGAAACACCCTGTCTGTCTGCCTGTCTGTCTGTCTGTCTGTCTGTCTGTCTGTCCGTCTGTCTGTCCGTCTGTCCACATAACTTGTAAGCGCTTCTCCTCCTAAACCGCTTGAAGGATTTTGATGAAACTTTACCTGAAGGAAGTACATCATATGTAGATGTGCATGAAGAATTTTCATCGCTCTTTGATATCATTCAGGGGAGATAATTGGATTTAGACTTTTTAAATACATTGTTCAATGGGAAACCTCGTAAGCACTTCTCCTCCTAAACCACTTGAAGGATTTTGCTGAAACTTTACATGAAGGAAGTACATCATATTTAGATGTGCGTGAAGAATATTCATTGCAATCAGACATCATTCAGGGGAGATAATTAGATTTAGACTTTTTAAATACATTATTCAATGGGAAACCTCTTAAGGATGTTCGCGACTATTATTGAAAATAAATAGGTTTCAAATTTGATGCCTTAAATGAAAAGATAATAGTAAAAAATATAAAATAAGCAAAAAAATTTGATAGGTTCGTTACCTCGTTTTCAAGATAATTGACGTTAAAGTTTTGGCAGGAAAAGGTTTTCTCTGACTTTTTCATAGGTTTAGCATTAGCACTATATAGCTGTTAAAACCCATGACAGAATAAATAGGATTTGATAAAACTCTGTTTTTAACCTATTTATGACATATTAAAATCATTAATAACAAGAAAATAGGGGGTTCGTGGGCAAAATTTTTAACCCTATGTTGATGGTAAATTCCAGAGGATTCCGAAAAAATGACAGAAATACCAAAACAAGACCAGGGAGCATCCTTAAGGGCACCCCTCCTATCACGTTTGATTGATTTTGTTGAAACTTTACATGAAGATAGTACATCATCTGAAGATGTGCATGAAGAATTTGTATTGCTATGGGTTATCATCGAGGGGAGATAATTGGACTTGAGATTTTTCTTTTACAGTACAGAGTCCTATATAAAGCGGGGGATATCCTTTTGTGAGCTCGCTCACAGTATTACTTGTTTAATTTGGAAGAATCAATTTTTGTGGGTGTTGATTGTCTCCCTTGGAACAAGTAGTCTCCAAAGAGTAGACAAAGACGACTGTTATCACTTTACTGTTCCAATGGCAAAAACTTTTTTGAAAGACCTTTTTGAAAAAAAAAATGCATGAAAAGAATTTTTCTAAGGTTGAACCCATGATTTTCATTGTTCAAAAACTCGACAAACTTTCATTTTTTTTTTTTTCATTTTAAGGTGTACTGGTCCCTCAAGCACGGTAATGAAGGGTGGATGCAGTAGCTGTGCCGTGGGTATTGAACAGATCAACCAACGTGGACAGCAGATAACCAATTGTATAGACCCTAACGAGGAGACGTGTCCCACGGGATTCTATAGAAGTACAATACCTCTGACGTATAAGGACAATCCACTGGCTGGTAAAACTGTAAGTTATTTATAGACATTATTAAAAAATTTATGCAAAAATTTATAGATTTACAAATTCTTTTATAAGGTTTTAAGCTAAATTGATTTTGTAATAACTTTCTCCGACACATTTAAAACATATTTCAGCCTGTCATACTGCAAATAAAATTTTATGTCAAATGATTGTTAATTATTCCCAGCAACTTGTTCAAATCTAAACAGAAAAAAAGTTGAAATTTTCAACTAAAGACAATAACTTGTTGAAAATAGTATTTTAAAGGTGTATATTCAGGTCTTGAATCCAATGTACTTAGATTTCTCTTTTGATTACTATTGTCATTTGCACTACATATATCTGTATATGTTAGCAATTCATTCTTTTAATTAAATTAAGGCTTTCTTACTTAAAAAATTTATTGCTTACAAACATCACCTAAACTTTTCCAATTCTATTTTCTAGGTGTGTAAAAAATGCCATGAGCTTTGTCACAACTGTACGGGATCTGACGCAGCCCACTGTATTACGTGTAAATACTTCAAACAGTTCGACCACTGCGTCAAACAGTGCTACTCGTTTTTCTATGCTAACAAGGACAACATCTGTGAGGGGTGTCATCCCCAATGTCGGGATGGGTGTTATGGGTCGACGCCTGCTGAATGTAACGCCTGTAAAAACTTTAAAGTTTACTCTGATGAGGTGGAACAAAATGACAGGGTAGGTGTACTTTATTTATACTTTGGATTAATTATTATTCAATTTTCTGGGTTTTTGTTGGTGGTCTTAACCCACAAAATTTGATACCCCCTAAAATGGACATTTGAAATTGATTTGTATGCTGCAGACTTCAGAACCACAAATTTAGGAATCCATGAAAATAAATGCAACATCAGTAAACAATTTTTTGTGAACGAAATGATATAAGTAAGTGTTTTATTTTTGCAAATTTCAATTCATCAATCCATAACAATTGGGATAAATGACACCACTTGAACCTAAATGCTGATATTCATGTAAAAGGCTTATCAGATATAATAGATTAATACTTTGCAGAAAATTAACCCTGACCAATTAACAAGAGTGAAATCTCAAGTTTAAATGTTATAAACCACAAAGATATTCCACTTTTAAAGTTTGGCTAGACTACATTTGGATAGGTTTTACCGTTAAAGCTAATGTTGACCTAGCCTTGTATCTTACCATTTAACGATATTTAACGAGCAAGAATTAATATTTTTGATACTCCTCCAAACAGATTTAAAAAAAAAATAAGACAACACTTCTGAAAATGTATCATTGTGGATTCATTTATTTTTGTGGGTTTCAATTTTTGTAGTTTTATGGATAAGGATAAGTTAGTGGATTCTTAAATTTGTGGTTCTGAAGTCTGCAGCATACAGATCAATGTTGAATTTCCTTTTTGTGGGATATCAACTTTCGTGGGTCACAGCCATGAATTCCACGAAATTTGAAACCCCTCGAATATTAATGAAACCACAGTATTATATAAAATTTGGCACCTCTATGTCTTGTCTAATTGTTAGAGCATAATTCCTAAAATAAAATTTTGCTTACAACAATTTATTTCTATTTTACAGTTTAACTGTACAACTGAGTGTCCACCAGAAAAGAGCCACCATGTGGAATCGGAGGATCCCAACGACAGCGGACTGATTGTTTGTGCCGATGCCAATCATCCTTATGTCCAGGCTCAGCTCATGAAAGACAAAGAGTATGTTTAATTTCCTAGGGATATTCCATTAATACTGAATAATCATTTATTTTCGTGGGGGTTAAAATTTCGTGGTTTAGAGCACAAAACTGAATTGGTGGGTACAAATTTTCCTGAATGTTTTGTTTTGATACACACTTTTTAACCAAATATTTTTGATTTGTGGGGATCTAATTTGGTTGATTTGAAGGCACTTTATATTGATTTAGAAGGGTTGTGGGTTAAATTATGTTAACTTCCATTGTTCCTTATTATGAATTTTTATAAATTAATGTGCACTTGTATGGTGGGGTCTGGAAAAAGTGATTTTCAATCACCCCTACCTTACAATAATAAGGTTATCAGTAAAAAAATCCTTCTTTTCTTACTTCTTATAATGAAGTAACCACAAAACACCAGGCTTATGTTACAAGATTTTCATGTTTAAAGACTTTTCAGTGAAGCTTTTACTTAATGTTTGAAAGCTGAAATAACTCAATATGGTGAAGAGCCTTAAGAAAATAAATATTTAAGTTGTCTTACAAGTGCCAAATTCATTGGTAGTAGAATAATGGTATGATAAAGAAATTTCAGGGTGAGTTTAAATGTTTTTTTCAAAAAAAATTCTTGTGTGTTCTATATACCCAACCTAAAGTCTGTCATAACTTTTCAAATCAATTTTAAACATTTCAAATTAATATTCAAATTAGAGAGGAAAAGAAGAAAATCTTAGTGATAGCCATTCCAACAGCGGGAGGTATTATACTGACTGCCGGTCTACTGGTCCTGTTTGCATACTACTGGAGAGGGAGAGCAAAGTCAAAGGAGAAGACAGCAATACTGACGGCCAGGATGACAGGATATGAAGATGAGGTACATTACTTTATACAATGTCTTAAGTATACAAAAAGTTTAGAGAAAGAGGGGGAAGGGGGGGGGGGGGTTATGACAAAATGTTAGGAAATGGCCATACTGACTATCTGGATGACAGGATATGAAGATGAGGTACATTACTTTATACAATGTCTTAATATATATCTTTAATGATAATGTTTCCTTTTTAACTTTTAATAGAGTTTAATTATTTTTATTTGCTATTGTGTCGTACTTTTTTACGAATTGATGTATATATATATTTTTAGTGTTTTTGTAAAGCACCTAAGAGTGGTTTTTAGTATTATATAAGGCGCTATATATATTATGTATATTATATTAAGTATACAATGAAATATGATAATGAATAAAATTTGAAAATAAAAACGAAGTTGGGAGAAAAAGGGGGAGGGGGGAGGATTTATGACAAAATGTGAGAAAAACAGGATACATGACCGAACATAAAAATGATTTGTCATACTAAATCATTCAATGCTTTAGATTCAGATAAGATTCATGTAAAAATATCTTTTCCTTATCTTTTTCAGCCTATAACTCCTACAGATGCTAAGCCAGACATGTCAAGTTTGAGACTTATCAAGGAGTCAGAATTAAGGCGAGGAGGCATAATAGGGTCAGGGGCTTTTGGTACTGTGTATAAGGTAAGAATAAGATATGTTTCTTTATACCCCCCGCAAACAAAGTTTGGGGGGGTATATAGGAAACACCCTGTCTGTCTGTCCGTCCGTCCGTCTGTCCACATAACTTGTAAGCTCTTCTTCTCCTTAACCGCTGGGGGGATTTTCCTAAATCTTTAGATAAAAGAAGTACATCATATGAAGAATTTTCATCGCAGTCGGACATCATTCAGGGGAGATAATTGGACTTAGACTTCTTAAAATACATTATTCAATGGGAGACCTCGTAAGCGCAACTCCTCCTAAACTGCTGGAAGGATTTTGATGAAACTTTACATGAAGGAAGTACATCATATGTAGATGTGCATGAAGAATTTTCATCGCAATCAGACATCATTCAGGGGAGATAATTGAACTTAGACTTTTTAAATACATTATAATACATTATTCAATGGGAGACCTCGTAAGCGCAACTCCTCCTAAACTGCTTGATGGATTTCGATGAAACTTTACATAAAAGAAGTACATCATATGTAGATGTTCATGAGGAATTTTCATCACAATCAGACATCATTCAGGGGAGATAATTGGACTTAGACTTTTTAAATACATTATAATACATTATTCAATGGGAGACCTCGTAAGCGCAACTCCTCCTAAACTGCTTGATGGATTTCGATGAAACTTTACATAAAAGAAGTACATCATATGTAGATGTGCATGAGGAATTTTCATTGCAATCAGACATCATTCAGGGGAGATAACTGGACTTAGACTTTTTAAATACATTATTCAATGGGAGACCTCGTAAGCGCAACTCCTCCTAAACTGCTTGATGGATTTTGATGAAACTTTACATGAAAGAAGTGCATCATCTGTAGATGTGCATGAAGAATTTGTATTGCTCTTGGTTATTATTGAGGGGAGATGAAGAATTTTTATTGCTCTTGGTTATTATTGAGGGGAGATAACTGGACTTGAGATTTATTTTTACAATACAGAGTCCAATATGAAGCGGGGGTATCCTTTTGTGAGCTCGCTCACAGTATTACTTGTTTTAAATCGGGGGAAATAAGAAATTACAAGACAGACAGACAAAAATATTATAGAATGGTAAAGTGATCTGTAGCAAAACCGGCTAGGCTTAACAAAGCTAGTCTTTAAAAAATGTTCGTTCTTAATTTCATCTAAAACTTGCTAGAATGTGAACTGGTACATGTACTTAAATAAGATAATTGTTTGGCTGATTGATCTTGAAAAAAATTGAACCTTATTTTTTACTAAAATACTTCTTTGAAGATACACCATTTACCAATAAGAGTTTTTTTTATTAACTGTGAAACTTGAATTTTTTTAAAATTAAATGCTTTAATGCTTAAATAGGGTTTCTGGATACCTGAGAACGAAAATGTCAAAATTCCTGTTGCCATTAAAGTTCTCCAAGAAGGAACGTCACCCAATCAGAATAAAGAACTGCTGGAAGAGGCTCGGGTCATGTCAAGCGTAGACAATCTCAACTGTATCCGGATCCTTGCTGTGTGCATGACGGCTCAGATGATGTTGATTACGCAGTTAATGCCCCTGGGTTGTCTGTTAGACTATGTGAGAAAACACAAAGAGAATATCGGGTCGAAAGTCTTACTGAACTGGTGTACACAGATTGCAAAGGTAATTTAATGACAGGGTAAAAAGGACTAGTTAATAAAAATTTTTTAATCAATCCACAAGATTGACCTGGTATATATATGGACTGAAAATTTTCTGTTGAAGTTTGCCATGAAATTCAAACTTGAAAAATAATATTATTTTTTCATGTTTTTTTAATATACAATTCATCTCTTTTCTTTTTGTTTTATAGGGCATGGCATATTTAGAAGAACGTGGCATTGTTCATCGTGATTTGGCAGCTAGAAATGTATTAGGTAGGTCAAAAGAAAAAAAATCTTATAATTTTTTTAAAATTTTAAAATGATTATCTTGTATTCAATCTGTTTTAAGTCCATAGTTCCAATTTTTAATGCTCTTTGCAATTGTTGGAAAGGGTTGGAAGAGATAAATAAAAAAAAATATGTGATTCCTAGATATTTTTGCAAAATTTTATAAAGAGAAAATATTGGTTAAAAAAGATAGGGGTATCACTAGAGAGCATAAGCATCGAAACTAGTCGGTCAAACAGAAATAAAGACATTGACTTGCAAATTTAGTTGATGTTGTTGTCATTTTATGTTTATTTTCAGTACAAAGTCCAGGACAGATTAAAATTACAGATTTTGGGCTGGCAAAGCTGTTGGATTATAACGAGGATGAATATGTCGCAGGTGGAGGCAAGGTATGATAAAGGGACATTCAAGTAATCAGTAGAAACACATGATATAGGGACATTCAAGTAATCAGTAGCAAGGTAAGATATAGGGACATTCAAGTAATCAGTAGCAAGGGAAGATATAGGGATATTCAAGTAATCAGTAGCAAGGTAAGATATAGGGACATTCAAGTAATCAGTAACAAGGTAAGATATAGGGACATTCAAGTAATCAGTAGCAAGGTAAGATATAGCGCATTCAAGTAATCAGTAGCAAGGTAAGATATAGCGCATTTAAGTAATCAGTAACAAGGTTAGATATAGGGACATACAGGTAATCAGAAGCGAGGTAAGATATAGGGACATTCAAGTAACTAGTAGCAAGGTAAGATATAGGGACATTCAAGTAATCAGTAGCAAGGTAAGATATAGGGACGTTAAAGTAATCACTAGCAAGGTAAGATATAGGGACATTCAAGTAATCAGTAGCAAGGTAAGATATAGGGACGTTAAAGTAATCACTAGCAAGGTAAGATATAGGGACATTCAAGTAATCAGTAGCAAGGTAAGATATAGGGACATTCAAGTAACTAGTAGCAAGGTAAGATATAGGGACATTCAAGTAATCAGTAACAAGGTAAGATATAGGGTCATTCAAGTAATCAGTAGCGAGGCAAGATATAGGGACATTCAAGTAATCAGTAGCAAGGTAAGATATAGGGACATTCAAGTAATCAGTAGCAAGGTAAGATATAGGGACATTCAAGTAATCAGTAGCAAGGTAAGATATAGGGACATTCAAGTAATCAGTAGCAAGGTAAGATATAGGGACATTCAAGTAATCAGTAGCAAGGTAAGATATAGGGACATTCAAGTAATCAGTAGCAAGGTAAGATATAGGGGCTTTCAAGTAATCAGTAGCAAGGTAAGATATAGGGACATTCAAGTAATCAGTAGCAAGGTAAGATATAGGGACATTCAAGTTATCAGTAGTAAACTAAGATATAGGGGCATTCAAGTAATCAGTAGTAAGATAAGATATAGGGACATTCAAGTTATCAGAAGCAAGGTAAGATATAGGGACATTCAAGTAATCAGTTTTAAGATAAGATATAGGGACATTCAAGTTATCAGAAGCAAGGTTATATATAGAGACATTCAAGTAATGAGTAACACAGAGAACAGGGCCTGGTCAAATGACTGGGAGCAGAGGAATAAACGCTGTAAGCAAGATCAGAGAGGCAGGGGGTGGGTGGGTTGAACCTTGCACTACTGTTAACATGCTTATTTTCGTGAGGTATTTATTTTCACTGATTTCACAGTCAAGCATTTTTCGTAAAGGTATAATCGTAAAAATGAGTACCTGCAAAAATTTGAAGGTTTACAGTATTCAGTCACAGGGTAGATCATAAACAATTAAAGTATAAAGCAAATATTTCATATTTAACTAAGCTTTTCAACCTTGCCTTGATATGCATTATATAACTACATAAAAAATTAACAGATTGGTTGATATGAAATTGTAAGTTTTACAGATTCATGAAATTTATGTTCTCATGTGAGCCTCAAGTTTACATATTGAACTTTTTTTTCAGATGCCTATCAAATGGTTGGCTTTAGAATGTATACAGCACAGAGTGTTTACACATAAGAGTGATGTATGGAGTTTTGGTGAGTTTTTAGAAATTGTACACACAGGAAATTTGTTAATTAAGGTTTAATAAACTTTAGAAATAAACATTAGATTAGTGTTATTTGAGCTTGGATTGTTAGCAAAAGTGAAAGTTACTTTATGAAAATTTAATCTGGTGAACAAATTTCAGCACAGAAAAGCCACAACATGATTTATTTTAATCAAAGTTTATCATACATCACAGGTGTAACAGCTTGGGAGTTATTTACCTACGGTCAGCGGCCTTATGAAGCTGTGAGAGCTCGAGATGTCCCAGAACTGTTAGAAAAAGGAGAACGTCTTCCGCAGCCCAATATCTGCACCATAGATGTCTATATGATTATGATTAAATGTAAGTAACTTAATCTGATAAATAAAAATGAGATGTGAAATAAAGTTCATGACACTACATTGAAATAATTTATGATGTTGAAATCTGTAATCTGGACATGCATTTTGCTAGTAAATGCCACTTGCAGGATACATGAAAATCAGAGGTCCCGCTGATCCTCACCATAAATGAACATTTTTTTTGTATAGGTAATAAGAAAATAACAGAACTTGGAGAATCAAACTCAATATACAAGAGAAGAGACTAAACAATAAAGACACACCGGAAAAATTTTAAAAGATCACAATGGTACTGACCTGGTACAGGTATTTCAAAAGAAATGGTGGGTTAAACCAGGTTACTAAAATTGTTACTCAAGGTCCACCAAAGATCAATGCAACAAAAAAATGGATTGATGAGATTTTTGTTATGACATTTACTACCAATTGAGAATTAATTTTGCAAACTTATCCCTACTTTCACTGTCCTTGTAATTCACTAGGTTGGATGTTGGATGCTGAAAGCCGACCAAGTTTTATAGAATTGGCAGAAGAATTTGCCAAGATGGCAAGGGACCCAGGCAGATATCTGGTTATACAGGTAAGTTATTTACCCTTAAAACATGTCTTTCATCCACCAATAGTAGTTTTAAAATCAAATTCCACATGCAGGTTTGAGGGAAGGAGGTCTCATTCTGCACTCCTGATAAAAGATAACTACCAAATCCCCCTTTCTCTGTGAAATAATTGATAAAAAAATACATAAAAATCCTAAATTTCCATATTTTTGGGGTTAAATCCTGAATTTATGGTGGATTAAGATAAGCCATTCGTGCTGTTCTAAAAAAGGATCTACCGACCCTCAGATTTGGTTGGTGGTTTCCTCCGGGTACTCCAGTTTCCTCCACCAATAAAACTGACCGCCCTACATGACCCAGGTGCTTTGATAAAGGGCGTTAAACACCAACAAACACACACACACACTCAGATTTGGATACAAAGAATTGTCATTTTCAGATTACTTCCCCTTTTGGAGCTTTCATCACATATAAATATCAATAGTTAGTGATTGTACTGTTTAAAAAATCAATATTTTCAAGAATGAGAGGATAGATTTTTCCATTATAATTTAGAGAAAGTTACGGTAGGAAAACTTTCAGAGAAATTAGACCACAATCTAGTAGTTAAATTTTGCAAAGATGGCAATGGAAGGGGAGGTTCGGCGAGCCTGAAAACCTGTTTTAACCCACCATTTCTTTTGAAATGCCTGTACCAAGTCAGGACCATTGTGATCTTCAATTTTTCTGGTATGCCTTCCTTGTTTTGTCTCGTCTTATGGACATTTTAGATTGATTCTCCAAGTTCGGAAATTTTGTTATTACCTATATTTACTAATGTAATTTAACTACAAGCCACTATTTGGAGAAGCAATTTCCCATTTTTAAATCCAATATTTACTCTTCTTTCAAAGAAGATTTAAGTACACCAAGTTCCAAATTATTAAGCAAACCCAAGTCATTCAGACTCCTTCTAGGCTAATACATTGTACATTGGTCCAACTTCATTAACAACTCCTTCCCCATTTAGTGATTGGCTTATTTAATCAATGCACTGATTTGGAAATGGTAAAATATGGGATGGAAAAATAAATTCACCATGCCTATTGCTTTGAAAACACTATGGCAATTAAAAGCTTATTTCATTTACATATTTTAAAGAGCTTTTGGTTAAAAAAGTAGCTAAAAAGAAAACCAGGTTCATCTTAACATATATTCATATACTATGCAAATTGCTTTTAGCTGTATTATGCCCCCTAGTGATGACCTTTGAGCAACGGGTATTAAGTTTGACTCATATCCTTTACACTTTTATCAGAAATTATGAAAATGATTATTGACATTTAAAGACCTGTCAGGCTGTCATCCATTTTTTGAGTGCAGGGGCATTTGTGTCAGATTGACACATTCTTTAGCTATTTTCATTCAAAAAAACGATTAAAAAAAACATGTCAATGATCTTTAAATTAGAAAAAAATGCAATCTTCTTTTAAGATCTTTTAATTTTACAATACTAGGGTGACGTAAACAAGAAAATCCCAGACGAATTGGACAAAAATACAACATTACTTGCATTTACTAATGAAATTGATTCTGGTGTTGATGTTGACCCAACAGAGGTATTACAGTATGCCCTCGGCATGTTTTACTGCATGCCCCTGTAAATCTTGGTCATGACTATGTTTGTATGTTCTCTGTCTGTACAAAACCATTAAAACATTTTTATGCTAGTCTAGTGAAGCATGAATTTGAATTCTAGTTGCTATGGTAACCTTATTTGTATTTGTTCATGTCCCGCCCTTAACAAATGCAGAAGTTTTTGTATTTGTTCTGTTTTTTTTTGGTATATGAATTTTATGATTTAACATTCTTTTTCCAGAGATGTAAAAAATGCAGTGTTTTGCATGAGCTTTCTTTGGTTTTTGAAAATTGCTGAATGTGTATTGATTGTTTTTTAATTCAAATTTTAAAACATTTCAGTCATGTATGTTGAAATTTTTATTGACGTGAAGCATGCTTTGAAACAAAATGTACAAAATTGAAACCAAGAAGAATATTTATATTTGCTGAAGAAGATTTAATAGGAGATTTGAAAGAAAAAAATGTTAACCTTTTCCAAAACTTCTGCTCATATTGTGGTGATGGTATTACATGTATTAACAATGATTGTCTGTATGTCTTTGTTGAAAAATATATTCCATATGTTTAGAGCCAGCACACTTATATCACTACTAAACAAAACAAAAAAACCTTTGGAAAAGTATAGTTGGGGGAAAAGAAATCCCAAATTTTTATGCTTCATCTATGAAAGTTGGGGGGCATATAGTGTTTGGGTCTGTCCATCCTTCCATCCTTCCATTTATCCATCAGTTTGTCGAAAGGTTGGGAGATGGGGCATTATGTCTATAGGACAAATTCTTGTTTTAGTTTGATTTTGGCAATTCTGGAGCATTTGCTACTAACAAGGGACACTGCAGCACTTGTGGTTTATAAGAGTGGGTAATTCAGGCTCCTTAGGGATTCCCTATTGAATTGCATGAATCTGAGATTTAAAAAAAGCCTTGAATATTGTAATAATGAGGTAGTTGTTCTGCTTAAGTATGGCCTAGGGTTAGATTTTGGACCAAATTCATATTCCAGTTGTATAAGTGCAGTGATAGCACCTATTCGGTGTTAAGTTTTATTTGGTGTCATTGAAATTATCACTTTCCCTTATTTAGTCAGTAAAACTTTTTTTCTGGGGTACGTGGGGGATGGGGTGTGTTGGAGGGGGAATCATATTCATTAGAGTGTATTTTGTAAATCTATATACCAAGACTGGGACAAGTTAATGAAAATCAAAATTACACAGTGTTTGCTTGTTAAATCATTTTTGTTTCCATTTTATTCTTTCAAGGGACTTAATCGACAGGTAAATAAAAAACATCAAATTAACAATTCCTATTTTATGATTTTATTATTTTTTCTGTGGAATTTTCATTTGTTAAATCTGATATTATGCATGCTTAGAGTATAAACTTGTGTACCCCGAATATATTTTGTATTGTATGTGTGGTTTAAATTCAACCTTAACTTCAATATTTTATGTTTTTGAGAGAAAAAAATGAAATGTTAAATATATATTAGTTTTTTATTCAATGCTAATAGGGTCCATGTTTTATTCTTTTATTTCTTCAATATTGCCCCCTTTTTTCAAAATAATTTGTGTTGTAAATTTATGTAAGTATATGTAGATTTTTTTTTTACTTTTCATTGAATGTTCACAAAGGACAATCTGAAAATTTTATGAATATACTGGGCCTGTGTAGATATCCAATTAAAAGAAACATGCAGTTAACATTATGATAAAGTAGAGCCACAAGTTTATGAGAACTTATTTAAAGTGAGAAGTAGATGACTATTGGAAAATATTTAAGTGTCTAAAACTAAGATTAGAAATATTTAAGAATCAATGAATTGATTTGTAAGTAATAAATGCTAAGAAATATGCTAGTGTTATATGTAAGTCATAATAAACAAATATTCTTTCTCGAAAACATAAAACTTAGATGTTTTTGAAAAGTTAAATTCATATCCTCAAAAGAATTATCTTTCATTAATATTCATTCGTAATTTCAAAATTCAAAATTTAAATGTTTTCTTTTTAAAGGGAGATAAGCTGATGAGATTACCTAGTCACTCCTACGACAAGAATGATTTAGCCAGGAGCTTAAGTGTGGCTGCTGATGGACCAGAGGAAGTTATAGAAGCTGACGATTATCTCCAGCCACAAACACATGAGGCTGCAGCTCCACTGTCTCCAGTATCGCCAAAGGTCAGTCAAATGTCATGGTCATCCAAGGTCAGTCTCATTAAATTCAAAGTCAAGGTAAGCCACAAAGGCATGAGGCTGCCACTCCAATATCTCCAGTATCACCAAAGGTCAGTCAAATGTCATTGTCATCCAAGGTCAGTCTCATAAAAATTCAAAATCAAAGTAAACCACAAAGGCACACGGCTGCCACTTCAATGTCTCCTCTATCATCAAAGGTCAGTCAAATGTCAAGGTCAAGTGAGATCAGTCATGTTTAGGTTACCAAATGTTATCAAAATTCATGGTCATCTAAGGTCAGGTTCATGATTATTTTAAGTTTATCAAAGTTTAGTCCAATATCAAGGTTAAAGGTCAGAAATCATAGTTGCTCAAGGCCTCTGCTTCAGTGTCTCTTGTATCACCAAGAGTCAACCAATGTCTTAATTTTATTGATTTCAAGGTCATACAAGGTCAGTTACACATGAGACTGTTTATTTTGTCTCCTCTATAACAAAAGGTAAATAAAATGTCTGGGTCATCTTAGGTCAGTCAAATGTCATTGTCTCTAGCACACAAGTCTACTTCCCCCTGTCTTGAGTATCACCAAAGGTCAGTCAAATGTCAAGGTAAACTAAGGGCAGTCATTTAGTGATCATCGAATTAAAATAAAATGTCATTGTCAACAAAGGTAAGTCAGTAAGGTCAGATATATATTAAGGCTATCGAAGTTAAGTCAAGGTCATAGATTGCTCCCCTGTCTGCTGTATCACAAAACAACAGTCAAAGTCATAGTCACCAAAGTTGGGTCAAATGTCAAGGTAATAGGTCATTCACAAACACAAAGCAGCAGCCTGACTGTCTCCTGTATTACCCAATGTTAGTAAATGCCCTCATCAGTCAGACATGAGATTGTTGTTTCTTTGTCTCCTGTATAACAATTATTAGTTGAATGTTAATATCAATCAAGGTCAGTCAATGATTTTATTCGATTCATGTCAAGGTCATACAAGGTCAGTCACAAATGTTGTATCCTGTGTCATCAAAAGGTCATAGTATGTCAATTTCACCCAAGGGAAGTCAACGTCTTAATTAGTCCGTCACATACAAATGAGGTTATCACTGCCTGTCTCTTGCAAATGTCTTGTATCTCCAAATGTCAGGGTCACCTAAAGTCAGTCCTTTGTTGTAATCTTTGAAGGTCTGTATAATGTGAAGGTCATCAGAGGTTCAGTACAAACAAACAAGGCAGCTGCTTTTCAGTCTTTTGTATCACCCTAGGTCAGTCAACTGTTAAGGTGACTGATAATGGATTAGCCACATGCATATGATCAGCTGCTACTCTGTCAACCGTATCACTCAAGGTCAGTTAAATGTCAAGGTCACCCACGGTCAGTCAAACATCAAGGTAATAATATTAATAGATTAGCTAAGAATATACAAGGCTGCTGTCCTTCTGTCTTCTGTATCACTCAAGATCAGTCAAATGTTAAGGTCACTCTTCCTCCATCTTCACCAAGGGTCACTCAATTTCAGTCAAATCTCAATGTTATTTTAATGTCAAGGTCATCAAATGTTAGTCTGAGTTTACAAAAAAAAAACACAGTCTAAACCGGAACTCCGTCCTATTTTAAATTGGGACTTTGATTTTGATTTGAGTAATCCTTACAGCAAGTTAGCAACGGCAAGGTAAATTTCTGTTAATTTTTTTTTTTCAATTGATTACAGGTGCCATTACTAACCCCATTGGACAGGACAAAGGTCTTTGATTTCAAAGATGGGAGACATCATGGTCCTCCATTCAGAGAAAAACGTTATGCTCACTTAGACTCCGCCCTAAATGCACGACAACAGAGAGAGATGTCACCCCGGGGAAGAGGAGACAGTATAAATTCAAGATACAGTTCAGATCCTGTCCAAATTTTATCTGGTAATGGTAAGAATTGTAGAATTGTTTTCCCTATAAATTATCAATAAAGATGTCTTTAAAACATTTAGTTTTTGTTTCACTGAGTGAATACTGTAAACCAGGATAGTTTAGCATCGTCTTTTTTATGTCGCCTGCAACGTGTTGCAGAAGCGACATTTAGGGGTTACTTTGGCACCATCCGTCGACTTGCCTTGTCATGGTCCTGCGTCCTCGTCCTGTGGCGTCATAAAAATTTCCGTCGCAGTTTTCCGGGAAACTACAAGTCACAACCTCTTTATATTTGGTATGTGGCTTACTCCTATGGTACTTTATGGTTAAAAACGATTTTATGCCCGTATCTCATCTACTTCCTGTTTACTGAATATTTTAAGACGCAGGCGACATAGGTCTTCCATGGAAGACCGCCATTCTACTTTTATAGTAAGGTCAACTGAATTTTAGTTCACATAGTTTTAAATTGCACACAGTAATGCTATTGTCCAAAGACTACAATGGAAGACAAATATATTCACACTGTTAAATTTTAGCCCTAGCAATGTCACTGCAAGTTTACAGTTTTCATGTTTAGGAGGTTACCTTACTCTCGGCAACAGCATTTAAATGATGTAAGAAAAACCACACTAAAATATGAAAAATAAGTCAATGTGAACTTCAAGAAAAGAAACCTGTGATGATTATTCAGACACTTTTCTGCACAATTTCTTTAAATTTGGACGATTTAAACTGCCTTCAAATTTAGACTGTAGAATCTGTGGTGACAAGTAAGCATTCTCCTACATTCCCACGCATCCTTGAAAACTGGAAAAGCCCTTGAATTTCATTTTTAAGTTCAAGGACCTGGAAAAGTCCTTGAATTTTAAAAAATCAAAAATATCCTTGCAAAACCCTTGAATTTTATATCATGACACTTCGTCAGCTGTTTTGGGGAAAATGGTTTAAAAAAATATCAGAATCTATCATTTTTTTTACTATTTTCATCCTTGAAAATGACTAAAATACCCTTGAAAGTTTAGTTATGAAAAATGTGAGAACCCTGCCGCTGTTACAGATTTCTTTTTTTAACTTGTTTGACAGTGAAACTTACCTAAACTAAAACTTATTGGACCTGAAAAATTTCTGTAGAATACGCAGGTTTTTGGTTTATACAAGTTAAAGAATGTTATTTACTCAAGATTTGGTGATGACAGAATAGCATTTTTGAAATCAATCAATCAATCAATTTGCAGATGAAATGGACAGCACACCACACAGAAAGAGTCCACGAACAAATGGGTCGGTCGGGTTGTATGATCAACATCCTCAATACAAAGGAGGAGACTTCAAATTACAACTACCTGTGGATGAGGATGATTATTTACAGCCCCAGTCAACAAATACAAGGAAATATATGGACCTAGTAGATGGAATGCCAGGTAAGGATATATTTTAACTAAGTTTGGTACCTATAACCATGAGAAGGTTAAAGTAATAATTGGTTAACCCTCATTTTGAGAAAATACACTTTCTTGTAAAAATCATTGAAAAAAATGGATAAGCACTATTAAAAGCTGTGAAATTTGGTCAAATATGCAAATAACATACTTTAAACACCTATTTTAAAATTTGCCATTATAGGTATCGGTTCTGTTTGAAATATTTGTAACTTTTGTGGGTATCCTTTTTGTTGGTAAGTGTAAATGTCTGTGCATAGGTTCATTAGCCCTGTGCTTTTGTATATTTACTATATACATCCCAGAATAAACATAATATAGACTGTGGTAATTACTTCTTTTCAGACTATGTGAACGAGAAGTCAGTATTTGATGATGAAGATGACGCCCAGTATCTGAAGCCAGACCCTGTATTACAATTTCATAATCCTGAATACTTTGACAATACTCCTGCAATTAAAACCAATTCTCATGTGCCGAGAAAACAAAAGGACTATTATAATGACTTACACAAAGACTGTACAGAACTGAAACCCTTAATGATACGAGAGGAAGCATCAGAATCCGCTGTGTAACGAATACACAAGTTTTTCCATGGAGTTATCTCCCTTTTGATGCACATCATTTTTAGAGAATAACCTTTGTGCAAATAAATGTCTTTCAAAAAGATTTGTATCGTGAACATGGAGTTCTAAAATAGATTTACTCTTAGTGTATAAAGTCTACAATTCTCAAAAAATGGCAAAGCCAGTTATAGACAAATAACATCAAAATACATTAAATAGCAATAGTTGTAGGGGAGACAATTCTTAGTCTAAGGGAGATCATTCTTAGACCAAAGGGAGATAACCAATGATCAGGGGAGTTAATCCGTAGATCAAACTACAGCCAATACTGCCAAATGTTATTGTTGATTGTTAAAAAGGTTGTGTGATTTAATGAAATACAAGCCGAGGCTCTAGGCCGAATGCAGTGAATCCAAGGTTCAAAGGTCAATTATGGATTGTTCTTATTAGAATGTATGACACATATATTTTACTGAATATCAAATACCACATCATGGAAGCTGAAATTGTGATAAGGAATATGACTTTTCTTATGAAGTACATTTTGTAATAATAATAGAAAAAGTTTACCAGAAAGTTGGTAACTTTAGGACAAAATTCATGTCATATGTTTATTGAAATGTGACTTTATAGCAATTCTGCTTTCCTGTAATGAAATTCAAGACCTTATCCATGCAATTCTTTATAACACAAAAATTGGATAAAGTTTTAAAGCTTTTCTTAAAGGGAATATTGAAAGAGAGAATGATATTATCAATGGACCATAAAGCTACCTGAAGAATATTTATTGTTGTTGAAGGGACCTATACAGCCTTGTGACTTATTGGAGGGTGTACTTAATAGTACTTAACTAGTTGTTACAGAGTCATAGATCTGCATGCAGCATATAGGTTATTAATATAAACATGTTGTTGTTGTTATAATGTTAAATCGTATCATGCAAAATATTTATTCTTTCATCTATACATAATCATGTTAATTATACTGTCAAAACATGTACCTGTTGATTATCATTTGTGTTCAGCTCCTAGACAAATTTTTCTGTTGTATGAGAGGGGCTCACCTCAGGAGCTGGTTCTAAATATGAATTAAGTGATTTGTAGGAATTTCCACGCTAATGACATGTGATACAATTTGAAGTAGAGAAATGAACTGTAAATATTTAGTATGAAAAATCTATAGCTTATATTTTTCTGTCATTTATTCTTCACCGTATGATGCTTTGACATAATATGTACAAAAAAATGTTCAAACTTTTTTGAAAACCAAAGTATAAAAAAAGTTTCACTGTGATATTTAGTAGAAAGGTTGTATGCCATATGATATTAAAATCAATAGGGCATGTAAACTTTTATTTAGTCAGTTATTGGCCCTTAAAAGGCAACTAGATTTACTGTTAGTAATTTTAAATTTTATGAGTTATCTCCCTTTTTTCTTTTTTATAATTCTTAACTTATATGTCTTTTTCTAGTGGTAGCTTCAACATAATGAGATTTATCAAGTTTTCAAATAGTATATTTATCTAATGTCCACTTGTGCTAAACCATATACGTACATGTATGACTTTTAAGGTTTGTGCTGCATTCATGTTGGATTTTTATATTTTCAAAAAGATGTTATTATATTAACCACAAAAATATCACATTATGTTTAAATATACTTGGAAAAATCATTTTTCCTCAATTTGGATTCAATAGATAACAATACAAATGCTGATCTCTACTTCTAAATAGAGAAAAATTGGATCCAGTAAATTACATTAAATGGGTAGAATGTTCCGTGATGATTTTTATTACAATGAAACAAATGTAAAATATGTTTAACTTTAAACAATTATTATTATCAATTATTTCTTAGATTTATTTTATTTTCAACTTTAAAAAACTATTTTTCTAAAAAGATTTTTAAACTAATGAAATTTTAAATTCCTGCTAATTTTTTGTAAAAAATATCATATACATTTTTTTCATTTTAAATAGATTGTTCATAATTTTTAACCTGTATAAAACATTTTTATTGTATTCATGTGTATTTAATGAGTTACATGTCTTTAAAAGTGTCTCACAATTTTAAAAAATTTGTGGACATACTTCAATGAAAATTTTAAAATAAAGTTTCAAAAAAATTAGATAAATATTTTCGTAGTAAAAAATGTTTAAATTATTATTTTTTATACTTAAAACACTAAATTGTATTTCCTTTTGTTAAAAAATGTATGGCTTCCTTTACTCAAATTTAATGACTAAATACAAAAAAAAATAAAAACAATTAAATTGACCCATTATCACTTTAAAAAAAAAACTCAATTTATCTATAATAAAAGATTTACGGTTGTTTTAACATTTACTGCTCTTCATTAAATTATATTTTTAACATTTTGGGACTATCGATATATGTTTTTTATTAGGACTATACCATAACACTACTACACATATTTTTATAGTGACATCAGTTATTTTTGTGATACTTGTGTATTTCATATATATGTACTGTCAACTGTGAAATTTCCATTTTATCTTTTCTTATCGATTGCAAATTGTCTGCACGAATTTCACTATGAGAAGGTTTAAAATCTATAAGGATTAAAAAATAGCTTTATCATACAATATTTGGTTTCATGACAATTTTTATATTTGTGCTACAAAAAAATTAGTTTAAGAAATTTAGTACAGGTAAATTTTAGTGACATTTTTATTTTGTTGTAACACAAAAACAAGATATGGTAATGAATATTTTCTCTGTTTTAGCTCCTTAAATCCCCCTCCCCATTTCACCCAAAACTGTGATTTTTCAGTAAAATCTTGAAAATGACCTCTACATGAATGATGTTGACCTTTACAAGATATTTTCAAGTAGGATTGACAAATGTTTTGGTCTGTTAAATATGCATATTTAACCTTTACCCCAAAATTAACATTAAGTTGTGTCCTTTGACTGTATACAGAATATAATAACTTAATGATTACATTGGCTTGTTCAGGTTTTAATATCAACCTTTTATTTATATTTCCTTTAACCTTCTTACTATCTAAACATTAAGGCCTAGAATATGTTATTTTTTATAAAAGGCTTTTAGCATGTTTAGCAATGTTTAGGGTCCAGTTCTAAATTTGTTCATGGAAACACTGGTTCTCACCTAAACACTATTTCCACTCGTAAAAAAGATTATCCTTACCTCAAACGCCTAGATACAAATAATTGACTATTAATTTGTTACATTGTTTGACCAGAGTGCCTCTGATGAGATTGTTGTTAATATGTGTACATCGTTGTGAAATCCGTCAAAATTTATCATAGTTTGATAATTGTCTCATTGTCATTTTGAAACTGAAGATGAACAACACATCATTTAACTATGTCCATTTTTAATGTTTTATTCTTTTTTATATGCAAAACTCAATTAGATTTAGTATTGATATGCATGACAATTAATTGTTTACTTTGTTTCGATTTTAAAAGGACACAATATTTTATTATGTTGATACTTTTTATATATGTTAAAAAACATCTTTCATATAGTTTTTCATTATTTTTTCTTGTGTTACTAAAAAAGACAGCTGCTTTCCTTTATGTTTTTTCTTCAACCATTACATGCATTAAGCATTGGAATTATGTTAATCTAACCTTTTGAAATTAAGGTTTTTTATAACCATTATTTTATAATTAATCTAATAAAAAACCTTGGAAAGGGTTTGGAATGAAGTTTTTATTTGAAAATGTCAAAGTAACCATGAACAGGAAAATAAAAATATAAGTGGATAAATCATTTGGTTTCTCAAAAATCAGTGAGTAAATTATTTTGATAATTAAATAACAGTGTGTTAATGTTTTAATAAATCTAAAACAGCTACTTTGGACTAAATACACACACAAAAAAACAAGTGAGTAAATTATTTTGATAAATAAAAAAAGTGAGTTAATTGTTTTTATTACTCTAAAACCAATCAGTAAGTTATTTGATGAATGAGCTATATCTGTAACCCTAAAATCAACGAGTAAATTCGATATATGATAACTCGATAATTAGCAAGTCAATTATTTCAGTTACTAAAAAATCCGGGGTTGCCACACATCCTCGAAACCTGGAAAAACCCTTGAATTTCATTTGTCAGTTTAAGGTCATGGAAAAGACCATGAATTTTGGAAAAAATGAAATTTCCTTGAAAAACCCTCGAATTTTATAGTTCCACAATCAAAGGTTCATGATTGAACTATTTCACACACAAAAAAAATCATGGGGAGACTGAAATTTTGTGTAGACTATTTTCAACATTGAGAATGACTTAAATACCCTTGAAAAGTCCTGAAAAAACCTTTTTGACTTTTGTAACAACAAAATAGTGGCAACCCTGTGAGTCAGTTATTTCAGTAACTCAAAAATCAGTGAGTCAATTATTTCAGTAACTCAAGAATCAGTGAGTCAATTATTTCAGTAACTCAAGAATCAGTGAGTGCAATTCATCTAGTTGTGTTCTGTTCTAGTCTTCCATAGAAGTGCAACAATAAACAGAAATCAGAGAGTTATTCCCCCTTCATTGTTATGCAAATTTGTCTCTTATTTCACTATATAAATAAATGGCATATTATAAAGTTTTGAATTTATTGATTTGGTACTTGTAAACAAAAGGTTTGTGGAAAAGTTTCATATTTTAAAAAACCTTACTACACATATATAGTTCAATTTGAACAAAACATTAAATCCCCCTTCTTTGTTAAAGTTTGGAATTGATGTTTAACTTAATTTATGCAAATTTAGAACAGAACAAATTAATCTGCTTCGAACAGAAATCATCAGTTGTATATTGTTGCACTTCTCAACTTTTATACAGTCAATATAAAATGTACATTTTGTATATATGAGTTCTTCCAATTATTTGTTGATAAGAAGTTTGGTTATTTATTTCTTGTGTTCATTTCATTCTTTGATATTTTTTATCTAAAGAATTGTTTGCTTAATTCCTTCCATATGCCAATTGCTGGTACATGTACTGAAAACTATTGACCTGTATTATGGACCTGTATACATGTACTTAAAACTATTGACCTGTATACAGGTCAATAATAATATTTTGTCAAATAAATTATTTTATTTTATTTTTGTAAATATTTTGTTGATATATTGTAAGGAAATAAAAGTTCAAATTTTTAACAAACATAAACTGCACCACCAAATGATTTCTCCACAAACTTAGAAATGGTAGTGTCTTTTGCTACACTGAAACTTTGAAAGTTATGCCCTTTTCCCACCAAATGCCATTTTATATTGCTTCATTGAATGATTTTTGTCATTAAATTCTATGTTTAAACAATTTTGTTTGTATTGTTTTTAGTGCTGAACATTATTACGTTTCATGTTTATATTTTAAATGGATGTAAACATTTTATCAGATAATTATGAATAAAGATTAGAATAAAATGTTTTGGAATTCCTTTGCTTGGTGCTTCTAAAATGTGTATAAGAATTTAAAGTTATATGGACCAGAGCGGCAATTAATTTTTTGCCTTAAAAACTAAAGGAAATTGAATATTTTCTCAAAAAATCAAATGGAATGTGGCTGGTAAATTGTGCATACAGAGTTGAACATTTTATTTTTATAGATCACAATGAAATACTTAAATACAATAAAATTCCAGGCAAATAATTTTAAACTGTACCAGAATTGTATTTTAGTCTATAAAAGATTAAACCAACAACACTTCAAATCAAATCAATCAATCAAAGCTTTATTTACAGTTGAAAGTATTATTAAACAAGTATACCAACACACGCTTTGCTGACCATATCTTATACCTGTTAACCTGTTTCTGTGCTATATATGTGTGTAGGAGTGGAAACACAAAATCATAGTTTTCACTTGGTTTTACCTTTTATAGGAGAGCAAACACAAAATCACAGCATTTGCTAGGTTTTACCTTTTATAGGAGAACAAATACAAAATCACAGCTTTCGCTTGGGTTTACCTTTTATAGGAGAGTAAACACAAAATGACAGCTATCGCTTGGTTTTACCTTTTATAGGAGAGCAAATACAAAATCACAGCTTTCGCTTGGTTTTACCTTTTATAGGAGAGCAAACACAAAATCACAGCATTCGCTTAGTTTTATCTTTTATAGGAGAGCAAACACAAAATCACAGCTTTCACTTAGTTTTACCTTTTATAGGAGAGCAAACAGGAAATCACAGCTTTCGCTTGATTTTACCTTTTATAGGAGATCAAACACAAAGTCACAGCTTTCGCTAGGTTTTACCTTTTATATGAGAGCAAATACAAAATCACAGCTTTCGATTGGTTTTATATTGTACCGTTTATAGGAGAGCAAACACAAAATCACTACTTTTGCTTGGTTTTACCTTTTATAGGAGAGCAAACAAAAAATCACAGCTTTCGCTTTGTTTTACTTTTTATAGGAGAGCAAACACAAAATCACAGCTTTCGCTAGGTTTTACCTTTTGTAGGAGAGCAAATACATAATCACAGCTTTCGCTTGGTTTTACCTTTTATATGAGAGCAAATACAAAATCACAGCTTTCGCTTGGTTTTACCTTTTATAGGAGAGCAAACACAAAATCACAGCTTTCACTTGGTTTTACCTTTTATAGGAGATCAAACACAAAATCACAGCTTTAGCTTGGTTTATCTTTTATAGGAGAGCAAACACAAGATCACAACTTTCGCTTGGTTTTATCTTTTATAGGAGAGCAAACACAAAATCTCTGCTTTCCCTTGGTTTTACCTTTTTATAGGAGCGCAAACACAAAATCTCAGCTTTCGCTAGGTTTTACCTTTTATAGGAGAGCAAATACAAATCACAGCTTTCGCTTGGGTTTACCTTTTATAGGAGAGTAAGCACAAAATGACAGCTATCGCTTGGTTTTACCTTTTATAGGAGAGCAAACACAAAATCACAGCATTCGCTTAGTTTTACCTTTTATAGGAGAGCAAACAGGAAATCACAGCTTTCGCTTACGTTTACCTTTTATAGGAGAGCAAACACAAAATCACAGCTTTCGCTTACGTTTACCTTTTATAGGAGAGCAAACACAAAATCTCAGCTTTCGCTTGGTTTTACCTTTTATAGGAGAGCAAACACAAAATCACAGCTTTCATTTAGTTTTACCTTTTATAGGAGAGCAAACAGGAAATCACACCTTTCGCTTGATTTTACCTTTTATAGGAGAGCAAACACAAAATCACAGCATTCGCTTGGTTTTACCTTTTATAGGAGATCAAACACAAAATCACAGCTTTAGCTTGGTTTATCTTTTATAGGAGAGCAAACACAAGATCACAACTTTCGCTTGGTTTTACCTTTTATAGGAGATCAAACACAAAATCACAGCTTTAGCTTGGTTTATCTTTTATAGGAGAGCAAACACAAGATCACAACTTTCCCTTGGTTTTACCTTTTTATAGGAGCGCAAACACAAAATCTCAGCTTTCGCTAGGTTTTACCTTTTATAGGAGAGCAAATACAAAATCACAGCTTTCGCTTGGGTTTACCTTTTATAGGAGAGTAAGCACAAAATGACAGCTATCGCTTGGTTTTACCTTTTATAGGAAAGCAAACACAAAATTACAGCATTCGCTTAGTTTTACCTTTTATAGGAGAGCAAACAGGAAATCACAGCTTTCGCTTACGTTTACCTTTTATAGGAGAGCAAACACAAAATCACAGCTTTCGCTTACGTTTACCTTTTATAGGAGAGCAAACACAAAATCTCAGCTTTCGCTTGGTTTTACCTTTTATAGGAGAGCAAACACAAAATCACAGCTTTCATTAAGTTTAACCTTTTATAGGAGAGCAAACAGGAAATCACACCTTTCGCTTGATTTTACCTTTTATAGGAGAGCAAACACAAAATCACAGCATTCGCCTGGTTTTACCTTTTATAGGAGAGCAAACACAAAATCACAGCATTCGCTTGGTTTTACCTTTTATAGGAGAGCAAACACAAAATCACAGCTTTCGCTTGGTTTTACCTTTTATAGGAGAGCAAACACAAAGTCACAGCTTTCGCTTGGTTTTACCTTTTATAGGAGAGCAAACACAAAATCACAGCTTTAGCTTGGTTTTACCTTTTATAGGAGAGCAAACACAAAATCACAGCTTTCACTTGGTTTTTACTTTTATATAAGAGCAAACACAAAATCACAGCTATCACTTGGTTTTACCTTTTATAGGAGGGCAAACACAAAGTCACAGCTTTCGCTTGGTTTTACCTTTTATAGGAGAGCAAACACAAAGTCACAGCTTTCGCTTGATTTTACCTTTTATAGGAGAGCAAACACAAAATCACAGCTTTCGCTTGGTTTTACATTTATAGGAGAGCAAACACGTAATCACAGCATTCGCTTGGTTTTACCTTTTATAGGAGAGCAAACACAAAATCACAGCTTTCGCTTGGTTTTACCTTTTATAGGAGAGCAAACACAAAATCACACCTTTCACTTGGTTTTACCTTTTATAGGAGAACAAACACAAAATCACAGCTTTTGCTTGGTTTTACCTTTTATAAGAGAGCAAACACAAAATCACAGCTTTCACTTGGTTTTACCTTTTATAGGAGAGCAAACACAAAATCACAGCTTTCGCTTGGATTTACATACCTTTTATAGAAGAGCAAATACATAATCACAGCTTTCATTTGGTTTTACCATTTATAGGAGAGCAAATACAAAATAACAGCTTTCACTTGGTTTTACGTTTTATAGGAGAGCAAACACAAAATCACAGCTTTCGCTTGGTTTTACCTTTTATAGGAGAGCAAACACGAAATCACAGCTTTTGCTTGGTTTTACCTTTTATAGGAAGCAAACACAAAAATAAAAGCTTTCACTTGCTTTTACCTTTTATAGCTAGGACAGCAATCACAAGACACAGCTTCCGCTTGGTTTTATCTTGCATAGCAGACTTTTTTAAGCAATGGAATCGATAGACACTCAAGATAACACCTAAGTTTTGTATAACTGTTGGTCCACATTTTCAGTTGCCTTCAAAGAGGGACCTTAAAACACAGAGAACTGAAGAGACGTAGAGACTAATAGTGTCCCTGCAACATCCGTGACGGTCAGATTTCAAAATAAAATTGACGTGTCATTGGTCGCCCCACCCCCGTTAAAAGATGCACTAGGTGTACATTAGCAGCATTTCGGGGAACAGATGGTGGGTGAAAGTTTCATGAAAATCCATGATAAGGAAGAGTTGCAGATCAGTAGTGGCGGACGGAAAGATAGACATCACTTTCGCTACACTCTCTCCTTTTTTTAATTTTTCAATTGGATATTAAAATGAGTCAGTGAGTTGTTTTTTACACATTAGCAACACTTTATAGTTGTAATTTTTCTGCATTACAAGTCAACAAAAAGCGAAAATTTATAGTTTAACATAATCAGAAGAAATTTAGGACACATCAGAAGAAAGTAAAAGACACGACCATTCGGCTGAAACCCAGGATTAGTCAAATAAAAAAAAAACTGATGGGTAAATGAAAACCGAAAAAAAAAATAAACTGTGTATTACACTATCAGTAAATGGTTTCAGATGTCAATTACCAACGCGATTTATCATAGTCTTCTAAAAAAAAACAATCGGTAGAAATCCAGGACCATCAGTAGAATATCACAAAAATCGTGATTTGCTTAATATATAAAGTCATATTTTAATACGTTCTCCAATTAATTATTTGAGATGTACGTTTGAGTTTTTTGCAGTATTTGCTCGAAGCCACGGAGGGGACTGCAATGATAGAGGTATGTACATATGTGCTATCCTATAGAGTCTATTTTCGGAGTGTTCAATATGTGAAAAGGGTGGAAATTTTAGATGTTGTATATATGATAAGGTGTACTTTTCACAAATGTCATGTATCAATAGAAAAAGGGTGACCGAACATCCACGTTTTGCTTCATTTGACACATTATTTGTATCAGTATTTGTAAAATAACATCACAATTGTGTGTAATTATTCTTTCAGAATGACATTCATACAGAAAGATGTTTGTACGGATGTTTTAAGGTTGGGAGTTTCCAATAATTAGAACACTTTTTGCTTTAGCTTCATGAGAGTTGGATCTGCCTTCATTTTGTTTACCAATGTTTTCATTATCGTCATCATTGAGATGTTGAAGTGGTTCAAAATGATTGAACGTACCAAACAACTGTAAATTACTCTGACATTGGAGGCTCTATTGTACATCAAACAACTGTAAATTACTCTGACATTGGAGGCTCTATTGTACATCAAACAACTGTTAATTACTCTGACCTGACATTGGAGGCTCTATTGTACATCAAACAACTGTAAATTACTCTGACATTGGAGGCTCTATTGTACATCAAACAACTGTAAATTACTCTGACATTGGAGGCTCTATTGAACATCAAACAACTGTAAATTACTCTGACATTAGAGGCTCTATTGTACATCAAACAACTGTAAATTACTCTGACATTGGAGGCTCTATTGTACATCAAACAACTGTTAATTACTCTGACATTGGAGGCTCTATTGTACATCAAACAACTATAAATTACTCTGACATTGGAGGCTCTATTGTACATCAAACAACTGTAAATTACTCTGACATTGGAGGCTCTATTGTACATCAAACCACTGTTAATTACTCTGACATTGGAGGCTCTATTGTACATCAAACCACTATTAATTACTCTGACATTGGGGGCTCTATTGTACATCAAACCACTATAAATTACTCTGACATTGGAGGCTCTATTGTACATCAAACAACTGTAAATAACTCTGACATTGGAGGCTCTATTGTACATCAAACAACTGTAAATTACTCTGACATTGCAGGCTCTATTGTACATCAAACAACTGTAAATTACTCTGACATTGGATGATCTATTGTACATCAAACCACTATAAATTAATCTGACATTGGAGGCTCTATTGTACATCAAACAACTGTAAATTACTCTGACATTGGAGGCTCTATTGTACATCAAACCACTATAAATTACTCTGACATTGGGGGCTCTATTGTACATCAAACCACTATAAATTACTCTGACATTGGAGGCTCTGTTGTACATCAAACAACTGTAAATTACTCTGACATTGGAGGCTCTATTGTACATCAAACAACTGTAAATTACTCTGACATTGGATGATCTATTGTACATCAAACCACTATAAATTACTCTGACATTGGAGGCTCTATTGTACATCAAACAACTGTAAATTACTCTGACATTGGAGGATCTATTGTACATCAAACAACTGTAAATTACTCTGACATTGGAGGCTCTATTGTACATCAAACAACTGTAAATTACTCTGACATTGGGGGCTCTATTGTACATCAAACAACTGTAAATTACTCTGACATTGGAGGCTCTATTGTACATCAAACAACTGTAAATAACTCTGACATTGGAGGCTCTATTGTACATCAAACAACTGTAAATTACTCTGACATTGGAGGCTCTATTGTACATCGAACAACTGTATATTACTCTGACATTGGAGGCTCTATTGTACATCAAACAACTGTATATTACTCTGACATTGGAGGCTCTATTGTACATCAAACAACTGTAAATTACTCTGACATTGGAGGCTCTTTTGTACAAACAACTGTAAATTACTCTGACATTGGAGGCTCTATTGTACATTTCTTCGTTTTGTTTCATTTTACGCGTTCACAATGTCTGTTAACTTCTTGACATCGGTATGTACATGGTACATGATGGCAAGCTATAGAAATAAGTTTACTAGTCGTGTTGAGTGTATCAGTGTTTCTCTCAAAGGCATCGCCCATTCTTTTTGAATTTTTATTAAAGTCTGCAAGTCGTGCATACAAAAAAAAGGTACTAAATACATCTCAAGGTTCTTATGTCACTCAATGCATAACAATATTGGAAATGGCATTTTTGTCTTCTGATGACAAATATAAATTATTCGCATTAAACATTGTTTATGAATTTCTGTCATGCTAAAACCACAGGCGTTTGGGTCCAGGATTTTTTCTATCATAAATAACGTGTATATAAAATTTTTATGCCATTCGTGTGTACAGAAAACGAGAAATGTGACCCCTATTTCCATTCTTTTTTCCTATGTGATGCAGGTCATCACAAAATATCTATAAAAACTATAACAAAGAAAAATTATTACAAGAACCCACAATTAAAAGGGGTAATCCACATGTAACGGATTCAGTATAAACTTTACCCTTTCAAAACAAGTTTGTATCAGGAACGTATAAAGAGATTATACGTTCCTGTTTGTATGTTTTATTATTGGAAATGTTTAAATTTTACCGCATATTTGAAGTTAGTGGTATCACGTGATATATACGTCAACGATAAACAACGATAACATAATTATACGCCCAGTGAGAAATGAAGAAGGAAATCTACAATAAGAGTGTTGAGAGGCTATAGCCTAAGCATTCAGAGTAAGTAAAATATCATAGTTGCTCCTTTGTTTTTTTTTCGGACAATAACCCATTTTTTAAAATCTGTTATCATTTTTTGACTAAAATCAATGTTTTTCTACTTTCGTTTTCACTTTGAATCAAGGCAAAAAATTCCATTCGTTTAAGGTTTGTATACACCGTCACATCAAGTATCACCATATGCTAGAGAAACGACTTAAAACATGCTATAAAACATGTGTGCGTTAAAGTAAAAAGGTTGGTATTTATTCCAGTTAGTTTTGGCCAGAATTTACCTCAAATGATCTTAAAAATTCCACATCTCTTTATTTTCCATGTCCTTCTCATCAAATTAATAATTAAACTTTAAATTTTTTTATCGATATGGGTCATTCTCAAAAAATGTCCATATTTCGAGGAAGGCAAACTTGAATATTAGAATTGCTCACAGAAAGATTGTAAGTTATTTTTTGGTATCCTCTATCATTTCAGTAAGCAAAACAAGCAAAGAGTAAAAAACAAATCGAATATATTTTGAATTTTTTGGAGTCACTGTCCGTCAGGGTTGATTTAGCTGTCCTTGATGTTACCACATGAAAAACGTTGCAATGAAAGAGAGCTTTAATCATCTATTTTTAAATTCATGCATAACTTGCCACATAGGGACAGAACAACTACTTTACAAGCGTCAGAACTATAGGTTTGCTCAAACATTTATTTTTAAGAGCATCAGAAGACAGTGATTTTATACAGTTCAGCAAACAGATTCAAACTAACTAATATATTGAATGCAATATATGACATTTCACTTCTTCATTGACATTATGATGAACAATAAGGTTAACTAGTTTCAGTTGCAAAATATCATTGTTCAGATGGGTTATGGATTAAGCAACAATTGAGCAAATTAGACTGGTAACATCAGGGACAATGCGTAACATCAAGACAACTAATAGCAATGAATAAAGATTTCTTGACACTAAATGTTTATTTTAATGCAGGAAATAACATGTTTTGGAGCAATATTTAATAAATTATATAGATGGACTATCTTTATCATTAAAACATCGTATTTAATGACTGGTTAAACTTCACTGAATGTCCACTATGTTACCAGCAATTTGTCCCTGATGTTACCACTATTTCAGCAACAAATACAAGAATTTTTTCCCAAAGAAATGACACAATTGTGTTTTGATATCTTTAGCTGTTGTATTAAAGTATTTGTGCCATTTTCTAACTAACTGAATGTTAAACCAGATGATTTGTTGTACCTTTACAAACATGTCCTGTATGTTACCAAAAATGTCTCAGCTGTTACTGACAAAATGTCCCTCCTGTTACCGAATCTCAAGTTGAAATATTATATTTAAACCATGAACTCTGAGAAAGAAAATATATTTAAAACACTCTATATGGCTAATATCCATGATTAGAGCAATTTTAACGCTTTTAAATCAGCAGTCATATAGTATGAAGACAAATTAAAGAATCGCTTACTGATAATTTGTCTGTCCTGTTACACTATTGAACAGTAACATCAAGGAACAGTAACATCAGGGAATTACGGGAACATTATTTGCTTAAATTAGTAAATGGTCGTGTCTTAATAATTCTTTTGGGTCTTACATATGATTGGTCAAGATGTCAAATTTACCCAAAGCAGCTACAACCACATATCTCTATAGTCTCTGATATATCGCGGTAACATTATGGACAAGGAAAAAAATTACGCCTTACATTCTTTACCTTGTAATGACGATATGTAAATTTTTCTCAAGAAAGTAACTGTAACTTACATAAATGCATGTGTTTGGATGTTTCTATGTCCTTATTTGTTGTCTGATAAGGATATACGTACAATTTATTTTCAATTTTATCTACCAGTAACAGCAGAGACATTTTCAGAGGGGACATTTTTTGATTTGCTAGAAAAAATATTTCAACAATGTCTATCCCATTTTATTTTATAGATAAGACAGATAGATGGCCAAAGAAAAACTTATTATGATTTCCATAGTCTACTTCCACATTATCATATTTTTTATGGACTTTAAACATAAAAATTTACTCATAGGACAGACGATTTTTGTCAATTTTGAAGTTTTGAAATAGCGCTGTAATGTCATTCTTTATGATAGAGTTTATTTGTTTATGTCAGAAGTGCATCTTGATGCATATTTTACTCAAGACAAAAGATATTGTTTAAACTCAATTATACGTGGAAATATTTTGACTGCCGCGTAATACAGACATTTTTTTAGAATGACCCATATACTAGCAAGATAATAGTTTACTTAAAGGGAATGTTCACAAAAAAATGAAAAATTGTCATATGATTTCTAATGCATTATCTAATTGTGCTATATCATTTAAACTTTTATTATTCAATTTAATAAGCTGACAAAAATGGAATTTTATTTTTTATCTTTTGGTTTCTGTCATTTTAAATTACACAAAACATCTGAATACCACAAAGTCTCCTTTTGACATGCAGTGACCCACCATTTACCTAATTATTGAATTGCCAATATATAATATTTTGATGTGCATCTATGTTATGGCATTTTAAATAAGTGATAGAAAATCCTTATTAAAATTAACAAAATTGAGTTATTCTTTAATTAGTAATAATGATTTTTTGGTATAAAAATCTATTTAAATTAGTCATTTTTAATTATCTAAGTCATGTTGTGTTGTGATAATCTTGCATATAAGTCACATTTTTGATTTAAAGTGTAAGTTCACGATTTTTTCAAAAGTTGTACATTGAAAGAATATCATATAAAAATAACTTTGGTGAAATTTCTAGCGCTCAAATAAGCATAGTTAAGATAAAATTGGCTTTTGAAAGTAAAAAAATTCTATCCATGGAGGGTCACGTGATTTGTACTAGATGGCGCTGCTCAAAGCCTGAATGTTGCATCCTATACCCATGTGGTATTTACCGATGTGTACCACAACGGACAATTTGAAATAATTACAATTAAGTCGGGAATGATAAAATAAAAGTCTAATGATTGATTGTGAGACGTTAAAAAATGGTACCAATCGTTAAGTAGAAAAAAATAGAATTTTTATTTATTTATTTTTTTTATTGGCCGTACAGACATTTTCGGAAAATATATATTTCAATTTCCAGTATGTAGTATTGCCCTATACTATTTCTTTTATACATTCTGTTTAAAATTCAATTGTTCCCTGACACCCTACTGGGATAACGTTGCATGATTCGTTTGAAGTGATATTGTGATAATTAGTCCTTCCGTGCAAACCATCGCACCACAGGGGCTTACTAATCGTTTTCTGTGTATAAGACTTTATTCCCTTGGCCTTCTACAAACCACTGGCACTACAGGGGTTCACCTGCCGTTTCCTGTGTATGTTTAACTATCGGCACCACAAGGGTTTAATATTGTTTCCTGTGTATTAGAAGTTGACATTTACCTGGTTGGAATGGGTTGTAGAACACTTTCTTTTAACGAAAATCAACCCCTTTGGTCCGTATTCTGTTCGTGAGACAGATAGCTAACCAAGTGTAGTACGGGGCTAATCGAACGACAAATTCCGGGGAACTATCATTTATTAACCACATATACAGCAGGGTAAATTACTGAAACATAATTGAAACGAGCATAAGTACAGATAAAAATATAGATTCGAAATTAATTAAATTCAAGAAACATGAAATACACAGATAAATCGAAATAATAGATTTCTAGAATTTATAAACAATTAATGAAATTATTAAAGTTCACATTTTAAGTTGAAAATAGTTTCCGTTGACGAAATCCAAGGCCGGGATGTGCTCCATAGTTTAGCCAATCCAAAAACGAAAGTAAAATTTAATATTGAAACTTCCACAGTTTGTATTTAAATAAAACAACAATTGAACGTTTCAGGAGGAAAATCATAATAAATTTAGATGTCTTACACTGTGCGTTTGGTGGATATTAACTCAAAATGCGAGAGTGAATCCTGTGATTAATGTCCTCACGTTGAAATCCAAGCCGGAAGAGAGACTGAAATCGTAAAAAAAATGTGGACAATCCCGGGGAAGTTACATAAAAACAGCAATACGGAACCGATCAATAAAATAAGAATAAAAAGACGTGTTAAATTGACGTAATCTAAAAACGGTAATTAATATCCAATAAGTCCTGGATAAATATTTGTAATGGAATTACAGTACACTCCCCGCCAAATATCCACGTGGATATTTCTCAAATTTTCTACAAAACACAGATGAAAATCAATCGATTCCAATATCTAAAGAAAAGGTAAATGAATATCACATAAATTCCAAAATATATTCACATGTAAAGTTCGGAGAACGATCAAACGGCTGTTGTTCTGGAGATCCATCGTTGTATGGCTTCCAGCGTTGCCCAATGGGAAGAGTAGATCTGTTGCTCCAACGTTGCCACGCACGGCGTGGGAAGGAACGACGTGTTCCTTACAATGGAAACCGACGGGTCAACTTTAAGTATTGACTATGTACATGTTTAGACAGTCACAAGTACACTGGAAAAGTTCCATGAGGAGAGTCACAAGCTACCATCCACTAGAAGAATCATGTCGACTATCGGTCGAGTATAAGATGCGGGTTTCCCGTCTACGATGACACGCACTTCAGCTTTTCTGGTGTGTCCATCCTCGCTCTTGAAGACGTCGGTCACGAGTCCTGTGGGCCACTTGTTACGATCTAAGTTCTTATCACGGATAAGAACCACATCTCCGACGATAATGTCTCTCTGTGGCTCTGTCCACTTCCTTCGTTGTTGAAGTAAGGATAAATATTCCTTGCGCCATCTTGACCAGAACATGTTTGAAAGGGCACCAACACGTCTCCATTCCGCTAGACAAAGATCCTGTTTGGAAAATGATTCCCCAGAGTCAAGGGAAAAGACATAGTCTGATTTTTGCGTCAAAAGCATAGAGGGTGTCAAGATGAGCGGGTTTTCAGAGTCCGATGAAACTGGAACAAGTGGTCGAGAGTTGATGATGGCACACGCCTCCGCCATGAATGTGTTTAACACGTCGTGTGTTAAGGTCCGTCCTGGATTTTCAAGAAGCATAGAGTCAAGAATCCTCCTAGTGATCCCGATCATCCGTTCCCAAGCACCACCCATGTGAGACGAATGGGGTGCGTTGAATATCCACACGGTTCCAGAATCAAGAAGATGTTTCCGCAGTTGGTTGTCTTCGACGTTGATTTCGTCAACTCCTATTTTGTCAATAGCACCGACGAAGTTGGTTCCACGGTCAGACCGAAAGGTTTTCACTTTCCCGCGGATCGAAGTGAAACGGGTCAGAGCATTAATGAACGCTGAAGAACTCATCTCGTCTACGATTTCAATGTGGACTGCTCTTGTCACCAAGCAGGTAAAGAGTATGGCCCATCTTTTGGCCTTTGCGAGTCCACCACGTGTTTTGCGGGCTACCACTTCCCAAGGTCCGAAGGCGTCAACTCCAACGTTGGTAAATGGCGACGATGGTTCAAGACGATCTGCGGGCAAGTCGGCCATGATTTGAGATTCCTGTTTGCCTCGTAGTTTACGACACAAGACACACTTATGAAGTACGGAGGAGATGGTCCGTTTAGCGCCTACAATCCAGAATCCTGCGGCTCGAATGGCTCCTTCCGTGAAGTGTCGTCCCTGGTGTTTCACTTGGTGATGGAAATGTCGGACGAGTAAGTCGGCAATATGATGACGTCCTGGGATCACTAGGGGAAGCTTTTCCCTCAATGGCAAGTCCGATTTGACGATCCGTCCTCCAACTCTTAGGAGTCCAAGTTCGTCCAAGAAGGGATTGAGTTTAGAAATCGCACTTTTACGCGGAACTGGTTCCGAATGTATGAGACAATCGATCTCCTCGCCAAATGTACGGGATTGAACTTCCTTGATTACGAAGAGCTCAGCGTCCTGGCGAACTTCAACAGGTGAGTACATAGATGCGGATTTATGCCCGTGTTTGCGGGCTGCGGCTTTGAGAACAGCAACGAACTGAGTCAATTTTGACCATGATGAAAAGTTGGAAATTCGCTCCTCCCAAGTCGGTATGTAATTCATGGTGCAAGTTTTGGCGACTCTGACGACAGGTCGGATCTCTTTGTCCGTTTCTGGATCAACAAGAGTGTGTTGGGTTTCATCTGAAGCCTCCGACCGAACGTTGAGCAATTGTTTCGGTCCTTGAAGCCAATCGCTGTCGTGAATATCGGAAGGCTGAAAGAATCTGGTTCCTGAATCAGCCGGGTTTAAGTTATTTGGGACGTAGTTCCAATCGTCGGGCTTGGTATGTTTCCGAATTTTCTCAACCCTGTTGGCAACGTAAGTGTAGAATCTACGGGTATCGTTGCTGATATAGCCTAAAACTACACGACTGTCGGTATAGTATTTAACTTCGTCGATAGGAAGTTGAAGGTGATCCATAGCACTTTGGGCAAGTTCTACGGCAAGCACAGCCGCACATAGTTCCAGTCGTGGAATAGTATGGCCGCTTATTGGCGCCACTTTAGTCTTTCCGAGAACAAATCCGATTTGTGGTTTCCCAACCGTTTCAACGGTTCTTAGGTACACGACGGCTGCAATGGCCTTTTCTGACGCATCGGAAAAAACGTGTAGTTCCCTTTTGTTCGCTTTGTTAAGGTTTGCCACGTAGGTGCGTGGAATGCGTAGATTCTCAATTTCGTGTAGAGAGTCCCTCCAGTTCTCCCATTCTATGGCCAATTCGTCCGATACGGGCTGATCCCAGTCTATTGTCTCTGATACTAGCGTCCTGAGCAAGAGTTTCCCGTGAATGATTACGGGAGCCAGAAATCCGAGTGGATCGAAGATACTATTGATAGTGGAGAGTATCCCTCTTCGTGTGACTGGTTTATCGTCCGTAGATAGTTGGAAAAGAAAGTTGTCAGTGTTGACGTCCCATATCAGACCGAGGCTCCTCTGAAGAGGCTTATCGTCTGCGTCTAAGTCCAGGTCTTTGAGGTTGCTAGCCAGATCAGTGAGAGGGAGTGCGGCCATTACTTCGGGGCTGTTAGATGCGAACTTGTGTAGTCGCAGATTCCCATATTCCATTAAAGCATTCTGGGTGTCCTTCATGAGCATAACCGCCTCTTCCGGTGTTGCACAAGAGGTTAAACCATCGTCTACATAGAAGTCATGAATGACAAAGTTCGGTACGTGGCTACCGTATTTGGCCTCGGATTCCAAGGCTGCTTTCCTTAGACCTAGAGTAGCAACTGCTGGTGACGGGCTATTCCCGAATACATGGACTCGCATACGGTACTCTATAAGCTCTTTGTCTGGGTTGTTATCCTTGTACCACAGGAAACGTAGGTAATTCCGATGGTCTTCTCGAACCACGAAACAATGGAACATGTGCTGCACATCGGCTGTTACGGCGATCTTTTCCCTGCGGAAGCGTACAAGAACACCTAGCAAACTGTTGGTTAGGTCTGGACCTGTCAACAAGACGTTGTTCAAAGAGATTCCGTTGTACTTCGCTGACGAATCAAAGACACCCCGAATCTTATCGGGCTTCTTCGGGTGATAGACACCAAAGAGTGGCAGGTACCAGCATTCCTCATTTTCCTTTAACGATGGAGCAACTTCCGCGTGGTTGTTGTCCAAAATGTTTCCCATGAATTCCATGAAGTGTGCCTTCTTCACAGGGTTTTTCTTTAGACTGGTGTCCAACATTTTCGCTCTTTGAACGGCTTGATCCCTGTTGTTGGGAAGGCGTGGTCTCGTAGCTCGGAAGGGCAAGGGTGCAACCCAACTTCCTGTGTCGTCTCTTACGAATTCGTCGTCCATCTGTTTCATGAACAGCTTGTCATCGTGGGACATCCCTGGCTTATCATCATCGGGAGTCCTGATAAAGACGTCTTGTCCTAAGTTGTCCTTCGGGAATTGTTCCCGTATCTCAAAGTTGTTTTCACACGGTTTGAAAACCGTAGGGCGACCGGAAGTTGATACGAATGTCCTAAAAACATTGATTTCAGTTGGAGCATGCTGCTTGTCTAGACATGTCTCGCCCACTACGACCCAGCCAAGTTTGAGTCGTTGGGCGTATGGAGCTTTTAAGGGTCCAAGCTTTTGGTCATGCACATGATGAGCTTCCGGTAAATCCCGTCCGATTAGGAGCATGATACCGCAACTTTCATCCAATGGCGATAGGTGTTTTGCTATCTCTCCTAAGTGGGGATGTTTGTTGGCAATATCCGGTGTAGGGATTTCATTCCTGTTGTCGGGTATGTTGTCACATTCTATAAGGATTGGTAGTTCTAGAGGGTCACTGCCATGAAGTGCTGTCACAACAAAGTCCTTCCCTCGTCTTCCAGAAGTAGTTATTTTTCCAGAGCAGGTGGATAGCGTATATGTTTCGGGAACATCCCGTACATTGAAATATTGAAAGAATTCCAGAGAGGCTAAAGACCTATTGCTCTGGTCGTCAATTATGGCGTACATCTTCTTTATATTTCCTGGATGGTCCTTGTGAAACACATTAACTGGCAGTATTTTTGCACAGGATTTGCCACCATATTCCTTGCATATTTCAGTACAGGATGAGTTAACCGTATTAACGGTAGTAGCACTGTTTGCACGTCCTGACTCCCCGCCGTTGTTTTGTGCGGGTTGTGACCCTGACTGGGATGAGGTTTTGATTTTATTTAAGTGAAGAGCTGTGGTATGTTGTTTGCTACCACACTCTTTGCACGAGACACTAACGGGACAATCCCGACTTATATGCTTAGTTGACTCACAGCATTTAAAACAAACTTTGTTGTCTTTGAGCAGGGATTTGCGTTCCTCCATAGGCTTGGAACGGAATCCACGGCAGTCGTTTAATGAATGCTTGGTTCCATGTAAAATGCACTTCTCAAGCTTGTCTGATATTTGGTTCACGTTCGATGTTTCGGTTTTATGAACACTGATTTTAGCCTGGGGCTTAGATGTAGTCCTTGCCGAACTCCCTTTTTGAGTGGAAATGGCAGGTTCCGGGTCGTAAGTAAACCCTGGATTATTCCTGATTCTACTGATCTCTCGTATAAATGCGGAGAACTCCGTAAAGGGAGGAAATGAGGTTGAGTGCTGCTCGTTGTATCTTACTGCTCTAGTTGTCCATCGTTCTTGTAGACCAAATGGCAGTTTTGAGACGATGGGTTTTATACCCGAAGACGAGTCAAAATAAGCCAGTAGATTTCTCAGCTGTGGCTTCTCCTTTACATATTCAATCTCCGACAGGATGTCTGATAGCTCGTAGAGACGTATGTTGTCTTTGTTTGTGAGCCTTGGGAAATGGGCTAGCTTTGCTTTAAGGGAAGCTTCTATCATTTCTGGGCAGCCGTATCGTTCGTCCAGTCTTTGCCAGAGACGTTGTAGACCCCTTGCTGGGTTGTCGGCATTCGATGCGCGGATACTGACCGCGTGCTTCGAGGATTCTGTACCTAACCACTTAACGAGTAGGTCAAGCTGCTCTGAATCTGAGACGTCCAGTTCTTTCATTATGTTGTCGAAGCTGGACTTCCAAATGTGGTATGACTCAGGTTTGTCATTAAAGGAACTGAGTCGGGAAAATATGAGATCCTTTCTCAATAGAAATTTTGTTATAGCGGGCGTCGGGTCGGAACCCGTATCCCGATAACCAGATGTGGGTTGTGTTATGTCCACGGGGCTTGACGGCCTAAGCATGGGATAGTCTTGTTCGGGCGTAAAGGCTGGTGCATTGGTGTTGAGCTCAGATAAACCGGAAGTCTGTGTTTTGGTAGCTGGATTTATATGTCCATGTTCGTTCATTGGCGTGGATGCAGCTGACGGCAGTCCAAATTCTCCAATCGGCGAGTGACATGAAGATTGCTGATTAAATGTGACGGCTTTAGTCGTATCTAGCCGTTGTTGAGTGTTGCGTCCGGAAGGGCCCAGTTCCGAGTGTACAGAACGGGCAAAGCGAGTTGTGTTAGTGGGTATTATAGCAGGTACGTGGTTACCCACGTCTTGCAACCGATTATCCTGTTCGCTATGAACACTGTGTTGCTGGACATAGTCATGTACCCGTTCAAGCGGGTCTTCGGTCGGAACCGGAAGTGGATCATCTAGTTCTTGTTCTAAATCGTCCTCCTGTTCTAGAGCTCGGGCTTCGGCCTCTAGCTCGGCAGCTTGTCGTTGAGTCTCCAGAAGGGTCATTTCTGCTTTGATCTCGGCCTGTCTACGGATGACTTCCGCTTCTCGCTTGGCGGCCTCCTCTTCCATTTGTGTTTTCCGCCGAATGGCTTCTTGCTCCACTTCGACTTTTTCGGCTTTTATACGGGAAGAATCCCGAGAAGCTCTTTCTTGGAGTTCCGCTTCTTGCTTGGCCATGAGTGTTTGTTTTTCGGCAAAGGCGATTGCTGCTTTTGCCGCCTCTGCTTTGGCTCGTGTCTTTTTAGCCAGGCTTGATGTATTTGAAATACGAGAACTGGTCTCGCTATTTGTCCTTGACCGTTTGGATTTAACGGATCTAGCCATGCTGGTCTTGCCTAGCACTTCATGAAGGTTGGCTATGGCCGATTCATACATTCTCTGACGGACGTCAATAACTGGAGTTATGACGTCTAGATCTTGGTTGGCCACTGTTGTCCTTTGGCCTTTTACAAATCCGAGGTATTCCTCGCACAGCCTGTTGTATCTTGTGAAGGCTTGAACAACCTTTTGTTCAAGTTCCAGGCATTTTCTAGCCTCCGCTGGTGGGTTGTCGGTCTCCTGTAACATAGCGTTACACATGGACCAAAGGAGTTCGACATCTTGTGACAGCTTGTCTCTCCTCTGAATGTACTGGTCCTCTCCTTTTGGTGTGAGTGTCCGTGTTCTGGACGTGGTTGACATCTGGTCATCGTCAGGATTCATTGTGTGGCGATGCTGTGTTGACCCCGCAAGTCGTACAACGGTGCCCCGAGAGATGTTTACCAACCAGGTGCAGTTAATTTACTATTCTGTTCGTGAGACAGATAGCTAACCAAGTGTAGTACGGGGCTAATCGAACGACAAATTCCGGGGAACTATCATTTATTAACCACATATACAGCAGGGTAAATTACTGAAACATAATTGAAACGAGCATAAGTACAGATAAAAATATAGATTCGAAATTAATTAAATTCAAGAAACATGAAATACACAGATAAATCGAAATAATAGATTTCTAGAATTTATAAACAATTAATGAAATTATTAAAGTTCACATTTTAAGTTGAAAATAGTTTCCGTTGACGAAATCCAAGGCCGGGATGTGCTCCATAGTTTAGCCAATCCAAAAACGAAAGTAAAATTTAATATTGAAACTTCCACAGTTTGTATTTAAATAAAACAACAATTGAACGTTTCAGGAGGAAAATCATAATAAATTTAGATGTCTTACACTGTGCGTTTGGTGGATATTAACTCAAAATGCGAGAGTGAATCCTGCGATTAATGTCCTCACGTTGAAATCCAAGCCGGAAGAGAGACTGAAATCGTAAAAAAAATGTGGACAATCCCGGGGAAGTTACATAAAAACAGCAATACGGAACCGATCAATAAAATAAGAATAAAAAGACGTGTTAAATTGACGTAATCTAAAAACGGTAATTAATATCCAATAAGTCCTGGATAAATATTTGTAATGGAATTACAGTACAGTCCGTCAGTGTCGTTTGAACATTGAAGTGCGAAAATGTTGATAAAATACCCTTTCTAATTAAAAACATATAAAAACAATAAACTGTAGGAATCTTTTTTTTGTCTTTCAAATAATTATGTGGTTAATTAATTGTTTTACCAACACTTCAAAAGCGAAAAAACAATGGGAACTAAAACTCTTTAAATACATTTTTAATTTGGGTACTAGTATTACACAAACCATGCACGATGTAGCACCACGCTTTGGCTGATTGATAATTGTAAGAGACGGGTAGTCAATGGAGTGAACAGGTGGTATTGACACATGCTGATTAATTATACCCTATCACGATTAATATATTATTAAAAGATGTGCCGGTCGAAATTCTTAAAATCGAGCTGTGGTGGGTGTGTCTAAAGCGGGTTGAGTGCTGCAAGGAAATCTTTGATTGGAGGATCGAGCACCTTAATTGATCTATGATATCTGTCAATTATACCTGTAATTAACCACCGGGGCGTGGCAGATCGTCCATGGTTAATGATTGTAAAGGTTAACGATTTTAATTGACACCTGTGTATTCATCAAGAACTATCTTTATTGTCTTAAATATTTGAAAAAGGATTGAAAACTAGGGCTACTGTGTCAATAAATTTTTCAGATTATTTACTATTTAGAATTACAATTAATTATTTTAAAACAATTTAAGGTTTAAGTAATCTATTATCTTACTATTTAGATAAGAAAAATAAAAAAAACCGCGGGATTTAAAAAATTCTCTATGCCAAATTATTCATATTTCAAATCATTATTATGATCGACAACATCGGTCTTATGTTACAAATATCGTCAATTGGTTAATGTATTTATCATTGGAGATGTGACGTCACATCTCCAATTGAGCTATCCCATAATTCATCATTGTTCATAGCATGGATGCGCCCATATGGTCTTGTGTATTGGAATAAAATTATGAATATCTTTCTTAATATATCGTTTTCAATGCCCAAACCCGGCATGATGCCTACTCTCATTATAATAAATCAAATAAACTAATAACTCAAAAATCGCGAACTTACACTTTAAATGCTAGAATGAAAATAAAATGATCTAGTAAATAAAACTTTGTTTCTGAATGTTTGTATATTAGGTTTTGACACCTGTAGGTATTGATAATTATTTCACCCCAAGTCAGCTGTGACTAATTACATTAATGTTTACCTAACCATGACACAGGTACCTGCTGAGAGACAATGACAATAAATTCAGATTAATTAACACTTTTGCAAACCCAGTGGGGGGTTAGAAAAAGAATGACCTGTAATTTACATGATTATATCACAATTATCACAATTCACTGAAATATGATGGCTTACATTTAAATACACAACTTCTTTCTTAATAGTAAACAAGAGGCTCCCAGGAGCCTGCATCGCTCACCTGGTCTTGATGTTGACCCTATACTTTTGTAGAGCTAAATGAGCTGAACATTTAAGCAAGCAACAGCTTTTCTCTACCTGCAATAGTTTTCATTCTATAGGCCAAAAACACCATTTTTCACCTATAAGGGGCCATAACCCCTATAAGGAGTCATCTGACAACTTCGACCCAATGGAGACTTTTGTAGAGCTAAATGAGCTGAACATTATAGCAAGCAACAGCTAATCTCTATCTGCAATAGTTTTCATTCTGTAGGCCAATAACATGAAAAATCGCTTTTTTCAGGGGCCTTAACCCCTATAAGGGGTTATCTGACAACTTCAACCCTATGGAGAATTTTGTAGAGCTAAATGAGCTGAACATTTAAGCAAGCAACAGCCAATCTCTATCTGCAATAGTTTTCATTCTGTAGGCCAAAAACATGAAAAATCGCTATTTTTCAGGGGCCGTAACCCCCATAAGAGGTCATCTGACAACTTCGACCCTATGGAGAATTTTGTAGAGCTAAATGAGCTGAACATTTAAGCAAGCAACAGCTAATCTCTATCTGCAATAGTTTTCATTCTGTAGGCCAAAAACATGAAAAATCGCTATTTTTCATGGGCCGTAACCCCTATAAGGGGTCATCTGACAACTTCGACCCTATGGAGAATTTTGTAGAGCTAAATGAGCTGAACATTTAAGCAAGCAACAGCTAATCTCTATCTGCAATAGTTTTCATTCTCTAGGCCAAAAACATGAAAAATCGCTATTTTTCATGGGCCGTAACCCCTATAAGGGGTCATCTGACAACTTCGACCCTATGGACAATTTTGTAGAGCTAAATGAGCTGAACATTTAAGCAAGCAACAGCTAATCTCTATCTGCAATAGTTTTCATTCTGTAGGACAAAAACATGAAAAATCGCTATTTTTCATGGGCCGTAACCCCTATAAGGGGTCATCTGACAACTTCGACCCTATGGAGAATTTTGTAGAGCTAAATGACCTTTGGTCCAGGTGAGCTAATAAAAATAATATTTTTTTTGGATTATAGAATTTTAATTTTAATAAATTGATAATAAAGTTCAATTTAAAAGAAAAAGATAATAGATTAATAAATCGTTTTTAAAAAGATTTTATATAGAAAGTAATTTGTGCTTTGTCTAGGAATATTGATAGGGGGAAGGTTGGGCCCAAAAAACTAGTTTAACCCCGCCACATATTACATGTGCCTGTCCTAAGCCAGGAATCTTTGACAAAGCTCTCGTTTGTACTTGTCTTTTTGATGTTTTCTGTTCCTTGTTTAAGAAGGGGGTCTATCTGTGACTATTTCAGGGCTGGATTTGAATTATATGCATCTTATTTAGACCATGGGCCAATTGCAGAACCGCGAGCAGTGCCAAATGGCCTCGTTGAAGGCTGCTGGCGGTTGTCCATTGTGGTTTTTCTAAATTGCCGTTTAATTGTGGGCTGTGTCGCGTACACTTATTCCACATCTCTTTATTTTCTATTTTTTCCAGAGTTTGTCTCCTGTGCTGTGTGGATGCTGTAAAACGTATCCCCGTGCTTGAGGTGTATGCTCTTATATATTTTAATGATGGTAATTTTTGTACGCGAGATAGCTTTCAATATTTTCAACCACCTTGTACTTATGTTACATCTTTAATTTTTGCCCACTTCTACTATTAACTAAATTGTCTTGCTTTATTCTACTAATCCCTGTATTTGTTTCCGTGTTGTCGCGTGTATTATGAACCTTGTCGGGAATCACTAGTAGTTTTAGCAAGACTCTTTTAACTGTGGTACTTTTTTTATTATATATGCTGAATGCATATATTTTTCGGTCCCGTCCTGTTTTGTCATGGAACATCCCTTTCTCTCCTTACAACCTTAATCATGATTTTACGAAATGGTAAAAAATACAACAACTCAAAACCACAAGCTAGGATATCCACATCCAACAATAACCTTCAATCTAATATAACCAGCCACTCTTCCTATACCGTAAATTCTTTTAAACCATCAGTCCAATCAGCAAATACCAAACAACAAAAGAATCTTCATAACACATGCAATACGTTTAATAGCTCTTTTCGTGGATATCCTAAAGTCTTCGAAATGACAAACGTGAAACAGGTTAATCAGAAACACCACTGTTACATCTAGTATAAATGGACGAACTTTCTCTACTAAATTAACCCAAGATGTTAACTGACGCACAACAAATTTAATTTATTTAATATCTTGATCCGAACCTAATTGTAATATTCAGTATGTCGGGGAGACTGGTAGGTATTTGTCGAAAAGAACTTCTGAACATCTGTATCGCTTTCGCCGCTTTATAAAATATAAATGCTATCTTTATCAACACTTACATAAACACAACCACAACATTAAGTATATTAAAGTTCAGCCACTCGAAATTATTAATAGAGATTTAAATTTAAGTAAAAGACAGTTTCGTAGAGAAAGACGACTTGCAGAACTTGATTGGATCAAAAAATTACAAACCGCATACCCTCTGGGTCTTAACGATAACATCATGGGACAGGGTAGCATATCTAGATCATCAAACATAAATGTCATGAATTTAGTGATTCCTCGTAAACGGAACAAACGGTCGCATGGTAAACGAATAAATCGTAATGTCAGAAAACAACATCGCTCTGACTCAAGTATTACTGATCTTATTAAAATCTTTAAAAATAATGGACGTCATCATCTGTTTTGTAAATTATGTTCAATACCCATTTCTAAATTAAACAGTATCCGTTTGGAATGTAGTACTATATCTCATGCAAGTCCATTATATGAAGGTGCACTCATCATCTCTTCTTTTTGTTATTATAAACTGTTTCCCAAAATTGAAAACCCAGAAGACCACATTCGACATTTTATTAAATTAACCTACATTAATAGAGGACTTGACTTCATAAATATATCTAGTATATTTATGGATCCTAATATTCAAGATCTCATTCCACCTTATTTTTCTAATACCGAACCACCTATTGTATCTTATAAATATAAGAAACCTACACGTAACATTATTTTTAACTATACAACAACTACAACTGATGAAGAACTAGACACGAATATTCCTTTATCATGCGACTGTGCTAAATCTGATTTCAGATATGCTCCTTGTGATCATGTTGTTACCGGAGACCTTTCAATCGTCAATGACCCAGAGGTTATCAATTTCTTGAAAAAAGGACCAAAGTTTAGACCACCCACTAAAATTAATTGGAATTCCTGCCTAAATTGTATCAAAACTTCCCTTCTCTCTTATTGCAAATCTTGGATCAGGAGAGAAGGGGCCGACTCAAAATCTCTAGACCGTATTATTAATAAATTTATGGCAATTGTTCAACTCAGAATTAGCCAATTTCAAAATTCATTTGTAGATTTTAGGCCTAATACTTACCTTAATCGAATAAAGTCAAAAATCCGTTTACTTGGTTTGCGATACGTGTTTGTTCCCGCCGATAAAGCAGCTAACAATGTCGTTGTGGTATGAAGAAAGTATTACCTTGAGGTTTTATTGCACGAAATAAAAAATTCGAACACTTTCGTTCCCGTGCATTCGACAGAATCAGGTATCATTGACGATCATATCATAGCGACCACAGCACTTCGAGTTGCCCCGACATACTTTAAGTTACCTACTATGTACTGGATACCTAAATTGCACAAAAATCCATATAAATCTCGTTTTATCTCTGCTTCAAGTAAGTGTTCTTTAACCCATATTTCCAAAGTTCTATCTCTTACTTTAACTACTATGAAGGAATTTATTATTCAATACTGTGAAAGGGTATTCGAAAACTGGAATTAATTATTTTTGGAGTGTAAAAAATTCTCTTGATGTTCTGGACAAGCTTCGTGCATTTGAAAATACTTTTAACACCGTTGATAGTTACGATTTTTCTACTTTATATACTAACCTTCCACATAATATGATCAAAAAGAAATTTGAATATTTGGTTAAATGGTGTTTTGACAAATCTAAAAGTGATTATATCTGTTCTAGAGTTTCAAAATCATTTAGTAAATCATTTTTTAGTAACGAGACTCAAAAGGGGTACATTAACTGGACTGATGCAGAAACTATTACTGCTCTAAATTATTTTTTAGATAATATTTACATACGTTTTGGTAAACAAATTTATCGCCAAATTATCGGTATTCCTATGGGTACTAATTGTGCGCCACTTATAGCCGACCTTTTCCTATACTGTTATGAATCACAATTTATGGCTAAATTACAAAAAGACCCGAACAAACAGAACCTAATCGAAACTTTCAATTATACTTTTAGATATTTAGATGACATTCTTGCACTCAACAATCCTTCATTTTCTAATTAGGGCCCCGCAACAAAGTTGCGGACGCCCTATAGTAATCAGTCTGTCCGTCCGTCCGTGCGTCCGTCCGTAACAAATTCAGTTTTCCGCACTTTTTTTCTAAACGCTTATAGATAATGAACTGATTTTTGGTATGTGAGTTTACCTTGATGAGTTACAGATCAGGTTTGAGTTTCGTGCCGGTCCACAAATTTTTATGGGAGTTATGGCCCTTTGAACTTTGAAAATTCACTAAAATTTCAGTTTTCCGCACTTTTTTTCTAAACCCTTATAGATAATGAACTGATTTTTGGTATGTGAGTTTACCTTGATGAGTTACAGATCAAGTTTGAGTTTTGTGCCGGTCCACAAATTTTTATGGGAGTTATGGCCCTTTGAACTTTGAAAATTCACTAAAATTTCAGTTTTCCGCACTTTTTTTCTAAACGCTTATAGATGATGAACTGATTTTGGTATGTGAGTTTACCTTGATGAGTTACAGATCAAGTTTGAGTTTCGTGCCGGTCCACAAATTTGTATGGGAGTTATGGCCCTTTGAACTTTGAAAATTCACTAAAATTTCAGTTTTCCGCACTTTTTTTCTAAACCCTTATAGATAATGAACTGATTTTTGGTATGTGAGTTAACCTTGATGAGTTACAGATCAAGTTTGAGTTTTGTGCCGGTCCACAAATTTTTATGGGAGTTATGGCCCTTTGAACTTTGAAAATTCACTAAAATTTCAGTTTTCCGCACTTTTTTTCTAAACGCTTATAGATAATGAACTGATTTTTGGTATGTGAGTTTACCTTGATGAGTTACAGATCAAGTTTGAGTTTCATGCCGGTCCACAAATTTTGATTGGAGTTATGGCCCTTTGAACTTTGAAAATTCACTAAAATTTCAGTTTTCCGCACTTTTTTTCTAAACGCTTATAGATAATGAACTGATTTTTGGTTGGTGAGTTTAGCTTGATGAGTTACAGATCAAGTTTGAGTTTCGTGCCGGTCCACAAATTTTTAAGGGAGTTATGGCCCTTTGAACTTTGAAAATTCACTAAAATTTCAGTTTTCCGCACTTTTTTCTAAACGCTTATAGATAATGAACTGATTTTCGGTATGTGAGTTTACCTTGATGAGTTACAGATCAAGTTTGAGTTAAATGCCGGTCCACAATTTTTTATGGGAGCGGGGCCCTTGGAGATGGCTATCATCTCCCTGGTATCTAGTTTTATTACAGATATCTATCCTTAATTCTGAATTAACCTTGAACAAATCTAACGTCACCGGTGATAGATGTCCTTTTTTAGATTTAGATTTAAGTATTATTGACGGAAAATTACATACCAAAGTATATGATAAGCGTGACGACTTTACCTTCCCTATTATAAATTTCCCTTTTCTTGAAGGAGATGTTCCACTAGCGCCGTCATACGGGGTTTACATTTCACAGTTAGTAAGATATGCTCGGATCTGCAGTTGTGTTTCTGATTTTAATAATAAAAACCGTTTTATTACTGAAAAATTATTAAAACAAGGTTATCGATACCACAAATTAGTAAAATCTTTTTCAAAATTCTTCCACAAGTATCGATCTCTTATTGAAAAATTTAATTGTACACGTCACTTTCTTATAGTGAAAGGAATATCACATCCTGAATTTTATGGTAATGTTTTTTATAAAGCTCACAGATTTAAAAGCAATCCTATAGAAATGAAAAATTGGCTTCAAAATTTATTACGGAAAGGATATGAAATGAATATCTTGGTTAAATCTTTGAATTTAGTGTTTATTGGCAGAAATATTGAAAACTTGATACTTGCTTTAAAACTTCCATAAACGTTTTTACTATTGTCATTTTTAAGCATTATAGCGATCAAGCGTGTCGGTTTTGTGTGATGACACTTCACTAAATCATTATTGTTTGAAGTGTTGTGTCGGATTTAAAATCGATACGTTTGATTGTTTTACACCAGTCGATTGATGATTCTCAGCTAGCTGTCAGTAACAGCGAGTGTTCTATAGAGAGTTCCTTTACCGTCCTTCTGTTTGTTCTTGTTTTTTTTGTCCCCCGCCGCAACGCGGAGCGGGGACTTGGAAATGCCGGTGTCCGTCCGTCCGTGTGTCCGTCCGTGCGTCCGTGCGTCCGTCACACTTTTTTTCGTAACACTTTTCTCAGTAACTACTAATCCTAGGGTTCTGAAATTTTGTATGCAGACTCCTATAGGGGTCCCCCAAGGTGTAAGTGATTTTCAGGTCAGTCTGACATCTACTTCCTGTTTAACGACTTAGTCATTTTTTCTCCCATAGGCTCAATGGTAAATTTTTCGTAACACTTTTCTCAGTAACTACTAATCCTAGGGTTCTGAAATTTTGTATGCAGACTCCTATAGGGGTCCCCTAAGGTGTAAGTGATTTTCAGGTCAGTCTGATATCTACTTCCTGTTTAACGACTTAGTCATTTTTTCTCCCATAGGCTCAATGGTAAATTTTTCGTAACACTTTTCTCAGTAACTACTAATCCTAGGGTTCTGAAATTTTGTATGCAGACTCCTATATGGGTCCCCCAAGGTGTAAGTGATTTTCAGGTCAGTCTGACATCTACTTCCTGTTTAACGACTTAGTCATTTTTTCTCCCATAGGCTCAATGGTAAATTTTTCGTAACACTTTTCTCAGTAACTACTAATCCTAGGGTTCTGAAATTTAATATGCAGACTCCTATAGGGGTCCCCTAAGGTGTAAGTGATTTTCAGGTCAGTCTGATATCTACTTCCTGTTTAACGACTTAGTCATTTTTTCTCCCATAGGCTCAATGGTAAATTTTTCGTAACACTTTTCTCAGTAACTACTAATCCTAGGGTTCTGAAATTTTGTATGCAGACTCCTATAGGGGTCCCCCAAGGTGTAAGTGATTTTCAGGTCAGTCTGACATCTACTTCCTGTTTAACGACTTAGTCATTTTTTCTCCCATAGGCTCAATGGTAAATTTTTCGTAACACTTTTCTCAGTAACTACTAATCCTAGGGTTCTGAAATTTTGTATGCAGACTCCTATAGGGGTCCCCTTAGGTGTAAGTGCTTTTCAGGTCAGTATGCCCCTTCAACAATATAACGTTCAACGGGCGGGGGACCTGGAATCTGTTCTTGTTGTCTTAGGTTCTCTCTAGTAGAATTGGACTTTGATCGATTTGATTTTTATTGTGTGTTTAGTTTTTGTGCTTTGTCTAGGAATATTGATAGGGGGAAGGTTGGGCCCAAAAAACTAGTTTAACCCCGCCACATATTACATGTGCCTGTCCTAAGCCAGGAATCTTTGACAAAGCTCTCTTTTGTACTTGTCTTTTTGATGTTTTCTGTTCCTTGTTTAAGAAGGGGGTCTATCTGTGACTATTTAAGGGCTGGATTTGAATTATATGCATCTTATTTAGACCATGGGCCAATTGCAGAACCGCGAGCAGTGCCAAATGGCCTCGTTGAAGGCTGCTGGCGGTTGTCCATTGTGGTTTTTCTAAATTGCCGTTTAATTGTGGGCTGTGTCGCGTACACTTATTCCACATCTCTTTATTTTCTATTGAAAATATTAAATGATCTTGTTGACTTTTGATTATTTTAATTACTTTGTTGGTTATTGGACGTACCACATGATCACTTAAACGTTTGAACTAATATGATTTTTTGCTACTCAGTAGAAATTCTGATTAACTGATGTAGTCCCCTAATGTAGAGTAGGGGACTATTTCAAATAAATAATCTCCAATATCTTTGTTATAAGTTAAGATATGAGAGAAAAAATTTGCACACTGTTATAAAACATTGTTCTGAACAATTTAAGACCACATGTCAAAAATCATGAACTTACCCTTTAAACCTTAAATTGTTTTAAAATAATTAATTATGATTCCAAATAGTAAATAATTTGAAATATTTATTCACACAGTAGCCCTAGTTTTCAATCCTTTTTCAAATATTTAAGACAATAAATTCAGTTCTTGATGAATACACAGGTGTCAATTAAAATCATTAACCTTTACGACCATTAACCATGGACGATCTGCCACGCCCCGTTGGTTAATTACGGGTATAATTGACAGATATCATAGATCAATTAAGGTGCTCCTCCAATCAAAGATTTCCTTGCAGCACTCAACCCGCTTTAGACACACCCACCACAGCTCGATTTTAAGAATTTCGACCGGCACATCTTTTGATAATTTCTTAATCATTATACGGTATAATTTATCAGCAGGTGTCAATACCACCTGTTCACTCCATTGACTACCTGTCTCTTACAATTATCAATCAGCCAAAGCGTGGTGCTACATCGTGCATGGTTTGTGAAATACTAGTACCAAAATTAAAAATGTATTTAAAGAGTTTTAGTTCCCATTTTTTTTCGCTTTTGAAGTGTTGGAAAAACAATTAATTAACTACATAATTATTTGAAAGACAAAAAAAAAAAAATTCCTACAGTTTATTGTTTTTATATGTTTTTAATTAGAAAGGGTATTTTATCAACATTTTCGCACTTCAATGTTCAAACGACACTGACGGACCAAAGGGGTTGATTTTCGTTAAAAGAAAGTGTTCTACAACCCATTCCAACAAGGTAAATGTCAACTTCTAAAACACAGGAAACAATATTAAACCCCTGTGGTGCCGATAGTTTGCACGGGGGTACTAAACATACACAGGAAACGGCAGGTGAACCCCTGTTGTGCCAGTGGTTTGTAGAAGGGAATAAAGTCTTATACACAGAAAACGATTAGTAAGCCCCTGTGGTGCGATGGTTTGCACGGAAAGACTAATTATCACGATATCACTTCAAACGAATCATGCAACGTTATCCCAGTAGCAATGTATGGAAGGTGCGCTGCGTAAAAACGATTGAGAAGTACACCCGCTAATATTGATTAGTGCTTTTATGGTGGCTTGTGGGTAAATCAGACGAAAAAGACACCCGAAATTGGGAATTTACATCTAAAATGCCAGAAATATGCCTAATAGTAATGTTTTTTAACTGGAAACTATTATTAAGGCATTTATGTTACTAATGACTTATAATTGACTTTAATTTGTTCTTAAAAATACAAATTAAATACTTTTATACATAAATATTCCGAAAATCACGTATATAAAACATCATAAGTATTTAAAACATTATTTTTATCCTAAAGATAAACTACCTAAATAACAATATATTGAAGGGTGGAGAGTCGTTTTATTGTGCCCTTTAATGATAAAACACGACATCGGTGCGCAAGTTGTGAAGTGCATATGCGAAAGTTTTTTAGTACATCCGCACAAGTTGAATTGTACATCTTTTAACGATTGGCGAAAGTTGAGATGTGCAAATGCGACAGTTGAGATGTACAACTGCTTTAGTTGAGAAGTACAACGAAGAGTTGAAAGTACCAATAGATAGATATTATTTTTTGCTTTACCTCGTTACGATTTAAGTCACATTGGTGGATTTTCAATTTCTCACGGTTCAGTTTTGTAAGTGTGTTTTGTTTTCTGTTATCCGATTATGTATGCTAGATTCGTCTTTGATCTTTCTGAGTTACCCATTTTCACATCTGCAAATGCGACTTTTTGTTTTAATAATAATATTTCCAGACGAAATCGAAATGAAATAGTCAATTTTCAAAAAAAAAAAAAAAAAAAAAAAAAAAAAAACTGTCCGAAATCATTAGCTTTTTCGTGTTTGGACGATATGGTTTGATCATTGATCAAATAAAAGGGAGTCGGCGGTAAAGTTGTTAACATGTCGGGCTACTAGCACTGAGTCTCGTGGTTCCATCCTCGTCTGAGGTGAACATTTCATGAATTAATTTTCCGACTCTTCTCAACACCATTTGTGATAGTGGTTTCGAGGAACGATGCCCAGTCCTTCAAAATGGGCAAAAAGATGTCCTTTTTTAATATGGTGAGAGGAATATCTTATGCTCGCTTTAAAAGTTCTTTAAAACTTTAAAGTCCTCTCTTGTTTGTTCCGTGCTTGTTTTGTTATGTAATGACCGATTTTGCCTTCGCTCTTCTTGACTTTTGGCTTCGAACTGCCCGATTGGTGTCTCTTGTCTTCTTGTATTATAGTTCAATAAGAGGAGGCTCAATTGTGCCGCTACAACGTTAACGCTCGCAAACTGCAAAACAAAATTTTGTAGCAATATATACGGTTTTCAAGTTACATGTATTTGTAAAATATAGTGATTTTTATGGTCCCAAAAATGCGAAAATTGTCATTTTATGCCACCCGCGACGCCATGTCGGGCACTAGGTTTTACTTATGCTCGTACGTCCGTACGTATATGTATAATTCCGCAAAGCGTTTTTAAGAAACCGTAAAGGGAAATGAGTTGGTACTTGGTAGGAAGGTTCAGTATGACAAACAATGCATCCTAAGCCATAAGCGACTCTCAGATCTGTAGGACTTTCAATTTTAATTTGGGGCCAACGGGGGCATCCGCGTCCCATGGACACATTCTTTCTTTACCTTTTTTTGTCTCGCCTGCGACGAAGGTCGCAAAAGGCGAGACTTAGGTATGGTGATTCCGGCGGCGGCGACGACGGCGGCGGCGTCCACAATTGGTTTAAGTTTTTGCTTAAGTCTGTTTTGTGTGAACTAGTTATGTTACACCATTGATATTTGGTATGCAGTTGCATCAGCATCAGTACAGATCAGTTTTAAAAGGATTTCACCTGTATGCTCCTGCAGTCACGGTCTACTGACTTTGAAATTTTACACTGATTTGGCCGAGGTTAACCTTTTTTCTTAAGTCTGTTTAACATGAAGCAGTTATGTTACACCATTGATATTTGGTATGCAGTTGCATCAGCATCAGTACAGATCAGTTTTAAAAGGATTTCACCTGTATGCTCCTGCAGTCACGGTCTACTGACTTTGAAATTGTACACTGATTTGGCCGAGGTTAACCTTTTTTCTTAAGTCTGTTCAACATGAAGCAGTTATGTTACACCATTGATATTTGGTATGCAGTTGCATCAGCATCAGTACAGATCAGTTTTAAAAGGATTTCACCTGTATGCTCCTGCAGTCACGGTCTACTGACTTTGAAATTTTACACTGATTTGGCCGAGGTTAACCTTTTTTTCTTAAGTCTGTTTAACATGAGTCAGTTATGGTTCACCATTGATATTGGGTATGCACATGCATTAGCATCAGTACAGCAGCTGCTTAAGCATCAGTTAAGATCAGTTTAAGGAGGATTTTTACTTCATTTTATACTGTGTCCAGTTGCGACAGGCGAGACATGTCTCTGTGTTAACAGTTTATTTTTATCTAAAATCGTTTCATTTTCAACAAAATTTCGAATTCATATATTTTAAGATGGAGCGTGACACTGGTCATGTGACCGCGAAAAGCAAAAAGTGCAACAATAAGTGCAAATGTCATTAAATATGAATAAAATTTAGGCTAAACAGTTTTTTATATTAAAAGTTTAGGATTACTATTGAATTATTATCAAACTCCTCAATCAAACGTATATACATGTAAATACTTTTTTTTTTCAAGGGAAATAATTCATACAAAAACTGGCAAAAATTTCAAAGGATTATAATGTTGGCAAAATTTTAATCAAGTGACCCACTTTTTATAGTTTTAATTCAGAACATGTTGAAAAAAAGTCATATTGATAGAATTTTTCTTGAGAACATATTTTATGCAAATATTTTGACCGCTCTTGTATAAATTAGGCACACTTTGAACCCTGATACTGGGAAAACAAGGTAAGTGACCTTGCTACGCCTGACACGCGTTTCCTTTATTCATACCTTCGCAAAATATCTGTTTTCAATCGCTTTGTATGCAAAGTTCTCGCAGCGCTCTGTATTGTCGGGTCGGGAAATATTGAGTATGGATATGACCCTTTTAAAGAATACATCCTTAAGCCAATTTCTTGACTAAGGTGATTGCCGATTTTTATTTAAATTTAGTATTTTTCGGGTTCAAATGTGTATAAACAAAGTACACTGTTGCACTGATAAACTTTAGCTTATGTACTATTCAACATGTGCTTGTGTACTATTCAACTAGTGCACTCTCAAAAAAGTTGTACTTCACAACTATAACATGAAATATTTTACTTGCTTTGAAAGATATATTTGTAGCATTACTTAATACCTTTATTTCATCTATTTTATTATATGTTTATTGAGGAAATTGATTAAAGTATACAATATGTACATGTTTTATTTTGTTTGTTAGCCCATTTTCATGCAGTGGCTACTTTATTTCAAAAAATGAACTAAACGTTCGACTTTTTTATTCTTACTTGACGGCCATTGATTTTAATTAAAAACGAATGTCATTTCATAGGACAATGTAAAGTATAGTAGCAAAAGCGCCAATTAAATTCAAAGGAATGACTGCTTACAAGTCTTTTTTATGGAAAAAGCCAAAAAAATATGCAGACGGTTTTCTAGGTTGCACAAGTCAACTATGACGTATGTACTTCTCAATCGTTTTTACACAGCGCACCTTCCATACATTGAGTAGGGTGTCAGGGAACAATGAATTTTAAACAGAATGTACAAAAGAAATAGTATAGGGCAATACTACATACTGAAAATTGAAATATATATTTTCCGAAAATGTCTGTACGGCCAATCAAAAAAAAAAATTATAATTTTTCTACGAATTAATTCTGAACTTAACGATTGGTACCATTTTTAAACATCTCACAATCAATCATTAGACTGACTTTTATTTTATCATTCCCAACTTAATTGTAATTATTTCAAATTGTCCGTTGTGGTACACATCGGTAAATACCACATAGGTATAGGATGCAACATTCAGGCTTTGAACAGCGCCGTCTAGTACAAATCACGTGACCCTCCATGGATAGATTTTTTTTACTTTCAAAAGCCAATTTTATCTTAACTATGCATATTTGAGCGCGCAATTTCATACCTAATGTCCCCGGGGTGATGAACGAGTAGGCGATAGAAGAACCCCTGGGTTTCCGAGGATGAGTGTTCCCACAATAACTTTAGTTCTAGTAATCCAATTGCTATGAAATTTTACAATGGTGTTCCTAACCATAAAAAGATGAACGGGATTAATTTTGGGGTTTCCCCTTTATTCGTTAAGAAATAAAAGACCCAAAAGGGGCAAATAATTGAAACATTTTAGTTGTTCCTACAATGACTTTGAGTCTGGTTTGCCAATTGCTATGAAATTTTACGATGATATGCTTTACCATTATATCATATATGGATTTGATTTTGGGGTCCCCCATTTTTCATTTACAAGTATAAAGGGGCCGAAAAAGGGTCTGATTTCGATATTTTTTTGCATGTTAAGTCTTGTCAAGTAATCATTACAAATTGTGAGATTAATGATTGCAACATCCCCTATTTTCGTATATGAAATAAGGGGCCAAAAAGGGCTTAATCGAAACTTTTATTTATTTACCTATTTCAATTTTTTTCCTTGAAAATGTTTTGTCAAGTAGTGAATTTAAAAAGTTGAGGATTTATTTTGTGACACCTTCCTCCCCCTAATTGGCGATATGGCAAAAAGGGGCAAAAATAAAAGGTAGCAGATGCCCTTAATTAGGGGCCAAAAGGGTATTTTTTTTATGATTATAACTTATTAAGGTCTGCTTTTAAAAAAAACATTCCTTTTGAAATTTGGATGCAAAGTCCCCCAAAGGCTACATGTGTCAAAAAAAATTTGTCAGTCCATCATGGGCTGCATAATGGTGATCTTCACCCTTAACCGCGTCCTTTTGACAAACAGAGATAAAAATGTTTGAGTCAATTAAATAAGACATGTTGCGGTAGTATCATGCTGCCCTTGACGAAGCTTCTAATTATTTAATATTTATAAATATTATTTTCGTTTCAGTTTATTACAATGGCAAGTAACGTGGATCTATGTGGGGTGTGTGCAACCCTCGGACAGTCGGTACCGTCCACAGTGTGGTGTGTGAATTGTGATGAGGCGTTGTGTGTGAACTGTGAAACGCAACATACGGCGTCTAAGGGATCAAAGTCACACCAGTTGACCCCCATCGAAATTTATCGGCAACTTCCTTCCGACGTTCTTAAAATATCCCAAACCTGTCCGGAACACCAGGAGCGATATCTAACCTTCTGTGGTGAACACCAATGCGCCTGCTGTCTTAAATGTACTTTGTCAAAACATAAAGGATGCAAAGACATGCTATCTATTGATGACGTAGTCGGTGATGTAAAGATTTCAAATGCTTTGACGGAATGCGAGGCGAATCTAGATGAGAACAAAGAAAACGTTGCAATGTTATTAAAGGATCGACAACAAAACTTATCATCACTTCAAACCGAGAAGATTAGGATTCAGGCTAAAATTCGAGAAACAAGACGTAACATTAACGAACATCTCGACAAAATCGAAGCTCAAATACTTAATGAACTGACAAAGTTAGAAGAAATGCACACTTCCAAAATCAAAGAGCTGGTTGCCTTGTTAGAACAGAAGGAACACGAGATAAAGGAGATGCAGGGCAGTTTGATAGCTTTGAAAGATTACGCCTCCGACCTACAGATCTTCCTATCAATGAAAAGAACAGAGAAGCTTACATCGTCTGATAATGAATATATTCAAAGTATTTGTTCGAGTGGCGATCTGAACAATATATCCCTCTCTGTCGAACTCGACAAAACATTTAAAGATATTGAGAAAATAATACCAACGTTCGGTCGCGTATTCACGAGTCTTGATCCATGCAGTATTGTTCTTAAAAAGAGCAAAGACAAGCAAGCGCAACTTCACATACCCAATGTCAGGTCTATTGACAGCATAAGACTTGATCTTATCAGATCAATTGACGTGAAGAAAGACTTTTTGTACGGGTGTTGTTTTCTTCCTGATGGTAGGTTCGCCGTTACAAGTGATAGTTCCAATAGTCAATGCATCGTAGTGATGGAAGAAGAGGGCATCCTAGATTGTCAGATTGATGTCAAGTCGTATCGGATCTTCGATATAACATACATACCGTCTACCAACACTTTGGCAGTAACAACAGGCTCGGGCGGCAAAAATGCTATAAATATTGTCAACATAGACAGCAGAAAGGTCATTCGATCTATTCCGACCGACACGTTCTACGGCATTGTCTACAAGGATGGAGACATTTACTACAGTGCATGGGGTGTCGGGATATGTAAAGTTAACATAGACACTGGGAAGGTAACGACGATCATGAGCATACCTGGTATGTCAACGTTCTCTTACATCACGACGTATCAAGATAAACTTTATTATACTAACAGAGGAGCCCATACTGTGACCTGTTGTAGCGTAGACGGCACAAAGAAGTGGGAATATAGGAATGAGGAAGTAGTTCGATTTCCTATGGGAATATGCGTGGATACCCATGGGTATGTGTACGTTGTAGGAGAGGAAACTAACAATCTTATCGTTATATCCCCAGACGGTGACCGTCACTCAGAACTGTTGACTGAAAAAGATGGACTGAAGAATCCACAAGCAGTAGACTATGATAGGAACACTAACCGCGTGCTTGTGACAAACCTATATGGGAAGGTTTTTCTTTACAAAGTAAAATAAAAACTAACAATCTTATCGTTATATCACTAGACGGCGACCGTCACTCAGAACTGTTGACTGATAAAGATGGACTGAAGAGTCTACTGCTAGTAGACTATGATAGGAACAGTAACCGCGTCATTATAACAAACGATGATAACAAGTTATTGTTGTACAAAGTCAATTAAATTAGAAATGTTCGATTAGCAATGTATATTACACTTTGAATAGTCAATGGCATAAAAAAAATATTTCAATCATGATACACCTCGTTTTCGTCGTAGCATCACTGTTGGCACTTACGTTCAATGTATCTTTATATTCGATTTTAGTTTCATTTATTCCGTTGCGTATATATTTTGCACCGTTTACGAAGCGATAACAATGAGAAAAAGGCTAAAAACCCTACTAGGGGTCAAATATGGTCCACACCCTATTTTTTTTTTATTTGTGGTCCGATTTTCAAAATCGTTTTTTTTTTATTTGAATCCTTGTAAATATCCCTGCCAACATTTTTCAGATCTGCAACATCTCTTACCGTTTTCAAAAATGTAGGAGTCAAAGGGGCCAAACACGTAATTATAAGAGTTTTGTCTCGACAAATAATTTTATTCAACAATTGTTAGTGGGCTGACTAATTATTACGTTATTCATAAAATGATGTTTCTAACTCCTAGAGAAAGTTTCCTCGTGCATTAATATAGGGATTGACACCCTTACCATTTCAGAGAAAACGGGGCCAAAATGTTTAAAATAGATGTTATAACAAAACAGCTGTAGAACCTTTATTTTTCCTACGATTTTTTTTTATTTTTTATTGTATTCCTCAATAAATTCTGTCAGGAAAATATAACATCAGAACTAAACTATCTTGCTTTGTAACATCGCCTCGAGGGATTAAAAGTGGCCACACCCGAAAAGTCGACTTTTTTCATTGTGGTCCGATTTTCATTTTTATGGCCCGACCACGTATGTGGATCGGACATATAGTTTTACCCTTGTCCGTCCGTCCGTCCGTCCGTCCGTCCGTATGTACGTACGTACGTCCGTAACACTTTGGTTAAGTTCTTGGTTAAGGTCCATTACTCGGATACTAGATGTTGGGGGTCAATGATATTTCACCACCAGATGGGTCTTTGGTAGGGCTACACCACCCAATAGAAATTAGGTCACTGTGACCTATATTTTATGCATAAACGACTTCGGTTAAGTTCTTGGTTAAGGTCCATAACTTTTAAAATAGATGTTGGGGTCAATGATATTTCACTACTAGATGTGTCTTAGGTAAGGTGACACCACCCACTAAAAATTAAGGTCACTGTGACCTATATTTCACGCATGAATGACTTTGGCTAAGTTCTTGGTTAAGATCCATATATCAGATATTACATGTTGATGGTCAATGGTATTTCACCACTAGATGTATAATGGGTAACATGACACCATTCAATGAAACGTAGGTCACTGTGATCTATATTTTATGCATGAAAGACTTTGGTTAAGTTCTTGGTTAAGGTCCATAAATTGGTTACTAGATGTTGGGGGTCAATGATATTTCACCACTAGATGTGTTTTGGGTGAGGTGACACCATCCACTAGAAATGAGGTCACTGTTACCTATATTTTACGCATGAATAACTTTGGTTAAGTTCTTGGTTAAGGTCCATATCTTCAATACTACATTTTAGGGGTCGATAATATTTCACTACTTGATGAGTCTTGGTAGCATGGCACCACCCACCAGAAATAATGTCACAGCGACCTATATTTTACACTTGAACACATTTGATCAATTTCTTGTTCAAGGTCCATATCCCAGGTAATACACTTTTAGGGTCAATGATACTTCAAGAACGGGAGGGCCATCCTGTGGCTCATAGACACATTTTCTAGTTTTCATTTGAATCCTTGTAAAAATCCCTGTCCACATTTTTCAGATCTGCAATATCAAACATTTAGGGGTCAAACGAGCCAAAAACACAATCATAAGAGCTTTTATTTGTTTATTTTTTAGTTGTAGTGGGCTGACCAATTGTTAAGTTGTTTTAAAATGATGTTCATTAAGGTATTGTGGCCCCTATCATTTAAAAGAAAACGGGACCAAAATATTGATAATGGATGTTAAAACAAGACAGCTGTAGAACAGTTGTTTTTCATACTCTTCACACTCTTGAACTATCTTGCTTAGTAACAACGCTACGAGGGGTCAAAAAAGGACCACACCCGAAAATTATTTTTAAATTATATATTTGTGGTCCGATTTTCAAAATCTTTTTTTTTTCGTTGGAATTCATGTTAAAATTTCTGTCTGCTTTTTTAAATCCGATTTGCAATATTTCCTACCAACATAAAAACATAATTATTTTTTGACATTAAAAGAGCTATGAACTGGTCGTATGACAATACTGGCTGACAAGATACTTTTGAAGATATTCTAAATGCAAAGAGACATAAATGAATAAAATTTTCCTTCCACTTTGCTTTATTTAAAGTTGTTGAAATTGTCATTTAGTATAAAACATTTCTTAATCTATTAACTGCAGAGTTGGACATTTCAGACCTTTAAAGGGATACAGTCTACGAAAAACAAATTTATTACCAAAAAAGGCCACCAGACACGTTGTTTTGTCTAAATTTAAACATATGAACAACAAAAATGAATTTGTTTTACCCAATTAATCTAAAAATCGAAATACAATCATTGCTTAATTATTTTTGTAAAGCTTTACATAATTCATATTCATCAGCTGTAATCCCGCCTTAGCATGCACACTGTATTTAAACTTCGTTTTTTATAAACTTTTCTGGTTCATACACGCGGCCAGTAATCTGTATCTCGAGGTTTTAGCCCGTGTAGAAATTTTCTTTACGACAACAAACAAAGAAAATGACGATAATGGCTGGTTTTAAGTTATAAAGACGATTTAGATAGTTCACATTGAATTTGTTTAATTTAATAAAGTCTTCTGAACAAAACATCCGAGATCCCGATTGATGGCTGTATCAAATACGGTCGTCACGAAAGTAAACAAATAATCAATAAACATGGTCGAATGATCAAAGTTTAAGAAAAATAAACCAAGTTTTAGGCAAATTTGGTAATGAATGAATATTCCAAGTTATCTTTTATTACATTTCGGTCAAAATGACATAAAACAAAAATTGGGACGTAAAAATGTGATTTTGGTAGACAATATCCCTTTTAATACCCCTTCGACGACATTGCCATTAGGTCGAAACAGTTTAACCATGCAACGTTGTTTATAGCCATCATTCGAAGCAAACATCATGCTTAGTCTGTAAACATCAGGTAATACCCCCCCTCCCGTCACACTGGGACGAAGACCACCAAGTTCTTAGTACGTTCTTAGAACGCAGTACAAACGGGATAGAAATATTGCTCCTAGGTTTTCAATACGACTTCTCTAAGTCCTTACAAAGACCGTGCAACGTCCTTCTAGTTTACAACCAAGTTCCTTCTAGGACTATCAAGTTTTTACTACGCGTCTTCTACGTTCAGCACGTTTTCACTACGTGTCTTCTACCTTCATCACGTCTTCATTACGTTCCAACTACATTTTTGCTGCGACTGTACTGCGACTAGCTCGTTTGCAGTACGTCTATAGAAAGTTTGCGACAGTTTTAAAACAAAGACAGCAAAATCACCTCCGCGCATACGTTCGATGTCTGATTTTTATTTTGGTTAGCTCTACAAACCTCTCAAAAACTGCATGACGCATCATTAACCCACCCTTAGCCACCTATATTTGACAAACTAACTTAATGTATAATGCAAATTGCATAAGTTTTGTTTCACAATCGTGTTATTTTATGTTTATGTTGCACACGGATTCTAAAATCGCAATGAAAAGGAGAAGTTTAGTGCCACAAAACCTGGTTACTTCGGGTTTTTATTCAGTCTGTACCATAAGTCATGAACTAGTCGTTTATACGGTGACAAATATCAAAGTCTTTTAGTGGTTAAAAAAACAAAACTTTCTTAATTGTCCATGCACTTGAAGTCGACACGAGGCGATGCTTCATTTGGGTTATTTAAACCAGAAGATTTTAGTTATTATTATGTTTATTTTGTTTTTGGTTTTTTTTTGGTATTGTTGTCGTACAACTTTTGTCTTAAGCGTCTCTTATTGGTCAGGGGATATTCCACGCATTGCATTTTAATTATTCGCCCCGAATTGCCTCCTGTAAAATATGTATGCAAAAAAAAATACTGCATGCGTATTAAAGACAATTTACTAGCAAGATGTAATTGGTCAGATTTCACGGATCGGTTGGGCGGGGAACCTTTTTGTAATTATCAGTTTCCTCAGCAGCATCTACTAATCATAGCCTTTTGATATTTAGTTTATAAAAGTATTGATTAATTCTGGAATGAAAAACAAGCTTGATGCTTTTGTGAATGCTTCCCCTGTTTGCAGTTTGCCGACCAGTGTTGCAATTGTAGCGGGCCCAATTAAGCCTACTATTAGCGAACTCAACAAAGCAGTTCTTTAACGTGCATGGGTTATTAAGTAAGCATGGGCTTTTATAACGTATGAATCAATATCAGGTTTGTCGCTCATCTACTTCCTGTTTACTGACTTTAATTTTTGACATAAATGTTCATTAGTAGACAATTTAGTGATTCGTACCAATTTTCTCACTAACTACTCACCAGATGCGCTTAATATTTGGTAAACAACATCATCATGGGTTCCAATAACATGGGATTTGATTTCAAGTCTGACGCTTATCTACTTTCTTTTTAACGAAATCCGGCCATTTCTATATTTGTCCCGTTTTTTAAATGTTCTTTTTTATTTTTTATTTTCTCGACACATATACCCAAATAAATGAAACACCCATTTGATTTGTAAGTGTAGGCTGTGGGTAAATTTGACATCAAAAGGCAGGATTGTATCTTTCTTCAGAAAAATAATTCAGGATACCCATTGTGCTCTATTCAGGAAAAAAATAAAAAGTGGAGACAAAATTAAACAAAAAACCGAAACGATATGACAAATTAGTATGGACAAGAACATATCCATTCCCCGACTAAAAATAATTTAGATCGTTCCGTTGTACATACTAAGACCATGTATAGGAACTTAAATTGTGAGATTTCGGAATCGGAAATTTTGAAATGTATGAAAGACTTAAAAATAATAAAGCATGTGGGGACGACTATGTCGTAAATGAATATATCAAACATACATCACATATTTTATTACCGATATATTTAAAACTATTTAATATTATATTTGATTCTGACAAGATTCCTAGTATTTGGCTCGTAGGAAACATTCTTCCTTTTTATAAGAATAAAGGCAGCATTTCAGATCCGAAAAATTACAGACCCATAACCATTTTGAGTTGTATGGGCAAACTTTTTACATCTATCTTGAACAGTAGACTGGGTGAATTTATGCATGGACGAATTTTTACTGCTAAATGAAAATCAATCGGGTATCCGAAAAGGATACTCTACCATTGATAGCATTATGACATTGCATCTATTATTTGAACTTTTAAAACATAAGAAAAAGAAACTCTTCTGCGGTTTTATCGATTTTGCATAAGCATTTGACACAGTGTGGCGACCGAGACTATGGGGTAAATTGCTTGAAACTCAAATCAATGGCAAAATGTATGCAGTGATAGTTAATATGTATAGTAATATCAAATCCCGAATATTTAATGGCGAAACACACTCGGATTATTTTCCATGTAATGCTGGCGTACGACAAGGAGAAAATCGATCTCCTCTGTTGTTCTCGTTATACATTAATAACTTGGAAGATTTTATGTCTACGAATAATGTATCTGGTATCCAAAGTATCACTAATGACATAAACATCGAGCTCAATTTATATATAAAATTATTTTTGATTCTTTATGCTGATGACACAGTCTTATTGTCAGAATCACGGGACGATTTACAAAATCAACTTAACCTGTTACACGAATATTGCGACAGGTGGAAACTTAAGGTCAATGTCGATAAAAGTAAAACTGTAGTATTCTCGAGAGGTCGAAATCCGAGAAATCTGCATTTTAAGTATAGTAATGAAGAACTAGAAATCGTTAACGAATTCTTATATCTCGGGGTGTTATTCTCGAAAACTGGTAACTTTGCTAAAGCTAAGATAAAGCGAAGATAGCCATGTACGATATAATCCGTAAAGGTAGATTACATAACTTATCCATAGAATGTCAATTAGATCTCTTTGACAAAGTCATCCAGCCAATCCTATTGTATGGGTGCCAAGTCTGGGGAATAGCGGAAATAACACAGCTATTGAACGAGTACACTTAAAATTTTGTAAAATGCTGATGCACGCTAAAAAGACTACACCTGATCATATGGTGTATGGGGAATTAGGAAGATATCCTTTAGATATCAATATAAAATTGATAACCATAAAATATTGGGGTAGACTTATTTCTGGAAAAGAATCCAAACTGCCGCGCATACTGTATGATCTGTGCATTAAACAAGTTGATAACCAGATAGAGTGGCTGAAGCATGTAAAGTCTATCTTAATCACATGTGGACTGCCATACATTTGGGATTTTCAACAGTTTTATAGTATTTCGTGGCTTTATGCATCTATCAAGCAAAACTTATTGGATCAATTTTGTCAAAACTGGGCATCAATTATTCAAGACTCGCCAAAGGCAATAAATTATAGGATATATAAAGATAAAATAGAATTTGAAAACTACTTTAGCCTTTTAGATGACAAAAATGCGATAACCTTATGCCGTTTTAGAACAGTCAACCACAATCTTCCTATAGAATCTGGAAGGTGGCGTAATACACCACGTGAAAATAGAAAATGCACCTTGTGTGAAGCAAATGAAATCGGCGACGAATTTCATTACCTTTTTATTTGTAATTCATTAACGGTGGAACGCCAACAATTTCTCGACTTGAATTATAGAAAAAGGCATACTATCATTAAGTTTAACCAGCCGATAAACAGCAAACATATTCCAACTTTAAACAAACTCTGTAAGTTTATTAGAATTATTCTGAAAAAGATAGATTCTCCTGGGTAGCCTATTTAATACATTTTACCTTTATTGACCAAATGTTAACATTGTTAATTGTGTTTTCTCTCTGTACCTCCATTTCTGCTTGTACCTTTGTATATTGTATTATAATTTTTGTATTAACTGTATGCTTAATCTCTGTACCATTGTTTATGGTTTATGAGAATAAAGATATACTAGGAAAAACCCGCGATTTCGCGGGAAAGTGCTCAGCCCACAGAGCGACCAAGTGTGTACCCTAGGTGGCTGAATAGGGTAGCCCTCGTCCGCGGGGGTTGTGAGGTCTATAATACGGAAACCCTGACCGCCGACCATAGTGGGCCAACGTGTGTGAAGAGTGCCACGCTTCATGCATGTAAAAGACCCCTTTTTGGACCGCCAAGTAGTGCACCACATAGGCTAAATTTTCCGCCCCTACCCACCTCTTCCCTTTTCCTGTGGTTCTTCAAAATTTACCGGTCCTTTGTGTCCCATCCCATCCCCATATTTCATTTATCATCATCAATTCATATTCATTTTATCATCCTTTTCATGTTCATCGTCTGTAAATAACCTATATAGTGTTGCACGGGCGTAAAACACCAACTCACTCACTCGCGGGAAAATCAATCGTCGCGTTGCTTGAAAAAAAAAGACCACACAATAATTTATACATTGCATTTGCATGACCTTTATGGCACGCCATATTTATATTTATTCCTCTTTAAAGATATCTCATAAAATTTATAAGATATCTCGTATACTTTATAAGATATCTTATTAAATATATAAGATATCTCATATAAATGGTAGTTTATAAGATATCTTATAAAACATATGAGATATCTTATATAAAACATATAAGATATCTTATAAAACAAATAAGATATCTTATAAAACATATAAGATATCTCATAAAGTTTATAAGATATCTTATAAAGATTATTAGATATCTCATATAAAATAATTTATAAGATATCTTATAAAACTTATATGATATCTCATAAAACTAATAAGATATCTTATAAAGTTTATAAGATATCTCATAAAGTTTATTAGATATCTTATATATTTTATGAGATATCTTATAAGTTATTTTTTATAAGATATCTCATAAAGTTTACGAGATATCTTATAAACTTTATAAGATATCTTATAACTTTTATTAGATATCTTATAAATTATTTTATATAAGATATCTCATAATCTTTATAAGATATCTAATAAACTTTATGAGATATCTTATATGTTTTATAAGATATCTTATATGACCTTATATGTTTTATGAGATATCTTATATGTTTTATAAGATATCTCATATGTTTTATAAGATATCTTATAAATTCCGATTTATATGAGATATCTTATATATTTAATAAGATATCTTATAAAGTATATGAGATATCTTATAAACTTTATAAGATATCTTATATTTTTATAAGGCCTCTTTAAAGATATCTCATAAAATCTATAAGATATCTCATATACTTTATAAGATATCTCATAAAGTTTATAAGATATCTCATAAACTTTATAAGATATCTTATAAACTTTATAAGATATCTTATAAAAAATAATTTATAAGATATCTCATATACTTTATAAGATATCCTATAAACATTATGAGATATCTTATAAACTTTATCAGATATCTTATAAACATTGTGTTTAGTAGATATCTCATTTTCTTTTAAAGATATCTTATATAGTAAATAAGATATCTTATAAAATCTATAAGATATCTCATAAAGTTTATAAGATATCTTATAAAGTATATGAGATATCTTATAAATTATTTTTTATAAGATATCTCATAAAGTTTATAAGATATCTTATAAAGTTTATAAGATATCTTATAAACTTTATGAGATATCTTATAAAGTATATGAGATATCTTATAAAGTTTATGAGATATCTATAAAGAGGAATAAATGTAAAAACGGCTTGCCATAGACCTTACATGGTTGTGATAATCGCAAATTGAAGGTTCTACGGTATTTGTTACCCCACTTTTAAAGTGCACAAATGGTCAGTGGCAGGATAAATTTCAATCAATGATATCGCTACGCAATTTTGTCATTTTATTGACATCGTTGAGCCAAATTTTACACGTAGAAAAAAAAACTACAATATAATAAATTTTAAATTGTTGAAAAGCTACACGGTAAAAAAAAATTTGCATACAATTTTATACTAAACTTACCAATATAATCTATTGAATTAAAATCTTTTAAATATCTAGCTTAATTGTGGGATTTTTTTTGGTACTTGTCTGAAAACAGGGGAAATAATTTCACACATTGTAACAAAAAGGGGAAGACAAAATATCGACCGGCACTGAAGATATTCATAGGACGATCTAGGTGGGGGCGGGCCCCCTTTTGGTGGAAAAACTTGGTTGAATAAATAGGTCCCGTGCGGGGCCCGGGAGGCGAATAGGCCCGCAGCAGCGCTAAGCTTGTCGGTAGAAGTCCACTAAAGAGCGCTCAGAAACCTGACATCGGGGTCAGGCCGCTTTGCCCACAAAGCGACTGGGATGTCTGCCCCAGGTGGTTGAATGGGGCAGCCCTGACATCGAGAGATGCGGGGTCGTCAGGCGATAATGCGGAAAACCTGACCGCAAACCATAGTGGTGCACCGTGTTGGGAAAAATGTCACGTTCCTCTCACGTTAAAGAACCCTGCTGCAGGTCTCGGTAAGAGTAGGACCCGTAGGATCCCCATGCAGGAGGCTAAATTTCCCGGCCCTACCCATCACTCCTTTTTCCAGTGGCAGTCAAAACTCTCCTACCCGATTGGCCTTATGTCCCATTTCCTCCACTTCATCATCATTTCATGTTCATTGTATCACCACTTTCATGTCCATCTCCCGGATATAGCCGAAATCGCGCTGCTTGGGAGTAAAGCAATAACTAACTAACTAACTAAATGAATATATAGGAAATCATTGAAGCGTGACCAAAGCGGGGCCCCTCATAGGCCAGTCAGTGGGCCCCCTCTTTTCAGAATCTCTGGATCCGCATCTGATATTTAACCTCTACACGTACTTCTAGTGTTTTAGTATTTTTTAGGCTAATATATAGATTGATGAAATAACTTGTAACAATTTATGACCCATTACTTTTTCATTTACAAATAAGAATAAACTTTTTAGTCTCTGGCGCTAAATACCCACCCGGGCGCTTCCTAGCGCTTTTTAGTAAAACTTGTTCATACGTGTAATTTCGGAACGATGACAGCTTTAGCATTTACGGAACAATTAATTAGGTTAATTAGCAAATTGCAGACATAATTGCATATGTGCTAATGAAATTTTCAAAAGGCACAACCATCCCCTATTTTTGCTATATGAAGCTTAGTCGAAGCATTTGTTGTTTAAGCTGCAACCCGGCTAACAAAAAACGCTTCGTTATTTTAGTAGTATAGATATAGCCGGAATGCTAAAAAAATGTCTAATTATCAGTATGCATCATATAATATTCGTAGATGTACAGATTCAGTCAGTAAATTATGTAGATAGAAATTAATGAGATGTGGAATAAGTATACGCGACACAACCTACAACCATAACAACAATTTAAAAAATACACAACAGAAAACATCCAGCAGCCTTGAATGTGACCAGCGGTTGCTTCTCGCTGTTGGTCCTATTAAAAAAAACTACACACATTGCAATGTGTGATCACGATTTAAGCTTAACCCTAAAGTGTCAATGAAAAACCCCATTCTTGACCAAATAAACCCCAAACAGATGTCATTAATTCCCGGCCGCCGAATACAAACAACAGCTCTGATAAAGATATATACAGAATTAACATATATACATGTATGGCGTGGGGCGCGACATTTTGGCAGTATTATTGACCAATATAATTGGCAAAGTATAATAATTATTTAAAAAAGTATCTTGTCCTTTGTGTATTAAATGCAGAATAAAAGAAACCTCTTCCGGCGGGCAAGAGACAACCGATTCATTTAAATACATATCAATTTCTGGTGAAATTGAAGATGAAATTCATTTTTTGATTAAATGTCATAAATATCACCAGCAAAGATTTACCTTATTTGAATTTATTGGAAAAGAAATTATTAACTTTACATATCTTAATGATGAACAAAAATTTAACTATTTACTTATTTCTGAAAATACTAAAATTCTTAATGCAGTTGAAAAATTTATTAATGACCATCTTTAACATGTTTACCATTGGTTAAATATAATATGTGAATATGTGCGCTACATTGTTCTTTTTTATATTCTGTAATGTCTGTAAGATATCTATATGTATTACATGTAACTCAATCATTATCTTTTTTCTTATATCTGTTTTTTTGTTGCTCATGCTGCCCTTAAGGGCCCTTGATTGGACAATAAGATATGTTCTATGTTCTATGTTCTATCAAAACCTTTTGTACAAATTCATGTGAACTGTCAGAAAACCTAGTGAAAACTTACTAGAAACGGCGTTAAAACCGCTAGGACGCACTGTCAACGTTATAAAAACTGTACGGACATTTTTAAAAGGACGCAGTAGAAACTTCCTTATGGTCGTGCTACAAACTTGAACGAAAAGTAACGTTATATGAAATCGTAGTGAAACGTACGGCGAACGTAGTGCAAACTTTAAGGACGTAGTGTAATCGTAGCATAAACGGCACAAAAAATCATACCGTCCAGGCCACGTCCTTGAAGTTTTTGATACGTCCCTTCTACGTTCATGCTACGATCATAAAGTTCTCAATACGTTCTTAGTAGGTCTGTACTACGTTTTGACTTCTCCACGTCCTCAGTACGTTTGTTTTGAACATGTTCAAAATTATTCCACGTCCTTCACGTTCTTGAAATTTACACTACGTCCAAGAAAGTTCGTGCTACGTCCATTAAAGTTCGCACTACGACCATACAAGTTTCTAGTACGTCTTTAATACGCTCATCAAGTTATTTCCACGTTTTATGCCTTTTTAGGACTTAGTAAGAACGTAGTACGAACTTTATCCAGTGTGACGGGGGCATAAACAAAACTAATAACCAAGACTACACGTAACATGGTTTTGGTATAACTCAAGCTACTAAAATGAGATTTGTATTGTCCGGCCTAGAAAACAGCGCAAAGAAGTTTTCGTTATGTTTTGTATTAAGTTTTCATGTGTTATATACACAGATTTTTACACAAACAATTTTTATATGAAAAGAAATTATCTTTTTTTTTTACTTTTAATAAAATGGATGCCTATAAACCTGGAATCGATATACACTGTAATTGTGGCAGTATAGTTTAACTAATTATCATCTACACTTTTAATCTCTGTTTTATTACCATTAATATTTAAAAAGTTCGGTCATTAAAATTTTTAGATTTTTTTTCCTTTTCTGACCAAATGTAAACAACGTATAAGAAGAAATAGAATAAAGATCTTTGATTTGATCACGGATGGTGCGCATGGAAATGTATGGTTATCAGAGACAAAACACTTTTTACAAGAGATCAAAGAAGCAAATAGGAATCGAATCGGGCATCCGAATGTCAAAAGTCCAAATGGGCAAAGATTAAACCAGTACACAAGAACGAGAACAGCACAAAAAAAACCAGACAACACATAAACACCCGAAAAGCGAACAACGCAAACTCAAGCCGTAACGAGAGTGAAATCTGGTGCTCCCGAAGAGTAGCACACACGTCAGGCTGCTTATATTCAATTTAGCGTGTCAAATTCGGAAAATTGAAGACAACAACCAATGAGCAATATCACCCTGTGTTAACAGTGTCATATGCGACTAGATTTGGACGTGCGCGAGAAAATTAGGGGCGGTAACACAAGTCTAGTAAAACATGGAAACACAAAATACTGAATATCAATCAACAACGCGAACTCCAGTTGAAACAAGAGTGAACTCAGGTGCTCCGGAAGAGTAAGCAGTTCCTGCTTGCTATAGCACATCCGTCGCGTTGCCAAAAGTCCATTCAGCGTGTCAAATCCGATAAAGGAAGACAAAACAAAACCCTATGACAAACCAACATCTGCACTCATCTGAGAGATCGAAATCCCATATTTGTCTACAAGTGCATGATGTCTTGAGTGACTTCATAAATGAGTTCAATTTTGTTTGATAGAATTGTTAAAATAGTTGAGCTGATTTATTTGAAATTTTCAAAAACATAAACAGGGACATTATGTGATTACTTTTGAAAATAGGGTCTTCTACTTGATAGACAATTAATTGTTCGCATATAATACCAAGTTGAATAAATACTTGTACTAATGAAAACACATAACATTACCAATAACTCTGCATGTGTAAGTCACGTTGAGATATTTTAAAACGTTGGGACATGGATCACTTAATGAACTCAATTTCTGCAACAGGCATGTCGATTGTCCGTCACAGATTCCATGATAAGTTGCCGTTATATCTTCAAAACAGTAATATGTTGTCCCCATATCTAGCCATACATGGAAGCAAGGAGATTGGCCAATTGCTGTACGTCCCCATCTGCCATCTTCAATTTGAATATTGTGGTTTGCTGGACATGCTAATGTCAGTGTACTGTCTGCACAAACGATGACGTTTTGGAATCCTGAAAATTTAGAGAAAAAACACTGAAATGAGTATTATAGATTATATGAATAGTTTTAACAATACATTAATTTAGGATACGAAACATAAAAGGAATAAACTCACGAAGACTTATTATTTGTTCTGAGATTGGGCTGGTTTTTGAGGTTCCAACAATTAATTCTATCAAACTGCTCAATGAAAAACAAAATTTATCGCATAGAATTCCAATCTTTGGCGGGTTCTTTATCTATTGCAGATTCTAAAATTGTGGCAGATCGTGATGTCATTACCAATAAAAAAAAACAAATATGACGTTAAAACCCATGCTAGATTTCAAACTTGATGACATGACATCGGAATCATTTATTCAGTTTGGCAGATCTAGATTTCAACTGACCTTTACCAAATCCTTTTTATTATTCGTATAACTGATCCCAGTCTATGTCAAAACGAAGTGTATAGAAATATCATCGGGGCATTCGAATAAAAATGAAAATGAAAGTCCGAAAAGGCAAAAATGAACTGATACTGTGCTCTGCAAGGTGTCGAGGAGTCGCCTTGATTATCAACATTAAGAAAATCCTCCTTGCATACCGAGAAAATCTCGATCTAAATTCCGGTCTGCAGATTTTTCTCAACCGTTTATTTCTTTAAGACCAACGCAAGAATCAAGTTATTTAGATATTTTGCTAACCACATGTTAAATTGAAATAATGGGGGCCTTTGATGTGAGAGTGGCAATGATGTCTGTAAATGACTATCAACATTAAGATATACATGTATGTTTTTTTCAAATTTTTCTTCTTCAAGATATGGGAATAGTTTCCTAGCTGCAGTGTAAAACCTCCAGGGACTTATACGAAAGACAATAAAGAGTGGATTTTTTTTTTTCAAAAAGTTGGAATCTTCTCGACCAACATGCATTTACTATAACTCAAGACTTTACACCGTTATTGACATTAAATAGTTTGCCTTTTTATTAAAATTTTCTTGGTGTTTCGCTGTTTTAAGCAAATCTTCCAAAGATGAAAAATCAATTGATCGATCAACATCAGTGGTATTTGCAGGGTCCAGCTCTTCAGAAGTCCAACCCAACTTATAAGTTCTCATTGTGCATTTTAAAACTTTTGCACTCTTTTCATATCTTGTAGGCATGTGTTTTCTCTGAGCCGACACAAGGCCGACTGATTTTTCAAAAATATTTTCTGCAGATAATTTGTTGCTGTAAAGGTTATACGAGGTCACTAGCCTGTGTGACCTACCTTCCTATCTAAAAATATCATTACATGTGGTGGAATCTTTATTTAATTAATCAATAACATTCTTCTCCATGTTATCGATTTATGATGCTACTTCTTTGCTTTAGTAGACAATCATGCTTTCAATTTTCCACTTCTATCATGTTTTATTGCTTAATGATAACTTGTGCAGTTCAGATCATTTATCTGCAGATTTAATATATTCTTTCAAACATTTTGATGTTTTAATGTCAACGACATGATGTCTCGAGTATGCATGGATCGTCCTGAGAAAATCTCTACTCAGGGCGATGCGCTCGGGAGCGACTCCATGTGTGGCAAGGCCACAAACTAACATTTTCAAAAAGTTGGAATCTTCTCGACCAACATGCATTTACTATAACTCAAGACTTTACACCGTTATTGACATTAAATAGTTTGCCTTTTTATTAAAATTTTCTTGGTGTTTCGCTGTTTTAAGCAAATCTTCCAAAGATGAAAAATCAATTGATCGATCAACATCAGTGGTATTTGCAGGGTCCAGCTCTTCAGAAGTCCAACCCAACTTATAAGTTCTCATTGTGCATTTTAAAACTTTTGCACTCTTTTCATATCTTGTAGGCATGTGTTTTCTCTGAGCCGACACAAGGCCGACTGATTTTTCAAAAATATTTTCTGCAGATAATTTGTTGCTGTAAAGGTTATACGAGGTCACTAGCCTGTGTGACCTACCTTCCTATCTAAAAATATCATTACATGTGGTGGAATCTTTATTTAATTAATCAATAACATTCTTCTCCATGTTATCGATTTATGATGCTACTTCTTTGCTTTAGTAGACAATCATGCTTTCAATTTTCCACTTCTATCATGTTTTATTGCTTAATGATAACTTGTGCAGTTCAGATCATTTATCTGCAGATTTAATATATTCTTTCAAACATTTTGATGTTTTAATGTCAACGACATGATGTCTCGAGTATGCATGGATCGTCCTGAGAAAATCTCTACTCAGGGCGATGCGCTCGGGAGCGACTCCATGTGTGGCAAGGCCACAAACTAACATTTTCAAAAAGTTGGAATCTTCTCGACCAACATGCATTTACTATAACTCAAGACTTTACACCGTTATTGACATTAAATAGTTTGCCTTTTTATTAAAATTTTCTTGGTGTTTCGCTGTTTTAAGCAAATCTTCCAAAGATGAAAAATCAATTGATCGATCAACATCAGTGGTATTTGCAGGGTCCAGCTCTTCAGAAGTCCAACCCAACTTATAAGTTCTCATTGTGCATTTTAAAACTTTTGCACTCTTTTCATATCTTGTAGGCATGTGTTTTCTCTGAGCCGACACAAGGCCGACTGATTTTTAAAAAATATTTTCTGCAGATAATTTGTTGCTGTAAAGGTTATACGAGGTCACTAGCCTGTGTGACCTACCTTCCTATCTAAAAATATCATTACATGTGGTGGAATCTTTATTTAATTAATCAATAACATTCTTCTCCATGTTATCGATTTATGATGCTACTTCTTTGCTTTAGTAGACAATCATGCTTTCAATTTTCCACTTCTATCATGTTTTATTGCTTAATGATAACTTGTGCAGTTCAGATCATTTATCTGCAGATTTAATATATTCTTTCAAACATTTTGATGTTTTAATGTCAACGACATGATGTCTCGAGTATGCATGGATCGTCCTGAGAAAATCTCTACTCAGGGCGATGCGCTCGGGAGCGACTCCATGTGTGGCAAGGCCACAAACTAACATTTTCAAAAAGTTGGAATCTTCTCGACCAACATGCATTTACTATAACTCAAGACTTTACACCGTTATTGACATTAAATAGTTTGCCTTTTTATTAAAATTTTCTTGGTGTTTCGCTGTTTTAAGCAAATCTTCCAAAGATGAAAAATCAATTGATCGATCAACATCAGTAAATGCATGTTGGTCGAGAAGGTTCCAACTTTTTGAAAATAATGTCAATAACGGTGTAAAGTCTTGAGTTATAGTAAATGCATGTTGGTCGAGAAGATTCCAACTTTTTGAAAATGTTAGTTTGTGGCCTTGCCACACATGGAGTCGCTCCCGAGCGCATCGCCCTGAGTAGAGATTTTCTCAGGACGATCCATGCATACTCGAGACATCATGTCGTTGACATTAAAACATCAAAATGTTTGAAAGAATATATTAAATCTGCAGATAAATGATCTGAACTGCACAAGTTATCATTAAGCAATAAAACATGATAGAAGTGGAAAATTGAAAGCATGATTGTCTACTAAAGCAAAGAAGTAGCATCATAAATCGATAACATGGAGAAGAATGTTATTGACTAATGTAATAAAGATTCCACCACATGTAATGATATTTTTAGATAGGAAGGTAGGTCACACAGGCTAGTGACCTCGTATAACCTTTACAGCAACAAATTATCTGCAGAAAATATTTTTGAAAAATCAGTCGGCCTTGTGTCGGCTTAGAGAAAACACATGCCTACAAGATATGAAAAGAGTGCAAAAGTTTTAAAATGCACAATGAGAACTTATAAGTTGGGTTGGACTTCTGAAGAGCTGGACCCTGCAAATACCACTGATGTTGATCGATCAATTGATTTTTCATCTTTGGAAGATTTGCTTAAAACAGCGAAACACCAAGAAAATTTTAATAAAAAGGCAAACTATTTAATGTCAATAACGGTGTAAAGTCTTGAGTTATAGTAAATGCATGTTGGTCGAGAAGATTCCAACTTTTTGAAAATGTTAGTTTGTGGCCTTGCCACACATGGAGTCGCTCCCGAGCGCATCGCCCTGAGTAGAGATTTTCTCAGGACGATCCATGCATACTCGAGACATCATGTCGTTGACATTAAAACATCAAAATGTTTGAAAGAATATATTAAATCTGCAGATAAATGATCTGAACTGCACAAGTTATCATTAGGCAATAAAACATGATAGAAGTGGAAAATTGAAAGCATGATTGTCTACTAAAGCAAAGAAGTAGCATCATAAATCGATAACATGGAGAAGAATGTTATTGACTAATGTAATAAAGATTCCACCACATGTAATGATATTTTTAGATAGGAAGGTAGGTCACACAGGCTAGTGACCTCGTATAACCTTTACAGCAACAAATTATCTGCAGAAAATATTTTTGAAAAATCAGTCGGCCTTGTGTCGGCTCAGAGAAAACACATGCCTACAAGATATGAAAAGAGTGCAAAAGTTTTAAAATGCACAATGAGAACTTATAAGTTGGGTTGGACTTCTGAAGAGCTGGACCCTGCAAATACCACTGATGTTGATCGATCAATTGATTTTTCATCTTTGGAAGATTTGCTTAAAACAGCGAAACACCAAGAAAATTTTAATAAAAAGGCAAACTATTTAATGTCAATAAAGGTGTAAAGTCTTGAGTTATAGTAAATGCATGTTGGTCGAGAAGATTCCAACTTTTTGAAAATGTTAGTTTGTGGCCTTGCCACACATGGAGTCGCTCCCGAGCGCATCGCCCTGAGTAGAGATTTTCTCAGGACGATCCATGCATACTCGAGACATCATGTCGTTGACATTAAAACATCAAAATGTTTGAAAGAATATATTAAATCTGCAGATAAATGATCTGAACTGCACAAGTTATCATTAAGCAATAAAACATGATAGAAGTGGAAAATTGAAAGCATGATTGTCTACTAAAGCAAAGAAGTAGCATCATAAATCGATAACATGGAGGAGAATGTTATTGACTAATGTAATAAAGATTCCACCACATGTAATGATATTTTTAGATAGGAAGGTAGGTCACACAGGCTAGTGACCTCGTATAACCTTTACAGCAACAAATTATCTGCAGAAAATATTTTTGAAAAATCAGTCGGCCTTGTGTCGGCTTAGAGAAAACACATGCCTACAAGATATGAAAAGAGTGCAAAAGTTTTAAAATGCACAATGAGAACTTATAAGTTGGGTTGGACTTCTGAAGAGCTGGACCCTGCAAATACCACTGATGTTGATCGATCAATTGATTTTTCATCTTTGGAAGATTTGCTTAAAACAGCGAAACACCAAGAAAATTTTAATAAAAAGGCAAACTATTTAATGTCAATAACGGTGTAAAGTCTTGAGTTATAGTAAATGCATGTTGGTCGAGAAGATTCCAACTTTTTGAAAATGTTAGTTTGTGGCCTTTCCACACATGGAGTCGCTCCCGAGCGCATCGCCCTGAGTAGAGATTTTCTCAGGACGATCCATGCATACTCGAGACATCATGTCGTTGACATTAAAACATCAAAATGTTTGAAAGAATATATTAAATCTGCAGATAAATGATCTGAACTGCACAAGTTATCATTAAGCAATAAAACATGATAGAAGTGGAAAATTGAAAGCATGATTGTCTACTAAAGCAAAGAAGTAGCATCATAAATCGATAACATGGAGAAGAATGTTATTGATTAATTAAATAAAGATTCCACCACATGTAATGATATTTTTAGATAGGAAGGTAGGTCACACAGGCTAGTGACCTCGTATAACCTTTACAGCAACAAATTATCTGCAGAAAATATTTTTGAAAAATCAGTCGGCCTTGTGTCGGCTCAGAGAAAACACATGCCTACAAGATATGAAAAGAGTGCAAAAGTTTTAAAATGCACAATGAGAACTTATAAGTTGGGTTGGACTTCTGAAGAGCTGGACCCTGCAAATACCACTGATGTTGATCGATCAATTGATTTTTCATCTTTGGAAGATTTGCTTAAAACAGCGAAACACCAAGAAAATTTTAATAAAAAGGCAAACTATTTAATGTCAATAACGGTGTAAAGTCTTGAGTTATAGTAAATGCATGTTGGTCGAGAAGATTCCAACTTTTTGAAAATGTTAGTTTGTGGCCTTGCCACACATGGAGTCGCTCCCGAGCGCATCGCCCTGAGTAGAGATTTTCTCAGGACGATCCATGCATACTCCAGACATCATGTCGTTGACATTAAAACATCAAAATGTTTGAAAGAATATATTAAATCTGCAGATAAATGATCTGAACTGCACAAGTTATCATTAAGCAATAAAACATGATAGAAGTGGAAAATTGAAAGCATGATTGTCTACTAAAGCAAAGAAGTAGCATCATAAATCGATAACATGGAGAAGAATGTTATTGATTAATTAAATAAAGATTCCACCACATGTAATGATATTTTTAGATAGGAAGGTAGGTCACACAGGCTAGTGACCTCGTATAACCTTTACAGCAACAAATTATCTGCAGAAAATATTTTTGAAAAATCAGTCGGCCTTGTGTCGGCTCAGAGAAAACACATGCCTACAAGATATGAAAAGAGTGCAAAAGTTTTAAAATGCACAATGAGAACTTATAAGTTGGGTTGGACTTCTGAAGAGCTGGACCCTGCAAATACCACTGATGTTGATCGATCAATTGATTTTTCATCTTTGGAAGATTTGCTTAAAACAGCGAAACACCAAGAAAATTTTAATAAAAAGGCAAACTATTTAATGTCAATAACGGTGTAAAGTCTTGAGTTATAGTAAATGCATGTTGGTCGAGAAGATTCCAACTTTTTGAAAAAGTTTTGAGTTATAGTAAATGCATGTTGGTCGAGAAGATTCCAACTTTTTGAAAATTGTTGTTTGTGGCCTTGCCACACATGGAGTCGCTCCCGAGCGCATCGCCCTGAGATGAGATTTTCTCAGGACGATCCATGCATACTCGAGACATCATGTCGTTGACATTAAAACATCAATATGTTTGAAAGAATATATTAAATCTGCAGATAAATGATCTGAATTGCAAAAATCATTATTAAGCAATAAAACATAATAGAAGTGGAAGATTGAAAGCATGTCTACTAAAGCAAAGAAGTAGCATAAATCGATAACATGGAGAATTAAGAATGTTATTGATTAATTAAATAAAGATTCCACCACATGTTATGATATTTTAGATAGGAAGGTAGGTCGCACAGGGTAGTGACCTCGTATAACCTCTACAGCAACAAATTATCTGCAGGGAATAGATGCCTTGTGCCGGCTCAGAGAAAACACATGCCTACAAGATATGAAAAGAGTGCAAAAGTTTTAAGATGCACAATGAGAACTAATAACTTGGGTTGGACTTCTGAAGAGCTGGACCCTGCAAATACCACTGATGTTTATCGATCAATTGATTTTCATCTTTGGGAGATTTGCTTAAAACAGCGAAACACCAAGAAAAGTTTAATAAAAAGGCAAATTATTTAATGTCAATAACGGTGTAAAGTCTTGAGTTATAGTAAATGCATGTTGGTCGAGAAGATTCCAACTTTTTGAAAATATAGTAGAAAAAACGTATAAAAACTTACATTCAAAAATATGAGTATGAAAAATAATACTATAATAATTCTACTATTAAATTTTATGATATTTTACTATTTCTTTGTGTTACTTTTCTTTAACAAAACTCTCTCTTCCTCTCTTTCTCACTCTTTCTCTCTCATACAGATTATTTTATATACATGTACCTTCAGTATACGGTAATGGTAAAATAAAAATCCAAACCAACAAACTTATCACCGTCATATTTCCCAAATGTTTTGTTTAAGCAAAGAATGATTCCCGCTAACTAAACATCTTCCCTTAATCATTAAGTAAAATCAACATCACCATTCGATCTATTCGCTGAGAAAGTATTGGATTTTTCAGTTTAACTTTTTCGTTTAAGATTAAACCTAATGAACGTTTAGGGAAGAACCACTTGATATTTAGGGGTGGTGGATAGTTTGGTCTGCCTTTTCATTTTTTTTTTTCAAAATTGTAGCTTGTTTTTTTGTATTTTTTGTTTTTTGTTTTGTGCACTTACGTCATGTATGTATGCTATTTTCATTATTATATGAAATTAAATAATGGAATACTATCTATCATTTCATAATTAACAATTTAGAACCTTTTTATCTAAACTTAGACTTAGCGATCGCTAACTTATGACTGAACTTGGTAGATATAGAAACATCCCAGGAATTAAATTAAAGACAATGCAACACACTTGATGACGAGTCACACTTCTTACTTGACTGTATTCTTTTTTCTTTTTAAGGGGGCAATGTTTTTGGAACATTAATGATTTTAATCTGTTTTTAACCTCCTACAAAGTTTGGGGGTATTTAGGAATATTTGTTATGCGCAACACCTTCTTACCCATTCGATGGATTTTGATAAAACGTGAATAAAGCACTTTATATGGAGAAGTGCATGAAGTGCACCCCCTCCTGAAAAACCTGATGAATTTTGATGGAACGTTATACTTGAAGCAAGTAAATCACATGGGGATTTGCATAAAGAATTTCATTACCTGAATATCATTCAGGTGAAATATTGAACTTTGATTTTTTTTTTTTTTTTTGCATAATGTCAGATACATGTAATTAAGTCAATCACAGAAAACATGTGCCAAAGGGCTGTAAAAGTTCACCATGGGCTGCATGTGCCCAGAGCAATTGACTTTCTATTCATCTTAAGTCAGATAAGCATGTGTCAAAAGGCTTTGAAAATCCATCATGGGCTGCAAGTGCCCAGGACAATTGACTATATTCATATTCGCGACGTCCGCAACTTTCAGGGTTAGGCGTATTGAGCGTCAGTTGTTGTCGTATCTTGAGCTTTTTCTTTTTTGGGTATGTCTCGTTAGCAATATTTTCAAAATGATGAAAAAGGATATATTGAAAGTTAAAAGTACCAAATGAAAATTTCTCATCCCTACATTAAAAGTTTAAATAAGGAGAGCGAAATTCCAGGAAGGAAGATATCAACCATATAAACACATGTATTTATTGTATGATTTTTATTCTGAGTATTTAAAACAATTGGAGAACGGAAATAAAACACATGCAAATGAATTTTTGCGAACAACAATAAAATTTGACCCCACCTTCAAACAAGAAGAAAACAATGATCTCCTTACATTTTGATTTTTCACAAAATTTTTATATCTAAGTCTGAACAACAAGGTCGTGAAATACAATCCAAATCCAAAATTGCTTGGTATGATCCTAGATGAGAAACTAACCTATCACCAACACATTACCTATTTGGTAAAAAAGAACAGGAAATCAATTGGCTTATAAAAAGAGATCAAAAGAATAGGAAGTATTAAAACCACATTTCTAACACAAGATATATCATAGACCTGTATATTAGAATTATTTAACCCAGGTCTATGGATATATCAATCATCAATCAATCAATAAACTTTATTTAAAGTCGGCAAGACATATAACAATATAACAAAAGCTATTTAGAGCTTTTGAACCGACATAAGACAAGTTATGATAATATACAGAACATGCAACACCTAAAATCATACAAGCACATGTTAGCAATAATTATAAATTGAGATAGTGTCCATTAAAATTATTCTAGCAGGTATATATTAAAGCATATGAATCACTAAGCATGCAAACTAAACATAATAAGCAGTAGCAAGAAAGACAAATAAAAAATAAACTGATTGAAATAAAAAGCAAAGAACAAACACAGAATATGGTTCTAGTCATACTGCTTCAATCTTGGACTCAAAAATTAATTAATTTTGACATCCCATACAAGAACATGATTTTTTTCCCTTCCCAGCTCGAAGTCATGGCCTTAAACTGATCAAAATTTGAACACTGCCTGAGGTCTTCAGGCAGAGAGTTCCAGAGGACAGGAACAGCATACCTAAAAGATTGTTTCCCATACCTGGTTGTTCGAACATGTGGTATCTGTACTAAGTTGATGTATCTAAAATTATATATCTTTATAAGCATAATTACGTCCATTAGGACCAAATCAATATACAAATAATACAAACTGCACAAGCTGAAATAAAAGTCACATGTTTAGATCAATTTGAATAAAAACAAATGATGATCCAGTGTGACAAACAAGTTCTGTTAAAGGGATAAGTTTGCAATAATTGAAGGATATATATCTATCATTACTTTATATGTGATAATGTATGATTTGAAATGTTTATATTTTACCGCATATTTGAAGTTGGTGATATCACGTGATTAATACCTGATAAACGTCAACGATAAACAACAATATTACCTATATAATGTATATGACCAGTGAGAACTTGGAAAGTGTTGAGGGGCTATAGCCTTGGCATTATTTAAAAAAGAGTAAGTGAAATATAATAGTTGTTCCTTTGTTTTTGTTTTTTGGACAATAAACGATTTTTAAAAATCTGTAATCGTTTTTTTACTTTAAATCAACATAATTTTCTACTTTCGTTTTCGTATGGAAAATTGAAATTGTATTATCCACTTTTTACCAAAAAAACATTAGAAAGGTTATAAAGTTTAAGCAAACACCAAGTATCATCAATCATCAAGCACTAGAAACGACTTAAAACATACAATGCAACGCGGGTTTTATAATTTTTTTCAAAAAGGGGGTGGTATATATTCCAGTTAGTTTTTGCCAGAATTTACCTTGACCGAATATACGAATCTTTATTGTCATGAAACTTTAATACAGTTGGTGACACATAAACATACACATAAATAAATCTATATAAAGCACACAATATTAATACAAAGTTAACGAGTAAAGAAAAACTAAGGGTCCCCTGTCCTCAGTTCAAAAGACTTTTTTATACTGACTTAAGAATTCCAGGACCATGTTCTTCTCATCAATATTCATTTGCTTTTTATTAAAAGTGCTATGGAGAATTTGACTGTTCGAAAAAATGTCCCAAGCCTTCTCCAAATAAACTACCAGGAGGTGACTCATATAATGATAATACTTGATAATGCATGTAATACTTTGTTGGCACAAACACATATAACATAGTTAAGGCCCAATATAATATGTTAACAGAAATAAAATATATAACATATCCCAATATGTATACAGAAACAACATATATAACATATCCTAATATGTATACAGAAACAACATATATAACATATCCCAATATGTAAACAGAAACAACATATATAACATATCCCAATATGTATACAGAAACAACATATATAACATATCCAAATATGTATACAGAAACAACATATATAACATATCCCAATATGTTTAAGAAATAACATATATATAACATATCCCAATATGTTTAAGAAATAACATATATATAACATATCCCAATATGTTTATGAAATAACATATATTTAACATATCCCAATATGTATACAGAAACAACATATATAACATATCTAAATATGTTTAAGAAATAACATATATAACATATCCCAATATGTTTAAGCATGAAGTTAAAAGTGTATGCAATATTCCAATATAAACCTTTTTAGTGGAAATTATATGCACTGCAGGAAAAAGGCTTCAATGAAGTAGTTTCTCCCTTGTGTGTGTGTTTATTTTCCAATTGCCCATTCACTCTAACAATAATATTGATGGTGATTATAAAACGCCGTTACTCCCTTCTGTTGGTCCTCTTCTTTATGGTAATGAGCAACTACTATTATCATGATGAGCAACTTCTATAATCATGATGAGCAAAATACGTATCTCAATTGATACGTTACTCCAGTTGCGGGACTTACATCCATTTCCTTAGCAGAGCGACACGTCTGACACAAAAATTGCTCACACAGGGTTATGTTGCTCCTCGATTGCTGTCTTCACTCAAGAAATCTTACGGAAGACATCATGCACGTGTAGACAAATATGGGATTTCGATCTCTCAGATGAGTGCAGATGTTGGTTTGTCATAGGGTGTTGATTTGTCTTCCTTTACCGGATTTGACACGCTGAATGGACTATTGGCGACGCGACGGATGTGCTATAGCATACAGGAACCGCTTGCTCTTCCGGAGCACCTGAGTTCACTCCTGTTTCGACTGGAGTTCGCGTTGTCGATTGATATTCAGTTGTTTTGTGTTTCCATGTTTTACATATTGTCTGTGTTTGTCCTGTTCTTGTTGGTGTTTACTGGTTTTGTCTCTGCTCTTTCGGACTTTTGACATTCGGATACCCCATTGGTACCTCTGCTTCTATCATGATGAGCATCTTCTATTATCATGATGAACAACTACTATTATCTTGATGAGCAACTTCTATTATCATAATGAGCAAGTTCTATTATCATGATGAGCATTTACTATTATCTTGATGAGCAAGTTCTAATTTCATGATGAGCAAGTTCTAATGTCATGATGAGCATCTTCTATTATCATGATGAACAATTAGTATTATCATGATGAGCATCTTCTATTATCATGATGAGCAACTTCTATTATCATAATGAGCAACTACTGTTATCATGATGAGCATCTTCTATTATCATGATGAACAATTAGTATTATCATGATGAGCATCTTCTATTATCATGATGAACAATTAGTATTATCATGATGAGCATCTTCTATTATCATGATGAGCAAGTTCTATTATCATGATGAGCATCTTCTATTATCATGATGAGCAAGTTCTATTATCATGATGAGCATTTACTATTATCTTGATGAGCAGTTATTATTATCATGATGAGCAACTTCTATTATCATGATGAGCATTTACTATTATCTTGATGAGCAAGTTCTATTATCATGATGAGCAATTACTATTATCATGATGAGCATTTACTATTATAATGATGAGCAACTTCTATTATCATAATGAGCAACTTCTATTATCATAATGAGCAACTTCTATTATCATGATGAGCAAGTTCTAATGTCATGATGAGCATTTACTATAATCTTGATGAGCAATTACTATTATAATGATGAGCAACTTCTATTATCATGATTAGCAACTTTTATTATTGTGATGAGCAATTACTATTATCATGATGAACAACTTCTATTATAATGATGAGCAATTAACTTCACTTATCGTGATGGGCAATTACTATTATCATGATAATAGAAGTTGCTCATCAAGATAATAGTAGTTGCTCATGACCATTAAGAAGAGGACCAACAGAAGGCAGTAACGGCGTTCCATAACCACTGTCAATTTTAGTGTTGGAGTGAATGGGCAATTGGAAAATAAACACACTCACAAGGGAGAAACTATCTTATTGAAGCCTCTTTCCTGCAGTGCATACATTGTATAATTTCCACTAAAAATGTTTACATTGGGATATTGCATACCCTTTTCATGCTTTAACATATTGGGATATGTTATATATGTTATTTCTGTATACATATTAGATTGGGCCTTAACTTTGTAATATGTGTTTGTGCCAACAAAGTTTTACATGTATTATCAAGTATTATCATTATATGAGTCATCCCTGGAAGTTTATTTGGAGAGAGCTAGTGACATTATGTCGAACAGTTGATATTTCATAGCACTTTTAATAAAAAGCAAATGAATATTTTGATGAAAAGGACAGGGATTTTTTAAGTCGGTATAAAAAAAGTCTTTTGAACTGAGGACAGGGGACCCTTAATTTTTTCTTTATTATAGAAGTAGCTCATCAAGATAATAGAAGTTTTTCATCAAGATAATAGTAGTTGCTTATTATCATAAAGAAGAAGACCAACAGAAGGCAGTAACGGCGTTTAATAGTGATTTCATGAGAAATAACTAGGCTTAGTTGTTATTTTTCAGCCTTGTTAAAAAGAATAAAAATACCAAACCGACCTACCACCCCAAAAGCTCATGTTTAGTTTATTTAACATTTGATGACGAATAGATGGCATTATATATTTTTTTTATTTATATGATCTTCGTTTCAGAACTTTTGTTACGATGGCAAGTAACGTGGACCTATGTGGGGTGTGTGCAACTCTCGGACAGTCGGTACCATCCACAATGTGGTGTGTAAATTGTGATGAGGCGTTGTGTGCAAACTGTAAAACGCAACATACGGCGTCTAAGGGGACAAATTCACACCAGTTGACCCCCATCAAATTTATCGGCAAATTCCTTCCGACGTACTTAAAATATCCCACACCTGTCCGGAACATCAGGAGCGATATCTTACCTACTGTGGGGACCACCAATGTGCCTGCTGTCTAAAATGTACTTTGTCAAAACATAAAGGATGCAAAGACATGTTATCCATTGATGACGTAGTCGGTGATGTAAAGATTTCAAATGCTTTGACAGAATGTGAGGCGAATCTAGAGGAGAACAAAGAAAACGTTGCAATAATCATTAAGGATCGAAAGCAAAACTTATCATCACTACAAACAGAGAAGATCAAGATTCAGGCTAAAATTCGAGATACAAGACGCAACATTAACAAACATCTCGACAAAATCGAAGCTCAAATACTTTATGAACTGACTAAGTTAGAAGAAATGCACACTTCCAAAATCCAAGAGCTGGTTACCTTGTTAGAACAGAAGGAACACGAGATAAAGGAGATGCAGGGCAGTTTGATAGCTTTGAAAGATTCCGCCTCCGACTTACAGATCTTCCTATCAATGAAAAGAACAGAGAATCTTACATCGTCTGATAATGAATATCTTCAAAGTATTTGTTTGGGTGGCGATCTGAACAATATATCCCTCTCTGTCGAACTCGAGAAATCATTGAAAGATATAGGGAAAATAATACCAACGTTCGGTCGTGTAGTCACGAGTCTTGATCCATGCGATATTGTTATCAAAAAGAGAAAAGACAAGCAAGCGCAATTACACATACCCAATGTCAGGTCTATTGACAGTATAAGACTTGATCTTATTAAATCGATTGACGTAAAGAAAATCGAATTTTCTTCCTGGTGGTAGGTTCGCTTTCACAAGTGATAGTTACAAAAGTCAATGCATCGTAGTGATGACAGAAGAGGGCATCGTAGACTGTCAGATTGATGTCGAGCCGTATTGGATCATCGATATAACACACATACCGTCTACTAAACACTTTGGCAGTAACAACAGGCCCGATCGGCAAAAAGTTTATAAATATTGTCAACATAGACAGCAGAAAGATCGTTCGATCTATTCCGACTAACACTTATAACTACGGCATTGCCTACAAGGACGGAGACATGTTCTACTGTGCTGAGCGTGTCGGGATATGTAAAATGAACATAGACACTGGGAAGGTAACGACGATCATGAGCATACCTGACATGTCATTTTACTCTTACATCACGACGTATCAAGATAAACTTTATTATACTAACACAGTAGCCCATACTGTGACCTGTTGTAGCATAGACGGCACAAAGAAGTGGGAATATAGGAATAAGGAAGTAGTTCGATCTCCTATGGGAATCTGCGTGGATACCCATGGGTATGTGTACGTTGTAGGAGAGGTAACTAACAATCTTATCGTTATATCCCCAGACGGGGATCGTCACTCAGAACTGTTGACTGATAAAGATGGACTGAAGGATCCACATGCAGTAGACTATGATAGGAACACTAACCGCGTCCTTGTGACAAACCTTGATGAGAATATATTTCTTTACGAAGTCAAATAAATACTAACTTGTCAGTTGACAATTTATATCACCAGATGGTGATCGTAACTCAGAACTGTTGACTGATAAAGATGGACTGAAGAGTCTACGAGCAGTAGACTATAATAGGAACAAGTTATTTTTGTACAAAGTCAATTAAACTAGAAATGTTCGATTAGCAATGTATATTACACTTTTGAACAGTCAATGGAATAAAAAAAAATTAAATCATGATACACCTCGTTTTCGTCGAAGCGTCAATGTTGGCGCTTACGTTCAGTGTATCTTTATATTCGATTTTAGTTTCATTTATTTTGATGCGTATATGTTTTGCACTGTTTACGAAGCGATAAAAATGGGAAAAGGCGAAAACCCTACTAGGGGTCTGGTCCACACACACAAAAAAAAAACACTTTTTGTGGTCCGCGGTTTCAAAATCGTTTTTTTTTTCATTTGAATCCTTGTAAATATCCCTGCCAACATTTTTCAGATCTGCAGCATCTCTTACCGTTTTCAAAAATTTAGGGGTCAATTTAGCAAAAAACGCAATCATAAGAGTTTTTATTTTATTTTTTTTTAGTTGTAGTGGGCTGACCAATTGTTACGTTGTTTTAAAATGATGTTTCTAAGTGCTAGAGGAAGTTTCCTCATGCATTAAGGGATTGTGGCCCCTACCATTTCAAAGAAAACGGGGCCAAAATGTTGATAATGGATGTTAAAACAAGACAGCTGTGGAACAGTTATTTTTCATACGATTTTGTTTATATTGTTTTTTCATTGTATTGCTCAAACAATTCTGTCAGGAAAATGTAACAACAGTCTTGAACTATCTTGCCTAGTAACATCGCTACGAGGGGTCAAAAAGGGAACACACCCGAAAATTATTTTATAATTATTTATTTGTGGTCCGATTTTCAATTTTTTTTCGTTAGAATTCTTGTTAAAATTGCTGCCTGCTTTTTTCAATCAGATTTGCAATATTTCCTACCAATATAAAAAATATGATTATTTTTTACATTAAAAGAATTATTCAGTGGTCATCTGACAATACTTGCTGAAAAAAGACTTTTGAAGAAATTCTGAATGCAAAGAGACATTAATGAATAAAATTTTCCTTCAACTTTGCTTCATTTCAAGTTTCGTTCATGATCGAAACGAAGAACGTCCCATGACAAGAACAAAGAGCAAAGAAACGATACGCAAATCTAGATTCGCCATTTAAGTGTTCTTTGTTTTAATATAGGATGTCGATTTATATATCAATATATAACAAGAGAAAAGCACTGAAATTTCACACAGATTTTGTTTCCTATAGGAAATAAGTTCAAGAGACTTATTACATTTTCATCGAATTGTGTTTACATTAAAACAAATTCAAGTAGGTAGAAGGAAGGTGACACTTAAAATGTCGTCTCACGAGCATGGGAAATTTGATTCAATATACTAATCCATAATAGTGTATAACATGAATAACATTCACGTGAAATTGGATATTTTTTAGCTCGTTAAGCGTCTGTTGTCCTTCAACTAAGTTTTCTTTAAAGTTCTTCTCCACTAAAACCACAAAAGGGTTGTACACTTGATCTTTCGGATGTCCTCTAAAAAGTTTATAAAATTTGTGCACGCTGACCAACCAATATGACCGCCGTTTCAAGAAATAGAACAGGGGGTCAGACCATAGTTTTTACACGACCGCAATAAATTTGCGGACGTATTATGGTATGATGCTGTCGTCGTTGTCGTCATCGTCGTCATCGTCGTTAACTTTTTAGTGTTTCTTCAATAACTTTAGTTCCAGTTATCGGATTGCTATGAAACTTGACAATGATGTTCCTTGCCATATTCTCGTCAAATAGCGGATACAAAATTAAGACTTAATTTTTGCGACCCCCTCTTTTTCCCCCTATTACGTAATTAGGGGCCAAAATCGACACTTATTTATTTGTCGTCCGATTTTGAAATTTTTTTTGCAAGTTTATTTTTGTCAAGTAACGAATCCAAATTTGAGAATTTACTTTTGCGACCCCACCCCTTTTTCACCTGTTACGTAATATGGCCATATTGGGCCTAAAATGTACAGGGTTCAACATGTTGCGGTCGTATCATGCTGCGCTTGGCGAAGCTTTTTATTAGCTCAAAAAGTATAATAGATAGAGAAAATCCGCAGCAACCTTCCATCTTCAACATCTACTCTACAAATCTCTCCATTGAGTCAAAGTTGTTGGAGGACTACTTACAGGAGTTATTTCCCTTTTATCGTCAGAATTGACCATTTTCACAGTTTTAGGATTTTATCATGAAAACCATAAGTGCTAAAAGAATAATTACCATTGGAGAATTGTTAAGCTCATTGATATCTATAAAAACGATTTCTGGGTCAAAATTGTCAGATCAACCGTTTTAGAGTTGTTCCTCTTTTAACTCTTTTATTTCTATCAATTTAAACTGATTTAAAAAAAATCTTCTTCTCTAAAACCATTGAAGGAATTGCTTTGAAACTTTGTTCAATTAATCTTTAGGTTGTCTTCTACCAAATTTGTGAAATTCATGCATGCCGACCAACCAAAATGGCCACCGTAGCTAAAAATAGATCAGGAGATCAAACCATAGTTTTTGGCTTTAAGGGTGAAAAGTATACATGGTATAAGAGATAGAAAAAAATCGAAGCAACCTATCGTCTTCAGCATCAACAACCCAACAAAATTCTTCATTGAGTCGATATTGTGGGACTACTCCTTATTGGAGTTATATAATCGTCAAAATTGACAATGTTAACAGTTTTTGGACTTTATCTTAAAAACCATAAGAAATAAAAGAAAAATTACCATTGCAAATTGTCTAGCTCATTGAGATCTATGAAAATGATTTCAGGGTCATAATTTTTTAATCAACCTTTTAAGAGCGCCCCCCCGCCCTTGAACTGTTTTCAATCAATTTTTACTTGTTTCCTTTTAAGCTCACCTAGACCGTAGCTCATTTGGGCTATTACCATCACTTGGCGTCCGTCGTCGTCGTCGTGGTCGTCTTGGTCGTCGGTCGTCCGTTAACATTTTATTCAAAAATATTCTCCTGTGATACTACTGATCAGAATGTTATGAAAATTGGTATGATCGATCCTTAGGGTGCCCTGCGCCAAATTTGTGTTTCGATTTTTGAGAATCGTAAAAAACCATGGCTGCCGTTACTAGAAATAGACCAGGGGGACAAACTACTGTCTTTACTGTCTTTGGCCTGTTAATCAAAAAGTATAAGAGATAGATGAATTCTGAAGTCACCCTACTGCTACAGCACCAAACGTTCTACAAAAGTCTCACTTTGGTCGAAGTTATCAGATGATCCCTTATAGGGGTTAAAGTCCCCTGAAGGTAAAAAATAGCCGTTTTGTCATGTTTTGGCTTAATAGAATGAAAACTATTGCAGATAGAAAAAAGCTGTTGCTTGCATAAATTTTCAGCTAATTTGGTTCTACAAAGGTTTCCATAGGGTTAATGTTGCCAGGTGACCCCTTTAAAGGGGTTACAGTCCCTCAAAGGCGAAAATAGTGTCTTTGGTGTATAGAATGAAAACTATTGCAGAAAGAGAAAAGCTGCTGTTTGCTTAAATGTTCATCTCATTTAGCTCTACCAAAGCAATCATATGAATCAACAGGAATCCAGTGCACTTCATGCAAGTTATAGTATCATTACTTATGTACACAACTACCTCCTTATCAGCTATTTGTATATGAAAAATATCAAAGGAGATATACATGTAAAGTTTGCTCGGGTGTAACCGATGAATATCTAGCGAAGTACAACTTCTATGAAATTGAAAAGTCTACAACAAAAGTATCCACTTCAACATCATGTATTCAAACAGAGTCACCAATTCCAATAGAAAAGAGTGTTCAAACAGAATGTAATCTACCGAAAGATGATCTCGCTAAACATACCATAGACAAGTATGTCATTGAAATAGAAAACAAGTTTGTTGATGCACTTGACAAGATATCAACCTCACAAAATGCAAACTTTTCAAAGTTAGGAGATATTGTCAGCCTTCGATCAGAAAACGAATCACTGAAAAAGAAAATTGATTGTATGTCTGTCCAAATTCCAAGCCAGCAACCAAAATGCAACTGCAACAACGTAAAACGGGAGATGGACAATGTCATTGTAGAAAAAGATACTTGGAGAAAGAGATTTTCCTATTTGTCCTTACAGAAATAATTATAGATAGCGCAATGCGAAATCGATATCAAGATCCTCAAACAACAGCTAAATTGTACTGAAAATCAGTTGAGAATAGTAACGACAGAATTTGAAGGAATAGAAAAGAGAATTGCAATTAAGACCGATACCACCGTGGAAATGGAGAAAATGATTCAAGATCAGAAAAATCAAATAATTATACTAGAAGATGAGATTAATTCTTGGAAACTGCATGCGTCGAGAGCAGATGATAGTTTATTGCATGTAGTAGATGATGTCACATTTGTCAAGAATTCAAGATCGCCGATAATACAACAGACTTCAACAAACTTCAAATTAGTTGGTGAGACATCCGAGGATAAACCTATTCAAGACAAAGATGTAAGTCAACCGAGAAACTCACCGATCCGAAATCAAGAAAGAACGGAGGACTCAAAACAAATCGAACAACGAAACTACGAGAGAGAAAACTGTTGTCAGCAAAACACATCAAAACGGAAGTAAACCATGCACTCCGAATAGAAAACAACCTCCGAGAACACAATGGACAACCGATAGTAGGAAAAAGAGCGTTTTATTAGTTGGAACTTCTAACACCAAGTTTGTCGGGGTAAAATATCTTTCCTCTAATAAGGTAACAGTGAACAAAATGATCAAGTACACTATGGCACAAGCAAAACACTTCTTTCTTGAATCGAAGGATGTCAGACCAGATGTTATAATTCTACATTTATTTGGTAACAATATAAAGGACAAGACTGCCGAAGAGTGCATTGAGGAAATAAATGGACTGGTTAATGCTATCAATTTCAGACATCCGCAAGCTAAAGTTGTCATCTCTTTAGTACTACCGCAGGCAGATTATGTGATCCACAACAAAGTCGAAAAGCTAAACGCATTAGCAAAGGAGAAGTTCTCTGGTGTTTCTTACGTCTCCATATGCGATAACAGCAACTTGTCTTACCATGGAAGACCAGCAAGAGGAATTCTTGTCACTGATCGGATACATCTTACAAAGTTGGGTACGTACATATTTTCAGGGAATTTGAAGGACTGTATCATATCATTCCCGGGATTTTCCGATGTTCGCCGTAGTCTACCGAACATGCCGAGGCGACCGATACCACAATATGGATATAACTGGTATTAACTGTCATAAGGTCAGATGAATTCATGCACAAACTTTACATTAAATAAAGGGTTTTGGAATATTCATAAAATCTTATCTAAACATTGTAATAAGACTCGTGATAATTGTTTCTTGAAATCAATTGAAAATTTTGACATTTTTGCCTTAGCAGAAACAAAATGCGATGGTTCAGATATCCATTTAGATCATTTTATTGTTCACTCTATAAAAAAGGTTAAATCTGTCTCTCATAAACAAGATTATGGTGGTCTAGCGATATGTGTAAATAGGAAAATTTAAAAAGGCGTTAAGTACTTAAAAAACACAAGTTCTGAATTTCAATGGCTTTTGTTTGATAAAGATTACTTTGGATTAGATGATAACATATTTTTATGTTTTGCATATATTCCGCCTGTCAATTCAACATTTTACAAACATAACGATAAAGACATTTTGAATTTACTAAATGAGGATATAGTTCAATATAGAGATAAGGGTGAAGTGTTAGTTTTAGGAGATTTGAACGCAAGAACAGGTTCCAATATTGATTTTATTACAAATGATGATAATGATGATCACGTTCCTATGTTTGACAATTATACTTCAGACAACATTAAAAACTTTCGTCCAAGTCAAGATTCTAAGATATGTACAAGGGGTAAAGATCTATTGGATTTGTGCATTGCTGCCAGATTAAGAATTCTTAATGGTAGAACATTAGGCGATTTCAATTAAATGGTAAATTGACGTCTTACCAATACAATAGGAATAGTGTTGTTGATTACTGTATTGCATCAGAGGAATTGTTAAACCAGGTAACTTGTAATATAGTTAAATATGAAGACGAGTCAGACAAATTATCAGAATTTCCATCTAGATTCAAATGGAATGAATTTCCATCAGAACTTTTTTCTCACAGTTTAAAAAGTGATATTGTTCAGTCAAAATTGAAAGATTTTATATACAATTTTATATTCCAAATTAAGAACATACTGAAAATAAACTTAGATAATTGCAATGTCGATAAAGTACGTCTGTAGTTAATTCACAGATTCAAAAGTTGTTGGAAAGATCAATTAGTTGAAAATGGTATTTAAAACAAGGAAAATTAAGAACGTTTTGTAGATTCAAAGAATCTTTCAAACGAGAACCTTATTTGCACTGTATAAAATCTTTCTCTACAAGGAAGTGTCTGACACAGTTTAGAATAAGTGCTCATAAATTAGCGATAGAGAAAGACAGGTATTTAAAAATAAACGTAAATAATCAATTTTGCAAACTTTGTAATACACAGGAAATCGAAGACGAGATACATTTTCTTATGCACTGTCCCTCGTACACCGTAGAGCGGGCAAATCTGTTCAGTGAAGTAGAGAAACTTTGCTCAAACTTTCAACACTTAGACGTAACTAACAAAATCTGGTTGTTATCTTGTGAAAACGAGAATATATGCAATATGTTAGCATCTTATACCCACAAATGTTTTCAAATACGAGAGACTGTTAGAAGATTATGAATCGTCACGAGTCATGCTACATGTATAATTATTGTTTGTTTTCTAATTTGTTTATTTTATTTCCATTATTATTGTCAGATTATCATTTTACATGTACGAATTATGTATTTATATATGCTCTTTCGAGGGCCCATGATTTGGTGTAATAAATTATACTTATACTATGAACGAAGTTGTCAGATGATCCCTTATAGGGCCGGGATAACAGCCCCTTAAAGGTGATAAATAGCATTTTTTCCATGTTTTTGGCTTATAGAATGAAAGCTATTGCAGAAAGAGAAAAGCTGTTGCTTGCTTTAATGTTCAGCTCATATAGCTCTACAAAAGTCTCCATAGGGCTGAGGCTGTCAGATGACCCCTTATAGGGATTATAGCCTCTTAAAGGCGAAAAATATTGTTTTTGGTTTATAGAATGAAAATTATTGCAGATAGTGAACCCCTTATAGAGATTCCTTCAATATATCCTCTAGAATTGGAGATTAAAGAGACCACCGAATCAAATTGCTTCACGTTTTTCTTGGATTTGCAACTCGAATTTGACCCAGGTGGTCATCTCAGTAAAAAAAAATTATGATAAAAGAGACAATTTTAATTTTCAAATTACACTGTATTAATTTTCCTAATCTACAGAGCAATCTACCTATTTCCCCTGCATACGGTGTTTATATTTCACAACTTATTCGATATTCCAGAGCTTGCACACATTTCATTTTAGCCCGTGTAGAAATCTTCATTGCGACGAAAGCACCAAAGCCGTTAAACAAAGAAAATGACAATGAAGATGATTTAGATAGTCCACATTGAATTTGTTTTATTTGTCTTCATAGTAAAGTCTTCTGAACAAAACACCCGAGATCCCAATTGATGGCTGTATTAAATAAGGTCGTCACGAAGGAACAAATAATCAATCAACATGGTCGAATAATTTTGAGCGAAATAAACCAAGTTGAGGCAAATTTTGTTGTAAATGTATAGTTTTCTTTTATTACATTTCAGTCTAAATGACATAAAAAAATTGGGGACGAAAAAACTGTGATTTGGTAGACAATGTGTCTTTAATACCATTCGGCGACATTGCCATAAAGCAGAAATAATTTAACCATTCTTAAGGTGCTCATGTATGTGGGTAACGTTGTTTTTGGCCTGCACACCTACCTAGGAACAAATCTAAATACCGTATAGCGGGTAATTTTCGCGGCTTCCAAATTTCGCGATTTCATACCAAATGACCTAGTTTTTATTTACGCGGACTACTACTACGCGGGTAACCACTACTATATATACCCGTAACATGGTTTGATAATTGAAGCTACCAAAATGACCGATGTATTGTCCGGCCAAGATCAGCATGTGAACTTACCTAAGGAATTAGTTAATGGTCGTAGTAGAAGTATTTCATCACTTTTTTACTTTTGATAAAATGAATGCCTATAAAACCTGGAATCGATATACATTGTAATCGTGGGAGCATAATTTAGCTAATTATTAATATGATTAAGGCCCTGCCTTTTTAGCGAGCATCGAAAATCTATATACATTTTAAAAATAAATCCATGTGCTGACCTGTGCTCTACCCGCTAAGTTTAACGTAAAGAGGGAACTTTTAAAAAAGGAATTAAATAGTAGCAAAGTCTGACCCCACCAAACCCAAATCATATACACTTGAGAAAGTTGTTATTAAAATATCTGGGATCAAAAACTACTTAATAAAAATTCAATTGCAAATAATAAATCCTGTAACATTCTGGGACGACATTAAGCGGGGACGAAATTATCCATTTTATGGATTACGTGACGTCATTTCCTTGTCAGAGTGTTTCGCGCTTCTTCAGCAGACCAAAACAACATTCAGATTCTGTCAGGTTTTGTGAGATTTTCTGAGTATCAGTGTTTTATTTGGAGTATTTGTAACAGAAGATACATTAAGAAACCTGGGGGAAAAAAACGGTAAAGTAAAAATATCATGCAGGATTGAGGAAAGTGAGTGAAACCCCAAAGGATGGGACTATTCTTTCATTTTCAGGTAAGAACCAATTATTTATAATTTGAGTAGGTTTTATTCAGTAAATTTATGTATTTCTTTATATTATTTTATCTTACTTAGAATTTAACAAAGCTTGGTCAGTATCATGCATTTGGTATGACTAGTTAATGGGAGGATGTTGCCAAAAGCTAGCTCGGTAATTTCCGGAAAATCTTTTTTCAGCGGAAAAGACCGAATGGTGTTTAAATAAAAATCTGTGTTTAAAAATAAACAAGTGGATGAATGAGGGTTTTATCACTGTTTTTTGAATTTCAATTTTTATATTTTTGCATAACATATTATGATTTATTTTTTATAAGCCCAGAGGGTTGATTGTATACTTGCTCCGTGCCTATTATTTTTTTTCACTCCGTAAAAGTAAACCTGTTCCGGTTTTATCGTCAGTTTATTTCTGGCACATCTCAAAACATGCACAATGCCGTAGGGCTCGCATTTGCGATGCTCGCTAATAACACTTATAAACTCTGTTTTAAATTACCATTAATATTTAAAAAAGTTCGGTCAATAAAGATATTTTTTTTTCCTTTTTTGAAACCAAATGTTAATAGCGTATAAGAAGACTTTATTTCTTTACTTTGTTCATGGATGGTGCGCATGAAAATGTTTGGTCAAAAAAAAGAAGAGAAAAAACACTTTTACAGGAGATCAAAGAGGCAATTGGCACCGAATTTGGCATCCGAATGTCAAAAGTCCAAATAGACAAAGTCAAAACCAGTAAACACGGACGAGAACTGCACGAAGAAACAGACAATACAAAAACAATTGAAAAGCAATCAACAACGAAAACTCAAGTTGTAACGAGAGTAAACACTGGTGCACTTACGTCGCGCTGTTAATAGTCAATTTAGCGTGTCAAAAACCATGTGAAGACAACAAACGAGGAGCAACGTAACCTTGTGTTAACAATTTTTATGTCAGATACGACTACAAAGGAAATCGATGTAAGTCACACAAGCCCATAAATAGCGAATCAGTTGTGATACGTAATCTCCAAAAGCAGGAGCGGACAGAATGTTGCTTTACAAGAAATATATATGTCTGTGAGCCAATGAAAGTTAAAAACTACGCAATGGCCACATCCTTCTGATATTTAAAGTTTGCCCGGCGTATTTGTTGTCAAACCGCAACATGGCTAACAAAATGCTTGGCATTGTTAAGTTATAGATAAATTACAATCAGTAGAAAAACCAGGACCATCAATAGAAAACAAGCACATAAATCGGTAAAAAAACATGCTGTCACAGATCAAGTATAACGACCGTTCCTACATAAAGTCACATTTCAATAAGTGGATTCATTCATTTTCGTGGGTACTAATTTTCTTGGTTTGATGAAAAAAGGTCAGTTCCTAAATTCTTTGTTTGGTGGTTCTGAAGTCAGCAGCATAAACATAATGCTAAATTTCCTTTTCGTGGAGTATCAAATTTCGTGGATCAAAGTCACCCACAAAAACCACGAAAATTGATTCCCCACTAATATTAATGAAACCACAGTAATTCATTTTACGATTTTGTAAATATTGGTATGATTGTTATTTCTAAGGCTTTGTTTATCCTTTATATTAATTTTATACATTTCATATGAACGTGACAGAAATAACCCTAGATACCCTATCTTGTTTTGATTCATTTTTCCCTTTTTCATCTTTATACTATTCAATGCACATAGTTCTTCATTATTTTTATCATTACATCATACATCATAAAACCATAGAGTCCCCGCACTATCTGGTTACTTACACTCTCGCTGTCTCATACAGCACACACATTCAAAACTGATAAAAGAATAAAAACCCACGACAGATACAGCCAAATAATGGTTCACTGTTTCTTTCTACACAAATTAGTGGCGTCAACCGCAACCAGTAAAACACAAACAAATGTTGTTATAGAGAATCAGAGATAACCCATAGCCTTTGATAATAATCTTACATACAGAGCAGAGTATTTGAGTCGCAAGTTTTTATTGGTTCTTTTCTTGTCCACTTGAATTGCCTGCTTTAAGATGTCTAGTTCCGGTTTTAGAATAACTCGAAGTTCATCTAGTGTGTAATTTGCGTTCTTTAGATATTCCCACTTGTTGTCCTGTAGTTTACAAGAGCAAATACATCCTTTTAATGTCATATTCGTTGTAACGTCCGTCATCTGCCCGTTTGATGTCATCTCCGTTGTAACTTCGACATGCCTTTGCGATGTCATATCCGTTGTTACTTCGGAGGTCTGTCCTTGTGATGTCATATCCGTTGTAACTTCTGAGGTCTGTCCTTGTGATGTAATATCGGTTGTAACTTCGGAAGTCTGTCCTTGTGATTCGGTTGTCAGCCCTTTTGATGTTATATCCGTTGTAACTTCGGTCATCTGTACATGTGATGTCACGTCCGTTGTAGCTTCGGGCGTCTGCACATGTGATGTCATGTCCGTTGTAACTTCGGTTGAAAGCCCTTGTGATGTCATATCCGTTGTAACTTTGGGCGTCAGCCCTTGTGATGTCATATCCATTGTAACTTCGGTTGAAAGCCCTTGTGATGTCATATCCGTTGTAAGTTCGGTTGTCAACCCTTGTGATGTCATTTCCGTTGTAACGTCGGTTGTCAGCTCTTGTGAAGTTATATCCGTTGTAACTTCGGTCCTCTGTACATGTGATGTCATATCCGTTGTAATTTCGGTCGTCTGTTCATTAGATTTCATGACCGTTGTTAATTCGGGCGTCTGCATGTGTGATGGCATGTCCGTTGTAACTTCGGTCGTCCGCACATGTGATGTCATGTCCGTAGTAGCTTCGGGCGTCTGCACATGTGATGTCATGTCCGTTTTAACTTCGGTCGTCTGCACATGTGATGGCATGTCCATTGCAACTTTGGTCGTCTGGACATTTGATGTCATTTTAGTTGTAACTTCGGTCGTCTGCACGTAAGATGTCATGTCCGTTGCTAGTTCGGTCGTCTGCTCTTTTGATGTCATGTCCGTTGTAACTTCGGGTGTCTGCCTCTGTGTTGTAGCTGTAAAATCAATTACGAAAAAGATAAGCAACGCCTACTCGAAAGTTATTTGCCAAAAATTAAAGGAAATTAAAGACTCCAAAAATTTACTACCTGTTGATACATTTAAACGGTGACAAATGCATATACGTTACCAACGCATGTAAATGTGTAACCCTGTTAAAACTCTTACACAGAAAGAAGTGTTTATAGGCAAATAAGATGTATTTTCTTGTAAGAAATACATGTATTAGGGCCACCTTCAGAAACAACTGGTTTGTCAAAACAATCTGCAAAAATGTTCATGTCGGTGGTACATGTTTTTTTTTTTTGCTATTTAAAACCAACAAATACAAAACAAATGTTGTTTAATACTTATTTGGACTTCTTTACTGGATTTGGGTGTTGACAATGTGACGGGGGGTGTAACAAGCAGGAACTACTTACGTTTCCGCAGCACCTAAATTCCCTTAAAACTTGTTTACGACTAGTTTGCGACGTTGATTGCTATGCAGTTGGGTTTTTATGTTGAATGTTTCATTGTTATGTTCTCTCCGTTGTTTTCTGTCTTAAAGTTTGCTCTTTTGGACTTTTGACATTCAAATGATCAACTGGTACCTCCACTGGTATGACGAAGAAATACGTATTCATTCATCTATGATTCTTGGCGAGGATCTGTAAGTGTTTAAGGACGTTTCTATTTAAATTGCTACATATGTCATAATCATAAAGTGTTTGGCTTTTTCAATATTTTGGATAGAGCGTCTCTGATGAGTCTTGAATAGACGAAACAGGCGTCAGGCGAAGCAAAATGTATTGTCTGGAACTTTGTTGTAATTTTTATTTCTAACATCCATTTGTAAAAGAACAAATTTACAGAAGACCAAATAATCGACATGCTCAACTTTCTTATTGACAACATATTTGTTCAGTTTGGTGGACGTGTTTTTCAGCAAACAATAGGGATTCCAATGGGCACTAATTGTGCACCTTTGCTTGCTGATTTGTTTCTTCATTCATATGAAGCAGACTTCTTGCAATCTCTTCTAGACAAAAAAGACCTTAGACTAGCTCTCTCTTTCAACCTCACGTTCCGTTATATTGATGATGTCCTTTCACTAAACAATTCTCGATTTGGTGACTTTCTCCATCTCATATATCCACAGGAGCTTGAGATAAAGGACACAACGGATTCTAGGAAGTCTGCTTCATATTTAGATCTACATCTCGAAATTGACTCTCAAGGAAGACTTTCAACAAGGCTCTATGACAAACGTGGTGAGTCCCGTGCGGGGCCCGGGTGGCGAATAGGCCCGCAGCAGAGCCTAGCTTGTCGTAAGAGGCGACTAAGGGTCTTGGGATTCTGACGTCGGGTCAGTGCTCAGCCCAAAGAGCGACCAAGTGTGTACCCTAGGTGGCTGAATAGGGTAGCCCTCGTCCGCGGGGGTTGTCAGGTCTATAATACGGAAACCCTGACCGCCGACCATAGTGGGCCAACGTGTGTGGAGAATGCCACGCTTCATGCACGTAAAAGACCCCTTTGAGGACCGCCAAGTAGTGCACCACATAGGCTAAATTTTCCGCCCCTACCCACTTCTCCCCTTTTCCTGTGGTTCTTCAAAATTTACCGTACCTGTGTTTCCCACCCCATCCCATATTTCATTTATCATCATCATTTCATGTTCATTGTATCATCCTTTTCATGTTCATCGCCTGTAAATAACCTTTATAGCGTTGCACGGGCGTAAAACACCAACTCACTCACTCACTCACTCACAAACGTGATGACTTCAACTTTCCAATCGTCAACTTCCCCTTCTTGTGTAGCAATATTCCGTCAGCTCCAGCTTATGGAGTTTACGTATCTCAATTGATTCGTTACTCCAGAGCGTGCGGGACTTACATCGATTTCCTTAGCAGAGCGACACGTCTGACGCAAAAATTGCTCACACAGGGTTATATTGCTCCTCGGTTGCTGTCTTCACTCAAGAAATTTTACGGAAGACATCATGCACTAATAGACAAATATGGGATTTCGATCTCTCAGATGAGTGCAGATGTTGGTTTGTCATAGGGTGTTGTTTTGTTTTCCTTTACTGGATTTGACACTCTGAATGGACTATTGGCAACGCGACGGGTGTGCTATAGCAGGCAGGAACTGCTTACTCTTCCGGAGCACCTGAGTTCACTCTTGTTTCGACTGGAGTTCGCGTTGTTGATTGATATTCAGTTGTTTTGTGTTTCCATGTTTTACGTGTTGTCTGTTTTTGTCCCGTTCTTGTTCGTGTTTACTGGTTTAGTCTCTGCCCTTTCGGACTTTTGACATTCGGATACCCCATTGGTACCTCTGCTTCTTCCATGAAGGTTAGCGCTGCTGGTTGAGTTTTAATTCCCCGAGGTTATCCCGCTCAATTCAACCCACCAAATACAACATTACGTGAATCCCTGATCGTCGTGAATTCACCTTAATAGGGGTGCTAATGAACGTTTAGGGAAGAACCACTTGATATTTAGGGGTGGATAGTTTGGTCTGCCTTTTAATTTTTTTTTTTTTTTTTTTTTTTTTGCAAAATTGTAGCTTGTTTTTTTGAGTGCCTTTTTTGTGTGTGCACTTACGTCATGTATGCATGCTATTTTCATTATTAAATGAAATGGTATAATGGAATACTATCTATCATTTCATAATAAACAATTAAGAACCTTTTTATCTTAACTTAAGCGATCGCTGACTTATGACTGAACTTGGTAGATATAGAAAAATCCCAAGAGACCAAAGACAAAAGTCAATGTGCTTTATGCAACAAACTTGATGACGAGCCACATTTCTTACTTGAGTGTAAAATTATTTCTAATATTCGAACTGTTTTTTTATGTTTTTTTTTTGCAATATTTTGTAATTTCAATCTGTTGTTAAATGTCTATTCAACCTTCTACAAAGTTTGGGGTATTTAGGAATCGCCCTGCCTGTCCGTCTGTTCACGTATATCTGTTATGCGCAACTCATTCTTACCCATTTGATGGATTTTTATAGAACGTGAAGAAAGCACTTTATATGGAGAAGTGAATGATGTGCACCTCCCCCTAAAAAGCCTGGTGAAATTTGATGAAACGTTACCTGAAGCAAGTAAATCACATGGGGATTTGCATAAGGAATTTCATTGCTTGAATATCATTCAGGGGATATATTGAACTTAGATTTTTTTTGCAATGTAGAGTTCTAATTCCTCGTTTTTGTCTTGCCTGCAAAACGGAGCATAGGACTGGTGTTACTTTACCGGCGGCGGCGTTAACTTGTTAGTTAAGGTTTTATGAGCACCTCTATATCTCAAGAACTATAAGTCCTAAATTGATGAAACTTGGTATACATATGCCCCAGTAGTAGCTTAGCACAATTGCATCCCCTTCTGTTAAACTTGATAATGATTTTCTGGTCGAAAAACTTTGACAATTTTCAATACATTTAATATAGCAATGTTACGGTTTTGCGAGTACCTTTATATCACAAGAACTATAAGTCCTAGGTTGGTGATTCTTTGTATGCATCTGCCCCAGTAGTAGCTTAGCACAGTTGCATCCCCACCTTTTGACCTTGACCTTGATTTTCAAGTTGAGTGACTTTGACAATTCTCAATACAATATAATAGCAATGTTAAGGTTTTGCGAGTACCTTTATTTCTCAAGTACTACAAGTCGTAGGTTGATTAAACTCAGTGATGAAACCTGATACGCATATGCACTAGTAGTAGCTTAGCAGAGTTGCCTCCCCACTTTTGGCCTTGACTTTTCGGTTAAGTGACTTAATTTGACAATTTTCTTGTTATATTCCTGTCCGTGTTTTCACTTAGTTTGTTTTTATTTTGTTTTACCATTTTCAAGGATTGATAGGATTGAAAGCAAAATAACAATTTATATAAGAATTTAAGAATAATTTTATTGACTCAAGCACATTATAATAATATCACAGGCCCAATGAACAATTTATAATAACAACAGTGGTTTACAAAAGAATATATGATCATACAAAATGACTAGAAATTTATATAAGAGTTTGGACAATTGATAAAAATACATGTACAATATACGTCGTATGTCAAATAAGTGAACCAAAGCCCGCATGTGTCAAAATGATTTGAAAGTCCACCAAGGACTGCACGTGTCCAGAAAAATTGAGTTCTTTATTTTATACATACTCAACTCCCCATTTTGATAGAAACAAATACCTGCGCAAGCCTACAGTGTGACAGAATGGAAAACCAATAAACTTAAGGGGGAACTTGCAGGTGATCACATGACTAGCCAAAAATTAATTTAAACTTGCCATTTAACTTAATAATAAAGGTGTTCAAAATTTTGAAATTCCATTTAAAAAATATTATAATAATATATTCTTAACTTTGTTTTGATATTAAAAGCATAAACACTATTTTTTCTTTATTATGTTTGTTTCATTTTATAAAATATTATTCAAACCTAACGGATTCTTATATTTCTGATTTTTGACAAAGGGAGATAATTTATGTCTAAATTTGCAAATTTTGACCACTTTTTGACATATTTTTGCATTTATTTGAAAAACTAACTCAGAAGCACCCCCTTTTCTTCATATCATTTTAAAGCAATATAACAGCCCAATATAATATCAAAAAATTACAAAATTCTATTGATCAGATTTTTCAAAAATCAGAATTTTCCTTTAAAATTATGTACTTTCTTTAACATTTCAATGTAAAAAAGCCAACCTTCAGAACAAGTTATCTCAAAAACTAGCTCAGAAGCATGCCTTTTTCTAATTGGATTTTCAAAGTGTATCTCTTGATGTGTCTATTCACAAATTTTAAAGAAAATCTATTGACAGGAAATGTTTGGTGTTTGGTGCAAGTACCCCCTTAATTCGATTCAATTTATTTTTCGATTGGGGGCATTCGCCCTCTGTCTCTCTCTCTCTCTCTCTCTCTCTGGTCCGCAACTCAATTTACCCCTTATTTCGAATTTTATATAGTACTGTAGCTTTCCCAAACGGCGAAAAATGAATATACGTCCACTAGCTGTACTGTAGATTTATCAAAGTGGGTCTCACTATTTAGCGACAAGAAGCGTCAAGAACCGACAAGAAGCGACAAGAAGCGTCAAGAACCGACAAGAAGCGTCAAGAAGCGACAAGAACGATTTTTTTATCGACAAGAAACAGTTTTAGCGACAAAATTTCCAAATATAAATATTTTTTAATCAAATTTAGAAAATATGATGTTGGGTAAGATTTGTTTTATAAATTTAATCTTTTCTCGCTTTTATTTTCACGATTATTTTCTTTCGGTGTGTGTTAAATACTTAAAAGGTTTTTTTTTCTATTATATTTATGTTTGTTTATTCAAAATTAGTTATTCATTTGTAGAACTCTTTGCCACGCTGGTTGATAATTTGGCTTGCGTGTTTCCGACCAGGGGTTTCCGAACCTCACGACGGGAACATGGTTCTTCATGCATGTAGATGTCCATATTGAATTTATTTTAGTTTATTTCTAACTATACATTCATAACATAAAATACAAAAAAAAAGTCTGTCAAAAAAATCATAAGATTGCAAAAAGACACCGGGAAAGACACACATGTCAATTTTATATGAAATATGTCCACTCTTGTAAAAAAACAAAAACATTAAAATGATTTACAAATGTTTATTCCAACATAAAATTAAGATTAGAGAAATGTTACAAAAACATATGCAAAACATAAACACTTTCAAAAATCTTGAAAGGAAATTTCTATTTCTAATACCTTTCATCCAATTATGTTAAATGCTGTTGTTTCACCGCGGTTCTTCTAAAGAAACAATCAAAACAATAAGGGTGCCGTTAATTATCTTAATTGCTGCTTGTAGAGTATTTAAATATAATTACAAGATCATAAATGACCAAAAACGACGCGTGTTACCAATCAATCATTTGACACCTTTCTATATTAGTAATTAGCGCTGCCTACATTTTTTATTGACCATTCAGTTGCTCAGAATTTATGGAAAAAAACTCGCTCACTTCAATCATAAATTGATTTTAATTATCGTTAGTTTTGGGGGGAATTATTTCTTTATTTGTGTTTAATATTGTTTTAAATTCCCATTTTTCGTTCTTTAAATATGTATTTGATTTATTTTAATTGCTCAACTTAATATTCAACTTAATATATATCTTTATATTTATATACCTAATATATTTCTTATCGATAATTCAACTTTATTGTCGGTAATTCATCTTTCTTGTCGGTTCTTGACGCTTCTTGTCGCTTCTTGTCGGCTCTTGACGCTTCTTGTCGGCTCTTGACGCTTCTTGTCGCTAAATAGGGAGACCGATCAAAGTCATTCATTTGTGCGTTTTGATAGCAGGTAATTCGAATTCAAACTTCATGTAGTGATCTGACATTGACAAATCTCCAACAACACACTTTCTGCATGTTTGGCGTGGCTGTGAGACGAGTCATCGTACCAGTTCGTGATTTTTGTAAAGGTAACAAGCAAAGAAAAGACTTGGTTTATCAAATATACATTTTGATCTTCAATTTATAGTTAGCTGTTGTGATAAATAGTTGTCATTTTGTTTTCAAGCAAATCTTGCATGCTGGCCTTGATCATTGATGAATAAACATGTGGTTCCTAGTCGCATGGCCCAGATAATCGTACAAACTGTCAGTACAAGGAACCACTGCAAAATTTAACAGGGATGTAAGAATTATAGACCATTCACACTAACTAGCCAAGTAGCCAAACTTCTTGAGCGACTACTTCTGGACCAACTGTTACATTTTGTTAAAGAGAATAACATCATTTCATGCGACCAACATGGTTTTCAGCAACAATGTTCTTGTATTAGTCAACTCTTGGAAAGTCTCAATAATTGGACTTTCTCATTCGATAAAAATATACCAGAAGACATTATTTACCTCGACTTTGCCAAAGCATTTGACACCGTACCACACCAAGCCTTCTTTTTAAATTAGATCATTATGGCATTAGAGGATATATCTTAGATTGGCTTAGTAATTTTCTTACCGGCAGAAAGCAACGTGTTTTACTTAGAAATGGATGTTCTGATTGGAAGGAAGTTACCAGCGGAGTACCACAAGGATCCATATTAGGTCCTCTTCTCTATATTTTATATGTAAATGACCTTCCTTCTTTTGCAAAACTAACTGCTAAACTTTTCGCAGATGATACAAAACTGTATGGACCTGCAGCTTCCATAGGCGATTGTCAGGAAATTCAGCAAGATTTAAACAACTTTTCCGCCTGGTCAAAACTATGGCTTTTAAATTTCAATGCTCAGAAATGTGTGGTGCTAAGAATACGTTAGTCTGTTCGTTTTTTCTACTCATTAAACGGAGTGTATCTATCGAGCGTCACAACCCAAAAGGACCTTGGAGTATATACATGTATTAACTCTAGCCTCAAACCGTCAGAACATATTCATAAAGTTTCTATGAAAGCAAACCAGAAAATTGGACTTTAATTAAACGATGCTTTACATCTCTAACTCAAAAGAAAATAACAACACTGTATACTTCTATTATCAGACCGGGTCTCGAATAACCCTCCCCAGTGTGGAGCCCGTGGTTAAAAACTGACATAAACAAACTGGAACTGATCCAGAAAAGATGCTTGGATTTGTCAAAGACTGATTTACAACTGCCTTCTCTTAAATCTAGAAGAGACTTCTTCAATATGGTCGAAACTTACAAATATCTGCATGGTCTGGTCAAAACACCATCTCACTTTCTGTTTAGCCATCCAATACGTGAGCTAAGAGGTCATTCATTAAAACTCAGCAAGGAAATAATAAAGTTACACAGCAGAACAGATATCAGAAAGTTTTACTTTTGTAACCGTGTGGTAGACCGATGGAATAGCCTCAGTGAAGCGACAGTCCAAGCACCTACTCCTAGCCATAATCCTCTTTCAAGAGAACCCTGAAGATGAGAGGGGATCGACACTAGATCCTTTTCACCCACCAAGTATCAAACTTGTATCAAGTAAGTATCAAGATGTCAAGTTTTGATGAGTCCTTCTCAAACAGTCAGAGATCCCACTTGTACATGTTGTACAAGTAAACAGATTTTAACTTCTATAGGTAAACTTTTAAGAGTTAAAATTGTCTCCCTTTTTTGACTTTCACTAATTTACTTGTAGAAGTAAATTGCTAGAAAATCATTCTTTTCTTAATTATCTTTATCTAGTCATGCAATTTACTTTCATTAAATGATTATTTTTATGGCTAATAGTATCAGCTACCTTTACCAGACTGAGATTATCTGTTATCTTCAGTTAATTGAGAAATAATCAACATTTATTGTCCCAAGAGGGCAATTTTCAAAGGCTGTGCTCACCATGAAGACAGCCATGCGCCATACCATGTTTTGACCTTCACCTAGATTTTCTGATATTTTTCACAGAGATCGTGAAATGTTTCGGACCTGTCAGACCTGACTGGTAAAATTTAAGCAGGTCTGGCATTTTAAACATACTTACTGGACCCATGTCTGGTAGATTTTAGTAATTCTTTAGAAAGTTGTAATAGACAGGACCGGTGAAAAAAATTAGGTCCAACCAAAGATTCCATTTTGACGGACCTTTGTCTGACAAAGAAATTTTAAGTTTTGCTAACTCTGTTTTATATACATTAAAACAGCAATGTTAAAGTTTGACCCATGTCTGTTAGATTTTAGTAATTTTTAAGAAAGTTGTAATAGACAGGACCAGTAAAAAAAATTAGGTCCAACCAAAGATTCCAATTTGACAGACCTATGTTTTGCTAACTCTGTTTTCAATAAATAACAATACATGTAGCTATGTTAAAGTTTAAGGACAAAATTCATGCCACAGGAACTATATCCTAGGTTGATGGAACTGTTATATATTTTGTTCACCACAGCTGCATTAATACAAGTACATCCAAATCTTTTGACCTTAATTAGAGCCCCGCATCAAAGATGCGGACGCCCTATAGTTTTCACTTTGTCCGTCCGTCCGTCTGTCCGTCCCCCAAAGGTTTCCAACCAATAACTTGAAAACGTGTCAAAGGATTTGAATGATATTTTACACAGCTGTTTAGTACAATAAAATACAGGTCAAGTTCGATTTCCAGCTTGATCCAAAAAATAGTTTTGGAGATAAGCCACTTTGAAAAATCAAATTTCATGAAATTTTGAGTTTCTGACCAATAACTTGAAAACGCGTCAAAGGATTTGAATGATATTTTGCACAGCTGTTAAGTACAATAAAATACAGGTCAAGTTTAGTTTCCAGCTTGATCCAAAAAATAGTTTTCGAGATAGGCCACTTTGAAAAATCAAATTTTATGAAATTTTGAGTTTCCGACCAATAACTTGAAAACGCGTCATGAGATTCAATTGATATTGTGTACAGCTATTGAGTACAATAAAATACAGGTCAAGTTCAATTTCGAGCATGATCCGAAAAACAGTTTTCCAGATAGGCCACTTTGAAATCAAATTTTATGAACTTTTGATATTATAACGTGGCGGGGTATCATTTAATGTCCCATTACATGCCCTATTTTTGACCTATAGAAAGAAACTATTCCAGATAGAGAAAAGCTGTTGTTTGCTTAAATGTTCAGTTTATTTAGCTCTACAAAAGTCTCAATAGGATCAAAGTTGTCAGATGACCCTTAATATATGTAATAGGGGTTTACGGCCCCTAAAATAACCTTTTTCATGTTTTTTGCCTATAGACATGATAGAATGAAAACTATAGCAGATAGAGAAAAGCTATTGCTTGCTTAAATGTTCAGCACAGAAAGCTCTACATTAAAGTCTCCATACTAAGGGTTGAAGTTGTCAGAAAATCCCTTATAGGGGTTACGGCCCCTAAAATAACGGTATTTCGTGTTTTTAGCCTAAAGAATAAAAACTATAGTAGATAAAGAAAAACTGTTGCTTGCTTAAATGTTCAACTCATTTAGCTTTACAAAATATAAGGGTTGACATCAAGACCAGGTGAGCGATTTAGGCTCCTGGGAGCCTTTTGTTTATTAATATCTGTTTATCATTTTTTTTGTTAATTTTTTCTTTTTTATTGAAATCTTTTGATCTTTGTTTTTTATCAAACTTTTAACAATTAAAATTTAGTTTATGTCCTGATTTTGGCTTTAATATTGCTGGTAGGACATGAAAAAAATAAAAGAAAAATATCAATATTATTAATGCATGCTGTGATCATTACATAAATAAACTTGTATGCAATTTTTTTTAAAACAGATTTAATTTATTTGATCAATTTATTTATATCATTAATTATAACGAATCAATTTTATAGTTTGGGTTTTTAAGATTGTATGTGTTGTTTTAGTATTGCATGTATAAATATGAATGATATCTTGATATGGATGAAGAATGGATTAATTTAGAGAATGCATTGAATTAATATCGATAGTTCTGGCCAGTTGAGTGGCTCCCGCAGGGTTAAAAACGACCTGCGATCTGAGGGCTTTTTAAGGGCGACTTCCGACCTACACTTCATAAAATCAACCTATGCCAAAAAGCGACCTGCGACCTCCGCCAAAATATGCCTTTTAAAAGCGACCTTGCGACCTCACGCCCCTTTTTAAAGCAACCTTGCGACCTGAGGGGGGTACCCTGCGGGAGCCCCAATTGAGTTAAACTCATGTCAGCTAGGAATTATTCACAAAAACGGAGATTCTCTCCTGATTGGGAGATTCGCCCAATCGGGTGAATTTGCAATCTCCAAAATGAGGGAATAACTCCTGATCGGGAGATCATATTTTTTGGTATTTTTCTATTATTGGCAATGAGCACAAAAATTGCAAAAAGTGCATTTTTGATTTGAACCCAAGAATAAATGCAAAAGAAATATATGTAAAAAAAAAAATTATTGCATTAGAATAAAAATTTTAATATCCTAAAACATTTAATGTGTGGATTTTTTTAGATGCTAAACCTCCAAATGGGGAGATTAAAAAACTAATGGGCTTGATACTAAGAAAATTAAACGGTGAACATTTGAGATTTCACTGTTAAAATCTTGCATTTCTTGTGTATTTATTCTTGGGATAAAATTGAAAATGCACAAATGTTTTGTTAATGACCAATAACAGGAAAATGTAGAAAAATATGATCTCCCGATCAGGAGTTAATCTCTACATGTAGTTTTGGAGATAACAAAATCTCCTGATTGGGTGAATCTGCCAATCAGGAGAGAATCTCTGTTTTTGTGAATAATTCCTACAAAAATGTAGCTGCATGTGAAATTATGTTTTAAACATCTACATGATTTAGGCATTCATGATTTTTTGAGTTGTTTGTTCACATGTTGAATATCTGACCTCACATCATTCATAAATTATACTTTAATGAAATATTCTATGTTGTCTTGTTATATTCTCTATTGTTTCTCCAAATTTTTGTCATCAATCAACTATTTTTTTTAAATCTAATATCAACAGAGGCTAGAGGCGAGGTGTGTGACCAAGGCTGTTCAGATGATGGATGCTGGTACAAGGGTCCTGACCAATGTTTGGAATGTCGAAGGTTCTGTATCGACAACAGCAGCCATATTTGTATCAATGACTGTAATGAGATTCCTGGACTTTATCCTGTCAGCAATCTGTGTAAATTCTGTGATAAGGAATGTGAGCTGACTTGCTTTGGTATTGTAAGTGATTTTATGTAATACTGTGGGTTCATTTATTTGATTCATTTATTTTCTTCAGAACCAATTTTCGTGGATTGCCGAAAAATACTAGCTCATGGGTTCTTAAATTCATGGTTCTGAAGTTTGCAGCATGCAGAGCAATGTCAAATTTTATTTTCGTGGGGAACCATATTTCGTGGATCAGCCATACCCATGAAAACCATGAAAATTGATACCCCATGAAAAATAATGAAACGACAGGCTTAAAGACCCTGTTTACACTAGCCATATTTGAATCGATCGCAATTGATTCAATTCTATTTTTGCTGTTCACATTGGACAGAGATCAATTGCAATCGATCCTTTTTGGTCCAATAAAGGCCTATAAAAATATGTGGTCTCAAAAGGATCGATTCAAATTGAAACGATTGCGATGCTGATGTGAACAATTTGAATCGGTTCTAATGCCTGTGTGCCCTCAATACCTGTTTTCTGCGCGAACAGTTCCTGATAATCGTGCAAATATGACTCAAAACAAAAAGGAATCAGCAAGTCAGAGGGGAATAGCTTGGGGATACGATGAAACCATTTTGTTGCTAGAATCGTGGTCGGAAGAGAAAATCCAGAACAAGCTGGGCAATGCCCCAAGACATAACATCTCAACATACCAGAAGCTTGTCGAGAACATCAAAGCTTTGTCCAACGGGACTTTCAGCAAAACTCCAGAAGAATGCAGGGCCAGGGTGAAACGTTTGAAAGCCCATTGCACGAAATGTAAAGAAAACAAGGGAAATCCGGAGGGAAGAGAGTCTCCTTTCCTTTTTATCATAGACTAGATAGGGTTCTTGGGAGGAGACCCGTTGTTAAGCCACTCAAAGTCATGGATACTGATGGCGCCAGACTGTGAAGGAGATAGGGGAAGCAATTAGTCAAAATCCTACGTTTATATAAATAAAACGATATTTATCATCCACTACAGCCTGTAAAATGACAGAATGAAATCCTTTCCTATTAAAATAGTCGGCGTGATGTTCATCTGGGGCAATGATGGGTAGATGTGTACCGTCGATGGCACCACAACACTGAGGAAAGCCCCATCGGGTCCTTAATCCTTCTGTCATGTCCGTAAGCGATGAAGCTTGAAGAAATTTGATATAGCGAGGTGTTACAACACTAGTGACAGCGCCAACAACCTCATGAAAAATTGTACAAGCAGTAGACCTGCCAATGCTGAACAGATGTCCAAGGGATCTGAACTCAATATTTGTAGCTAAAAGAGTTATCATTACCCTCTTATGGGTATCAATAGGCTTGCGTAACCGAGTTTCTTGCTTAGATATTCTGTGTCTTAATTCATTGCAAATATGCAAAAAATATAACTTGTGACATACGGACATTTTCATACCAATCGGATGGAATCCAGTTGGGGACATCCCTCCATATTTCGGACACTCTTTCCTTTGCCGATATAGTTCTTTCGATTGGGGATTGTAGGGCTAACATTATGTATATAAATTGACGGCGTCTTTTCTCTTTTAACAACCTCTATCTCATGCGCAGTTTCCTCTGCAAGATTGATTTCAGTTTTCGCCGCTGGAGTATGTTTGTGCAAATTTTCCGCCTCCTCTCGACTCAAGCCATCTTGATTATTATTGTCAAGGTTTTGAATACAAACGTCGTAAGAAGAGATAAGAAACATTGAAGTAAATATAGCAGTTCTCCTGTAGCGGCAAGCATATTTATTGGAGATGAGCGTATTTCCATGACAATGATGGTTCTTGGCATGTGCAAGTAAAAAGACCAATTGCGATCGATCGCAATCAATTCAAATGTGAACAATACAGACTTTTTGCGATCGATTGCTATTGATTCTAAGCGTCAAATGTGAACGCAAACCAGTTTAAAAAGAATCGATTCTAATTAGAATCTATTGCAATCGGTTCTAATGTTAACACGGTCTAAGAAGTATAAAATTTAGCTGTAAGAATGATTTCAACTTTCATAAGGTTCATTGTCACACTTTGAATAAAAAGGTTCATATCTGGCCCCTTTTTACAGTCTTGTTGGAACTTAAACTTCATATTACAAGAATATCTTTCTTGTTTTCTCTGTTCATTTTCTTTCTGTTCAAGTTATACTTTGAATAAAGCATGAAATAAAACATCTTCCTCTAAATGTTAGGAAGTAGATTCGATTACAACAATAATGATTTAATCTTGCACATGAATGCCAAATGACCAGGCATAGTTGATATTGGCTACTATATTTAGGTGAACTGAAAAGGCATTAAACAATATGCCCTTGAAAAACCAATCTAGCGCATGATGATGTAAAAAATACTAAAACTGGATGTAAAAAATATTTATCTCAAGGCACTGCTATGCCTTACGTAGCAATTTAATGTGTAGTTTAGACTACACATAGATGAAAAAAGGCATAAAAATATTAGCAATTTTATTCAAGGGTAAACATGAATCTTAAGTATGTTATAGTCATGATAGTTGAATGAATTTCATAAATTCTGTTTTCTTTTTCGTTAAATTTAAACATTTTTTTATACCCCCACTCGTAAGAGAGGGGGCTATATTGCAATCACAATGTCCGTCCGTCCGCCCATCCGTCCGTCCGTAACAAACTTTTGTAACAGATTTCTCAGCTTCTACTGAAGGGATTGATTCCAAATTTGGTATACTGCTTTATCATGATGAATTGTATCGTGCCTCCCCATTCCATGTCAGTCCCGCATCCACTTCCTGTTTTCTGAGCCAACTTAGTCTTTTTTTAGGGTAAAAAATAGACAATTTTTCGTAACAGATTTCTCTGCTTCTACTGAAGGGATTGATTTCAAATTTGGTATACAGCTTTATCATAAAGAGTTGTATCGTGCCTCCCCATTCCAGGTCAGTCGCGCATCCACCTCCTGTTTTCTGTGCCGACTTAGTCTTATTTAAGGGTAAAAAATAGACAATTTTTCGTAACAGATTACTCTGCTTCTACTGAGGGGATTAATTTCAAATTTGGTATACAGCTTTAGCATTATGAATTGTATCGTGCCTCCCCTTTCCAGGTCAGTCACGCATCGCATCTACTTTCTGTTTTCTGAGTGGTCGAGCGGGGGTATCCTTAGCACGACTAAGTGCAAGCCCTTGGTTTTTTTTCAGGGACCTGAAAAGTGCCACAAATGTAAACATGTATCTGTGCAAGGGTTTGACAAAGACGGGAAGAACATAACAAAATGTCTGTCACAGTGTCCCCCGTTGTTTTATCCTGATGCTGAAAACATTTGTAGACCATGTCACAGCTTCTGTGATGAGGGGTAGGTATTTATAATAAGATTGAGCTATGATTTCATAATTTAATTTGGAAGAATCAATTCGTGTGGGTGTTGATTGTCTCCCTTGGAACAAGTAGTCTCCAAAGAGTAGACAAAGATGACTGTAATCACTTTACTGTTCCAGTGGCAAAACTTTTTTTGGTAAACCTTTTTGAAAAAAAAATTAGCATGAAAAGAATTTTTCTATGGTTGAACCCATTTTCATTGTTCAAAAACTCGACAAACTTTCATTTTTTTTTTCATTTTCAGGTGTACTGGTCCCTCAAGCACGATAATGAAGGGTGGATGCAGTAGCTGTGCCGTGGGTATTGAAAGGATCAACCAACGTGGACAGCAGATAACCAATTGTATAGACCCTAACGATGAGACGTGTCCCACCGGATTCTATAGAAGTACAATACCACTGACATATAAGGACAATCCACTGGCTGGTAAAACTGTAAGTATTGCATTGGCATCACATGAAAACTTTAGATTTTGCAAATTTTATATGTTATAAGGTTAAAAGCAAGTAATTTTATAACAAGTTTAGAAAAAATATTTAAAAAAGTGTCCAGCCTGGCATATTTCAAGAAAAAAAATGTGTTTTCTTGTATGATTTTTCTGCATTTTAATTAAATTTGTAATTATTTAAAATATTATATAGTATTTACTGTGAAAGTATTAATAGTCATGGGGTACCAATTTTCATGATTTTTATGGGTCAGGCAAACCACGAAAATAAATTCCCAAGAACCAGATAATGAGAAATTGCTTTCAATAAAAAAAATTTGAAAATCACAAAATTATGAATCCATGAATATTCAATTTACTCCCAACCCATGGAAATTGATACCCACGAATTTAAGTACTTTCACAGTATATTGTTATTATGTCTCACCCCACTTTTGTGAGGAGACATATTGTTTTTGTCGTGTCCGTCCGTCTGTCCGTCACAAAGTTTGTCAGCGCAACTCCTCTGAAACTACTGAACCAAATTCAATGAAACTTGATATAAAGGAAGTACACCATATGTAGTTGTGCATGTTACTGGGAAATTTTGATCCCCAAATTTCTGTGGGAGTTATTGCCCTTTGAACTTAGAAAATTGTTGAAAATCCTCATTTATCATTTTGTCAGCAAAACTCCTCTGAAACTACTGAACCGAATTCAATGAAACTTGGTATATAGGAAGTACACCATATGTTATTGTGCTTGGTACCAGGAAATTTTTATCCCCAAATTTTTGTTGGAGTTATGGCCCTTTAAACATAGAAAATTGCTAAAAATCCTCATTTATCATGTTGTCAGCGCAAATCCTCTGAAACTAATGAACTGAATTCAATGAAACTTGGTATGTAGGAAGTACAGCAAATGTAGTTGTGCATATTATCAGGAAATTTTGATTCTCAAATTTTTGTGGGTGTTAAATAATGGCCAATACTTAGGAATTTGTTGAAAAATCCTCATTTGTCATCTTGTTAGCGCAACTCCTCTGAAACTACTGAACCCAATTCAATGAAACTTGATATATAGGAAGGACACCATATATAGTTGTGCATATTACCACGAAATTTTGATCATCAAATTTTAGTGGGAGTTATTGCCCTTTGAACTTGGAACTTTTGCGGAAATGGGGGGAAACATCGTTTTTGTAGGCAAAAACATACTTTAATATATAACATATATTATTATTGACCCATAGATTGTATGTCTCTTGAATTATTAAATTGATTTCTTGAAATCTGAAAACATGAATATTCAGGTCTAAAATCAGGATTAAAATTGCCTTGGTTTAATTGTTCTAGATTCTATAGGTACCTTTTAACTGTTATATGCCTTTTGTATGATTAAAAATATTTCATTCATTTTAGACACAACCTTTCAAACTTTAAACTCTCTTGCTTACAAATCTCACATAATCTTTTCCAATTCTATTTTTTAAGGTGTGTAAAAAATGCCATGAACTTTGTCACAACTGTACGGAATCTGATGCAGCCCATTGTATTACGTGTAAATACTTCAAACAGTTCGACCACTGCGTCAAGCAATGCTACTCCTTCTTTTATGCTAACAAGGATAACATCTGTGAGGGATGTCATCCTCAATGTCGGGATGGGTGTTACGGGTCGACACCCGCCGAATGTAACGCCTGTAAAAACTTTAAAGTGTACTCAGATGAGGTGGAACAAAATGACAGGGTAGGTGTACTTTATTTAAACAGTTCTTTCCTTATTATTGGTGGGGTACTGATTTTTGTGGTTTTCTATGCTGCAGACTTCAGAACCACAAATTTAAGAATGACCATGAAATGGTTGTTTTTCATCAAACAAGAAAATTGGTAACCAAGAAAATAAATGAATCAACAGTAAACAATTTTTTGTAAAGGAAATAATATAAGTAAGTATTTTATTTTTGCAAATTTCAATTCATCAATCCATAACAATTGGTGAAAATGAAATCAAGAAAACTTGCTGATATTCATGTAAAATGCTTATCAGACATGTCAGATATAATAGATTAATACTTTGCAGAAAATTAACCCTGACCAATTAACAAGACTGAAATCTCAAGTTTTATATTGTTATAAACCACAAAGATATACCATTTTTACAGTTGGGCTAGACTACATTTGGATATGTTTTACCCTTAAATCTAATATTAAAAACGAAAGAATATGGAATATGTGCCAGAAATTAAGACACGGTCCACATATTGAAATGATTTAATAAATGTACAAAAGCAAAATTTCACTGCGTGTGAAGCGCTTTTCTGGATTAACCTTCATCAGACACGCTAGGAGTAGAAAACTTAGAAAACCGGTAGAATATTAGATTTGATCAAACAAAAACAGAAGCCAAAAAATATTACAGCAATGACCAAACAAATAAATTTTTCATTGGTTAAAGAAATAACCAAAGTTTGTCAAATTTTGGAAATATGTAAAGTGTGTCTAAATTCCAACGCATATCCCAGTACTCGAAAATATATAAGAGCATACAACTAAAAGCACGGGGAAGCTTAATTTCTAATGTGATCTAACCTTGTATCTTACCATTTAACGACATTTAACGAGCAAGAATTAATATTTTTGATACTCCTCCAAACAGATTTAAAAAAAACTAGTGCTGATTGTGTTGGGATGCCAACACATAAGTCGCCCAAAATCGCCTTGGGTAGTATTCCATTCAAATCAGTACATCAAAATAAGTCTAGAAATCAAATTTCGTTCAAATCGGACAAAGTTGACGTTTTTGGGGGGCAGGTGTAGTAAAACGGCCGCCATTTTGAAACCGGAAGTCGGATTTCAAATCCGGTCGCAGATTTGAATTCAGCATACCCGCTTTACCCAGATGACCAATTTTCAAGACGATCCGATGAAAAAAAATTTTCCGCCCACTTTTTCCGATGGCCGCCATTTTGAAACGGCGGCCATCTTGAAAATTTCAAAACTTGGATGCACGCCTTTTAGTGACCCACTATCCAATCCAACAAGTGTTATTCAATTTCCTTGAACCCCTTTCTTGTATTAGGGAGGACAACTTTACGATAAAGAATCAGAAGAATAATAATAATAACTAGATTTAAATGCCATTTCAAGAAATAGCAGATGTCACTCCACTTTGTGTGTGAAGTTTATAAAGTACATATTATAAGCTCTTTGAATTTCTATATGTCATCATGACCTTTACCTATGTTTTTCCATGAGTCATCATTATGATAGATTTATAATTAAAAATTACTCAATGAAAGGTCTATAAATAGAAATTACAGCAGCAGGATGACACATGTTGACAGAAAATCAATACAAACTTGTCATGTTAATAATTTTATAAGCTCTTCAAGGAATTACATAATGTCATCATGACCTTTACCTTTGTCCTAACAAAATTGTCCATGAGTCATCCAAATAATGTTTATAAATAGAAATGACACATATTGACAGAAAATCAATACAAACTTGTTTTATAAATTACAATATGTCATCATGACCTTTACCTGTGTCCTATCAAAATTTTCCATGAGTCATCATTATGATATGTTTATAAATAGAAATGACCCTAGCATCTTGACAGAAAATCAATACTAACTTGGCAAGATGCCAGTCAATGTTAAACCTATGGGGAAAATAGAAAATCTTTAACTGGCAATAATTTTAAAATGCCTGCTTCAATCAACTAAAAAAAAATTTTGATAGAAATTTAAATTAAAGTCTAAGCATACTTTAAATTTTGAAACATTTAACCAAGTGGTTTTCTTAAAAAGCTTTGGACAAAACTCATTTACCTGTAGCAGACGACGCATGTTAGCTGAGAAAAATCAATACCAACTTGGCTTTCTGCCAGCCAATGTTAAACCTATGGGAATTTTTAAATTTTAAAATCGCTTTAATTTAAAAATGGCTGCTTAAATCGAAAAAAAAAATAATTTTGGTATAACTTCATATTCAAGTCTAAGTACATTTAAAATTTCAAGTCTTTTGATCCAGTAGTTTTCTCAAAATCGTTCGGACAAAATTCATTGGAATAATAATAAGAAGAAACGTAGAATAACAACATGTCACATCCACGATGTGGAGTGACATAATAAGAAACGGTGCAAAAACAATAAGTCTCCCAAACTTTGTTTTGGGCGACTTAATAAAAAGACAACACTTCTGAAAGTACAACACAATGAAAATGTATCATTGTGGATTCATTTATTTTTGTGGGTTTCAATTTTTGTAGCTTTAAGGGTTAGGATAAGTTAGTGGATTCTTAAATTTGTGGTTCTGAAGTCTGCAGCATACAGATCAATGTTGAATTTCCTTTTTGTTGGATATCAACTTTCGTGGGTCACAGCCATGAATTCCACGAAATTTGAAACCCCACGAATATTAATGAAACCACAGTATTATATTAAATGTGGCACCTCTATGTCTTGTCTAATTGTTAGAGCATAATTCTTAAAATAAAATTTTGCTTACAACAATTTATTTCTATTTTACAGTTTAACTGTACAACTGAGTGTCCACCAGAAAAGAGCCACCATGTGGAATCGGAGGATCCCAACGACAGCGGACTGATTGTGCCGATGCCAATCATCCTTATGTCCAGGCTCAGCTCATGAAAGACAAAGAGTATGTTTAATTTCTTAGGGATATTCCATTAATACTGAATAATCATTTATTTTCGTGGGGGTTAAAATTTCGTGGTTTAGAGCACAAAGCTGAATTGGTGGGTACAAATTTTCCTGAATGTTTTGTTTTGATACACACTTTTTAACTAAATATTTTAAATTTGTGGGGATCTAATTTGGTTGATCTTTCTTGCACACCAAATAAACAAAAAAAATCCCCCATGAATATTTCTGCTTCTACAGTAATTGGATTGAGGGGGGGGGGGGGGGGGTTGAAGGTACTTTATATTGATTTAGATGGGTTGTGGGTTAAATTATGTTAACTTCCATTGTTCCTTATTATAAATGTTATATAAATTAATGTGCACTTGTATGGTGGGGTCTGGAAAAAAGTGACGTTCAATCACCCCTACCTTAAGATAATAAGGTTATCAGTAAAAAAATCCTTCTTTTCTAACTTCTAATAATGAAGTAACCACTAAACATCAGGCTAATGTTACATGTACATGATTTTCATCTATAAAACCTATCAGTGAAGCTATTGCTTATTATGTTTAAAAGCTTAAATAACTCAATATCGTGAAGAGCCCTTAAGAAAATAAATATTTAAGTTGTCTAACAAGTGCCAAATTCATTGGTAGTAGAATAATGGTTTGATAAAGAATTTTCAGGGTGAATTAAAATGTTTTTTTCAAAAAAAAATTCTTGTGTGTTCTATATACCCAACTTAAAGTCGGTCATAACTTTTCAAATCAATTACTGACGGCCAGGATGACAGGATATGAAGATGAGGTACATTACTTTATACAATGTCTTAAGTATACAAAGAGTTTTGAGAAAGAGGGGGAGGGGAGAGTGTTAGGAAATGGCCATACTGACTATCTGGATGACAGGATATGAAGATGAGGTACATTACTTTATACAATGTCTTAAGTATACAATGAAATATAATAATGAACAAAATTTGAAAATAAACACGAAGTTGGGAGAAAAAGGGGGAGGGGGAGAGGATTTATGACAAAATGTGAGAAAAACAGGATACATGACCGAACATAAAAATGTTTTGTCATACTAAATCATTCAATGCTTTAGATTGAGATAAGATTCATGTAAAAATATCTTTTCCTTATCTTTTTCAGCCTATAACTCCTACAGATGCTAAGCCAGACATGTCAAGTTTGAGACTGATCAAGGAGTCAGAATTAAGACGAGGAGGCATAATAGGGTCGGGGGCTTTTGGTACTGTGTATAAGGTAAGAATAAGATATGTTTCTTTTTAAATTGGGAGAAATAAGTAATTGCAAGACAGACAGACAAAAATATTATAGAATGGTAAAGTGATCTGTAGCAAAACCGGCTAGGCTTTAAAAAATGTTAGTTCTTAATCTCATCTAAAACTTGCTAAAATGTGTACTGGTACAGTACCTATATAAGATAATTGTATGGCTGATTGATCTTGAAAAAATTGAACCTTATTTTTAACAAAAATACTTCTTTGAAGATACACCATTTACCAATAAGAGTTTTTTTATTAACTGTTAAACTTGATTTTTTAAAAAATAAAATGCTTGAATAAATTACACTTAAATACTTGGATAGGGTTTCTGGATACCTGAGAATGAAAATGTCAAAATTCCTGTCGCCATAAAAGTTCTCCAAGAAGGCACGTCACCCAATCAGAATAAAGAACTGCTGGAAGAGGCTCGGGTCATGTCAAGCGTAGACAATCTCAACTGTATCAGGATCCTTGCCGTGTGCATGACGGCTCAGATGATGTTGATTACGCAGTTAATGCCCCTGGGTTGTCTGTTAGACTACGTGAGAAAACACAAAGAGAATATCGGGTCGAAAGTCTTACTGAACTGGTGTACACAGATTGCAAAGGTAATTTAATGACAGGGTAAAAAGGACTAGTTAATAAAAAAAAAAATTAATCAATCCACAAGATTGACCTGGTATATATGGACTGAAAATTTTTCTGTTGAAGTTGCCATGAATTTCAAACTTGAAAAATAATGTTTGTTTTTTCATGTTTTTGTTAATATACAATTCATCTTTTTTCTTTTTGTTTTATAGGGCATGGCATATTTAGAAGAACGTGGCATTGTTCATCGTGATTTGGCAGCTAGAAATGTATTGGGCTGGCAAAGCTGTTGGATTATAATGAAGATGAATACGTCGCAGTTGGAGGCAAGGTATGATATAGGGACATTCAAGTAATCAGTAGCGAGGTAAGATATAGGGACATGAAAGTAATCAGTAGCAAAGTAAGATATCGGGACATTAAAGTAATCAATAGCAAAGTAAGATATAGGGACATTCAAGTAATCATTAGCAGGGTAAGATATAGGGACTTTTTTCTTTATTTTTGTTGGTTTTAAGAACTTTTCTTTCCATACTTATCCAATTCAATAACACTTCTTTCAAACAAGAACTGTGGTTTTTGATTTAATTATTAACAGGGTATCAATTTTCATTGTTTTTCCAATGGCAGTCCACGAAAATAAGGATCCAACAAAATCCTATATTTTCATTCATTGAAGTAATCAGTAGCAAGATAAGCTATAGGGACAGTCAAGTAATCAGTAGCAAGATAAGCTATAGGGACAGTCAAGTAATTAGTACCAAGGTAAGATATAGGGACATTCAAGTAATCATTAGCAGGGTAAGATATAGGGACATTCAAGTAATCATTAGCAGGGTAAGATATAGGGACATTCAAGTAATCAGTAGCAGGGTAAGATATAGGGACATTCAAGTAATCATTAGCAGGGTAAGATATAGGGACATTCAAGTAATCAGTAGCAGGGTAAGATATAGGGACATTCAAGTAATCAGTAGCAAGATAAGCTATAGGGACAGTCAAGTAATCATTAAGCAAGGTAAGATATAGGGACATACAAGTAATCGGTATAAAGGTAAAATATAGGGACATTCAAGTAATCAGTAGCAAGGTAAGATAAAGGGACATTCAAGTAATCAGTAGCAAGGTAAGATATAGGGACATTCAAGTAATCAGTAGCAAGGTAAGATATAGGGACATTCAAGTAATCAGTAGCAAGGTAAAATATAGGGACATTCAAATAATCAGTAGCAAGATAAGATATAGGGACATTCAAGTTATCAGAAGCAAGGTAAGATATAGGGACATTCAAGTAATCAGTAGTAAGATCAGATATAGGGACATTCAAGTTATCAGAAGCAAGGTAAGATATAGGGACATTCAAGTAATCAGTAGTAAGATAAGATATAGGGACATTCAAGTTATCAGAAGCAAGGTAAGATATAGGGACATTCAAGTAATCAGTAGTAAGATAAGATATAGGGACATTCAAGTAATCAGTAGCAAGGGAAGATATAAGGACATTCAAGTAATCAGTAGCAAGGTAAAATATAGGGACATTCAAGTAATCAGTAGCAAGGTAAGATATTCAGTTGTAAACTAAGATATAGGGGCATTCAAGTAATCAGTAGTAAGATAAGATATAGGGACATTCAAGTTATCAGAAGCAAGGTAAGATATAGGGACATTCAAGTAATCAGTTTTAAGATAAGATATAGGGACATTCAAGTTATCAGAAGCAAGGTAATATATAGAGACATTCAAGTAATGAGTTACACAGAGAACAGGGCCTGGTCAAATGACTGGGAGCAGAGGAATAAATGCTGTAAGCAAGATCAGAGAGGCAGGGGGTGGGTGGGTTGAACCTTGCACTACTGTTAACATGCTTATTTTCGTGAGGTATTTATTTTCACTGATTTCACAGTCAAGCATTTTTCGTAAAGGTATAATCGTAAAAATGAGTACCTGCAAAAATTTGAAGGTTTACAGTATTCAGTCACAGGGTAGATCATAAACAATTAAAGTATAGAGCAAATATTTCATATTTAACTAAGCTTTACAACCTTGCCTTGATATGCATTATATAACTACATAAAAAATTAACAGATTGGTTGATATGAAATTGTAAGTTTTACAGATTCATGATATTTATGTTCTCATGTGAGCCTCAAGTTTACATATTGAACTTTTTTTCAGATGCCTATCAAATGGTTTGCTTTAGAATGTATACAGCACAGAGTGTTTACACATAAGAGTGATGTATGGAGTTTTGGTAAGTTTTAAGAACTTGTACACACAGGAAATTTTGTTAAGGTTTAATTAACTTTAGAAATAAATGTTAGATTAGCATTATTTGAGCTTGGGTTGTAAACAAAAGTTAAAGTTACTTTATGAAAATTTTATCCGTGAACAAATTTCAGTGCAGAAAAGCCACAACCTAATTTTAATTAACGTTTATTTTACATCACAGGTGTAACAGCATGGGAGTTATTTACCTACGGTCAGCGGCCTTATGAAGCTGTGAGAGCTCGAGATGTCCCAGAACTGTTAGAAAAAGGAGAACGTCTTCCGCAGCCCAATATCTGCACCATAGATGTCTATATGATTATGATTAAATGTAAGTAACTTAATCTGATAAATAATAATGAGATATGAAATAAGGTTCATGACACTACATTTGAAATCTGTAATCTGGACATGCATTTTGCTAGTAAATGCCACTTGCAGGATACATGAAAATCAGAGGTCAGGCTGATCCTCACCATAAATGAACATTTTGTTTTGTAATAAAGGTAAGAAAATAACAGAACTTGGAGGATCAATCTCAATGTCCAAGAGATGAGACTAAACAATAAAGACACACCGGAAAAATTTTAAAGATCACAATGGTACTGACTTGGTAGTGGCATTTCAAAAGAAATGGTGGGTAAAACCAGGTTACTAAAATTGTTACTCAAGGTCCACCAAAGATCAATGCAACAAAAAAATGGATTGATGAGATTTTTGTTATGACATTTACTACCAATTGAGAATTAATTTTGCAAACTTATCCCTACTTTCACTTTCCTTGTAATTCACTAGGTTGGATGTTGGATGCTGAAAGCCGACCAAGTTTTATAGAATTGGCAGAAGAATTTGCCAAGATGGCAAGGGACCCAGGCAGATATCTGGTTATACAGGTAAGTTATCTCCCCTTAAAACATGTCTTTCATCCACCAATAGTAGTTTTAAAATCAAATTCCACATGCAGGTTTAAGGGAAGGAGATCTCATTCTGCACCCCTGATAAAAGATACTAACAAAATCCCCCTTTCTCAGTAAAATAATTAATAAAAAAAATACATAAAAGTCCTAAATTTCCATATTTTTGGGGTTAAATCCTGAATTTATGGTGGATTAAGAAATGCCATTCGTGCTGTTCTAAAAAAGGATCTACCGACCCTCAGATTTGGTCGGTGGTTTCCTCCGGGTACTCCAGTTTCCTCCACCAATAAAACTGACCGCCCTACATGACCCAGGTGCTTTGATAAAGGGCGTTAAACACCAACAAACACACACACACACACTCAGATTTGGATACAAAGAAATTGTCATTTTCAGATTACTTCCCCTTTTGGAGCTTACGTAACATATAAATATCAATAGTTAGTGATTGTACGATTTAAAAAATCACTATTTTCAAGAATGAGAGGATAGATTTTTCCATTATAATTTAGAGAAAGTTACGCTAGGAAAATTTTCATAGAAATTAGACCACCATCTAGTAGTTAAATTTTGCAAAGATGGCAATGGAAGGGGAGGTTTGGCGAGCCTGAAAACCTGTTTTAACCCACCATTTCTTTTGAAATGCCTGTACCAAGTCAGGACCATTGTGATCTTCATTTTTTCTGGTACGCCTTCCTTGTTTTGTCTCGTCTTATGGACATTTTAGATTGATTACCAAGTAAGGTAATTTTGTTATTACCTATATTTACTAATGTAATTTAACTACAAGCCACTATTGGGAGAAACAATTTCCATTATTTAAATTCAAGGAGTGCTAATATTTACTCTTCTTTCAAAGAGATTTGAGCACACCAAGTTCCAAATTTCGAAGCATAACCAAGCCAGTGGACAGGCTCCTCTAAGGCTACTTGTAACATGGGTCCAACTTCATGAACAACTATTTCCCCAGTTAGTGATGGGCTTATTTAATCAATGCACTGATTTGGAAATGGGAAAATTGGGATGGAAAAATAAATTCACCATGCCTATTGCTTTGAAAACACTAATGCTATTAAAAACTTATTTCATTTACATATTTAAAAGAGCTTTTGGTTAAAAATGTAGCATCATAAAGAAAACCAGGTTCATCTCAACAATTATATTCATATATTATGCAAATTGCTTTTAGCTGTATTATGCCCCCAGTGATGACTTTTGAGCAACAGGTATTAAGTTTGACTCGTATCCTTTCCACTATTATCAGAAATTATGAAAATGATGATAGACATTTTGAGACCTGTCAGGCTGCCATCCATTTTTTGAGTGCAGGGGCATTTGTGTCAGATTGACACATTCTTTAGCTATTCTCCTTCAAACAAACGATTTAAAAAAAACAACATGTAAATGATCTTTAAATAAGAAAAAAATGCAATTTTCTTTTAAGATCTTTTAATTTTACAATACTAGGGCGACGTAAACAAGAAAATCCCAGACGAATTGGACAAAAATACAACATTACTTGCATTTACTAATGAAATTGATTCTGGTGTTGATGTTGACCCAACAGAGGTATTACAGTATGCCCTCGGCATGTCCATGTTTTACTGCATGCCCCTGTAAATCTTGGTCATGACTATGTTTTTATGTTCTCTGTCTGTACAAAACATTTTTATGCTAGTCTAGAGAAGCATGAATTTGAATTCTACTTGCTATGGTAACCTTATTTGTATGTGTTCATGTCCTGCCCTTAACAAATGCAGAAGTTTTTGTATTTGTTCTGTTATTTTGGTATATGAATTTTATGATTTAACATTCTTTTTCCAGAGATGTAAAAAATGCAGTGTTTTGCATGAGCTTTCTTTGGTTTTTATACGACCGCAAAAAATTTGCGGACATATTATGGTATGATGCTGTCGTTGTCGTCGTCGTCGTTGTCGTCGTCGTCGTCGTCCTCGGTGTCTGTTAACTTTTTAGTGTTTCCACAATAACTTTAGTTCCAGTTATCCGATTGCTATGAAACTTTACAATGATGTTCCTTACCATAAAAGGATGAATGGGATTGATTTTGGGGGTCCCCCCATTTTTCGTTAATAAGAAATTAGGGGCCAAAAATACTACTTTTTTGTTTGTTTCCACAATAACTTTAGTTCTAGTTATCCAATTGCTATGAAATTTGACAGTGATGTTCCTTACCATACAAGGATGAATGGGATTGATTTTGGGGGTCCCCCCTTTTTTTGTTTCGAAATTAGGGGCCCAAAAGGGGCAAAAAATTCAAATATTTTACTTGTTTCCACCATAACTTTGGTCCTAGTTGGCCTATTGCTGTGAAATTTGTCAAGAATGTTTCTTACAATAAAAGAATGAACCTGTTGAATTTTTGCGCCCCCTTTTTCTCCGTTGTGTAATTAGGGGCCAAAAGGGGCTAAAATAAAAACTTTTTTATTTATATATTTTTTTTGCATGTTTGTTCTTGTCAAATAGCGGATACAAAATTAAGAATTAATTTTTGCGACCCCCCTTTTTTCCCTTATTACGTAATTAGGGGCCAAATGGGGCCAAAATCGAAACTTTTATTTGTAGTCCGATTTTGAAATTTTTTTTGCTATTTTATTTTTGTCAAGTAGCAAATCCAAATTTGGGAATTTATTTTTGCGACCCCCACCCCTTTTTCACTTGTTACGTAATAAGGAGCTAAAAGGGGCCGAAAGCGAAACTTTTTTAATTCTTGTCCGATTTTGATAAATTTTTTTGCAAGTTTATTCTTGTCAAGTAGCAGATATATTTTTGTGTCCACTTTTTTTACTGTTACGTTATTAATGTTTGTTCTTGTCAAATAGCGAATACAAAATTAAGAATTAATTTTTGCGACCCCCCTTTTTCCCCCTATTACGTAATTAGGGGCCAAATGGGGCTTTTTTATTTGTGGTCTGATTTTGAAATTTTTTTTTGCAAATTTATTCTTGTCAGGTAGCGATTCTAAATTTAAGAATAAATTTTTTGGGCTGTAATCATAATTTTAAAAAAATTCTGGTTCGATTTTTAATTTTTTCCCCAAACATTATTCTTTTAAAGAGTAGAATACAACATTCAAAATTTATATTTTTACCCCCTGGGTCGAAAGTCCATCAGTGAAGCATGTGTCAAAAACCTTTGTCAGTCCACCATGGGCTGCATGTGTCCAGAACAATAGACTATCCATATTAGGCCTAAAACGTACAGAGTTCAACATGTTGTGGTCGTATCATGCTGCGCTCGGCGAAGCTTTTTATTGAAAATTGCTGAATGTGTATTGATCGTTTTTTAATCATGTTAATTCAAATTTTAAAACATTTCAGTCATGTGTGTTGAAATTTTTATTGATGTGAAGCATGCTTTGAAACAAAATGTACAAACTTGAAACCAAGAAGAATATTTATATTTGCTAAGAAGATTTAATAGGAGAATTTGAAAGAAAAAAATGTTAACCTTTTCCAAAACTTCTGCTCATATCGTGGTGATGGTATTACATGTATTAACAATGATTGTCTGTATATCTTTGTTGAAAAATATATTCCATATGTTTAGAGCCAGCACACTAATATATCACTACTAAACAAAACAAAAAAACCTTTGGAAAAGTGTAGTTTGGAGAAGATATCCCAAATTTTTATGCTTCATCTATGAAAGTAGGGTGGCATATAGTGTTTGGGTCTGTTCATCCTTCCATCCTTCCATTTATCCATCAGTTTGTCGAAAGGTTGTGAGATGGGGCATGATGTCTATAGGACATATTCTTGTTTTAGTTTGATTTTGGCAATTCTGGAGCATTTGCTACTAACAAAGGACACTGCAGCACTTGAGGTTTATAAGAGTGGGTAATTCAGGCTCCTTAGGGATTCCCTATTGAATTGCATGAATCTGAGATTTAAAAAAGCCTTGAATATTGTAATAATGAGGTAGTTGTTCTGCATAAGTATGGCCTAGGGTTAGATTTTGGACCAAATTCATATTCCAGTTTTATAAGTTCAGTGATAGCACCTATTCGGTGTTAAGTTTTATTTGGTGTCATTGAAATTATCACTTTCCCTTATTTAGTCAGTAAAGCTTTTTTTTCTGGGGTACGTGGGGGGTGGGGTGGAGGGGGAATCATGTTCACTTAGAGTGTATTTTGTATTTTATGATGACTAAATCTATATACCCAAGACTGGGACAAGTAATTGAAAGTCAAAATTACACAGTGTTTGCTTATTTAAATCATTTTTGTTTCCATTTTATTCTTTCAAGGGACTTAATCGACAGGTTAATAAAAATATCAAATTAACAATTCCTATTTTATGATTTTATTATTTTTTCTGTGGAATTTTCATTTGTTAAATCTGATATTATGCATGTTTAGAGTATAAACTTGTGTACCCTGAATATATTTTGTATTGTATGTGTGGTTTAAATTCAACCTTAACTTCAATATTTTATGTTTTTGAGAAAAAAAATGAAATGTTAAATATATATTAGTTTTTTATTCAATGCCAATAGGGTCCATGTTTTTTTCTTTTTTTTTGTATATTTATTTTGTTTGATTTATTTAATATTACCCCCTTTTTCCAAATAATTTGTGTTGTAAATTTATGTAAGTATATGTAGCTTTTTTTTTACTTTTCATTGAATGTGACCACAATGGACAATCTGAAAATTTTATGAATATACTGGGCCTGTGTAGATATCCAATTAAAAGAAACATGCAGTTAACATTATGATAAAGTAGAGCCTGTTTATGAGAACTTATTAAAAGTGAGAAGTAAACGACTATTGGAAAATATTTAAGTGCCTAAATCTAAGATTGGAAATATTTAAGAAACAATGAATTGATTTGTAAGTAATAAATGTTAAGGAATATGCTAGTGTTAGATGTAAGTCATAATAAACAAACATTCTTTCTAGAATACATAAAACTGAATAGGTTTTTTTGTGAAAAATTAAATTCTGATCCTCAAAAGAAATCTTTCGTCAATGTTCTTTCAAAATTTGAAATTTAAATATTTTCTTTTTAAAGGGAGATAAGCTGATGAGATTACCTAGTCACTCCTACGACAAGAATGATTTAGCCAGGAGCTTAAGTGTGGCCGCTGATGGACCAGAGGAAGTAATAGAAGCTGACGATTATCTCCAGCCACAAACACATGAGGCTGCAGCTCCACTGTCTCCAGTATCACCAAAGGTCAGTCAAATGTCAGGGTCATCCAAGTCAGTCTCATTAAATTCAAAGTCAAGGTAAGCCACAAACGCATGAGGCTGCCACTCCAATGTCTCCAATATCTCCCAAGGTCAGTCAAATGCCCAGGTCATCCATGGTCTGTCTAATTAAAGGTCACAGTAAGCCACAAATGCACACGGCTGCCACTCCATTGTCTCCTGTATCACCAAAGGTCAGTCCAATGTCAAGGTCAAGTGAGTCAGTCATGTTGAGGTCATCAAAGGTAAGTACAATGTCATGGCCAATGAAGGTCAGATATATATTAAGGTTATCAGAGTCAAATGTCAAGCTCATAGTTTAGTCAGTAGTGCATGAGGCCACTCCTTTGTCTCCTGTATTACCTTCTTTTCAAAGTCACTATAGTTGGGTCAAATTTCCAGGTCATAGGTTAGTCACAAACACACATGGCAGCTTCCCCTCTGTCTCCTGTATCACCCAAGGTCAATTAATGTTCAAATTAGATTACAAGGACAGTCACAAATAAGATTGTTGTTTCTTTGTCTCCTGTATCACCAAAGGTCAGTTAAATGTCAAGATCACCCGAGGCCATCCAATATTCTTATGAGTCACTCACAGGTGAGGTTTTAACTGTATGTCTCTTGTATCACCAAATATCAGTTAATTTCAGGGTCACCCAATGTCAGTCTTTTGTTATGATATTTAAAGTTCAGTCAAACGTTAGGATTATCAGAGGTTCATGTACAAAGGCATCTTATGCTTAGTCTATTGTAGCACCCAATGTTAGTCAAATGCCAAAGTCACCCAAGGTCAGTCAAATGTCAAGGTCATCCAAGGTCAGTCAAACATCAAGGTGATTATAGATTAGCCAAAAATATACAAGACTGCTGCCCCTCTGCCTTCTGTTTCACTCAAGGTCAGTCAAATGTTTAGGTCAGTCACACGCACATTAAGCCTCTCTTCCTCAATCTTCACCTAAGGTCACTCAATTTCAGTCAAATCTCAATGTTCTTCTAATGTCAAGGTCATCAAATATCAGTCTGAGCTTACAAAAAAAACAAAAAAAAAACACAGTCTAAACCTGAATTCTGTCCTATATTAAATTGGGACGTTGATTTTGATTTGAGTAATCCTTACAGCAGGTTAGCAACAGCAAGGTAAATTTCTGTTAATATTTTTCTCAATTGATTACAGGTGCCATTACTAACACCATTGGACAGGACAAAGGTCTTTGATTTCAAAGATGGGAGACATCATGGTCCTCCATTCAGAGAAAAACGTTATGCTCACTTAGACTCCGCCCTAAATGCACGACAACAGAGAGAGATGTCACCCCGGGGAAGAGGAGACAGTATAAATTCAAGATACAGTTCAGATCCTGTCCAAATTTTATCTGGTAATGGTAAGAATTGTAGAATTGTTTTCCCTATAAATTATCAATGAAGATGTCTTTAAAACATTTAGTTTTTGTTTCATTGAGTGAATACTGTAAACCAGGATAGTTTAGCATCGTCTTTTTTTATGTCGCCTGCAACGTGTTGCAGAAGCGACATTTAGGGGTTACTTTGGCACCATCCGTCGTCTTGTCTTGTCATCGTCCTGCGTCCTCGTCCTGCAGCGTCATAAAAATTTCCGTCGCAGTTTTCCGAGAAACTACAAGTCACAACCTCTTGATATTTGGTATGTGGCTTACTCCTATGGTACTTTATGGTTAAAAACGATTTTATGCCCGTATCTCATCTACTTCCTGTTTACTGAATATTTTAAGACGCAGGCGACATAGGTCTTCCATGGAAGACCGCCATTCTAGTTTTATAGTAAGGACAACTGAATTTTAGTTCACATAGTTTTAAATTGCACACAGTAATGCTATTGTCCAAAGACTACAATGGAAGACAAATATATTCACACTGTTAAATTTTAGCCCTAGCAATGTCACTGCAAGTTTACAGTTTTCATATTTAGGAGGTTACCTTACTCCCGGCAACAGCATTTAAATTATGTAAATTTGATGTAAGAAATAAATAAAAAAAAAGTAAATGTTACCAATAAGGTCTATAAGAAAAACCACACTGAAATATGAGAAATAAGTCAATGTGAACTTCAAGAAAAGAAACCTGTGTATAACTGTTAAAGATGATTATTCAGACACTTTTCTGCACAATTTCTTCAAATTTTGACGATTTAAACTGGCTTCAAATTTAGACTGTAGAATCTGTGGTGACAAGTAAGCATTCTCCTACGTTCCCACGCATCCTTGAAAACTGGAAAAGCCCTTGAATTTCATTTTTAAGTTCAAGAAAAGTCCTTGAATTTTAAAAAATCAAAAATATCCTTGAAAAACCCTTGAGTTTTTTATTATGACACTTCGTCGGCTGTTTTGGGAAAAATGGTTGAAAAAAATATCAGGATCTATCATTTTGTTTACTATTTTCATCCTTGAAAATGACTAAAATAGCCTTGAAATTTTAGTTATGAAAAATGTGAGAACCCTGTGGCTGTTACAGATTTCTTTTTTTAACTTGTTTGACATGGACAGTGAAACTTACCTAAACTAAAACTTATTGGACCTGAAAAATTTCTGTAGAATACGCAGGTTTTTGGTTTATACAAGTTAAAAAAATGTTATTTACTCAAGATTTTGTAAAGACAGAATAGCATTTTTGAAATTAATCAATCAATCAATTTTTAGATGAAATGGACAGCACACCACACAGAAAGAGTCCACGAACAAACGGGTCAGTTGGGTTGTATGATCAACATCCTCAATACAAAGGAGACATCAAATTACAACTACCTGTTGATGAAGATGATTATTTACAGCCCCAGTCAACAAATACAAGGAAATATATGGACCTAGTAGATGGAATGCCAGGTAGGGATATATTTTAACTAAGTTTGGTACCTAAAACCATGAGAAGGTTAAAGTAATAATTGGCTAACCCCTCATTTTGAGAAAATACACTTTCTCATAAAAATCATTAAAAAAAATTGGATAAGCACTATTAAAAGCTGTGAAATTTGGTCAAATATGCAAATAACATACTTTAAACACCTACTTTAAAATTTGCCATTATAGGTATGAGTTCTGTTTGAAATATGTGTAACTTTTGTGGGTATCCTTTTTGTTGGTAAGTGTAAATGTCTGTGCATAGGTTAATTAGCCCTGTCCTTTTGTATATTTACTATATACATCCCAGAATAAACATAATATAAACTGTGGTAATTACTTCTTTTTCAGATTATGTGAACGAGAAGTCAGTATTTGATGATGAAGATGACGCCCAGTATCTGAAGCCAGACCCTGTATTACAATTTCATAATCCTGAATACTTTGACAATACTCCTGCAATTAAAACCAATTCTCATGTGCCGAGAAAACAAAAGGACTATTATAATGACTTACACAAAGACTGTACAGAACTGAAACCCTTAATGATACGAGAGGAAGCATTAGAATCCGCTGTGTAACGAATACACAAGTTTTTCCATGGAGTTATCTCCCTTTTGATGCACATCATTTTTAGAGAATAACCTTTGTGCAAATAAATGTCTTCCAAAAAAGATTTGTATCTTGAACATTGAGTTCTAAAATAGATTTACTCTTAGTGAATAAAGTCTACAATTCTCAAAAAATGGCATAGCCAGTTATAGACAAATAACATAAAAATACATTAAATAGCAATAGGTGTAGGGGAGACAATTCTTAGTCTAAGGGAGATCATTCTTAGACCAAAGGGAGATAACCAATGATCAGGGGAGTTAATCCGTAGATCAAACTACAGCCAATACTGCCAAATGTTATTGTTGATTGTTAAAAAGGTTTTGTGATTTAATGAAATACAAGCCGAGGCTCTAGGCGGAATGCAGTGAATCCAAAGTTCAAAGGTCAATTATGGATTGTTCTTATTAGAATGTATGACACATATATTTTACTGAAGATCAAATACCACATCATGGAAGCTGAAATTGTGATAAGGAATATGACTTCTCTTATGAAGTACATTTTGTAATAATAATAGAAAAAGTTGACCAGAAAGTTGGTAACTTTAGGACAAAATTCATGTCATATGTTTATTGAAATGTTACTTTATAGAAAATCTGCTTTCCTGTAATGAAATTCAAGACCTTATCCATACAATTCTTTATAACACAAAAATTGGATAAAGTTTTAAAGCTTTTCTTAAAGGGAATATTGAAAGAGAGAATGATATTATCAATGGACCATAAAGCTACCTGAAGAATATTTATTGTTGTTGAAGGGACCTATACAGCCTTGTGACTTATTGGAGGGTGTACTTAATAGTACTTAACTAGTTGTTACAGAGTCATAGATCTGCATGCAGCATATAGGTTATTAATATAAACATGTTTTTGTTGTTATAATGTTAAATCGTATCATGCAAAATATTTATTCTTTCATCTATACATAATCATGTTAATTATACTGTCAAAACATGTACCAATTGGTTTTCATGTTAATTATAATATCAAAACATGTACCTGTTGGTTTTCATGTTAATTATACTGTCAAAACATGTACCAGTTGGTTTTCATGTTAATTATACTGTCAAAACATGTACCTGTTGGTTTTCATGTTAATTATACTGTCAAAACATGTACCTGTTGGTTTTCATGTTAATTATACTGTCAAAACATGTACCTGTTGGTTTTCATGTTAATTATAATGTCAAAACATGTACCTGTTGATTATCATTTGTGTTCAGTTCCTAAACAAATTTTTCTGTCGAATGTGAGGGGCTCACCTCGGGAGCTGGTTCTTAATATGAATTTAGTGATCTGTAGGAATTTTCACGCTAATGACATGTGATACAATTTGAAGTAGAGAAATGAACTGTAAAAATTTAGTATGAAAAATCTATAGCTTATATTTTTTTGTCATTTATTCTTCAATGTATGATGCTTTGACAAATTATGTACAAAAAAATGTTCAAACTTTTTTGAAAACCAAAGTTTCAAAAGATAAAGTTGCAACTTTCACTGAGATATTTAGTAGAAAGGTTGTATGCCATATGATATTAAAATCAATAGGGCATGTAAACTTTTATTTAGTCAGTTATTGGCCCTTAAAAGGCAACTAGATTTACTGTTAGTAATTTTAAATTTTATGAGTTATCTCCTTTTTTTTCTTGTTTATAATTCTTAATTATATGTCTTTTTCTAGTGGTAGCTTCAACATAATGAGATTTATCAAGTTTTCAAATAGTATATTTATCTAATGTCCACTTGTGCTAAACCATATACGTACATGTATGACTTTTAAGGTTTGTGTTGCATTCATGTTGAATTTTTATATTTTCAAAAAGGTGTTATTATATTAACCACATAAATATCACATTATGTTTAAATATACTTGGAAAAATCATTTTTCCTCAATTGGGATTCAATAGATAACAATACAAATGCTGATCTCTACTTCTAAATAGAGAAAAATTGGATCCAGTAAATTACATTAAATGGGTAGAATGTTCCATGATGATTTTTATTACAATGAAACAAATGTAAAATATGTTTAACTTTAAACAATTATTATTATCAATTATTTCTTAGGTTTATTTTATTTTTAACTTTAAAAAACTATTTTTCTAAAAAGATTTTTAAACTAATGAAATTTTAAATTCCTGCTATTTTTTTGTAAAAAAAATCATATACATTTTTTTTATTAGCTCACCTGACCCGAATGGTCATGTGAGCTATTGTCATCACTTGGCGTCCGTCGTCCGTCGTCCGTAAACTTTTTAAAACGTTAACTCCTCTGACACCATAAGTCCAATTGCAACCAAACTTGGTATGGTTGTTCATTAGCATTCGGTGCTTGGAACTGATGTGGGGATTTTTGATTCGTCGTAAAACATGGCCGCCATGGCTAAAAATAGAACATAGGGGTAAAATGCAGTTTTTTGCAAATAACTCAAAAACGGCTACAGATATCAAAATTCTGGCTAGGATAAAAGTGATCAGCACCTCAAGATCTACCTACCCTGAAATTTTGAAGAAAATCCAACGACCCGTGTAGGAGTTATTGCCCTTTTGTGGATTTTTTGCAAATTTTGCACCTGTTTAGCTCAATATCTTGAAAACTATACTAGATATTTGAGAAATTTAAATTGCATATTGTTAAGCACATCAAGATCTACAAATTATGTAACAGGGTCAATGTTGTAGGACCTTTCCTTTTAGGAGTTATTGCCCTTAGAACGTCAAAATTTAGCATTTTAACAGCATTTCCTCATTACATTGAAAACGTTAACTCCTCTGACACTTTAAGTCCAAATGGAACCAAACTTGGTATAGCTGTTTATTAGCATTAGGTGTATAGAACTGATGTGGGGATTTTTGATTGGTCGTAAAACATGGCCGCTGTGGCTAAAAATAGAACATAGTGGTAAATGGCAGTTTTTTGCAAATAACTCTAAAACGGTGACAGATTTCAAAATTTTGATTGGGAACAAAAGTGATCAGCACCTCAAGATCTACCAGCTCTGAAATTTTGAAGAAAATCCAACAACCCATGTAGGAGTTATTGCCCTTTCTGTGGATTGTTTGCAAATTTTGCACCTGTTTAGCTCAATATCTTGAAAACTATACTAGATATTTGAGAAATTTAAATTGCATATTGTTAAGCACATCAAGATCTACCAATAATGAAACAGGGTCAACGTTGTAGGACCTTTTCTTTTAGGATTTATTGCCCTTAGAACGTCAAAATTTAGCATTTTAACAGCATTTCCTCATTACATTGAAAACGTTAACTCCTCTGACACTTTAAGTCCAAATGGAACCAAATTTGGTATAGTTGTTTATTAGCATTAGGTGTATAGAACTGATGTGGGGATTTTTGATTGGTAGTAAAACATGGCCGCTGTGGCTAAAAATAGAACATTGGGTTAAACTGCATTTTTTTGCTAATAACTCAAAAAGGGTGACAGATTTTTGAATTTTAATTGAGATAAAAGTGATCAGCACCTTAAGATCCACCATATTGTCAGATGACCCCCTTATTAAACTTATAACCCTTTCAATGTCAAATAGATTTTCCCTAATAGCCTTTACTTCAGGCACATATGTCAGGTGAGCGATTCAGGCTCCTGGGAGCCTCTTGTTTTAAATAGATTGTTCATAATTTTTAACCTGTATAAAACATTTTTATTGTATTCATGTGTATTTTTTGAGTTACGTGTCTTTAAAAGTGTCTCACAATTTTAGAAAAAATGTGGACAAACTTCAATGAAAATTTTAAAATAAAGTTTAAAAAAAATTAGATAAATATTTTTATAGTAAAAAAATTTTAAATTATTATTTTTTATACTTAAACTCTAAATTCTATTTCCTTTGAATTGTATCATTCAAAGATGTATGGCTTCCTTTAATACTCAAATAAAATGACTAAATACAAAAAGAAATAAAAGAACATTTAAAATTACCCATTATGACTTAAAAAAACTCAATTTATCTATTATAAAAATTTTATAGTTGCTATAACATTTACTGTTCTTAATTAAATTAATAATTTTTAACATTTTGGGACTATCGATACATGTTTTTTTTTATTAGGACTATACCATAACACTACTACACATATTTTTATAGTGACGTCAACTATTTTTGTGATACTTGTGTATTTCATATATATGTACTGTTAACTGTGAAATTTTCATGCTATCTTTTCTTATTGATTGCAAATTGTCTGCATCAATTTCATTATGAGAAGGTGAAAAATCTATATGGATAAAAAATAGCTTTATCATAATATATTTGTTTTCATGGCAATTTTATATTTGCGCAACAATTCCTAGCACAAAATTTTCAGTTTAAGAAAATAAGTACTGGTAAATTTAAGTGACATTTTTATATTGTTGTAACACAAAAACAAGATAGGGTAATGAATATATTTTCCCTGTTTTAAGCTCCTTTGACCCCCCTCCCCATTTTAACCAAACCAGTGATTTCTCAATAATATATTGAAAACGACCTCTATACCTGTATGATGATGACCTTAACAAGATATATTTCAGTAGGATCTACTTATTTGTTTGATATGTAACTTTAACCTTTACCCCAAAATTTACAAGCTGTATCCTTTGAACTATCAACTTTATGAAGATAATGATATTTTAATTAATACATTGGCTTGTCGAGGATTCAATTTCATTGATTAATTTGATTCTCCCCCTAAAGTTGGTGATATCTGAATTCTTAGACCTTTAACGCAAAAAATGATAATTTAAATGATTACATCGGCTTGTTGAGGTTTAAATTTCAAAATTACCTTTAACCTTCACACTAATTAAACATTCAGACCGAGAATATTTTATTTTTTTAAACAGGCTGTTAGGGTCAGGTTCTAAATGTGTTCATGGACAAATTGGTTTTCACCAAAACACTATTTCCACAACTAAAAAAGATTATCTTGATCCAAAATGCCTGTGTCTTTGACCTTTACAAATAATCGACTAACAATTTGTTACATTGTTTGACCAGAGTGCCTCTGATGAGATTGTTGTTAATATGTGTACATCGTTGTGAAATCCGTTAAGAAATTTATCATAGTTTGATAATTGTCTCGTTGTCATTTTGAAACTGAAGATGAACAACACAGCATTTAAATATGTCCATTTTCAATGTTTTATTCTTTTATATGCAAAACTCAATTAAATTAAGTATTGATATGCATGACAATTAATTGTTTAGTTTGTTTAGATTTTAAAAGGACACAATATTTTATTATGTTGATACTTTTTATATATGTTTAAAAAACATTTTTCCTGTAGTTTTTCATTATGTTTTCTTTTGTTACTAAGAAAAAGACAGCTGCTTTCCTTTTATTTTTTTTCTTCAACCATTACATGCATTAAGCATTGGAATTACGTGAATCTAACCTTTTTGAAACCAAGGTTTTTTATAACCATAATTATAATTAATCTAATAAAAAACCTTGTAAAAAGTATTGGAATGAAGTTTTTATTTGAAAATGTCAAAGTAACCATGAACAGGAAAATATAAATATAAGTGAATAATTTCATTTGGTAACTAAAAAATCAGTGAGTAAATTATTTTGATCATTAAATAACAGTGTGTTATTATTTTAATAAATCTAAAACAGTTACTTTGGACTAAATACAAAAAAACAAGCGAGTAAATTATTTTGATAAATAAAAAAAAGTGAGTTAATTGTTTTGATTACTCTAAAACCAATCAGTAAGTTATTTGATGAATGAGCTATATCTGTAACCCTAAAATCAACGAGTAAATTCTTATGATAACTCGATAATTAGCAAGTCAGTTATTTCAGTGATTCAAAAATCAGTGAGTCCAGGGTGGCCACACATCCTTGAAACCTGGAAAAACCCTTGAATTCCATTTGTAAGTTTAAGGTCATGGAAAAGACCATGAATTTTGGAAAAAATGAAATTTTCTTGAACAACCCTGGAATTTTATAGTTCCACATTCAAAGGTTCATGATTGAACTATTTCACACACACAAAAATCATGGGGAGACTGAAATTTTATGTAGACTATTTTCATCCTTGAGAATGACTTAAATACCCTTGAAAAGTCCTGGAAAAAACGTTGGCTTTTGCAACAACAATATAGTGGCAACCCTGTGAGTCAGTTATTTCAGTAACTCAAAAATCAGTGAGTCAATTATTTCAGTAACTCAAGAATCAGTGAGTGCCATTCATCTGGTTGTGTTCTGTTCTAGTCTTCCATAGAAGTGCAACAATATACAGAAATCAGAGAGTTATTCCCCCTTCATTGTTATGCAAATTTGTTTCTTATTTCACTATATAAATAAATGGCATATTATAAAGTTTTGAATTTATTGATTTGGTACTTGTAAAGAAAAGGTTTGTGGAAAAGTTTCATATTTTAAAAAACCTTACTACACATATATAGTTCAATTTGAACAAAACATTAAATCCCCCTTATTTGTTAAAGTTTGGAATTGATGTTTAACTTAATTTATGCAAATTTAGAACAGAACAAATTAATCTGCTTCGAACAGAAATCATCAGTTGTATATTGTTGCACTTCTCCACTTTTATACAGTCAATATAAAATGTACATTTTGTATATATGAGTTCTTCGAATTATTTGTTGATAAGAAGTTTGGTTATTTATTTCTTGTGTTCATTTCATTCTTTGATATTTTTTATCTAAAGAATTGTTTGCTTAATTCCTTGCATATGCCAATTGCTGGTACATGTACTGAAAACTATTGACCTGTATTATGGACCTGTATACATGTACTGAAAACTATTGACCTGTATACAGGTCAATAATAATATTTTGTTAAATCAATTATTTTATTTTATTTTATTATTTTTATTTTTGTAAATATTCTGTTGATATATTGTAAGGAAATAAAAGTTCAAATTTTTAACAAACATAAACTGCACCACCAAATGATTTCTCCACAAACTTAAAAATGGTAGTTTCTTTTGCTACACTGAAACTTTGAAAGTTATGCCCTTTTCCCACCAAATGCCATTTTATATTGCTTCATTAAATGATTTTTGTCATTAAATTCTATGTTTAAACAATTTTGTTTGTATTGTTTTTAGTGCTGAACATTATTACGTTTCATGTTTATATTTTAAATGGATGTAAACATTTTATCAGATAATTATGAATAAAGATTAGAATAAAATGTATTGGAATTCCGTTGCTTGGTGCTTCTAAAATGTGTATAAGAATTTAAAGTTATATGGACCAGAGCGGCAATTAATTTTTTGCCTTAAAAACTAAAGGAAATTGAATATTTTCTTAAAAAATCAAATGGAATGTGACTGGTAAATTGTGCATACAGAGTTGAACATTTTATTTTTATAGATCACAATGAAATACTTAAATACAATAAAATTCGAGGCAAATAATTTTAAACTGTACCAGAATTGTATTTTAGTCTATAAAAGATTTAACCAACAACACTTCAAATCAAATCAATCAATCAATCAAAGCTTTATTAACAGTTGAAAGTATTATTAAACAAGTATACAAACACACGCTTTGCTGACCATATCTTATACCTGTTAACCTGTTTCTGTGTTAAATTTTGTAGGAGTGGAAACACAAAATCACAGCTTTCACTTGGTTTTACCTTTTATAGGAGAGCAAACACAAAATCACAACATTCGCTTGGTTTTACCTTTTATAGGAGAGCAAACACAAAATCACAGCTTTCCCTGGGTTTTACCTTTTATAGAAGAGCAAAAACAAAATCACAGCTTTCACTAGGTTTTACCTTTTATAGGAGAGCAAACACAAAATCACAGCTATCGCTTGGTTTTACCTTTTAAAGGAGAGCCAACACAAGATCACAACTTTCGCTTGGTTTTACCTTTTATAGGAAAGCAAACACAAAATCTCAGTTTTCGCTTGGTTTTACATTTTATAGGAAAGCAAACACAAAATCACAGATATCGCTAGGTTTTACCTTTTATAGGAAAGCAAATACAAAATCACAGCCTTTGCTTGGTTTTACCTTTGATAGGAGAGCAAACACAAAATCACAGATATCACTAGGTTTTACCTTTTATAGGAGAGCAAATACAAAATCACAGATATCACTTGGTTTTACCTTTTATAGGAGAGCAAATACAAAATCACAGCTTTCGCTTGGTTTTACCTTTTATAGGAGAGCAAACACAAAATCACAGATATCACTTGGTTTTACCTTTTATAGGAGAGCAAATACAAAATCACAGCTTTCGCTTGGTTTTACCTTTTATAGGAGAGCAAACACAAAATCACAGCTGTCACTTGGTTTTACCTTTTATAGAATATCAAACAAAAAAATCGCAGCCTTTGCTCGGTTTTACTTTTGATAGGACAGCAGACACAAAATATCAACTTTCGCTTGGTTTTCCCTTTTATAGGAAAGTAAATACAAAATCACAGCTTTCACTTGGTTTTACTTTTTATAGGAGAGCAAACACAAAATGAAAGCTTTTACTTGGTTTTACTTTTTATAGGAGAGCAAACACGAAATCACAGCTTTCGCTTGGTTTTACCTTTTATAGGAGAGCAAACACAAAATGAAAGCTATCGCTTGGTTTTACCTTTTAAATGAGAGCCAACACAAGATCACAACTTTCGCTTGGTTTTACCTTTTATAGGAAAGCAAACACAAAATCTCAGTTTTCGCTTGGTTTTAGCTTTTATAGGAGAGCAAACACACAATCACAGCTATCGCTAGGTTTTACCTTTTATAGTAAAGCAAATACAAAATCACAGCTTTTGCTTGGTTTTACCTTATATAGGAGAGCAAATACAAAATTACAGCTTTCGCTTTGGTGTTACCTTTTATAGAATAGTAAACACAAAATGACAGCTTTCACTTGGTTTTACCTTTTATAGGAGAGCTAACACAAATTCTCAGCTTTCGCTTGGTTTTACCTTTTATAGGAAAGCAGACACAAAATCTCAGCTTTTGCTTGGTTTTACCTTTTATAGGAGAGCAAACACAAAATCACAGCTTTCTCTTTGTTAAACTTGCATAGCAGCATTTTCTAAAGCAATGGAATCAATAGAAACTCAAGCTAACACCTAAGTTTTGTATGATTGTTAGTCCACATTTTCAGTTTGTCATGAAAGGGGGGCATGAAAACACAGAGAACTGAAGAGACGTAGAGCCTATTAGTCTCCCTGCAACATCCGTGACGGTCAGATTTCCAAATAAAACAATTGCAGAACCGCGAGAAGTGCCAAATGGCCTCGTTGAAGGCTGCTGGCGGTTGTACATTGTGGTTTTTCTAAATTGCCGTTTAATTGTGGGCTGTGTCGCGTACACTTATTTCACATCTCATTATTTTCTATTGTTATTGGACACCCCCATTAAAAGCACACAGTTAACACTAAGTATACATTGGAAGCATTTCGAGGCAAAGTTTTATGAAAATCCATATAGACAATAAAGAAGAGTTGCGGACGGAAAGATAGACATCACTTTCGCTACATTCTCTCCTTTTTTCAATTTTTCAATTGGGATATTAAAAAGAGTCAGTTGTTGGCATTCTACACCTTAGCAACACTTTATAGTTGTAATGTTCCTGTATTACAAATTAACGAAAATATTTTTTTTATAGTTTAACATCATCAGATGATAGTAAGGACTCATCAGAAGAAAGCAAAAGAAAAGAACACGACTATTCGGCTGAAAACCAGGATTAGTCAAATAAAAAAAAAACCTGGTGGGTAAATGAAAACCGAAAAAAATAAACTATGTATTACAATATCAGTGAATAAATAAATTTAAGAGTATTTTAAGTGTCGTTTGCGTTGTTCAGAAATTAAGACCATTTTTCAAAAAACCCAAAAAACATGCAAAGAATTCGATTGGCTTATACAGCTATTAATGTACGCCCATAGAAATATAATTGATGGCAAACTCCAAACTAAATAAATCTACTGTCAAACCAGGTAAACCGGTTTTCAGAATCTCAAAACAACATCGAATACACCACTTTATCATTCGGAAAAAAAATTCCTCTTATCCAAAGATATAATAATAATTAGAAAATAGAGAATTATTAGTTGCATCATGTTGAAAGAACTTTTTCTGTTAACTTTAAAAAAGAAGAAGAATTTTATTCGATTTTTCTATCGTGCCCCAAAACCTTAATGTCAAATCCAGATTAAACCGGAATACAAACTATAGAATTTTGACTTTGTAGTTGCACGGACTCCCTGTGCTTTTTGATTGATAGGTGAAAATATTAATGCGCTAGATTGATTAACTGATTTTAAAATAATTTTAATATTTTTTACGCGGAATGTAATTTATAAAATTTATTCATAAGAATTAACTGTAATAAATTTTTGGTTTATAGAACCATAAAATGAATTTTTCATTGTGCACATTGAATAATCCGCGGAGCGGATTATTTTGTTAAATAAACCAAAAATTAATTACAGTTTATTAATTACAGTTAAATAAACCAAAAATTAATTACAGTTTATTCTTAAATGGTTTCAGATGTCAATTATCAACGCAATTTATCCTACAAAGTCTTCTAAAAATATCAATCGGTAGAAATCCAGGACCATCAGTAGAATATCACAAAAATCGTGATTTGGTTTATATATAAAGTCATATTTCAATACGTTCTTCAATTAATGATTTGGGAAAAAATGTACGTTTGAGTTTGTTGCAGTATTTGCTCGAAACCACGGAGGGGACTGCAATTATAGAGGTATGTACATATGTGCAGCCCTAAAGAGTCTATTTTCGGAGTGTCCAATATGTGAAAAGGGTGGAAATTTTAGATGCTGTATATATGATAAGGTGTACTTTTCACAAATGTCATGTATCAATAGAAAAAGGGTGACCGAACATACACGTTTTGCTTCATTTGACACTAATTGTATATGTATTTGGAAAATTAATTACATCACAATTGTATGTAATTATTCTTTCAGTTTGACATTCATACAGAAAGATGTTTGTACTGATGTTTTCATGTTGGGAGTTTCCAATAATTAGAACACGATTCGCTTTAATAGCTTCATGAGAGTTGGATCTGCCTTCATTTTGTTTACCAGTATTTTCATTCTAGTCCTCATTGAGACGTTGAAGTGGTTCAAAATGATTGAAGGTATCAAACAACTGTAAATTACTCTGACATTGGAGGCTCTATTGTACATCAAACAACTGTAAATAAAGGTAATAACAAAACTACCGAACTTGAATGATCAATCTCACAGTCCAGAGAAAACGACAAAAACGAATCAGTCATACCGGAGAATTGGTGGATCGCAATGGTCAACGAAATGGTGGGTTAAACCAGGTTTTATGGCGCCAAACCTCCCTCTTCCATTGCGATCTTAGGATCCGGTAATGACCATAGAACACAAAATAGTTGTGAGACACAATAGGGATATTGAGGTGATCATCTCAGTACAGCAGACCAGTCAAACACTAATTAAAACAATTAACTATCATATCTGTTAACCCAATTTTGAACTTTTCTACTAGTGGCTGATAACGAAGAAAGAATTTTTTTAGTGATCGTATGAGACGTATTTTCTTATAGCCCTGCTCCAAACGTCGGTCACGAAGAAATCGGTGTCTGATCAAAAAATCTGTGAAATGTGTGCAAGCTCTGGCATATCGAATAAGTTGTGAAATATAAACACCGTATGCAGGAGAAGTAGGTATATTGCTTTAGGAAAATTAATAATTTGAAAATTAAAATCGTCTCGTTTATCGTAAATTTTTGTACTGAGATGACCACCTGGGTCAAATTCGAGGTGCAAATCAAAGAAAGACGTGAAGCAATTTGATTCGGTGGTCTCTTTAATCTCCTATTCCGGAGGATATATTGAAGGAATCCAGCTTCCAAATGAAGTGTTATTGACAGAAAGGACATCACCAATATATCTGAATGTAAGATTAAATGACCTTGCCTCTTTCATCTTCTTGTTCTTTACGAGTCCCTGAAGAAATTCAGTCTCGTAAGAGTATAAAAACAAATCGGCGAGGAGAGGAGCACAGTTTGTGCCCATTGGAATGCCGATTTGTTGTTGAAAAATCTCTCCTCCGAAGGTGACAAATATGTTGTCAATGAGGGATTCAAGCATACTGCAAATTTGTTCCAGTGTGTAACAAATTTTATCTTTGAAAGATGATTTGGAAAAGAATGTAGAATTATAACCCGAAACAACAAAGTTCCTAGAGTTTGAAAAGGCTTTTTCGAGAAGTTTTTTCAGGCGACATTTTAGTTTTTCGTGTGGCAAGGTAGTGTATAAAGTTGAAAAATCGAACGTTTTCAAAGAGCGAACCTCAGAAAATGATCTAGATTTAAAATGATCTAACAAATCTTTTGAGTTCTTCAAAATCAACATATGGTTAATTCCACTACGATTATAAATAGTGTCGCAGTATGCTTGTTGACCTTCTTTGACAGCAGACAAGATTTTAGTTAAATGAACGGACAGCTCTGTAGTTGAACATGATGAAGATCCAGCTATATACCTTTCTTTGTACGGATTTTTGTGAAGTTTAGGTATCCAGTACAAATATGGTAACTCTTTATGTTCCTCTTTCATTGGAATATTGAAAGAAGCTATGGTTGGCTGTGATTTCATCTTTGTTAAATGTAGTCCGTGTGTATGTAGCACTAGCGGAAGTATTACCATCAATGCCTAGTTCTTTTATTAGACAATTGTAATAATGTGCTTTACATACAAAAACTATATTATTGGAAGCCTTGTCTGCTGGCGCGACAACATACCTGTCATGTAAGGAAGAAAGACAATTGAGAGCTTCACGATCTCTAAATACAGAATTCACACATTTGCGAAGTTTGTCTATTCGGCTTCGTACAAGAGATCGGATTGTCCTTACCCAGTCCGATTCAAGCTTTGGTTCTTGGTCCTTTTCCCTCTTTTTTCCCTCTTTTTTTCCCTCAGAGTAAATTACTCTGACATTGGAGGCTCTATTGTACATCATTCAAACAACTGTAAATTACTCTGACATTAGAGTGTATCAGTGTTTCTCTGCAAGGCATCGCCCATTCTGTTTGAATTATTATTAAAGTCTGCAAGTCGTGCATACAAAAAAAAGGTACTAAATACAACTTAAGGTTCTTATGTCACTCAATGCTTTACAATATTGGAAATGGCATTTTGGTCTTCTGATGACACATAAAAATTATTCGCATTTAACATTTTTATGAATTTCTGTCATGCTAAAACCACGGGCGTTTGGGTCCAGGATAAATTTCTATTATAAATAACGTGTATATAAAATTTTTTATGCCATTCGTGTGTACAGAAAACGAGAAATGTTACCCCTATTTCCATTCTTTTTTCCTATGTGATGCAGGTCATCACAAAATATCTACATGATCTATAAAAACTATAACAAAAAAAGAACCCACAATTAAAAGGGGCAATCCACATGTAACGGATTCAGTATAATTTTTTCCCTTTCAAAACAAGTTTGTATGATGTTTAAATTTTACCGCATAATCATATTTGAAGTAAGTAGTATCACGTGATATATACGTCAACGATAAACAACGATAACATAATTATACGCCCAGTGAGAAATGAAGAAGGAAATCTAAAATAATAGTGTTGAGAGGCTATAGCCTAAGCATTCAGAGTAAGTAAAATATTATAGTTGCTCCTTTGTTTTTTTTTTTTTCGGACAATAACCCATTTTTAAAAATCTGTAATCATTTTTTGACTAAAATCAATGTTTTTCTACTTTCGTTTTCACTGTAAATCAAGGCAAAAAATTCCATTCGTTTAAGGTTTGTATACACCGTCACATCAAGTATCATGCTAGAAACGACTTAAAACATGCTATAAAACATGGGTGCGTTAAAGTAAAAAGGGTTAGTATTTATTCCAGTTAGTTTTGGCCAGAATTTACCTCAAATGATCTTAAAAATTCCATGTCCTTCTCATCAAATTAATATCCATTTTCCTTGTTATTGAAAATGGACTTAGGAAAAATCGACTGTTCGAAAAAATGTCCCTAGCCCTTTCATAATAATTCCCAATGGGGTGATTCATATAGAATATATATCCCAATTTAAAATATGTATAAGCATGAAATAAAAAGTGTATGCAACATCCAAATATGACCCTTTCAGTGGTTGTTATATGCAATGCGGGAAAGAGGCTTCAATGAAATAGTTTCTTACTTGTGTGTGTGTTTTGTTTTCAATTGCCCTTTGCACGACTGTGAAATTACCGCAACCAAATATTGTTACCTTGAAGTGTGAAAGGACACTTTTTGCAAGAATAGGAGAATGTCACTGTAAAACTTGTCACAGATCTAAAATATTTAAGCATGTATTTAAGCCAGAAATCATGTTTTTAGTGTCAAGGCGATTCTATTAACACGGACAAATCCTGTCAAACTTGTCACAGATCTAAAATAAACCTAAAATCATATCTAAGCCTGTATTTTAAGTTCTAATTATTAAACCCTCTAATGCGAGGGTTTTAATGGGTCCCATTGAACGTAATTGAACAGCCGTCTTAAATTCACACGCTAAGTTTTAGTGTGTTTTAGTGCGATTTTTCAGTTGCTGTGGTTATTTAATTGACCCTTTAATGGTTAATTGGTAATTTTACCTCAAAATATCAAGTTTTTAATTAAAAAATCCTCTTTTTATATAATTTTGATCTTGAACTTCATAGTAAAGTTGGGATTGTCACAGCCCTCGCCCCCCGGAATACCAAATAGTTTAAAAAAGGACAGAATACCGTTAAAAAGACTGGAATACCGAATACAAATGTACTCTAAAGATCACGGCGTAGGCGTACCAAAAGCCTAAAAATTCAGAACATCGCATACCTCGTACCACACCTTGGCGTAACGAATAGCCTTTTAAAGGCACGGAATACCGCGTACAAAAAGGGCTGTAACACCCTTAAAGTTCAGGATCAACGTAAAAGAATGACAATATTATCGTCAAAACTTATATTTTTTATTTTATGCTTATAAGTTAAAAATAGCTGGGAAACTCGATTATCCCAATAACGTATAAGCATGAGATAAAACGTGTATGCAATATCCCAATATAAACCTTCCAGGAAAGAAGCTTCAATCAAATAGTTGATGAGTGCAGATGTTGGTTTCATTGTTGGTTGATATTCAGATATTTTTGTGATTCCATGTTCTACATGTCTGTATTTGTCCCGTTCTTGTTGGTGTTTACGCCATGGTTTTGTCTCTGCCTTTTTGGACTTTTGACATTCAGATACCCCATTGCTACCCCTGCTTCTTTCTTCCTTGTGTGTGTGTGTGGTGTTTTTTTTCCAATGCCCATTGACTCGAACAAAAATATTTACAGTGATAATTTAATGAGAAAAAGGGTAGGCTTAGATGCTATTTTTCAACCTTGTTTAAAAAAAAACCAAACAAATTACCACCCAATCCCACCCCGAAAAATCTCATATATAGTTAATGTAAAATTTGATGACGAAGAGATGGCATTATATTTTAATACGAGCGCAAAAAAATGCGGAAGTATAATGGTATATATCTATGATGCTGTCGTCGTCTACGTTATCTGCTTACTTAAGCGTTTCACATCCTCGGATCATTCTTCACCCAGGGACATTACACATGAAACACTTCGTTTTTATGTGACCGCAAAAAATTGCGGACGTATAATGGTATGATGCTGTCGTCGTCGTTGTCGTCGTCGTCGCCGTCGTCGTCGTTGTCTGTTAACTTTAGTGTATACACAATAACTTTAGTTCTAGTTATCCAAATGCAATGAAATTTGACAATAATATTTTTTTCCATGAAAGGATGGATGGGATTGATTTTGGGAGTACCCCCTCTTTTCATTTAGAAATAAGGGCCAAAAGAGGCAAAATTGCAACTTTTTTGTTTGTTCTTACAATAACTTTTTCAAAATTCTTCTCCTCTGAAACTACTGACCATAATTCAATGAAACTTGGTATGATTGATCATTAGGGTGTCCTGCACTAAAGTTTTGTTTATATTTATGATTCGAAAAAAAAGTTTCCATTTGGTCGAAGTTGTCAGATGACGCCTTATAGGGGTTACGGCCCCTTAAAGGTGAAAAGTAGCATTTTTTCATGTTTTTGCCCTGTAGTATGAAAACTATTGCAGATAGCAAAAAGCTGTTGCTTGCTTAATTGTTCAGCTCATTTAGCTCTACAAAAGTCTCCATAGGGTCGAAGTTGTCAGATGACCCCTTATAGGGGCTTCGCCCCTTAAAATAATGTTTTTTCATGTTTTTGGACTATGGAATGAAAACTATAGCAGGTAGAGAGAACCTGTTGCTTGCTTAAATGTTTAGCTCATTTAGCTCTACAAAAGTCTTCATTGGGTCGAAGTTGTCAGATGACCCTTTATAGGGGTTACGGCCCCTCAAAAGCGAAAAATAGTGATTTTGGCTTTTAGAATGAAAGCTATTGCAGATAGAAAAAAGCTGTTGCTTGCTTTTACGTTCTGTTCATTTAGCTCTACAAAAGTCTTCATTAGGTCGAAGTTTTCAAATGAATATATTTTTGCGACCCCCCTTTTTTCCCCTATTACATAATTAGGGGCCAAAGGGGCAATTTTAAAACTATTATTTGTGGTCCAATTTTTAAAATTTATTTTTTCCATTTGCTTAAAAAATAGGTAAAATCTAATGAATTCCTTATAAAATGTGGGTAGAAAGTCCACCAAAGAAGGCATGTGTCAAAAACCTTTGTCAGTTCACCATGGGCTGCATGTGTCCAGAGCAATGGACTATCCATATTGGGCCTAAAAGGTACAGGGTTCAACGTGTTGCGGTCGTATCATGCTGCGCTCGGCGAAGCTTTTCATTGATAGTTTTGTATTATATAAAAATAATATCAAGGTCAAGATCAGATCCTGAACTCGAAACGAACAATTTCATACCTAATGTCCCCGGGGTGATGAACGAGTAGGCGATAGAAGAACCCCTGGGTTTCCGAGGATGAGTGTTCCCAAAATAACTTTAGTTCTAGTAATCCAATTACTATGAAATTTTACAATGGTGTTCCTAACCATAAAAGGATGAATGGGGTTAATTTTGGGATTTCCCCTTTATTCGTTTAGAAATAAAAGACACAAAAGGGGCAAATAATTGAAACATTTTAGTTGTTCCTACAATGACTTTGAGTCTGGTTTGCCAATTGCTATGAAATTTTACGATGATATGCTTTACCATTATATCATATATGGATTTGATTTTGGGGTCCCCCATTTTTCATTTACAAGTATAAAGGGGCCGAAAAAGGGTCTGATTTCAATTTTTTTTTGCATGTTAAGTCTTGTCAAGTAATCAATACAAATTGTAGGATTAATGATTGCAACATCGCCTATTTTCGTATATGAAAAGGCTTAATAGAAGCTTTTATTTATTTACCTATTTCAATTTTTTTCCTTGAAATTTTTTGTCAAGTAGTGAATTTTAAAAGTTGAGGATTTATTTTGTGACACCTTCCTCCCCCTAATTGGCACTATGGCAAAAAGGGGCAAAAATAAAAGGTAGAGGATGCCCTTAATTAGGGGCCAAAAGGGTATTTTTTACCTGCGTCGCCGAAGGCGAAAGCAGGTCTAGTAGTCGGGTCACTCCGTCCGTCCGTCCCGCTATGGGGTGCCTGTCTTGTGTAATCTGAATCTCAAAAACCAAACGCTAGATCTTTTTGAAATTTTAGACCATGATTACAGATATATTGAAGATGTGCATCTCCCTTTTTGGGGTCATTTTATAATTTCGTTTAGAAATTAGGGGCCCAAAAGGGGCCAAAAAAGCGACTTTTTAATATTTTTCCACAATAAATTTTGTTCTGGTTGACCAAATGCTATGAAACTTTACAGTAATGTTACTTACCATTAAAAAAATGTTGATCTGATTTTGGGTGTTCCCTCTTTTTTCGTTTAGAAATTAGGGGCTCTAAAGGGACCCAAAAAGTGACTTTTTTATTTGTTTCCACAATAACTTTTGTTCTGGTTAATCAAATGCTAAGAAACTGTACACTAATGTTACTTATCATAAAAGGATGGGTTGGGCTGATTTTGGGTGTCCCTTCTTTTTTCGTTTAGAAATCAGAGGTCCAAAAGTGGGCAAAAAAAGTGACTTTTTAAATTTTTTCCACAACAACTTGTTTTGCATTTGGTTGACCAAATGCTATGAAACTTTACAGTAGTTTTACTCACCATAAATTAAAGGGTGGGGATGATTTTGGGTGTCCCTTCTCTTTTTGTTTAGGAACAAGGGGCCCAAAAGGGGCAAAAATGTGACATTTTTTATTTATGGTCCGATTTAGAAAAAAATTTTTACAAGTTAATTTTGGTCATATATTGGATACAAAATGGAGGATACAATTTTTTCTTGACCCACCTTTTCTGTTTAGCAATAAGGGGACCAAAAGGGGAAAAATAGAAACTATTTTTTTGTCTATTTTTACAATATTGGGTGGCATGTGATAAATATGCTTTGTAAGTCCACCATAGGTTGCAAGTGTCAAAATATTTTGACTGTCCATATTGGGCCTAGAACGTACAGGGTTCAACGTTTTGCCGTGCGACGCAGGGCAAGAAATCGATTGGTCTTGTTATGATTATAACTTATTATGGTCTGCTTTAAAAAAAACCTTCCTTTTGAAATTTGGATGCAAAGTCCCCCAAAGGCTACATGTGTCCGAAAAAAAAAAATTGTCAGTCCAACATGGACTGCATAACGGTGACCTTCACCCTTAACCGCGTCCTTTTAACAAGCAGACATAAGAAATGTTTAAGTCAATTAATAAAGACATGTTGCGGTTGTATCATGCTGCCCTTGACGAAGCTTTTAATTATTTAATATTTATAAATATTATTTTCGTTTTAGTTTATTACAATGGCAAGTAACGTGGATCTATGTGGGGTGTGTGCAACTCTCGGACAGTCGGTACCATCCACAGTGTGGTGTGGAAACTGCGATGAGGCGTTATGTGCAAACTGTATAGCGCAACATACGGCTTCTAAGGGAACAAAGTCACACCAGTTGACCCCCATCGAAATTTATCGGCAACTTCCTTCCGACGTTCTTAAAATATCTCAAACCTGTCCGGAACACCAGGAGCGATATCTAACCTTCTGTGGTGAACACCAAAACGCCTGCTGTCTTAAATGTACTTTGTCAAAACATAAAGGATGCAAAGACATGCTATCTATTGATGACGTAGTCGGCGATGTAAAGATTTCAAATGCTTTGACGGAATGCGAGGCTAATCTAGAGGAGAACAAAGAAAACGTTGCAATGGCCATTAAGAATCGAAAACAAAACTTATCATCACTTCAAACCGAGAAGATTAGGATTCAGGCTAAAATTCGAGAAACAAGACGTAACATTAACGAACATCTCGACAAAATCGAAGCTCAAATACTTAATGAACTGACAGAGTTAGAAGAAATGCACACTTCCAAAATCCAAGAGCTGGTTGCCTTGTTAGAAAAAAAGGAACACGACATAAAAGAGATGCAGGGTAGTTTGATATCCCTGAAAGATTACGCCTCCGACCTACAAATCTTTCTATCAATGAAAAGAACAGAAAGGCTTACATCGTCTGATAATGAATATCTTCAAAGTATTTGTTTGAGTGACGATCTGAACAATATATCCCTCTGTGTCGACCTCGACAAAACATTGAAAGATATAGATAAAATAATACCAACGTTCGGTCGCGTATTCACGAGTCTTGATCGATGCGGCATTGTTCTTAAGAAGAGAAAAGACAAGCAAGCGCAACTACACATACACAATGTCAGGTCTATTGGCAGTATAAGACTTGATCTTATCAAATCGATTGACGTACAGAAAAACGCTTTGCATGGGTGTTGTTTCCTTCCCGATGGAAGGTTCGCCGTTACAAGTAATGATGATGAATGCATTGTAGTGATGACAGATGAGGGCATCGTAGACTGTCAGATTGATGTCAAGCCATATTGGATCTTCGATATAACATATATACCATCTAAAAACACTTTAGCAGTAACAGCGGGCTGGGGTGGCAAAAAGTTTATAAATATTGTCAACATAGACAGCAGAAAGATCGTTCGATCTATTCCGACCAACACCAAGAACTGCGGCATTGCCTACAAGGACGGAGACATGTTCTACAGTGCATCGGGTGTCGGGATATGTAAAATGAACATAGACACTGGGAAGGTAACGACGATCATGAGCATACCTGGCATGTCATTGTTATCATACATCACGACATATCAAGATAAACTTTACTGTACTAACAGAGAAGCCCATACTGTGACCTGTTGTAGCATTGACGGCAGAAAGAAGTGGGAATATAGGAATAAGGAAGTAGTTCGATCTCCTAGGGGAATATGCGTGGATACCCATGGGTATGTGTACGTTGTAGGAAGAGAATCTAACAATCTTATAGCTATATCCCCAGACGGTGACCGTCACTCAGAACTGTTGACTGAAAAAATTGGACTGAAGAATCCACAAGCAGTAGACTATGATAGGAACACTAACCGCGTCCTTGTAACAAACGTACATAAGAAGGTGTTTCTTTACAAAGTAAAATAAATAACAACTTGTAGTTTGACAATTTATATCACCAGACGATGACCGTCACTCAGAACTGTTGACTGGAGAAGATGGATTGATGGATCCAGCAGCAGTAGACTATGATAGGAACAATAACCGCGTCCTTGTAACAAACGAATATTACAAGTTATTTTTGTACAAAGTCAATTAAATTACAAATGCCCGATTTACGATGTATATTACATTTTAAGCAGTCATTGGAATAAACATTACATCAGACCAATCAATTGATAATACGCGTGCATCATATTGTTAAAACTTCACAATTTATGTGACCATTCAATAAGGAGCATCGTACCATACATGGACCAATACTCGTGAGCCTAGTGACGGCAAAAGTGGATTATAAGGCTGCAACGTGTTTGTTTTTATTTTCTACATTAACAGACTATTTCAATGACCTCATGGTGAAACAAATTGATATTTGAATGTTATGGAGTCTGTAGAATGTACATGAAATAATATATATGCTATATAAGGAGACGATGCTACTCGAAATTTCCCAAATCTGCCTAATAAGATTTTCATTGGAAAAAAAAACGTTACACCTATATACATGTATATCTAATTTGGAAAATTTAATGAGAAACGTAAGAAGGTAGCGTCCATTGAATATGTTTTATATCTTTAATCATATTGAAAACACTAACTATTAAGTATACCCCTTTTGAAACCTAAATTACATTTATCTCGTAGAATAGCAGTTTGATGAATGTACATGTAGTAGAAGAATGCGATATATTTATCTTATTTACCTTTTATTTTAGATAACTAACAGTACTTTAGTGCTAAATCAATTATAAAAGTCCCATTCAATATTAAGAGAAATTTTAACAACATGAAAACGTTACGAAAACGGGATCTTAAGCAACTGTTTGATGGGTTTTTGTCATTTCTTAAAAAAAATGATCAGTTAAATTATATATATAAAAAAATGTTGCTGATTAAAAAATTTCGGTTAGATTTTGTTTCTCTCTCCTACATTTTCTTATCTAACCTTAAGTATGATACTTTTTTATCGAAGCGTCACTGTTTCCCGGCACTGTTAACCACGTATAAAGATAGATTTTGGAATGGTCATTTGGAATAATATATTTCTTAACTACAGAATCGGACATGACAGACCTTTAAAGGGATATCGTCTACGAAAAATTATTTTTCACTTATAAAAAAAGGCCTACTGTGGAAGCCTCGGCGTGCTACGAACAAAAAAATATTTATCAATTATGGACTTTTAACGAGGTCAATACATTATATATGGACCTGTTAGGCATATATTGAACGAGGACGAAGTCCGAGGTCAATATATTCCTAACAGGTCCATATATAATGTATTGACAGAGTCAAAAGTCCATCATTGTTATATTACATATGTAGTTTTTTTAATTAGAGTAAAATTGAATTGCTGTTTTAACATCATGTAATTCAAATTCGCAGTTTTTTTACTTTTTTTTTCGATGTCATAATTTTTTGACTTGCAATATCAAAACAAAACAAAAAACTAATTTACCTAGGAAATCTTCCACACCTTAATTGTTATTATTTCTAGCCTAAATTTTTGGGCAGTGAAGGCTCCGTTGCAAGCTATGTCAATATTTAGGACTTCTAAATGACGTCACACAGATGTGTATAAAATATGTCAAGAACGGACGAATATCCGGATCTAAATTTAGTAACTTAGCGTCAATATAGGTAAAAATAGAAACATAGCGTCAATATACCAAAAATGCACTGTTTTTATTTCCAAAGCAAAGAAATACACTAAATATCACTAAATTCACATGACCAAATAATCCAATGAAAATGTAAGAATGATAAACCATATGTAATATTTAACTTGTGCGCACCACAGGGACTTGACTACAAACGATTATTAATAAATTTACTAACATATATATGTATACTATCCATGGCCATATACTAAAAAGTGATTTTTTAGTATATGGCCATGGATAGTATACATATATATGTTAGTAAATTTATTAATAATCGTTTGTAGTCAAGTCCCTGTGGGTCAGGTGAGCTATTGTCGTCGTCCGTCGTCCGTCGTTAACTTTTCTTCAAAGATCTTCTTCTCTGAAACCACTGATGGGATTGCTTTGATACTTGGTATACTTGATCTTTAGGATGTCCTCTACCAAGTTTGTGAATCATATACACGTCAACCAACCAACATAGCTGCCGTTTCTAAAAATAGAACAGGGGGTCAGGCCATTGTTTTTGGCTTATAACTTGAAAAGTATAAGAGATAGAAAAAATCCGAAGCAACCTTCCATTTTCAGCATTAAAAGCTCTACAAATCTCTCCTTTGAGTCGAAGTTGTAAAACGACTCCTTAGAGGAGTTATTGCCCTTTAATCATCAAAATTGACCATTTTAGCAATTTTCGGACTATATCTTGAAAACCGTTAGAGCTAGAGGAAAAGTTAGCATTGCAAAATTGTTAGGCTCATTGAGATCTACAAAAATGATTTCAGGGTCAAAATTGTCAGATCAGCCGTTTAAGAGTTATTCCCCTTTAACTGTTTTTTTTTCATTAATTTTAACTGATTTTCAAAAATCTTCTTCTCTGAAACCACGGAAGGGATTGCATTGATACTTGGTATACTTGATCTTTAGGATGACCTCTACCAAGTTTGTGAATTATATACACGTCAACCAACCAACATAGCTGCTGTTTCTAAAAATAGAACAGGGGGGTCAGACCATTGTTTTTGGCATATAACTCGAAAAGTATAAGAGATAGAGAAAATCTGAAGCAACCAATCATGTTCAGCATCAAAAGCTCTACAAATCTCTCCATTGAGTCGAAGTTGTGAAACGACTCCTTATAGGAGTTATTGCCCTTTAAGGTGGTTCGGGGGTATAAGAAAAATCCATCAGATTTTTGTTAAATTTTGCAGAATTAAACTTTGATAAAAGAACATTAAAAAATGGAAAAATAATTGGGGGTCACGGACCTTTTTACAGATTTATAACCTTGCGAAGTTCGTTGCCTAGAATTCGTTTTTCCAATAGATTATAAAGGGAAAAGAGTTATTTAGCATCACTGTGAGCTGGAAACCCATCAGATTTTAATTATAAATAATCACAAATGACAAGCCGCATATACTATCTACTAAAAACATGATAAAAACTTGGGGTCACGGACCTTCTTTTTAAGATATTTAAGAAAAACTATTTTTTCCTACACATTTCTATATAAAAATTTGTCACACAATTTCCCGTCAATTATCTCCCCTTGAAAATAGAACTTTTTAGAAAAAGCTTAATTTCTGTTTAAACATATTTGTTATATTTATTTCATTCATAAAATAAAATAAAGAGTTACATTTTGTATATCTTGTGTTATTTTTATTCACTTTAATTGAAATCCAGACTAAAAATTTGCAAGATGTCTGAAAAAGATGCTCAGAACTTCCTTAATCATCAAAATTGACCATTTTAGCAGTTTTTAGACTATATCTTGAAAACTGTTAGAGCTAGAGGAAAAGTTAGCATTGCAGAATTGTTAAGCTCATTGAGATCAACAAAAATGATTTCAGGGTCAAAATTGTCAGATCAGGTGTTTAAGAGTTATTCCCCTTTAACTGTCATTAATATTAACTCATTTTCAAAAATCTTCTTCTATGAAACCACTAAAGGGATTGTATTGATACTTGGTATACTTGATCTTTAAGATGTCCTCTACCAAGTTTGTGAATTATATACATGTCGACTAACCAACATGGCCGCCGTTGCTAAAAATAGAACAGAGGGTCAGACCATTGTTTTTGGCTTATAACTCGAAAAGTATAAGAGATAGAGAAAAACCGAAGCAACTTTTCTTATTCAGCATCAAAAGGTCCTTACAGGAGTTATTGCCCTTGAACTGTTTCTTTCTATTAATTTATACTGATATTCAAAAATCTTCTCTGAAACCACTGAAGGGATTGTTTTGTGCAACTTTGTATACTTGAAAGTTTGTGAAATTTATTCAAACTTTTGCATAAGAGATCAGGTGAGCGATTCAGGCTCCTGGGAGCCTCTAGTGATAAATGTACAATGCAAAATTTCGCTGCGTGTGAAGCGCTTTTCTGGATTAACCTTCATCAGACACGCTAGGAGTAAAAACTTTGGAAAACCGGTAGTATATAAGATTTGATAAAACAAAAACAGAAGCCAAAAAATATTACAACAATGACCAAACAAATAAATTTATCAATTTTTAGCTCACCTGGCCAAAGGCCAGGTGAGCTATTGCCATCACTTGCCATCACTTGGCGTCCGTCGTCGTTAACTTTTCTTCAAACTTCTTCTCCTCTGAAACGGCTGCATAGATTCAAAACAAATTTGGTCTGGTGGTACTTTAGGGTATCCCCCACAGAACTGATGTGGGAATTTTTGATTCGTCGAAAAACATGACCGCCGTTGCTAAAAATAGACCAGGGGGGTTAGACTACTGTTTTTGGCTTGTAAATCAAAAAGTATAAGAGATAGATGAAATCTGATGCCACGGTACTGCTTCAGCATCAAAAGTTCTACAAAAGTCTCCATTTGGTCCAAGTTGTTAGATGACCCCTTATAGGGGTTACAGCCCCTTAAAGGTGAAAAATAGCGTTTTTTAGCTCACCAGACCCGAAGGGTCATGTGAGCTATTGTCATCACTTGGCGTCCGTCGTCTGTCCGTCGTCCGTCCGTCCGTAAAACATGGCCGCCATGGCTAAAAATAGAACATAGGGGTAAAATGCAGTTTTTTTGCAAATAACTCAAAAACGGCTACAGATATCAAAATTCTGGCATAGGGTAAAAGTGATCAGCACCTCAAGATCTACCTACCCTGAAATTTCGAAGAAAATCCAACAACCCATGTAGGAGTTATTGCCCTTTTTGTGGATTTTTTGCAAATTTTGCACCTGTTAAGCTCAATATCTTGAAAACTATACTAGATATTTGAGAAATTTAAATTGCATGTTGTTAAGCACATCAAGATCTACAAAATTGTCTGTCTCAAAATATTCAGTCTCTGTAGTGTCTTCATTCTCCTGTACCGTTGCAGCTTGCTGAACTCTTCTTCTCACCATTTTCTGAGGTTCGTATCGCTGGATCTACAAATATGGAATAGTAGATCCCGCCGAGGATACCAAAAATGTAGCGACCGAGCGACCTAGGTGACAAGACTTGACTGCAACTAAAGATGGAACTGGGGAGAATGTTGTGTAATGTACTCTTTTTCCACTATGACCTTGACCCTTGACTGACTGATTAACAGACTGACTGACTGACTGGCAGACTGACCTTCTATGAGACTGATTAATCAAGATATATATCAGTTTAATAATTTATTATGAGAGAATATTATATTTCATCCAGATAGCACTATTGCTCAATATCATGGAACATTCAGATTTAACAATAAAAATGTACTGTAATCTTGTAAAAATCTTTCTAAGATATAGCCAAAATAGTAACAGCCAGGCCCTTAATAAATAATCTAAAAGAGCACTTTATTCAATAAAATGATATTGAAAATATTGACTGTTTAACTATTATTTACTTCTTCAAGCACTAGTAACCCACACGGCTAGTGTAGCTTGAAAAATAGGCTATTTATTATTTATCACTTGCTTTACTTATGGTATGTACTTTATAGTTAAAGTTAACTTTAAGCGCTAGTATACCCAAGCGGCTAGCGTAGCTTAAAGTAACAGTTTATATGCTAGAACTTTATTATAATTAATCCTAATTTCTTCCAAATTTACAGGAGTACAGACTTTGAGCGCTAGTATACCCAAACGGCTAGCGTTGCTCTAGGAATGCACTTTTAATGAGACAATAAAGTCTCCCTATCAATTTTATAAAGTTTATTTATATAGTCCTACTGCAAAGTTATATAGCACACTTATGAGCGCTAGTATACACAGGCGGCTAGCGTAGCTCAAAAGAGTACTGTTTTTTATTTTATACTTTTATTTATTCCGTATAGGAGAATGTATGGTTTACTGTAGATTCGTAAAAAATAATTCACGAGCGCCGTACATTCTCCTACTTAAACCATTTTACACCGGGGAAAACAATATATAAATGTATAAATATGATCAAACATTAATAGCATCTGTATTTTATGAAAACTTTTTTAAAAAACCTAGTTCCGACATCCCATCCGATCCTTCATAATGTTCATAAATTTTCCCGCCTTATTCAATTTTATCGTGAGCAGATTGTGAGTACTTTTAACATGTTTTATAATGGACAAGGCGGATTTAGTCGTGTTTTTGTCAATGGATTTAAATTTTGAAATTCATCATGGATTATTTAAAATTTCAACTATGGATTTATTTTTCGTTCTCGGGAATAAAATACAGAAGCAAGCAACAGGTAAGATGTTTTAAATAACGTAATGGTTACTTAGAATTTGGGTAGAAATTAAAAATTACCATGCAAAGGATATCATTTTGACACATTCTAAAACCACTCTTAAAAAATGCATGTTTTTTTATGTTTCCCTTTTGATAAAGTCAAACACATTTGAATTGTACAAATAAATACCTTGCTATTTGAATAAAAACAAAACGACGGCAAATTGAAACATATTGAGCACTTATTGACACAATTTTTTGCACAATCGGTGGGTTTTATCAGATTTAAAATGTATACGCTTACCTGTAAAAAACAAAATCGAATTGCAATGATCACTCGACAAGGAATAATTATTTGCTCTTCATTCATAAATATTAGAACACGGGTCGTTTCATCTATCGGCTATTGTTAACACTGAATAGTTCTGAAGACAGTTAAAAAAATACCCGTGCATAAATTCTATCATCGAAAAGGAAAATAAAAATGACAACAAAGTTCCAGACAATAAATTTTGCTACGGCTGACGCGCGTTTCGTCTATTCAAGACTCATCAGAGGCGCTCTACCAAAAATATTGAAAATGCCAAACACTATATGATTATGAAGAGCATAGAACAGTAAAACCAAAAATACCAAACTGGGGAACCAAATTATTACTAAGATATTCAACCTATATCTGGGGTAGGAAGAACCTTATAGGGTTAGACAATTTTGAAATCGAGAAAATGGTAGACAAAAGTCTAATCCTGTGCTCTTATTAGTTATATGTATTATTCGGAAAAAAGCTCTTGAGAGCTTGTGTTTATTGTTGTATGCAAATCCGAATTCAAATAAATCTTTCTTATCTTATCTTATCTTATCTTATCTTTATCTTATCTTATCTTAATCCTAGCATGTTGTGTGCCATTTTTTTTCATTGTCTTCTTCTTTGTTAAAAAAAAAGACCCACACAGAGTAAATTTTAGGCTGTCTAAAGATTTCCAGCGGTTATCGATAGCCGATCACCGTGTAGAAGAAAAAAAAAGCATACAAACAAATTTGCAATTAACACACATCTTATATTTCTTTATTCGAAGTAAAATTGTTTTAATTTTTTTTCTAGATTTACTACCAATCACTTGCTGAAAAGGAGCGCTACAGATGTACATCTTAATGTGGAGAACAAAGAACTTTTATGTCATATCACTATTGTCGCCAATCATAAATGAGCAAAATTTCCATAATGTCTGGATTGTTTTATGTGTTTGGACAACTATTAAGATAAATATTCATGTGCACTTTTGAGACGCTTTCAAAACGTCAAATAAGTTTGATTACGTTTCGGACAAAATGGAGTATTTCATCATCGGAAATTTGAAATCTTTGAACGCATGGAATAAATTCATGTTTTGTTAACTTTTTTGTGTTAACTAAAAGTGATTTTATTTAGTTTTAGTTGAATAAAACTTGATTCCTGTATTCAATACATTTTGTGACCCTTTATAAAGGTAAATTTCTTGAAAACTAGGCACTCCCGGTCGGTAATCTGAACCCAGTGTTTGCCCTTAAGGTTTGTGATCAGTGGACCGTGAAAAGTTCATGGAACACTGATCATGAACAATAGACAGCACAGTGAATTCGTAAAAAATAATCCACACTTTAAACAATAGAATGACGTCATTAAAATGGTTTAACTATAGTTAACCACTTTACTTCAAATTTACAGAAGCACAGCTTTTAAGCGCTAGTATACCCAAACGGCTAGCGTAACTTAAAAGTGTACTTTTTAATGAGACTCAAGAGCCTCCCTAACTGTTTATTTGTACTTTATTTAATAAAACTAGACGTCAAAAGGAATGTCAAAAAGTGACAAAATATTGAAATCGACTAAGTGTCTCCCTTGTGCAAAAAGTAGCTTTTCAACAGATTAGTATCGACTGACTTCAACACCAAGGTGCTTCTCTAGTACTAAACATTACTGTTGTCTAAAGCTTAGGATATAAATATCCTTAAATTGTCACAAAAATAACTGGCTGTACTTGACAAAATATAGATTTTCAACAGATTAGTATCGACTGACTTTGAACACCTTAGGCATTCGTACTAAACATTACTGTTGTCTAAATGTCTAAAGCTGAAAATATTTGGCTATAAATGAATTCTAAGCACAAAAATTGCTTAACTCTCAGATTTCATTGAACAAATAAAATATTTCACTGTTCTGATTGAAAATTCAATATTTCCTTAGGTTTAAAAATCATAAAACATTTCTGGATAATTAACTTTCCAGTTTTCCTTAATAACTTTACAGCTAAAAACTTAAATATCAAAATTCTCTTTGATTTCTTTACTTTTCCCATAAAATCAAAAGCACATGGTAATTTCAAAAACTTTCAAGGTCTTTATTTTAATTCAATTTACTTTTAGAAAAATATTCCATAATAAAATAAATATGTGCTATTCTAATGCCAAATTAGCACAATGACTCAGCAAAAATAAAATGAAATGGCTTTGCCTTTAAATACATACATTGCTAACTGAACTCTATACTGGCAGTGTAAACAAGTAGCTAACAGAAAAAGCAAGCAAAGAAAGAAGGCTTAAATCGATTTATTTATATGATGGGCGTGTGCACAGTGCACGGGGCACTTGTGCACCGACACCAGTACACCGGGACTCTGTGCACTTTTAGACCAATCAGAGATCAATCGATCAACCAATCAGAACAGTGGATTCGCTTGATTGTTGAAGCGATACACTAACCGAGTAATTAAAAATTATTAATTGTACAGAATAATAAATCTAATTAATAAATAAGACATTTCAGTAAAATAAATCTTAAAACAAAATTCATTTAAAATCTAAATTGCTAAAACCAATGAGATCGATCGATATTTTTTTTAACAACATAAAACAAAGATGGCGGGTCGCGGAAAAATAGAACTGTCAAAAATGACAAAACTTTTAAAAACTACGATCAATACAGGATATTATGGACCCATAAAGTAGATTCTAGGTAAAAACATTATAACAGGTCAATGTCTATAATCCCAAAAATATGAATCAGTACATAGTTTATTCAAAAATCAAGAATGAAGTTGTCTTAAAACTTTACTGTGTTAAATCGGGGGACTTTCTCAAAGGGAGTGTCTGCGCGTCCACGCCGCGTGGACCAATAGACTGCACGACGCTAAAAGCCTATGTGAGAGGGGCCTGTTAGTCACCCTCTCCAAAATGTGCGCATTAAGACGCGCTCAATAAAGTAGTTCTAAAATGGTATAACAAAATACCCAAAAAACGAAAACAACATCGGAAACCAAGTTCAAGTTCAAAACGATAAACCATTTGTGGTAAGAATTTTTATGATATATCACAAAAGACCACTTACTCATAAATATTTAAGGATCGTCCAATAAGATATGTTGCAACATGCTGATTTTATTTTGCGAGGATCATTTTTGGGCACAAAACGAAGTTAGACTTAATATAAAAGATCCGGCATAACCTTGAAGATTATATTCAAGCATAAGACATAAAAGTATATTCATATCATAGTAGACTATTTATGAAGGGACCTGTAGGTGTCTGGTTAATATAATGAAAATGTCTGCAGGTCACACTGTTCTTGGTCAATATTATGAAGGTGCCTGCAAGTCACACAGTTCTTGGTCAATATGATGGAGGAGCCTGCAAGTCACACTGTTCTTGGTCAATATTATGAAGATGCCTGCAAGTCATACTGTTCTTGGTCAAAATTATGAAGGAGCCTGCAAGTCATACTGTTCTTGGTCAATATTATGAAGGTACCTGCCGGTCATACTGTTTTTTAGTCAATATAATGAAGGTGCCTGCAAGTCACATCACATTGTTCTTAGCCAATATTATGAAGGTGCCTGCAAGTCACACTGTTCTTGGTCAATATTATGAAGGTGCCTGCAAGTTACACTGTTCTTAGCCAATATTATGAAGGTGCTTGCAAGTCACACTGTTCTTGGTCAATATTATGAGGGTGCCTGCAAGTCACACTGTTCTTAGCCAATATTATGAAGGTGCCTGCAAGTCACACTGTTCTTAGCCAATATTATGAAGGTGCCTGCAGGTCACACTGTTCTTGGTCAATATTATGAAGGTACCTGCCGGTCATACTGTTCTTGGTCAATATTATGAAGGTACCTGCTGCCGGTCATACTGTTTTTTAGTCAATATAATGAAAGTGCCTGCAAGTCACACTGTTCTTGGTCAATATTATGAAGGTGCCTGCAAGTCACACTGTTCTTAGCCAATATTATGAAGGTGCCTGCGAGTCACACTGTTCTTGGTCAATATTATGAGGGTGCCTGCAAGTCACACTGTTCTTAGTCAATATTATGAAGGTGCCTGCAAGTCACACTGTTCTTAGCCAATATTATAAAGGTGCCTGTAAGTCACACTGTTCTTGGTCAATATTATGAAGGTGCCTTTAAGTCACACTGTTCTTGGTCAATATAATGAAAGTGCCTGCAAGTCACATCACATTGTTCTTAGCGAATATTATGAAGGTGCCTGCAAGTCACACTGTTCTTGGTCAATATTATGAAGGTGCCTGCAAGTCACACTGTTCTTAGCCAATATTATGAAGGTGCCTGCAAGTCACACTGTTCTTGGTCAATATTATGAGGGTGCCTGCAAGTCACACTGTTCTTAGCCAATATTATGAAGGTGCCTGCAAGTCACACTGTTCTTGGTCAATATTATGAAGATGAATTATTATGTGGAAAGGTTATGCGATCATCATTAAGGTTAGAAAGTCATTTTACTGAGAAATACATTTATTTTAAGTTTGTGATCTTCTTTTACTTAACAAGTCATATTCTTAATCATTTTTACTAATTTATGTCCAGAAGAAGTAACAAGAGAATGTCGTAGAAAACCAGACGATGATGAAGGAGGTAAACCAGATGACAGTAAACCAAAAAAAAAAACAAGACTTCTGCGAGAAATACGTAAGCATTGAAACCCCGGTGCATGCTAATTATTTCAAAATACCCTTTCAACATTCTATACTTGTCAGACTAAAATCAATAACTCTACTCTAATTGTATGGCATTTAAAGCATGGAAAATGCAGATACACTTAATTACAAAAATCATGTCCGTTGTCAGTTTTTCTTTATATACTGTACATGTAAGATTTATAAATCATTTGGCTAAATGAAATTGATTACAAGTACGTGTGTAAAGTAATCATTAATATATACACCTCGCCAAAAGTTAAGCAACACCAACTTTTTTCAACCATAATCATTTTATGGCTTGAAATATTCGCATAATACAAAATGATGGAAAATCAAAAAGTAATCACTTCAATTATTGACTCTAATTGTGTAATGGACTAAAGATGTTTTATCAGAAATGTTTGCAAGTCATGAAAATCCAACTTTTCGAAAATGGTGTAAAATTTTAGATAAAATAGCGTTTAAAAAGTTTAACTTTCAATATCAATTGTAAACTTATAACAACTTATTAATGCATATAAAGTTTGCAAACATGACAAATTACCACTATGCAAACAAAAAATAATGGTTTCAAGCTCAAGTTGCATCTACTGCAGTCAACAAAGGGACTTAATCAGTTTTCTGTGAGAAAAGGATTGCAGCTTGATCTACTTTTTTTACTGGGTAAAGATTCATTAAGACATAGTTTAAATGATAGAAATCTGTAAAACGTATATTATATGTATCCTGAATATATTTCATATCAAGTCGTAAACCATATTATGATTTAAATAACCTGTTTGTTTGGCAATAGGTCTCAAAGACTGGTAATGGTTTTCGTATATGTGGCCCAAGAGTAACACGTCATTATTATTTGAATTCTCACTGTGTATCAATATCAGGCTTTCCTCAAGGTTTGCGCCTGGATTACTAGTAAAAACCAATATTTCAGTTTTAAGAAAAGATGCCATAGCCATCACCATCACATGATCAGCCCACTCGCCATTTCTTGACATTTTGTCCAGGTATTTCGTCAGATCACCACCTTCAACAAAGTCTTTCAAATTGACTAATCCATCATTTCGCTGTAATGTAAATTTTATTTACATTATATAGCATAAGCTTAAAATGAACTAGTGCTGATTGTGTTGGGATGCCAACACAGAAGTCGCCCAAAATCGCCATGGAGAGTATTCCATTCAAATCAGTGCACCAAAACAAGTCTAGAAATCGAATTTCGTTAAAATCGGACAAAGTTGATGTTTTTGGGGGGCGGGTGTGGTAAAACGGCCGCCATTTCAAAATGGCGGCGTTCGCATCAATTTTTTTGCGCCATGTTGCTCAAGATGGATCACTCTACCAGTGTGCCAATTTTCATTAAAATCCATCCACCCATCTCCGAGATCTGAGAGGGGCCCAAAAATCTTAAACGACGGCCATTTTGAAAATGGCGGCCATCTTGAAAATTTTGAAAACTTCTTGCACAACTCTGAGTGACCCTCCACCCATCTAAGCAAGTTTGATCTTCATTGGTTGAAGCGTTTTCTCAAAATGCTGAAGACAAGTTCATGGTTAAGGTAAGGAAAAGAATAATAATAATAATAATAATAAGAAACGGTGCAAAAACAATAAGTCTCCCAAACTTTGTTTTGGGCGACTTAATAAGGGTAACTAGAATATTACATTTGGTTAGTTATTCTTGGCCATATGAGTATTTTATACTTTACCTTGACAAGTCATCGTCTTGCTGCAAAGCCTCATACATGAATCTGTTCTGTTTTGAATTATATAATGGTTTAGATTCTGAAGTCTGGTATTTTTCAGGCTTCAAGACATAAATTTTGCTATCCATTAAATCAAAATTTATAACCCATTTGAATCAGCAATTATACAAATATGGTTCAAATAATAATAATTTTGTCTGTAATATAAAGAGCATTTAATTTGTTTTGTACCTTGATAGTTCACAACTTCAATTTAAATTTATGTCCCAGAGTCTAGAAGGTTTATTTCACTGAACCTTTATTAATTATTTCTAGAGACCAAATTTGACTGTCTTTTACCTTTAGATCACCTTAGGTTGCTTTTACAACATTTCGAGCTGTTGTCTTATTAATACACTCCCAATTTCCATTCAAATTTCTAACCTGTATAACTGGATTTTGTTTACAGTATGCCACTGAATTTCTTCGGAGGTCAGCAGCACTTTGCTTGTTATAGCCTAGTCTTTCGAGCTGATCGCTTATTGCCTCAAAGAAGCAGTTCCCATTGCCTGGTGTGGGTGTGCTGTACTCTAGACCTAACAATAAGATGTGATCCAACAGGATATATTTTGAGCTTCTCTGGTCATCTTGTGTACGACATTTCGATAGCAAATTACGGTAGCTCTCTGGATCACTGCATGCATGACCTGCATTATATAATGTGTTAGATGGACAATATTTGGTTTAATGCATCTCCTAATTTAAATTGATTCATAGTTCTTCAGACAATATTTTTAAGGGGATGTGGTGAGCGATATTCTTTTTCATAGGTTTTTACTCAATTTGAATTTTGTGAATCGGACCTTAAAATTTGCTAGGAAAATGATTTTTTTTAATTAAAAAATAAAGAGCAATCTTTGATACCGTTTGAAGTGAATCTTTTTTTAATTAACATTAGTTTTAATAATGTATATCCCTAGTGTTTGTAACAATACGTAATTATATGTTAAATATTACTACTTTTAAAATAACCAACTTTACCTGTAGCCTTTAACAGTGAATTGTGTATTTGCAATACTATCTATCTGGTGATTGAACTTTGATTTTCCTGAGGAATAAATATTTCAAGCTATTATCATTCTAATTCTTTGTCGGTCTATTAAGCGTAAACTGCCTAAAATCAATTCTATAACCTGGTCAAATATTAGAAACATTGCTTAAATTTCATGGATTTTTATTACTTTTTTTTCTAAAATGTAAATCCAGAGACTGTGTATATACGGTCTCTGGTAAATCGTATTTGGGTTTTATGTCCTCCAAATATTTTGACTTGTACAAAAAAAAACTATGAAGTCAATCAGGGAATTGACAATAAAAGTGTATCTTAGTAAATACATTTAAATTTTAGGTCTGTTTCGAAATTGCATTTTACATTATTTGCAGCAAGTGCACCTTTAAACATAAACGATGAAAAGAATTGTTTATGAATATATAACTTCACCTTCATTGTTTGAGAATATGTGTTGGGGTTCTGCAACACGGCATGTAGACTTCAAAAGCTGAAAAAGGCCTACTTTTTCTTCTGCAGGCAAGGCATGTAAATCTGTTGTATCCAGATCTCCCAACAGTTCTGTAAATAAAAAAAGTTATATAAAGTATTCAAATTCTTTGAATATGCAGGGAATATGCAGAAATGAAATATGTATAGGGGTATTATACGTCTATGCATGGATCTATCATCCTGATAAATTGATACTTAAATATGTGTGACTGAATGTGATCTTATTGTCAACACTGTTTAATTGTCAAATGTTGTTATGTGATATTACAAATCAACTTGTACCTTTAATATCGTCCATGTATGCTTTGAAAGTTTTTTTTTAACCTGAAAATATAAAATAATTTATAAATATTGTTATACACAATAGATCGAAACCTGCAGGCACCCTTCATTATAATGCTATAAAGGTAAGGGTGACCTGCAGGTTCCCTTCATTTAAGCTAAACATAACGGATGATCTGCAGGAACCATTCAAAAAATGCTATAAAGGAAAGAGTGACCTACAGACACCTTCATATAATGCTATATATTGCGTGAGCTGCAGGCACCTTTCATATAATATTATAAAGGAAAGAGTGACATACAGACACCTTCATATAATGCTATCCAGAACGGGTGACTTGCAGGCATCCTTCATATAATGCTATAAAGGAAAGGGTGATCATATAATGTTATGCAGACCCGATGACCTGCAGTCACCCTTCATATAATGCTATCCAGAACGGGTGACTTGCAGGCACCCTTCATATAATGCTATACAGGAAAGGGTGACCTGCATATAATGCTATACGGGAAAGGGTGACCTGCAGTCACCCTTCATATAATGCTATACAGACCCGATGACCTGCAGTCACCCTTCATATAATGCTTTATAGTTTATACAGACCGGGTGACTTTATCATGCTATAAAAGAAAAGGTGACATGCGGGCACCTTTATATAATGCTATACAGAATGGGTGACCTGCAGGCACCCCTCATATAATGCTATATACGGTAAGGGCGACCTGCAGGCACATTCATATAATACTTAACCTTAGTTTTAATTTGGCAGTCTGTTTGGTATTTTGGATTTTCATATATTGCTCTTCATATTCATGTTTATTTTGGCATTTCAACTTTTCGATTGAGCGTCTCCGATGAGTCTTATATAGACGAAACGCTCGTCAGACGCAGTTTTAAAATTTATTGCCTGGACCTTTGTTTTTTTTTTATTTAAGAATCCCGTGATGGTTGGCTCTGCTGATGGCCTTTGCCCCGAGATTAACCCGCTCCGGCACAAACACACTTTTGTGTTTGAGATAGACCAAAGTCTAAATTTTCCGTTTAAATTTCTAAATTGTTGAAATGCTATGGTTATCGCTATCCTACTCCCAGGCATAGTTTAACCTTAGTTTTAATTTGGCAGTCTGTTTGGTATTTTATTGGTTTTCATATATTGCTCATCAAATTCATGTTCATTTTGGCATTTCAACTTTTTGATTGAGCGTCTCTGATGAGTCTTATATAGACGAACCGCGCGTCAGACGCAGTTTTTAAAATTTATTGCCTGGACCTTTGTAGTTTTTTTTTTTAATTTGACCTGCAGGCATCTTCATGTAATGCTATACAGAACGGGTGACCTGCAGGCACCTTTCATATAATGTTATAAAGGAAAGGGTGACCTACAGTCACCATCATATAATGCTATCCAGAACGGGTGACTTGCAGGCACCCTTCATATATTGCTATACAGGACATATAATGCTATACAGACCCGATGACCTGCAGACACCCTTCATATAATGCTATATGCAGACTGTGTGACCTGCAGACACCTATTTATCATGCTATAAAGGAAAGGGTGGCATGCAGGCACTTTTATATAATGCTATACAGAATGGGTGACCTGCAGGCACCCTTCATATGATGTTAAAAAGTTCATGACGTGACATAATTGAGTTCATATTGCACGGCGTGCAATATGCGATAAATATTGCACCCTGACGTTCCCTTGCTTTCTACGGGGAGATAATATTACTATATCTACAATTAAATGATATACAGAACGGATGATCCGCAGGCACCTTCATATAATGCTACACAAAACGAGGGACCTGCTGGCAACTTCATATAATGCTATCAAGGAAAGGGTGACCTGCAATTGTAAAGATCTGTATAGGCTTGTCTCCCAAGCTGAAGTGAAACTTCTTTCATTTTCTTTGATATACAGACACTGCATGTTTCATAAATAAAAAACGAGTACAAAATAAAAGTGTTGTGAACATGTATACACAAAATAATTTGAGTAATTGCTGTAAAAATATGAAATCACTTCTATACATGATAAGGCTTCATCGTTCCTGATATTCCCACGAAAGCAATGATCTTATTAATTACAAAACTTTTATTTATTATTAGTTGTAATAAAAGAATTTAATGACACATAAAACAAAAGAAAAATCAGTTTTAAATAATGAAAAAAAAATGTCATAAAATTAAAATTCCACTGAAAACAAACAGAACTATATTTATTGCACAATACTGATAAAACATTAAAAAAATCCATATTTCAATGTTTTTTTTCAGCTTTTTATTTTTTTATCTTTAAGTTGTTTATATTCCACAAATAGACTCTTTTATGTCGCATGGGACAAATTGGTCAAAGTCAGGACAAATTGGTATAAAAGTTGGGACAAATTGACTTGTATTCGTTGAATATGATGCTATATATCCTGTACGAAATGATCCGCCTGGTTCAGACACGTAAACCAGGCGTAAAATATCAGTGATCCAGGCGTAACTTGCTTTTACGTGTGGATAGGGAAACCAGGCGTCAAAAGACACGTAAACCAGGCGGAAAACAGACACGTAATATTTAAATGAGATTGACCAGCTGGTCGAAAATCCAGGCGTAATATGCAAATGAGCAATTTACGCCTTGCAAAAACCGGGCGTAAAATGAGACAATAACCAGGCGTAATATTTGACCTAATTCTTAATACATAAATGTATGTGCTACATAACTGTAAAATTTGGTTGTACACAAAATGTGCCATGTGTATACATTAATTCATAGATAATGTAATGCTATTATGTTTTAATCACTTTGAGAATTCAAAAAAAATAAGATTATGCTTTTTCATTAATTCTTTATATGAAACTGATACAACCCAATATAACCATCAAAATATTTCAAGTAATTTAAAGAAAAGCATATTACTTTAATTTATGAAAATGATAAAATAACTATTCTTTTCTCAACTAAAAGAATAAAACTTGAATTTACAAGTTTTCAATAATAATAAATTCCAATTCTGAATATAAGATAAAAAAAAATCATATGCTCAGGTTGTGTCTCAATAACCCCATTTAATTATTTAAATTATGTTTTAAACAGTATAAAATATTAATCTTTCACAAACATCCTGCATGCCTTTTATAATTACCATGATTACCTTTATAAATCTAGAAACATAATTCCTAAAAACAAACTTTTAGCACCATTAGATCAAGACACAAGCTCCTTAGCATCTTCTTGTAAGTTTGCAATGTTCAAAATGTGAAACAAAATGAATTGGATTTGATGAAAACAATTTCCTGTTTAATGCATCATGGGAGAGCAAAGAGACTGCTATACAACCAGTTGGTCAAAAAACCAGCTGGTTGTTCAAATTGCTAATGTTATAAAATCTAAGTCCAAAGTTACGCCTGGATAGGACTTAAACCAACTGGCCAAGCATTTTACGCCTGGTTCTTCGACACGTAATCCTGCTACTGACAGACCCGGTTTACGTGTCCTGCTCATTTACGCCTCATTTTGAGGCGTAATCTTGGTTTACGCCTGAAAACCAACTGGTTTCCGTGTCAAAACCAGCTGGTTTACGCCTTAACATTTCGTACGGGATACAGACCGGATGACCTGCAGGCACCTTCATATAATGCGCTATACAGACAGGGTGACCTGCAGGCACCAATTTATCGTGCTACAAATTGATGATGGGTATTTATAGTCGTGACTAGGGGAAAACCCCTCTGCATCGACTATGTTAAAGACTCGCTATGTGCCATGGGTCGTCCAGCCCATGACACACCACCGCCAGTGTTAGCTGCTCCAGAGTATCCTTTGTTGTCGCTGGAACAGTGCCCGTCTTGCACCACGGGGAGGTACTGGTCGGAATTTGCAAGACTCGTGCTACAAAGGAAGCGGGCACCTTTATATAATGCTATACAGAACAGGTGACCTGCGGGCACCCTTCATATAATGCTATACGGTAAGGGTGACCTCCAGACACCTTCATATATGGTTATACGGTAATGTTAGCCTACAAGCACCTTCATATTATGTAATATAATGTAAGGAAGTAGGTTATTAATATTTAGTTTTGACATGCGGGCACAAGAGTGATACAAACAACTAAATATGAATATGTAAGAAATTTCTCGTTTCCTCAGATTGTCGAAACTGAATATATATTCTAAGGATGAAGACCATGCAGATTGAGCGAAATGAAAAATTGTCTTGAAAAAGACATTACATTTATTTGAAAGTATGTTTATGTCCATATTCCTTGTGTTTTAGTATGAAAGTGTGTGAAAGATCAAGAAAGGCACAGGAACAACTTACTACATTAATTCTATATATTTGGAAAAAAAACTCGTCCAATACTTTTCTCTTCCCATACACTCAATTTTTCCCCCAATTTCAAGTAACTTTCAATGTCAACAAATAATTCTTGGTGGTGGTGTTTTCTTTTTTTTTTTTTTTTTTTGGTATTATGTAGTACCATTTGGGAACTATTTTAATACCGCGCACAGTGATGCGGTTTTTAAACGGGTGACTGGCAGGCCCCATTCGCATAAGCTATTAGCGTCGTGCAATAGACTACAGGCTGCGCGTCCACGCTTCCGGTCTTTGCATTTCGGCATGCACGTTTCGCATCTAATGTGAACTTTGAAATTTCCAGGTACAAATAATGACAGAGAATTCAATTTCATACTACAATGAATGGAAGTTCAGTAAATGAAAGTTCTAATTTATAATATGAGAAAGACATTGCCTTAAAAGCTCGCGTAGATACAAAAATAAATCTATTCCATTGATAATGTCGAATAATGCCTGGGACGAGATAATTTGGGACGATGTATTACTATTTCCCGCAATTTTTCAGCACACGCAGACATTTTCGAAAACTTCCGAAAATCGAATGTTTCCGGTGACAGAACGATTTTTCTTCTTCTTCTTCTTCCATGTACGGGAGTAGACTCCTAAAGGAGTGTAGAACATCCCGGAACTTGTGCGCAAGTACAAAAAAAGTTGGACTTAAATAGCCAAACATTTTAAAATGTATGTTCAGAATATATATATATATAAAATAATGTTACTATTTTTTTTTATTTTATAATATTTTGCTATATTTTTGGTTTAGAATACATATAAATAAAAACATATATACAGTAGTACAGTGGTATATTTATGGTCTGTATGTCACTGGAGATCCTTCAAATGTTAGAGTGGATAGACCACTTTTGAAGGATTCCAGGGATGATGACATACCTATGGATTCAGGAAGATTATTCCAATCTGATATTGTTCTTGGAAAAAATGAATATTTATATACATCCTTATTTGTTGATATTTGCCTGAATTTATGTTCCCCCCGAGTACGCCTGTCAGATCTATTTAACATATCTTTTGGAACTTCTACTAACCCCCAATTGATTTTATATAATAAAGTTAATCTTGATTTTTTTCGCCTACTTTCCAAACTTTCCCATTTTAGAATATTTAACATGTTTGTGACTGCACCTGGAGATCTGTCTTTGTAATTATTCAGAACATATCTTGCAGCCTTTCTTTGAATTTGCTCAACCTGAGATATCTGATTATTTTTGTAAGGATCCCAAACTGGGGAGGAGTATTCAATAACCGGGCGTACAAGTGAAGTATAAGTAAGGTTTTTAACTTTTTGAGTACAATTTTTCATGTTTCTTCTTAAAAAGCCTAATGTTTTGTTTGCCTTGCAAGTAATGTTATTTATATGAGGCCCCCAGTCTAGATCATTACTTATTGTTACGCCTAGATATTTACTTTCTTTTACAGATTCTAGGGTATGGTTATGCAGTTTATAATCAAAATTTGTTGGTTTAGTTTTTTTGGAAACATGAATTGTGTAACATTTTTCAGGATTAAAGTTCATTTGCCACTCTTTTTCCCATTTTTCTAGATTAGAAAGATCATTTTGTAATAATTTGGCATCCCTATCATTGTTGACTTTTCTATAGAGTAAACAATCATCAGCAAAAAGCCTAACGTTACAATTAACATGTTCTGGCAGGTCATTTATAAAAAGAAGAAATAGGGTTGGGCCTAAAACAGTGCCCTGTGGCACACCAGAGTCAACAGACAATTTTGAAGAATTCGTACCATTTAAAAGAACCTGTTGTTGCCTATCTGCCAAAAAATCTGCAATCCAATTTAAGTTTTGATTTCTAATACCATAATAATCTAATTTATGAATTAATCTTTGATGCGGAACTTTATCAAAAGCTTTAGAAAAATCTAATAATATAATATCGATCTGATCACCATTTGCTAAGGATTTAGCTAAATCTTGAATACTTATGATTAATTGTGTTTCACATGAGCGTTTACTACGAAACCCGTGTTGGCTATCATGAAGGATGTTATGGTTATCTAAATGCTGTCTTATATTGCTAGTTAATATATGTTCCAAAATTTTACAACATATAGCTGTTAAGGAAACAGGCCTGTAGTTGCTAGCATTATGTTTGTCACCTTTTTTAAATATGGGCACAACATTGGCTTGCTTCCAGTCTAACGGGACACAGCCCTGATCGATTGACTTTTGGAAAAAATAAGTCAAAAAGGGGGCAACTTCTTCTGCTAAGGTTTTTAAAAAATAAGATGGTACATTGTCTGGGCCAGTGGCTTTGTGGGGATTAATGTTTTTTAGTAATTTAATGACACCATTTAAGTTTATTTTTATGTCTGGCATATCAGAGTAAGGACTTGTTCCTTTACAAGGAATTGTAGATGTGTCTTCCATAGTGAAAGCACTTTTAAATTGTTCATTTAGGATATTAGCTTGAGTTATATTATCACTATAAAGTAATCCATCTTTACCACGAAGGGGACTAACACCTGATGCTTCAGTTTTCCTACTTTTAATAAATTGCCAAAATGATTTGGGTTTTTCATCTAACTGGGGACTTATAACTTCTTCCATATATTGCCTTTGGGCTTTTCTTATTTCTCTTTGGGCTGTAGCTTTTATTTTCTTATATTTATCTTTATGTTCTTTTTTACCAGATTTTTTGGCTTTATTAAATGCTCTTCTTTGTTGTTTACATATTTTATTAATTTTTGAATTTGCCCAGGGATTGGTGTATTTAGACTTAGTCATTTTGTTTGGTACATTATTCTCAATTATCTTATTTACACCATTTTTGAATTCATTCCACAAGTCATCAACAGAGAAACTGTTTTCCTTTTGTGATAGTAAGTTGGTAATAAAGTTTTTAGTTGTTGATTTAAGTTTATTAAGGTCAACCTTTTTCCACAGATAAATTTTATGTTGAGTTTGTTTAGCTCTTTTTGGTTTACATATGGCATCTACCAAAACAATATCATGATCAGATATTCCTGGAATTGTTTTAACTTTTGTGATTAACGATGGTTGATTTGTACAAAACAAGTCCAAGGTGTTCTCTTTTCTGGTTGGCATATCAACAATTTGTTCAGTACCTATCTCATTTATTAGGTTAATAAACATTTCATTTATCTCCCTGGGGTACATAGTACCTGAGATAATTTGCTCTGGCCATTTGATATCGGGAAGGTTAAAATCACCACTCAGCCAAAAAGTTGCATTTTTGAATCTATGTTTTAGTTCAACAATTTCATTTACCAGCTGTTTCATATATTCTTTATCAGTTTTACTTGGGGGTCTATATGCTGAAATAATTATTAAAGATTTTGTTTCAGTAATGTTAACTTGAGCAGCAATCATTTCTACTTTCTTACTTTTGAAAATCTCTTGACAAATTATACCCTTTTTAATTGCTATGAGAACCCCGCCTCCTTCTTTACTCTCCCGATCATTTCGAAAAACATCTTCGAACAGTGTGGATGGAAAAATTTCTGAGGATTGGACGTTTTTATTAAGCCATGTTTCATTCCCAATTATTATATCAGGTTTAGCTGATGTTAGCAAGTTTTCTATTTGAGCAACTTTGTTTTTACAGCTTCTAAAGTTGATATTTAGAACTCTAAGGGAATTTTGTCTATTAATGTTTTTATTTTTTATTTTCTTATTTATTTGTGGATTAGGTGAAGATGTCGCTACAGGATCACCAATATTTTCATTATTGAAACTAAATGTCATACTTGAGCTATCTGATAAAATTGAGTATGAATTTGTATTCGAGTTTTGCCAGTCTGATGACAAAAAGGATTGAAAGATTGTTCGGGAGTGATTAGGAGTTTCACAAATTGGGCATATCCAAATTACTGATATATTTCCATATTTTTCATACATTGAAGGGCTAATATTAACACAGCCAATATGGACACCACTTATCACAGTTATCACAAACTAAAGCATCACTATCCCAGGTACACTCATGAGAGCATATTGAGCAAGGATAGCTGGATATGTCTAAATTCTTTGGTCCAGAATTTGTTTCAACTTGGTTACTCAATAGAATTCTTATCAAAAGATGTCAATGTTGGCAGGAGTTGCTAAATACAGTACGTTTTTTGAAATTTGAAACATGTAAGTGCCAGTAGTATAACTGTGATGGTGTGTTTACTGATTCTACATTCTGAAGGCTTAACTGTTGTTTGCAATTAAATGCTTGGTCTCATGAGACCTTGTTTCATTGTACACAATTGTGTTCAAAATCAATTGAAAAATAGAAAAAAAATCACTACTATTTTATGTTTAAACATTTTGACAAAGTCTCTGGTAAGCAAGTTTAAGTTGCATGTGAAGAATATTGGGTTGTGACACTCATCCACTCACACTTTATAAGGGAGGTTAGTAGCTCTAGAGTTGTTATATCTTCGTTCCTTGGGCGACTCAAGGACACAGGTTTACATACCAAGAAGCCAATGAGATATATTAATATAGGTGAAGTGTGACAGGAGGAATTTATTTCCTATTTACACTCAGAGACTTTGTTTACATAAAACCGGAAGTTGTATTGATCTTATTTTACCGCCACTGTACAAACTGTGACATTTTTGAAAAAAATTGTGAGGGGGGATCAAATTTTTAAGAAGTTTTAAAGAAATAATGAAAAATTGGAATCAAAAATGGATGTACTGAAGTACTAGCAAGTTCCGGGTGCTGCCAAAATGAAGACTTGATGCACTTTTCTTCTTCATCTCTAGGCATGCATGTCATCAATGATAACTAGGCTAAAATATCTGCAACACCTCTAGGCATGCATGTAATCAATGATTACTCATCAGATGATACTTGTACTAGGCTAATAATACTGCAACACCTCTAGGCATACATGTAATCAATGACTACCCATCAGACAATACTTGTATAGGCAAAAAATACTGCATCACCTCTAGGCATACATGTAGGCAATGATTACTTATCAGATAATACTTGTAACAGGCCAAAAATACTGCAACACCTCTAGGCATGCATGTAATCAATGATTACCCATCAGATAATACTTGTACTAGGCTAATAATACTCCAACACCTCTAGGCATACATGTAATCAATGATAACTCATCAGATAATACTTGTACTAGGCCAAAAATACTGCAACACCTCTAGTCATACATGTAATCATTGATAACTCATCAGATAATACTTGTACTAGGCAAAAAATACTGCATCACCTCTAGGCATACATGTAATCATTGATAACTCATCAGATAATACTTGTACTAGGCAAAAAATACTGCATCACCTCTAGGCATAATGTAAAATTACAAATACCAAAACACGGGTATGAACGGTTAATTTGGATATGCTATACATCGATATTTCAAGGAGTAACCTCTCATGACATCAGTAGCATTTAAATCGAAATATTGGAAGGTCAAATTCCAAAACTGTTGAAAACGAAAAGTACTCAAAACCAAAACGTTCGAACAAGGAAGCCAAATCCAGCACCGATGATATCGACCATGTGCATTGTAACAACCCGGTTTGTAATAAAGTTGCACTTTGTAATAAAAAATTCAAATACGTTATTTTGTTTAAAATTCTTTGTTATCGTCACCTCATCAACGCATAAAGTCCCAAATTAATCATTTTATTTCTATTAACTATTTAATATAACGTTTTATTTGAATATCTTTTCTATTACAAACTGCGTTAAAGCTACCAACCCAGTTTGTAAAAAAGTTGCAGTTTGTAATAACCCACTTTGTAACAAAGGAAAATTCATTAGACCATTTAAAACTAAAACTTTGCATGTACGTTTTTGCTTGTTGCTTTGTTGAAGCTGTTAGATAATTGTGATGAATTGAACACAAAAGGATAACTTAGAAATAATCTAATTAAATAAATATATGCGTGAAATCATTTTAAAACAAGAGGCTCCCAGTAGGCTGAATCGCTCACCTGGATTTGATGTCAACCCTACGAAGACTTTTGTATAGCTAAATAAGCTGAAAATTTAAGCAAGAAAAGGCTTTTCTCTATCTGCAATAGTTTGCATTCTTAATAAGCCAAAAAACACTATTATTTAAGGGCTGAAACCTCTCTAAGGGGTTATATGACAACTTTGACCTTATGGAGACTTTTGTAGAGGTAGTGACCGAACATTTAAGCTAGCAACTGCTTTTCTCTATCTGCAATAGTTTTCATTTTATAGGCCAAAAACATGAACAAACGCTATTTTTTACCTTTAAGAAGCTGTAACCCCTATTAGGGGTCATCTGACAACTTTGACCTTATGAAGACTTTTGTAAAGTTAAATGAGCTGATCATTTAAGCAAGCAACATCTTTTTTCTATCTGCAATAGTTTCATTCTATAGACCAAAAACACATTTTTTTGCCATTAAGAGGCTGTAACCCCTATCATCTGACAACTTCGACTCTATGGAGACTTTTGTAGAGCTAAATTAGCTGAACATTTAAGCAAGCATCAGCTTTTCGCCATCTGCAATAGTTTTCATTCCATAGGGCAAAAACATGAAAAAAAAACGCCATTTTTTACCTTTAATGGCCATAACCCCTATCAAGGATCATCTGACAACTTCGACCCAATGAAGACTTCGTAGATATTTTGATTCTGAAGCGTCTAAGATCCCTCGGATTTTTTCTATCTGTTATGGTTGCTGAGTTATAAGCCATTTTAAGTGATTTTACCAAGTGTTCTATCTTTAGTAACAGCGGCCATGTTTTTATTGAATTATTTTAAAATGGGGATCTTTTGTTGCCAATATGTCATATATCATCCTGCAAAGTTTCTGTTAAATTGGTTCAGTGGTTTCAGAGAAGAAGGTTTTTGAAATTGTTAACGGACGACAGACGTCGACGGACGACGGACGACGACGGACGCATAGTGATGGCATAAGCAAAAATGGTCTTTGGCCAGGTGAACTAAGAAAGAAGTTCTGTAAGCAAATGCTCACTAGTGATCCTCCGCTTTCACAACTATACCATGTGTAAAATATATGGCTATAGGATGAAAATCTCAATATTTTAAAAAATATTAAGTATTCTGTCATTTGAGGCGACTAGGGACCCCCTCAGAGCCCTCTCAGGTATCAAATGATTTGTCTTACCATTATGACTAGGGATATAATATGGTTATAGGATGGGGATATCAATGGTTTGCATAAAACATGTTTTATAGATATGTAATAATAATGAAAAAAGATATTACAATTTAGTTTGTAACAAACTAACAGAGGTGTTTGTGTAACAAAGTATTACAAAAAAAAAATAATAAAAAAAAAATAAATAAATAATAAAAAAATGAATTCTGGGTATTGATGTTTTTTATATTGGCTTCACCCACAGAGCTGCCCAGCGCGTCCCCGGGTGGCGGATAGGGGTTCTCCTTAATAAAGGAGTGTTAGTTTCATAAATGTTTCTAGTTGCGGACCATTGTGGGTAATTATTGTGCATATATTGTTTTACAATTATCTACGGCTGCCTTACCGAGTTTTAATTTCAAAGTTGGTAAGGTACACTGTACTTTTGGATTTGAAATCGTTTTTCTGTTTCCAATGAATAAAAAAAAATACTGAAGCTCCAATATTGGTACCACATATTAATAAAATCATTTCCTGAATTGTGTCATAAATATAAATATTTTAGTCTATAAACAAATGCTTCTAAACAAGCTGTCATTTATTAAGTCTTTTCAAGAGAGTTTCACAACGTTCCATTTTTAGGTCTTCATATCAGTTGGTGTTCTTAACTATATATGGTTAATTCTTTGGGTTTTACGGAAAAGTTTGTATTATGATTTCCGATCCGTAAAAACGAATGTCGTTGCGATGAAAGACCTGTTGGTAAAACTACAGTAAGAGAAAATCTTATACAACCTGTAGCTACATGTGCCTTATTAAGCAATTTTCAAACGTTTTTTTAACCAGCAACAACACTGTGTCAAATCAGGAGATATCTAGCAATCAATGGAGATAATGAAGTATTGAATAAGTGTACGCGACATTTTGCTTAAATAGAACGGGGGGGGGGTCAGACCCTTGTTATGGCTTACAAATTTAAAATGGTAATAGAAAGAAAAATCCTGAAGCAACCGTCCTTCTTCAGCATGAAAGCTCTACAAAAACCCTTATTGAGGCGAAGTTGTCAGATGACCCATTATAGGTATAATGGCCCTTTAAAGCTAAAAAATTGCTTTTTTCATGTTATTGACCTAAAGAATGAAAATTATAGCAGATACACAAAAGCCGTTGATTGCTGTTACCTTAAGCTCATTGAACTTTACAAAAGTCTCCATCGAGTCGAGGTTGTCAGATGATCCCTTATAGGGGTTATGGCCCTTTAAAGGTGTAAAAGCGTTTCTTTTTTAGTTTTCGGCCTATAGAATGAAGAAAACAATAGATAGGGAAAAGCTGTTGTTTGCTTAAACCCTCTGTTTATTAAGTTTTTAAAAAAATAATAAGCTGGCAGATGATTCCTTATAAAAGTCATGCCACCCTATTTGTCATGTTTTTGTTTTGTTTTTGTCTTGCAAATTGAACGTATAAAAGAAGCTTTTGTTTGCTTACATTTGTAATTGCTTGGCTATGTTAATATTTTTTTCGCCTCAGATGCCACAAAACTATTTTCTTTCCATCAGTCATCAAAGTCAGGTGAGCAAATCAGGCTCCTGGGATCCTCTTGTTCGGTTTTGTTAACATCCATATTGACGGCTATAATATCAAGCCTTCAAAAGTATTTCGATTGTCGTTACTCTAGAAATGACGTCAATTAAATGTGGATTCCTAAAACTTCTATAGAACTGATATAAATTCTTGGAAAGCATTACAATCAATTCCACATTATTTGGCATAGTTAATTAAACGAAGTTTTAAAAAAAAAAGAATGGAAAACGAAGGGACAAATATTTGGTAGTCTTGTAACTAAACATAAATTTACAGAAGATCACCTAAAAGAAATCCTCAAATGTTATTGAAAACGTTAATGCACAGTTTGGTTAAAGTGCTTCTCACCAAACCCTTGGAATTCCCATTGGAATTAATTAAACCGATTTGTTTCTTCATTCATATGAAGCGGACTTCTTACAATTACTTCTTTATAAAGAAGATTTTAGACTTGCTTTATCTTTTAAACTCAAATTTCGTTATATGACCTTATGTTTGGTTTCTGGTTTCTAATAGGCCTGCAGCAGCGCTAAGCGTTTGCTTGTCTGTTAAAGTTTATTAACGATTTCCCATAAATCTGATATCAGGTTTGGCTTTTTTGCATAAAAAGCGACTGGGATGCGTGCACCAGGTGGTTGATTGAGGTAGACATGTAATTATGAAAGCATGGGCTGTGCACCGCGTTAGGAAAAAAGTCAAGTGTCTCTCAGGTTGAAGAACCCTGCTTAAGAAGGACCCATTGGATCCCCATGCAAAAGGCGAAATTGTCCATCACTCCTTTTACCAATGTCAGTCGAAAAATATTTTCAACGATAAGCCCGGTTTCCTCATTTCCTCCATTTCATTGCCATGTTCATTACATCACCCCTATGTTCATCTCCTGGAAATAGCCGAAGTCTTGTTGCTTATGAGTAACGAAATAACTAACTAATTAACTTACAATTTGATGATGTCCTTTCACGAATTTGGGGATTATTTACATCCTATATACCTAAGAAACTTTAAATGAAGGACACTACATATTCTGCCTCATATTTGGACTTTTTTCTTGAATTTAAACACTAGGAAGGCTTTGCAGAAAGCTCTTTGACAAACGTGATCATTTCATCTTTCTAAACGTCAGCTTTATCTGTCTGTTTAGCAGCATTCTGTCTCCTCCAGCATATGTATACTACGTATCACAGTTGATTAGTTATTTCAAAGCTGACAAGAAAGAAAATCTTTCCTTAATTTGGATGTATTTGAAGTGTACAGAATTTAAACATTATTTAAAACATATAAAACACGTAGAATGCAAACAAAGTGCGCTCTGTACCAAATTAATCTTAATTATCTCTACTCTGTTTATTTTTGGCTTTCTCTCAAAGTGTCTTATTTTAATTTGAATTTATCTTAAAATTTACTTAAATATATTCTTTCATTAACTGTACTAATTTGGCAAGACAATTTAGTCTGATGATTCTACATTTGTTTTAAAGTGGGTTATTACAAACTTACAAACTGGGTTGACACCTTCAATGCAGTTTGTAATAACAACATTAAAAGAAAACTTTCCCTCATTTCAATGTGTTGGAGTTAACAGAATTATTATACATTTATCAAAACATATTTTATGCAAACACATGATGATCTCTACAAAGTTCATCTTAATAATCTCTACTCTGTTTATTTCTCCTTAGTTACGAAATGTGTTATTTTAAACTGATTTTACGTATATATTTATTTAAATATATTCTCTTTTGAATTATATTTTAGTTTTCAGTTCACAAAAAAAATCGTTCTATGCTTTTTACTATTGTTACAAAGTGGGTTATTACAAACTGCAACTTTGTTACAAACCGGGTTACTTGCTTCAACGCAGATTGTAATACCAAAAAAGTAAATACATACAACACACAGGGTAAAGTTTAAAATGCTATTGAAGTAATTATAAATTAAGTTTTATGTACTCTATAAATACATATAATTGACTAAGTTTGGCAAAACAATTCAGTCTGATGATTTTACGCTTGTTACAAAGTCTGTTATTACAAACTGCACCTTCATTACAAACTGGGTTGACACCTTCAACGCAGTTTGTAATACCGAAAAAGTAAATACATACAACATACAGGGTAAAGTTTAAAATGCTATTGAAGTAATTATAAATTAAGTTTTATGTACTCTATAAATACATATAATTGACTAAGTTTGGCAGAACAATTCAGTCTGATGATTTTACACTTCTTACAAAGTGGGTTATTACAAACTGCAACTTCATTACAAACTGGGTTGACACCTTCAACGCAGTTTGTAATAACAAAATTAAAGGAAAACTTTCCCTCATTTCAATGTGTTGGAGTTAACAGAATTATTATATATTTATTAAAACATATTTTATGCAAACACATTATGATCTCTACAAAGTTCATCTTAATAATCTTTTCTCTGTTTATTTCTCCTTAGTTACGAAATGTGTTTATTTAAACTGATTTAACGTATATATTTATTTGAATATATTCTCTTTTGAATTATATTTTAGTTTTCAGTTTATCACAAAAATTTTCGTTCTGTGCTTTTTACTATTGTTACAAAGTGGATTATTACAAACTGCAACTTTATTACAAACCGGGTTACCAGCCTCATTGCATTTCGTAATACCAAAAAAGTACATACAGGATACAGTTTTAAATGCTATTAAAGTAAAACTAGGAAAACTTTCCCTAATTTCGATGTGTTGGAGTTAACAGAATTATTTTATATTTATTAAAACATATTTTATGCAAACACATTATGATGGTTTGTTCCCCGAACGCCTACTGGACTAAAAAAACAACTAATTAATATATGGGATTAAGGGGCCTACTAAGGGGTGTTTAAATGGTGTCACCTGTAAAATTATCATAGGTAAAAAAAAATCAAATGGGGAAATATTTAAAGTTCATATTTATAATTTGAATAATTTTCTTGGCATCAGTTATTTCTCGTATTTGTGTGTTTTTTTGTTTTTTTGTTGTTGTTTGGTTTTTATGTTTTTTTCATTTTAGGTGGTGTTAAATATACAGGCTTTTGAGGTTTTTTTTTAATCTTTTTGTCGTTATTTTTTGTCCTCTATGTTGTTAGTAGTCCTGGGTCCTTGAGTTCCAAAGTGATTCCACACGGTCTTGTCTCCTTCTACCCACTGCTCTGTCACATATTCTGTAAATGTTTGAGTAAGTTGAGTATGTCTGCAGCGTCACGGTCTTCAAGGGCCTGAAACCATACATCTTCTATTGCGTCCATGGGTATGAGTTGGAGAATTGCAGCTCGTCTTACTAGAGTCATGACGTCGTCGTTGTCTCTGTATGGGATCTGTAGCCCTAGTGTTTGAGTCTTTCTCCAGATGGCTTGAGTGTAGTGGAAAAAAAAACACCCCTTGGTTTCAAGTTCTGGAAACACGCCTTTGAGTGCATTATGAGTGGCTACTTCGAAGTCGAGTACAGCTGTGGTTGGATTGAAGTCGAGTCCAAGGTCTGTCATCTGCAGAAAAAAACATAAAAACATATAATTTCACTGTAGAGCTGTTTATATATATTTGTGATTAACTATGTATATACTTGATAATGCATATAGTCATACAAATGATATAAGCGAATAAACTTGGATATAAAAATCTTTGGGTTTCAGGACAGGAGACCCTTATTTGTTTACTTATGTATAAAAACTTCTAGCATTGCATGTATTTTTCTTTTATGTCTATTATCAACTTTATAGTTATTTCTTATAAATTGATTTATCGCTTTCCATTAAATTTCATTTTCAGTACCAAAACAGTTTTAAAATACCTTGTCTTGAAGTAAAGACTTAGTGAAGTGAGTTGTGAGTTGAGTGAGTTGGTGTTTTACGCCCGTGCAACGCTATATAGGTTATTTACAGGCGATGAACATGAAAAGGATGATAAAATGAACATGAGATGATGATGATAAATGAAATATGGGGATGGGGTGGGACACAAAGGACCGTTAAATTTTGAAGAACCACAGGAAAAAGGGGAGAGGTGGGTAGGGGCGGAAAATTTAGCCTATGTGGTGCACTACTTGGCGGTCCACAAAGGGGTCTTTTACGTGCATGAAGCGTGGCACTCTCCAAACACGTTGGCCCACTATGGTCGGCGGTCAGGGTTTCCGTATTATAGACCTGACAACCCCCGGGGACGAGGGCCACCCTGTTCAGCCACCTAGGGTACACACTTGGTCGCTCTGTGGGCTGAGCACTGACCCGACATCAGAATCCCAAGACCCTTAGTCGCCTCTTACGACAAGCTAGGCTCTGCTGCGGGCCTATTCGCCACCCGGGCCCCGCACGGGACCGACTTAGTGAAGAATTTGGTGTAAATTGCTTGGCTCTTTCCCGGAAGAAATACATATACTACTGGTGTCATGACGTCGTCCATCTGTATGTGTATGCTGTAAATCTTGTAGAATAGAGTAGGCTAAGTGTAAAAGGTCCCGTTGCAAAAGAACTTGTCAGCAGCAGCTAAGTCACGAAGGTTGTCTGTTGATGCGTAGGCTATCATTCTTCGAGTTTGGTGTGTGTCGTCAAATAGTAAGAATCTGTCTCCCGTTGCTGTCTGTGCCCATTTACCTTCGAGTGTGATGTCTGTCTGGGTCTTTGGTAGAGATGGAGCCTGCTTGCGTCTGGCTCTGTAAAGTGAAGACTTTGCTGAGTCGAATGTCGGCAGCTGCTCAATTACTTCTCTACTGGTGTCGTCCCATTCGTTGTCACGCAATTAGTTTAGTTCTTCTGCATATATAGTTGGTATTGGTCGGACTTCTTCTTAGCAGAGTTTGGTAACGGCATTTATTATCTGCTTAGCAACTACTTCTGTATGGTTTGGTGCATGTGTGTGCTGTTGTCTGCCAAAGCCGGTTGGTATGTTGTTCTCTGTAGACAATGATGCTGAACATCCAGGTACAATGCATCTCCGGAAGATCTTGTCGGGGTTCCTACGGTTGACTCTGTACATGAAGCCATTAAGACTAATTATGGCCTCCACGTCTATTGGTGATGAATTTCACATTCAACTGAGCATTGGCCATGTTAACTTAGAATAAGGGTTTTTGACTTTGCACCCAATTTTATACTATTTCTTATTTTTTTAAATTTACAAATAATGTTAATTTTTGTAAATATTTATCAGTTTTTTTTATTTAATTTTATTTAAAAACACGCATTAATTCTTTATAATACATTTTTATATTTTTCTTGTCAATTCAGTTTCTCAATGTCTACTATACTTTATTTTCAAGGTAAATACAGGTAAACTAATTACTGCATTCCCCTTTGACAGGCCCCTTAATCCCCCTACCTAGTTAGATGTTGTTTTTATCCAGTAGGCGTTCGGGGAACACACCATTATGATCACTACTTAATTCATCTTAATAATCTCTTCTCTGTTTATTTCTCCTATAGTTACGAAATGTATTATTTTAAACTGATTTAACGTATATATTTATTTAGATATATTCTCTTTTGAAGTATATTTTAGTTTTCAGTTTATCACAAAAATTTTCGTTCTATGCTTTTGAACTTTGTTACAAAGTGGGTTATTACAAACTGCAACTTTGTTACAAACCGGGTTACCAGCTTCATTGCATTTTGTAATACAAAAAAAGTACATACAGGATAAAGTTTTAAATGCTATTAAAGTAAAACTATGAATTTAGTTATATATACTCTTAAAAACAAATGATAACTGTACTAAGTTTGGCAAAATTATCAATTCAGATAACTTTACCTTTGTTACAAAGTGGGTTATTACAAACTGCAATTTTGTTACAAACTGGGTTACCAGCATCAGAACAGTTTGTTGGTATAACAAAAAAAGTGCATATAGTCTCATACATACAAGGTTTAGTTTCAAATGCTATAAAAGTAACTATTAGTTAAGTCAAATAAACTCTATAAAACATATGATTACATTACTAAGTTAAGCAAACAATTCAGTCTGATGATTTAATATTTGTTACAAAGTTAACAGAATTATTACATATTCAAACATAGGATGATCCGTACTAAGTTAATTGTAATAATCTCTACTCTCTACTCTATTTATATTACACTGTCTTACCTGTATCCGTCCGAGGTTCCGTCCCACTTTCCGTCCCGCTTTTGTACTTGAGTACTTTATACATGTTATATTTGACTGATTTTGTTCAAAATTTGCACAATAATAAAACCCTATGACTCTGGGTCCTAGCATTTTTAAGTGTAGGCCCCAATGGGTATGGTAAGAAAAATGTCCTTATGGTAAGACAAATCTTTTGGTACCTGAGAGGCTCTGAGGGGTTTCATGCCCCACTCCCCTCAAATGCCAAAATACTTTATATTTCAAAATTATTGAGATCCCCATCCTATAAACATATATTTTACACATGGTATAGTTGTGAAAGCGGGGGTATCACTACTGAGCATTTGCTCACAGAACTTCTTCATTTTTTAAAATGATTTTACGTATATATTTCTTTATTAAGATTTTTTTCAAGTTATACTTTAGTATTCAGTTCAATACAATGATCTCCGTTCTGTGTATTTTACTTTTGTTACACAATGGGTTATTACAACCTTCAACTTTGTTACAAATTGGGTCTACAGCTTCAATTAAAGCAGCAAACAAAAAAGTACATGCAAAGTTTTAGTTTTAAATGGTCTTATTAATTTACCTTTGTTACAAAGTGGGTTATTACAAACTGCATCTTTATTACAAACTGGGTTCGTAGCTTTAACGCAGTTTGTAATAGAAAAAAATATTCAAATAAAATGTGAAATAAAAAAGTTAATATACAAAAATGTTTTATTAAGGGCTTTATGCGTTGACGAGGTGACGATAACAAAGAATTTTAAACAAAATAACGTATTTGGAATTTTTATTACAAAGTGCAACTTTATTACAAACCGGGTTGTAACAGTGCATTACAAGGAAAGAAACCAGGTGTTTTAAACAATTTTGAATTTAAAAAACGGAAATTTCAGCGACAAAATATAAGAAATTTTATGGTAAATCGTGTCAGACAAGTCTGACAACCAGGCTTGTGATTACCCTCGGGTACCTCTGGTCCACCAGCAGCGGTTATCGCCCAGTGGTTTCAAAATTACAAATACCAAAACGCGGGTATGAACGTAATCAATGAATACTCATCATATAATACTTGTACTAGGCAAAAAAATACTGATAGGTTCTTCAACGTATACCTATGAATAGGGAATGAAACGCCATTTTAGAGAATTTGTATCCATCCATGTGTAAAGAAAACGAGAAATGTGACCCTCTTTTCCTTCTTTTTTTCGATGCGACAAAACATAATTATATCAAAGAAAAATTATTGCAGTGACCCACTCAAGGGACAAGTTTGCAATAATCGAAGGATATATATCTTTCATTTCTTTTGATGTGATAATGTATCTGTATGATTTGAAATGTTTAAATTTTGTTGCATATTTGAAGTGGTGATATCACGTGATAGATAAAATATAACATATGCCCAGTTAGATCTAGGAATAGCCTAAGCATTAAGAGTAAGTAAAATATCATAGTTGCTCCTTTGTGTTTTTTTTTCAGACAGTTAACCATTTTTAAAAAAAATATTATATATTAAATCATTTTTTGATTAAACATCCGTATTTTTCAACAATATTGTTTCACAAACTATCGCAAAAGATATCAAAGACAAATTATCACAGGAACCCACTATCAAAAGGGACGAACCACATGAAACGGATTTATAATCAACGTTATGTTAATCATTACTTGAGATGTGAAATTGTATGATTTGAAATGTTTAAATTTTACCGCATATTTGAAGTTGGTGATATCACGTGATAGATACCTGATAAACAACAATATTACATATATGGCCAGTGAGATCTTGGAAAGTGTTGAGAGGCTATAGCCTAGGCATTAAGAGTAAGTAAAACATAATAGTTGTTCCTTTGTTTTTTTTTTTTTTGGACAATAAACGATTTTTAAAACTCTGTAATCATTTTTTAACTAAAATTCAATGATTTTTACTTTCGTTTTCGTATGGAAAATTGAAATTGTATTATCCACTTTTTATCAAATAAACAAAGGTTATTAAGTTTAAGCAAACACCAAGTATCATCAAACACTAGAAACGACTTAAAACATACAATACAACGCCGGTTTTGTAATTTAATTTTAAAAAAAGGGGTGGTATATATTCCAGTTAGTTTTGACCAGAATTTACCTTGATCGATAAACGAATCTTTATTGTCATTAAACTTTTATACAGTTAGTGACACATTGACACACTTATAAATAAAACTAACTTAAGCACACAATATTAATACATTGTTAACAAGTAAAGAAAAATTAAAAGTCCCCTGTCCTCAGTTCAAAAGGCTTTTTTTATTCTAAAAAATTCCATGTCATTTTTATCAAAATATTCATTTGGAATATTTTCTCCTCCTTCGGAGGAGAGATTTTTCAACAACAAATCGGCATTCCAATGGGCACAAACTGTGCTCCTCTCCTCGCCGATTTGTTTTTATACTCTTACGAGACTGAATTTCTTCAAGGACTCGTAAAGGACAAGAAGATGAAAGAGGCACGGTCATTTAATCTTACATTCAGATATATTGATGATGTCCTTTCTGTCAATAACACTTCATTTGGTAGTTGGATTCCTTCAATATATCCTCCGGAATTGGAGATTAAAGAGACCACCGAATCTAATTGCTTCACGTCTTTCTTGGATTTGCACCTCGAATTTGACCCAGGTGGTCATCTCAGTACAAAAATTTACGATAAACGAGACGATTTTAATTTTCAAATTATTAATTTTCCTAATCTACAGAGCAATATACCTACTTCTCCTGCATACGGTGTTTATATTTCTCAACTTATTCGATATGCCAGAGCTTGCACACATTTCACAGATTTTTTGATCAGACACCGGTTTCTTCGTGACCGACTTTTGAAGCAGGGCTATAAGAAAATACGTCTCATACGATCACTAAAAAAATTCTTTCTTCGTTATCAGCCACTAGTAGAAAAGTTCAAAATTGAGTTAAAAGATATGATAGTTAATTGTTTTAATTAGTGTTTGACTGGTCTGCTGTACTGAGATGATCACCTCAATATCCCTATTGTGTCTCACAACTATGTTGTGTTCTATGGTCATTACCGGATCCTAAGATCGCAATGGAAGAGGGAGGTTTGGCGCCATAAAACCTGGTTTAACCCACCATTTCGTTTGAAATGCCTGTACCAAGTCAGGACCATTGCGATCCACCAGTTCTCCGGTATGACTGATTCGTTTTTGTCATTTTCTCTGGACTATGAGATTGATCATTCAAGTTCGGTAGTTTTGTTATTACCTTTATTTGCTTTTTGTTAAAAGTGCTATGGAGAAATCGACTGTTCGAAAAAATGTCCCTAGCCCTCTCCAAATAAGCTCCCAGGGATGAATCATATAATAATAATATTTGATAATGCATGTTATACTTTGTTGGCACAAACACATATTACAAAGTTAAGGCCCAATATAATATGTACATGTATACAGAAATAACATATCCAATTATATTGAAGCGTAAAGTTAAAAGTGTATGCAATATCCCAATATAAACCTTTTTAGTGGAAATAATATGCACTGCAGGAAAGAGGCTTCAATTAAATAGTTTTCCCTTGTGTGTGTGTTAATTTTCCAATTGCCCATTCACTCTAACAATCATATTGACGATGTCCCGGCGTTTCATACACGATGGTTATGAAACGCTGTTACTCCCTTCTGTTGGTCCTCTTTTTTATGGTGATGAGCAACTACTATTATCTTGATGAGTAACTTCTATTATCATTATGAACAACTTCTATTATAATGATGAGCAACTTCTATTATCATGATGAGCAACTTCTATTATCATGATGAGCATTTACTATTATCATGATGAGCAACTTCTATTATCATGATGAGCAATAACTATTATCATTTTGAACATCTTCTATTATCATGGTGAGCAACTACTATTATGATGATAATAGAAGTTGATCATCAAGATAATAGTAGCTGCTCGTGACCATAATGAAGAGGACCAACAGAAGGCAGTAACAGCGTTCCATAGTGATTTAATGAGAAAAAGGTAGGCTTAGTTGTTACTTTTCAGCCTTGTTAAAAAGAATCAAAATATCAACCCAACCTACCCCCCAAAAAGCTCATGTATAGTTTATTTAACATTTGATAAGAATAGATGGCACTATATCTTTAGCTCAACTGGACCAAAGGTCCAGGTGAGCTATTGCCATCGCTTGGCGTCCGTCGTCGTCGTCGTCTGTTAACAATTTTTCAAAAATCTTCTCGTCTGAAACTACTGAACAGAATTCAATGAAACTTGATATGATTGCTCCTTAGGGTGTCCTGCATAAAATTTTTGGTTCGATTTTTGATTCATCAAAAAACATGGCCACCCTGGCTAAAATAAAACAGGGGGGTCAGACTACTGTATGGCTTGTAATTCAAAAAGTATAAGAGATATAGAAAATTTGACGCCAACTTACTGCTTCAGGATCAAAAGTTTAACAAAAGTCTTCAGTTGGTCGAAGTTGTCAGATGACCCCTTTGCCAACTTACTGCCCCAGGATCAAAAGTTCAACAAAAGTCTTTAGTTGGTCGAAGTTGTCAGATGACCCCTTGTAGGGGTTATGGCCCCTTCAAGGTGTAAATAGCACCATTTTTTTCATGTTTTAGTCCTAGAGTATGACAAAATATTGCAGATAGAGAAAAGCTGTTCAGCTGTTCAGCTCATTCAGTCTTCTTAGGGTCAAAGTTATTAGATTACCCCTTAAAGGAGTTGCGGCCCCTAAAATAAGCATTTTCGTCATGTTTTTGGCTTATAGAATGAAAACTATTGCAGATAGAGAAAAGCTGTTGCTTGCTTAAATTTGAAGCTCATTTAGCTTTAAAAAAGTTCCCATAGGATGACCCCTTATAGGGGTTACAGCCGCTTAAAAGCTAAAAAAACGTGTTTTTGACCTACAGAATGAAAACTATTGCAGATAGAGTAAAGCTGTTGCTTGCTTAAATGTTCAGCTTATTTAGCTCTACAAAAGCATTCATAGAGACAAAGTTGTCAGATGACCCCTTATACTTAAGAGGTAACGGCCCTTAAAAAAACTTTTTGCATGTTTTTGGCCTACAGTATGAAAACTATTGCTGATAGAGAAAAGCTGTTGCTTGATTAAATGTTAAGTTTATTAAGCTCTACAAAGTTCCAATAGGGTCAAAGATGTCAGTACCCCTTACAGGGTTTATGGCCCCTTAAAGGTGAAGAGTAGTGTTTTTGGCCTATAGAATGAAAACTTTTGCAGACAGAGAAAATCTGTTGCCTGCTTAAACATTCAGTTCATTAAGTTGGCTTGAAGTTGGCAAATGATCCCTTAAAGGGTTTGTGGCCCTTTAAAGGTGAAAAATAGTGTTTTTTATGGCCAGACCACGTATGTGGATCGGAAATATAGTTTTACCCTTGTCCGTCCGTCCGTAACACTTTGGTTAAGTTCTTGGTTAAGGTCCATAACTTGGATACTAGATGTTAGGGGTCAATAATATTTTATTACTAGATGTGTCGTAGGTAAGTTGACACCACCCACTAGAAATTAGGTCACTGTGACCTATATTTTACGCATGAATGACTTTGGTTAAGTTCTTGAATTGGTTAAGTTCCATATATCAGATACTACATGTTGATGGTCAATGGTATTTCACCACTAGATGTGTCTTGGGTAACATGACACCACCCAAAAACTTAGGTCACTGTGATCTATATTTTATGCATGAACGACTTCGGTTAAGTTCTTGGTTAAGGTCCATAACTTGGATACTAGATGTTAAGGGTCAATGATATTTCACCACTACATGTGTCTTGGGTAAGGTGACACCATCCACTAGAAATGAGGTCACTGTGACCTATATTTTACGCATGAATGACTTTGGTTAAGTTCTTGATTAGGGTCCATATCTTTAATACTACATGATACGGGTAAATACTATTTCACTACTCGATAAGTATTGGTAACATGGCACCACCCATCAGAGATAAGGTCACAGCAACCTATATTTTACACATGAACAATTTCTTGGTAAAGGCCGATATCCCAGGTAATACACATTGAGGGTCAATGATATTTCAAGAACGGGAGGGCCATCCCGTGGCTCATAGACACATTTTCTAGTTTTGCTTATAGAATGAAAACTATTGCAGATAGAGAAAATATATTTCTTGCTTAAACATTTAGCTATACAAAAGACTCCATAGAAATAAAATCAAGACCAGGTGAGCGATTCAGGCTCCTGGGAGCCTTTTGTTTTATTCATATTATCCTCGTTTCAGAATTTTTATTACGATGGCAAGTCACCTGGATCTATGTGGGGTGTGTGCAACTCTCGGACAGTCGGTACCATCCACAGTGTGGTGTGGAAACTGCGATGAGGCGTTATGTGCAAACTGTATAACGCAACATACGGCGTCTAAGGGAACAAATTCACACCAGTTGACCCCCATCGAAATTTATCGGCAACTTCCTTCCGACGTACTAAGAATATCCCAAACCTGTCCTGAACACAAGGAGCGATATGTTACCTACTGTGGTGAACACCAATGTGCCTGCTGTCTAAAATGTACTTTGTCAAAACATAAAGGATGCAGAAATATGCTTTCCATTGATGAAGCAGTTGGCGATGTTAAAATTTCAAATGCTCTGACGGAATGCGAGGAAAATTTAGAGGAAAACAAAATAAATGTTGCATTGATCATTCAATATCGACAACAAAACTTATCATCACTACAAACCGAGAAGATCAAGATTCAAGCTAAAATCCGAGAAACAAGACGCAACATTAACGGACATCTCGACAGAATTGAAGCTCAAATACTTAATGAATTGACAAAGTTAGAAAAAACTCACACTTCCAAAATCCAAGATCTGATAACCTTGTTAGAAAATAAAGAGCATGAGATAAAGGAGATGCAGGGGAGTTTGAAAGCCCTGAAAGATTACGCCTCCGATCTACAAATCTTCCTAGCACTGAAAAGAACAGAGAAGCTTACATCGTCTGATAATGAATATCTTCAAATTATTTGTTTGAGTGGTGATCTAAACAATGTATCCCTCTCTGTCGAACTCGACAAAACATTGAAAGATATAGAGAAAATAATACCGACGTTCGGTCGCGTAGTCACGAGTCTTGATCCATGTGGAATTGTTCTTAAGAACAGAAAAGACAAGCAAGCGCAGTTACACATACCAAATGTCAGGTCTATTGACAGTATAAGGCTTGATCTTATCAAATCGATTGACATTAAGAAAAACGACTTGTATGGATGTTGTTTTCTTCCTGATGGTAGGTTAGCTGTTTCAAGTTATGTGGGTGATTGCATCGAAGTGATGACAGATGACGGCATCGTAGACTGTCAGATTGATGTCAAGCCGTATTTGATCGCTGATATAACATACATACCGTCTACTAACTCTTTTGCAGTAACAACGGGCAGTCACTCAGAACTGTTGACTGAAGATGGACTGAATTATCCACAAGCAGTAGACTATGATAAGAACACTAACCGCGTCATCGTTACAAACGAAGATAAGAAGATATTTTTGTACAAAGCCAAATAAATTACAAATGCTCTATTTACAATGTACATTACTTCTAAATCAGTCATTGGAATAAAAATTATTTTCAGTCCAATCAATTGATAATACACGTGCATATTGTGCATATTGTGCATAATCGAAAAATTTTGGCTTTTTCCATATTTTGGGTAGAGCGCATCTGAACAGTCTTGAATAGACGAAACGCGCGTCAGGCGCAATAATATTTATTGTCTGGAACTTTGTTGTGGTTTTTATTTGTATGGAGGTATTATCGTCCTGTTTATGTTTAAAAAAAACTTTGATTTCCTTGAACAAGAAGCGCTATTACCATGATTGATTTAATAAATAAAATACGTATTTTTGAGCGCAAAATCACTAGTGTGAAACAAGCAGAAACCACTGTCACGACGACTCTTTGTAAATTGTTGGCTATAACGGCAACTTTGGTTACTTAATAGTTACTTTTGCATTTCTGTCGATGGTGATAGTGATACTCAAAAAAAATGTTTCTTTGTTAATTAGTGGAAATAATTGAATTCCTTTGAATGAAATATATTATTTATTACACATTCATTCATGTCATTCGTGTATATAGAAATTAAAAAATTTCCCATTTTATGATTTTTATTTAAAAAATTCAATTTATTTTTAATTGCCTTTATTAATGATGACTAGATATATAAACTCTCTGTAGCGTTTCATCTTTTGGTTAAGATTTTTTAAATTTTAACGTAATTTTTTTTTGTTTTTTGTCAATCTTATTATGAATAATTGAAATGAAATATCCATGGAAGATATTGTAAAGTGTAATCATTATATTCAGATCTGTTTTCTTCTAAGTTCATCAGCATGTGATTTGAAAGCAAAGAATACGAATTTATTTTATAATAACCGACGCCGGATATTTGGACACAAAGAACCGGTTGGGATATACAAGACCGAGTGAGAGTTGCTTGTCACCTGACTATATCCGATTTTTTTATTGGTCAACTTTGATATTTTGGCACAACGGTTTTATCAATTGCTCGACTTAAGCAAGTCCCTGCAGATTTATATATATATATAGGTAATAGTCACGACATAAAACTTCCTTGTCACACAGTTAACACAAAGAACGCGGGTTTTATAACACCCGCGGTCCCTTGTGTCAAAATACAAAATTACTGTTATTATACCCGGTCTTGTGTATTCAAGCTGCGGGTTCTGTGTGTCTTAATACCCGACGTAATTACAAGTTCTGTGTGTCTGAATACCCGGCGTGATTACCAAAAATTTACAGATGTAATTTACGCTTAGAAGCGTATATAGTAAAAGAAGCAGAGGTAACAATGGGGTATCCGAGTGTCAAAAGTACGAAAGGACAGAGACAAAACCAGTAAACACCAACAAGAACGCGACAAAACAGACAACATGTAAAACATGGAAACACAAAATACTGAATATCAATCAACAACGCGAACTCCAGTCGAAACAAGAGTGAACTGAGGTGTTCCGGAAGAGTAAGCAGTTCCTGCTTGCTATAGCACACCCATCGCGTTGCCAATAGTCCATTCTGCGTGTCAAATCCGGTAAAGGAAGACAAAACAAAACCCTATGACAAACCAACATCTGCACTCATCTGAGAGATCGAAATCCCATATTTGTCTACAAGTGCATGATGTCTTGAGTGACTTCATAAATGAGTTCAATTTTGTTTGATAGAGTTGTTAAAATAGTTGAGCTGATTTATTTGAAATTTAAAAAAAAATAAACAGGGACATCATGTGATTTCTTTTGAAAATAGGGTCTTCTACTTGACAGACAATTAATTGTTCGCATATAATACCAAGATGAATAAATACTTGTACTAATGACAACACATAACATTACCAATAACTCTGCATGTGTAAGTCACGTTGAGATATTTAAAAACGTTGGGACATTGGTCACTAAATGAACTCAATATCTGCAACAGGCATGTCGATTGTCCGTCACAGATTCCATGATAAGTTGCCGTTATATCTTCAAAACAGTAATATGTTGTCCCCATATCTAGCCATACATGGAAGCAAGGATATTGCCCAGTTGCTGTACGTCCCCATCTGCCATCTTCAATTTGAATATTGTGGTTTGCTGGACATGCTAATGTTAGTGTACTGTCTGCACAAACGATGAGGTTTTGGAATCCTGAAAATTTAGAGAAAAACACTGAAATATATTATAGATATATGAATTTGTGACTCAGGCAATTGCTTTGACAATTTTACGCTATAAGCTAAAAGTTTAAACAATACATTGTACGTTTAGGATACGAAACATAAAAGGAATAGGCTCACGAAGACTTAGTATTTGTTCTGATATTGGGCTGGTTTTTGAGGTTCCAACAATTAATCCTATCAAAATGCTTCAAAGAAAAACTAAATTTATCGCATAGAATTCCAATCTTTGGCGGGTTCTTTATCTATTGCAGATCCCAAAATTGTGACAGACCGTGATGTCATTACCAAAAAGACCCCAAATATGTGGCAGGTTTAAGACGTCAAAACCCATGCCAGATTTCAAACTTGATATGACATCGGAATCATTTATTCAGTTATCCCAATCTTCTATGGCAGATCTAGATTTCAACTGACCTTCACCAAATCCTTTATATTATTCGTATAACTGATCCCAATCTATGTCAAAACGAAGTGTATAGAAATATCATCGGGGCATTCGAATAAAAATGAAAATGAAAGTCCGAAAAAGGCAAGCGTAAACTGATATTGTGCTTTGCATATAATCAGGGAGCGAAATCAACTGTCGGGGAGTCGCCTTGATTATCAATATTAAGAAAATTCTCCTCGCATACCAAGAAAATCTCGATCTAAATCCCATTATCATCAACCGTATAATTTTTAATGGCCAATGCAAGAAGCTAAACTTGTAAATCAAATTTCTATACATGACTATCAACATTAAGATATGCATGTGTGTGATTTTTTTCAGAATTTTTGCAATTGTTCCTCTTCTTCTTCAACATGTTCAAGATATGGGAATTGGGTCCTAGCTGCAGTGTAAAACCTCCAGGGACTTATGCGAAAGACAATAAAGAGTGGATATAGTAGAAACAACGTATAAAAACTTACATTCAAAAATATGAGTATGAAAAATAATACTATAATAATTTTACTATTAAATTTTATTATATTTTACTATTTCTTTGTGTTACTTTTCTTTAACAAAACTCTCTCTTCCTCTCTTTCTCACTCTTTCTCTCTCATACAGATTATTTTATATACATTCAGTATACGGTAATGGTAAAATAAAAATCCAAACCAACAAACTTATCACCGTCATATTTCCCAAATGTTTTGTTTAAGCAAAGAATGATTCCCGCTAACTAAACATCTTCCCTTAATCATTACTTAAAATCAACATCACCATTCGATCTATTCGCTGAGAAAGTGTTGGATTTTTCAGTTTTACTTTTTCGTTTAAGATTAAACCTAATGAACGTTTAGGGAAGAACCACTTGATATTTAGGGGTGGATAGTTTGGTCTGCCTTTTCATTTTTTTGCAAAATTGTAGCTTGTTTTTTTTTGTGTGTCTTTTGTGTGTGTGTGCACTTACGTCATGTATGCTTGCTATTTTCATTATTAAATGAAATGGAATAGTGGAATACTATCTATCATTTCATAATAAACAATTAAGAATCTTTTTATCTAAACTTAAGCGATCGCTGACTTATGACTGAACTTGGTAGATATAATAAATCCCAAGAGACCAAAGACAAAAGTAAATGTGCTTTATGCAACAAACTTGATGACGAGCCACACTTCTTACTTGAGTGTAAAATTATTTCTAATATTCGAAATGTTTTTTTATGTTTTTTTTTTTGCAATATTTTGTAACATTAATGATTTCAATCTGTTGTTAAATGTTTATTCAACCTTCTACAAAGTTTGGGGTATTTAGGAATCACCCTGCCTGTCCACGTATATCTGTTATGCGCAACTCATTCTTACCCATTTGATGGATTTTTATAAAACGTGAAGTGAGCACTTTATATGGATAATTAAGTGAATGATGTGCACCTCCCCCTAAAAAGCCTGGTGAATTTTGATGAAACGTTGTCTGAAGCAAGTAAATCACATGGGGATTTGCATGAAGAATTTTATAGCTTGAATATTATTCAGGGGAGATATATATATTGAACTTTTTTTTGCAATGTAGAGTTCTAATTCCTCGTTTATTGTCTCGCCTGCGAAACGGAGCGAGACATAGGACTGGTGTTACTTTACCGGCGGCGGCGTTAACTTGTTAGTTAAGGTTTTATGAGCACCTCTATATCTCAAGAACTATAAGTCCTAAATTGATGAAACTTGGTATACATATGCCCCAGTAGTAGCTTAGCACAATTGCATCCCCTTCTGTTAACCTGGATAATGATTTTCTGGTTGAAAAACTTTGACAATTTTCAATACATTTAATATAGCAATGTTACGGGTTTGCGAGTACCTTTATATCACACGAACTATAAGTCCTAGGTTGGTGATTCTTTGTTTGCATCTGCCCCAGTAGTAGCTTAGCACAGTTGCATCCCCATCTTTTCACCTTGACCTTGATTTTCAAGTTGAGTGACTTTGACAATTCTCAATACAATATAATAGCAATGTTAAGGTTTTGCGAGTACATTTTTTTACCTTTATTTCTCAAAAACTACAAGTCGTAGGTTGATTAAACTCAGTGATGAAACTTGATACGCATATGCACTAGTAGTAGCTTAGCAGAGTTGCCTCCCCACTTTTGGCCTTGAATTTTCGGTTAAGTGACTTTGACAATTTTCTTGTTATATTCCTGTCCGTGTTTTCACTTAGTTTGTTTTTATTTTGTTTTACCATTTTCAAGTATTGATAGGATTGAAAGCAAAATATCAATTAATATAAGAATTTAAGAATAATTTTATTGACTCAAGCACATTATAATAATAGCACAGGCCCAATGAACAATTTATAATAACAACAGTGGTTTACAAAAGAATATATGACTAGAAATTTATATAAGAGTTTGGACAATTGATAAAAATACGTGTGCAATATACGTCGTATGTCAAATAAGTGAACCAAAGCATGTGTCAAAATGATTTGAAAGTCCACCAAGGACTGCACGTGTCCAGAGAAATTGAGCTCTTTATTTTATACATACTCAACTCCCCATTTTGATAGACTGAACAAGTGCCTGCCCAAGCCTACGGTGTGACAGAATGGAAAACCAATAAACTTAATTCGATTCAATTTATTTTTCGATTGGGGGCATTCGCCCTCTGTGTCTTTCTCTCTCTCTCTCACTCTCTGGTCTGCAACTCAATTTACCCCTTATTTCGAATTTTATATAGTACTGTAGCTTTCCCAAACGGCGAAAAATGAATATACTTCCACTAACGTAACACTACCCAAATTGCAACACTCTACATAAATTGTTCTAAGATAATAGGATCGTTTAGTAAGACCAGTTTTTATTTTATATAATTAATATTTGATTATTTTTCTGAAGTATTCAACAAAAATATTAATTAAAAAGTCATTTCTGATAGAAAAAATACAATTATATTGATAGTTGCATACCTTATGCAATATGGCTCCACATTGAAAATTGCTGTGCGACAGACAAGACTTCTTGCTGATGTTTAAAATCTTGACAATTGTTGAATATTTTTCATTTGGCTAAATATCGTTTGTTGCCAAATTATTCAGACAGCAAAATTCATGTTAATATTCCAAGATCTCAACCCGGAACTAAAATACAAGTGCTTTCTATCACGTCCGCACTAAATGACGTAATGGAGACCTAAATTTAGACTTCAAATTAATTTTGTTTTCAGGTCAGTTATGTTTGCATTTAGTGTTTTTAAATATTTAAAAGATGTAAATGCTTAATTTACAACGGACTTTGCATGTCTATACCGTTATTTTAGCCGCAAACAAGAAAATACACAATTATACAGCCTTTTTAGGGAAATACTGTGCAATTGTCTTAAAACCCGAAGAGGAGTCATAAAATGCCTTTAAAAATTTTTGACATACCTTTTCTTGATTGGATTTTTTAATAAAAATAAATTAAAGTAATTACTTTCAAAAATGAAATAAGTTTTTTAAGAGAAATCTAAAGGAGTAAAATGTTTACCCCCATGTGCAATTTGGGTACCCCTGATGTGAAAAATTAGGGTCATTCCCAAGTGTCTTTAAATCTGTTTTATGACATTTGTGTAGCAAATATTAAAACTCTTTCTGTATTGATAAATACAGTAAACCTTACTCTTAAAACACAGCCGACCAAAATTTTAAGCAATCATGTCCAGATAAAGATACGAGACAAAAACCGTCAAAGTTGTTACCGTCACGTTAGCTGTACTGTAGATTTATCAAAGTCATTTGTGCGTTTTGATAGCAGGTAATTCGAATTCAAACTTCATGTGATCAACGTTGTTCCGCATCCAATGGAGAGGGTGAAGGTCACTGTGGGAAAATATCTGATAACCACAAAGAAATAACATGAACCATCACGTAACCGTCTTTATCGCTGATCATTACCTAGCCAAGATCATAAAGATCTTACCAGTGAAAATTTAAAATCTCGATCTCACAAATTAAAATAAAAAATCTTTATATATCCAATTTAAGATCTCTATTCCTTCTCACAAAATCTGTTGTTTTGGTAGATATAAAAAAAGGTGGGGGGGGGGGGTCTTCCAAAACAAATCTTACGAATTAAACAAATAATAATAATTAATTAAATTAACTTAATAAGTCTAATATCTATGTAAAAAAATGGAAGTCTAGCAAATAATTACTAGTTACCACTTACATGTATTCACTTATTCATTAGATATTTGGTCATATCATATAGACATTAGTTTTTTACAATGTCTATGGTCATATTTATGCCAATTAGAATTGAACTTTTACTAATTAACGGTCATACAGGTAACTTAATCACATAGTTACGGCAAAATAAGACCCATGCTATTTTGTCAGTTTTGGCAAATTAGACACTTCCTAATAATAAAACAAGAAGCTTATGTGATACATATATGATATTATATCCCTGCTTTCTCTTCAATTTCACACAGATTCTCTATTCATAGTTGTTTTAATAATAGTAAAAAAACAAATAACTGTCACAGTCAGGACTTGTCTGTCGACACCATAACAACTCATTAAAGATCTACCTGGGCTTTAAGTATTTTAGCCACACTGTGCACAAACAGTTCGTAATTTATTAACCCAGTGATAGTGAACTGTATACCAAAAGAAGGTCACTTGACAGAGTAACATTGTACCTCCACAAGACTATATAATGTCATAGACTTGTATGTAATAGATCAAGTTTGCCAAGTCATTCAACTTGAATATAATGAATAGATTACATTAACCATAATCCAGTGTCTGCAAGCATACCAAAAAAAAATATCAGATGCCCAACTACCATACTTTTCACTTAATTTGTTTCCTAATATCTTATAATGTCTGAAAAAAACATCTAAGCCCACATAGTCACTGACTTCATTTCCACAAACATGACAAAAGTCTTACAAAAAAGGTTACAGTGACTGCACCGACAGAGAGTAATACCAGTGTCTTGCCTGCAGTGACTATTTGTCACAGGCTAGACAAAAAAGGGTATCTTCCAAAATATAATAGAGTTTTCAATAGGTATTAGTTTCTCTATTACTTACCTGGTAATTCAGTTCTCTTGTTGCAGCAGAGTGTCATAAATGATTTTATAATTCTGGTGTAAAAGATGATGTCGGGCACAGAACTGAAGTCAATGAAACAAGAGAACTAGGATACAGTGACTTTATTTCTCCATGAATATGCATGATGTGGAACATAACTGGTATACATCATTTACCCTTACCAAGTCAGTTGTCCCTAACATGTTAAGAAACTGTAGCATGAAGAAAATCTTAATTTCATGTTAGTTTCCAGCCTTTGCTCAATGTGGTTATTCAGAAAACCATGAAACATATATTGCTGCACAGAATCTCTTTATTCAAGAATATTGTAGGTGATATTTTATTCAAACAAAGCAAGTTTCTATGAAACTTGCTTATGATGACAGAATCTGATTTTGACTGAATGGTTCAAGAGTTCACTTCTTGTTTATTCATACTGGTAACTTAGATACCAACCTCTAGAATGGTTGGTACTTCTTGCTTAAACACACAATGTGTAAGTGGAGTAACTTTTGTCACATGCAATACACATTCAAAAAAATAACTAAGACATCAACTATCATCAATTTATTTCAATAAGATTGAGAGATGTATTTATAAATATTCAGTTATAAAATGTAAATAAATCTGACATGTTTAAGTAGTGTACAAATTGTGCATACAGTTAATTAGACCTGTGAATGTGTCAGAACAACACAGATACCCCGCCCTGTCTACATGTTTGTTTAAAAAAAGTAAACTTAAAGGTAAAGAGTCTATCATGTGGACAGATGTAAAGAAATAACTCTATATTATGTGCAATGGTCAGTACTTCATGACATAAATTGTGCACAAAATTTCATGACTGATTTGTAGTTATTGAGAAATTAATGAAAAATATAGTGTGACAGATGAACAGAAAAACAAACTAACGGACATAAAAACTACATATTTGGCAACTAAATTGACAGGTATAACAAGTAAATCTGTGAGCTAATGCTCACTAGTGATACCCCAGCTCCCAAAACTATGCCTGGCATACAAGTTCAAATGCTTGGTTAACAGGAAGTAGTAAACCTAGGAACATAAAATTGATATACACCATATAGGGCTATAGGATAAAGCTATATGCAAAATATCAGACCTTTATCTCTTGTAATTACTGAGAAAACTGTGACGAAAATTTTGCATTCATGATCACTATGTGTAAAAATCTAAGTATTCAGTGAACAGGAAGTAGTTGACCTAGGAACATAAAATCAGTACACACCATATTTGTCTACAGGATAAAGCAATATATGCAAAATATCAGACCTCTATCTCTTGTAGTTGCTGAGAAAACTTTGCAATCATGTTTCCTAGGCGTAAAAATCTAAGTATTCGGTAAGAAGGAAGTAGTTGACCTAGAAACATACCGTATTTGTCTATAGGATAAAGCTTTATGCAATATATCATATCTCTAGACTTTATCATCATAAAGAAGAAGAACTCTTTGCACAATACTATACATATCCTATACAATATATATCCCAATCGTATACATCATTAACACTTTTAACTCTATGTCTGATCTATCTATATCATGTTAACATCAACTTTGGTCATCTAAAACATCCACTCTAGTCTCTAGCATCATACACAATACTATACATATACTGTACAATATATATCCCCATCATATACATCATAAACACTTCATACATTGTGTCTGATCTATCTATATTACATTAACATCCAGTCTGGCCATCTATAACATCCACTCTAGACTCTATCTTCATACACAACACTATACATATACTGTACAATATATATCCCCATCATATACATCATAAACACTTCATACATTGTGTCTGATCTATCTATATTACATTAACATCCACTCTGGCCATCTATAACATCCACTCTAGACTTTATCTTCATACACAACACTACACATATACTGTACAATATATATCCCCATCATATACATCATAAACACTTCATACATTGTGTCTGATCTATCTATATTACATTAACATCCACTCTGGCCATCTATAACATCCACTCTAGACTTTATCTTCATACACAATACTATACATATACTGTACAATATATATCCCCATCATATACATCATAAACACTTCATACATTGTGTCTGATCTATCTATATTACATTAACATCCACTCTGGCCATCTATAACATCCACTCTAGACTCTATCTTCATACACAACACTACACATATACTGTACAATATATATCCCTATCATATACATCATAAACACTTCATACATTGTGTCTGATCTATCTATATCATGTAAACATCCACTCTGTCCATCTATAACATCCACTCTAGACTTTATCTTCATACACAATACTATACATGTACTGTACAATATATATCCCCATCATATACATCATAAACACTTCATACATTGTGTCTGATCTATCTATATTACATTAACATCCACTCTGGCCATCTATAACATCCACTCTAGACTCTATCTTCATACACAACACTATACATATACTGTACAATATATATCCCCATCATATACATCATAAACACTTCATACATTGTGTCTGATCTATCTATATTACATTAACATCCACTCTGGCCATCTATAACATCCACTCTAGACTCTATCTTCATACACAACACTATACATATACTGTACAATATATATCCCCATCATATACATCATAAACACTTCATACATTGTGTCTGATCTATCTATATTACATTAACATCCACTCTGGCCATCTATAACATCCACTCTAGACTCTATCTTCATACACAACACTACACATATACTGTACAATATATATCCCCATCATATACATCATAAACACTTCATACATTGTGTCTGATCTATCTATATAATGTTAACATCCACTCTGGCCATCTATAACATCCACTCTAGACTCTATCTTCATACACAACACTATACATATACTGTACAATATATATCCCCATCATATACATCATAAACACTTCATACATTGTGTCTGATCTATCTATATTACATTAACATCCACTCTGGCCATCTATAACATCCACTCTAGACTTTATCTTCATACACAACACTACACATATACTGTACAATATATATCCCCATCATATACATCATAAACACTTCATACATTGTGTCTGATCTATCTATATTACATTAACATCCACTCTGGCCATCTATAACATCCACTCTAGACTTTATCTTCATACACAATACTATACATATACTGTACAATATATATCCCCATCATATACATCATAAACACTTCATACATTGTGTCTGATCTATCTATATAATGTTAACATCCACTCTGGCCATCTATAACATCCACTCTAGTCTCTATCTTCATACACAACACAATACATATACTGTACAATATATATCCCCATCATATACATCATAAACACTTTATACATTGTGTCTGATCTATCTATATCATGTAAACATCCACTCTGTCCATCTATAACATCCACTCTAGACTTTATCTTCATACACAATACTATACATGTACTGTACAATATATATCCCCATCATATACATCATAAACACTTCATACACTATCTCTGATCTATCTATATTACATTAACATCCACTCTGGCCATCTATAACATCCACTCTAGACTCTATCTTCATACACAACACTATACATATACTGTACAATATATATCCCCATCATATACATCATAAACACTTCATACATTGTGTCTGATCTATCTATATAATGTTAACATCCACTCTGGCCATCTATAACACCCACTCTAGACTTTATCTTCATACACAATACTATACATATACTGTACAATATATATCCCCATCAAATACATCATAAACACGTCATACACTATGTCTGATCTATCTATATCACATTAACATCCACTCTGGCCATCTATAACACCCACTCTAGACTTTATCTTCATACACAACACTATACATGTACTGTACAATATATATCAATGTCTTATACATCATAAACACTTCATACATTGTGTCTGATCTATCTATCTATATCATGTTACACAAAACTGTACATGTGCATACATGTATACTGTACAAAATATATCCCCGTCATAAATTTCTGCTTAATTATGTGGATTGTCTCCATACACTATCCACTCTAGTCATCTATTCGGTCACATACGGTCTCTTTAAAGTTCTATAAAATAACATTGTTGGTTGGCCATCAATTACACCAAGGAAACCTGTTGATAACTTTTGAATCTGAAAGAAAAAAAATATGATATAAATTACAATAACATACATGTATAAATGAAAAAATAGAGAGGTGAAGAATAAGAAGTGAATATTCATGACAGCTGTATTTGTTTTTTTTTTGTATTCTTTAATTTTCTGTAAATTAGTCCTATGGATTTTCCCTTGGGACTTCCTCATCAGATTTTGATGCACTTTAATGCCACCCTAATTTCTGTTTTTGTCTGACTTCTTAATATATATCTATATATGTACATGTATATATACTGAATTAAGTTTACAAATATTTATATGAAGTGTGAAAATGTTGATTGAAAAATAAAAGACTTTTTGTATATCAAATAATTTTAAATGAACCAAGTGACCTATAGACAAACCTTCATGTCATCCACTCTATACCAATCAGTACCAAACTTCACTAGTGTGATATAGTGCCCCGTGCTGAGGGTCTGGCCCTTATGAATCACCACACCAAACAAGTCAAGTTTGTGTTCTTCTTTCTGTTATAGATCAGAATTTATATTATTACAGTTACAATGCTTTTACTTTGTGTGAAAACAACAAAAAAAATTAAAAGAACATGTGATACCAGGCTTTAAATTTTCATAAAATCATGAGCATTTGCAGCCCCTAACAAGGACTATAATAAAAACATTTCAGAAAATAAGCAATGCAGTTGCACAAACTTAAGAAAACATATCAGATGGATTGCATATTTTGGTAGATTTGTTTGTGTATAAAAGCTATCTCAATTTACTTAAAACAAGAGTTAACACTAAAGTATGTCTCCCCTGTCTGCACGTTCTGAAACAAAAATTCCTTGATTATTTCCACTATATTTTGGATAAATATATGAGTACTTCTAGTTTCTGAGATCATAAGGTGTTCATAAACCTTAATATTGATATTAAATGTATTGAACATAGTCAAAGTCACTCAACCAGAAAATCAAGGTCAAGGTCAAAATATGAGGATGCAAATGTGCTAAGCTTCTATATATACATACCAAGTTTCATTAACCTACGACTTATAGTTCTTGAGACATGAATGTGCTCATAAAACTTTAACATTGCTATTATGTCCATTGAAAATGGTCAAAGTCACTCAAATGGAAAATCAAGGTCAAGGTCAAAAGATGAGGATGCAAATATAATAAGCTACTACTGAGGCATATGCACCCCAAGTTTTATTAACATAAGACTTATAGTTCTTGAGATATGGAGGTGCTAATAAAACCTTAAAAAAAGGTATTGCTGCTGCCACAGCCTGTAAAGTAACACCTATGTCCTGCAAATTATAAAATGAAACTACAAAATATTGCATTCAATCCTATAATAATTAACTGTTTAAACTAAGTGAAATTGAAATGTGTCTTGAAATTATTAAATGCTATGCATACCCCATTTTCTACAACATATTGTCTCAGATTTAAGTTGAGGTGAAGGTCAATTTTTTTCATTACTTTTTTCCTTGCGTTTGTAAACCTACAAAATAAAAATGGATTACAGTTCCAGTCATTACATAATTTCATACATTTTAGAATTGTATGTCTATTGCACTATTGAAATTAAAATGTGAAAGTATTCTCTAACCTTGTTAAATCAAATAAAAGCTTAATTATTAATGGCAGTGTTTATATTTTATTAAATTCATTGAAACATTATACTTTTATTTAATATGAGGCAGGTAAATCCTGTAACGCTCCCGATGTTTCAATTAATTTAATTTTTTTTGGTTCGAAAATAAAAACAAACTAGCTTTTCTTGTGGGTTACGTGAGCGTTTAATGACGTCTAAAATTTTCAAAGATGAAAACGTTAAAAAGACGCCGAAAGTTCGGGAAAACAAGCGCGTGCTATACCGGACGTTGAAGGAAAATTCAGCCCATAGTACAACTAGAATATTTGGTATCTTTTACACATAAAAATATTTTAAATAACCCTATGGAAACAGAAATATTTTTCTTAAATGCGACATAATGTACCCCAATATTTTCAGTGTTTAAACTAGAAGACATCTGTTTCAGATCACAGTTCACTTAATGAGCCTGGTTTTCAATGTAAATAAATCTTACTATTTACCTCTTTTTTGTCCAAATAATGTTTCTGGAACCAGGTTCTTAGGTTAGAATTCTTCTTCCATTCTTCTTCATTGAACAGCACTTCAATATTTCTCTTGAGTTCACCTTCGTCTTCCGATTCTGCAACCCTTTTCATGCTATTTAAAAGAGGACTCTTCTGTGTTGGCTGCACTCCATGGATAGTGGCATTAACCCATCGGTTCCAGGCCTGTAGACGATGAAAGTCGCACAAGAATACAAAAGTCCCTACATCTGAAAAAACAATTATATAAAATAATAACGTAAGATGTTATCTAACGTATTGTGTCAACCAGAGTGTGTGTATGAAGGACAACAGAATGTCATACATGATGAAGTTACATTTGGCAGTAAAATATGGACCTTAACCAAACAACAAGAACTAAACTTAATTTGACATAGCATAAAATGTAGGGAAAAATGACCTACTGGTCATATACATCATTAATGTTGTTCGTATATTATAAAAAATATGACACTTTTGTGGGACATCTTTGTATTACATTCTATCATTATGGCTGTTTTAGATGTTTCATTATTCTAGCTTTTCGTTTGTGTTTTTCACTTTGTTTTATTGGTATCAGGAAAACTAACACATGATATAAATGGATGGTAATTACTTTATCTGACTGATTTCTCATGAAACTATTATTGTAATAAACTTGATATAGTTGTTGTGAATCAACCACTGACAGTTTTAATTTGTAGTTTTGTAGTTATAATGTTGGCCACTAAACTTTCAGTTAATTTCTGTTCATTTTGTACATTTTCAAGGAACAATCGATCATACATGTTTATTCACTTCTATTCAGTCTTTTCCTTGTCTTAGTGCCATGCAGGTGTTTCTTTTCTTCTCCCTGTTTTAATTGCCCTTGAAGAAGGTCTTTTGACCGAAAGTGCTCGGGCCCCTCTTTCGTTTTTCATTTGATTTAAGTGATATGTTTTTGTGTGTTTATAATGTGATTTTACCTTTTAACCTTGTGGCGTACCTGACTTTTAGTATTGTATTGATTTTTAATTCTGCCACACAGGAACTCCTATTATTATAGATTATACATGTTGTTTACATACATTGATGACATTTAGTCGTGTTTTCAGTCGATGGTACATGTAGCCAGATTTGGCTTCCTAATAGTTCAATTTTAGCAAATTACTAAAATTTGCTTTCCTGACATTTGGCATCATTGTATGAAATTTACACATTTACATGGACATGAAAATGTACTGATAATTCTGTATTATTTTTTTCAAAATTTATATGGATTCTGCATTAATACCTCTAAAAGTTGTCTCCACAGACTGTATCTCCTGTTCACTGTAATCGGTCATGAAATATCTTGGCTTCCATTCTGGAGTCCATTTTCTGATTACCTTGAGGGCTTCAGAAATAGCTTCTGTGCTTTCTACTTCAACGATAAAGCAGGCAACTACAATGTAATGCACATTGGTAGGGACAGCCAAAAGGAACAACGGAAGAGAGTATTTACTCGTTCTGTATGTGGCATCAAGCAAAACAAGTTCTTGTCCATAGCGAAGAAGAAGTCTCTGCTGCCAACGTGTCATATGGACATACAAGAATGAACTCTCTTGTTGACCTAAGTTGTGTATTACATTGTCACTATCACAGTCTGTATATTGTTCTGTATTTGCCTGAGTAGCATTTGACTTCCTCCTGTACTCTATGAAGTCATCTGTAGTATCTTGCCATTTCAGAACCATTTCATGCAGTTGGTCTTGATCCATGGCACTGTCTCTGCAATTGATAAAACATTTTGTAACTTTAATCAATTATTACACTATGACAGTAGTCTTAGTATTGTTCCAATGTTCAGCTTTTCAATACAACAGAAAAAGCATGTCACATATTCAAGACTATCTAAATTATGTTAAGGATCATCTATGCACTTTGTCTCTTTAAAGGTGTCAATTTACATATGTAGTAAAGCCATATAACTATCCATATTTTACAATGCATATTGCTCACAGCACCAGGGTATACTATCTCAATACATTATTAACACAAATTTCTCTTCTCCATACAATTATTTTGCACTTCATTTTACCCAATGCATAAAATCAACCTTTTGAGTGAGAGCTATACTAAACATTGTAAGATTTACATTTAGTAGATTTAGAATAACATTTTTACTGAGATAAGTGTTGTAGTCTCTTTGATATGTTCCCATATTTTAGTTTATTCCCACATAAATAAAATACAGAAATGTATAATACCTGCAATGCATGGTTGCTTGAACCATATGATTTCTTATTTGGGACAGTGTTGGGAAGAATCGTGTGTTGTGTCTTGCTGGTAATCTTTTTCCTTGAAAAAGATTAGTCTTTACATATTCTTCACACAACAGTTTCATTTCCCGGCTACTGAACACACTCTCCTCTTTTACTTTTTGGTGAATGTATTCAGACAACCTCTTATCGATTGTCTGAACACTAGTTGCCATCTGAAAAGATACAAAAGACAAAAAGTTGATACTGGAACAATTTCTAGGTCCTACACCTATGATTGTAAATTTGAAACTTTCTTTTCAAAAATGCACATTCAAGTCAACATAAAAATGTTTTCAAATTATTTTTCAAATGATTTCTGTAATACTAAAAGTTGCCTTGTCTATTTCATTCAAATATAATAATAATAATAATAACTAGCAATAATTTGTGTTGGGATGCCAACACACAAGTTGCCCAAAATTGCCTTGGATAGTATTTCTTTCAATTCAGATCAATAAAGTATGCCTAGAAAACAAAATTCATTGAAATCAGACAAAAACCTTCAGTCCAGGTGAGCTAACAAAAAAGATATTCCTGCACATCTTTATATGGTGTAATATTACATACCAAGTTTCATAAAATTTTATTTAGTAGTACACAAAATTTTGAAAAGATAGGTTATTTAAAAAAAAACTTTTGTACGGAAGAAAAGAATAATGAAGAAAACAAAGAAAAACAATAAAGTTTTTTTCATTTCATGGAAAACACTTTAATTTAATAATACATGTAATTAAACTCTCATAAGGCAGTTATTGCAATTTTAAATTATTGTTACTATCACAACACTGTCAAACACAGGATTAATTGCAGATATTTTGGGACAGATGTACAAACTTTGGCCAAGTAAGCTTCAAATCACTAAGTACACAAACCTGTCCCTCAATATGGTTTGTATGCTGTGTAGACATCTCAACATGGTACTGGTGCTCAAGGACAATATCATCTTGGTTCTTCATAGCAGACTTGAGCTGTGCTGACATGGCACTCATTCCATGCTTGTTGTTCATATCATGGACCTATAAATATACACAACTTAGCCAACACTTTTGTACAGAAAAGGTGGTTACAACATACAACTATTGCTCTTTTTCTGCCAATAATACTTAGTTACTTGCCTATCTTTTTGGACCTTAGAAAACACATTTTGGGTTTTTTTTTAATAAAACAATTTGCACAAGACCTTAACATAATTGATATATGATTTTTTTACATATCACACTTGTTATTACTTTTGAGAAAAGCAACAAATTTCTAATGCATTCCTTTTATTTAATTTAGCAATAGTATTTCAATATATAAATCAAAATGTATCATGAATATAATATTTAAAGTAAGAATTAACAAGAGGAGTATAGTACTTTCATCTATCTCAGGACCAGTCAAGATTGAATGGTGCTATGAACATTGTTATAGCGATTAGTCTTTTATGACGTTATGCTATACTTAATAGGTTTATTAAGCGTTTAATTTAGCGTCAAATGTTTTTGTTTATAAATTTCCTGTCAATTCCTGTCGGTAATTTACAAAATGGAAATATTTCTAATTTTCCTCCAGCACATATAGCTAAATGGTGTCTGATGCAAAAGTTCCTGTATTCCGATTGGTGTACTTAATGTTTGTGTATCCTTACTCTTTCGCAAAAACTATTTCCCATTTGTCTATTGTAATTTCACTTGGGTTTGGGCAAGTTATGCAGTATAAATGATTTTCTGATTTACAATGTACATGTTATATTAGCAATCATTTTAAATATCTTTCCATTCTTGTTTCATTTGACCCTCTTAGGGCACAACTCGCCCAAAGGGCAATGCAGGTCAGTAAAAGTCCAATATCTCAGAAATGGAAATAGTGAATGCTTTAAAAGAAGTGATGCTAGTCAAACCTTAAATCCTGGAAACTTTACAATATGTCTTATGTAAAGCTTTGCTTGACAGTCTAACTTTCTGGTTGTTTGTACAAGCCTTCTCCTTTTTACACTGTAACTATGCTCTTCATCCTGTATTACATAATAATGACATTAGAAAAATACATATATGTGATGCAGGAAAATCACCCTTATGGGTAGTCATTTATTAGGCATTTCTTGACTTCAACTAGAGTACTTACAAATTCAGGAAGGACCCAGCAGGAAATTAATAAAAATGTTTTTAAATTTATCGAACTAATAAACATATAATTTTAATATGCAAATCTTGATATGCTACACAGAAATGGTACAAAATTTCATTACTATTAATAGGTTTTGAGTTTTAGTGTTCTCAAAATTTGTGACTTTTCTATCAAACATGTCAAAAATGAAAATTTTTTCCAAAAATTATCTCACGGACTACATTTGAAGCATGAAATTTTACTATGCAAATCATGACAAGCTTACAAAACTTCAAATCCGTATTATTAATAGACTTGGGTTTTAGTGTTCACAAGAATTGTTGACGGACGGACAGACAGACAGACAGACAAAGTGAAAACTATAGGCCAATAGGGCATCCACATCTTCAATGAGGGGCCCTAAATATCTTATTTGAACATAAGAACACAACAAACTAGCACATAAACTGGGTAACATAGTTTGATTTCTGTAACAGCAATTTGATCTTTTTCAATTGTTAAGTTTTCATAACACTATCACTGTAACACTGAAGTTATAATTTTATATTATCACAGGCACGGATCCAAGGAAAGGCATACCAGGCCTACGCCCCCACTAAAACCGGCAAAAAATGTTTTTTGTATAAAATCAACATCCTAAAACACTAAAAATCATTTCGCGCCTCGCTTGACGCTCAGCAAAATTTTCTGTCAAAAAAATCCCCCCAACCTGAAATCCTGGATCCGCTCCTGTATCAACAAACTCAAGTTTATTTGTTTGTAAAAGTATTCCACTTTTATCTAACCTTTTTTTTATTTTGACGTTCTTTCCTTTCTTTTCCTCTTCTTCCATCATAGTTTCTACCATGCTGGCAGTCCATGACACGGGTGCCCATTATGATGAATGGAATGCCATCAAATACAATGTTTGGATGGGCCTCTTTCTGGACATCATACCAGTGTAGTTTCCCTTCATATTTCTTCAAGTCTATATAAACATGATATAATAAAAAAAAAGGTCCATAGGGCCTATATTGCTCACCTGGGATTCCAACTAAATAACCATTAAAGGGCACCCATTTGACCTAAAATTTTGCACAGTTTAGCTTTGCAAGAAAAGTGTAAATTTGTAAATAACAAACTCCTATTTAAAAGGGCAATAATTCTCCTATTATTTGTCTGATTGGCACATTGAAAGGTCAAATTTTCTTCTTACATTTATTATTTATCTCCTTTCATTAATAGCCTTGAAAAGTATAAAATTGGACAATTTGACATTTTAAGGGCAATAATGCCTACTACATATTACAGCAGTAGTCAGATCATAACAAAAATCTGCACACTAGTTGATCTTATCGTGATGAACATTTTTACCTTATGTCTGAAATTTTATATGTGCTTTTGTTTTCAAGTTATTTGCAAAAATCTACTCTGACCCAATGTTCTATTTATAGTAATGGCAGCCAACTTTCAATCAATAGAAATGTTCCAAATGCCCTAAAGAACAATTCTTTTTTAAGTTTGGTTGAAATCGATCTAGTAGTTTAGGAGGAGTTAACGTTTTAAAATTAGACAACAGGCGACAGACACCAAGTGATGGCAATAGCTAACATGGCTTTTGGGCCACATGGGCTAAAAAGGAGCATCAGTAATTATAAAATGTACAGGTCTACTATAAGTATTACATTACTATTCATCAGTTAAGCATCAATATTGTTTGATCTTTATTCATACCTAAATAAACCTAAATTTGTTGTGCTTAAAATGTTTTACCCGTAATTGTCTGATATAATTTATAAAGTTCCTTCTCTTCATAATAACAATTAGAAATCCCTAATACCTCCAGTAACATGATTAACAAACCCATACTGTGAAAGTATTAATATAAGAGAAGCATTATGCTTGTTTCCCATTCCAGGATAAATAAATATGTTTTAAACAAAAGTATTAATATTCGTGGGGTACCATTTTTCATGATTTTCGTGGATGAGACAAAGCACGAAATTAAATTCCCAACGAACAAAAATTTTTACATTGCTTTTGATAGAAAATCAGATTAAACCACAAATTCATGAATTCAGTAATATGCCAATCTACAAAATTAAAACCCATGAATTATAATACGTACTTTCACAGTATTATATTTTCAATATGTGCTTTTAGTTATTGTTCATTCATATAACTTAATTGATGAGCTCATCTAAAATATATTCATAGAAGAATATGTATTCACACTGAGGACAAAAAATTCAAGTACAAATCAACCGATGATAGTAATTGTGAATTCTATAATTACCAATAGAGCCACCAAAATCTTTCCTGGTACGGTGTATTATAAAGCGGGAGAATGTGGCAAGTTCAAACTCTGTTACCAATTCCCTAAGGTCTTGCAGGCTGCTGACAAAGCCTGTAAGGTCAGTTGAATGACTTTTAAATAGATGGATCCAAGAACTGAAAAATATTATTCTAAAGTTAACATTACAATTCTTTCATAATATTTCCAATATGCATATATAACAAAATTAATACTCAAGTGGATGTTATAGGGTACCAGAATGGATGTCGGTTTTGTCTGTAGACTTCAATAGTAAGAAAGATAAGAAGAACTGATTGAGTTAAATTAATCGTTATACAATACTCAAGCGAATGTTATATTGTACTGGAGTGGATGTCAGATTTGTCTGTAGACTTTAATAATAGTAAAAATAATATCAAAAATAATATTTTTATGTAATTATAACATGGTTACTCATTTGGAGAGAAGTTACCCATTTGGGTAACTATTCCCCATCTGATGTAGGTAATCATCGAGTTCGAGTCAGAGTTAAAGTTAAGATATCTCATTTATTAAACATGTTAAATGAGATATCATATATATTAATTTTACATGAGATATATGATATATCTTATATATTTTATTATATGAGATATTTTATATATTATATATGATATCACTAAATATATGAGATATCTTCAATGTTGATTAAATATGAAAATGGCGTGTCATAAGCATTGATAAGAGTAGCTTAAAAAACAAGTAAATGCATTGTCTAAAATCTTAAGAAAACGGTGACAAGCTAGAATCGTGCATTGCTAAATACTTGTAGGATTTATAAATAAGCTAAATGTATGCCTTATAAAACTATAAAAAAAAAACATGACAAATTTTGCATATACATGTATGCCTACTATGCATGTAAAAAAGGAGGAACATCCAGAAGTGGCAGGAAGGAGGGCAACCCTGGTGTAAAAATACATATATGTGATGCAGGAAAATCACCCTTATGGGTAGTCATTTATTAGGCATTTCTTGACTTCAACTAGAGTACTTACAAATTCAGGAAGGACCCAGCAGGAAATTAATAAAAATGTTTTTAAATTTATCGAACTAATAAACATATAATTTTAATATGCAAATCTTGATATGCTACACAGAAATGGTACAAAATTTCATTACTATTAATAGGTTTTGAGTTTTAGTGTTCTCAAAATTTGTGACTTTTCTATCAAACATGTCAAAAATGAAAATTTTTTCCAAAAATTATCTCACGGACTACATTTGAAGCATGAAATTTTACTATGCAAATCATGACAAGCTTACAAAACTTCAAATCCGTATTATTAATAGACTTGGGTTTTAGTGTTCACAAGAATTGTTGACGGACGGACAGACAGACAGACAGACAAAGTGAAAACTATAGGCCAATAGGGCATCCACATCTTCAATGAGGGGCCCTAAATATCTTATTTGAACATAAGAACACAACAAACTAGCACATAAACTGGGTAACATAGTTTGATTTCTGTAACAGCAATTTGATCTTTTTCAATTGTTAAGTTTTCATAACACTATCACTGTAACACTGAAGTTATAATTTTATATTATCACAGGCACGGATCCAAGGAAAGGCATACCAGGCCTACGCCCCCACTAAAACCGGCAAAAAATGTTTTTTGTATAAAATCAACATCCTAAAACACTAAAAATCATTTCGCGCCTCGCTTGACGCTCAGCAAAATTTTCTGTCAAAAAAATCCCCCCAACCTGAAATCCTGGATCCGCTCCTGTATCAACAAACTCAAGTTTATTTGTTTGTAAAAGTATTCCACTTTTATCTAACCTTTTTTTTATTTTGACGTTCTTTCCTTTCTTTTCCTCTTCTTCCATCATAGTTTCTACCATGCTGGCAGTCCATGACACGGGTGCCCATTATGATGAATGGAATGCCATCAAATACAATGTTTGGATGGGCCTCTTTCTGGACATCATACCAGTGTAGTTTCCCTTCATATTTCTTCAAGTCTATATAAACATGATATAATAAAAAAAAAGGTCCATAGGGCCTATATTGCTCACCTGGGATTCCAACTAAATAACCATTAAAGGGCACCCATTTGACCTAAAATTTTGCACAGTTTAGCTTTGCAAGAAAAGTGTAAATTTGTAAATAACAAACTCCTATTTAAAAGGGCAATAATTCTCCTATTATTTGTCTGATTGGCACATTGAAAGGTCAAATTTTCTTCTTACATTTATTATTTATCTCCTTTCATTAATAGCCTTGAAAAGTATAAAATTGGACAATTTGACATTTTAAGGGCAATAATGCCTACTACATATTACAGCAGTAGTCAGATCATAACAAAAATCTGCACACTAGTTGATCTTATCGTGATGAACATTTTTACCTTATGTCTGAAATTTTATATGTGCTTTTGTTTTCAAGTTATTTGCAAAAATCTACTCTGACCCAATGTTCTATTTATAGTAATGGCAGCCAACTTTCAATCAATAGAAATGTTCCAAATGCCCTAAAGAACAATTCTTTTTTAAGTTTGGTTGAAATCGATCTAGTAGTTTAGGAGGAGTTAACGTTTTAAAATTAGACAACAGGCGACAGACACCAAGTGATGGCAATAGCTAACATGGCTTTTGGGCCACATGGGCTAAAAAGGAGCATCAGTAATTATAAAATGTACAGGTCTACTATAAGTATTACATTACTATTCATCAGTTAAGCATCAATATTGTTTGATCTTTATTCATACCTAAATAAACCTAAATTTGTTGTGCTTAAAATGTTTTACCCGTAATTGTCTGATATAATTTATAAAGTTCCTTCTCTTCATAATAACAATTAGAAATCCCTAATACCTCCAGTAACATGATTAACAAACCCATACTGTGAAAGTATTAATATAAGAGAAGCATTATGCTTGTTTCCCATTCCAGGATAAATAAATATGTTTTAAACAAAAGTATTAATATTCGTGGGGTACCATTTTTCATGATTTTCGTGGATGAGACAAAGCACGAAATTAAATTCCCAACGAACAAAAATTTTTACATTGCTTTTGATAGAAAATCAGATTAAACCACAAATTCATGAATTCAGTAATATGCCAATCTACAAAATTAAAACCCATGAATTATAATACGTACTTTCACAGTATTATATTTTCAATATGTGCTTTTAGTTATTGTTCATTCATATAACTTAATTGATGAGCTCATCTAAAATATATTCATAGAAGAATATGTATTCACACTGAGGACAAAAAATTCAAGTACAAATCAACCGATGATAGTAATTGTGAATTCTATAATTACCAATAGAGCCACCAAAATCTTTCCTGGTACGGTGTATTATAAAGCGGGAGAATGTGGCAAGTTCAAACTCTGTTACCAATTCCCTAAGGTCTTGCAGGCTGCTGACAAAGCCTGTAAGGTCAGTTGAATGACTTTTAAATAGATGGATCCAAGAACTGAAAAATATTATTCTAAAGTTAACATTACAATTCTTTCATAATATTTCCAATATGCATATATAACAAAATTAATACTCAAGTGGATGTTATAGGGTACCAGAATGGATGTCGGTTTTGTCTGTAGACTTCAATAGTAAGAAAGATAAGAAGAACTGATTGAGTTAAATTAATCGTTATACAATACTCAAGCGAATGTTATATTGTACTGGAGTGGATGTCAGATTTGTCTGTAGACTTTAATAATAGTAAAAATAATATCAAAAATAATATTTTTATGTAATTATAACATGGTTACTCATTTGGAGAGAAGTTACCCATTTGGGTAACTATTCCCCATCTGATGTAGGTAATCATCGAGTTCGAGTCAGAGTTAAAGTTAAGATATCTCATTTATTAAACATGTTAAATGAGATATCATATATATTAATTTTACATGAGATATATGATATATCTTATATATTTTATTATATGAGATATTTTATATATTATATATGATATCACTAAATATATGAGATATCTTCAATGTTGATTAAATATGAAAATGGCGTGTCATAAGCATTGATAAGAGTAGCTTAAAAAACAAGTAAATGCATTGTCTAAAATCTTAAGAAAACGGTGACAAGCTAGAATCGTGCATTGCTAAATACTTGTAGGATTTATAAATAAGCTAAATGTATGCCTTATAAAACTATAAAAAAAAAACATGACAAATTTTGCATATACATGTATGCCTACTATGCATGTAAAAAAGGAGGAACATCCAGAAGTGGCAGGAAGGAGGGCAACCCTGGTGTAAAAATAGCTGATTATATAGGAAATCACTGACTTGTTACAAGTAAGGCCCCTACCATTTCATGTGATACCGTGCATGTGAAACCATTCATGTGTTATATGAAACTGACACATTTTTTGTGACATGTTAATGGGAGTCTCTTATTCAAAAAATGTGATTAGGGGATATATATAGTATACACAGACTAAGTTGTTTAACACAAAGGGGTATTCTTTTCTAAAATTCTTTACTCCTGCTAAATCCCTAATGGAGCTCGTAGTTACAACATTCTACTGTCTCACTGACACATTTGTTTTGCCTCTTGAATATCGTTTTCCTGACGTCATATAAATATTTCATTTAACTTGATAAGCTAGGTGTCTTGGAAAGTTATTTGTCACAATAGTGTGGCTCCCCGAGGTTAAAAATGACCTGCGACCTGAGGGCTTTTAAATGGCGACTTCCAGTGTTCTCAAGAGAGTTCCTCCTTGTCTTGTTGTTTTCGTACAGTATTTTGTCTTAGGTTCTCTCTTGTTGAATTGAACTTTTGTCGATTGAGTTTTACAGTGTGTTTTATATGTAGCTTTGTGCAAGCTTATCAATAGGGGGAAGGTTGGATCCAAAAAACTAGTTTAACCCCGCCACATTTTATATGTGCCTGTCCTAAGCCAGGAAACTTTGCCAAAGCCTTTGTTTGTCCTTGTCATTCTATGTTAACTGTTTTATGTCAAGAATTGAGTCTTTCGTTGATGATTTAGGGATTGGTTTTGATACTTTTGTATTGTATTATAAGTCTTGGGCCAATGCAAGACGGTAAGCAGTGACCTATGGTCATGTTGAAGACTGCTTGCTGTTTTCCGTTGTGATTTTTTGAATTGCTGTTTGTTTATGTTTGTTGTGTCGCGTACACTTATTCCACATCTCAATATCGTATATTCCAACCTACACTTCATAAAAACGACTTATGCCAAAAAAGACCTGTGACCTCCGCCAAAATATGCCTTTTAAAAGTGACCTTGCGACCTGAGGGGGTACCCTGCGAGAGCCCCAATAGTATTGTTCAATCTAAATTAAAGCATCAGAGTTTCAAAGACTGCTTACCTGTACGGCCCCAACCCCTGAAACTGTACATATCATATATTGCTAGGTAACCATAAACAGAAAATTTTTAAATAATGTTTGATATTGTATACAAAAATAAATAGTTATAAATTAATGAGGCTTGTTTAGGCATATCTATTCTATCTATAGTGCTTATCATACGCTCCCGAAGGGAGCGATAATGGTAGAAATGTCAATATTCTAGTTGTACTATGGGCTCAATTTTCCTTCAACGTCCGGTAAACCCCGCGCGGTTTCCCGGACTTTCTGCCTCTTTTTAACGTTTTTTTTCTTTGAAAATTTCTGACGTCATTAAGCGCACACAGGACCCACAAGAAAAGCTACTTTGTTTTATTTTCGAATAAGAATTTGTTTCAATTAATTGCCAAATAAACATTTGAAAACTTATTTTAGCTGGTAAAATATTTAAGGATACGTTCAAACTTCTATGGTGTACCATTAGGTTCAAAAGTATATCATAGCGCTTATGCGATAAATAATACCGCATAGGCGTTACAAAACATTGCATAGGCGATAAAAATTATTGCATAGGCGATAAAAATGTCGCATAATCGATATTATATATCGCATAATCGACATTTTTGTGCAAATTGCGACTGTTCACTTTTCAAGTTGAAGTGTACTGAGTGGTTCAAAAGTAAAATTGTCGCAAGATCAATAATTGGGTATTGGAGAAATACCTGTCAAAGAAGGACAGGAGGTAACGATGGGCGGACTAATGCATATATTGTTACGCCCTCTGGTTTATGTGCATGGTTGAAGAATTTAAGTACTTGTAAATACCAGCTTTCTACAACATTAACATGAATGAAGGCCGAAATTACACATAATTCATTGTTAACATTCAGAACAATGCTGGTTTACTAAAGGTTGCATTTATAACCATGGTCTCTTAAGAGGGGATCATTTTTATTTTCTTTGATCTCAGTATGTGAAAACTAGTTTGGTCCTAAGTTCTAATGACTACTTTAAAAAGAAGCCAATAATTTGCCATTTTGAAAATTGACCACGGCTTTTTTTCAATAAAAAAACATGCTCAGTCGAAGTTAGTCTTTTAAATAGGTTCTACGGAATTGAATCAAGAAAAACTTTGGGCAGCTGTTCACAAATAATACGCCCACCCCACCCCTCCCCCCCCAAAAAAAAATAAAAAATAAATAAAATTAAATTGAATTAAAAAAAAACATTGATGAGATCAAATTTCTAAATAAGCGGTGCACATTTACCCAATGTCACAAAGATTGAGTGAAAATAAAAATAAAATGCCATCGAGGGGTTTAGGAGGAAATGCGGATTTGAGATGAGTACCCCCTTGAAGTTAATTGTCCGTTTACCTTCTGTAGGATTATTCAGTCATTCTCAAAATTCATGTACAATTGCACCAAAACCACATCGCTTAAGTTTGTAAAGAAAAATCGTCTTATTTATTTGTGTCCCGATTTTCAAAATTTTTTTATCATTGGAATCCTTGTAAACATCCCTAGCTGTGTTATTCAATCAGATTTGCAATATCTTCTATCATTTTGGGGGAACTTAAGGATCAAACAGGTCAAAAGCGCCTTATGGTTGGTATAAATGTATATAAAAAATATTCAAATATGCATTGAAAGTCCTCCAAAGAATGCATGCGTCAAAAAGCTTTGTGAGTCCGCCATGGGCTGCATGTGTTCAAAGCATTTGACAATCCATAGTCACGGGGTATTACCGGCAACATTGAACACTGGCAAAATAAACGGCAGTCCCATCGCAAAAACAAGACAATGTTGAGTGAGTAGTTTGATTTGATCAAATCGATAATTATAAATGAACTTACAAATGAATATTTTATACAACTGCTAATTGGTATGCCTCTAAGCTATACTCTGAGTTAATTTCAAAAAAATGTATCACAAAATAAAAGGGCTTTTTTTTCGTTTAAAAGGTTAAGGTGATCAATTTTGCACATTTTCTCTATCAAATATGCTATTTTCTTCCTTTATCCCCCTTATTTTGACATATTCTATATGTAAGTTTATTTTGATTTGACAAGCGACCCCACCAAAATAACGTATAAAAAGATAATTGAAACATTTGTACAACACACGTCGCTGCAGACCTATATATACAGTCCGAAAACCGGTGGTATTTAAACAATAGAATGTGAGCTCTTCATCGGAAAAGATAGGAAAGTCAATTCGAATGTTTATCCTGGTTGTCAAGTGAATCAAAAGTTCTTTTTAGTACAAAATTTCTTCCAATTATAAGTTATGCTGATAAAATAAACTTTTTTGAATTAAAAAGAGTTTTTAAAAGTAACAGATTGCATTTTTATGCATGTTATTATGTGGATATTTATGAAATGCATACGGTGCAAACTGAAATGGATCGCACAACTTTAACTTTTATATAAAAAATTGAAAAAAATCACACTATTTGTTTAAATGTATATCTTCCCATCTGCAAATTTTCAGAGATGTACTGCAAGAGGTTAAGCCAAAATAAAATTAAGAAAAAGACCTATTTTTCTAGTCCGTCTTGACAACCTTCTCTTTAAAAGTACACGATTTACCTGTTGAATTCAATTACGTCATAGAACATGTTTACCTTTTTGACCGGTGTCCATAAATAGGGATCAACAACATGTGAATTTGCATTGTATTGGATTAAATGTCCAATTCAATCTTCAGTCATCCGTTTTAAAAATAGGAATGCCTCCCTTTTATCATGTTTATTATTAATGAAAGATAGAACTTGGTTGTGTCCCTTGAAAGTTTTTCATAGTTACACATTGAATTCAAATGGATCGTTAAGTGATAACAGTAAAATATAATTTCCAAACTAATATCTGTCGTAAGAAAAGGTAATAACCTAACATTCCCACAAATTTCGAGAATGTACTGCAGGTATTACGCCTTGTGTGATTTTTTTAAGGTTGAGTTGACATTTTAATTTTTTCCAACGTCCAGCAAGTTTCACTCGATTTGTTAAAATATGCACTTTTGTTGACCTTATAAACAACTGTTTACACAACAGAAAAGATTCTTTAATAACATGACATGTCCAACGTATATGATAGTAGTCAGGTCCATGCGCAATAATTGTTTACATGCCGTCGCCATCGTTGTTGTCATCGTTAAAAATTTTAAAATACATTAGCTTTTTTCTGCAGGGGAGATAATTGAATACCACTAGAAATTAGACTGTATAGGTATAGTCACGACGTTAAACTCCCTAGTCAGTCATTTGTACAACAGTTACGACGACAGTCGCGGCAACAGGTAAAGGCAGTAATCTTAAACTAAAACAAAATACTTTGTATCAATGTATTTTCGTTTTAATAACTGTAATTTGAAGTGCAAAATTCTCCAACTGTTTACATAAATTTTACAAATAATGTTTATTGCTCTAATTTTGATCAATTTTGGTTACTTATTTACTATTCGCTATCTATTTTTACTGTAGATGTACCGGTGGCACTACATATAGACTTAGATGACACATTACAATATTACTAAAAGTGGGGAGGAGGCAGTGACTAATGTCCTTCGATTTCTTATCTGTCAACATGGCATTGGCTGTCGGTGCTAAAATAGACCAGAAGGTCAAACTACTTTACTTGGGTTGTATTAAAATAAAAAATATATGAGAAACTCTGACGCAACCGTTCTTCAGCATCAAAGCTTTACAAAAGTTTCAAATTGGATCGAAGTTGTCAGAAGACTCCTTGTAGTGGCAATTGTCCTTTAAAGGTATAAAAAGTTGGGTTTTTTTCATGTTTTTGGAATACAAAATGAAACTATTGAAGAAATAAAAAATATGTTGCTTGCTTAAATCTTCAGCTCCACAAGTCTCTAGTGGATCGAATTTGCCAGATGACTCGTTATCGGGCTAATGACCATTTTAAGGTAAAACAAAATGTGTTTTTTTTCGATATTTTTTGTATATAGTATGAAAACTATATTGATAGTTACAGATAGAGAAAAGATGTTGCTTTGTTTAAACCTTCAGCTAATTGAGCTCTAAAGAAGGCTGCATTGGGTCGAATGTGTCAAATGACCCTTTATAAGGGTTCCGACTGCATTTAAAAAAAATATTTTGGCCTATTGAATATTAAAGATTGCAGAAAAGATTTGCTAAGATTGAGCTCTCTATAAAAGTATCCTTTAGGTTGAAGTTATCAGATGATCTTTTATAGGGGTCATAAAACAGTCCCATTACAGCTTAAGGACCAGATGAGCAATAAAAGCTCCAAGGAGCCTCTTATTTACCAAATGGGGCATTCCCATTGCCCCCTCTAGGTTTCACCTTAAACACTATCTACAACAAATGAAGTCGACATTAGGATGACTAATATTTTTCTTAACCTCTGCTGCCTAAATATTTGCTTTTCCATCAAAATAAAATTCAACATATTTAAAACAAGCCCGCCTCCCCCCTTCAAAATAAATCCTTGGTCCTTAACTGTAATGGATGCAACTAAAATATTGAAAATGACTTTGTACAACCAGATAATACAAGAGTTAACACTAAAGTATGTTTCGACTTCCAGCAACATCAGAAAAAATAATTCTTTCTTGCTTCCACTGTTAAGATTCATAAATTTATAAGGATTTTCAGTTTTCGAGATAAAAATGTGTTAAAATACAAATATCAAAAACGGGTATAAAACGGTTAATTTGATTATGCTGTTTATCGATGTTTGAAGGAGTAACTTCTCATCATCAGCACTTGATTCAAAATATTGGAAGATAAAAAAACGAAAAGTACTCAAAACCAAAAAGTTCGAACAGGAAAGCCAAATCCAGCACCAAGGATATAGCCCATGTGCATTACAAGGAAAGAAACATGGTCATTATGGTGAACTAACATTGCTAAGATATGCAATAAGAATTATTAATCTCACTCCAAAAACAATGCCTAGGTCAAAAGTCTCATACAAAGTTTCTTCAACCTAGAACCTATACTTCTTGAGATATGGAGGTCCTCATAAAACCTTAGCAATGCTATTATATGTATAGAAAATTGTCAATCACTCAACTGGAGAATCAAGGTCAAGGTCAAATTATGGGGATGCAACTGTGCTAAGCTACTATGCATATCAAGTTTCATCAACCTAGAACCTATAGTTCTTGACATATGGAGGTGCACGTACAACCTTAACACCGCTATTACATGTTTATCCAAGATTCTTTTGCTAACATATACAACCAATATGTGACATCACTGATTAATTCTTTGAAACTACACGTTTCCTTCCACTTGCAGCAACAATCAGTTTAAACATGCATATTTAAAAATCCAAAGTGTACTTTCCTAGAGGCAACAGATGCACTTTTGCAGAGCAACAGTTTACTTTCAAAGATGTGACAGATGCACATTTATATTCCACAAGTTATATTCATTGATGTGACAGATGCACATTTATATTCTACAAGTTACTTTCATTGATGTGACAGATGCACATTTATATTCCACAAGTTACTTTCATTGATGTGACAGATGCACATTTATATTCTACAAGTTTACTTTCAATGATGTGACAAATGCACATTTGTAGACCATAAACTAGACATCATTGATATGATAGGTGCACATGTGCAAGTTTCATGATTTCAAGTTTTAAGCCCCAGTCACACTGTCACGTTTCGGCTATCCCGTTTTACTACGTTTTAAAACGTCACGTTTCAATGTAATTTATTGTCATAGTTTTCGGTTTCTACGTTTCACTAGGTATTTGCTTCGTTTTGAAAGGTTTCCCCGCGTTCAATTACGTTTTACTACGTTTAGCCAGGTTTAACAGAAACCGTTTCGTTAGGTTTTACTACGTTTTGGTACGTATCAGGTACGCTTCATTGGGTATTACTAGGGTTTGTCACGTATTACTAGGTTTACAGTACGTTTGACTACGTATTGATGCGGTTTTGTTGGGTTTGTGCTACGTTTAACTGCGTAGTACTACGTGTCACTACGTTGTAATTGATTCTTCGCGAAAACCGCGTCAATTTGAGTTTCTCATTTATCAAAACTTCTATCATTTCACTTTTAAATCATGCTTCTTCGAAAAAAGGCAGTCTTGAATTTGAAGAAAAATGAATGTAAATTGTAACAGCATTCAGATTCTAGTACATTTATATTGTGTATTATTCATGTATTTAAAAGAGGTAAACATGTTCGGTGCCAGGTGCATTTCAATAAGGCCAAAATGATGTTGGTTTGTTTTTACCTACCCAGAAAAATTGGTCCTACTATTTACCCCAATTTTTTTATCATGATATTTTACCAAAACTGTTTTTATTCCTCGGATTTCACAGTCTTAAGAGATTTTTTTCCATAATCAAATTGCACAATCACAATATCAAAAGAAAACTTCAACCATGTGATATGATGAGTCTTGTATGACACTATTCTCTTTCATTTTTTTGCAGTTGTTATGAATGCATATAAATTTTTGGCTTAAAATTCCCAATGTACCTAACACTAGGACCCTTGGACCGGAAACATCAAACGATCATTTTCTTATGGGTGGCCTAACTATATCTTTTCTTCCTCCATCGGATGGACATCTTGTAGCCACATGCTTTCCGTCAACTCAAATAAGGGCATGGTGGAACTGCCAAATAGCACTAAACTGCTGAGCTGCATATATGCATCTTCCGTGTATTCATAAATCATTGCCTCGCAAAAAAAGTACGACATTTGAAATTGTGTTGTATAGAGCCCCAAGTGGGTACATTATAGAGAATAGTACTAGTAATTGTACCCAGTAGCAATCAAACATAAAGTTCCATGCAGGCAATACATTTTGTTACGCCTGGCATGCATTTCGTCTATTCAAACATCATCAGGAGGTGCTGTACTCAAATATTGAAACACTACATGAATATGAAGAGCATAGACTAAATAACAAAAATATGCCGAACTGGAACCGTAATATTTTGCTTTCACTGAAATCAACCTATACCTGAGGTAGAGAGAAGCTCGGACTTTTGACAATTATAAACATAACACGGATATTTTTTTAGCTTTTATATGATCTTCAGCACATAAGCGTTGATAACGGAGCGGGTAAACCTCGGGGTATAATAACTCCAACAGCAGCGCTAACCGTCATTTGTTAGAAATAAAGATAAGTTCCAGCCAATAAATTTTGCCACGGCTGTCGCGCATTTCGTCTATTCAAGAGTAATAGCAACAGTTTAAGGCCAACTGGCAGTGCCTTTCCGAACCATGCGTTTTTCTGATCAAGTCTTGGTGTCCGTCTAGCCACAATCGCAGAAAACATATCCTGGTCAGCTCGCAAAAGGTATTTTAAAGAAACAATATCATCATATCCCAGTTCATCATAAAGTTGTTCATATAATACCGAATAAAGACAACAACATAACTACCGAACTTAAATGCTCAATCTCATATGGCAAGAAGAAAAGACAAAACATTAAAAATCCCAATACAAGAAAAAAAAATATGATGTGTTAAACCAGGTTTTATGGCACCAAACCTCCCTCTTCCATTACGATCCAAGGAACTAGGGTCTTTTACTTATTTAATCTCTCACCAAATTAAAAGGACTCTTCTTACCCCTTGCATGGTACCGTCTCTGGTTATACCGAAACAACAACAGCCTCATCTGCAAAATGTGTTCGTGTAGCTATATTCAGACTCCATTATTATTCTTTAATATTATGTGAAAAAATAGGTGAAAGGTGGCAGTAAGCGTAGTAATGCATAGTAAAACGTCATCATGCCTGTTAAAACGCGAGAAAACGTGATAAAACCTACCAAAACGTAACATTAAACGTAATGAATCGTACTAAAACCCATTGAAACGTCGTGAAACGCAACAAATACCTAGGGAACCGTAGTAAAACCTGCTGGTTGGCATTCGCTACGTTTAACTAGGTTTTCATTACGCTTTTACTAGGTTTTAATACGTTTTAACAACGTTTTAATACGTTTTACTACGTATTTGCTCCGTATATTTTTTTAGCCACGTTTGTGTTGTGCAAACGATACAAACGGGACGTGCCACGTTTCTGTCCAGGTAAGGCTACGTATATAGCCGGTTTCAACTACGTGTCGGTACGGTTCGTTACGTTTATAGCCGTTTCACTACGTTTTTGAAACGTAGTAAAACGGGATGCCGAAACGTGACAGTGTGACTGGGGCTTTAGACTATTGCAAGGGGGCAATATCTATTGTGTAAACTTCCTTATTCATAAATAAAACAAACTACTAATTGGTTTGGCGATAATTGGTCACAGCATTTAATATTAATAAATATATATAGATTCACAAACAATGAACGCAGATTGCGTTTTTAGATGAACTGTCCGTATATTGCAGTTAGATGAATGGAGCCGGCATATTGCCTATTATGGCATCCACAGCTGGACAGTGTAGAAAAATTAAAATGCAATCAATTTAGCACCACTGTGGGAACACAAGTGATGAAGGACCAAAACCCTTAACTTGACAAAAAGATGCAGCGATTATGCTAAAACAGAGTCAATAATTCCACCATAAATTTCAAATTAAGTAATTCGATCATCAATTCCATAATAAAGGTTAATTTATAAAATCCCAATTTAGTCAGTTAACTACATCTGGCGATATTTTTCTTTCCCTCTTTAGCTACCATGATGTAAATTCCAACTTGATGGGACTGCACCTGAAAAGAAAAGCAACAACAACCCAAGCAGTATCTTGTTTATATTATATAAGCTCAAAACGTTTCCTTATATTTTTCAGCACCTGAATGAAGGAACAAAGAAGCAAAGACACAATTAAATATATTGCATGTTAATATTTAGGGAAGGGTAAGGGTGGGTTTTTACGTCTGTTCCATTCAGATTCTCTTCAAAAAAGACTCGATTCAAACAATTTGGCGCGAGCCAATCAAAACCCGTGAAAATACCTAATGGGATTCATCCAATTACCAAACTCTTACAATAAGACAACAGGAAACCATAATGCATCATTACTTTGATAAATTAATTTAATCATAAGGCTTAAATTATAATATGTTTTCAATTTGAGATTGCCAAAATCACTTAACTGGAAAATTAAGGTCAATGTCAAAAGATGGGGATGAATTTGTGCAAACCTACTACCGGGGCATATGCATGTCAAGTTTCATCAACCTAGAACCTTTAGTTCTTGACATATGGCGGTGCTCATAAAACCTTAACACTGCTATGATATGTATAGAAAATTGTCAGTCACACAACTGGAAAATCAAGGTCAATGTGAAAAGATGGGGATGCAACTGTGCTAAGCTACTACTGGGACATATACATGTCAAGTTTCATCAACCTAGGACCTATAGTTCTTAAGATATTGAGGTGCTAAAAAGTTATACCGCTGCCGTTAAAGAAAAATCTATGTCCCGCTCTGCTCGACAGAGACCTAAACCAAGAGCAATGCAGCTTATAAGCCAATGCTTGGGGTACACAACACGTTTTATCAATATCTTATATCAGGGCATGTATGTACTAAAGCATTTAATAATGTATAAGAAGTTTCCCCACCCCAATGCCCCGCCTTTGAAAATGTTCATATATAAAATGCCTAGACGTTCTTTGCATATGACACAAACAGTAACTTTTCCACTGTTCAACCTAACAGTTTTTAAAAAGGTGTTGTTTTTTTTTAAATGTGCAGGGGAGGTTTCAGAAATTTAGAAGTGACTTAATTATTAACTACTGGGGATAAAAGGTGAGATCCATGTAAATTATGCATGAAATCTGCACAACAATAACAATATGTTCCAATGAAATAGGGGTCCAATCCCCGCACCCTCTTTCCCCTGGACCCGCTACTGGGTGTGTCTTGGTTACTTGGTCAAATTTAACAAATACATTTTACATCATATAATTGTATAAATTTGTGTTTTATACGAACAAATTATGTTTAAAATTTTGTAATTTTCGTACAGATTTAAACACCCACTTTTTAAAAAATATGTGGATCCGTCACCAAGTTTAATTAAGGTCGAAAATAAATATAAGAATTAAAACTTCAAAAATTATATTTTTCTAAATAATGTCACATTCGGTGTGCTGCACGTGTCTTGTATATTCCAATACTTAACTTTAACTTGTTATTGGTATACTCACAACTGTCTCACTTAAAAAAGTTAACCAGGAATAAAAAGCTTCGCCGAGCGCAGCATGATACGACCGCAGCATGTTGAACCCTGTACGTTGTAGGCCCAATATGGATAGTCAATTGTTCTGGACATGTAGCCCATGGTGGACTTACAAAGGTTTTTGACACATGCAGCTTATGGTGGACTTTCCACTCACATTTTAAAAGCCTATTGTGGATTGATGAGTTTTGGTTACTGGAATTTTTTGGTGAGGTTTAAACGAGTAAAAAAGTTTCAATTTTAGGTGAGAAAAAAGGGGTCACAAAAATAATTCTCAATTTTGTATTCGCTATTGGCTTAAAACTTTATTGAATAAAGGGTATGAAATGACAAAACATGCAAAAAAAAATGTTCAAAATCGTACCACATTTTTTTTTTCAATTTTGGCCCCTAATTACGTAATAGGGGAAAAAAGGGGGATCGCAAAAAATTATTCTAAATTTTGTATCGGCTATTTGATAAGAACAAACAAGCAAGAAAAATTTCAAAATCGGACCACAAATAAAAAAGTTTCGATTTTGGCCCCTTTTGACCCCAAATTACATAACAGGGAAAGGGGGTTCAATCTTTTATTGTAAGAAACATTCTTGAAAAAATTTCACAGCAATAGGCCAACTAGGATTAAAGTTGTAGTGGAAAAAAATACAAAATTTGAATATGTTTGCCCCTTTGGACCCCTTATTTTGAAACGAAAAAAGGGGGGACCCCAAAAATCAATCCCATTCATCCTTCTATGTTAACGAACATTATTGCCAAATAACAAAGCAATGGGATAACTAGAACTAAAGTTATCGTGCAAACAAACATAAAAGTAGCATTTTTGGCCCCTAATATCTAAACAAAAAAGGGGAACCCCCAAAATCAATCCCATCCCTCCATTGATGGTAAAGAACATCATTGTCAAATTTCGTAGCAATCGGGTAACTTGAACTTAAGTTATTGTGGGAACACTAAAGTTCTGGACAACGACGCAGACGCAGACGACGACAGCATTATACGTCCGCATTTTTTTGCGGTCGTATAAAAAGCTGGATAATAGTTATCTTAAAAGTATCATACTTCACAGCTATGAAATATTTCTCATTTGAAGTCAAATTTTATGGCCGGAGAAATACCACAAGTGGTTACATATATCGCAACCGGGAAAAATTTGGTCGTACTTAGGGAGCGACCATTTGATTTTTAGAGGGGGGCTATGGTGAAAATTGAAATAAAAAGACCTATGGCAGAGCTTTGAATTGAAAAAAGGCAGAATGATAATTTTGACCGAAAAATTTATAGTAGCTTTAAATATTAAAAATTGCTCGTGGTTACCCCGCAAAAAAACCATCCAGGCTCTGCGTTTTCCGAAAATAAATAAAAACAGAACACCCCCCCCCTAACCCTTTTCCCATATGCCATTGATAATGGTTTTACATCTTTAGAGAAATCAGGTTTAGATATCAGTGCAGATATAGATATAAGTTTTCAAAAATTATAGATACGGGATTGGCAATTAATAATGAACTGAAAATTTTGTAAAAACTGTGTTCAACCTTTCCAAAAACTGCCGTCGTTTGTTGTCGTTTTCAATGATGATTGTCGTATCATGCTGCCCTCGGCGTAGCTTTTTATTATGCGGGCGCAGTGTAGAGAAAACTTTTAAGAAAAATGTTGCCCAAAGCGACCTTTTTAAGCATTCATGGAAAATTAAACACATGTATCGTAATAAAACGGATGCAGACGATAGTAGCTTAACCAGCGTTACTATAATGTGTAAAAAAAGTCAAACAGTATCAAGTTCCTGCATGGTTTTATTTTACAATATGATGAAATAATATAATTCCGTTTATTTTCTAGAAGCCTTTTATCTGAAAATTAAACTCATGAAATGAATGATTTGTATGCCCCATCTACGAAAGTAGAGGGGCATATATAGTTCGGGTCTGTTCGTCCGTCCGTCCGTCCGTTCGTCCGTCCGTCCCAAATCCACATATTTCCAAATTCACACTTACTGACAAATGTCAAATCAATGATATTGGTATAGTATGTGCACCTAGTGATGCTTAGCACAATGCATGCTTCGGATACTGGATGTGACCTATATTTTCCGCATGGATGATCACGTACAGAAAAATTGTCAAAGTCTATTCCCACTTACTGACAATTGCCACATCAACCATATTGGTATGGTATGTGCACATAGCGATGCTTAGCACAATGCATGCTTCGGATGCTGGCTGTGACCTATATTTTTTGCATGAATGAACACTTATAGAAAAATGGTCAAAGTCCATTCCTTCTTACTGACAAGTGCCACATCAACCGTATTGGTATGGTAGGTGCGCTAGTGATGCTTAGCACAATGCATGCTTCGGATGCTGAATATGACCTATATTTACCGCATGGATGGCCTCTTAAAGAAGAGTGGTAAAAGTCCATTCCCACTTACTGACATGTGCCACATCTACTATATGTTATGGTAGCTGCATCTAGTGATGCTAAGCACAATGCATGCTTCAGCTGCTGGCTGTGACCTATATTTTCCGTATGAATGAACACTTATAGAAGAATGGTTTAAGTCGATTCCTTTTTGCTTATTTAGAATGAAAATTACAGATAGAGAAAAGCTTTTTCTTGCTTAAACATTCAGCTCATTTAGCTATACAAAAGTCTTCATAGGGTTGACATCAAGACCAGGTGAGCGATTCAGGCTCCTGTGAGCCTCTTGTTACTGACATGTTACTGACATGTGCCACATCAGCTATATTGGTATAGTAGGTGCACCTAGTGATGCTTAGCACAATGCATGCTTTGGATGCTGACATTGACCTATATTTTCCACATGATTGACCACTTATAGCGGAAGAATGGATAAGTTGAAGTCCATTCCTTCTGATTGACAAATGCCTTAATAGCAACCATGTTGATGCTTTAGTGATTGTGGAAAAAAATAAATGTTGCGAGATGGGGCATTATGTCTTTGGGACTTACTTGTTTTAACATGCGTTACTTTTAACAATTTAAGCGTTACACGTTTAAGAATTCTGTTTTACTCTGTCTTACACAAATATTTTTCGAACAATTTTAGATAAATCATCGTTTAAAACAATAAAGATAATAAATACATGACAGGTAATTTTATTTGCCTGATTGTACTAAGATTGATGATTTTTTTTCCAAAAAGAAAAAGTTGTTGGAAATATATAGCAAAGCTTATTAAAATATTGTTTGAAAAATATTTTATTTGTTTATGTTTGATATCGAAAAGATTGACACATCCCCAACAATTTATTTCAAATTATGACAGTAAGAGTTATCTCCCGTTAATTTGTCGAAATTCAACGATCTGTGATGTCATTATGTAACATTGGATAACATTTTATCACTGACTAAATCCCGCTGTGGTAAAATTTCTTATCGCATTTTATCAGTTTTAATCGTGTAACTGGAAGGATTTTGAAGATACAAACAGATCTGTAATGTTTAAGGTTCAGGGTGCCTTTTCATGTTTTCACTTATAAGTCCTATAAAAATGAATAAAATTTATATGTGGCAGCACTTCGAATAAGGATCGGTTTATGATAACCTCCCTTTTCATAATAATACGCCGTGCATGTAAGTATGTTCCCTCCTCTTTGCATAAGCAGACTCTTAAAATATTTTCATTAGCTATCGTTCCTATATACACAAGATTTAATACCAATCCAAGAATTATCAACAAAAGCCCATTTGTGCAATAGAACGATAAACGAAATGACAAAGATGACAAGGACAAACAAAAGCTGAGACAAAGATTCTTGTGTTAGGAAAGGCTAGGTTTTTTTTACCCTACCTTCACCTGTTAATAATCTTGCACAAATTAAGCACAAAAATAACACACTCTATTTAAAGTTAAAATCGATAAATGCCTTGATGCATGTTCAGAGATATCTAACTTGAATTTTACAGAAGACATTCTACGCTCATATAGACAAATATGGAATTTTATCTCCCAGATGAGTGCAGAATAACAAATACCAAAACGCGGGTATAAACGGTTAATTTGAGTATGCTAACATCGATATTTCAAGGAGTAACCTCTCATCAGTAGCATTTAAATCAAAACATTGGAAGGTCAAATATTCCAAAACTGTTAAAAACAAAAAGTACTCAAAACCAAAACGTTCGAGCAAGGAAGCCAATCCGGTCCGTGTAACACTTAACAATTTAAAATTCTAAATTTTTAAAGCATTTTTAATGTTTGAATTTTTAAATAAAAAGTTAAAATTTCAAATTTCTAAAATGTTACTATTTTGAAAACTTATCCAACAAATCAAATTTTCAAAAATTCAAAACTAGTAATTGTTCAACGTTGATCTTTTTACCAAATTTTCAGATGTAATGAATTCGATTCATTTTTCAATATTTCCAATTTTGAACGTTGGAAATTCGAATATTTGACTAAAAATAAATATGTGAAGCCTGGGAATCTATATCAGTTTTTGCGTTTGACATTTTGGCGTTCTTTATTATTTTCCCATAGAAATGATTAAACTTTGTCAAATACTGATCCGAGCTTTAAACATACCTTTTTAGCTCACCTAGCCAAAGGCCATGTGAGCTTATGCCATCACTATGCATCCGTCGTCGTCTGTCGTCCGTCGTCCGTTAACAATTGAAAAAAATCTTCTTCTCTGAAACCACTGAAACTATGCAGGAATGATATATGACATGTTGGCAACAACTCAGCAACCATAACAGATAGAGAAAATCCGAAAGATCTTAGGCTCTTCAGAATCAATAGCTCTACCAAAGTCACCATTGGGTCGAAGTTGTCAGATGACCCTTAATAGAGGTTATGGCCCTTAACAGGTCAAAAATAGCATTTTTTCATGTTTTTGGCCTATAGAATGGAAACTATTGCAGATAGAGAAAAGCTGTTGCTTGCTTAAATGATCAGATCATTAAGCTCTACAAAAGTCTCCATAAGGTCGAAGTTGTCAGATGACCCCTAATAGGGGTTACAGCCCCTTAAAGGCAAAAAATAGTGTTTTTGGCATATAGAATGACAACTATTGCAGATAGAAAAAAGCTGTTGATTGCTTAAATGTTCAGCTTATTTATATGGCACGCCGTTCTCGTCAAAAGAATAAATTAAAATATCATCACAAATTACACACTCAAAATTTTAAATATGCACTCAAAGTGTTAAATTAAGCACTAAACATTTTTTATTTCGCACTCAAAATTAAAACATGCACTCAAAATTTTATGCTCCGCACTCGGCTATTGGTACTTTGCGGAACGGAACGAAACGAAACGGAACGGAACGGAACAAGACATGGGGATCCATAAGGGGAAAATTTTTATTAATATATTTTTTTTAACTATGACAAGGACTTGCTTCTAAACTAGTCCTTGTGTATGAATTTCACATTTTTGTGTCATAAATTAAAAGTTTTATAAATCATCCCTACTTTAATAGTCTGTTCAGATATTTAAAGCTATATTTTAACATGGCCTTAAATAATTAGTAAACTAGTAAGTTGTCAACGCATAATGAAAGTCATTGCTGTCTCTCAGCCATTTTTTACTTAAATAAGACATATGTACATGAAGATAAATTTGAGAATACAATCTTGTTCCGTTTCGTTCCGTTAAATACCATTACCCGGGGGCTAATGGTACTTTGCGGAACGGAACGGAACAAAACTTTTTTCTTCCAAATTTCATTTTCGCACAAGGTTTCCACCATCGTGATAAGAAATAGACATATGAAACACTTGAAATGTAAAGAAAATACAACAAGTTGTCCGCAATTATTTATTATACCTACCTTCTGAGAAGATGAACCTATTCAGGCTAGAACTAAAAGGAGTGCGTTTAGATCTAGGTATAGTATTGGGTTATCTTAGAAATAGATGATAGAGACTCTGATATGCTACTAATGACGAAAATCGAAAAAAAAAATCTTGTTCCGTTTCGTTCCGTTAAATACCATTACCCGGGGGCTAATGGTACTTTGCGGAACGGAACGGAACAAAAATTTTTTCTTCCAAATTTCATTTTCGCACAAGGTTTCCACCATCGTGATAAGAAATAGACATATGAAACACTTGAAATGTAAAGAAAATACAACAAGTTGTCCGCAATTATTTATTATACCTACCTTCTGAGAAGATGAACCTATTCAGGCTAGAACTAAAAGGAGTGCGTTTAGATCTAGGTATAGTATTGGGTTATCTTAGAAATAGATGATAGAGACTCTGATATGCTACTAATGACGAAAATCGAAAAAAAAATCTTGTTCCGTTTCGTTCCGTTAAATACCATTACCCGGGGGCTAATGGTACTTTGCGGAACGGAACGGAACAAAACTTTTTTCTTCCAAATTTCATTTTCGCACAAAGTTTCCACCATCGTGATAAGAAATAGACATATGAAACACTTGAAATGTAAAGAAAATACAACAAGTCGTCCGCAATTATTTATTATACCTACCTTCTGAGAAGATGAACCTATTCAGGCTAGAACTAAAAGGAGTGCGTTTAGATCTAGGTATAGTATTGGGTTATCTTAGAAATAGATGATAGAGACTCTGATATGCTACTAATGACGAAAATCGAAAAAAAAATCTTGTTCCGTTTCGTTCCGTTAAATACCATTACCCGGGGGCTAATGGTACTTTGCGGAACGGAACGGAACAAAAATCTTTTCTTCCAAATTTCATTTTCGCACAAAGTTTCCACCATCGTGATAAGAAATAGACATATGAAACACTTGAAATGTAAAGAAAATACAACAAGTCGTCCGCAATTATTTATTATACCTACCTTCTGAGAAGATGAACCTATTCAGGCTAGAACTAAAAGGAGTGCGTTTAGATCTAGGTATAGTATTGGGTTATCTTAGAAATAGATGATAGAGACTCTGATATGCTACTAATGACGAAAATCGAAAAAAAAATCTTGTTCCGTTTCGTTCCGTTAAATACCATTACCCGGGGGCTAATGGTACTTTGCGGAACGGAACGGAACAAAACTTTTTTCTTCCAAATTTCATTTTCGCACAAAGTTTCCACCATTATGATAAGAAATAGACATATGAAAAGCTGAAAAGCGCTACCTATTCCGGCGGCACGTCCTATCACCTTCTATATAGGGAGTGCAACCCCCCCCCCCCCCGAGAAGATAGCATATAAGCTAGAAGTGGGTGGTAAAGGCTTATTTTCGTGCATCGTGTTTGGAGTTTTTATTTCCCTTGTTTCCGTTCATGAGTGTCCTATATAAGCCGTGTTTCGGTTTTCAGTGCAAACTGTCAAAATTGCAACGTGCTGTCCAATTTCTTACATTCGTTCATCGTGAAATGACCATTTTATTTTCCGTTCACCCGTGCATGGGACCCCCCTTTACCACCCCCCCTAGAAGTCGTATAAGAAAAAAATCGCTACTTTGTAGAGCTTAATGAGCTGAACATTTCATCATTGCAAAGTTTTTCTCGATCTACAATCGTTCTCAAGTTATAGGCAGAAAACTTCAGAAATCGCTATTTTTGACCTTTCAAGAGAGATAACACCTTAAAGGGACCGTCTGACAAGTTCAACTCAAAGAGGACTTTTGTTGTGCATTTGATTTTGAACATGGTATAGTTTATGAGTTATAATGCTCGAAAGGTGGTCTTACCTCATGTTCTGTCTTTAGCCATGTTTTTATGACCTTAGTTATAATTGACAATTTTTAAAGCCAACACTCTAAGGATGCTTGTGACCAAGTTAGAGCTAAATCCCATCAGTGGTTTCAGAGGAGAAGACAGACGGACGACGACGACGGATGCCAAGTGATGAGAAAAGCTCACATGGACCTTTGGTCCAGGTAAGCTAAAATGAGCCGAATTAACGTTTGTGCAAGCAACAGCTTTTCTCTATCTGGACAAGTTTACATCTTTTAGACTAAAAAACACAGAAAACTAGTTTTCACCTTTTATGGGCCACAACGTTTAAATTCGAATACATGAAAATTTAAGAAACTGTTACAAAAGATTTCATTATTTCACAACAGAAAGTATTTATCATCAAATACAATATATCAAATGGCTAACAGCGGTTGCTTAGACGATTCTTATGAAAGAAAAATTGCAACAAGTTTTGGCGCCAGAGGAGTTAAAATTGAATAGGTTATATTATTCTGAGGGTATTGCATAACAATACCATGTTCCTTACTTGTTGCATATCACAAAGCTCCAGATAATCTTATGGAATGAAAGACCAAAATAAATATGAAAACAAGATGCTCCAATGAGCCTAAATCGTTCACCTGACTTCTATGCCAACCCATTTTTGACATGAAAAGGTCCCTAAGATTAATAATGGGTCAACTGATAAAATCCAGTAACTCAATGCACATCAAAGAGTAGAGATGAAAATTTTAGCAATTAAAAGCTTGTTATAATATGTGCCCCCAACCACTCTGTGGAGGTTTGTTTCAGCATCAGCACCGTACCAACCGACTGTCTTGTTATTTCTCAGATCCATTTTAAAGTTTTTTAGTAACACTGCATCACACCGGTCTGATCCGGTCATGATTTCATGGTGTGAGAAAGAAGTAGTGTTGTTTTTTGGATGATTTTATATATGTATATATAAAAACAAAACCACCAAAAAGTCGGTGTCAACCGGTAAATTTCTATATGCTATATGTATACATTTCGAGGAGTAACCTCTCATCAGTAGCATTTGTCCCAAAAATAGGAAAATATAAATCCAAATTTATCGAAAGAGACATACTCCAAAACCAAAATAATCGAACCAGGAAGCCAAATCCAGCACAAAGGAGATCGACCATGTGCAATACATGGAAAGAACCCTAGTGTTTTAATCAAATTTGAATTTAATTACGGACAATTTAGAACACATTTTATACGGTGTAAATCGTGTCAGACAAGTCTGACGACTAGGCTTATAATTACCCTCGGGGACCTCTGGTCCACACAGCAGTGGCAATCGACCTAGTGGCTCCAAAAACAAAAGTTTGTTTCAGCATCAACACCGTACCAACAGACTGTCTTGTTATTTCTCAGAACAATTTTGAATTTTGTGGTCTGATCCAGTCATGATTTCATAGTGTGAGGACAAAGTAGTGTTGTAGTGTTTTTTTTGTTTTTTTTTTTTTTTGATAATTTTTATATATCTACTTCGTCCCCACACCATGAAATCATGACTGGATATATGGACAGTTATTGACAAAAGGCACAATAACTCAAATAAGGGGTAATTTAAAATCTCCTGTAATATATGTGCTATTTGAAGGGCTTAACTAATTAATCAATAATGTAATTAAAACTTTTTTCTAGCTTTTATTGTTTGTACAAAATGATGAAAGACTGTAATAATGACCATTTCTGACCTTCTATGGGAAATAACTCCTAAAATAAAATTGAATGGTCCTACATTTTATTAATAAACAATGGCATGTTACACATGGCTATTTCCCCGCCGCAGCAAATGAGCAGCAACCATGCTGCAAACTGTCTGCAGCAAGCTTGTTGCAAGTGCATATTTCGTATGCAAATTAGTTTAGCTGCACACTTTAGCCCATCGGTTTCTGCACAGTTTGCAACAACACGCAGCAACTATGTGCGGCAAGCTTGCTGCTAATTGTTTGCAGCAAAGCGCGTATTTCGTATGTAAATGAGTTTTCCTGCACACAGTATACAGCGTTTGTTGCCAATAGATTCCCGCACACAGTATGCTGGAAAAAGCTGCCTGCACATAAAAAATTCAAATTGTAGATTACTGCAAACTGTGTGCAATGCCTGCACACAAATACACATGCAAATATAAAAATCTATAAAAAAATCTATTAACTACAAGTCTTGTACAATGAAACTGAGCTTATTGAATGAAATGTAATTAAACAATATTATTTTACATCTGGAGGTTATCACATCTCAATTAAAAAATAAAATAAATACATTTACCCTCTTTGTATTCTAAGTAAAAAAAATACATATATACACATTAATAATTCCTTTAAGTTTTTAATAAATTTCAGATAATTCTGTTCTGAAGTTTGAACATTGAATAATTGATCCTTAATTTCAAAATTAATTAAGTATATAAAGCGACTTACCAAGCTAGTGTTTTGATCAAGACAAGTAAAAACTTCCTATTCACAAATAAAATTAAAATGTGCAATCCTCAAATAAACAAACAATATTTTGTATCAGAATTATTTCTAATTCCTGCACAGTACATGTTGGAGTTACTTTAAAATCAACTAAATGGCCAAACTAAGTTAACACATTCAAATTTTTCAGGGAGCGGTATTTCTCAATAATTCATAGTTAAGGGACCGTTTTTGTGATTTGATTGGTTTAAATAGTTCCCGCAAACTTGTTGCACACAATAATGTAAACCAATATGTTAAGTTGTAATTGCTGCAAACTTCCTGCAAACAGGAATACAAATTATCTGAAATTCAATTTTGCTGCCAATTTTTTGCCAACAGTCCAGGTTATATTTAGTTCCAGCAAACTTCTTGCAGACAATTTATTTTCTTTAAAATTTTCTGCGAACTGATAGTGTGCCAGAGGTTTGCAGAAATTGCTGCTCATTTCTTGCAAACAGTTCTTGCTCATAGTTTTATTTGCAGCAAGCTTGCAGCAAACAATACATTTTCATAAGGGAAATATTGGAAAAAATTTCTTAAGATTACTGCAAACAGATTTGGTGTATTATCCCTGTGGTCACAAAAGAATGTCTATAGAATACTGCAAACACATTCCTATGTATACAAAATAATTTCACTGAATGCTAAACAATGAAAAATTTGATAAACTCCTATGACGTTGCAATATGATCAAAAACTTTTGTACATATGGTGACAAACAAAAACTGACAAAAATTTGTCAATATTATCAACGACATATGGTGAAAAACAATCGTACAAAAATTCATGAAAATCAGTTGATCCATTTCAGAGGAGTTGCGCCCACCAAGGTGTTACTATGACTTAGACGATATTGAGATGTGGAATAAGTGTACGCGACACAACAAACATAAAACAAACAGGAATTTTTAAAAATCACAATGGAAAACAGCCAGCAGTCTTCAACATGACCAGAGGTCACTGCTCGACGTCTAAAATGAACAAAGTCAATAAAGTCCCTGACTCCTGAAAAATTTGACGAATGAAAATGGCATTGGGATACGATCAACTACATATGGTGACAAACATTCCTATAAAGTTTCATGAAAACCTGTTAGCGGTTTCAGAGGAGTTGTGCTCACAAAGTGTTCCTATGACCCACAATAAACAAAGTCAACAAAGTTCCATAACTCCTGAAAAATTTGTAAAATGAAAATAGTGTCGCAATAAGATCAACTACATATAGCTAGTAACAAACAACCCTGCAAAATTTCATGAAAATCTGTTAAGCCGTTTTAGAGCAGTTGCGCCCACAAGGTGTCCCTATGACCTAACCTGAACAAAGTCAATAAAGTTCCATAACTCCTGAAAAATTTGTCAAATGAAAATGGCATCGCAATAGGATCAACTACATATGGTGACAAAAATTCCTACATGTATAAAGTTTCATGAAAATCTGTTAAGCGGTGTGAGAGGAGTTGCCCCCACAAAGTGTTCCTATGACCCATAATGAACAAAGTCAATGAAGTCCCATAACTCCTGGAAAAATTGTCGAATAATAATAGCATCGCAACTGGATAAACTACATATGGTACAAACATTCCTATAAAGGTTCATGAAAATCTGTTAAGCGGTTTCAGAGGAATAGCATCAGACTGACGAAGACCATTACTAAGTCCCTCCGTCGCGTTGCGGTGGGGGACAAAAATACAAACAATAGTTTTGTAAATTAACTGTACAAAGTTTGGATTACATAATGAGACAAAAACAATGGATTGGAGGAGAAAATAAAACTTGCTTTGCCACTCAGCTTATTTGACTCGAATACAAAATACAAGCATTTAGAAACAAGAGGCTCACCCGACTTGAACACCTGAAATATGGCCTATTTGACATTGAACATGTTGAAAGGGTTGTAAAATTGTAAAGAGATCATCTGACAACATGGTTTAACTTTAGCAGGAGACCTTAAAAGTCTGGATAACTATTATTTTGGTGAAATTTTTTAAATGCAAAGGGCATTACTTGAATACAAAATACAAGCATTTAGAAACAAGAGGCTCACCCGACTTGAACACCTGAAATATGGCCTATTTGACATTGAACATGTTGAAAGGGTTGTAAAATTGTAAAGAGATCATCTGACAACATGGTTTAACTTTAGCAGGAGACCTTAAAAGTCTGGATAACTATTATTTTGGTGAAATTTTTTAAATGCAAAGGGCATTACTTGGACAAAAATTATTGGAAGGAAAATAAAAGTTGCTTTGTAAGTCATCATGGTTGCTTATATTCCAAATATCAGCTCAAAATCTGCATATGTATACAGAACAAAAAAGCTCAGACTGTTTTTGTTTATATAAAAGAAATTTTAGAAGTCAAAGGGTCATAACTTGGACAAACATAGATAATCTGTCGATTACAAAGCTCACCTCGTTACATAATATTTTCAACCGTGGCAATATTATTGATGTGATGCATGTCAGTAGCGGGAATGGACTTTAACCATTCTTCTGTAAGTGGTCAAATATAGTGGTCTGTAAGTGCGGAAAATATAGGTCACAGCCAGCAGCTGAAGCATGCATTGTGCTTAGCATCATTAGGTGCACCGACCTTAAAAGTCTGGATAACTATTATTTTGGTGAAATTTTTTAAATGCAAAGGGCATTACTTGAATACAAAATACAAGCATTTAGAAACAAGAGGCTCACCCGACTTGAACACCTGAAATATGGCCTATTTGACATTGAACATGTTGAAAGGGTTGTAAAATTGTAAAGAGATCATCTGACAACATGGTTTAACTTTAGCAGGAGACCTTAAAAGTCTGGATAACTATTATTTTGGTGAAATTTTTTAAATGCAAAGGGCATTACTTGGACAAAAATTATTGGAAGGAAAATAAAAGTTGCTTTGTAAGTCATCATGGTTGCTTATATTCCAAATATCAGCTCAAAATCTGCATATGTATACAGAACAAAAAAGCTCAGATTGTTTTTGTTTATATAAAAGAAATTTTAGAAGTCAAAGGGTCATAACTTGGACAAACATAGATAATCTGTCGATTACAAAGCTCACCTCGTTACATAATATTTTCAACCGTGGCAATATTATTGATGTGATGCATGTCAGTAGCGGGAATGGACTTTAACCATTCTTCTGTAAGTGGTCAAATATAGTGGTCTGTAAGTGCGGAAAATATAGGTCACAGCCAGCAGCTGAAGCATGCATTGTGCTTAGCATCATTAGGTGCACCGACCATACCAATATGATAGATGTGGCACTTGTCAGTAAGCGGGAATAGACTTTAACCATTCTTCTGTAAGGGGTCAATCATGCGGAAAATATAGGTCACAGCCAGCAGCTGAAGCATGCATTGTGCTTAGCATCATTAGGTGCACTGACCATACCAATATGATAGATGTGGCACTTGTCAGTAAGCGGGAATAGACTTTAACCATTCTTCTGTAAGTGGTCAATCATGCGGAAAATATAGGTCACAGACAGCATCTGAAGCATGCATTGTGCTTAGCATCATTAGGTGCACCGACCTAATATGATAGATGTGGCACGTGTCAGTAAGCGGGAATGGGACTTTAATCATTCTTCTCTATGTGGTCATTCATGTGGAAAATATAGGTCACAGCAAGGAATTAGAATAGAAAGGAATGGAATCTCGTAAAGTCTCAACATTTCTCACAAGGCGAGACTTGGATAATATATGCTAAACTATCTATCAATATATCAAATTTATTATCACTTTTTTTTTCATCAAATTGATATCAATATATAACATTTTTATTTTTAAATTCAATTAAATGAAAAATTTGATTTTTGTCTTAAAAAGAATGTCTTAAATTTTTTATTTTGTAAAAACATAATTTTATTTATCATGTGCATTATGGGTAATCTCACGAATTCTCGCCATGCAACATGTTTATTAACACTGTATGTAAAATGAGACAAGATTCTTTTCCTTTCTATATAATTCCTTGGTCACAGCCAGCATCCGAAGCATGTATTGTGCTTATCATCTCTAGGTGCACCTACCATACCAATATGATTGATGTGGAACTTGTCAGTCTGTATGGATCTTAACCATACTTCTATAAGTGGGTGCGGACGCAGACGCTGGGTAAATCACTTAAGCCCCCCCCCCCCCCCTTTTTTGTGAGGCGAGTTAAAAATCACTGGACTCACACAGAAATCTTATCACTAGAGGTCGCATCATTCAACACTAACATCTATACATAATCGCACTAAGGATTGTGGGTAATTTCCCGGATAGTTGACACATTATTTCCCATAATCCTTTGTGTGATAGTGCATAAGCGTGCAGCGGGTACAGCAAGTATGGGGGAGCAGTACCAATAATTTTTGTAGGTACGGCATGTAGCAATAATTTTCAAAAATGTTCATTATTTTCTATTTTATTAGTATTTTCTTCTTTGAAGTAATATACTGGAAAAATTATTTCTTTTCGATTTTCGTCATTAGTAGCATATCAGAGTCTCTATCATCTATTTCTAAGATAACCCAATACTATACCTAGATCTAAACGCACTCCTTTTAGTTCTAGCCTGAATAGGTTCATCTTCTCAGAAGGTAGGTATAATAAATAATTGCGGACAACTTGTTGTATTTTCTTTACATTTCAAGTGTTTCATATGTCTATTTCTTATCACGATGGTGGAAACCTTGTGCGAAAATGAAATTTGGAAGAAAATTTTTTTGTTCCGTTCCGTTCCGCAAAGTACCATTAGCCCCCGGGTAATGGTATTTAACGGAACGAAACGGAACAAGATTTTTTTTCGATTTTCGTCATTAGTAGCATATCAGAGTCTCTATCATCTATTTCTAAGATAACCCAATACTATACCTAGATCTAAACGCACTCCTTTTAGTTCTAGCCTGAATAGGTTCATCTTCTCAGAAGGTAGGTATAATAAATAATTGCGGACAACTTGTTGTATTTTCTTTACATTTCAAGTGTTTCATATGTCTATTTCTTATCACGATGGTGGAAACCTTGTGCGAAAATGAAATTTGGAAGAAATTTTTTTTGTTCCGTTCCGTTCCGCAAAGTACCATTAGCCCCCGGGTAATGGTATTTAACGGAACGAAACGGAACAAGATTTTTTTTTCGATTTTCGTCATTAGTAGCATATCAGAGTCTCTATCATCTATTTCTAAGATAACCCAATACTATACCTAGATCTAAACGCACTCCTTTTAGTTCTAGCCTGAATAGGTTCATCTTCTCAGAAGGTAGGTATAATAAATAATTGCGGACAACTTGTTGTATTTTCTTTACATTTCAAGTGTTTCATATGTCTATTTCTTATCACGATGGTGGAAACTTTGTGCGAAAATGAAATTTGGAAGAAAAAAATTTTGTTCCGTTCCGTTCCGCAAAGTACCATTAGCCCCCGGGTAATGGTATTTAACGGAACGAAACGGAACAAGATTTTTTTTTCGATTTTCGTCATTAGTAGCATATCAGAGTCTCTATCATCTATTTCTAAGATAACCCAATACTATACCTAGATCTAAACGCACTCCTTTTAGTTCTAGCCTGAATAGGTTCATCTTCTCAGAAGGTAGGTATAATAAATAATTGCGGACAACTTGTTGTATTTTCTTTACATTTCAAGTGTTTCATATGTCTATTTCTTATCACGATGGTGGAAACTTTGTGCGAAAATGAAATTTGGAAGAAAAAAGTTTTGTTCCGTTCCGTTCCGCAAAGTACCATTAGCCCCCGGGTAATGGTATTTAACGGAACGAAACGGAACAAGATTTTTTTTTCGATTTTCGTCATTAGTAGCATATCAGAGTCTCTATCATCTATTTCTAAGATAACCCAATACTATACCTAGATCTAAACGCACTCCTTTTAGTTCTAGCCTGAATAGGTTCATCTTCTCAGAAGGTAGGTATAATAAATAATTGCGGACGACTTGTTGTATTTTCTTTACATTTCAAGTGTTTCATATGTCTATTTCTTATCACGATGGTGGAAACTTTGTGCGAAAATGAAATTTGGAAGAAAAAAGTTTTGTTCCGTTCCGTTCCGCAAAGTACCATTAGCCCCCGGGTAATGGTATTTAACGGAACGAAACGGAACAAGATTTTTTTTTCGATTTTCGTCATTAGTAGCATATCAGAGTCTCTATCATCTATTTCTAAGATAACCCAATACTATACCTAGATCTAAACGCACTCCTTTTAGTTCTAGCCTGAATAGGTTCATCTTCTCAGAAGGTAGGTATAATAAATAATTGCGGACAACTTGTTGTATTTTCTTTACATTTCAAGTGTTTCATATGTCTATTTCTTATCACGATGGTGGAAACTTTGTGCGAAAATGAAATTTGGAAGAAAAAAGTTTTGTTCCGTTCCGTTCCGCAAAGTACCATTAGCCCCCGGGTAATGGTATTTAACGGAACGAAACGGAACAAGATTTTTTTTTCGATTTTCGTCATTAGTAGCATATCAGAGTCTCTATCATCTATTTCTAAGATAACCCAATACTATACCTAGATCTAAACGCACTCCTTTTAGTTCTAGCCTGAATAGGTTCATCTTCTCAGAAGGTAGGTATAATAAATAATTGCGGACAACTTGTTGTATTTTCTTTACATTTCAAGTGTTTCATATGTCTATTTCTTATCACGATGGTGGAAACTTTGTGCGAAAATGAAATTTGGAAGAAAAAAGTTTTGTTCCGTTCCGTTCCGCAAAGTACCATTAGCCCCCGGGTAATGGTATTTAACGGAACGAAACGGAACAAGATTTTTTTTTCGATTTTCGTCATTAGTAGCATATCAGAGTCTCTATCATCTATTTCTAAGATAACCCAATACTATACCTAGATCTAAACGCACTCCTTTTAGTTCTAGCCTGAATAGGTTCATCTTCTCAGAAGGTAGGTATAATAAATAATTGCGGACGACTTGTTGTATTTTCTTTACATTTCAAGTGTTTCATATGTCTATTTCTTATCACGATGGTGGAAACTTTGTGCGAAAATGAAATTTGGAAGAAAAAAGTTTTGTTCCGTTCCGTTCCGCAAAGTACCATTAGCCCCCGGGTAATGGTATTTAACGGAACGAAACGGAACAAGATTTTTTTTTCGATTTTCGTCATTAGTAGCATATCAGAGTCTCTATCATCTATTTCTAAGATAACCCAATACTATACCTAGATCTAAACGCACTCCTTTTAGTTCTAGCCTGAATAGGTTCATCTTCTCAGAAGGTAGGTATAATAAATAATTGCGGACAACTTGTTGTATTTTCTTTACATTTCAAGTGTTTCATATGTCTATTTCTTATCACGATGGTGGAAACTTTGTGCGAAAATGAAATTTGGAAGAAAAAAGTTTTGTTCCGTTCCGTTCCGCAAAGTACCATTAGCCCCCGGGTAATGGTATTTAACGGAACGAAACGGAACAAGATTTTTTTTTCGATTTTCGTCATTAGTAGCATATCAGAGTCTCTATCATCTATTTCTAAGATAACCCAATACTATACCTAGATCTAAACGCACTCCTTTTAGTTCTAGCCTGAATAGGTTCATCTTCTCAGAAGGTAGGTATAATAAATAATTGCGGACAACTTGTTGTATTTTCTTTACATTTCAAGTGTTTCATATGTCTATTTCTTATCACGATGGTGGAAACTTTGTGCGAAAATGAAATTTGGAAGAAAAAAGTTTTGTTCCGTTCCGTTCCGCAAAGTACCATTAGCCCCCGGGTAATGGTATTTAACGGAACGAAACGGAACAAGATTTTTTTTTCGATTTTCGTCATTAGTAGCATATCAGAGTCTCTATCATCTATTTCTAAGATAACCCAATACTATACCTAGATCTAAACGCACTCCTTTTAGTTCTAGCCTGAATAGGTTCATCTTCTCAGAAGGTAGGTATAATAAATAATTGCGGACGACTTGTTGTATTTTCTTTACATTTCAAGTGTTTCATATGTCTATTTCTTATCACGATGGTGGAAACTTTGTGCGAAAATGAAATTTGGAAGAAAAAAGTTTTGTTCCGTTCCGTTCCGCAAAGTACCATTAGCCCCCGGGTAATGGTATTTAACGGAACGAAACGGAACAAGATTTTTTTTTCGATTTTCGTCATTAGTAGCATATCAGAGTCTCTATCATCTATTTCTAAGATAACCCAATACTATACCTAGATCTAAACGCACTCCTTTTAGTTCTAGCCTGAATAGGTTCATCTTCTCAGAAGGTAGGTATAATAAATAATTGCGGACAACTTGTTGTATTTTCTTTACATTTCAAGTGTTTCATATGTCTATTTCTTATCACGATGGTGGAAACCTTGTGCGAAAATGAAATTTGGAAGAAAATTTTTTTGTTCCGTTCCGTTCCGCAAAGTACCATTAGCCCCCGGGTAATGGTATTTAACGGAACGAAACGGAACAAGATTGTATTCTCAAATTTATCTTCATGTACATATGTCTTATTTAAGTAAAAAATGGCTGAGAGACAGCAATGACTTTCATTATGCGTTGACAACTTACTAGTTTACTAATTATTTAAGGCCATGTTAAAATATAGCTTTAAATATCTGAACAGACTATTAAAGTAGGGATGATTTATAAAACTTTTAATTTATGATACAAAAATGTGAAATTCATACACAAGGACTAGTTAAGAAGCAAGTCCTTGTCATAGTTAAAAAAAATATATTAATAAAAATTTTCCCCTTATGGATCCCCATGTCTTGTTCCGTTCCGTTCCGTTTCGTTCCGTTCCGTTCCGCAAAGTACCAATAGCCCCGCACTCAAAAGGGTATATTGAAAATACACATTCAAAATTTTTATATATACACTCAAAACGGAAAAAAATCGCACTCAAAATTGTGCGCATTATTTTCGCGCAAAACTCATAAATATTCATAAAGATAGAAAGTAGATAAATTTTATCTTGGTGGTTTTTGCGTTTTTGAAACGAATGTATTTATATAGATAAGCCTTATCATTTTCCATAAAAAATACATATATGATGTTTTTGGACATCTTTGTAAAACAAATATTTAATATAAGATAATGAGATGTGGAAAAAGTGTTCGTGGCATAACCTACAATCTTAACAGTATTTTTTTTTAAATCCACAACAGAAAACATATATAACACGTATATTATATTTTTTCGTCTTGAATCAAATGCTTCTTTAAGTAGAGGGACCTTGATGGATTAACGTGCATACCTGGCTTAGTTTTTTTTTGTGTTAAATGATTTTGAAGCATTCTAAAAAATTCTATTTAGCGTTGCCAGACGCAGAAGCCCTACAAAATATAGGGTCTCTGGTTTTGCTTTCAGTTGACTAATTGTTGGGCATCTCTTTGTTGCTACAAATGCACATTTCCTTGAATAGGAGCAAACGCTACAGGTACTTGTTTCTATCAATGTGCGGGTCGACTATTCATATAAAAGAAAGAATATGGATAGTCGACCCGCGCATTGATAGAAACAAGTGCAACGTGTTGCAGAAGCGACATATAGGGGTTACTTTGGCACTATCCGTCGTCTTGCGTCGTCCTGCGGCGTCACAAAAATTTCCGTCGCAGTTTTCCAGGCAACTACATGCCACAGCCTCTTGATATTTGGTATGAAGCTTCATTGCATAGCACTATAAGGTGTAAAGCGATTTTATGCCCTAAAATTAACTACTTCCTGTTTGACGAAAACTTAACGTTTTATATATAATGGACATAGATGCCAAATTTTCGTCACAGTTTTCCAGGCAACTACATGACACAGCCTCTTGATATTTGGTTTGTAAATTCATCGCATAGTACTATAAGGTGTAAAGCGATTTTATGCCCCAAAAATAACTACTTCCTGTTTGACGAAAACTTAACGTTTTATATATAATGGACATAGATGCCAAATTTTCGTCACAGTTTTCCAGGCAACTACATGCCACAGCCTCTTGATATTTGGTATGTAGCTTCATCCCATAGTACTAAAAGGTGCAAGGCAATTTTATGCCTGAAAATTAACTATTTCCTGTTTAGCGATCAAATATAGATACGCAGGCGACAAATGCCTTCCGGGGAAGGCTCCATCTAGTTCTTTTTTAACAATTATTTATTGTTTGGCTTCATGCTTTACAAATTTTTGTTTGGTTTCGTTTCTGGTTCGTTTTTTTTTTTTTTGTGTGTTTTACATGGACACTTCAAGCTTCAGAAAAACCGGGATTGAAATATTCAAATAAATCTAATGAATATTTATAAGTCATGTGCAAAAAAGGTGCGCACAATTTTGAGTGCGTAATTTCGATTTACCTTTTTGAGTGCGAAATTTAAAATTTTGAGTGCGACGTTTAAAATTTTGAGTGCGACATTTAAAATGTTGAGTGTATATTTAAACTTTGAGTGTGTAATTTGTGATGATATTATAAATCATACTTTTGACGAGAACGGCGTGCCATGTATTTAGCCCTACAAAAGTCTCCATAAGGTCAAAGTTGTCAAAGGTCAAAGTCAAAGGGGTTACAACCCCTTAAAGGTGAAAAATATTGTTTTTTCATGTTTTTGGTCTATAGAATGAAAACTATTGCAGATAGAGAAAAGCTATCGCTTGCTTAAATGTTTAGCTCATTTAGCTCTACAAAACACTTTATAGGATGAAGTTGTCAGATACCCCCTTGTAGGGGTTACAGCCCCTTAAAAGTTGAATAATAGTTTTGAATGAAAACTATTGCAGATAGAGAAAAGCTTTTCCTGCTTAAAAATTCAGCTCATTTAGCTATACAAAAGTCTTCATAGGGTTGACATCAAGACCAGGTGAGCGATTCAGGCTCCTGTTACGTTGAAAGACGTCTTCAATGCACAGGATACCTCTGCACAAGTATACCCATGCTCCTCAACCATTAACCGAATTACATCTTCGTGGTTTTCTAGAAGCAAAGGTGTATCAAAGGGACAATTTACATCATAAAACCGTAAAGACAAATACAAAACCGGTAAACAAAAAATCATCATAACGAAACAAACCACACAACAACATAAAACACACACACATAACAACAAAACCGCATTCAGCGACGTGAACTCAAGTCGAAACGAGAGTGAACTCAGGTGCTCCGGAAGAGTTAGCAATTCCTGCTTGCTGTAGCACACCCGTCACGTTGACAAAGATCGATTTAGTGTAGGTCAAATTTGGAAAGGATGACATTACCAAACTTTATGTCAAACCAACATCTGTGTTCATGTAAGAGATAGAAATCCCGTATTTGTATACAAGCACATGATGTCTTCCGTAAAATTTCTTGAGTGATGACAACAACCTGGGAGCAACGTACCCTGTGTTAACAATTTGCTTGTCAGCCGTGTAGCTCCATCAAGGAAGCCGTTGTACTCCCCACATGCTCTGGAATAACGACTCAATTGTGATACGTAAACTCCATATGCTGGAGCGGACGGAATGTTGCTACACAAAAAGGGAAAGTTAGCTATTGGAAAGTTGAAGTCATCAAGTTTGTTATAGAGCTTTGTACAAAGCCTTCCTAGTGTGTCAATTTCGAGAAATATATCCAAATATGAAGCGGACCTCCTAGAATCTGTAGTGTTCTTTATTTCAAGTTCCTTCGGATATTTGAGATGTAAATAGTCACCAAATCGAGGATTGTTTAGTGAAAGGACATCATCAATATAACGAAATGTGAGATTGAAGGATAAAGCAAGTTTGCAGTCCTTTTTGTCAAGAAGTGATTGTAAGAAGTCCGCTTCATATGAATGAAGAAACAAATCGGCAAGCAATGGTGCACAATTTGTGCCCACTGGGATACCTATTGTCTGCTGAAAAACACGTCCACCAAACTGTACATATATGTTGTCGATCAGAAAGTTGAGCATTTTTATTAATTGATCTTCTATAAATTTGTTTTTTTTGCTAGACTCTTGGGTGACAAAAAAAGTCTTTTTATAACCGACTACCAAATACTTGTACCTGCGTTTTCCGTTCTTTTTGATAAAGCTACGTTTAAAACGAGATTTTAATTGTGAATGTGGAAATGAAGTATATCATGTAGAGAAATCAAAGTCAAAGGTTTAATGCTACTACATAATGAAAATGACTTAGAACGGAGACTTTCCATCAGTTCTTTAGCATTTTTGATTATCCACATTTGATTGACGCCATTTTTAAAGTAACAACACTCGAAATACGTTTGAAGGCTTGATTTTATTACCGTCAATATTAATGGTAACAAAACTGAAAGAGGTTTAGTTGTACATTTGGATGACCCAGCAATAAATCGTTGCTTGTTTGGCGTTTTATGTAACTTTGGAATCAAATACAAGGAAGAAATGACAGAATTATGATTGTTGATTATTTTCTCCTTTGACAGTGTTGTTGCTGTATATGTGGTGCTTTTGCTAGTATAACCAACCCCTAATTCAGCTGTTAAACAATCAATATAGTGTCTTTGGCAAACGAAAATGATGTTGTTAGGCGCTTTATCAGCAGGTACGACAACATATTAATTTTTCATGTAAGGTGGACAATGTCTTTACAACATCAGGATTGTTGAAAATAGATGTTGCCTTGGTGCTCATCGAGCCTTTCAAAGAGTTAATCCTGTTCAAAACCAACGACCTCACAGACTTAACCCACTCAGAAAGAACATCGCTTTCTTTTTCATGTTCTTTTTTGGCCCATTTTCTGGCATAGTCTTCAACTGAATCCATAATTGTTTCGAAATTATGATTCCAGTTGATTGCTCTAGGCTCACGATATGTTGGTGCTTTGGTCAAAACATCGCGGAGTTCCACGATGTTGAGCTCCCCAATAATGATGTGGCCAGAGGGACTATATTTGAATGAGGATTTGTCACAAGAACAGTCTGGTGGTTTAGTCTTGAGGTCGTTGATTTGGTAATCCCGCAAAACTTGTTTGTAGTTAAACACCTTAGGTGCAATGGTGGAAGTATAGGAATAAGAAATGACGGGAACACTTTTGTCTTTGAAATAAGAAGGGGTATGTTCTGTAACAGATTTATGGTGTAAAATGGCAGACATTTTGTGTGTCTAAGCTTCATACTGATCAAGATTATGGATTTCATTCCTAATTTTAGTAAAAAATTCAAAATTTCAAACTTTCAAACTTTCAAAATCCAAAATATTCAAACATTCATTATTTTTGAAAATTTGGTAAAAAGATTAACATTGTAACTAGTTTTGAATTTTTGAAAATTTGATTTTTTGGATAAGTTTTCAAAATATTAACATTTTAGAAATTTGAAATTTTAACTTTTTATTAAAAAATTCAAACATTAAAAATGCTTTAAAAAATTAGAATTTTAAATTGTTAAGTGTTACACGGACCCAATCCAGCACCAGATGTTGGTTTGTCGAAGGGTTTTGTTTTGTCTTCCTTTTCCGGATTTGACACACCAAATTGCGACTTGAGTTTGCGTTGTTGATTTCTGTTCGGTTGATTTTGTGAGGTTTTTTTTTATATGTTATGTGTTTTTTTGTGTGTGCTGTTTTTCGTTCATTTTCATGGTTTTGTCGTTGCTCTTTCAGACTTTTGAAACTCGAATGCCTCTTTACTCTTTTGGAGTTACTTCACAAGGTCCATTGCCACATGCAAGCAGAAGGCAGTCTGGAAATTTACGTGTATGATTTTTAACAAAGAAAATTAAGGACCTCATTTATTTTGCATTAACAATAGCCAGTAATACTAGTACCCTGTTGTACCATATCGTAATAATATATATTTGTCCAAAAAGTCTGTACTGTTTAAACCCATTATAAAGAGTATAAAAACTAGTGTATCATATTGAGTGTTCAGTGCATTTCTAACTTAATATAATAACTTTATTCTCACCAACCAATCTTACAGAGGTACAGAGAAATACTATATACAATATTTACAATATTACATAAAATGACATCATAAACATCAAGAATACAACAAGAACCTCTATGAAAGTTGTCCGGTAATATTCATTAGACGATCATAAATGAATGTAACAACCATTGGGCTAGGAAGGAATTTATTCGGTATCAAAAGTATGCCTTGCTAACCAATAATATTTTTGAAATATCCAAAACTAAAATACCATTGTTTAAGACTTATCTCTACTCATCATTAGAATAGCTGTGTTAATTGATAATTATGCTGATAATCTTTGTGATCTATTAAACATTCCAAATATCGCAGCACGGGTTCTCATTGTGATAAAAACTTAAACTTATATCGATGTTTTTAGAGTGGAAAAACGAAATTAGCACGAAAATGGATGTAATCAATTAATTTTAATTACTTAGAAATCAAAAAAAACTATAAATATGTTTTCTTTTACAAATTTAAATGTCATTTGAGAAATGCCCTAATCTATGAAATGAAATGATTTTCGCAATGGAATAACTTATTTTAATTTAAAATTTTTATCAGTTGTATTATTCAAGTTTAACCTGGATGATGCATTTTTTTTAAATCTTAAGACAATTTATTTTTATTTTTAAAGATTATCTAACTGACATCACTTTAATTTTTGAATTAACATCTTTTATTTTAAAAATATATCATCTTTTAACGTATTTGTTGTAATCTTTTTTTTTCAACATCATATAAAAAAATATAAGTTATTGAAAAAGCCCTGTCTACAAATTTCTAACTGCTCAATCTAACTACAACTATCATATTTCTACTAAAATACCATTTATATACAGTATATATAATTTAAAGTTTTGATTTTAAAAAAAAAAGTTTAATCTAAATATAACATGAGTTATATTGTTCTAAGTATAAAGAACATACATTTTGTATGTTTTTTGTTTGTTTGTTTGTTTTTGTTTTTTTTCCTTATGTGCATAATTGTTGATGTTTAAAAAGAAAATAGTGTAAGTTTAGTTATCAATCTTTGTGTGTAAATCCTATAAATAAGTCATTTAGCATACATTTTGAATAGGTTATTCTAAGTAAGAACATACATTGTATGACTTTTTTCTTTCTCTTTTTTGTGTGTGCATAATTGTTGATGTCTAAAAAGAACAGTTCAAGTGGAGTTATCTTTCTTTGTGTGTAATATCATGATATAAGAATATGTCAAATTCATAAATTTAGCATACATTTACAATAGATTCATACATGTATGTTTTTACTTTGCATACATAATTGTTGATGGTTTAAGTGGAGTTATCTTTCTTTGTATGTAAAATCCTATAAAAATGTCATGAATTGATAAAGAATTTAGCATACCATAGACATATGGGTTATGTATATGTCTATGAGCATACATAAAAGAAATATTTGATATATGTAATTTATTAATTATAATATAATAATTGACCATTGTGATTTACATTTGCATCATTATTTTTCATAAATATATTCATGATCATTTCTGATACATTTACAGTTGGATCTTGGAATATCAATGGATTGGGAGACAAATGCAAAGATGATTTCTTTTTATCAAAAATAAATTATGATATAAACATACTTCTTGAAACTTGGAAGGGTACTGACCCTAACATTAATATTCCAGGATATAAGATAATTCAAAAATGTCGCAACAGAAAGAAAAAATCAAAACGACACAGTGGTGGTATTATAATTTTATATAAATCAGATATGCATAAAGGAATTCAGGAAGTAAAAGATTTAACTCTATCGCCAAATCGTATTTGGCTTAAATTAAATAGAGAATTCTTTGGTTTTCAAAGAGATCTTTATATTTGTGCTTGCTATATACCACCTGTCGGATCACCTCATTATGATGATGATTTTAATAAAATAGAAAATGAGATTTCTCAGATTGTAAATATTGGAAGTATTCTTTTAATCGGTGATTTGAATTCCAGAGTAGGCAATCGTCTTGATTTTATTGAAAACGAGGGTCAGATACACTCATCTGTACAGGATATATTACCAGATGACTATAATTCTGATTTTAATTTAGATAGAAATTCACTTGATACTATATTTAATACACAAGGTGAACAATTACTTAATCTTTGCATTGCCTCCCAACTCCGAATATTAAATGGACGTTTTGTTGGTGATTGTCTAGGTAATATGACATGTTTTAAACATAACGGGTGTAGTGTAGTTGATTATGCCTTGACTAGTGTAGACCTTATTAATAATTTAAAATTTTTTCAAACATTAGATCCCACTTATCTTTCTGACCATTCTCAAATTGTTGTACATTTTAAATGTCATATAAATAATGCAGTGTCATATAGTTCTGTTGATAGTAATACAATAGACTTTAATTACAAGTGGGAAGAAGTTTCAAAGCAAAAATTATACAATGCATTAGAAGACATTGATGTGAGAGACAAAATTTTAAATTTTGAAAGTTTTATTTATGAGAATAGTGAGATTGGGGTAAATAAGGCTGAATCGGATTTAAATTCTATTTTTCGAAATCTGTCAGAAAGATCTTGTAAAGTTGTTAGAACAAATAAGAAAAGAAAGAAGAAGAAGAAGAAGCCGTGGAATGACAATGAATTGTCAGAATTGAGAAAAACAGTTTCATATTTAGGTAACAAATTAAAGCTTAATCCCTGTAATCAGGAATTAAGAACAAGATTCTTAAAGAGTTCTAAGGATTGCAAAAAACTTGTTAACAAAAAATATCAACAATATAAAAAAGATATTTTTCATAAACTTTTAAATTTGAAAGATAATGATCCTAAACAGTACTGGAAAATTTTAAAATCACTTAAATTTGAAGATTCAAATAATTCTATAGAGTTAAAAGCTGATTTTAATGAACTAACTAACCATTTTAAAACTCAAGGAGAAACTAATGATTTTGATAAAGAATTTAAACAGAAAGTTGAATCTGATTCAAACAAGATTCCTCTATTTAATGATATAACGGATAAACCTATTACAATAACTGAAATAAATAAATGTTTAAAAAAACTAAGTTTAGGAAAAAGTGCTGGTCCAGATAAAATTTCCAATGAAATTATAAAATACAGTGGCATTGCAACTTGCAAAGCTATTGCTAAACTCTTTAATATTATTTTAGAATCTGGAAAATATCCCAACAATTGGAGGAAATCATTTATAACACTAATTCATAAATCAGGAGACAAACAAAATATTAATAACTATAGAGGAATTTCACTACAAAATTGTATTGCTAAGCTTTTTAGTGCAGTCATTAATTCTAGACTTGTTACTCTTTATGAGAATAAATTTGCAGATCAACAATTTGGGTTTCGGTTCAACCATAGAACCACTGATAGTATATTCATATTGAAAACACTCATTATGAAGTACTTAGTAAAGAGTAAAAAGAAAATATTTTCTTGCTTTGTTGACTTACGCCGTGCCTTTGACACTGTCTGGCACGACGGACTTCTATATAAATTAAGGCAAAATGAAGTTGGCCTTAAAATGTTTAATATATTAAAAGACATGTATAGAAGCTGTGAATCATCAGTGAAGACTGACAATAGTCATTCAGATTTCTTTGAAATAAAAAGAGGTGTTAAACAAGGGGACAGCTTGAGCCCTACATTATTTAATTGTTTTATTAATGATCTACATTCAATATTTGATGCATCATGTGACCCTGTCTGTCTAGATAGAGCAAATATAAACACATTGAGTTTTGCAGATGATCTAATTCTTTTATCAGAGTCTGCAAATGGGCTCCAATCTGCATTAAAAAAGATTGAAGAATATTGTTATAAATGGCAATTAAGTGTTAATATAAATAAAACTAAAATTATGATTTTTCAAGGAGGCAACCAAATCTGCAATAATTTTTACTATAAAAACCAATTGTTACTGGAAGTTAAAGAATTTAATTTCCTTGGAAATATTATTGACTGTAAAGGAAAATTTAAAAGGTCTTCACAGGAATTATCAAAAAAGGGATTGAAAGCGTTTTTTTCTCTCAAGAAGTATATGTCAAATTTTAAGCATATACCTGTAAATTTATCTTGTAAACTCTTTGACACTTTAATTAGACCAATTTTATTATATAACAGTGAGGTCTGGTTTATGGATGAATATTTTACTGTCTTTAAAGCTATACAAAGGTCCTCAGTGAGTGGCAGAGATGTGGATATCTTGTCTTTAGCTGACAAGTTTCCATTTGAAAAAATACATAATAAATTTTGTAAAAGTGTGCTAGGTGTACGAAGAACAGCTAGTAACATTGCTTCAAAAGCAGAGCTAGGAAGGTTGCCTCTAGAATCATTTATTAAAACACAAGTGAATACTTTTTATTCCAGAATTAACTCTCAGGGTATTAATCCATTGGTTAGAGAAGCTCTTGTTGTTAACAAAACCCTTAGTAATGAGGGTATATATACTTGGTATAGTTTTGCTACCTCTATTTTGAATCAATTTCAAATAGATAAAGAAGATTTAGAGTTTCCTGATAAACTTTATAAAGTTATAAAAGTTAAAGTTAAAAACAGCAGTAAACGAATTATCAATGATAAATATGAAGAAGTCTTCATGAACAAAATTGTAAAATTTGATAATAGCTCTAAGTTATATCTATATAGCAAATTAAAGCTAAATATGAATATGGCAGATTATTTGAAAATCCCCAATTTCAATAGTCGAAAAACTCTTACTAAATTTCGCATTAGTGATCATAACTTGGTTGTTGAGGTTGGGAGATACAAAAACATCCCTCGTGATCAGAGACTTTGTAAAATATGCAATGTCTTGGATGACGAGGCACACTTCTTTTTTGACTGCCAAATAAATAACAGTATACGTAATAGTTTTTTAAACAAAATATCTAATAAATATACAAACTTTAACCAGCTTGACTCTTTTAATAAACTTGTACTTATTCTAAACTATGATATGGATGTTTTGTCCATTATTATTGACTTTATAAAGCAATCCTTAGAATTGCGAAAATGAGGTCTATACTGGTCAAGTGCATGCATATTATATTAATTCATTTTCTTTTATGTCTTCTTTATATTTGTATGTACTTCTATGTGAATATGTTCATGTTATGTATTATTATATGTATTGCCTGGCCTACTATGGTCTTTATGCAAATAAACTTATTATATAATTTCCAAATCAAGCTAGCGGTCCGATCGTATCTTATCTACTAGTATGACAGATAAGATATCAAATACGTGTGAATTGGCTGCCACAGTGGAAGACTTTACAAAAATTGCCCTTTTCTCGATTTTTGAACGAAAATGGAAGCAATTTATTCAAATCACAAAATTTTCATTTTTACATATTCTTAATCTGTAGAAGGTCTATTTTTAAAACATAACTATAAGGAAATTTACATATGTAGTTTTAAGCATATATTCGACCTCAAACATCCGACTCCGTTCATTTTCGAATTTTCTTACAATAAATTGTATGGAGAAAAAAGTACCCTACTTTAAATGAAAATGGAAGCAATTTCTATACATCATGGAATAATAAAGATTATATCATCGGAAAGAAGGATAATTTTTCTATTCAAATATAACTATAAGATTATTCTACAACGAAAACTAATCCCACAATAGAATTTGTTTTAAAAAAGTCCTACATATTTCATATAAAATATTTTATCAATGTCTAGTGGTTATCTCACGCATGCGCAATAGAAATTGTCACCGATTGTTGACCATGTCGACAAGGAAATTTAAAAATAAATACACATCCTGGAAAAGAGTTTTTTTTAAACATGCATTCACCAAACTTGGAAATTCTAATGGATTCAACATGAAACTAAACTCAAAGCTATTATTTTTTTATCTCTGAATGTGTTTGGTTTTTTTTGATAAAACACGCCTCACTGTCTTTCTATAGCTATATTTGGATAAAAAGATCTAAAAAGTTTTTATATATCTTGTGGAAAACACTTTTTGATTGATTTTCTATGATTGTTTTCGAATGAAACGGTCAACTTTCATTACATTAACTTATTTTTTTTTCACATTTGCTATATCAATTGTACATAAAATTTGAGAATGACTGTATTGCCCTTTTAAGGTAACAAAATAACTTTTTTTTAAACCTGACCATAAGGGCCATGGGAGTCAATTGTCATCACTTGGCATTCGTCGTCCGTACGTTAAACTCAGCTAACTGAACTCCACAAAACAAATCTTGGTTGAAACATTTTGTTGTCTTACGACCCCTTATACGAGTTATATATACATGTAACCCCTTAATGGTCAGAAATTGCGTTTTTATGTGTTTGCTATAAATACAAAACCTAATAAGCATCACTACTGATGGACCAAGAATTTTGTTTGTTTTTAAATTTCCCTATAATTATGCCAAGTTTTTGACAGAGATACATGCTATATTGATGATCTGAACAAGTTAAGAGACTTTGCCTTCAGTTCTATTGCCTGTTTTAAAAAGCCAAAAATTCCTATATGTTTATGATTTGTTGGGGTAAGCAAATAAACAATTTTATCTTCATCTGATTTGGTAACAAATGTTTTTATCATTTCCTCCTTTACAATTCCTTGCTTTAATCCCCTGCGTCCGAATTTTTCACAGGAACCTGCGAAATCTGCGTTTGGACGTCGTAAGGAAGAACGGACGTGTTGTCTTCACTCATCACGTTTAATGGAGGACATCTTTCAGATCAGTGCAGATGGTCGTTTGTTTAAGGATTTTTTTTTGTCTTCTTTTATCAGATCTGATACGCTGAATTGCCATTGACATTGCTAAGAGTCAGGAAGTGCCGGCTTGCTTTCTCCGGAGTCACGACTTGAGTTTGCGCTGTTGGTTGCTTTTCAGTTATTTTTGAGTTTTTGTGTTTTCAGTTTCTTCGAGCATGTACGTGTTTTGTCTTTGCCCTTTCGGATTTTGACATTTGAATGTCCCATTGATATTCCAAAACTTTTAGATTCCTCGATACATCTCTGGTTAGTCTGAGTAGAAATTTGAGCAATTTATACGCAACACCAGCAATGCGACCAGCACGTCAATGGACCTGAAACAAATAACCCTGTACTACTTGCTTCAAACTAAAACAAAAAGCGTCGTCTTATTCTACGTCACAAAATACAAGGGCAAACCTAATAAACAAAGAAAGATTGTCTCTTTGAATATTCAGTTAATATATGTACAACGACATGTACATTTTTTAGAAAATAAATGTTACTTAAAGATGGACAAAGGACGTGGAACAGAAGCGGAAACGGAAAGGAAAAATGATTTTAAGATAAAGTTTGTATATTTTTAAAAGTAAAAATCGGACACATGCTTCGATATAGGCCCCTAGACACGTTTTTTCATTTAAAATTAAGATATAATTTAACCCCACCCACCCCCAAAGAGCAATTCAACTCCAGGAATAGGTACAACATGTACCTTTTTATTTAAAAACTATGATGTTATAGTGTGGGTAGGCAGAGGGTATCAAATTCCTGGTTCCCTCCCCATCGATTCCCGCTTCCCTCCCCCACTACTACCGCTTCCCTCTCCATCGACTCCCGGTTCCCTTCCCCTTCATAACTCCAATTGGATTTCCGTAGGACTGCACTAGATAATCATATCCAATATTGTCACTAAGTGGAAATTTACTTTAACTTTTCAAAATTTAAGTGCTCGTCCATGCAAAAAGAGGACACATCCAGCATCTGAACCATGCATTATGCTTAGCATCACTAGGCGCACCTACCATACCAATATCAGTAAGCAGGAATGGGCTTTAACCCATTCCATCTTCTATTAAAAAAATAAATAATTGTTCGTAAAAAAATATTTGATCAGGAAAAAACAAGAATACAGTCACACCTGTTTTAAGAGGTCACCCTTTGGACGTGAAAAAAGTGGCCACTTAAGACAGGCGACTGCTTAATTCATTTTCATTTTAGTTGATTTCATCATAGAAAGGGACAAAAAATATGTGGCTGTATAAGACAGGTGATTGCTTAATAGAGGTGGCTGCTAAGGCAGGTTTGACTGAAAGACATAATGCCCCATCCCGCATTCACTATAGCATCAACATGGTTGCTATTAAGGCACTTGTCAATCAGAAGGAATGGACTTCAACTTAACCATTCTTCTATAAGTGGTCAATCATGTAGAAAATATAGATCAATGCCAGCATCCGAAGCATGCATTGCACTTACCATACAAATATGGTTGCTATTGCACTTGTCGGTAAGAAGGATTGGACTTAAACCATTTTTCTATAAGTGGTCATTCATGCGGAAAATATAGGTCACATCCAGCATCCGAAGCATGCAATGTTCTTATCATCACTAGGTGCACCTACTATACCAATATCGTTGATTTGGTATTTGTCAGTAAGTGGGAATTTGGAAATATGGGGATTTGGGACGGACGGACCAACGGACGGACGGACGGACCCGAACACTATATGCCCCTCTACTTTCGTAGATGGGGCATAAAAAACCAATGGGTATCCTCCTCCTTTTAAGTTGGTCGGTCTCCAAATACAGACTTAAATACAATTGAATTTTTTAATAGTAGTTTAATTTTATAAGAACATAGAACTCTGCCTAGTTATGACTAAGTTTCTTACATGGTGGAAATTCTTGATCAATGAACGTTTGTGTTCAAGACTGTCCTTTTTTCTGTTTCGTTTAAAACGCTAAACGTAAATGAAGCATATTAAAGCAATGCATACATTTTTTATGTAGATCCAGAAAAAGATGTGGATTTCTCTAACACTGGAAATCACAATGTTAATGTTACTCCTAGGTTGTGTTCCGTCCTTACGAAATTTTGTGATCTTTAATAGGCACTTTTATCATGGCGTGTTTATATATGAAACATCATGTGGTCGTACAATGTATACTGAAAATACGGGATTTCGATCGAGATCCCCTGGCTTTGTCTTGGTGTTATGGATGCCGATTTTATACTTAATAAAAATGGAAAACTACACACAAATAAGCACCACCCACACCCCTAGGATAAAAGCAAGCGAACTTTCAATATGGGAGGTGCACAGCTTCATTAAGTTACAGATTGTGTAAACTGAGTTTCATGAAAATCCATAAACGGTACCCTGAGATAGTGGGTGCATGGATGACGGGCGTGCGTACACTGATTTACCATATCAAAAGTAGTTACATATAAACATTCAAGCGGAGGTAAAAAAGATTGTGAATAACAAAATTGAAAGGCCTTCTAAAACAGCATATGGAGGGTTAGCTCTATTTCAAAAGTCTTTTTTTAGCTCACCTGGACGAAGGTCCAGGTGAGCTTTTCTCATCACTTGGCGTCCGTCGTCGTCCGACGCCATAAGTCCAATTGCAACCAAACTTAGTACAGTTGTTTAGTGGCATTATGTGAACAAAACTATCGTTTGGAATTTTGATTGATAAAAAAAAAACATGGCCGCCATGGCTAAAAATAGAACATAGGGGTCAAATAACAGTTTTTTTTTGCAAATAACTCAAAAACGGTACCAGATATCAAAATTTTGGCAGATTGTAAAAGTGATCAGTACCTCAAGATCTACCTGCCCAGAAATTTTCAAAGAGATCCAACAGCCGATGTAGGATGTATTGCCCTTTTTATGGATTTAGTCAAAATTTTGCACTTATTTAAACCTATTTCTTGAAAACTAAACAAGATATGTCAAAAATACAAATTGCATATAATAAAGCAGGTCAAGATCTACATTTAATGTAATAAGTTTAAGCTGTAGGACCATTCCTTTTAGGGGTTATTGTCCTTAATTAAAACGTCAAAATTTACAATTTTTCATTACTCTTCCCCTGAATTTCAAAGATTAACTTGTCTGACACCATACGACCAAATGCATTTAAACTTTGCACACTTGTTAAATAGCATATATGCTACAACTCTATCGTTCGGATTTTTAATTCGTCAAAAAACATGGCCGCCATGGCTAAAAATGGAAGATAGGGGTACATTGTAGTTTTTTGTTATTAATAACTCAAAAATGGTTACAGATATCAAAATTGTGCAAGAATCAAAAGTGATCAGCATATTAAGATCTACCTGTCCTGAAATTTTGAAAAAGATCCGACGGATGATATGGGAGTTATTGCCCTTTTTAGCTCACATGGACCTTTGGGCTATTGCCATCACTTGGCGTCCGTCGTCGTCGTTAACTTTTCTTTGAAAATCTTCTCCTCCAAAAGGACTGAAAGGATTGCTTTGAAACTTTGCACACTTCATCTATGGGATAATCTCTACCAAGATTGCACAAATGGTGACCGCCGTTCCAACAACATGGCCGCCGTTACTAAAAATAGACCAGGGGGTCAGACTACTGTTTTTGGCTTGTAAATCAAAAAGTATAAGAGATAGATGAAATCTGATGCCACGCAACTGCTTCAGCATCAAAAGCTCTACAAAATTCTCCATTAAGTCGAAGTTGTCAGATGACCCCTTATAGGAGTTACGGCCCCTTAAAGGTAAAAATTAGCATTTTTTTCATGATTTTGGCTTATAGAATGAAACTATGACAGATAGAGAAATGTTGTTGCTTGCTTAAATGTTCAGCTCATTTAGCCCTACAAAAGTCTCCATAGGGTCCAAGTTGTCAGATGACCCTTTAAAGGGGTCACAGCCTCTAAAAAACGTTTGTTTTTTTTCATATTTTTGGCCTATGGAATGAAAACTATAGCAGATAGTAAGAAGCTGTTACTTGCTTAATGTTCAGCTTATTTAGCTCTAGAGTTGAAGTTGTCAGATGTCCCCTTATAGGGGTTTCGGCCCCTAAAATAACGTTTTTTCATGTTTTTGGCCTATGGAATGAAAACTATAGCAGATAGGGAGAAGCTGTTGCTTGCTTAAATGTTCAGCTCAATTAGCTCTACAAAAGTCTCCATAGGGTCAAAGTTGTCAGATGACCCCTTATAGGGGTTATGGCCCCTTAAAGGAAAAAAATAGAGTTTTTGGCCTATAGAATGAAAACTATTGCACATAGAGAAAAGCTGTTGCTTGCTTAAATGTTCAGCTCATTTAGCTCTACAAAAGTCTCCTATGGTCGAAGTTGTCAGATGACCCCCTATAGGGGTTACAGTCCCTTAAAGGCAACAAAAAAATGTTTTTGGCCTATGGAATGAAAACTATTGCAGATAGAGAAAAGTTGTTGCTTGCTTAAATGTTCAGCTCATTTAGCTCTACAAAAGTTGCCAGATGACCCCTTATAGTGGTTACGGCCCCTTTCAGGCTAATGGAAACCTCTTGTTTGTTTTGCAACTTTTGACAGTTATTTTACTTACATGGCATAGGTGGGTTAAAAATGTAATATTTTTTTATCAAAAATTCGGTAGGAGCTGATAGTGGCCAGTGGAGAAAGGGTGAACAGTGAAGTTGTTTTACTTTATTTGATTTAAAAACCGTATTTTAAAATTTTTTGCTGATTTGACCACGTTTATGCAAAGTTCTGCGTATTTGCAAACGGGTTGATCAATACGCGCCTGCACACATATTCACAAAATTTTGTAAACGTATCTTTAAACGTAGCGTATCTGATTCATGCGAACACACTTAAAATCATCTAATATGGAGTAGGCATTGCCTAAATGCGAGCATAGCTAAAAGAGACTACGTTTTGTTTAAATAATGTATTTGGGGCGAGATGGTATGGGGCGATTAAGCTTCGAGACATGTTAGTTTCGCACGTGCATATAATCAAGACGAAACGAGCAGCTTATGTGTATTTATTATTTTAAGAATACTATTTTCTTGTAAAAGGCGCAATTTATTTATTTTTTTAAGCATTATTTCTTTTCTTATAAATTATTTTAACATTCACTCCGGCCCTGTAAAAATAATAACCCTTTCCGGACCATAAAAAATCTAAATCAGCATTAGCAAATTTCTCGCGGAAACAAATACCGTAGAGCTCTCGAGTGCCCGCTTGCGAGCTATGCTCGCTATTATAATTAGCTATATTTGTCGGTTTTTCTGTCGCATTCTGGTATTTATATCATTCGACCGGTTTCGTCAGTGGCTATCAAAAGATTTTTTTTGTGTGTAAATTTTGATCATTCTTGTTTGTACCATTATATCACTTTAGTCATGTATATTAGTTTTTCTGCATATTTAGGCTTAAAAGTTAAATTTTAAAGCTTAAGGTGAACAAAATCGTTAAATCTTTTAAATTTTTTAAAAACTTCTTTTGGGTGGGAAAAGTGAAACTTCACCATAAGATTCAACACACTCCAGACTTCACTACACTACAGCTTTTAGTACATGCCCCTCCCAAGGAAAGAAAAAACTCCCAGATATATATCTTTTTCAAAATTTTGCATTGACAAAGATGACTTCGTGATGACTTTTCTTTCCCTATTGTAAATTTTCCTTTTCTTGAAGGCGATATACCTCTAGCTCCCTCTCATCAACATTTCACAGTTAGTCAGATATGCTCGAATTTGCAGTGGTGTTTCTGATTTTAATGATAATAACCGTTTCATTACAGAAAAAATACTAAAACAAGGTTATTGATACCACAAACTAGTCAAATCTTTAACAAAATTCGTTCATAAATATAGGTATCTTATTGAAAAATTTAACTGTACGCGTCGATTTTTGATTGTCAAAGGTATATTACATCCTGAATGGTATGGAAATGTTTATAAGGCTTGGAAATTCAAAAACAATCCTTTAGACATGGTAATTTGGCTTAAAAGTATATTAAAGAAAGGATACGAGTTTGAAGTTTTAGTTAAATCTTTAAATTTTGTGTTTTTGGTAAACTATTGATAATTTGATTATAACTGTAAAACTTTAATTTATAACCTTTTGACTATGGTTTCATTTTTAAGCATTACAGCGATAAAAATATGTCTGTTTTGTGTGATGATATACAATGTAGCACTAAATCATTTGTCGTTTGAAGTGTTCTGTCGGATTTAGAATCGATGTTTTTTATTTTTTTTTAACATCAGTCGAAATATGCTTCTTAGCTAGCTGTCAGTAGCGACAATTGTTCTCACTAGTGTTCCTTAACGTCTCGTTGTTCTCGTATAGTGCTCTCTCAGGTTCTCTCCTGATGAATTGGACTTTTATCGATTTGATTTTTAGTGTTATTTTTGTGCTTTGTACAAAATTATCAATAAGGGGAAGATTGGGCCCAAAAAAAACTAGTTTAACCCCGCCACATTTTATATGTGCCTGTCCTAAGCCAGGAATCTTTGTCAAAGCATTTGTTTGTCGCTGTCATCTATCTGTTTATTGTTCGATGTCCAGAAATGGGTCTTTTGATAATTTAGGAGGAATTGGTCTTGAAACTTATGTATCTGGGGCCAATGCAAGACGGCGAGCAGCGACCTATGGTCATGTTGAAGACAATTTCCGTTTCGTGTCGCGTACATTTAATCGTCTATTAGTATAGGTCAAATGGGTTTAACTATCTCTGTTCAGCATGAGCCATGATGATTACTTGCATCATGGGGGTATTAAATTAGGTACTTTGATACTTCCATGCTTGCACTGACAGAAGTAACATGTGCACTAGTAATCAGGCAATTAACAGGACACCGTTAGTCATCAACCCTAACGGCATGTAGAACCATAAAACTTGACTTGAACTTTTATTTGACCGCAGACATACAATAAATCAATATTAAATAGCGATATCTACATCTCCCCTTGTCTTTAAATATATTAATGTCTATTTGTAAGAAATTAAAACTGAACTAGAAAATTGATTGGAAACAGCTTTGAATTGGAAATAAACAAATGAATGGTACCGTACGTCAAAATCATTTATCACGACCGCAAGGTTGCTAATTATCAAAATTAGTTAAGTTAAAACATACATGACATACATGTATAACCTACAGACTGTCACATAAATATGTAATTATTATTGGTTCACTGTCAAATCGAGCCTCTCTGAGACTTATATGATTGTGCACTTGCTTTTACGCCTAATGTTATTCTTTTGAGTATGCAGCTTCTTAAAAAATATCTTTTACGTACTCATCATATATCATAAATGTTTCAACGCTTGGTAATGACAACAAGAAATGCTCACAGCTCATTAATAAATACTTCCGCTGGGTTCCAGATTTAGCAAATGAAAACCTAAGACCTTCCATACTTTGAATTAAATTCAGAAAAACTAACAAGTTTATCAATAGCAAAGCGAAAAGGTTGATACTATTAAAGTTTTAGATCCCCAAAAAGCATCAGGACCAGATAGTGTCCTTCATGGAATGCTTAAAATACATTAAAAAAAAATACCATTCCCCTTTAATTAATTTTTATTAAATATCAATATAAAGGGGAACTTCAATTTTTTTTTTTTTGATTAAATTTGCCGACCCGTTCCCCTTTACGGCTTTTTTTTCTCCATCTCATATATCCCCAGGAGCTTGAGATAAAGGACACAACGGATTCTAGGAAGTCTGCTCATATTTAGATCTACATCTCGAAATTGACTCTCAAGGAAGACTTTCAACAAGGCTCTTTGACAAACGTGATGACTTCAACGTCAACTTTTCCTTCTTGTGTAGCAACATTCCGTCCGCTCCAGCTTATGGAGTTTACGTATCTCAATTGATTCGTTACCCCAGATCGTGCGGGACTAACATCGATTTCCTTTTCAGTGCGACACGTCTGACGCAAAAATTGCTCATACAGGGTTATGTTGCTCCTCGGTTGCTTTCTTCACTCAAGAAATTTTACGGAAGACATCATGCACTTACAGACAAATATGGGATTTCGATCTCTCAGATGAGTGCAGGTTTGTCTTAGGTTTTATGTTTTGTCTTCCTTTACCGGATTTGACACGCTGAATGGACTATTGGCAACGCGACGGGTGTGCTATAGCAAGCAGGAACTGCTTACTCTTCCGGAGCACCTGAGTTCACTCTTGTTTCGACTGGAGTTTGCGTTGTTGATTGATATTCAGTTATGTTTTACATGTTGTCTGTTTTTGTCTCGTTCTTGTTGGTGTTTACTGGTTTTGCGAAAACCTTAGTGAATTGACAAATAAAACTGTTTTAGATTTTTGGCATGTGTATGGATGATGAAAATCACAGTATCGGCGTGGTTATAAAGTACAGAATTAAAAACTTTTAATGCAATTTGTAGAAAAATCAGGTTTCAAGTCCCATGACAAAAGCTTTTCAGGAAAATTATGATACATGTAGAGATTTTAAGACAGATGACCGAAATAGAAAAAGACTTCTCGAGCCCATCACATCGCCGGATTGTCAAAATATCTCTCCAGCTTTAATATTTTGCTGAGTTTTTGTGACAAGGTGTTGGTTTTAGTCGATCTTTTGCATAGCAGGAAGTCGATCTCACGGATTTCTTTGCATAACATTCGGTTATGCATGAGCACGATTGGTGGCCGTGATAAAGAAGGAATGTGTCCATGGGACTCGAATGCCCCCCCTCGCTAGGCAACAAACAGGAAGTAGATGTCCGACAGACCTGAAAGTCGCTAAGGACGTACAGTTTGTCATAGTGATCCATCCTACCAAGTTTCAAATCATACCCATGTACAGTTTCTGAGAAAAGTTTGGCGGAAATTTTCAAATTTATTTTTATATCAGCCTAGTCATAAGCAAGAAGTAGATGTCCGACAGGTCTCAAAATCGCTTAGGACATATAGTTTGTCATACTGAACAATCCTACCAAGTTTCAAATCATTCCCATGTACGGTTCCTGAGAAAAGCTTGACGGAAATTTTCAGTCATGTTCACATATTTTCACATCGGCCTAAGTCTCAAACAGGAAGTAGATTTCCGACAGGTCTCAAAATCGCTTAAGACATATAGTTTGTCATACTGAACAATCCTACCAAGTTTCAAATCATTCTCATGTATCGTTCCCGAGAAAAGCTTGACAGAAATTTTCATAGTCATGTTAACACATTTTCACATTGGCCTAAATCCCAAACAGGCAGTAGATGTCCGACAGGTCTCAAAATAGCTTAGGACGTAAAGTGGGTCATACTGAACCATCCTACCAAGTTTCAAATCATTCTCATGTACGGTTCCTGAGAAAAGCTTGACGGAAATTTGTACGGACGGACATGAGTAAAAGTTAATGCCCCCCCACCCCCGACATGTCGTCGCGGGGGCATAAAAACCTTAACGGGTGTTAGAATTACAACAAAGTTCCAGACAAAAAAATTGCTATGCCTGACCCCGGCGCCTGACGCGAGTTTCGCTTATTCAAGACTCATCAGAGGCGCTCTAGCCAAAATATTGAAAAATGTATGTTGATGTTATAGCGAGCATAGCTCGTAGTGGGCACGAAGTGCCCGCGAGAGCGGAGAGCTCTACAGCAAGTTCCCGCGAAAATTTGGCTAATGCTGATATTGATTTTTTTGTCCAGATATGCTAATCAAAGGAATTCGGAGTTCAATCGCCCCTAGCATCTCGTCCCAAATTGAACGTTCTAGAAAATGCACCAAAATAAAAATAACAACGATGATTTCAGATTTTATATCATCGCATCGATTCGAAATTAAATCTTTTTATTCGTTCATTAAAAATGTTTACAATGACACTTTAAACACGTTAACTTTATATGTCTTCGGTTAAAAATTGACAAAAAAAAGTGAAAACTGATCAATCATAATATATTCATTCGGAAATTTACCAAAACGCACCTCGCAGGTGTTTTTACTTTTAGGCACAGACCATTTGATTTTCTGGGGGGGGGGGGCCTGGGATTTTACCTTGAGCCAGGAAATTTTTTTCGCCCGCTTTGCGGGCCAGATTATTTTTTTCACACACATATTAAGCAAGGAAATTTTGTTGGCAAGATTATTTTTTTTTAATGGGCAAGATTGAAACCAGATTATTTTTTTCAACCTAGGTGCTGGCCAGATTATTTTTTTTTACAAAAATCAGGGCCAGGAAATTTTTTTCAAAAAAATCCCAGCCCCCCCCCAGAAAATCAAATGGTCCGTGCCTTAGGTAAACAAATGACTAGCAAACAAATGTTTTTGAATCAAAGTGTCCACGTCTTTGCGGGAATGGGGTTCTTTCAATGTGATGCTTTGATTTCTAAAAGATTTTATTACTCGTTGAACTCCGTCATATGATCATGAGAATCCATCTGTTCTGTTTCATGTTGTAATGTGGAGAGGTTTTTTTTCACATGTATTTACAAAAATATTTGTCAACCAATCCATTATGCTGTGCTCGCAGTTAGGCAATGCCTATTTTATATTATTAGCTAACTGATAAAAAGAAAAATCCAAGGGATCCTACCATTTATTCCATTCGCACGAATTAAGGCGTGACAGTTAATTGTCAATAAACATTATCTACCACCCATTGAGGAGTGGCTCACAAGAAAAACACGTTATTAACATATAATGTCTGTGTCATTTATAGAGTGCTTTATTCAATTATTGTCTAGTCGATATATTTAATTTTGAACCACTTCGGACGCTCGTGTTAAATTCTATTCGAACCGAGTAAAATATTACAAGAAAGACAATTCGAAATAAAGTATCGCATAGGCGGTAAAATGTACCATCAAATCAATAAAAAATATCGCATAGGCGATAAAAAATATCGCCTATGCGAGAAATGAAATCGCATTATCGACTAAAATGTCGCCTAGGCGCTACATTTTATCACCTAGTCGTCATTTAAATTATTTTGAACCTTTTGGTACACCATAAACTTCGGGAGCGTCACAGGTTTAACCTGCATCATATTACTTATATATGTCTTGCGTAATTATTAGTAGTGCTTTTATGAATGCATATATTATTATTATTTTAAATTAACTGTATTCACTACTTGTGTGTAGGATTTCACGACTTGTGTGTAGTATTGTTTTGTTATTGTTATTGTATGCATGCACGACTATTTGACTTGTTATGTTTCATCGCTGGGGCTTGTGTTGTACTGTTTTGCATGTGCCGTCCGAGTTTTCGTATGCTTTGTCATGTGAACCTTTCTATGCATTGCATTTCATGGTTAGTGCCAGTTTCTACTTCATCAGTTCCATCCATGTCATCGTCAGTGTTAGTGTCAGCCATGTTGCATGTTATTGTTGGTAGGAGCGATGGTTGTCTATTTTATATTTTCGGTTATCAGATATTTTCCCACTAAGTGACCTTCACCCTCTCCACTGGATGCGGAACAACGTTGTGTTTACACTTTCTGCATGTTTGGCATGTAAAACTCGCACGCCCGCCAATCGCGCTAACGCATATCCGAATAGTATGCAAAGATTTTCGTTAGCGGCATTTCCGGATATGTCATGGCGGTACCTTTTTTTCTTCCCCAGTCGGGTAAGAAGATCTATATTTTTTACATTTTATTGTTTTTAGGAAATCAAAGAATGCTATTCTGTCACAAAATGATATATCTGTACGCCTACTAAGCGGCACTTCCAAATAAATGGTTTTAAGAGCGCTAGAACTTTTCCCCCGAGGACCTACCGATTTTTTCATTACAAACTAGCGGCCTGTCCATATAAAATGTCTGAAAAGGAGTTCTTATAATGTACCTACATACTATGATAATGGAATTATGTCCAAAAAAGGGATACGAAATGAATATTATCTGAAACAGGCCTCTCGAAACCCTAATAAAAAAAATATCGCCAAAAAATAAAATAGTATGATTTGGCGGTATATAGTATGATTTGGTGGTATTTTATGTCTGTTGTATTCGACGCGACGGATGACTTATACACTTACAATATTAGTACTGTATTACTCGCATGGTAGTCCGAGGTTGATCTGACGTCCTTGGTACTTAATTTTTTCCAGTAATTATTTAAGTTTGGGCCATGGAATATCAAAACAACACAATAATATTTGATGCATTCAGTTATTAAGAAGTGGTATAGAGCATTTTAAAGAAGAAAATAGTCTTTATTAAAGGCCCAGGAGAATCTCTGACTACTTATATACATGGTTGGAAAAATCGATCTATTTATATGGCCCGACCAATTATGTGGGTCCGACATATACTAGTAGTTTTGCCCTTGTCCGTCCGTAAAACTTTGGTTTAGTTCTTGGTTTAGGTCCATATCTCGGGTACTATATGTAGTAGGGTTATGATATTGCACCAGCAGACGCATCTTGGGTAGCATGACACAACCCACAAAGAGTTATGTCACTGTGACGTACATTTTATGCTTGAAAGGCTTCAGTTAAGTTCTTGGTTTAGGTCCATATCTTGGATACTATATGCAATAGGGTTATGATATTTCACCAGCAGATATGTCTTTGTGTTTGCTGGTTTAACCTTTCTTTCTCTTGGACTTTTAACTTGGAAATGCCCTTTTTATTGGTACATTTTGTTTCTCAGATTTCAAATATTTATTAGCAAAAACCATGCCCTCTTCAAGTATAAGGTCCTTAATAATATTTCTTATTGAATTTAATTAGTTTGAGTTCTTCTGAAAACATTCCATTTTAAAATGTGTTCTATAAACTTCCCCTGTGGTCTTTGAAAATTCATACAAGTATTAAACAGCAGTCATTTTAGAACGCTGCATTTCCAATATAATTATACTTGTGATCCTCATAACTCAGTGCGACCATCTTACAACACCTCTGTAGGAGTCGTAAGATTCTGACAAATTTGCGATGCATCGCAATTTACGATCATTTCGAAAACACAGTTTAAGACTGTCACGTACCGAAAGACCACCTTTCGGCACGTCGCAGTCGTAAGATACCTTCGAAAACTGCCCAAGGTATGTTAACGATAAAATCAATTATTTGCATTGATCAAATGTTACAAATAAATATTGCACGGAATATAAGAATTATTTAAGAATGTGTACACGCTTAAATTAAGGGTATCATAAGAATATGTTATGGTTTTACTGTACGTGTTGTCAGATTAAATACTTTATTGCATCAAAAATATCAAGAGGTTAAGCAAATACAAACATATAAAAACAATGAACATGTGACTGTACATACATGGATATTATAGTATTTACAAATATATATGACTTTGACCAATGCGGATCTCATTGTCGCAAATACCTGCATTATCAATGTTGACAGCATATAATTATGTAGCTCTAATAGCAAGGGCTTCCGCCACTTCGAGCCCCTTGCTAAATTTTTCGGCACCTTGTCCTTCGTGCAATATATATAATGCCCTCTTTGAACCCCACCCTCAGAAGCAGATAGACGGACATTGATTAATGATCTTCTCTTATTTCTTATCAGATTCCGGGCAGAGATTGCGAGCTTCCCTGTCCCCCCTCCCTCAGTTACGAATTCATTTATCTGTGCATCCGTTGGACCTTTTTTTTTGTTAATCCGTAAAACAAAGTTTTTAACCTGTTTCTATTTTATTATATTTCAACTTACACATATATGTGACGGCCCTTAGGTGACGGCGAGATGAACTTAGGTGAATAACAATACTTAGTACATGAGGAGCTTAAAAACTTCCCGTCTACCGTTCCATTCGGATTTCCCAACAGTTGTATGGTGGAAATATGTTGATGCGGATGGTGGACATCATAAAGTGGAAATTAAGACTATACTTAATCGTTGTTATTTGGTGTTCCATTTTAAGCGACTGATTAACTTCCAAAATATTTGTGTAATTGATCCATAGAATAAATGTTTTATATGTACAGAATTACTTAATTTGTTTTACTACTTAAATTTTCGTTTGCTGATAATAGATGTGCAGAGAAATGGCAAACTGTCGACAGTTCAAAACATTTACATGTGCTTGACTTTAGATAGAAGAAATGGGTAGACAGCAGTCTCATCTTAGTCTCTTGTCCACTGTGTTTTTCCAACACAAAACATTACACGGTTGCATGTGTGACATACATAGTTTTTATTATATATACATTGTATATTGTCATTTTTGCTTATTGTTGCATTTTTAGCTGTTCGTGGTCATATAAAATTGTCCGCTTTCCCTGCCTTCAACTAAAGCGGAGCAACTCGATAAATTTATGCAATTTCAATTCTGCTCGAAATCGAAACAATTTGACAATCATTTTGTACTTTAAAACAAGTATGACCAAATATTTTTTTAAACACGTACAACATTGTCATCTGGAAACCTCGAAAGACAGACAGGACAGTTTTGATGCACTACATTGGTAGGGAATAATATATGTGTTAGAGGCAATAGGTATAATTAGGCATTAAGCTTAAATCCTAGGCAATAAGATAATACCTAGTCATTAGCGTTAATGCCTAAATAAAATTTGGCATTAAGCTTAATGCCTAGGATTTAGGTCTAATGTCTGATTTTTTTCCATGAAAATTATTCTTATTGCCTAACCAGATAATCTGATACATCATGAAAAGGAAAATTTGAAATTAAAGTTTCAATACAAATAAGTTTAACTGAAATAGTATTTCTTTGGATGACTAGCCCAATTTCAAACAAAATCAAATAATTTTTTATTTCTTTATTTTATTTATGTTGACAAAATGATAAACTACATGAACACTATTACTAAACATAGAACATAGTTATTAAGGTAAATTTATATTTGGAGTTTAAAATGTTAAGGAAACTGTGAAAATTGCCATAACTTTGGTCAAAATATTAAAAAGCCGTTATAAAATTTAGTTTTTGGTACGTTATATGATGAACGAATCCATAAATATTTATGTCAGCAACACAACAACCATAAATAATGACCTGCTGGAGGTACATAATGTCGATGCTTTCGTCGAATTGGTGGTTACTGATGTAAAAGAAATTAAATGATTCCAAACATCACAATATCAGAGAATGACCTTATGGATTTGCAGTTTTTTCCATAAAAGTATCTGTAGTAAACAATATATAATGTAAGCTTTTTCTGTAGTAAGTCGGGCACATACCAGTTTATTTATATGAGGTTGTGGACGGAGGTGTCCTCAATTCTTTATTCTGTAAATTTTTTACCCTTTATTCTCTATTCTGTAAAGGGTTTGGTGGGGGTTTAGTCAATTTTCACATTATTCTTTATTCTGTAAGGGTCATTATTCTCTATTCTTTAGTTTTTTTGGTCATTATTCTTTATCTGTTCACTTTTTTGACCATAAGCTGTTTTAATGTTTCAATAGTGAAGATCAATCTGTATTGGTGGTAAGTAAAATGTACACATTGTTCTTGTTTGTGGTACCTGATTTTGTCCTTGTCCTTCCCTTTCGGTGTTTTGACAATGTTTGAATGCCCAATTGATACCTGTTTGCTATGTGTTTTTTATTGTCTTGCCAATTTGCAAAGTTTCAGTTTCATTGGTTCAGTGGTTTCAGAGGAGAAGATTTCTGAATTTGTTAACGGACGACGGACAAAAACACATAGTGATGGCATAAGCTTACATGGCCTTTGTCCAGGTGAGCTAAAATACAAAAAAAATATTAGAAATAAATAATATTTGATTTTGTTTGAAATTGGGCTACCCACTAGTATCCAAAGAAATATGATTTCAGCTAAACTTACAAATATTGAACCTTTAATTTCAAATTTTCTTTTCATTATGTATCAGATTATCTGGTTAGGCAATAAGAATAATTTTCATGGAAAAAAATCAGGCATTAGACCTAACTCCTAGGCATTAAGCTTAATGCTAAATTCTATTTAGGCATTAACGCTAATGACTAGTTATTATCTTATTGCCTAGGATTTAATCTTAATGCCTAATTATACCTAATGACTCTAACATATGCATTTTGTTTGTTCATACTATGATGCATACGTGTATAAAGTTTTATGATGACATGGAAAACAATTTTAACTAGAAGGCCGTAGGTCTGATTTGGGACTGACGGACGGACAAACAGACTAGGACCCTATATATGAACCTCTTCTTTCGTAGGTGGGACATACAATTACTACATTATTCATTACTGAACAAGAGGCTCACAAATGCCTGAATCGATCACCTGGTTCTAAGCTTAGAGGTATCTTTTTATGAGCTATTACCCTAATAAGGGTCCATTGAAAGGGGCATTTTGGAAAGCTAAATGAGATGAAAGGTTAAGCATTTTCTGCAATACTTGTCAATCTGTAGGACAAAAAAAAACATTTAAAAAAACGATTTACTAGATCTTAACCCCTATTAGGAGTCATCTGACAAGATCGAACCAATGCAGACTTTTGTAGAGCTCAGTGAGCTGAAGATTGAAACAAGCGACAGAAACGTGAAAATCCGCTTTTTTTAACCTTTTAAAAGGCCTTAACCCCTATAAGAAGTCCAATGACATCTTCGACCAAAGGGAGACTTTTGTAGAACTAATAAGCCTGAAGAAGGTAGATTGCACCAAGTTTTTTCTATATCTTATACTCTTTTTTTTTATAAGCCAAAACAGTAGTCCGACTCTTCGAGTCTATTTATAGCAACGGGGGCCATGTCTTTTCGATGGATCAAAAATCAGAACTCATCTTTTGTGCAGCAGGACACACAAAGAACCAATCATACCAAGTTTCATTAAATTCTGTTCAGAAGTTTAAATGAAATTAAAATTGCTTTAAAAATGTTAACGGACGACGACCAATTGGTGATAATAGGTCACATGGACATATTCTTGTTTAGAATGGGGTCTATCTGTGGCTATTTCAGGACAAAGCATATTTTTGCCTTGAAAAGCGGGAGATAACTCTTTAGGAAATAAGACGCCAAACTGGTTGTAAAAAAAACAAGGATTCCAGCAGTCAATCGTGCTAAAGGTGGACATATTCGAAATTGACACTTTGACGATACAGCATCAATCTTTTGATTATGATTTACCTTTTCGAGTGCGATTTGACAATGAATTAAAAGATTCGAGCTTCAGGGGACCATACTTTTAGGAGACCATGTTTATGGACAAAAGCCATCTGTTTTGCAATGTCGTGTTATGTAAATAAACGATGTCTTTTTGTTTGTTACAAACATGTTAAATTGTGCTTAACAGTGCATATTTTAGTTTGCAATAAAAATTTACAATGATTATTAATTAAATAATGGTTAAAAAGTGTTTTGAAAATGTATGATTTTAAAAAATCATGGGGGTGCTTAACTTTTTTCCAGGTGTATACATTTTATTTAGACCATGGGCCAATTGCAGAACCGTGCACAGCGCCTACTGGCCTCTTTGAAAGCTGCTGGCGGTTGTCCATTGTGGTATTTTCTAAATTGCCCCTTTTTATGTGAGCTGTGTCGCGTACACTTATTCCACATCTCATTATTTTCTATTTTGTGGTTCCAGGTGATCTTGTTTCAAATCTGAACACTGATGAATGACATTAAACTTGATTTATATTTATACAATTTTAAAACAATTTAAACATCTTCGGCACAAAGACACTACTCATCAAACATCATAAGTGTTTTTGATGGTAGAATTTTTATTTCATCTTTTCTATGGCTTTGTCGAACTTGCAATTCAACTGGAAGGTTCAATCGACTTTGAAATACACGTACTTCCAAATTTATTATTCTTCTCCTTCACAACTTTTTTTCTACTTTATCAAACGAATTATTTCTGAAAAAAATAAAACCATAACAATAATACTTTAGTCATAATGATTTCATAATATACTAATATAAGTATTTCTAATCCTAAATAAGAGTTGATTAGACCAACCTAACTTTTTAACGACAATCATAAACAATATGCAATAGAAAAAGTGGAAGTTCATACGACACACGGAATTGCAAATGAACAGATGGCCATGCATTTTTAAGACGGGGCTATGAAACGAATAAGTATCACTACACGTATAAAATCAGATGCAAAGTTATCAATGTCAGAAAATTACAAAAACGTCCATTCAAAGAATTTTCAGGCACGATCAGTATGATGGCCTGGTGAGTTAAATATATACCTAAATCAACAATACCACAGTTAATATGAGCATGAGGAGCCTGTAGAGTCAAATATCAAAATCATTACTGAATTTAAACTGTAGATAAAAATTATATAACAAAACAATTGAACTTGAATATCCGAGAAAAAAAATGCATACATATCAGAGAAATTGATGAACGAAGATGGTATATATATTTTTTTTAAAGTAAGGCTTGAAAATGAAATAAAAACATGACTGATTTGTCTTTGTAATTGTCTCATACATGTAGGTATATGCATTTAAGTATAGCGATTTGATTATTTCATATGATTCAAATCCAATTCTAACATGTCAAAGAAAAACCCGCATCTTAAAAGAAGCAAATAGGTCCCAATGGGACATTCGAGTATCAAAAGTCCGAAAGGGCAACGACAAAACCATGCGAGTTATACAATACTAATATTATAAGTGTACAAGTCATCCGTCGCGTCGAATACAACAGACATAAAATACCACCAAATCATACTATTTACCGCCAAATCATACTATTTTATTTTCTAGCGATATTTTTTTATTAGGGTTTCGAGAGGCCTGTATCAGAAAATATACATTTCGTATCACTTTTTTGGACATAATTCCATTATCATAGTATGTAAGTACATTATAAGAACTCCTTTTCAGACATTTTATATGGACAGGCCGCTAGTTTGTGATGAAAAAATCGGTAGGTCCTCGGGGGAAAAGTTCTAGCGCTCTTAAAACCATTTATTTGGAAGTGCCGCTTAGTAAGCGTACAGATATATCATTTTGTGACAGAATAGCATTCTTTGATTTCCTAAAAACAATAAAATATAAAAAATATAGATCTTCTTACCTGACTGGGGAAGAAAAAAAAGTACCGCCATGACATATCCGGAAATGCCGCTAACGAAAATCTTTGCATACTATTCGGATATGCGTTAGCGCGATTGGCGGGCGTGACTCGCAGCCCATCAAAGTGTAGTACAAAAATGGCAAAGGCGGTGGGAGATCTCTGAAACTGGACGTCACCTCCATGACATCGAACCCACTGTAGGGAAGTCCCAAATCCTGGATATACCCTCAAGACTAATAGGGAGTGCAATCTCCGGACTGAGAACGGGATATACCAGGCTTAACAAGTACAGACACACCATCGGCATCTGTGACACCCCCCTCTGTAACTGTGGAACAGAAGAGGAAACTGTGGAACACTTTCTTCTTCACTGTGACCTCTACCAAAAAGAACGGTTAGAAATGCTTAGGAGAATATATGACATCACAGGGAACTGGCTAATATCAGTGGAAAGTCTACTCGCCACACACAAAAAGAAACAGAGACATTTGGACATAATAGAGACAATCGGAGCTTATATTGAGCAAACCCATCGCTTCGATATAGTGTAGATTGATAACAGACATGCGCAGAAATTATTAGTACCAAGTGAAAGTACCGTTATTTGATATGTACCAGTTTATTTTGTAAACAACCTTACTACAGTACCACGGGTGGGTACTAAAACACGGAACACGGAACGGAACACGGAATACGGAATACTACGGAATGGAACACGGAATACGGAATGCGGAATAGAACGGAATGCGGAACACGGAATATTACGGAATATACGGAATGGATCGGAATGAAATAACGGAACGTTATGAAGAACAATAGGAACAATAAGCAAACGTCACTAACTGCTATAGTAACTGCAGTTATGGCGGAAGCTATGCTACAGTTGCGTTCACTTACTGTGAATGAAATTTTAGAAAAACTTAATAGTCCGGAGCCAGAAAATGTTGTGTCCAGTATTCCTTTTAGGCCAAAAGGTGGAAGTTGTTTTTTATTTCAACCTAAGGCCCCAAGCAACAAAAATGACTGGAAAGCCGATGGTCATTCGTAAGTATACACGTGTAATAAACAATATTATCTTATTTCTTTTTTTCTCAGTCTTTTTCTTCTTTCTCTATCTTTCTTTCTTTTACTTTTTGCAGTTGGAGTAATCAAGGAAATCGTAAACCTCTGCCCAGATCCAATCCGAGATACTTTAAGAGTTATTTCTATCTGAGGAAAGATGGAAAGACTACTAAGGATTTCAAGAAAGAAGTTTATTTTCCATTGGAAGGGGATGTTTGTCTAATTCATTACGTCGGCGATGAAAAGCTATCAGTCCCAAGTGCCCATGGAAATTCGGAAAAACCTACTAAGTTTTTCTTTCGCACAAAGCCGTCAGTTAGAGAAGAAGCTTTTCAGAGAACTGAAAAAGACAAGGCACATATAGTGTACAAAGAAATGGTAGTGGAAAACAAAGATGGTCACGACGCTATATCAAAGCCGCGGGATTTAAAGCAACTTCACAATGTAAGAGCTGCTAAAAAAGAAGAAATCCGACTTTCTAAAGATGCTATAATAAATACCCACGAAATAGCTTATGAAGGGGATTTTGTCCATTCAATAACCACATACCCAGATTTGTGTGTTGTACTCGGAGACCGAGAAGTGATTGCTGAAATGAATGAAATCGTAAAACTCAGGGATCCCAATTTCTTATTGAGTTATGATACAACTTTTTGCCTTGGCGATTTCTATGTATCTCCATTGGTATTCAAGAACATTTTATTTGATCAACAACCACTTATGGGCGGAATGTTTTTGGTACATGAAAGAAAACTCCATTCAACTCACGACGAACTTTTTAAAACATTTTCGTCATTAGTTAAGCCATTGAATAACTTGCCCATCGTTACCGATATGGAAGCCGGAATAATTCGTTCGATTAGGGAACAAACCAAATTAAGACAAGTTGGATGTTGGCGACATTTAAGAAAAGATGTCCAAAGATGGCTTGTGGATCATGTTCCGTATGGAAACAGGTCTCAATACATTAATGATCTGTTTGATATTATTCGCTCAGAATCAGAAGTAACGTGTCACACAATTATAGAGCGAAAAAAGTTGTCCTGGAGTGCAGACTTTGTCAAGCATTTTGAAAAGAACATTGAACCAAAACTTGAATTCTTTTGTGTTTGGTCCATCAAGGGAATATGTCCATACCATCCATTGAACGGTATAACTACCAATATATCGGAAGGGTTTAATTATCTCCTGAAGGATTTTCAAAATTGGAAAGAAGTTCCTTTAGATTGCCTTGTCATGTCCCTTAAAATGTTACAGGGATTTTATTTAGAGGAAACGAGGAGAGGAAAGGCTGGACTTGGCAGTTACACCCTAAAGGTCATGTATTCAGACTATGCCACAAATGTGGATAACTTTTGCTCAAGAAGCCTTGTGTGTCATCCTAAAGATATTGTCGCTTCTATTCGGAATAAAGATTATAAGCCAATGGATGAGCGCATCTTGTCTATCCAAGATGAATTTTCGTCAAACTCTAGAATAGTACGGGCGAAGGAATTGGTTCAAAAAGACCAAATAGTATTTTCTTATCAACCTTAATATTACAGACAGAAATATTTTGACCACCAAAGAATGGTTAAATGATATCATTATAGATGCAAGCATGTATCTTTTGAAATACCAATTTTCAGATCTTCAGGGAATGGAATCATGTTGTCATGCAAGCAATCTTTCATTTAATCGTCATTCTGATTTATTTATTCAAATAATAAATCGTTCACCAAAAGGTCCAGGGTCGCATTGGGTGACAGTAAGCAATTTAAAAGCTCTAGACTTAACAAGACAGGTTGTTCTGTACGACTCGGCCTTTGATGATATTCCAACACAGGAAGGAATTGTTATTGCCAGTCTCTTAAACACGTCGTCAGATAAAATAGAAGTTGAACTTGCAAATATCCAAAAGCAACGTAACTCATATGATTGTGGATTATTTGCAATTGCAAATGCAACATCACTTGCCTTCGGCAAAAATCCCGAGAATATGACATATGATACATTAAAAATGAGGCAACATCTCATCGAATGCCTGGAAAATAGGGAAATGAGACCGTTTCCATTAAATCAACGGTTTAAGGGAAAACGCAAAAAGGCAAAGAAGACGATTGAAATGGAATTATTTTGCACGTGTAGATTACCGGATACGAAGGCTCTTTACATCATATGTGACAATTGTTCAAAAGAATATCACCCTGAATGCCTCAATTTAACCCAACCAATAACTGATTCAATGGAATTCATTTGTCCCCAATGTACAAAAGTTTAAATGTTATTATTGGTTTATTATAAAGATTTATTATTTAATATATATGTATTTTTTCATTCCGTCCCATTCCGCTTTTTCATTCCGTGTTCCGTATATTCCGTGTTCCGCATTCCGTAATATTCCGTGTTCCGCATTCCGTTCTATTCCGCATTCCGTAGTATTCCGTATTCCGTGTTCCGTTCCGTGTTCCGTGTTTTAGTAATAACGGTACCACGTGACTATTAGTGTCATAAAGACCACCAGACCAGACCTGGCCAGTCCGATTTCCACCGTTAAAAAATTATCTGCCCTATTTTTTCACTCTCCTGTAAAAAGGTTAAAAATAGTACCTTAAAAATACATGACGCTAAGGTGAGATGCACTCTTATACAATGTGCGATTAAAAATCAGGTGTTGGATTAAGCGACTTGTAATTTAAAAGGTAAGGTCTAGACATATTTTAGCCTATATATGAATACAATCTAAATCACCACACCTAATGATAGAGTTTCATATTTTAAACACAAACACGTCGTTAAGGCCAAGCGGAACTGATACTTTATTTTTGTTAAAAAAATCCAGTGTATTTATTTCCATGGGTGCCACCTACACATTCGGTTTACTAATTGCGAATACAAAAAGACACCAAATCAACTAGTTGGAAAAATTCTATGTACACTGGCAAAAAAGTGTAACACTTTTGAATAGCCCGTAGTCAAGTAATTTCAGGGGAATTAATGTTATATTTGACCAAGTACAAGTGGTGTGTTTGATAGGTTTTTATAGAAATGTAACATATGCGCAAAAGAAAAAACAGATATATAATTTACATAATTTTGAAATGCAGACTTACTACCTCCATCTAAATTCTAATTCATGCATCGTTTTTCTTTTAATTTTAACATTTGGATAGGAAAACTTTTGTTGCAGGGACAGATCCAGAATTGATTCACAGCGGGGGGGGGGGGGGGGGGTGGTTACCGCTTATAGTCTACCGAGGACAAGAGGAGGGTTCAGGGTCAATTTGGCAAACTTATTCAATGGAAAGGGGATTAAAAACCCCGATAATCCCCCCTCTGGATCCGTTGCCATGTTAAAAGATAAAATATATTGTTCAGATTTAAATTTGTGCGACTGTTTTCCTTGGAATTATGGGGGTGTCACAGCCCCCGCCCCCGGAATACCGAATTCCGTTAAAAAGACTGGAATACCGAATACTCTAAAGATCACGGCGTATGCGTACCAAAAGTCTAAAAATTCGGAACATTGCGTACCGCGTACCACACCTTGGCGTACCAAATACCCTTTAAAAAGCATGGAATACCGCGTACCAAAAGGGCTGTGACACCCTCAATTATAAAGATGTTGAGGCTAATTGAAACGACCACTGTTAATCTTGAAAAGAAAACTTGTTAATTGCATGGAAGTTTTGAAATGACTTTAAAAAGGGGGAGGCGTGGAATATACAAAAGCTGCCAAATTTGTACAGCTTCAATACATTAAAACAAATTAACTTATTTATAATATTACTATCCAATTCATTTATATTTTATATATAAAACCGTTTGTGTTGCTACTCAAGCGATACACATTGTTTTTGTTTTCTTAACGGGTACTTATCTTTCAATTTGTTTATCAATCTTATATAAAACCGGTTCTCTATTAATTTGGATAAAGCGATCAAAGATCAACAAGAATTGGCTTTGTATAATTTTGATTTGTATTTAAGTAGGTCAAATCCTCGTGACTCAAAATAAAATTAGATATCCTTTTGATTCTTTTAATGAAAATATGTTTTATTTTTTTTCAATTTTCATACAAATTTAATAAAACTATTTTTATAAAGTTAATGAAAAATGTTTTAGTGAATAGAAAGCATTTTTTTTTTGGTTACTTATTGCAATGTCAAGGACGGGTGTGTTCGTTTGGGTAAATAGTTATAACACAGGCACTTAAAAAGAACTAACTTTAGAATTACGTATCTCTTCAAATGTTTGAGGTGCCACCTTGATTGTAGCATCAATTTATAAGAAAATATTTACTGTGTAATTGGAATTTTGTGTAGATTTTTCATGTTACGGGCAAAAAAGTGTAACAGTAAATAACAACACCCCCCATTTGACACAAAAGTGAAAATATTTGTAAACGTTAACCATTTTCGGTCATAATATTTCGTATGTAAGTTAAGAAATAAATAACAGTGGAAATCGGACTGTGGCGTGGCTGTGAGATGAGCCATAGTACCAGGTCGTGATTTTTGTAACGATATCAAGCAAAGAAAAGACTTGGTTTATCAAATATACATTTTGATCTTCAATTTATAGTTAGCTGTTGTGATAAATAGTTGTCATTTTGTTTTCAAGCAAATCTTGCATGCTGGCCTTGATCATTGATGAATAAACATGTGGTTCCTAGTCGCATGGCCCAGATAATCGTACAAACTGTTAGTACAAGGAACCACTGCAAAATTTAACAGGGATGTCAAGTTTTGATGAGCCCTTCTCAAACAGTCAGAGATCCCACTTGTACAAGTAAACAGATTTTAACTTCTATAGGTAAACTTTTAAAAGTTAAAATTGTCTCCCTTTTTTTGACTTTCACTAATTTATTTGTACAAGTAAAATGCTAGAAAATCATTCTTTTCTTAATTATCTTTATCTAGTCATGCAATTTACTTTCATTCATGATTATTTTTATGGCTAATAGTATCAGCAACCTTTACCAGACTGAGATTATCTGTTATCTGTTATCTTCAGTTAATTGAGAAATAATCAACATTTATTGTCCCAAGAGGGCAATTTTCAAAGGCAGTGCGCACCATGAAGACAGCCATGCGCCATACCATGTTTTGACCTTCACCTAGATTTTCTGATATTTTCAGAGGTCGTGAAATGTTTCGGACCTGTCAGACCTGACTGGTAAAATTTAAGCAGGTCTGGCATTTTAAACATACTTCCTGGACCCATGTCTTTCTTTAGAAAGTTGTAATAGACAGGACCAGTAAAAAAAATTAGGTCCAACCAAAGATTCCATTTTGACCGACCTTTGTCTGACAAAGAAATTTTAAGTTTTGCTAACTCTGTTTTATATACATTAAAACAGCAATGTTAAAGTTTGACCCATGTCTGGTAGATTTTAGTAATTTTTAAGAAAGTTGTAATAGACAGGACCAGTAAAAAAATTAGGTCCAACCTGTTACCAAAGATTGATCCAATTTGACAGACCTATGTTTTGCTTACTCTGTTTTCAATAAATTACAATAGCAATGTTAAAGTTTAAGGACAAAATTCATACCACAGGAACTATATCCTAGGTTGATGGAACTGTTATATATTTTGTTCACCACAGCTGCATTAATACAAGTACATTCAAATCTTTTGACCTTAATTAGGGCCCTGCATCGGAGATGTGAATGCCCTATAGTTTTCACTTTGTCCGTCCGTCCGTCTGTCTGTCCCCCGAAGGTTTCCGACCAATAACTTGAAAACGCGTCAAAGGATTTGAATGATATTTTACACAGCTGTTTAGTACATTAAATACAAGTCAAGTTCGATTTCCAGCATGATCCAAAAAATAGTTTTCGAGATAGGCCACTTCGAAAAATCAAATTTCATGAAATTTTGAGTTTCCGACCAATTACTTGAAAACCTGTCAAAGGATTTGAATGATATTTTGCACAGCTGTTAAGTATAATAAAATACAGGTCAAGTTCGATTTCCAGCATGATCCAAAAAACAGTTTTTGAGATAGGCCACTTTGAAAAATAAAATTTCATGAAATTTTGAGTTTCTGACCAATAACTTGAAAACACGTCAAAGGATTTGAATGATATTTTGCACAGCTGTTAAGTACAATAAAATACAGGTCAAGTTTAATTTCCAGCTTGATCCAAAAAATAGTTTTTGAGATAGGCCACTTTGAAAAATCAAATTTTATGAAATTTTGAGTTTCCGACCAACATGACCAATAACTTGAAAACGTGTCATGGGATTCAATTGATATTTTGTACAGCTATTGAGTACAATAAAATACAGGTCAAGTTTAATTTCCAGCATGATCAGAAAAACAGTTTTCGAGATAGGCCACTTTAAAATCAAAGTTTATGAACTTTTGATATTATAATGTGGCGGGGTATCATTTAATGTCCCATTACATGCCCTATTTTTGACCTATAGAAAGAAACTATTCCAGATAGAGAAAAGCTGTTGCTTGCTTAAATGTTCAGTTCATTTAGCTCTACAAAAGTCTCAATAGGATCGAAGTTGTCAGATGACCCTTAATAGGGGTTTACGGCCGCTAAAATAACCTTTTTCATGTTTATTGCTTATAGAATGAAAACTATAGCAGATAGAAAAAAGCTATTGCTTGCTTAAATGTTAAGCACAGAAAGCTCAACATAATTCTCCATAGGGTCGAAGTTGTCAGAAAATCCCTTATAGGGGTTACGGCCCCTAAAATAACGGTATTTCGTGTTTTTGGCCTATAGAATAAAAAACTATAGTAGATAAAGAAAAACTGTTGCTTGCTTAAATGTTCAACTCATTTAGCTCTACAAAACATAAGGGCTGACATCAAGACCAGGTGAGTGATTTAGGCTCCTGGGAGCCTTTTGTTTATTTATCTGTTTATTTGTTAATTTTCTTTTTTATTGAAATCTTTTGACCTTTGTTTTTTATCAAACTTTTAACAATTAAAATTTATTATGTCCTGATTTTGGCTTTAATATTGCTGGTAGGACATGAAAAAAATAAAAGAAAAATATCAATATTATTAATGCATGCTGTGATCATTACATAAATAAACTTTTATGCATTTTTTTTTAAAACAGATTTAATATATTTGATCAATTTATTTATATCATTAATTATAACGAATCAATTTTATAGTTTGTGTTTTTAAGATTGTATGTGTAATTGTTTTAGTATTGCATGTATAAATATGAATGATATCTTAATATGGATGAAGAATGGATTAATTTAGAGAATGCATTGAATTAATATCGATATTTCTGGCCAATTGAGTTAAACTCATGTCAGCTAGGAATTATTCACAAAAACGGAGATTCTCTCCTGATTGGGAGATTCGCCCAATCGGGTGAATTTGCAATCTCCAAAATGAGGGAATAACTCCTGATCCGGAGATCATATTTTTTGGTATTTTCCTATTATTGGCAATGAGCACAAAAATTGCAAAAAGTGCATTTTTGATTTGAACCTAAAAATAAATGCAAAAGAAATATATGTAAAAAAAAAAAATCATTGCATTAGAATAAAAATTTTAATATCCTAAAACATTTAATGTGTGGATTTTTTTTTACATGCTAAACCTCCAAATGGGGAGATTGAAAAACTAATGGGCCGGATACTAAGAAAATTAAACGGTGAACATTTGAGATTTCACTGTTAAAATCTTGCATTTCTTGTGTATTTATTCTTGGGATAAAATTGAAAATGCACTTTCAACAAATTTTTTGTTCATGACCAATAACAGGAAAATGTAGAAAAATATGATCTCCCATCAATCAGGTGTTAATCTCTAGTTTTGGAGATAAAAAAATCTCCTGATTGGGTGAATCTCCCAATCAGGAGAGAATCTCCGTTTTTGTGAATAATTCCTAGCTGCATGTGAAATTATGTTTTAAACATCTACATAATTTAGGCATTCATGATTTTTTGAGTTGTTTGTTCACATGTTGAATATCTGACCTCACAATTCATTCATAAATTATACTGTAATGAAATATTCTATGTTGTCTAATGTTATATTCTCTATTGTTTCTTAAAATCTTTTTCATCAATCAACTATTTTTTAAAAATCTAATATCAATAGAGGCTAGAGGCGAGGTGTGTGACCAAGGCTGTTCAGATGATGGATGCTGGTACAAGGGTCCTGACCAATGTTTGGAATGTCAAAGATTCCGTATCGACAACAGCAGCCATATTTGTATCAATGACTGTAATGAGATTCCTGGACTTTATCCTGTCGGCAATCTGTGTAAATTCTGTGATAAGGAATGTGAGCTGACTTGCTTTGGTATTGTAAGTGATCTTATGTAATACTGTGGGTTCATAATTGATTTATTTATTTTTCTTCAGAACCAATTTTCGTGGATTGCCGAAGAAATACCAGCTCATGCTACTTAAATTCATGGTTCTGAAGTTTGCAGCATACAGAGCAATGTCAAATTTTATTTTCGTGGGGAACCATATTTCGTGGATCAGCCATACCCATGAAAATCATGAAAATTGATACCCTATGAAAAATAATGAAACGACACTTATTAATCTACTGTGAATGTATTGTTTGTATTGTACAGTTTTCATGGCTTTTGTTTTATCATTGAAACCACAACTTTTTGTCCTCAACACCTTCTTCATCAGTGCCAGTAACATCAGGCAAACCCCAAGGCACTGTTTTGGGTCCCATCTTATTCTTAATGTAAATAAATGATTTTCCAGAATACTTAAAACATAGCAAGCTAAGACTCTTTGCTGACCACAGCATCATTTACAGAGAAATCAAAACTCTAGATGACTGTAAAAAACTACAAGAAGACCTTGATGCTGCCGCTCAATGGGAGGCTGATTGGCTTATGGCCTTCCATCCAGATAAATGCACTAAGTTATCAATCACACAGAAAATATCATCCTTTAACCATATTTACATACTTCACAATCATATTCTAGAATCTGTTACATCAGCAAAATATCTCGGTATAACACTCCAGTCTGATCTCAAATGGGACAAACATCACAAAAATATAACAGCAAATGGAAATAAGACTCTAGGTTTTCTTAAACGAAATCTCCAAGTGGCAAATACAGACATTAAGTCAAAAGCATACCAAGCTCTAGTCAGACCAAAGCTTGAGTATAGCTGTAGTGTGTGGGACCCTTCAACCAAAACCACAAAGAACAGAATAGAAATGGTGCAGAGGCGTGCTGCTCGATATGTTTTTAAAAACTACCACAACACCAGTAGTGTTACTGAAATGATAAACACCCTCCAGTGGCCTACGCTCGAGCAACGCAGATGTGAAACAAGAGTCATTTTAATGTACAAGATTATCCACTGCCTAGTTGCCATTCCAATGCACATTCTCATTCCAAAAGACAGCAGAACAATAGTCCGTTTGAGTTTTATAAATCAACGAAAAATGGCTTGTAAATTTACGTCTTGCATAATATTTTAACTATTTAAGTTTGTCATGACTTTTTAATGGCATACGAACTCAGGCAAAAAATTTCTAAATTTTTGCGTTATTAATAAAAATGTTTTCCATAGACCTTAATAGTAAAAATGGACCAAAAAGTCATCGAAATCCATGGGAGTAAAACCTTGTGACCAGGAACAGCATTTGCTCCGTATACCTTTAAAAATCCTTTGTGGAGCTAATTGGTCATCTAATCGCCTATTGTTAGTCCTTTCAATAATGTTCAGGTGGGCCCAACACCTGGCTGTTCCCGTCAGATAAACACACCATTTAAGGTATTATTAAAATTAGTGAAATATTTAGCATTCGACCATATGGAAAACTTTTTTGTTTTAGAAGATAACATCTTGGCTTTTGTTATCAGAGTTCGTATACTAATAAAAAGTTTATTTGTGTTTAAAAAATAAATTTTATTTGAGAGACAAAAAAAATTAAAAGAATTTTCGTTGATTTATAGAACTCAAATGGACTATAGACAAAACCATCCTTACACTTATAGATATATTACAACATCCAAAGACACCTACAAACAGTCATTGTTTCCTAGAACCATTATCCAATGGAATATTCTTCCCTGCTCAGTTGTACAGGCCACTTCAGTAAATGCTTTTAGAACACAGCTTACACCTGCTGTTCTCTCAAGCATTATGCAAGGCCAATTATAATACATCACTATTTTAAAGAAAATAAATTAAAAAAACAAAAATGGAATAAAAAAAAAATAAATACAAAAAATCATTGAATCACTTTCTGTATATATTTCGAATGCACAAATTTATTGTCAACTTATATTTTATAGTAGATTTGTTAAATTTCTTTTAAAGAGCACGCATGCACACAGCAAGTAATCTTCAATTTATTGATGTTTTGCTGAAAACCTAAAGAAGAATAACACAAGTTTATTTCATTCAAACAGGCTAAGAAGTATAAAATTTAGCTGTAAGAATGATTTCAACTTTCTTAAGGTTCATTGTCACACTTCAAATAAAAAGGTTGATATATCTGGCCCTTTGTTAGAGTCTAGATGGAGCTTAACCTTCATAATAAAAGAATAGCTTTCTTGTTTTCTGTTAATTTCTTTCTGTTCAAGGTTAAAATACTTTTAATAAAGCATGAAATAAAAAATCTTCCTCTAAATGTGAGTGAGTAGATTTAATTACAACAAAAATGATAAAACCTTGCACATGGAGGCCAAATGATATAATTAAATGGTGGCTATATTTGGGTGAACTGAAAAACACAAACAATATGCCCCTGAAAAACCAATCTAGCGCATAATGATGTAAAAAATACTAAAACTTGATGTAAAAAATATTTTATCTTAAGGCACTGCTATGCCTTACGTAGCAATTTAATTTAGACTACACATAGATGAAAAAAGGCGTTAAAAAATATTAGCAATTTTATTCAAACATAAACATGAACCTTAAGTTTGTTATACCGTATAGCGGGTTATTTTCGCTGGGCTAAATTTTTGCTGTTTTTGTGTCAAAAGGTCTATGAAAAAATTTTGTTGGTTTTATTTTTTTGGATTATAAATATGTTTGTATATGATTTGCGTTAGATAGATAATATTGCGGGATTTATTTTTACGGTTTCCATCGAACCGCAAAAATTAAACCACCGTGAAAATAACCCGCTATACGATAAATTCTGTTTTCTTTTTTTTTAAATTTAAACATTATTTTTTTTTCAGGGACCTGAAAAGTGCCACAAATGTAAACATGTATCTGTGCAAGGATTTGACAAAGACGGGAAGAACATTACAAAATGTCTGTCACAGTGTCCTCCGATGTTTTATCCTGATGCTGACAACATTTGTAGACGATGTCACAGCTTCTGTGATGAGGGGTAGGTATTTATAATAAGATTGAGCTATGATATCATAATTATTATACCCCCCGCAAACAAAGTTTGGGGGGGTATATAGGAAACACCCTGTCTGTCTGTCTGTCTGTCTGTCTCTCTGTCTGTCTGTCTGTCTGTCCGTCTGTCCACATAACTTGTAAGCGCTTCTCCTCCTAAACCGCTTGAAGGATTTTGATGAAACTTTACCTGAAGGAAGTACATCATATGTAGATGTGCATGAAGAATTTTCATCACTCTTTGATATCATTCAGGGGAGATAATTGGATTTAGACTTTTTAAATACATTGTTCAATGGGAAACCTTGTAAGCACTTCTCCTCCTAAACCACTTGAAGGATTTTGCTGAAACTTTACATGAAGGAAGTACATCATATTTAGATGTGCATGAAGAATTTTCATTGCAATCAGACATCATTCAGGGGAGATAATTAGATTTAGACTTTTTAAATACATTATTCAATGGGAAACCTCTTAAGGATGTTCGCGACTATTATTGAAAATAAATAGGTTTCAAATTTGATGCCTTAAATGAAAAGATAATATTAAAAAATATAAAATAAGCAAAAAAATTTGATAGGTTCGTTACCTCGTTTTCAAGATAATTGACGTTAAAGTTTTGGCAGGAAAAGGTTTTCTCTGACTTTTTCATAGGTTTAGCATTAGCACTATATAGCTGTTAAAACCTATGACAGAATAAATAGGATTAGATAAAACTCTTTTTTTAACCTATTTATGACATATTAAAATCATTAATAACAAGAAAATAGGGGGTTCGTGGGCAAAATTTTTAACCCTATGTTGATGGTAAATTCCAGAGGATTCCGAAAAAATGACAGAAATGCCAAAACAAGACCAGGGAGCATCCTTAAGGGCACCCCTCCTATCACGTTTGATGGATTTTGTTGAAACTTTACATGAAGATAGTACATCATCTGAAGATGTGCATGAAGAATTTGTATTGCTATGGGTTATAATCGAGGGGAGATAATTGGACTTGAGATTTTTCTTTTACAGTACAGAGTCCTATATAAAGCGGGGGATATCCTTTTGTGAGCTCGCTCACAGTATTACTTGTTTAATTTGGAAGAATCAATTTTTGTGGGTGTTGATTGTCTCCCTTGGAACAAGTAGTCTCCAAAGAGTAGACAAAGACGACTGTTATCACTTTACTGTTCCAATGGCAAAAACTTTTTTGAAAGACCTTTTTGAAAAAAAAATGCATGAAAAGAATTTTTCTAAGGTTGAACCCATTTTCATTGTTCAAAAACTCGACAAACTTTCATTTTTTTTTTTTTTCATTTTAAGGTGTACTGGTCCCTCAAGCACGGTAATGAAGGGTGGATGCAGTAGCTGTGCCGTGGGTATTGAACAGATCAACCAACGTGGACAGCAGATAACCAATTGTATAGACCCTAACGAGGAGACGTGTCCCACAGGATTCTATAGAAGTACAATACCACTGACGTATAAGGACAATCCACTGGCTGGTAAAACTGTAAGTTATTTATAGACGATATTAAAAAATTTATAGATTTACAAATTCTTTTATAAGGTTTTAAGCTAAATTGATTTTGTAATAACTTTCTCCGACACATTTAAAACATATTTCAGCCTGTCATACTGCAAATAAAATTTTATGTCAAATGATTGTTAATTATTCCCAGCAACTTGTTCAAATCTAAACAGAAAAAAAGTTGAAATTTTCAACTTAAGACAATAACTTGTTGAAAATAGTATTTTAAAGGTGTATATTCAGGTCTTGAATCCAATGTACTTAGATTTCTCTTTTGAATACTATTGTCATTTGCACTACATATATCTGTATATGTTAGCAATTCATTCTTTTAATTAAATTAAGGCTTTCTTACTTAAAAAATTTATTGCTAACAAACATCACCTAAACTTTTCCAATTCTATTTTCTAGGTGTGTAAAAAATGCCATGAGCTTTGTCACAACTGTACGGGATCTGACGCAGCCCACTGTATTACGTGTAAATACTTCAAACAGTTCGACCACTGCGTCAAACAGTGCTACTCGTTTTTCTATGCTAACAAGGACAACATCTGTGAAGGGTGTCATCCCCAATGTCGGGATGGGTGTTATGGGTCGACGCCTGCTGAATGTAACGCCTGTAAAAACTTTAAAGTTTACTCTGATGAGGTGGAACAAAATGACAGGGTAGGTGTACTTTATTTATACTTTGGATTAATTATTATTCAATTTTCTGGGTTTTTGTTGGTGGTCTTAACCCACAAAATTTGATACCCCCTAAAATGGACATTTGAAATTGATTTGTATGCTGCAGACTTCAGAACCACAAATTTAGGAATCCATGAAAATAAATGCAACATCAGTAAACAATTTTTTGTGAACGAAATGATATAAGTAAGTGTTTTATTTTTGCAAATTTCAATTCATCAATCCATAACAATTGGGATAAATGACACCGCTTGAACCTAAATGCTGATATTCATGTAAAAGGCTTATCAGATATAATAGATTAATACTTTGCAGAAAATTAACCCTGACCAATTAACAAGAGTGAAATCTCAAGTTTAAATGTTATAAACCACAAAGATATACCACTTTTAAAGTTTGGCTAGACTACATTTGGAAAGGTTTTACCGTTAAAGCTAATGTTGACCTAGCCTTGTATCTTACCATTTAACGACATTTAACGAGCAAGAATTAATATTTTTGATACTCCTCCAAACAGATTTAAAAAAAAAATAAGACAGCACTTCTGAAAATGTATCATTGTGGATTCATTTATTTTTATGGGTTTCAATTTTCGTAGTTTTATGGATAAGGATAAGTTAGTGGATTCTTAAATTTGTGGTTCTGAAGTCTGCAGCATACAGATCAATGTTGAATTTCCTTTTTGTGGGATATCAACTTTCGTGGGTCACAGCCATGAATTCCACGAAATTTGAAACCCCTCGAATATTAATAAAACCTCAGTATTATATAAAATTTGGCACCTCTATGTCTTGTCTAATTGTTAGAGCATAATTCGTAAAATAAAATTTTGCTTACAACAATTTATTTCTATTTTACAGTTTAACTGTACAACTGAGTGTCCACCAGAAAAGAGCCACCATGTGGAATCGGAGGATCCCAACGACAGCGGACTGATTGTTTGTGCCGATGCCAATCATCCTTATGTCCAGGCTCAGCTCATGAAAGACAAAGAGTATGTTTAATTTCCTAGGGATATTCCATTAATACTGAATAATCATTTATTTTCGTGGGGGTTAAAATTTCGTGGTTTAAAGCACAAAACTGAATTGATGGGTACAAATTTTCCTGAATGTTTTGTTTTGATACACACTTTTTAACCAAATATTTTTGATTTGTGGGGATCTAATTTGGTTGATTTGAAGGCACTTTATATTGATTTAGAAGGGTTGTTGGTTAAATTATGTTAACTTCCATTGTTCCTTATTATAAATTTTATATAAATTAATGTGCACTTGTATGGTGGGGTCTGGAAAAAGTGATTTTCAATCACCCCTACCTTAAAATAATAATGTTATCAGTAAAAAATCCTCCTTTTCTTACTTCTAATAATGAAAAACAACTAAAAACCAGGCTAACGTGACTATTGCTTAATGTTTAAAAGCTGAAATAACTCAATATCGTGAAGAGCCCTTAAGAAAATAAATTTTTAAGTTGTCTAACAAGTGCCAAATTCATTGGTAGTAGAATAATGGTATGTATGATAAAGAAATTTCAGGGTGAATTAAAATGTTTTTTCAAAAACAAAAATCTTGTGTGTTCTATATACCCAACCTAAAGTCTGTCATAACTTTTCAAATCAATTTTAAATATTTCAAATTAATATTCAAATTAGAGAGGAAAAGAAGAAAATCTTAGTGATAGCCATTCCAACAGCGGGAGGTATTATACTGACTGCCGGTCTACTGGTCCTGTTTGCATACTACTGGAGAGGGAGAGCAAAGTCAAAGGAGAAGACAGCAATACTGACGGCCAGGATGACAGGATATGAAGATGAGGTACATTACTTTATACAATGTCTTAAGTATACAAAAAGTTTTGAGAAAGAGGGGGAGGGGAGTGTTAGGAAATGGCCATACTGACTATCTGGATGACAGGATATGAAGATGAGGTACATTACTTTATACAATGTCTTAAGTATACAATGAAATATAATAATGAACAAAATTTGAAAATAAACACGAAGTTGGGAGAAAAAGGGGGGGAGAGGATTTATGACAAAATGTGAGAAAAACAGGATACATGACCGAACATAAAAATGTTTTGTAATACTAAATCAGTCAATGCTTTAGATTGAGATAAGATTCATGTAAAAATATCTTTTCCTTATCTTTTTCAGCCTATAACTCCTACAGATGCTAAGCCAGACATGTCAAGTTTGAGACTGATCAAGGAGTCAGAATTAAGACGAGGAGGCATAATAGGGTCGGGGGCTTTTGGTACTGTGTATAAGGTAAGAATAAAATATGTTTTTTTTGAATCGGTGGGAAATTAGTTATTACAAGGCAGACAGACAAAAAATATTAAAGAACGGTAAAGTGATCTGTAGCAAAACTGGCAGTACCCAAAACATAGCTAGGCTGAAAAAAATTTTAATTTCATCTCAAGTTTGCTATAATGTGTACTGGTACATGTACCTAAATAAGATAATTGTATGATGGCTGATTGATCTTAAAAAATTGAACCTTATTTTTTACAAAAATACTTCTTTGAAGATACACCATGTACAATTAAGAGTTTTTTTTTAATTAACTGTGAAACTTGATTTTATAAAAAATAAAATGCTTGAATAAATTACACTTAAATACTTGGATAGGGTTTCTGGATACCTGAGAATGAAAACGTCAAAATTCCCGTCGCCATTAAAGTTCTCCAAGAAGGAACGTCACCCAATCAGAATAAAGAACTGCTGGAAGAGGCTCGGGTCATGTCAAGTGTAGACAATCTCAACTGTATCCGCATCCTTGCCGTGTGCATGACTGCTCAGATGATGTTGATTACGCAGTTAATGCCCCTGGGATGTCTGTTAGACTACGTGAGAAAACACAAAGAGAATATCGGGTCGAAAGTCCTACTGAACTGGTGTACACAGATTGCAAAGGTAATTTAATGACAGGGTAAAAAGGAATAGTTAATAAAAAAAATTTAATCAATCCACAAGATTGACCTGGTATATATGGACTGAAAATTTTTTTGTTGAAGTTTGCCATGAATTTCAAACTTGAAAAATAATATTAGTTTTTTCATGTTTTATTAATATACAATTCATCTTTTTTCTTTTTGTTTTATAGGGCATGGCATATTTAGAAGAACGTGGCATTGTCCATCGTGATTTGGCAGCTAGAAATGTATTGGGTAGGTCAAAAGAAAAAAAATCTTATAATCTTTAAAACATTTTAAAATGATTATCTTGTATTCAATCTGTTTTAAGGATGTTCGCTACTATTATTGAAAATAAATAGGTTTCAAATTTGATGCTTCAAATGAAAAGGTAATAGTAAAAAGTATACAATAAGCAAAAAAGTTTGATAGGTTCGTGACCTCGTTTTGAAGATAAATGATGTTAAAGTTTTGGCGGGAAAAGGTTTTCTCTGACTTTTTCATAGGTTTAGCATTAGCGCTATTTAGCTGTTAAAACCCATGACAGAATAAATAGGATTTGATAAAACTTTGTATATAACCTCTTTTTGACATAATAAATACTTTGATAACAAGAAAATAGGGGGTTCGTTGGCAAAAAATTTAACCCTATTTTGATGGTAAAAACCAGAGGATTCCGAAAAAATGACAGAAGGTATAAAACCACTAATTCGCAATCCGGTAGAGGACGAACCTGAATATAGTTCCTATTTTGAGACAATATAGTTCCATTAAAGTATTGACCCAGCTAAAACTATTGCATGCAAATCATTAAATGGGCTTTTATTTGAAAGATGAACATCTAAGAAACAATTTCAGCCCATATTTGTTCATATATATGTTAAGTGTCAATTTTTAGGATTACTTTTACTTGGGGTCTCATTCTTGCCAGAAACATGACTAAAAAGTACCGGACGTTCAGTATGATTTAAACCGGGAACCAGTTTTTCCCGTTATTCAATGTAAGATGTGCTAGTTTTTGAACTGGAGTGAGCCAAATCATTTTGCATTGAAATAAGACTATTGACACTTTATTTGAACTTGAGACAAAAAATCTACAGCATTTTAGAAATGTCCAATTTAACATAGAAAGCAATGGGACTCGGAATTAGTGGTTTTATACCAGAAATCCCAAAACAAGACTAGCAAGCATCCTTAAGCCCATAGTTCCAATTTTTAATGCTCTTTGCAATTGTTGGAAAGGGTTGGAAGAGATAAATAAAAAAAAAATATGTGATTCCTAGATATTTTTATTTTTTTAATTTTAATTTTATAATTTTATAAAGAGAAAATATTGGTTAAAAAAATAGGGGTGGTTAAAAAAATAGGGGTATCACTAGAGAGCATAAGCATCGAAACTAGTCGGTCAAACAGAAATAAAGACATAGACTGGCAAATCTAGTTGATGTTGTTGTCATTTTATGTTTCATTGTCATTTTATGTTTATTTTCAGTACAAAGTCCAGGACAGATTAAAATTACAGATTTTGGGCTGGCAAAGCTGTTGGATTATAACGAAGATGAATATGTCGCAGGTGGAGGCAAGGTATGATAAAGGGACATTCAAGTAATCAGTAGCAATGTAAGATATAGGGACATTCAAGTAATCAGTAGCAAGGTAAGATATAGGGACATTCAAGTAATCAGTAGTAAGGTAAGATATAGGGACATTCAAGTAATCAGAAGCAAGGTAAGATATAGGGACATTCAAGTAATCAGTAGAAAGGTTAGATAAAGGGACATTCAAGTAATCAGTAGAAAGGTTAGATATAGGGACATTCAAGTTATCAGTAGCAAGGTTAGATATAGAGACAATCAAGTAATCAGTAGTAAGGTAAGATATCGGGACATTCAAGTAATCAGTAGCAATGTAAGATATAGGGACATTCAAGTAATCAGTGTCGAGGTAAGATATAGGGACATACAGGTAATCAGTAGCAAGGTAAGATATAGGGACATTCAAGTAATCAGTAGCAGTAGCAAGGTCAGATATAGGGACATTCAAGTAATCAGTAGCAGTAGCAAGGTCAGATATAGGGACATTCAAGTAATCAGTAGCAAGGCAAGATATAGGGACATTCAAGTAATCAGTAACAAGGTAAGATATAGGGACATTCAAGTAATCAATAGCAAGGTAAGATATAGGGACATTCAAGTAATCAGTAGCAAGGTAAGATAAAGGGACATTCAAGTAATCAGTAGCAAGGTAAAATATAGCGACATACAGGTAATCAGTAGCAAGGTAAAATATAGGGACATTCAAGTAATCAGTAGCAATGTAAGATATAGGGACATTCAAGTAATCAGTAGCAATGTAAGATATAGGGACATTCAAGTAATCAGTAGCAATGTAAGATATAGGGACATTCAAGTAATCCGTAGCAAGGTAAGATATAGGGATATTCAAGTAATCAGTAGCAAGGCAAGATATAGGGACATTCAAGTAATCAGTAACAAGGTAATATATAGGGACATTCAAGTAATCAATAGCAAGGTAAGATATAGGGACATTCAAGTAATCAGTAGCAAGGTAAGATAAAGGGACATTCAAGTAATCAGTAGCAAGGTAAAATATAGCGACATACAGGTAATCAGTAGCAAGGTAAAATATAGGGACATTCAAGTAATCAGTAGCCAGGTAAGATATAGGGACATTCAAGTAATCAGTAGCAAGGTAAGATATAGGGACATTCAAGTAATCCGTAGCAAGGTAAGATATAGGGACATTCAAGTAATCAGTAGCAAGGGAAGATATAGGGACATTCAAGTAATCAGTAGCAATGTAAGATGTAGGGACATTCAAGTAATCTGTTACTATTTGAATGTGGCATGGAGAACAGGGCCTGCAGTGTGTGAAACTGAATTTTTTAGTACCATAGCCTGAAATGAAACTTTCAAATATTTTTTCCATAGGTCCCATTATAAAGTTTCCAAATTCTTCATAGCCCTACTGATTTATACATAGCCATGAGCTATAGGTCTACCACGAATTTCACACACTGGCCTGGTCAAATGACTGGGAGTAGAGGCTTAAAAGCTGTAAGAAAGATTATAGAGGCAGGGAGAGGGTTTGATAAACCACACTGTTATGCCCCAGGGTAGATTATAAACAATTAAAGTATAAAGCAAATATTTCATATTTAAGGTGGATCGGGAGTATAATACCGAGCATCTTTTTCGGACATCTTGCAAATTTTTAGTCTGGATTTCAGTTCAAATGACTTAAAATATACCCAAAAGATGCAAAATTTAATTCTTTTATTTATTTATGTATGGAAAAAATATAACTTAAATATCTAAAAAGAAATTAAGCTTTTTCTGAAAAGTTCTATTTTCAGGGGAGATAATTTGCGGGAAAATGTGTGACAAATTTTTATATAGAAATGTGTAGACAAAATTAGTTTTTCTTAGTTATCTGAAAAAGAAGGTCCGTGACCCCAAGTTTTTATTATGTTTTTCAGTAGATAGTATATGTGGCTTGACATTTGTGAAATATAATTAAAATCTGATGGGTTTCCAGCTCACAGTGATGCTAAATAACTCTTTTCCCTTTATAATCTATTGAAAAACAGGACTCTATGCCATCAACTTCATAAGGTCATATATTTGTAGAAAGGTCCGTGACCCCAAATTATTTTTGCTTTTTTTAATGTTCGTTTATCAAAGTTTAATTCTGCAAAAATTAACAAAGATCTGATGGATTTTTCTTATACCCCCGAACCACCTTAACTAAGCTTTGCAATCTTGCCTAGATATGCATAATATAACCACATAAGAAATTAAAAGATTGGTAGATATGAATTTGTAAGTTTTACAGATTCATGAAATTTATGTTCTCATGTGAGCCTTAAGTTTAGATATTGAACTTTTTTTCAGATGCCTATCAAATGGTTGGCTTTAGAATGTATACAGCACAGAGTGTTTACACATAAGAGTGATGTATGGAGTTTTGGTAAGTTTTAAGAACTGGTACACACAGGAAATTTTGTTAAGGTTTAATAAACTTAAGAAATAAACATAAGATTGGTGTTATTTGAGCTTGGATTGTACACAAAAGTGAAAGTTTCTTTATAAAAATTTAATCTGGTGAACAAATTTCAGCACAGAAAAGCCACAACATTATTTTAATCAAAGTTTATCATACATCACAGGTGTAACAGCTTGGGAGTTATTTACCTACGGTCAGCGGCCTTATGAAGCCGTGAGAGCTCGAGATGTCCCAGAACTGTTAGAAAAAGGAGAACGTCTTCCACAGCCCAATATCTGCACCATAGATGTCTATATGATTATGATTAAATGTAAGTTACTTAAGGTGTCTTGGTGCTATAAGAATTCTACTATAGATTTTGTTCATTTTTGGCAAATTGATAGACCTTAATGTATCAATAAAAATATAAAATAAAAAGAGGGGGTCACTGTTCATTTAAAAGTGCTATGATCTTTCTTAAAATAGCAACATTGCAATATTTTCATATAGGATATATTGTCAGCGCAACTCCTCTGAAAATAATGAACTGAATTCAATGAAACTTGGTATATAGGAAGTACACCATATGCAGTTAAAAATATGTATATTACCAGAAAATTTTGATGCTCAAATTTTTGTGGGATTTATGGCCCTTTGAACTTAGGAATCTGCTGAAAAACCTCATTTATCATCTTGTCATTGCAACTCCTCTGAAACTACTGAACCGAATTCAATGAAACTTGGTATATAGGAAGTACCCCATATTTGGTTGTGCATCTTACCAGGAAATTTTGATCCTAAAATTTTCGTGGGAGTTCTGGTCCTTTGAACTTAGGAATTTGCTGTAAATCCTCATTTATCATCTTGTCAGTGGAACTTCTCTGAAACTACTGAAACGAATTCAATAAAACTTGGTATATATAGGAAGTACACCATAATTTTGTATTTGTGCATATGACCAGGAAATATCTATCCTTAGATTTTTGTGGGAGTAATGGCCCTTTGAACTTGAATAAGGTTCATGGGGAGACATCATTTTTGTAGGAAAAAACAAACTTAAATTCCTACTATAGAGTCAGCTCAAATTCTGAAGGAAAGTCCCTTTTCAAAAGTTTTTTGAAATTGTCTGAAAAAATATAGGGTCACTGTTCACTTTTCAAGATATTCGTGAAAATTGAAAAATTTCTTATCTATTCTAAATTTTCTCCCTTTGATTTAGTAAGGGAAATTCTAAGAATAATTAAAATCTCACTTTGTTTGTATCCCAATTGCTTCTAATTTGATAAAATATATTATATTATAAAGTTTTTGTCTGCCATATCAGTTTTATACAAAATTCCAATATGTGCAAAAAGATGCTCTGTTTAAAAGCCTTTAGCCCCACCTTAATATGATAGATGATAAAGAGATGTGGAATAAGGTTCATGATTGACAATAAAGAAATGTGGAATAAGGTTCATGATAGACGATAAAGAAATAAGGAATAAGGTTCATGATAGATGATAAAGAAATGTGGAATAAGGTTCATGATAGATGATAAAGAAATGTGGAATAAGGTTCATGATAGATGATAAAGAAATGTGGAATAAGGTTCATGATAGACGATAAAGAAATGTGGAATAAGGTTCATGATAGATAATAAAGAGATGTGGAATAAGGTTCATCATAGATGATAAAGAGATGTGGAATAAGGTTCATGAATAATAAGATGATAAAGAAATGTGGAATAAGGTTCATGATAGATGATAAAGAAATGTGGAATAAGCTTCATGATTGATGATAAAGAAATGTGGAATAAGGTTCATGATAGATGATAAAGAAATGTGGAATAAGGTTCATAATAGATGATAAAGAGATGTGGAATAAGGTTCATGATAGATAATAAAGAGATGTGGAATAAGGTTCATGATAGATGATTAAGAGATGTGGAATATATAAGGTTCATGGTAGATGATAAAGAAATGTGGAATAAGGTTCATGATAGATGATAAAGAAATTTGGAATAAGGTTCATGATAGATAAAGAAATTTGGAATAAGGTTCATGATAGATGATAAAGACATGTGTAATAAGTGTACACAATCAACATAAAAAAACAGCAATTTGAAAAATCACAATGGAAAACAGCATGACCAGAGGTCACTGCCCACCATCTTGCATTGGCCCAAGACTTACAATACATAAGATTCAAAACCAATCCCTAAATTATCAATGAAAGACCAATTTCTGGATATAGAACAAAAACAGATAGAGGACAGGGACAAGCAAAAACTCTGACAAGGATTCCTGGCATAGGAGAGGCACATATAAAATGTGCACATGGCAGGGTTAAACTAAATTTTTGGACCCAACCAATCATGATTCTACATCCAAAAATTTATAATTTTGAAATCTGCAAGCTGGACATGCCTTTGCTTGTAAATGCCACTTGCAAGGTACATGAACATCAAAGGTGATTCTTTACATAAATGAACATTTTTGTCTCGCCTGCGACAAAAGTTGCAAAAGGCGAGACTTAGGTATGGTGATTCTGGCGGCGGCGGCCACAATTGGTTAAAGTTTTTGCTTAAGTCTTTTTGTGTGAACTAGTTATGTTACACCATTGATATTTGATATGCAGTTGCATCAGCATCAGTACAGATCAGTTTTAAAAGGATTTTACCTGTATGCTCCTGCAGTCACGGTCTACTGACTTTGAAATTGTACACCAATTTGGCCGAGGTTAACCTTTTTTCTTATTATCTGTTTAACATGAAGCAGTTATGGTACATCATTGATATTGGGTATGCACTTGCATCAGCATCAGTAGGGTTCCCCAATGATATTTGGTATGCACTTGCATTAGCATTAGTACAGATCAATTTCAAGAGCATTTCATCTGTATGCTCCTGCAGTCACGGTCTACTGACTTTGAAATTTTACACCGATTTGGCCAAGGTTAACCTTTTTTCTGATGTCTGTTTAACATGAAGCAGTTATGGTACATCATTGATATTGGGTATGCACTTGCATTAGCATCAGTACAGAACAATTTCAAAAGTATAATATCTGTATGCTCCTGCAGTCACGGTCTACTGACTTTGATATTTTATCCTTTTTAACTTTTTACTTTTATATAAAGCAGTTATGGTTCACCATTTATATTTGGTATGCAGCTGCTTAAGCATCAATAGTTAAGATCAGTTTAAGGAGGACATACTTCATTTTATACTGTGTCTAGTTGCGACAGGCGAGACATGTCTCTGTGTTAACAGTTTATTTTTTTGTAAAAGACTCAAGGTCCACCAAAGATTATGATTTTCAATGCAACAAAAATGGATTGATGAGATTCCTGTTATGACATTTACTACCAATCAAAAATGAATTTTGCTAACTTTAAACTTGTACGCACTAACACTTTCCTTGTAATTCACTAGGTTGGATGTTGGATGCTGAAAGCCGGCCCAGTTTTATAGAATTGGCAGAAGAATTTGCTAAGATGGCAAGAGACCCTGGTAGATATCTGGTTATACAGGTAAGTTATCTACCCTTAAAAGATGTCTTTCATCCAACAATAATAAGTTTTAAAATCTTATTTAACATGCAGGTTTTGGGGAGGGGGTCTCATTCTGCACTCCTGATAAAAGATAACTACCAAATCCCCCTTTCTCTGTGAAATAATTGATAAAAAATACGTAAAAATCCTAAATTTCCAGTTTTTGGGGGTTAAATCCTGAATTGATGGTGGATAGTGATAAGCCATTCCGCCTGTTCTAAAAAAGGATCTACCGACCCTCAGATTTGGATACAAAGAAATTGTCATTGTCAGATTACTTCCCTTTTTGGAGCTTTTGTCACATATTAATATCTATATTTAGGCATAGTTACGGTTTATAAAATCACTATTTTCAAGAAAGAGAGGATAGATTTTTCCATTATAATTGAGAGAAAGTTACAGTAGGAAACTTTCATAGAAATTAGACCACCATCTGGTAGTTAAATTTACTAATATTATTAATGCGAGGAACAATTTCCCTTATTTAAATCCAAGGAGGGCTAATATTTACTCTTCTTTCAAAGAAGACTTAAGTACACCAAGTTCCAAATTTCGAAGCATAACCAAGTCAGTGGACAGGCTCCCCTCTAAGGCTACTTGTAACATGGGTCCAACTTCATTAACAACGCCTTCCCCAGTTAGTGATGGGCTTATTTAATCAATGCACTGATTTGGAAATGGGAAAATATGGGATGGAAAAATAAATTCACCATGCCAATTGCTTTGAAAACACTATTGCTATTAAAAGCTTATTTCATTTACATATTTAAAAGAGCTTTTGGTTAAAAATGTAGCAATAAAGAAAACCAGGTTCATCTTAACATATATTCATAAATTATGCAAATTGCTTTTAGCTGTATTATGCCCCTAGTGATGACTTTTGAGCAACAGGTATTAAGTTTGACTCGTATCCTTTCCACTATTATCAGAAATTATGAAAATGATGATAGACATTTTGAGACCTGTCAGGCTGTCATCCACTTTTTGAGTGCAGGGGCATTTGTGTCAGATTGACACATTCCTAGCTATTCTCCTTCAAACAAACGATTTAAAAAAAACAATATTGTAAATATAATCTTTAAATTAGAAAAAAATGCAATTTTCTTTTAAGATCTTTTAATTTTACAATACTACTAGGGTGACGTAAACAAGAAAATCCCAGACGAATTGGATAAAAATACAACATTACTTGCATTTACTAATGAAATTGATTCTGGTGTTGATGTTGACCCAACAGAGGTATTACAGTATGCCCTCGGCATGTCCATGTTTTACTGCATGCCCCTGTAAATCTTGGTCATGACTATGTTTTTATGTTCTCTGTCTGTACAAAACCATTAAAACATTTTTATGCTAGTCTAGAGAAGCATGAATTTGAATTCTAGTTGCTATGGTAACCTTATTTGTATGTGTTCATGTCCCGCCCTTAACAAATGCAGAAGTTTTTGTATTTGTTCTGTTTTTTTTTGGTATATGAATTTTATGATTTAACATTCTTTTTCCAGAGATGTAAAAAATGCAGTGTTTAACTTTTGCATGAGCTTTCTTTGGTTTTTGAAAATTGCTGAATGTGTATTGATTGTTTTTTAATTCAAATTTTAAAACATTTCAGTCATGTATGTTGAAATTTTTATTGACGTGAAGCATGCTTTGAAACAAAATGTACAAAATTGAAACCAAGAAGAATATTTATATTTGCTAAGAAGATTTAATAGGAGATTTGAAAGAAAAAATGTTAACCTTTTCCAAAACTTCTGCTCATATCGTGGTGATGGTATTACATGTATTAACAATGATTGTCTGTATGTCTTTGTTGAAAGAAATATATTCCATATGTTTAGAGCCAGCACACTTATATCACTACTAAACAAAACAAAAAAAAACCCTTTGGAAAAGTGTAGTTGGGAGAAGATATCCCAAATTTTTATGCTTCATCTATGAAAGTAGGGTGGCATATAGTGTTTGGGTCTGTTCATCTTTCCATCCTTCCATTTATCCATCAGTTTGTCGAAAGGTTGGGAGATAGGGCATTATGTCTATAGGACATATTCTTGTTTTAGTTTGATTTTGGCAATTCTGGAGCATTTGCTACTAACAAAGGACACTGCAGCACTTGAGGTTTATAAGAGTGGGTAATTCAGGCTCCTTAGGGATTCCCTATTGAATTGCATGAATCTGAGATTTAAAAAAGCCTTGAATATTGTAATAATGAGGTAGTTGTTCTGCATAACTATGGCCTAGGGTTAGATTTTGGACCAAATTCATATTCCAGTTTTATAAGTGCAGTGATAGCACCTATTCGGTGTTAAGTTTTATTTGGTGTCATTGAAATTATCACTTTCCCTTATTTAGTCAATAAAACTTTTTTTTCTGGGGTACGTGGGGGGTGGGGTGGAGGGGGAATCATGTTCATTAGAGTGTATTTTGTATTTTATGATGACTAAATCTATATTCTCAAGACTGGGACAAGTTAATGAAAATCAAAATTACACAGTGTTTGCTTATTTAAATCATTTTTGTTTCCATTTTATTCTTTCAAGGGACTTAATCGACAGGTAAATAAAAAACATCAAATTAACAATTCCTATTTTATGATTTTATTATTTTTTCTGTGGAATTTTCATTTGTTAAATCTGATATTATGCATGTTTAGAGTATAAACTTGTGTACCCTGAATATATTTTGTATTGTATGTATGGTTTAAATTCAACCTTAACTTCAATATTTTATGTTTTTGAGAAAAAAAATGAAATGTTAAATATATATTAGTTTTTTATTCAATGCCAATATAATAGGGTCCATGTTTTTTTCTTTTTTTTTGTATATTTATTTTGTTTGATTTATTTAATATTACCCCCTTTTTCCAAATAATTTGTGTTGTAAATTTATGTAAGCATATGTATATTTTTTTTTACTTTACATTGAATGTTCACAATGGACAATCTGAAAATTTTATGAATATACTGGGTCTGTGTAGATATCCAATTAAAAGAAACATGCAGTTAACATTATGATAAAGTAGAGCCTGTTTATGAGAACTTATTTAAAGTGAGAAGTAAACGACTATTCGAAAATATTTAAGTGCCTAAATCTAAGATTGGTAATATTTAAGAAACAAAGAATTGATTTGTAAGTAATAAATGCTAAGAAATATGCTAGTGTTATATGTAAATCATAATAAACAAACATTCTTTCTAGAAAACATAAAACTTAGATGTTTTTGAAAAGTTAAATTCATGTCCTCAAAAGAAATCTTTCATTAATGTTCATTTGAATTTCAAAATTCAAAATTTAAATGTTTTCTTTTTAAAGGGAGATAAGCTGATGAGATTACCTAGTCACTCCTACGACAAGAATGATTTAGCCAGGAGCTTAAGTGTGGCCGCTGATGGACCAGAGGAAGTTATAGAAGCTGACGATTATCTCCAGCCACAAACACATGAGGCTGCAGCTCCACTGTCTCCAGTATCGCCAAAGGTCAGTCAAATGTCATGGTCATCCAAGGTCAGTCTCATTAAATTCAAAGTCAAGGTAAGCCACAAAGGCATGAGGCTGCCACTCCAATATCTCCAGTATCACCAAAGGTCAGTCAAATGTCATTGTCATCCAAGGTCAGTCTCATTAAATTCAAAATCAAAATAAACCACAAAGGCACACGGCTGCCACTTCAATGTCTCCTCTATCACCAAAGGTCAGTCAAATGTCAAGGTCAAGTGAGATCAGTCATGTTTAGGTTACCAAATGTTATCAAAATTCATGATCATCTAAGGTCAGGTTCATGATTATTTTAAGTTTATCAAAGTCTAGTCCAATATCAAGGTTAAAGGTCAGAAATCATAGTTGCTCAAGGCCTCTGCTTCAGTGTCTCTTGTATCACCAAGAGTCAACCAATGTCTTAATTTTATTGATTTCAAGGTCATACAAGGTCAGTCACACATGAGACTGTTTATTTTGTCTCCTCTATAACAAAAGGTAAATAAAATGTCTGGGTCATCTTAGGTCAGTCAAATGTCATTGTCTCTAGCACACAAGTCTACTTCCCCCTGTCTTGAGTATCACCAAAGGTCAGTCAAATGTCAAGGTAAACTAAGGGCAGTCATTTAGTGATCACCAAATTAAAGTAAAATGTCATTGTCAACAAAGGTAAGTCAGTAAGGTCAGATATATATTTAGGCTATCGAAGTTAAGTCAAGGTCAGGTCATAGATTGCTCCCCTGTCTGCTGTATCACAAAACAACAGTCAAAGTCATAGTCACCAAAGTTGGGTCAAATGTCAAGGTCAAAGGTCATTCACCAACACAAAGCAGCGGCCTCACTGTCTCCTGTATCACCCAATGTGATCAGACATGAGATTGTTGTTTCTTTGTCTCCTGTATAACAATTATTAGTTGAATGTTAATATCACTCAAGGTCAGTCAATGATTTTATTCGATCCATGTCAAGGTCATACAAGGTCAGTCACAAATGTTGTATCCTGTGTCATCAAAAGGTCATAATATGTCAATTTCACCCAAGGGAAGTCAACGTCTAAATTAGTCAGTTACAAACAAATGAGGTTATCACTGCCTGTCTCTTGCAAATGTCTTGTATTGTCAAATGTCAGGGTCACCTAAAGTCAGTCCTTTGATGTAATCTTTGAAGGTCTGTATAATGTGAAGGTCATCAGAGGTTCAGTACAAACAAACAAGGCAGTTGTTTTCAGTCTTTTGTATCACCCAAGGTCAGTCAACTGTCAAGGTGACTGATAATGGATTAGCCACATGCATATGATCAGCTGCTGCTCTGTCAACCGTATCACCCAAGGTCAGTTAAATGTCAAGAATATACAAGGCTGCTGCCCTTCTGTCTTCTGTATCACTCAAGATCAGCCAAATGTTAAGGCCAGTCACAAACACATTAGGTCACTCTTCCTCCATCTTCACCAAGGGTCACTCAATTTCAGTCAAATCTCAATGTTATTCTTATGTCAAGGTCATCAAATGTTAGTCTGAGTTTACAAGAAAATAAAGAAAAAAAAACACAGTCTAAACGTGAACTCTGTCCTATTCTAAATTGGGACTTTGATTTTGATTTGACCAATCCTTACAGCAGGTTAGCAAGGTAAATTTCTGTTAATATTTTTTTTTCAATTGAATACAGGTGCCATTACTAACCCCATTGGACAGGACAAAGGTCTTTGATTTCAAAGATGGGAGACATCATGGTCCTCCATTCAGAGAAAAACGTTATGCTCACTTAGACTCCGCCCTAAATGCACGACAACAGAGAGAGATGTCACCCCGGGGAAGAGGAGACAGTATAAATTCAAGATACAGTTCAGATCCTGTCCAAATTTTATCTGGTAATGGTAAGAATTGTAGAATTGTTTTCCCAATAAATTATCAATGCAGATGTCTTTTTGATTGTTGTTTTACTGAGTGAATATTGTAAACTAGGAAATTGTTGCATCGTCTTTTTCTATAGTAAAGACAACTGAATTTTAGTTCACATATAGTTTTAAATTGCACACAGTAATGATATTGTTCAAAGACTAAAATGGAAGACAAATATATTCACACTGTTAAATTTTCGCCCTAGCAATGTCACTGCACGTTTAGAGTATTCATATTTTGAAGAGTGCCTAACTCTCAGCAACAGCATTTAGATTTTGAAAATTTGATGTTAGAAATAAAAAAAAATAATCAAAAAGAAAGTAAATGTTACCAATAAGGTCTATAAGAATAACCAATCTGAAATGTGAGGAATAAGTTTATAGTATGTGAACTTCAAGAATGAGAAACACAAGTGTATAACTGCTAATTATGTTTTGACAATTGAAACTGTCTTCAAATGTAGACTGTAGGATATGTGGTATGGTGAAATGTAAACAATCTCGGATTACAGATTTTTTGTTTTAAACTGGTGTACTTTGTGCTTGATAACATGGACAGTGAATTGACTGAAACTTTTTGAACCCCAAAAAATTGTGTAGAATACACAGTTTTTTTTGGTTTATACAAGTTAAAAAAATGTTATTTACTCAAGATTTTGTAAAGACAGAATAACATTTTTGAAATCAATCAATCAATCAATTTGCAGATGAAATGGACAGCACACCACACAGAAAGAGTCCACGAACAAACAGGTCGGTCGGGTTGTATGATCAACATCCACAATACAAAGGAGGAGACTTCAAATTACAACTACCTGTGGATGAAGATGATTATTTACAGCCCCAGTCAACAAATACAAGGAAATATATGGACCTAGTAGATGGGATTCCAGGTAGGGATATATTTTAACTAAGTTTGGTACCTAAAACCAGGAGAAGGTTAAAGTAATAATTGGTTAACCCCTCATTTTGAGTAATTACACTTTCTCGTAAAAATCATTTAAAAAAAATTGGATAAGCACTATTAAAAGCTGTGAAATTTGGTCAAATATGCAAATAACATACTTTAAACACCTACTTTAAAATTGGCAATTATAGGTATAAGTTCTGTTTGAAATATGTGTAACTTTTGTGGGTATCCTTTTTGTTGGTAAGTGTAAATGTCTATGCATAGGTTCATTAACCCTGTCCTTTTGTATATTTACTATATATATCCCAGAATAAACATAATATAAACTGTGGTAATTACTTCTTTTCAGACTATGTGAACGAGAAGTCAGTATTTGATGATGAAGATGACGCCCAGTATCTGAAGCCAGACCCTGTATTACAGTTTCATAATCCTGAATACTTTGACAATACTCCTGCAATTAAAACCAATTCTCATGTGCCGAGAAAACAAAAAGACTATTATAATGACTTACACAAAGACTGTACAGAACTGAAACCCTTAATGATACGAGAGAAAGCATCAGAATCCGCTGTATAACGAATACACAAGTTTTTCCATGGAGTTATCTCCCTTTTGATGCACATCATTTTTAGAGAATAACCTTTGTGCAAATAAATGTCTTTCAAAAAGATTTGTATCTTGAACATGGAGTTCTAAAATAGATTTACTCTTAGTGAATAAAGTCTACAATTCTCAAAAAATGGCAAAGCCAGTTATAGACAAATAACATCAAAATACATTAAATAGCAATAGTTGTAGGGGAGATAATTCTTAGTCTAAGGGAGATCATTCTTAGACCAAAGGGAGATAACCAATGATCAGGGGAGTTAATCCGTAGATCAAACTACAGCCAATACTGCCAAATGTTATTGTTGATTGTTAAAAAGGTTGTGTGATTTAATGAAATACAAGCCGAGGCTCTAGGTGGAATGCAGTGAATCCAAAGTTCAAAGGTCAATTATGGATTGTTCTTATTAGAATGTATGACACATATATTTTACTGAATATCAAATACCACATCATGGAAGCTGAAATTGTGATAAGGAATATGACTTCTCTTATGAAGTACATTTTGTAATAATAATAGAAAAAGCTGACCAGAAAGTTGGTAACTTTAGGACAAAATTCATGTCATATGTTTATTGAAATGTGACTTATAGAAATTCTGCTTTCCTGTAATGAAATTCAAGACCTTATCCATACAATTCTTTATAACACAAAAATTGGATAAAGTTTTAAAGCTTTTCTTAAAGGGAATATTGAAAGAGAGAATGATATTATCAATGGACCATAAAGCTACCTGAAGAATATTTATTGTTGTTGAAGGGACCTATACAGCCTTGTGACTTATTTGAGGGTGTACTTAATAGTACTTAACTAGTTGTTACAGAGTCATAGATCTGCATGCAGCATATAGGTTATTAATATAAACATGTTGTTGTTGTTATAATGTCAAATCGTATCATGCAAAATATTTATTCTTTCATCTATACATAATCATGTTAATTATACTGTCAAAACATGTACCTGTTGGTTTTCATGTTAATTATAATGTCAAAACATGTACCTGTTGGTTTTCATGTTAATTATACTGTCAAAACATGTACCTGTTGGTTTTCATGTTAATTATACTGTCAAAACATGTACCTGTTGATTTTTAGCCGAGTTGCAACGAAGTTGAACTCGGCTATTGTGATGATGATGGCGGGCGGCTTGGCGGGCGGGCGGGCGGGCGATCGTGCGGGCGGGCGTCAACAATTGGTTTCCGGACCATAACTCAAAAAGTTGTGAACCGATTTTAATGAAACTTTGGTATATTGTTACATACCATAAGAGGAGGAACCCTATTGATTTTGGGGTAAATCCGTTAAAGGTCAAGGTCACAGCGGCAGAAAAACCTTAGAAAATTTCTTAAATTAATGGTTTCCGGACCCTAACTCAAAAAGTTGTGAACCGATGTTAATGAAACTTTGGTATATTGTTACATACCATAAGAGGAGGAACCCTATTGATTTTGGGGTAAATCCGTTCAAGGTCAAGGTCACAGCGACAGAAAAACCTTAGAAAATTTCTTGAATTAGTGGTTTCCGGACCATAACTCAAAAAGTTGTGAACCAATTTTAATGAAACTTTGGGATATTGTTTGATACCATAAGAGGAGGAACCCTATTGATTTTGGGGTAAATCCATTCAAGGTCAAGGTCACAGTGACAGAAAAAGGTTAGACAATTTCTTGAATTAGTGGTTTCCAGACCATAATAAAACTTTAGGATACTATTACATACCATAAGAGGAGGAACACTATTGATTTTGGGGTAAATCCATATAAGGTCAAGGTCACAGCGACAGAAAAACATTTGAAATTTACTTAAAAAAGCAGTTTCTGGTCAAATACTCAAAAAGTTGTCAACAGATTTTAATGAAACTTGGTAATGTTGTTTTGTTACCAATTATAAGAGGAGACACCCAAATGATTTTAGGGTAATTTCGTTATACGGCAACTCGGCTTTTGCACCCATGTGCATATTGATTTTCATGTTAATTATAATGTCATATCATGTACCTGTTGGTTTTCATGTTAATTATAATGTCAAAACATGTACCTGTTGGTTTTCATGTTAATTATACTGTCAAAACATGTACCTGTTGGTTTTCATGTTAATTATACTGTCAAAACATGTACCTGTTGGTTTTCATGTTAATTATAATGTCAAAACATGTACCTGTTGGTTTTCATGTTAATTATAATGTCAACACATGTACCTGTTGGTTTTCATGTTAATTATAATGTCAAAACATGTACCTGTTGGTTTTCATGTTAATTATAATGTCAAAACATGTACCTGTTGGTTTTCATGTTAATTATACTGTCAAAACATGTACCTGTTGATTATCATTTGTGTTCAGTTCCTAAACAAATTTTTCTGTCGAATGAGAGGGGCTCACCTCGGGATCTGGTTCTAAATATGAATTAAGTGATCTGTAGGAATTTTCACGCTAATGACATGTGATACAATTTGAAGTAGAGAAATGAACTGTAAATATTTAGTATGAAAAATCTATAGCTTATATTTTTCTGTCATTTATTCTTCACCGTATGATGCTTTGACAAAATATGTACAAAAAAAATGTTCAAACTTTTTTGAAAACCAAAGTATAAACAAAAAGTTGCAACTTTCACTGTGATATTTAGTAGAAAGGTTGTATGCCATATGATATTAAAATCAATAGGGCATGTAAACTTTTATTTAGTCAGTTATTGGCCCTTAAAAGGCAACTAGATTTACTGTTAGTAATTTTAAATTTTATGAGTTATCTCCCTTTTTTCTTTTTTATAATTCTTAACTTATATGTCTTTTTCTAGTGGTAGCTTCAACATAATGAGATTTATCAAGTTTTCAAATAGTATATTTATCTAATGTCCACTTGTGCTAAACCATATACGTACATGTATGACTTTTAAGGTTTGTGCTGCATTCATGTTGGATTTTTATATTTTCAAAAAGATGTTATTATATTAACCACAAAAATATCACATTATGTTTAAATATACTTGGAAAAATCATTTTTCCTCAATCGGGATTCAATAGATAACAATACAAATGCTGATCTTTACTTCTAAATAGAGAAAAATTGGATCCAGTAAATTACATTTAATGGGTAGAATGTTCCATGATGATTTTTATTACAATGAAACAAATGTAAAATATGTTTAACTTTAAACAATTATTATTATCAATTATTTATTAGGTTTATTTTATTTTTAACTTTAAAAAACTATTTTTCAAAAAAGATTTTTAAAACTAATAAATTATGAATTCCTGCTATTTTTTTGTAAAAAAAAATCATATACATTTTTTTTTATTTTAAATAGATTGTTCATAATTTTTAACCTGTATAAACATTTTTATTGTATTTATGTGTATTTTATGAGTTACGTGTCTTTAAAAGTGTCTCACAATTTTAGAAAATTTTTGGACATACTTCAATGAAAATTTTTAAAAAAAGTTTAAAAAAATTAGATAAATATTTTTATAGTAAAACAGTTTTAAATTATTATTTTTTATACTTAAAACACTAAATTCTATTTCCTTTCAATTGTATTGTTAAAAGATGTATGGCTTTCTTTACTCAAATTTAATGACTTAAAACAAAAAAAAAATAAAAACAATTAAATTGACCCATTATCATTTAAAAAAACTCAATTTATCTATAATAAAAGATTTACGGTTGTTTTAACATTTACTGCTCTTCATTAAATTATATTTTTAACATTTTGGGACTATTGATGCATGTTTTTTATAATGACTATACCATAACACTACTACACATATTTTTATAGTGACATCAATTATTTTTGTGATACTTGTGTATTTCATATATATGTACTATCAACTGTGAAATTTCCATTTTATCTTTTCTTATCGATTGCAAATTGTCTGCACAAATTTCACTATGAGAAGGTTTAAAATCTATAAGGATTGAAAATAGCTTTATCATACAATAAATGGTTTCATCACGATTTTATATTTCTATTTCTGCTACAATTTTTTGCACCAAAATTTTCAGTCTAAGAAAATAAGTACTGGTAAATTTAAGTGACATTTTTATATTGTTGTAACACAAAAACAAGATATGGTAATGAATATTTTTTTACTGTTTTAAGCTCCTTTGACCCCCCCTCCCCATTTTACCCAAACCAGTGATTTCTCAATAATATATTGAAAACGACCTCTATACCTGTATGATGTTGACCTTTACAAGATATATTTCAGTAGGATTTACTTATGTGTTGGATATGTATATTTAACCTTTAACCCAAAATTAACAAGCAGTATCCTTTGAACTATCAACTGTATGAAGATAATGATATTTTAATTATTACATTGGCTTGTTGAGGATTCAATTTCATTGATTAATTTGATTCTCCCCCTAAAGTTGGTGATATCTGAATTCTTAGACCTTTAACGCAAAAAATGATAATTTTAAATGATTACATCGGCTTGTTGAGGTTTAAATTTCAAAATTACCTTTAACCTTCACACTAATTAAACATTCAGACCGAGAATATTTTATTTTTTAAAACAGGCTTTTAGGGTCAGGTTCTAAATGTGTTCATGGACATACTGGTTTTCACCAAAACACTATTTCCACAACCAAAAAAGATTATCTTGACCCAAAACGCCTGTGTCTTTGACCTTTACAAATAATCGACTATTAATATGTTACATTGTTTGACCAGAGTGCCTCTGATGAGATTGTTGTTAATATGTGTATATCGTTGTGAAATCCGTTAAGAAATTTATCATTGTTTGATAATTGTCTCATTGTCATTTTGAAACTGAAGATGAACAACACATCATTTAACTATGTCCATTTTCAATGTTTTATTCTTTTATATGCAAAACTCAATTAATTTAAGTATTGATATGCATGACAATTAATTGTTTACTTTGTTTAGATTTTAAAAGGACACAATATTTTATTATGTTGATACTTTTTATATATGTTAAAAAACATCTTTCATATTGTTTTTCATTATTTTTTCTTTTGTTACTAAAAAAAGACAGCTGCTTTCCTTTATTTTTTTTCTTCAACCATTACATGCATTAAGCATTGGAATTATGTTAATCTAACCTTTTGAAATTAAGGTTTTTTATAACCATTATATTATAATTAATCTAATAAAAAACCTTGGAAAAGGTTTGGAATGAAGTTTTTATTTGAAAATGTCAAAGTAACCATGAACAGGAAAATAAAAATATAAGTGGATAAATCATTTGGTTTCTCAAAAATCAGTGAGTAAATTATTTTGATAATTAAATAAAAGTGTGTTAATATTTGGATAAATCAAAAACAGGTGCTTTTGACTGAATACAAAAAAAACCCAAGGAAGTAAATTTTGATATATCAGTCAGTAAGTTATTTGATGAAGGAGCTATATCTGTAACCCTAAAATCAACGAGTAAATTCTAATGATAACTCGAGAATTAGCAAGTCAGTTATTTCAGTGATTCAAAAATCAGTGAGTCCAGGGTTGCCACACATCCTTGAAACCTGGAAAAACCCTTGAATTCCATTTGTAAGTTAAAGGTCATGGAAAAGACCATGAATTTTGGAAAAAATGAAATTTCTTTGAAAAACCCTGGAATTTTATAGTTCCACAATCAAAAGTTCATGATTGAACTATTTCACACACCAAAAAATCATGGGGAGACTGAAATTTTGTGCAGACTATTTTCATCCTTGAGACTGACTTAAATACCCTTGAAAAGTCCTGGAAAAACCTTTGACTTTTGCAACAACAAAATAATGGCAACCCTGTGAGTCAGTTATTTCAGTAACTCAAAAATCAGTGAGTCAATTATTTCAGTAACTCAAGAATCAGTGAGTGCCATTCATCTGGTTGTGTTCTGATCTAGTCTTCCATAGAAGTGCAACAATATACAGAAATCAGAGAGTTATTCCCCCTTCATTGTTATGCAAATTTGTCCCTTATTTCACTATATAAATAAATGGCATATTATAAAGTTTTGAATTTATTGATTTGGTACTTGTAAACAAAAGGTTTGTGGAAAAGTTTCATATTTTAGAAAACCTTACTACACATATATAGTTCAATTTGAACAAAACATTAAATCCCCCTTCTTTGTTAATGTTTGGAATTGATGTTTAACTTAATTTATGCAAATTTAGAACAGAACAAATTAATCTGCTTCAAACAGAAATCATCAGTTGTATATTGTTGCACTTTTCCACTTTTATACAGTCAATATAAAATGTACATTTTGTATATATGAGCTCTTCCAATTATTTTTTGATAAGGAGTTTGATTATTTATTTCTTGTGTTCATTTCATTCTTTGATACTTTTTTTCTAAAGAATTGTTTGCTTAATTGCTTTCATATGCCGATTGCTGGTACATGTACTGAAAACTATTGACCTGTATAATAGACCTGAGCACAGGTCAATAATAATAATTTGTTAAATCAACTATTTTATTTATTCATTGTAAATGTAAATATTCTGATGATGTATCTTAAGGAAATAAAAGTTCAAACTTTTAACAAACAAAAACTGCACCACCAAATGATTTCTCCACAAACTTAAAAATGGAAGTGACTTTTTTTACACCGGAACATTGAAAGCTATGCCCCTTTTCCCACCAAATGCCATTTTATATTGCTTCATTGAATGATTTTTTCATAAAATTTTATGTTTAAACAATTCTGTTTGTATTGTTTTTAGTGCTGAACATTATTACGTTTCATGTTTATATTTTAAATGGATGTAAACATTTAATCAGATAATTATGAATAAAAATTAGAATAAAATGTTTTTGAATTCCTTTGCTTGATACTTCTAAAAGAATGTTTTTAAGAAATCAAAGCTATATGGACCAGAGCGGTAATTGATTTTTATGCCCCCACCAACTTTGTTCGTCCTTCCGTCCTTCACAATTTAGTTTTCTGCACTTTTTTTGGACATCCTTGCATATATTCAAAATATTTTAGGTATGTGAGTCTACCATGATGAGTTACAGGTCAAGTTGGAGTTTCGTTCTGGTCCATTGATTTGCACCTAAATTACAGCCCTTGGACTTAGCAATTTTTTTTTTTTAAATAACAGTTTTCCGTGCTTTTTTTCGACATCCTTGCATATATTCAAAAGATTTTTGGTATGTGAGTCTACCATGATTAGTTACAGGTCAAGGTCAGTCCACTGATTTTGACCTAAATTACGGCCCTTGGACCTAGCAAATTTTGTAAAAATAACAGTTTTCCGCATTTTTTTTGACATCCTTACATGTTTTCAAAAAAAATTTGGAATGTGAGTCTACCATGATGAGTTACAGGTCAAGTTTGAGTTTTGTTCTGGTCCACTGATTTTGACCTAAATTACGGCACTTGGACTTAGCAAATTTTAAAAGAAATAACAGTCTTACGCACTTTTTTTACACATCCTTGCATATATTCAAAAGATTTTTGGTATGTTAGTCTACCATGATGCGTTACAATTAAAGTTTGAGTTTCGTTCCAGTCCACTGATTTTGACCTAAATTATGGCCCTTGGATTTAGCAAATTTTGTAAAAATAACAGTTTTCAGCACCTTTTTTCCACATCCATACATATATTTATAAGATTTTTTGGTATGTGAGTCTCCCATGATGAGTTACAGGTCAAGTATGAGTTTCGTTCCGGACCACTGATTTTGACCTAAATTACGTCCCTTGGACTTAGCAAACTTTGTAAAAATAAGTTTTTATTTTATTTGCCAGCGGGGCATCAGTGTCATCTTGAAACATTTCCTTGTTGGTATGTGAGTCTACCATGATGCGGTACCGGTCAAGTTGGAGTTTCGTTCCGGTCCACTGATTTTGACTTGAATTACGACCCTTGGACCTAAATAACGGCTCTTGGACTTAGCAAATTTTGTAAAATAAAAGTTTTTCGCTAATTTTTCGACATCCTTGCAAATATTGAAAAGATTTTTAGTATTTGATTCTACCATGATGAGTTACAGGTCAAGTTTGAGTTTTGTTCCGGTCCACTGATTTTGACTTGAATTACGACCCTTGGACTTACATGACTTAGCAAATTTTGTAAAAGTAACAGTTCTATTTGATTTGCCATCGGGGCATCAGTGTCATCCTGACACATTTCCTTGTTTTCCTTAAAAAGTAAAGGAAATTTGAATATTTTCTCAAAAAATCAAATGGAATGTGGCTGGTAAACTGTGCATACAAAGTTGAACATTTTATGTTAATAGTTCACAATGAAATACTTAAATGCAATAAAATTTCAGGCAAATAATTTTAAACTGTATCAAAATTGTATTTTAGTCTATAAGATTAACCAAAAACACCTCAGCCAATCAAATCAATTAATCAATTGGTTATACATTTTATAAGAGAACAAACACAAAATCTCAGCTTTCGCTTGGTTTTACCCTTTATAGGAGAACAAACACAAAATCACAGCTTTCGTTTGGTTTTACATTTTATATGAGAACGAACACAAAATCACAGCTTTCGCTTGGTTTGACCTTTTATAGGAGAACAAACACAAAATCCTAGCTTTCGCTTGGTTTAAGGTTTTATAGGAGTGCAAATACAAATCACAGCATTCGCTTGGTTTTACCTTTTAAAGGAAAGCAAATACAAATCACAGCTTTAGCTTGGTTTTACCTTTTATGAAATTTAAAAATCGCATTAAAAAGCATTTAGTATTCTTGTCTGTAAATAAAAATGTAAAACCTGAAGACATAAAATCAGCGTGAGTGAGTGAGTGAGTTGGTGTTTTACGCCCGTGCAACGCTATATAGGTTATTTACAGGCGATGAACATGAAAAGGATGATAAAATGAACATGAAATGATGATGATAAATGAAACATGGAGATGGGGTGGGAAACAAAGGACCGGTAAATTTTGAAGAACCACAGGAAAAAGGGGAGAGGTGGGTAGGGGCGGAAAATTTAGCCTATGTGGTGCACTACTGGGCGGTCCACAAAGGGGTCTTTTACGTGCATGAAGCGTGGCACTCTCCACACACGTTGGCCCACTATGGTCGGCGGTCAGGGTTTCCGTATTATAGACCTGACAACCCCCGCGGACGAGGGCTACCCTATTCAGCCACCTAGGGTACACACTTGGTCGCTCTGTGGGCTGAGCACTGACCCGACGTCAGAATCCCAAGACCCTTAGTCGCCTTTTACGACAAGCTAGGCTCTGCTGCGGGCCTATTCGCCACCCGGGCCCCGCACAGGAGCATAAAATCAAAATCAGCAAAAATTAAATCACAGAATTTACAACTTTAGTCTGCAAAAATACCAGATCGCTATAATTAGAAAACTCTACCTATACGTTTATAACATGTATAACGCAACACAAACCAGTGACGTTTTAAATAAATTATGCTATAGTGTAAAATAAGACGTACATTTTCTATTTAAATATGTTAATATTATTTATTTAATAATTGTTTTCATCGTACTTCCTTTAAACTAAATATAGGCAAAGTTCGTGTTCTTTTCTTCCATAAAAATAATATTATAATATCATAATTTTAGTTTATTTGTTCTGATTTTTAAATACAAAAACAGAAACTGTGCTGAAAAAATCTTTGAAATGTAAAAGGGTTCTGCTTAGAATTACGGATTATTTCAAGAATTTGTAACATATATTCAACAACAAAATATTCAGGAGATATCAATATTGAGTAAATTTTATTTTAATTTTCTTTTAAATTAAAAGAAAATTAAATTGAATTCACTGTGTTAAATTTGTTCGCAAAGGAATATAAATCACATTTGCAAATTTCTTATGTAATATATATGAAACTTTAGTTTAATCTTATATTTTAGCTTACAATTATATAACGGTTAAATAAAACTGACAAAAATTGTTTGCGAAACAACTTTTTTCATCAGGTTTGACATATAAATGGTATGTTAAGTTGAAAAGTTGCATAAATACATATTGGCGCCTTAAAAAATAAGGTTCATAAAGTTACGAGATTATGAAGAAAATTTGTTCACAAAGTAATATAGATCACATTTGCAAATTTCTTATGTAAAATAAATGAAACTTTAGTGAAATCTTATATTTGAGCATAGAATTATATGACAGTTTAATAAAATTGCCAAAAAAATGTTTGCGAAACAACTTTTTTCATCAGGTTTGACACATTAATGCTAAGATAAGTTGGAAAGTTGCATAACTACATATTGCTGACTTAAAAATAAGGTTCATATAGTTAACAGATAATAAAGAAAATTTGTTGGCAAAGAAATATAGATCACATTTGCAAATTTCTGATGTAAAATATATGAAACTTTAGTTAAATCTTATATTTAGCTTAAAATTATATGACGGTTAAATAAAATTGACAAGAAATTGTTTGCGAAACAACTTTTTTCATCAGATTTGACACATTAATGGTATGTTCAGTTGAAAATTTGCATAAGTACATATTGGCGCCTTAAAAAATAAGGTTCATAAAGTTGAGAGATTATGAAGAAAATTTGGTCGCAAAGGAATATAGATGACATTTGCAAATGTCTTATATAAAATATATAAAACTTTGGTAAAATCTTATATTTGAGCATAAAATTAAATGACGGTTGAATAAAGTTGACATTCATTCATTCATTCATGAAAACTTGAATAACTTCATATCTTAAAGTTGAAAAACAATGTTAATTAACCATTTTTTAAGAGATTATGAAGAAAATTTGTTCGCAAAGGAATATAGATGACATTTGCAAATGTCTTATATAAAATATATAAAACTTTGGTAAAATCTTATATTTGAGCATAAAATTATATGACGGTTGAATAAAGTTGACATTCATTCATTCATTCATTCATGAAAACTTGAATAACTTCATATCTTAAAGTTGAAAAATAATGTTAATTAACCATTTTTTGTGAGATTATGAAAAAAATTAATTCCATTATAGAAATGTTAAGACCAAACATTTCTTATCCAAGCTACAAATGTATAAGTAATTAAAAATCTGATGTTTGAGCTTAATATTATATGATGATATAACAATAAAAAAAATTGTTTTCAAAATAACTTTCTGACAAAATTTTAAATGAAGTATTTCAAAATATAATATATTTGACATAAAAAATCGTTTGAATTTTTGCTTTTTCAAACAGAAATGTGTTATGTCTTAATTTACATTAAAGTTTGACTTTAATATTTATTTAAGCTTGAAAAAATTTAATTATCTCAGTTAAAGCACAACTCGGCTGTGCTTTGTAATATTCTATTTTTTATTATTAATATAAAACTTGTCAAATGTCCCGCTCTTACATTTATTGATATAAATTTCTATTTTATTCAAAGATTTTATGCATTCGATCTAGGAGTCACGTGATACAATAAGCGAAAAGAACTTAAAAATTCCGTATTTTAGATTGAATTCACGCGTGACGGATTGGTAAATTGCATCATGGGATGCATTTGACGGATAGGATCGGACGGATTGGTGACTGATCGATGACGGATTGGTGACTGATTGATGACGGATCGATGAATGATTAAGACCGGATTGATGACTGATTGGTAACTGATTGATGACGCGTGACGGGTCGCAAAAACTGTTGCATTGATCGGTTCAAGTACTGTACCTATGAATAGAGAATGAAACGCCATTTTAGAGAATTTGTTTTCACCCATGTGTAAAGAAAACGAGAAATGTGACCCGCCCAAGTCAAAAAATTCCTTTACCAAATCACCCTTTCAAATCATTTTCAAATCAGCAATTTGAAAGTGATTTGGAGATGATGCAAATTCACATGCAAATTAGCTACCAAATCATCTTTCCAAATCATTACCAAATCAACTGATTATAATATCTTCATCGAAATCATTACCAAATCACCCCAAACAAAATAATCCATCCCCCTTATTCTCTTTCCAAATTACATTTAAATTGTTACCAAATTATTTCCAACTTGCTTCCAAATCACAATCAAATTGGTTCCAAATTGCAACAGAATTATATTATAAAATAACCAAATCACAACCAAATTGTTTGTTTTTAATTTATAATAAAAAAATTGGAAATAAGTTACTTCTCAATAAATGTTATTCTTCAGCATGTCCCCGAGGGTAATCACAAGCCTGGTAGTCAGACTTGTCTGACACGAAATACCATAAAATTTCTAATATAATGTCGCTAAAATTTCCGATTGTTAAATTCGAAATTGAAGAAAACACCAGGTTTCTTTCCTTGTAATGCACATGGTCGATATCCTTGGTGCTGGATTTGGCTTCCTTGTTCGAACGTTTTGGTTTTGAGTACTTTTCGTTTTCAACTGTTTTGGATTTTGACCTTCCAATGTTTTGGTTTAAATGCTACTGATGAGAGGTTACTCCTTGAAATATCGATATATAGCATATCCAAGTTAACCGTTTATACCCGCGTTTTGGTATTTGTAAATGTAAAATATATATGGTCACCAAGAAACATCAAATCTTGCTCAAAGTCAATATATTCTTGTTGAATTGAAGCCTAATATAAAGTATTTCCTTCGATCAGCCTTTCTGATAAACATGAACCCTTTCATATTGAAGCTAAAGACAGACATGCAATTGTGTTCGATTGAAATTTAATAGGAATATTTATATAAACCCCATCTAACATTATAGATGCAATTTCAATATTTTCTGCTCTAAATGTAATATTAACAACTTACCAACATGTATTAGGGCAATATATCCATTTCGAACATTCCATAATGAACAGTATAATAACAACAGTAATTGTTTTATATAAGTTTGTATTTTTACTTCACATTGAATATATTATTGAAACTATACACACAATTATTATCTATGCACATAAAAGTGAGCTTTCCAAAGAATCCGCAACATTTACTTTAACACACTGCTTTCTCTTTCACACAAAGATGTCTGACAATAACAAATTTGAATTAAGCCAATGATTGCGCAAGATTTTCAAATTGTTTTCAATTCATATAATATGGCATACAAAGTGTACGAAATTGCTTCCAAATGATAGCACCTCAAAGAAAAGTTATTCAAATCAGAACCAAATTATTTCTGTTAACAAAATGGCTACCAAATCATAACACCATATTTGTACATAACTGATTGGGTAGTGGTTCTTAAATCAGTTTCAAATCAACGTTTCAAATCGCTAAATAATGATTTGAAAGTCATTTGAAAATGATTTGGAAGTGATTTGAATCAGAATTTTTTGACTTGGGCCGGCCTCTTTTCCTTCTTTTTCTTTTCGATGTGACATAACATAATTATATCAAAGACATTTTGTCGAACAGTTGATATCTCCATAGCACTTTTAATAAAAAGCAAATGAATATTTTGATGAAAAGGACAGGGAATTCTTAAGTCGGTATAAAAAAGTCTTTTGAACTGAGGACAGGGGACCCTTATTTTTTTCTTTTATATAATAGAAGTTGCTCATCGAGATGATATAAGTTGCTCATCAAGATAATAGAAGTTGTTCATCAAGATAATAGTAGTTTCTTATTAGACCAACAGAAGACAGTAGCGGCGTTTAATAGTGATTTAATGAGAAAAGGGTAGGCTAAGTTGCTACTTTTCAGCCTTGTAAAAAGGATCAAAATACCAAACCAAACTACCACTCAAAAAGCTCATGTTTTGTTTATTAACATTTGATGACGAATAGATGGCATTATATTTATTTTTTATTTATATTATCTTCGTTTCAGAACTTTTATTACGATGGCAAGTAACGTGGATCTATGTGGAGTGTGCGCAACTCTCGGACAGTCGGTACCATCCACAATGTGGTGTGTAAATTGTGATGAGGCGTTGTGTGCAAACTGTCAAACGCAACATACGACGTCTAAGGGAACAAAGTCACACCAGTTGACCCCCATCGAAATTCATCGGCAACTTCCTTCTGACGTTCTAAAAATATCCCAAACCTGCCCTGAACACCAGGAGCAATATGTTACCTACTGTGTTGAACACCAATGTGCCTGCTGTCTAAAATGTACTTTGTCAAATCATAAGGATGCAAAGACATGCTATCTATTGATGACGTAGTCGGTGATGTAAAGATTTCAAATGCTTTGACGGAATGCGAGGCGAATCTAGAGGAGAACAAAGAAAACGTTGCAATGATCATTAAGGATCGAAAGAAAAACTTATCGTTTCTACAAAAGGAGAAGATCAAGATTCAGGGTAAAATTCGAGAAACAAGACGAAACGTTAACGAACATCTCGATAAAATCGAAACTCAAATACTTAATGAACTGACAAAGTTAGAAGTAATACACACTTCCAAAATCCAAGCGCTGGTTACCTTGTTAGAAAATAAAGAGCATGAGATAAAGGAGATGAAGGGGAGTTTGAAAGCCCTGACAGATTACGCCTCCGACTTACAGATCTTCCTATCAATGAAAAGAACAGAGAAGCTTACATCGTCTGATAATGAATATCTTCAAAGTATTTGTTTGAGTGGCGATATGAACAATGTATCCCTCTCTGCCGAAGTCGACAAAACATTGAAAGAAATAGAGAAAATAATACCAACGTTCGGTCGTGTAGTCACGAGGGCTGATCCATGCGGTATTGTTCTCAAAAAGAGAAAAGTCAAGCAAGCGCAAATACACATACCCAATGTCAGGTCTATTGACAGTATAAGGCTTGATCTTATCAAATCGATTGACGTAAAGAAAAACTTGTTGTATGGGTGTTGTTTTCTTCCTGATGGTAGGTTTGCCTTGACAAGTAACACTTTTAATAAAGGTGATTTCATCGTAGTGATGACAGATGAGGGCATCGTAGACTGTCAGATTGATGTCAAGCCGTATCGGATCATCGATATAACACACATACCGTCTACTAACTCTTTGGCAGTAACAACAGGCCCGGTCGACAAAGAGTTTATAAATATTGTCAACATAGACAGCAGAAAGATCGTTCGATCTATTCCGACCAACACGTCCAACTACGACATTGTCTACAAGGACGGAGACATGTTCTACTGTGCTGAGAATGTCGGAATATGTAAAATGAACATAGACACTGGGAAGGTAACGACGATCATGAGCTTACCTGGCATGTCAACGTACTCTTACATCACGACGTATCAAGATAAACTTTATTATACTAACAAATATGCCCATACTGTGACCTGTTGTAGCGTAGACGGCACAAAGAAGTGGGAATATAGGAATGAGGAAGTAGTTCGATTTCCTCAGGGAATCTGCGTGGATACCCATGGGTATGTGTACGTTGTAGGAGATGAAACTAACAATCTTACCGTTATATCACCTGACGGTGACCGTCACTCAGAACTGTTGAATGAAGAAGATGGACTGAAGAATCCACAAGCAGTAGACTATGATAGGAACATTAACTGCGTCCTTGTAACAAACGAACATTACAATTTATTTTTGTACAAAGTCAATTAAATTAGAAATGTTCGATTAGCAATGTATATTACACTTTTGAACAGTCAATGGAATAAAAAAAATATTTCAATCGTGATACACCTCGTTTTCGTCAAAGCGTCAATGTTGGCACTTACGTTCAGGCTATCTTTATATTCGATTTTAGTTTCATTTATTCTGATGCTTATATGTTTTGCACCGTTTACGAAGCGATAGTAATGGGAAAAGGCGAAAACCCTACTAGGGGTCAAATATGGTCCACACCAAAAAACACTTTTTTTGTGGTCCGATTTTCAAATCGTTTTTTTTCATTTGAATCCTTGTAAAAATCCCTGCCACCATTTTTCAGATCTGCAATATCTCTTAGCGTTTTCAAAAATTTAGGAGTCAAAGGGGCCAAACACGTAATTATAAGAGTTTTGTCTGGACAAATAGTTTTATATAAATATTGTTAGTTGTAGTGGGCTGACCAATTGGTACGTTGTTTAAAAAAGATGTTTTAAACTACGTACATATACTAGATGAAGTTTCCCAATGCATTAAGGGATTGTGGCCCCCATTTCAGAGAAGACGGGCCAAAATGTTTATAATGGATGTTAAAACAAAACAGCTGTAGATCATGTTTTTTCATACGATCTTTTTTTTTCATTGTATTCCTCAATAAATTATGTCAGGAAAATTTAACAACAGTCTTGAACTATCTTGCCTAGTTACATCGCTACGAGGTGTCAAAAGGGGCAACACCCGACAAATCGACTTTTTTATTTGTGGTCCGTTTATCAAAATCTTTTTTTCATTGGAATCCTTGATCAAGTCCTCGCCTGCGTTTTTCAATCAGATTTGCAATATGTCCTTCCAATATAAAATTCATGATTTTGTTTTGACATCAAAAGAGCCGTTAAGTGGTCGTCCGACGACACGCAAATCTAGAATCGCCATTTATTTGTTTTTTGTTTTGTTTTTTTGTTTTAATAGAGGATGTCGATTTATATATCAATATATAACCAGAGAAAAACACTTAAATTTTACACAGATTTCATTTCCTTATACGAAATAAGTTCAAGAGACTGACCCAATTTCGTCGAATTGTTTTTACAAAAAAATATATTTTCAAGTATTTAGAAAGAGGGTGACACTTACAATGTCGTCTTACGAGCCTGGGAAATTTGATTCAATATTCTAATCCATTAGGGTGCAATAAACTAAACATTCTCTTGAAATGAGATAAATTTTGAAATTGTCATTTGGTATAAAACATTTCTTAATCTATTAACTAATCGGACATGACAGACCTTTAAAGGGATATAGTCTACGAAAAACAATTTTTTGTACTTACAAAAAAAAAACGCCAACAAACAACTTGCTTTGTCTAAATTGAAATATACTACACAAATGAAGTTGTGCTACCCTATTAATCTTAAAATCGAAAAACAATCATTGCTAAATTATATTGTAAAGCTTTACAGATATCTTTATTAGCATAATTACCTCCATTAGGACCAAAGCAACATACAAATAATACAAAAATTCATATTCATGAGCTCCAATCAGGCTTTAGCATGCGCACTGTATTAAACTTTGCTGGTTCATACACGCAGCCAGTTATCTGCATCTCGAAGTTTTAGCCCGTGTAGAAATCTTCATGGCGACACCAAACAAAGAAAATGACAATAATTGCTGGTATTTAGTAATAAAGATGATTTAGATAGTTCACATTGAATTTGTTTAATCTATCTTCTCACCAAAGTCTTCTGAACAAAACATCCGAGATCCCGATTGATGGCTGTATCAAATACGGTCGTCACGAAAGTAAACAAATAATCAATCAACATGGTCGAATAATCAAAGTTTAAGCAAAATTAACCAAGTTTTAGGCTAATTTGGTAGTAAATGAATATTCCAAGTTATCTTTTATTACATTTCGGTCAAAATGACATAAAACAAAAATTGGGACGTAAAAATGTGATTTCGGTAGACAATATCCCTTTTAATACCCCTTCGACGACATTGCCATTAGGTAGAAACAGTTTAACCAATCTTAAGGCGTTTATGTATGTGGTAAACGTTGTTGCCATCATTCGAAGCAAACACCATGCTTAGTTTGTAAACATCAGGTAATAGAAAATAAAGAGATGTGGAATAAGTGTACGCGACACAGCCCACAATTAAACGGCAATTTAGAAAAACCACAATGGACAACCGCCAGCAGCCTTCAACGAGGCCATTTGGCACTGCTCGCGGTTATGCAATTGGCCCATGGTCTAAATAAGATGCATATAATTCAAATCCAGCCCTGAAATAGTCACAGATAGACCCCCTTCTTAAACAAGGAACAGAAAACATAAAAAAGACAAGTACAAACGAAAGCTTTGTCAAGGATTCATGGCTTAGGACAGGCACAATAAGCTCCCCAGGAACAAAACTAATAACCAAGACTACCCGTAACATGGTTTTGGTATAACTCAAGCTACTAAAATGAGATATGTATTGTCCGGCCTAGAAAACAGCGCAAAGAAGTTTTCGTTATGTTTTGCATTGAGTTTTCATGGTATTATATAAAACACAGATTTTTACACAAACAATTTTTAAATGAAAAGAAGTTATCATTTTTTTTTACTTTTAATAAAATGAATGCCTATAAACCGTGAATCGATATACACTGTAATTGTGGGAGCATAATTTAACTAATTATCATCTACACTTTTAATCTCTGTGTCATTACCATTAATATTTAAAAAGTTAACAACGTATAAGAAGAAATAGAATAAAAATCTTTGATTTGATCACGGATGGTGCACAAGGAAATGTATGGTTATCAGACACAAAGCACTTTAACAAGAAATCAAAGAAGCAAATAGACACCAAATCGGGCCGCATCCGAATGTCAAATGTCCAAATGAGCAAAGACAAAACCAGTAAAAACACAAACGAGAACAGCACAAAAAAAACAGACAACACATAAACACTCGAAAAGCGAACAACGCAAACTCAAGTCGTAACGTGAGTGAAATCTGGTGCTCCCGAAGAGTAGCACACACGTCAGGCTGCTAATAGTCAATTTAGCATGTCAAATTCGGAAAATTGAAGACAACAACCAAGGAGCAATATCACCCTGTGTTAACAGTTTTGGTGTCATATGCGACTAGATTTGGACGTGCACGGGAAAATCAGGGGCGGTAACACAAGTCTAGTAAAACATGGAAACACAAAATACCGAATATCAATCAACAACGCGAACTCCAGTCGAAACAAGAGTGAACTCAGGTGCTCCGGAAGAGTAAGTAGTTCCTGCTTGCTATAGCACATCCGACGCGTTGCCAATAGTCCATTCAGCGTGTCAAATCCGATAAAGGAAGACAAAACAAAACCCTATGACAAACCAACATCTGCACTCATCTGAGAGATCGAAATCCCATATTTGTCTACAAGTGCATGATGTCTTGAGTGACTTCATAAATGAGTTCAATTTTGCTTGATAGAATTGTTAAAATAGTTGAGCTGATTTATTTGAAATTTAAAAAAAAGAGAAACATTATGTGATTTCTTTTGAAAATAGGGTCTTCTACTTGATAGACAATTAATTGTTCGCATATAATACCAAGTTGAATAAATACTTGTACTAATGAAAACACATTACATTACCAATAACTCTGCATGTGTAAGTCACGTTGAGATATTTAAAAACGTTGGGACATGGGTCACTAAATGAACTCAATTTCTGCAACAGGCATGTCAATTGCCCGTCACAGATTCTATGATTAGTTGCCGTAATATCTTTGAAACAGTCATATGTTGTCCCCGAGTTTAGCCACGAATGGTAGCAAGGAGATTGGCCAGTTGCTGTACTCCCCATCTTCAATTTGAATATTGTGGTTTGCTGGACATGCTAATGTTAGTGTACTGTCTGCACAAACGATGACGTTTTGAAATCCTGAAACTTAAGAGAAAAGCACTGAAATGTATCATAGATAAATGAATTTGTGTCAGGCAATTGCTTTGACAGTTTTACGCTATAAGCTAAAAGTTAAAACAATACGTTCAGGATACGAAACATAAAAGGAATAGGCTCACGATGACTTATTAATTGTTCTGAGATTGGGCTGGTTTTTGAGGTTCCAACAATTAATCCTATCAAACTGCTCAATGAAAAACAAAATTTATCGCAAAGAATTCAAATTTATGGCGGGTGCCATATCTAAGGCAGATTCTAAAATTGTGGAAGATCGTGATGTCATTATCAAAAGGACCCCAAATCTGTGGCAGGTTTAAGACGTTAAAAATCCATGCTAGATTTTAAACTTGATTTAATGCCATCGGAATCATTTATTCGGTAATCTCAATCTATGGCAGATCTAGATTTCAACAGACCTTTACCAAACCCTTTATATTATTCGTATAACATTGTATAACTGATCCCAATCTATGTCAAAACGAAGTGTATATAAATATCATCGGAGCATTCGAATGAAAATGAAAAATGAAAGTCTGAAAAGGCAAAAATGAACTGATACTGTGCTCTGCAGGGTGTCGAGGAGTCGCCTTGATTATCAACATTAAGAAAATCCTCCTCGCATACCGAGAAAATCTCGATCTAAATTCCGGTCTGCAGATTATCCTCAACCGTATATTTTTTTATGACCAACGCAAGAAACTAAACTTGTAAATCAAGTTATTTAGATATTTTGCTAACCACATGTTAAATTGAAATAATGGGGGCCTTTGATGTGAGAGTGGCAACGATGTCTGTAAATGACATTAAGATATACATGTATGTTTTTTTCAAATCATTGCAATTCTTCTTCTTCAAGATATGGGCATTGTTTCCTAGCTGCAGAGTAAAACCTCAAGGGACTTATGCGAAAGACAATAAGGAGTGGATATAGTAGAAAAAACGTATAAAAACTTACATTTAAAAATATGAGTATGAAAAATAATACTTTTAAAAATAATAATTTTACTATTCAATTTTATGATATTTTACTATTTCTTTGTGTTAATTACTTTTCTTTAACAAAACTCTCTCTTTCTCTCACTTTATCGCCCATACAGATTATTTTATGTACATGTACCTTTAGTATACGGTAATGGTAAAATAAAAATCCAAACCAAAAACTTATCACCGTCATATTTCCCAAAGCAAAGAATGATTCCGCTAACTAAACATTCCTTTAATCATTATTTAAAATCAACATCACCATTCGATCTATTATCTGAGAAAGTATTGGATGTTTCAGTTTTACTTTTTCGTTTAAGATTAAACCTAACGAACGTTTAGGGAAGAACCACTTGATATTTAGGGGTGGTGGATAATTTGGTCTGCATTTTTTGTTTTTTGTTTTGTGCACTTACGTCATGTATGTATGCTATTTTCATTATTATATGAAATTGAATGATGGAATACTATCTATCATTTCATAATTAATAATTTAGAACCTTTTTATCTAAGCTTAGACTTAGCGATCGCTAACTTATGACTGAACTTGGTAGATATAGAAATATCCCAAAAGATCAAAGACAATGTGCTACATGTATATGCAACAAACTTGATGACGAGTCACACTTCTTACTTGAGTGTAAAATTATTTCTAATATTCGAACTGGTTTTTTTGGGTTTTTGTTTTGTTTTGGCAATACCTCCTACAAGGTTTGGGGGTATTTGGGAATATCTGTTATGCAACTCCTTCTTGCCTATTCGATGGATCTTGATCAAACGTGAAGAAAGCACTTTATATGGAGAAATGCATGAAGTGCACCTCTTTCTTAAAAAGCTATATAGTAATGAATTTTGATGAACCTTTACCTGAAGCAAGTAAATCACATGGGGATTTGCATGAAGAATTCCATTGCTTGAATATCACTTAGGGGATATTGGGCTTTGATTTTTTTTTGCAATGTAGTGTTCAACTTCCTCTTTTTTTGTCTCGCCTTGAGAGACATGTGTTACTTTACCGTTACTTAACTTGTTAGTTAAGGTTTTATGAACACCTTGATATCTCAAGACCTATAAGTCCTAAATTGATGAAACTTGGTATTTATATGCCCCAGTAGTAGCTAAGCACAATTGCATCCCCATCTTTTGACCTTGACCTTGATTTTCTGGTTGAATGACTTTGACCATTTTCAATACATATAATAGCAATGTTACAGTTTTGCGAGTACCTTTATATCACAAGAACTGTAAGTCCCAGGTTGGTAATTCTTGGTATGCATCTGCCCCATTAGTAGCTTAGCACCGTTGCGTCCCCATCTTTTGACCTTGACCTTGATTTTCAAGTTGACAATTCTCAATACATATAATAGCAATGTTAAGGTTTTGCGAGTACCTGTTTATCTCAAGAACTACAAGTCGTAGGTTGATGAAACTCAGTGATGAATTTGGGATGCATATGCACTATTACTAGCTTAGCAGAGTTGCCTCCCCAATTTTGGCCTTGACTTTTCGGTTAAGTGACCTTGACAATTTTCAAAAGTACATACATGTATAATAGCAATATGTCATCTCCATATCTCAAGAACTATAAGTCATAGATTGATGAAACTTGGTATGCATATGCCCAATAGTAGCTTTGATTGTACATGTGTTTGATAAATAAGAAGATATTCCGATTGTGCCGGCAGGCTAGACGTACTCTACTCTCTAGTGTTAACTCTTGTTTTCAATAGATTTTGATATTTCTATTTTCATTGTAAACTTTATGTACGTCTGTCAACTTAATATTTCATGGTTTTGATTGTATTTTGTACCTCTGTGTAACATTTCAAATATATGGATGAATCACAGTTTGGTTACCCTTCAACTTTTTATTTGGCAGCTGATTTTTTTAATTTTATTTTTGATTGGTTCATTTTTATCTTTGTTAAATTCCTGTCCGTGTTTTCACTTAGTTTTTTTATTTTGTTGAACTATTTTCAAGTATTGATAGGATTCAAAGCAAAATATCGATTAATAAAAGAGTTTGGACAATTGATAAAAAATACATGTACAAAGACGTTGCTTGTCGGATAAGTGAACCAAAAAGCATGTGTCAAAATGCTTTGAAAGTCCACTTGAAGGGCTGCACGTGTCCAGAGAAATTGACTATCCATACGTCTTATGAGTCAGATAAGTCAACCACAGAAAGCATGTGTCAAAAGGCTGTAAAAGTCCACCATGGGCTGCATGTGCCCAGAGCAATTGACTATCCATACATTTTGAGTCAGATAAGTCAACTACAGAAAGCATGTGTCAAAATGCTTTGAAAGTCCATCATGGGCTGCATGTTTCCAGGGCAATTGACTATTCATATTCGCGACGTCCCCAACTTTCAGGGTTCAGCGTCATAATAGCTTGTTGTCGTCGTATCTTGAGCTTTTTCTTCTTTGGGTATATGTCTCGTTAGCAGTATTTTGATCAAAATATTAGAAAGGATATATTGAAAGTTAAAAGTACCAAATGAAAATTACTCATCCTTAGATTAATAGTTTAAAGAAGGAAAGCCAAATCCTGGACGGAAGATATTAACCATATAAAATCACGTATTTATTGTATAATTTTTATTCTGAATATTTTAAATAAGATCGGAAAACGGAAAAAAATTCAAATTCAAATTATTTTTTTACAAACTACAACAAAGCTTTATAGATATTCACAATTGAACAGAACACTCTTACAATCTATCATAGACCTGTATAAAAATATAATATTTAATATACAGGTCTATGAATCTATAGTACTGAAATCAACAATAAAATATGATCCCACTTTTAAACAAAAAGAAATAAATGATCTCCTTACATTTTGATCAACTCCTCCCCCCCCCCCCACTTTTAGCTTTTAATATATCCTTGTTATTATTTTTATCAAAAAACAAATACTGCTAACGAGACATACTAAATTGGCTTATAAAGGGAGATCAAATCAATAGAAACATATATCACTGTATGGTTGGATCAATCTTGCAATTTGCAAGCCAACACAGGCACTTGTTTCTATCAAAAAATGGGGGGTTAAGTATGTATAAAATAAAAAGAGCTCTTTATTTTATACATACTCAACAGACAACTCCCCATTTTGATAGAAACAGGTGCCTGTGCAAGCGCAAGCCTAGTATGACAGAATGGAAAACCGAAAACATGAGTGAATAAGCTTAATTCAATTCAATTTATTTTTCATGGTCGTGTTATATGGTAGGATGGCATGGTCTAGTTGTTCATGTTAATTTTACTATTTTTCATCTTTGAATTTAAGAATTACTTCCCTTTCAACACTAATTTTCATTTTTGTAATAATTGTTTTCCGGAACATTACGTTTCTATTCCATTTTATATTTTAAAAGTATGTAATGTATGACGTAATCTCTCTCTTGCTTCTGGATTTTGAAATGTAAAGACGTGTGAAATAAAGTTGATCGTTTTATATATTCGTTGTTTTATTCAATATGAGGAGCGGAGCAACACTAATACATCACATGGTGGAGAACCTTTAAAGATCGGAGCAGATTCCCCAGAACTCCGAAAGGAAAGTATTTTTGACTTTTTAAAAAAACATTTTTGAAATAAATTGGAAAGCGAATCCAAAATGGCGACGAAGGTCACACCACATGGCCGGAATTTTAACATGGTTTTCAAGTTTATTACTGATATTGTATATGTGGAAAGGATTGCCTTTCTCATGTTTTGTATTGTTCGCCCATGATTTTCAAATTTTATTTCAAACTTTTCGGAACTTTAAAGATGGATAAATTTCATTTCAACTGTTCAAAATTTTCCGGATATCCGTATGAAAATAGTGAAAAATTTCTCAAAGAATTTGAATCTTATTCTAAAGTTAACGAATTTGACGATGATGAAGATGACTCTCGCAAATTGGCTGCTTTTCATTTACTGTTAAAGGGTCCAGCTTTAACATGGTTTTTGGAATTAGGTGTAGATGTCTGATGAATTTTCAACATGGGACAATATTAGAAACGACTTTTACGGTAAATATGCCCGTCTTGATTGGCAACACCCTTCCGTTCTTGTTGAAAGTGAAAATTTTCATAGTTTGGTCCTTAAATCAAACCAACACATTGAAGACTTCTATAGTACTGTGTATGAGAAGGGACAATTATTGGGTAAGCCAGAACATGAAATAATGACCCAATTTATCAAAGGGTTACCAGACAAACTTGCATTTTATGTAAGGGCAAGCAAGCCAAATGACACTTCTGAGGCTTTAACTATTGCTAGAACGGGCGAGGCATATAATTATATGCATCATGAACCATCACTTGCGTCCGTCCAAAATTTCAGAGGCCAACCTAGTGAGCTGTCTGAAATAAAACAGCAAATTAGTCATTTAAAAGAGTCAGTTTCGAAACTGGCCATGTTACAGGGCACACAGCCTAGGCATGATTTTAAATCGGAACAGCCACGTCCAAGTGGTGCTTGTTTTAAATGCAACTCTAAGGGTCATGTTAAACGCAACTGCAATTGGAACTCACAAGGTAGTCCAGATCCTCAAACGTCATGTCAACTTTGTTATCAAAATGGGCATGATGCGTTACATTGTAAAACTTTAGCTCTGCCAAAGAGTAACATTAGTGAAGCACTATGTCAGATTTGCTCTACTCCGGGCCATACTGCTAGAACGTGCAGCCGGGGAAACTTGCAAAACCTAAGGGCCACAGGGCACGATCCCCCGGGAGGTGAGTAAACTGTGCCACAAGATTACGAAGCCGGTCGCCATCACGTGGAAATTGTAAAGTCGGTAGTACAAGTATGGGTACAAGTACCGAGGATTCTACGTGTATTTCAGAAACTGATGACGACGCGACTTCGGATAACAAAACCAGTTCGTTTTTTTATGTTACTGTCCGTTTTCAGAAATTAAAAGTTTCTGCGTTATTAGATTGCGGTAGTGACATTTGCATTATTTCCGAAGAACTTTATAAGTCTTTGCCGTTTTCATTGAAAAGTGACATTGATGTTAAATTATATGACAAATGCGTTTTAGCAAACGGTTCGAAAATTGAAGTTTTAGGCACTGCGGATATCAAAATGACAATTTCGGGTTTACAAAAGGTGATCTCGTGCTACGTTTTTAAAACAGCATCGCATCCGATTATTTTAGGCATGGATTATTTGAAACAGAATAAAATCAATTTAGATTTTGCCGAATAAAAAAATTACTTACAAGGACACGACTGTATTTTGTACAAAATGTGTAACGGTTCCGCCACGCTCAGAAATGTTGGTATGGGGTAAAGTTCAGTCCGGTGTGTATGGCGATCAAGGAATTTGTACCTCTGGGAAACATTTAGCGAAAAAAGGTGTGTTAATTTCGAAAACCGTCGTTACTGTTACAAAAGATAGACATGTACCGATAAAACTACTCAATCCATACAATGACAATGTCATAATTCACAAAGGAAAACCGCTAGCCCAATTTAGTCACCTGTCAACAGATCAATCAATTGAAACCGTGTTAAACTCTACATCAGGTCACCGAGTTCAAAATGTTGAAATTATTACTGATGAGAAAAGTGACAAACTTTCTGAAAACAAATCTAAAGCGGATTTTATTGAGTGTTTCGATTTGTCAGACTCTACATTAAATGAACGCCAGAAAACTGATTTTGAGACGTTTTTATTTAACAATAAAGATATATTTGTTACACCAGACAATCCTGATCTGGGATTTACTGATCTTGTTCAACATAAGATTATTTTGAAACAGGATTATAAGCCAAAGCATCAGCGTCCGTACCGTTTACCGCCCGATAAGCGCGAGGTATTAAGACATCATCTTGATGAACTTTTAGCGCAGGGAATTATATGTTCAATCGATCCGAATGAGGACTTGCCGATCACTAGTCCGGTAGTTTTAGTTACAAAACGTTCGAAAACAAAGTCCGGCTCGGCATGTGACAAAGAATCAAGCCTTTCACATTATCGTTTTTGTTGCGATTTTCGTTATTTAAACTCGCAGTGTGAAACGTTTAGCTATGCAATACCAGACTTGCAAGAGTTAACCGAGTCGTTTACAGAACGCAAACCAAATTTTATTTCGTCCGTTGATCTTTCGTCCGGATTCTTTCAAATGAAAATACATCCCGATAGTGCGAAATATACATCGTTCAACACATGTTACGGTACTTATAAATTTCAACGTTTGCCCATGGAACTGAGTTCTTCGCCGAACTCTTTCCAGTTACTTATGGACAAAGTGTTATGTGGTTTAACTTTCCGTTCGTGTTTATGTTATCTGGACGATGTTCTTATTTGCTCGGAAACCTACGAGGAACACGTAGCCGATTTGGATGAAATATTCGATCGTTTCCGACAGGCTGGTTTAAAATTGAATCCGAAAAAGTGCTCTTTCATGAAAAATAATTGTATTTTTCTCGGACATCACATTTCGAGTAAAGGAATAAAGCCACCGCCTGATCGCGTACGTGCATTGCAAGAGTATCCATCGCCGAAAACTGTCAAACAATTACGCCGAGTTCTAGGGCTTTTTAATTGGTTTCGGAAATTTATACCTCAATACAGCGCACTTACGCAGCCGCTCACGAAGTTATTACGAAAAGGAGCCGCTTTCAAATGGACTGATGAACAAGAAACAGCGTTCTTAGAATTGAAAAGTCGCTTGTTACATTCCGATGTATTGGCATTTCCGCGGTTCGACATTCCATTTTATCTGTCGGTAGATACATCAGCGAAAGGAATTGGTTACATGCTTTACCATCGACATCCCGATCATACTGATAAAGAGGACAAAGTCCGTATTATTCGTTTCGGTTCGAAATCATTGAATCATTGGCAAAAGTCGTATGGCCCGACAAAACTTGAGCTTCTCGGTGTCGTTACGAGTATCACAGATTGTTCAAGCTATTTGCGCGGAAATCGATTCATCGTCGAGTGTAATCATCAAGCTCTCCGACCACTTGTTGAGAAACAACTAAAGGGAGCCATTTACGATCGTTGGCTAGCCATACTTCAACAGTATAACTTCGAGATACGATACAAGCCAGCTGCACAAATGCAGGTGCCCGATGCGTTGTCGCGATGCATGAGATCAGACGCGTCCGATGGCATATCTAGCCCAGAGGAAGCAGATCCGTTCTTTCCCTACATGACGGAACATAGCGGTATAATCAAATTCGCTGAATCGCCTAGAAATACCGATACAATCGAGGTCAATTATGTCGACGTTATTACCGATCTTGAAGGATATACGGCCGATTCAGAGGAGGATGTAGAAAAAGCTCGAAATAATAGTATTTCTGAAGCTTGTGTTCGTCGATTTATGCCGGCATCGCCTAGATGTGTCCGTAAAATGGAATTTTCATCGTTGAATGAATATACTGGTAGAAATAAGAATGTTAGAAGTGACAGCATTTCTAACAATATTTCAAACTGTAATGATAGTGACAAAAGAAGGATCAATACTAGTAGTTTTGATGTCAATTTTGAGGTCAGAAATAATAGTATTTCTACCAATAGTGTAAATAAGTTTTCTGTTGATTCATGTGAAAATTTCAAGGAATTATCGCTTTGGAATTTAATTGAAAACACTGTTCCAAAGACACAAATAGAAAACGGAATTAATAGTGATTCTGTAGTCTCTAAGCCGTTAGAGACCGAAGCCAAAACTGATGATAACGTTTGTGAACTGTCTGTTAATGCAGTCGCGAACAACCATACTTCAGTAGAAGATACTACAACTGGTATCAATGACGAGTCAAGCGAAGAACGGATGGTCAAAGAAACTATTGAACTTTTCAAAAAGTCAGATTTTTGTCCATCAAGTGTCAATATATTGCAGAGAAAGGATAAGAAATTACAACCGATCATTGATTATTTAGAACATGGGACTTTGCCTAAATTGCAAAGGGAGGCACGTAGCTTAATAGTCAAGTGTGCAGACTATATAATCTCCAACAATCTGCTATACCATGTTCGTAATGCGAAAAACAAAAGAAATACAGACCACCGTGCAATGTATCAACTCGTGTTACCGGCTGTTTTAGTTCGACCAGTTTTAGAGCAATTTCACGATTCACCGATGGGAGGACATCGCGGAATACAGGCCACAATCGATTTGATTACCGAACATTTCTACTTTGATAAATTGCCGTCTATCGTCACAACGTACGTCCAGTCATGTCACGACTGTCAGACCAGAAAGATGACAAAAGCCTATTTCGTACAAAACACCTTTTGAGCCATTTCAGGTTTGGCAAATTGATCTTTTCGGACCACTTCCGATGTCACAACGAGGAAACACTTACATATTTACGGCAACCGATATGTTTAGTAAATATGTATACAACGTACCCATCCCGAACTGTGATTCTATGACAGTTGCATTAGTTTTGTTTGAGATGTTTTGCCTTTACGGTGTATGCGACACTTTAATATCAGACAAAGGCAGTGAATTTATATCAGCTTGCACCAAAGAAGTTTGCAACTTATTAGCAATACGTCAGAATTTCACACCAAGCACAATTCATCACTGCTTGGGTCTATGCGAGAGAACCCACCGTACTTTAGCGGAAAGATTAACCCCGTTCACTCAAAAAGGTCAACAATGGGATATTGCGTTACCTGCAATTACGTTTTCAATGAATTCGTCAGTTCAAGCATCCACAAAATATTCACCATTTGAAATTATTTTCGGAACCAGACCAAAATTTCCGCTTACCAACGCTTGTATTACAAATTTTTCGGATATTCCCAAAGATTTTCACGAGTTCATCAAGGAACAAAGCAAAATGATCAGTTCTATTCGTGAAGATGTCAAAACCAACTCTTTGAAAGCAGGACAATTAATGACTGAACGGTGCAACAAGAAAACCAACCCGTTAAAGTTAAATGTCGGTGACTATGTGTATATGCTTGTAGATCCAACGGGACAAGGATGCAAACTACAGCCGAAATACAATGGTCCGTACATTGTGCATTCGATTATGTCAGACCACTTAGTAAAGCTTCGAATGCCCGCTACAGCTAAAGTGTTAAAGAACGATGTTCATTTAGACAGACTGAAAATCGTTTATATCAGAGCTCCACAGCCTACAGATTACTTTGTTCCGGAAGTTCGAACAAAAACTGTTGATACCGAACACATTGAGCCTCTTGATGCAGCCACTAACACCGAAAATCAGGCAGTCGACAATATCGCTAGTGAATCGTCGGGTACAGACAGTCCGTCACCAGCTAAAGCTCCAGTCCGTCGTACGACCCGTATCAGAAAAAGACCAGTTCGTTTTGAAGCTTCCTCATTTGACAATGCGTCATCTTCAGAAAATGGTACAACAACATCTGACACTTATTATAAAATCAAACGGATTTTGGCCCAGAGAACCAAAGACGGTAAAAAGGAGTATAAAGTACAATTTAAAGGTGAACCTGCCCAGAACGCTATGTGGATTCCGTTTGACCAAATGAACTCCCAGGCGAAAGCAGTAATAAACCGGAAACCACTCCCACAGCTGAAGTAAGCGATTGCGCTTCTTCTTACACTATGCATTTATTTTATGCATCTGTGTTCTTGTTAACATTCATTACCGAGTGAGGACTATTTTTGGAAGATTGGTACCATGGTTGACAATTGATAAAGCAAGTGATTGCACTTCTTTATACATGTTATTTCTGCATGCAATTATGACAGTTCCTGGATGTACAGTTGAAGAACTGCTTACAGATGAGCTACTGAAATGAAGTGATTGCACTTCGTATGTCTTAAAATATTTTTCACATTTTTGACTATAAATTTAACGCTATTTTGATGCACATTGTAGTCTTTTTATTTTCTATGTTTTGAAGTGACACTAATTTAAGTGCGTTTTGGATAATTATGACATTTTTTTCTATTATTCAGTATTTTTTTTCCTCTTGGCAAGGTTTTTTTTTTCATAACTGAATATTGCTGTTAGCTTTGTAATTGAAATTCTTATATTTCGTTAAGCTTAGTTTTACATTTTGGGACATGTAAAAGTTTTACATATGAAAGTTAATGTAAATTATACCAGAAACAACCCCTTTATTTTGATATGGATGATTTTTTTTATGATCATATTTCCAGCATTTCTGATGAAATTTACTTTTTTTAAACGAAGAATGCAAATGGACCAAATTTTATTAAGAGCTAGGGACTCTGCTGGTGCATTAACAAAATAAAACTGGTTCCCGTGATATGTTAAGACAGGTAGCATTGTACGTCAGTTTGAAAAAGGTTAAAGTTTGAAGTTTTGCATTGTTTGTAATTGAGAACTTGGTATTAAGAAGTATTTCTCATGATTTATTTTTCTAAAGTTTATTAAATTTTGTCGACAAGTGTACATTTTTGTAAATATATGTATTTCTTATTAACTTGTGTTGTGAACATCTAGACCATCGGAAAATAACTGGCGTTTATTTTTTCGTTGCCGGGGGATGTTACATGGTAGGATGGCATGGTCTAGTTGTTCATGTTAATTTTACTATTTTTCATCTTTGAATTTAAGAATTACTTCCCTTTCAACACTAATTTTCATTTTTGTAATAATTGTTTTCCGGAACATTACGTTTCCATTCCATGTATGTAATGTATGACGTAATCTCTCTCTTGCTTCTGGATTTTGAAATGTAAAGACGTGTGAAATAAAGTTGATCGTTTTATATATTCGTTGTTTTATTCAATATGAGGAGCGGAGCAACACTAATACATCACAGTCGATTGGGGGCATTCGCCCTCTGTGTCTTTCTCTGGTCCGCCACTCAATTTACCCCTTATTTCGAATTTTATATAGTACTGTAGCTTTCCCAAACGGCGATAAATGAATGTACGTCCACTAGCTGTACTGTAGATTTATCAAAGTCATTTGTGCGTTTTGATAACAGGTAATTCGAATTCAAAATTGGTGTAGTGATCTGACATTGACAAATCTCCAACAACACACTTTCTGCATGTTTGGCGTGGCTGTGAGACGAGTCATCGTACCAGTTCGTGATTTTTGTAAAGGTAACAAGCAAAGAAAAGACTCGATTCATCAAATATACATTTTGATCTTCAATTTATACCTAGCTGTTGTGATAAATAGTTGTCCACAGGTACTTGTGGACAGGATCCTGTGGAGAAACTCAAAATTATCTTTTAAAACATTTTTTTAAGAGGAGTGACCTTAGGATAATATGTGGCAGGTAAAACCTGTTACGCTCTCGAAGTTTCAATTATATAGAATTTTTTTGGTCCGAAAATAAAAACAAACTAGCTTTTCTTGTGGGTTACGTGAGCGTTTAATGACGTCTAAAATTTTCAAAGATAAAATCATTAAAAAGACGCCGAAAGTTCGGGAAAACAAGCGCGTGCTAAACCGGACGTTGAAGGAAAATTCAGCTCATAGTACAACTAAAATATTGACATTTCTACCATTATCGCTCCCTTCGGGAGCTTATTAAAAAAATATATGGGTTACTCAAATTAGGGGGGGTACTCAAAAAGGTGAGCTTCCCGCTTAGGGTTCTTTAATAGCCTAAGGTCACTCCTCTTAAAAAAATCGTTTAAAGAGATAATTTTGAGGTTCCCCACAGGTTCCTAGTAGCATTGCCTATCTAATTGTACAAACTGTTTGTACAAGGAACCACTGCCAAAATTTAGCAGGGATGTCAAGTTTTGATAAGCAGGGTTCTCCATAGACTGTCTTATCTTGGTGGCTTGCCATGGTTAAAATATATTTTCATCCTCCGCCATGGTCAAATTCCCATTGTGCCATGATTAAAATTCACGTAAAGTTTATGTGCTGTTACAATTGTAACAAGAAACGTTTTCCCAGTCTTTGTTTGAATTTGTTTCCCCAGGTTCGATATATATATATATGATATTATTGTACAAGAGAACAATCCTTGAGATTCAACATATAATTTATTATGCTTCCTGAGTTTCAATTACAAGATAATAAGTTAACAATCCTAAACGGGGAGTTTCCTAAGTTCTGGTAAAGTACATTCCTTACCGAGAGTGTGACGTTGACTTAATGGCGTAATGTCCGGGTCTCCCTGTCCCGACGTTGCAGCGCTATACATGTATATATAGGGCTGTCCCGACCGGGACCGGGTTACTGGAACATGTGGAACCCGGCGGTTACAAAAATAGTAAGGAATGTAATATGACTTCTAGAAATACATGAAATAAAGATGCAAAGGTGGAATTACTGAAACCCCTAACAACGGTTAACATTATAGACTGATGAAAAGATGAATACAGATACATGAATCAGTAATTCCACTACACAATGTATGTTTATTTAGGACTTAATAGGAGTGTTCGCCAATCTCATTAGTGATGTCATATTCACTAATTTGCATCTCATTAAGTGTCAAATTGGATGGCAATAAACAGTGCAATAAACAAACATCGATTGATAGGATAATTTCCCCAAATTTCAAATCCTCGTAGCTTTTTTTATTGATAAGATAAATTAGTTCTGTAAACGGTTCTGGGAAGAAGAATTTATTCATATTTACCATAATTAATTTTAAAAATATAGCTGCAAAAATAAATTTTCTGCAAAATTGTTTCTGGACCAAGTAGATTTTTGTTGAAAATTTTAAATCAACAAAATTTTCGATCTTTAGAACCACTGAATATTTATTTGCAAAATGCACTACAAAAACAATCTTTTTCTGAAAATTGTAGAACCAAAAGAATTTTTCAATTATCTTGAAAAACAAAAAAGTTATGACAGTTTAAACACAGGGACTTGCTCCCCTCTATCAATATTTTGTTAGAGTCAATGTGCGGTGTGGTTTTTTTCGTACCGCACATTGACTCTAACAAAATATTGATAGACGGGAGCAAGTCCCTGTGGTTTAAAGACGTTTTTCAACACAATTTTATTGTCTTTTTGCCCTCCAAAAATATTCCACAGGTAAGCTCTGACGTCACGGCGAACATTCCTATACAACAACACAGAAGAGTGTCAAATCATGTCAAGCATAAAACTATCCTTGGGGCACTTAATCAGATTGAACAGAGTTTGAAATAACAGCCTGCCCGCCAGCCCGAGACTGGTAACTTTTGGACAGGGCTGGCTAAAATTCATGAAAATTTGACTGGCTATATAGCAAAAACAGGTAGAATTTCAATTCAGGGCTGGTTACTTTTTCAGCGAGTTTCCTACCCTGGATTGAAGTGTTAATTGTTTCTAATTAGAGTAATTCTATTGATTTTTGACAAGTTAAAGGGATGACAAGCTGTTATGGTGCAGTAAAAAAGATTAACCATGAAATTTGCACAGTCGTAATTTTCCCACAGTAACACAGCTGATTAATGCCCTTTAAAAAATAACATTTAACCCTCTTGCTGCCAAGAGGACATATGTGTCCACTACCGGCTCGCTGCCAAAGGGACATATGTGTCCACTGCCGGTTCGCTGCCACACGGACATATGTGTCCATCAGACCAAAATATAACATGCAAATAAATCATTCCTGATAATGAAACACACTCGTTCAAAATATATAAGAGCGGCATTTTATGACAGAAAAATATCTAACAAACAATATGGAATCAAATATAAAAGTTGTTTTCAATGTATTGTAACCGTAGCAACGTTAAAAATAAAAAAGCCGTCATATTTCATCAAAGATTCTGACGTATCGCTATTGTAACGTCACAACATTGTGGCATTGGCGACGTCATTCAAAATTTTAATATGGCAGCAAGAGGGTTAAAGGTATCTGTGATTGAAAGGAGAAATTACAATGATCATGATGATTCATGATTTCTTTTTAGCTTAGTTTGGCTTGCAGAAAGATTGGATCAAGCATTGTCAAGTGAAGCATTTTGCTGATTTTTTGGTAAAAAAAGTAAGATCTAGGATTATGTCCCCTTAGTCACTTTCCATTTTTATTTTATTTTTAAGATATTAATTTTTATATGAAGTTAATAAAAAAATTTATTTCAAACTATCTTAAAAGATTAAAAGGCAAATTGGTCTTTAATATATATATAGACTATTAACAAATTTTGCTCTTCAATTATTACATACATGTAGGAACCTTTTCTGAAACATTTTAATATATTGGTTGGTGATGAAATTCTATTTGATTGCTGCCGATGCTGACTAATCTCTTTAAATGAACATGAAAACTGTGGAGCTTTAAAATTATAAACAGAGCAAAGTTTGCAAGGTATTAATCAAAAGGGGATATATAACTCAGACAATGAGATTAATAACAATTAAAAACTGACAATTAATGCATTGCAATAGAAGTGATAATGTTATTGTTAATACATGGATGTAATGCAGAGCATGTTCAATAAAAACATATTCAAAGGTTCATTTTCTGCGGGATGAAAACCCCAGGGTGAGGCGGGAAACATCCTATGACAAATCTTCCTCCATGGTTAAATTCTGATCCATGGAGAACCCTGATGAGTCCTTCTCAAAGACACATTTAGAACTAGCGTGCGGGCTGTGCGCCCTCCCATTTTACAGGAAAATTTGGATGGAAACTGAATGTATGAGGAGGTCCCAAAAGACTTATTTAGACTGTGTACCCTCCTGTTTGTGAATTTCTGGATCTGCTACAGGTTAAACTGTTGGCACAGGATATGGTTAGATGGTTACGGCAAAAGTGAAAACCGTATACGGCAAAGACAAAAATCGGGAAAGGATGACGGAACAGAATATTCTATGATGTTTCGGATGAGTAAATAGTTTGGTGAATTTTATATTTCTAAACATCTGAAACAAACTAAAATCATATCAAGACCGCATGTTAAGTACAGAAAAACTAAAAATCAGCATTAAAAGTACGAAAAACCCGAAGTCAAACAAAAAATTACTTAAAAAATTGATTTGAAATTCTGTTTTTCTGTTCCGTCTTTTAGCAACATCCCAATTTTTACGGTTTGATGAAAAAGAATCAGTAAGTGGATTATAAACCTCATGGTTTTCAAGACGGCAGTATACAGATCAATATGCTAAATTTCCTTTTCATGGGGTATCAATTTTTGTGGGTAAAGGCCACACTCAAAAAACCACAAAAACTAATGCCCAACGAATAATAATGAAACCACAGTACTTTAATTAACTGCCAATGAGCAGCTTAATACATGTATGTAATTCAGTAAGATACATCTGTAAAATATTGTATACTCTGTCCTGATGATGCCTCTTTTCAGGTGAAACATGTCGACCAAAAAAACAGCTAATCATCACTGTGGGTGAAAATTGGGTGTTGTGTCTCTATGTTATATTGCTTAACAAGCCAGAAACAAAATTGACCTATCAATCTCATAACCACTGTTGATGAATAATGTATTTTTATTTTTTTTATTTTTGTTTAAAGAGAACATGCACATGTGAAACAAGCAAGATTTAAAATCCATTAAAATTTGAAACCACAGTATTTCACATCTTATTATACCACCCACAAACTTTGTTTGTGGGGTATATATCCGAGCTAGCTAGCTAGCTAGCTAGCTAGCTAGCCCTTACCAAACTTGAATGTATTCCAAAAGTGGTTCTCCTTAGTATTCGAATACTTAATACTTTGTGGTTTTTTAGTCTTCGAATACTATAATTTTCTTAGTGGTATATGCAAATCAATTATATTTTTTTGTATTCGAAGACAAAATAAGTATTCGAATACTAGCTTAGTGGTATTTTAGTATTCCTATAGCACGAAATATTTAAATTAGATTTGTATTCGAATACATACATTGTCTTCGAATACTAATATGCAAATGAGATATTGTATTCGAATACAAATATGCAAATGATACTTTTCCTCTCCCCTTTTTAAATGAAGGATCATTCTGCCTAAAAACACACACATTTTGGTGTAATTTTTTTTTATTAAAACTAAATAATCTCAATTAATAATAAAAACAAAATCAACGTAACTGTATAATACTGTAAATTTGTTAACAACATTAAAATACAATAAAATTAAATCCATTTAACAATAAAACAAAACTAGAATACTGACAAAGTCAGAAAGGGCACCCCGGCAAAAATCTAAGTGTTTTCGAAATCATACGAAATTTGATTATAACCAGTAAGGCATTCTCCATAGAATGTGTATGAAACTTCAGAGCTGTATTTTAATACCATTTTTAATGTTCACAAAGTCCAATTCTCAAAATCTGTGATTTTTGATCAAAAATGAAGTTTTTCCCCTAAAATATTTTACATATTTCCACAAAAATTTAATATGCAAATCATGACATGCTACTAAGCAACTGTACAAAATTTTAGAACTGTGTTGTTAATAGTTTTTGAGTTTTAGTGTTCACAAGAATTGTTGACGGACGGACAGACAGACAAAGTGAAAACTATAGGGTGTCCTTATTAACATCTAAAATACATGTAAATACATCAACTGTTTAACTCGATGGAAATTTGTAAGCAATTGAAATGTACAATTTCAGATTGGCCCATAATAAATTAGAAAGTAGATGTCTTACAGTTAAAAAATAATATAGTTAATGCATTTCCTATTTTCCTGGTACATGTATCCCTGTTTCAGAATAATGATCAGTTTACTATAATAATAAAATAATACATAAAATTTAGAATAACAATAACAAATAAATACAATCATGTTGCAACAATATGATACATGCTCTTTTTTAGTTGAAAACTACTCGTATTACAGTGCTACGCCCAGAAATAGTTTTAGAGAAAAATATTCCAATCTTAAAGTTTGGATGTTTTACCCCATAAAATAAAATCCATTCAAGTTTGGATTTTCCCTTAAAATTTGTAAAGTATTGCATTTGTATTCTGACAAATAAATGTGATCACCCATCTGCAATGCACTTATTAAAAATTATTTTTGAGACGAGAAATGCTTGACAGCACTGCATATCAATAAAATTGTTATAACAAATAGTGTATGCACATCTGCATCTATAATCTTGACAATAAATAAATTAACAATATATTATGTGCAGGGACGGATACAAAAATTTTCAAAAGAAAGGATTCTACATACTAGGTACTGTGGGTCAGGGTTAGAAGGGTTGTTTCCAGACAATTTTTGCTGATATTTATTTCAAGTTTGATGTACATGCATCAGTAAACTGTACAATTTTAGGTTTTTTTAAGTCTCTTCTGGCATTAGTTACTTTATACGCAAACTTTCTGTTAATATTATTTGGACTTAATGGCTCCCAGTTATTATACCCCCGCTTCGAAGAAGAGGGGGGTATACTGTTTTACCCTTGTCCGTCCGTCCGTCCGTTCGTTCGTCCGTCCGTTCGTTCGTCCGTCCGTCCGTAACAAAACTTCCGTCACAGTTTTCTAAGCAACTACATGAAATAGAGTTCTGATATTTTGTATACAGCTTCATCATATAGTCCCATATGGTGTATACCGATTTTATGTTCCTACATAGTCTACTTCCTGTTAACCGAATACTTAGGTTTTAACACATAATAGACATAAATGCAAAATTTTCGTCACAGTTTCCCAAGCAACTACATGAGATAGAGGTCTGATATTTTGTATACAGCTTTATCTTATAGTCCCATATGGTGTATATCGATTTTATGTTCCTACGTAGTCTACTTCCTGTTTACCGAATACTTAGGTTTTAACACATAATAGACATAAATGCAAAATTTCCGTCACAGTTTCCCAAGCAACTACATGAGATAGAGGTCTGATATTTTGTATACAGCTTTATCTTATAGTCCCATATGGTGTATACCGATTTTATGTTCCTACGTAGTCTACTTCCTGTTTACCGAATACTTAGGTTTTAACACATAATAGACATAAATGCAAAATTTCCGTCACAGTTTCCCAAGCAACTACATGAGATAGAGGTCTGATATTTTGTATACAGCTTTATCCTAAAGTACCATATGGTGTATACCGATTTTATGCTCCTAGGTTGTCTACTTCCTGTTTACCAAATACTTAGGTTTTAACACATAATAGACATAAATGCAAAATTTCCGTCACAGTTTTCCAAGCAACTACATGAGATAGAGGTCTGATATTTTGTATACAGCTTTATCTTATAGTCCCATATGGTGTATACCGATTTTATGTTCCTACGTAGTCTACTTCCTGTTTACCGAATACTTAGGTTTTAACACATAATAGACATAAATGCAAAATTTCCGTCACAGTTTCCCAAGCAACTACATGAGATAGAGGTCTGATATTTTGTATACAGCTTTATCCTAAAGTACCATATGGTGTATACCGATTTTATGCTCCTAGGTTGTCTACTTCCTGTTTACCGAATACTTAGGTTTTAACACATAATAGACATAAATGCAAAATTTCCGTCACAGTTTCCCAAGCAACTACATGAGATAGAGGTCTGATATTTTGTATACACCTTTATCTTATAGTCCCATATGGTGTATACCGATTTTATGTTCCTACGTAGTCTACTTCCTGTTTACAGAGTATTTAAACTTGTATGCATGGCTTAGTTTGGGGAGCGGGGGTATCACTAGTGAGCATTAGCTCACAGATTTACTTGTTTCTTTTTGCCATGGCTCGAATGTATTCTACAAAAAATTATAAATAAATTAATTATTAAATAACTTATGTCATAATTCAATTCATATATTTATATATAAAAATTATTAAAAGACAATCATGTTCATCAATAACTGCATGTGGACTAGTAAATTCACAATGTTGCTCCTATAGACTTGTATTTTTTTTTAGCATGTGAAAGTAAATTCATGTATTGTTTATTTTGAAGGAGTTTTGCTGATCGACTTTGTGACACACATGACAATATCAATACGTCTCCCCATCAAAGTGGGGTGGGAGACATACATGTACCGTAACCAGATTCTTGACTAATATGGACATTTTAAAACTTTTTTAGAAAAATAAAAATATTTGTCTGTTGTTCTTTAAGACTTTTTGCAATGCAATTAATGTTAATTAAAGTTCAAAATGTGTTTGCATGATAGAACAAACCATTGAACATATACTTAATTATACACATATGTGCCGACTCCCTCACAGACAGGTATAATGCATAATCATTAAAAAAAAATGTCTGTTTCCTGCTTCCCAGTCGACCCTAAATGTTTTACAGACTTCAAAAACTAAAGTCAACAGTTTTCGCCACTGCTCAAAATTGGAACATTCATGTTTTGCCATTTTGAACAAAATGTTCATTAGAACTAAAGTATTTGGTCTATCAAAACATTGATAACACCATTTTGGCTTTAAACTTGGACACCGATTCGACGTAATATTAACACAGGTTTTTTGGGAAATTTATGAATTCAAAAAACAATGTCAAAAAAAAAGTTTTAAAGAAAAAAAATAATTATAGTATAACTAATGAGGGATGACGAATATGAATTTTAATGTCACGAGTGTCGAATAACGCCGGGATTCTAAGAGTGCGCACACGTGTTTAATCCCCTAGTGTTATTCAACACGAGTGACATTAAAATCCATATTCATCATCCCTCATTAGTTATACTATTTATTATATAGATATTTGATATTAAAATGACAAATAGATCATCAAAATTATGAAAACGAATGAAATTATTGATTGATGATTTGTTTCTGGTGTAATAATCTATGTTACATATTTTTCGTGGGAAACTTCACGAGCCGGAGGGTTAATTAAATTTGCACGCGAGTTAAATAAATACTGTAATTCACTCCGTGACGATCTAGAAATTTATTTAACTCGGAAATCACGATATTTCATCTATATCTATGTAATAAATAAAAAGTAACCAACTGACCAATTTTTCTGCAATGGAAGCAGGAAACAGACATACTTTTTATTATTTTGGTCTAAATTAATAACACAAAAACTGGTACTATAATCTTTACCTTTTACAGCTGCTACTTTTGTTGCATCTAATGGGTTTTTCTCAAGTTTCTTTGGATCATTTTCCTTATTAAAATTACGAATTCCCAGACCGGTTGATGCTGCCAGTTCTGATGTTGTGAACACTAAGTCAATGGTATGATTTAGAAGGCAAACTGATGGATTTGAAGAGCCAGAGGCCTTCCTCTCAGCCTGGTACAACCCATAGGTATCAACCATAACATCCTTAAATCTTAGTGGATCCTTTGGATCTTCAATTAAAGTCTAAAAACCAAAATACAATAATTGTGTTAAAATACCAAAGCTCCACCTCACAAACAATCTGTACTATTGTTATTCGACAACTGAAAATGACAGCTTCTTAAAAAGTTTCAAAGCTGGTATAGCAAATCTTCTGTCCAATAAAATCAAAAGAACAAGTTTGTATTATAATGAAATGTTTGTCTAGACCAACTTGGAAACCCTAAGTGTTTTTAAAGCATCAATTAATATACAAACCTGAAAAGAATAATTAAAATAAAAATAAAGAAAGAATGTGTCCATGGGACACAGATGCCCCCGCTGGCCCCAAATAAAAAGTTGAAGTCCGACATATCTGAAAGTCGCTTAGGACGCATTGTTTGTCATACTGAACCATCCTACCAAGTTTCAAATCATTCCCATGTATAGTTGCTGAGAAAAGCTTGACGGAAATTTGTATGTCTGAAAAGTACAATTTTAGATCAGGCCATCGTAAAACAGGAAGTACAAGTCGGACATGTCTGAAAATCGCTTAGGACGCATTGTTTGACATACTGAACCATCCTACTAATTTTCAAATCATTCCCATGTATAGTTGCTGAGAAAAGCTTGACGGAAATTTGTATGTCTGAAAAGTACAATTTTAGATCAGGCCATCGTAAAACAGGAAGTACAAGTCGGACATGTCTGAAAATCGCTTAGGACGCATTGTTTGACATACTGAACCATCCTACCAATTTTCGAATCATTCCCATGTACAGTTTCTGAGAAAAGCTTGACGGAAATTTTCATGTCGATTTTGGTATCGACCCAGTGCTAAACAGGAAGTAGATGTCCGACAGGTCTAAAATTCGCTTAGGACGTATAGTTTGTCATACTGAACCATCCTACCAAGTTTCAAGTCATTCCCATTTACGGTTTTTGAGAAAACCTTGACGGAAATTCGTACGGACGGACGTACGGACGTACGTACGGACGGACATGAGTAAAACTTAATGACCCCCGACATGTCGTCGCGGGGGCATAAAAAGAAAGAATGTGTCAATGAGACACTAATAAAAAGTTGAAATCCGACATGTTGGAAGGTTGCTTTGGACCCATAATTTGTCATACAGAACCATCCTACCAAGTTTCAAATCATTCCCATGTACGGTTTCTGAGAAAAGTTTGACAGAAATTTGTATGTCTGAAAATTACAATTTTAGATCGGGCCATTGTAAAACAGGAAGTACTAGTCTGACGTGTCTGAATGCTGCTTAGGACGCATTGTTTGTCATACTGAACCATCCTACCAAGTTTCAAAATTCACTTGTACGGTTTCCGAGAAAAGCTTGACGAAAATTGGTACAGACAGAAGGACACAAGTAAAACTTAATCATTAATGCCCCCCGACATGTCGTCGCTAATGGCATAAACATATTATGAATTCAGATATGCAACATACCTTCTTTGTCTTTTGAGCTTTAGATTGACAGCTGTCATCCTGAAAAGCAAAGTTTGAACTAGATAACAAATGCTGGCCCTTATAACAAATATTTTGTAAATCTGTGTACAGTGTTATTCCCTTGCTTCTCAATTACACCTTGCAATACACCTTTTCAATTTAATAAAAAGACAGGCATTTAATTGTGCCCACCCATCTGCAAAACTCTCTACAATGCATTGAATATTAATGTCGAAAATTTAACTAAGTCGGCAAACATGAAATAGGTGAGCCTCAGACCTGTCAGCAAACAGGAAGTAAACTAAACTATTTTTTTTTTGGCCTAAGGTATTTTTAACATGAACAAGTACCCTTACAAAATATTTATACAACACTCACAATATTAAAAAAAAACACTTGTTAATAATTCAGATTTATAGCTGAACCTAAGCCAGTCCATCTGGCAGGTCCTGTGAATTTTAAAAACTCTGTAGCAGAATAAAAAGCTACGCTGAGCACAGCATGATACGACCGCAACAGGTTGAACCCTGTTCGTTGGCGGCCTAATTCCCTCTTTTCAGTTAACATAGGTTATCTCTCATAAGCAGGAGTTATCTTTCTTTACAGGAGGTGTACTTTCTTAGCCCCTTTGTTTTTTTTTCATGGAAAATCAAGGAAAAATCTAGAGAGAGATCTGAAAGAAATTAGGGATTCCCTAAATTTCACAAAAAGTTTACTATATAAAAGCTTTAAAGTTTACATTTTATCAAAACACCCATTTTAGCCCCTTTTGGCCCTTTTTTCTAAAACGGTGGGGGCCACAAACCCCAAATGCAATACCAATCTTTCTTTAATGGTTAAAAACATCATATCCAAATTTCAAAACATTCAGTCAATGTTTACTAAAGTTATTGCCCGGAAACCAAAGTGTCTACAGACGACAACCTTGCCATAACATAATACAATCCCAAAAATTTTGCGGCCGTATAAAAATCTGCATCAATGTCCATTCTGTCATATGTAAGAACCTAAATAAATCATATAGTATAAGTGGTTTTTTTCGCAGGTGGAAAATATCCTGATTTTGAAAAAGGGGGTGATTTTATTTATGTGTAAAATACTTTTCACAAATTGAAAATTTTTATTACACTTATAGCAAAATAATATTTCAAATCTTTTTAATTGTCAAATCCATGTGTTGTTCACGACATGACGAAAATTAAATCATTGCAAAAAAACCCAACACTTATACGTTAACATGTACATGTAGATGTATAATCAAAGACACTAACCTGGTCTGTCAAGAGTCTATCAGAGTTAGTTCTTGGCCTGTCAACCTGTGCATAACTACTACTGGGTGAGGAATCAGAATCTGATAAAAACTTTAATCTTTCCTCTGGTCTGTTTTTGTTTGGTGTTTCTGAGTTGCCAATATCCTAAAACAAATTTTAAAATTCAACAAGAGTTGATTTAAAAACATTTGACACATGTACATGTATATTTACAAGGATCTGTATATGAAATATCAGTTGCTTAGCTATTATACATGTATTTTTCAGTCAACTGACGTTTTCCACCAAATATAATAAATTATTGAAGACTCCAGAGTTGATAAGACCCCAAGTGTCTGTATACCAAAATATCAGATGCCTATGTTTAGGCCAAAAAAAAAAGTAGATGAGTTTATGGTCACCCGACCCTACCTAATTTTTTAACCCCTACCCTAAAGTTTTTTTGAGCATTTTCCATTAAGCACTGTAAAAGTCACAAAGTGCCCCTATTGACTCAAGGTAAAAAAAAATTATAAAAAAAAAAATAATTTCCTCCCTACCAACCCTAATTTTTTTCAGCATGTGACAGTAAACACACATACTTTTTTGTTTGGCCTTATGCTGCAGACACCAGAACTATTTTCTATTAAAGAATCAACTACATGATGACTGATCAAGAACTGGAATACTGACAAAGTCAGTAAGGGCCCCGCGGCAAAAACTTAAGTGTTGAAATTTGATTATAACCACTGAGGCATCTTCCATATACTTCACAGCTATATTGTTAATAGCATTTACGTTTTATTGTTTAAAAAGTCCAATTCTCAAAATCTGTGATTTTCGATCAAAAATTAAGTTTTTTTCCAGAATATTAAACAGATTTGCACGAAATTTTAATAAGCAATTCATGACATGCTACTTAGCAGTTGTACAAAAAATCAGAACTGTATTGTTAATTGTTTTTGAGTGTTCACAAAATCAAATTCTCAAAATCTGTGATTTTCCAAAAATATTTGACTGATTTGCATGATAATTTAATATGCGAATTGTGACATGATTCTTAGCAACTGTACAAAGTTTCAGAACTGTGTTGTTAATAGCTTTTGAGTTTTAGTGTTCACAAAGTCCAATTCTCAAAGTCCAGTCAAGGAAATTAGGATTTTTTAGGGCAGGACATTCGGTCCTATTATTGGTCAAGATTCACAGGACCAAAAGAAAATATAGAGGTCCTAGAACACAATTTACTTGTTAAATAATGCTAACATCTATCGGACATTCGGACCTGTAAAAGGCACAAAAACACCAGACCAAATGAGTTTTTACAGGCCTTTGTCTGGCGGTCCTGTGCTAAATTCCATGACTGAAAGTCTGTGATTTTCGATAAAAAATGAAGTTTTTTTACCAAAAATATTTCACATATTTGCCCGAAAATGTTATATGTGAATCGTGACATGGTACTTAGCAACTGTACAAAATTTCAGAACTGTGTTGTTAATAGTTTTTGAGTTTTAGTGTTCACAAGAATTGTTGAGGGACGGACAGACAGACGGACAAAGTGAAAACTATAGGGCGTCCACATCTTCGATGCGGGGTCCTAATTAAAGCCACTTACCTGAGCAATTAGGAGTCTATCAGAATGAGATCTTGGTCTGTCAACCTGTACATTACTATTGCTGGGCGAGGATTCAGAATCTGATGAAAAATTCAATCTTTGCTTTGGTCTGTTTTTGTTTGGTCTTTCCAAGATGATGGCATTTCTTTCAACATCCTAAGACAAAAATCTTAAATTTAATATTCAAAAGCAGTATCTTTTAAACTTTTTAAATATTACAGGGCTGTTCCATAACTTTACGTTTGGTTTGGGAGAAACTTCTATAACATATTTGGTGGGTATTTGAGATTTTGTTCAGAAACAATGATAAAAAAAATAATTATTATAAGATGAGTTGTGGGGTAAAGAAAAAAGTACCTTCGACCAACCCCCCACATTTAATTCTGGAACAGCCAGACTGTGCCAAATTGATTTAGAATTTGCTGGACATACGGTCCGACACCTCATAGTTCCTTGCTGGTCCGAACAAAACTTTGTCAGACCAAAATTTTAGCATACTGAGTTATTATCGTCAAATTCCAGAATTTTTTTTATGATTTTTCAGAAATCAACACAAAATAATACAATTTCTAATGATTACAGGACTGATTCAATTTTTGCCGGTCAGGTCTGTCGGTCCGATGACATTTGGGAAAGACTGAACAGCACCAATTAAAAATATATTCTTTTTCAACTAAAATGCCAGGTAAATCTAATTGAAATTAAAGCAAATACATCAACCGGCAATCAGGGCTATTCCAGTTTAACATACGTCTAACCCAAGGATGATTGTATAATAATAGTATTTAAGCCACTGGCACTTACCTGGTCCGTCAAGAGTCTGTCCGAATTCGATCTTGGTCTGTCAACCTGTAGATAACTACTGCTGCTGTGTGAGGATTCAGATACTGATGGAAATTTCAATCTTTCTTCTGGTCTGCTTTTGTTAATAGGTCTTTCTGAGTTTATGGCATTTTTTTCTATATCCTAAAACAAAATTTGAAAATGATAACTATTAATTGGCACTGTATTTTAACTATGCATCACATACAAGTTCAAATGCTTGGTAAACAGGAAGTAATAATAATAATAATAATAATAATTTGAGGTTCTTATATACCGCTTTTCATGACATTTAAATCACCTCAAAGCGGTTAACAAATTTATCAGACCTCTATCTCTTGTAGTTGCTGAGAAAACTTTGACGAAAATTTTGCATTAATTCTTACTATGCATAAAAATCTAAGTATTCGGTAAACAGAAACTGAAAGTAGTTGACCTAGGAACATAAAATCGGTATACACCATATGGGGCTATAGGATAAAGCCATATGCCAAATGTCCGACCTCTATCTCTTGTAGTTGCTGAGAAAACTTTGAGGCAAATCTTGCATTCATGTTTACTATGCGTAAAAATCTAAGTATTCGGTAAACAGGAAGTAGTTGACCTATGAACATAAAATCTGTGTACACCATATGGGACTATAAGATCAAGCTATATGCCAAATATCGGACCTCTATCTCTTGTAGTTATAGAGAAAACTTTGAGGAAAATTTTTCATTCATGTTTACTATGCGTAAAAATCTAAGTATTCGGTAAACAGGAAGTAGTTGACCTAGGAACATACAATCGGTATACACCCTATGAGACTATATGATAAAACTGTGAGGCCAAACAAAAAAGTATGTGTGTTTACTGTCACATGCTAAAAAAAATTAGGGTTGGTAGGTAGGAAAATATTTTTTTTTAATTTTTTTTTTACATTGAGTCTATGGAGCAACATTGTGACTTTAATGGTGCTTAGTGGAAAATCTTCATAAAAACTTTAGGGTAGCGGGTAAAAATTAGGAACGGTAGGGTGACAGTAAACTCACCTACTTTTTTTGGGGGCCTGACGAAAGTTTTTGTTAAAGACTAACGGACGGACAAGGGTAAAACAGTATACCCCCCACTTCTTCGAAGCGGGAGTATAAATATACTTGCTTTATCTATAGCTGAATCAACAAGACAAAGCGTTGTTTTATGGTCATCAAATTCCAGCGATTGATTACCGAGTATGTTTCCCATCTCCATCACATGCCAACTCAGCTGTTCGACAGTGTCAGCATTTCTACCTGTGAAAAAAAATTAATATTTATATTTGAAACAAGGCTGCGTCAGAACGACACTGATGCCCCTGGCAGCACTGATTTTTTTTTTTATTATTTTAGTTTGGATTATCTCTCTTTGTTCAGTATGATGTCTCACAAATGGTGTTCCTGAAACTGACAGACATGAAGAAAATGCAATATGTAGTACTATTCATAATATATAATGAAGAAGATGTGAAAAGTAATTTAGGCCACTGTTTTTTAATTTTTAGTTTTACGAAACTTTTCCTAAATGTTGTTGGGTAGGAGGAAGGAAAAAAAATAAAAATAAAATTCCAGAAAAATTAAGGTCGGGCCAAAAAAAAAAATTGTGTCAAAATAATAGGAAATTTATTCAACAATTAGTCAGATATTTGTAAAGTAGGGAAAAAAATAATAAAATATAAAAAGCTCATTTTTTTTTCAATTTCGGGGCAAAATTTATAGGGTAGGAGGGTTCGTAAAACTAAAGATAAAAAAATAATGGCCTTATTTGAAATGGACGAAAATGTTCAGTGTGAAGGACGAACGATCGACAGACCAAAAAAAAATATACCCCCACAACAAATTTGGCGGGGTATAAAAATAGTTTGACCTAATTTAATTGCTCTTATTTTTATTTTTGAATGCCCATGCAATTTACATGTAAAATAAATAGCGGCTCTTTGCTTCATATTAAATAGACGATATTGAGATGTGGAATAAGTGTACACGACACAACAAACATAAACAAACAGCAAAAATTGAAATGTTAACATAAACAGCAAGATTTATGAGTCAATAATTGCACACCAACATCATAAATGACCACCAATTTGTAATTCAATCATAAAAGGTGTATAATTTAAATTTGTTCAATTGCCTGGAATGACAATTTATTATACAGACAATTGGAAAAGGACCAAGTTTTTACCTACCAGAAAAACTTCCCCATCAACATGATCAATGTTTATATTAGGTCACATAGAAACCATATCATCCCCTTCAGTCTAAAATGAAAGTTACCTTTTTTTAACATAATAATTTCTTGTTGTGCTAGTTTCAATTTATAGCTAAGGTCCCTGTTTTCTTTCTCCAGCTGTTCTATCTCCTCCTGCATTGAACGCAGTTCTGTATACTTGGATGTGGTAGGGTCATCATGAAGCTCAATGTTATTATAATTAGTACTGTCACCATTCAACATCCCTACTGATGTTGTTAGTAGCTGACTTGTCTTCATAAAACATGTACTGTCATCGCTTTGTTCATTATTGTTGTCATCAATATCCCCCATGACAGATTTGAACCCTGCCACCATAGACATTGAGCTCATATCTATTTTGGAATTTATAGGCTTAATCCTTTTTTCATTAGAACCATCTTTTTTCTTTTCTTTGGGTTTTTGGGGTTCCTCAACAGTTTTTCTTTTTTTTACTTGCTTCTGTACATGTGAACATGGTGAAGAACTAGATTCTATATTTTTGGTAACCTTTTTACCTAAAATGTACATGTAGTTATTTATACATTGAATGTCATATTTTTGAGTTTTATTGGTGTGTAAAACTAAAAGCATGGACCTAAGCACATTTTTAATGAAGCACGCTTGAAATTTTGTGCAAAGGTCCATGCAAGTCGTCAAGGTAGCGCATTACGGTTTCTGAGAAAAGCTGGACGGAAATTTATATGTATATGAAAAGTACAATTTCAGATCACCCCATCATTAAACAGGAAGTAGAAGTCCTACATGTCTGAAAGTGGCTAATTAGGGCATATAGTTTCTCATACTGAACCATTCATTCTACCAAGTTTAAAATCATTCTCATCTTTTAGAAAAACAAGAGTTAACACTTAAGTATGTCTCGCCTGTCGGCACCATCAGAAACAAAAATTCATTGGTAATTTCCACTATACGAGTAATTTCATGTTCTGAGATAAAACCTTAAAGTAATAATAAACCAATTTTTGGCTAAAAATTGCAACATGAACAAATTGATGGAACTGCTTCTAAATGATGAAATTTGAGCTTCTAGCTGCGTTAAATTTGCGATGGTTACATCAATATTCAGTGTGTAACGGCAAAAGATAACGGGTAACGGGTAATAGGAATCCTAGAACACAGTGTAAGAAATTAAGACTTGAGATTCACTTGCCCGAATCCTTGATTTTAAGATTTTTTTCTTTTTAACTAATACAATTTTTCTTGAAATTTCACTTGCCCGAAAGGATTTTTACTGGCCAGGGCAAGCGGTCCAGTGCTAATTTCGCACACTGACTAAACACTGCTACATGTAATAGTAAAAAATTAATTACCTTTACCAGATGCTTGTAAGGTGGCTCTGTCTTTCAGTACTTTTGATTTATCATCTGTAAAATGTATTGAATTACGTACACCATTATGGTATTAATAAATAGTAGGTGCACATCTACATTATGTAATTAAGATAGTGTGAAAGTTTCGTGAAAATCAATTGAGGCATTTAGGAGGAGTTGTGGATAAGAGATTGTGGATAAAAGACAGATGCACCCCCATCACTATATACCCCCACATTTCAAGCAGGGGTATAAAAACAAATTAACATATATGTTTTAATTGACTTTTTCAAATATCTTATCATATCAGTAAGGGCTGTTCCAGGATTAAATGTGTGTGTGTGGGGGGGGGGGGGGGGGGGGGGGTCGGGAGGCTTTTCTATTTCATATACATGTATGGTGGGTGTTTGAGAAATATTTTGTATGGAAACTATGATGAAAAGTCTATTATTATTTCATGGGTGGTGGGGTAAAAAAAAGTTGCCTCCCGACCCCCCCCACATATCTAATTCTGGAACAGCCCTAATTAAATTCATAAGAATTACCCATTTATTTAGTATGGATCTATATACCAATACACCAATGGATACCAAATACAAAACCACAAAAATAAATGAATCAACAGTAAATACAGTTTAGCTATTGTATAAGTGTTTTTTTTTTGGGGGGGGGGGCAGGTGGAAAATTTCATGATTTTGTTGAAAAAAGGGACGATTTTATTTAAGTGTCATGTTTTTTTATGTGATTTAGAATTTTTTGCAACACTTTATATAGCCAATTAATATTCCACATGTTTTAATTTTCATGTCCCAGTGTTGGTCGCAAATAAAGCGAAAATTAAATAACAGTGAAAATAACCACTTATAACGGCCGGTATATATATTGTATTTACCAGATATCATCAAAATTTTTCCTTTGTAGGAGCAACCATCAGTATATGGAGCTAAACACCAGTCCCCTTCTTCTAATTTAGCTTCTACTCCATCCTCCCCTGTTTCTTCATGTTCACAGTCATTCAATTTGATTGGATCACTCAAAACATTATCCTCATACTGCACTAAAACCCATTTAACTGCAAAGATAAAATGCATATAAATCAAAATTTATGAATAAAGCAGTATACCAAGGCCAAGACAAAAATAAAGAGTGCGTGTCTACGACTTGAGTTCGCATTGATGTTTATGTGTTTTTGTGTTCCTTGTTTGTTCATGCTTGTTCCCTTTTATGTTAACCTACTTTACCTTTGATCTCTATGCCTCTCTGCTTCTTACATGAACAATCTTTGAAATTTATAGCACAGGCATGTAAATTCATTTTGCCAATTTGGTAATGTGAATTTTTAGAAATTTTAAAAAATCCTAGAACACTGGAAAATCACAAATTTTTGCAACAAAAGGGGGGTCCAGACCCCCTGGACCCCCCCTCTGGATCCGCCACTGTGGTGTGGCCATTTTGTGGTGACGAGGAGTGGGGGAAAGGGGACAGGGAGCAGGGATACAATACCCCCCTTTCCACCCCCTATATATATGTACATGGAGTAATAGTATATATATGGTTTTATTGTAAGAGTACTTTTATTCCGGCGTGTAGTTTTTCCACCAGGAAATTTTACTCTAGTGTCAGTATTCCATAAATAGTGTAAAGCTGATAATAACTCAGGTAAGTTTTGTTTATATTTTTGTTTTCATCACATGACAAATAATATAAAAAGTTTATATTGATGTCACCTGTATGTTTAAATCAAGGTACATGTAAGTTAATTGATTAATTTTTAGCTTTAAATGACAAAGATTCTTTTCATAAATAACACTATGAACAGTGGTGCAACAGAAGTATCAAGGACTTTTAAAGTACATGCTGGACTAAAATAGGTATTGATTTATTATAGGATAGTTCTTGGAAAATTGAAGGGCATTATCATTCCTAGTACAGGTAAAGATATTTAAAATAGTTTAATACACTAGTTATACCTAGTATTTGTTCCTATAAATATTATAGTAATCATGTTTACATTACGGGTATAGATGGTTAATGATTATTAAATAAAAAATGTAATGATAAAACACTATTTGAATTTATTTTCAAAATTCTATGTTTGAAGAGAAACGTACAAAATGTGATACATGTAAATATATCTACACTTTACACTAGTGTAGTTTGTGCTTACTGCTATGACAAGATTTTAAGAAATCAAAATTATTAAAGTGTGCCCCCTGACTGAGATAATTAAACTTTAGTTTTAATTTTCTCAGCCCTCGACTGCCAGTGTACACATATTTTTTTCCTATGGAATAGTTACACTAGTGTAAAATTTACTATGGACTTTTTGCACTAGTTTATTTTTTCCATGCAAAATCACAGTAGATTTTCCATTGTAAATATTGTATCCTTTTAATAAAGATCATTGAGTAGGAAATACTAGTGTAAAATTTACTATGGACTTTTTGCACTAGTTTATTTTTTCCATGCAAAATCACAGTAGATTTTCCATTGTAAATATTGCGACCTTTTAATAAAGATCATTGAGTAGGAAATATTATTACATGTATACATATTTCACACTTAATTGTGTTTTTTCTTTCAAAATTAAGATACAAATTTTACTGTGGAAAATCTACACTATGCATGGAAGAAATAAACTAGTGCCAAAAGTCCATTGGAAATTTTACACTAGTGTAACTTAACCTCAGGAAATAATACACTGGTGGAAAGAACACACTGTTACATTATAAGGTTGTAATGAACAGATCTAGAAAATCAATGTACTGCATTCTGGTAGGAACTTTAAATAACGACTTTTAACATGTTTTAAACTGCACTGTTCCTGACTCTCGGATTGAAATTGTTAGGTCAAACAAAAAAGTATGGTGTGTGTTTACCTCACAAAAAACCAAGCCCCACCCTTTTCAAGTCTTACTCTTAGTCAATAGTACTCTGGTTCAGTTACAAAAACACTATAGTACTATAAAACAACATGCAGTACAGTAGCTGCAAATATTTTTAAATGCAGTGATCTGGAAGGATTTTTCATCAATGGGCCATTTTCTATTGAAACCCAAAATTTGAATGGGCCATTCTTTACTATTCTATATAAAATTTTGAGATTTGAATGGACCATTTTCTATTCTTATGGGCCTATGGCCCATGGCCCCCTACCTTCCCGATCACTGTAAATGCCTTGAAATTTTAAATCAGGAAATTTCCTTTTTTTGTCATTTCGTTAAAGATTGGTGTTTGTATTTTATATTTTGTTTTTGACCTTTAAAGTAATTACCATCGTCTCCGTGGACCATAATCTTAATTCTTCTTTTCTTTGTCTGTTTTTCCATATTTTGTTGCGTCGTCTGCTTAAAATTTGCGCCAAAATCCTTAGTGCGGTACGTTTTCATTGGTTGAAACTTTAAAGCAAATTTAGTTTTCGTTCTTTTCATTGGTTTAAACCCACGAAGTCAGTCAGAATCTTTTACGCGATTGAAATAACCGGAAGATATAATTGTACTTTGGTATCCTTTATGACATTGACGAATACAAAGAAAACAAGAATTCTAGAAAGCCCATATAGAATAGTAAGTTTGACCGAATTTATTAAATGAAGCTGAAATAGGTGCAATGTTGGAACAAAAAAACATTTTGAAAATTCACAAGGGTCATTTTTGTACTCTAAGACGTGGAATAAATAGCAAAAACACGTCGTTTGCGACATTTCTAAACCAGCATATTTGTCAAAATGATTTGATTGCAGAGATTCCGAAGGTTGTCTGACCAAATCAAATGTCTGGTAAAGTTTTATTCGGTCTGGTAAAAAGTTTTGATTTTATATGTAACAGGAGAGCATGAAATACTTCACAAAATTGACATGTCCACCACCTAGGCTAGAGTCGAACTCGGGACAGCTAGGTTAAAAGTCAGGCGCTCTACCATTGAGCAGGGATCATATTTTAGGAGGACCATGTGTCAAATGGCCCATGAAATTAATAAATAGGGGCCCATGGCCCTGTCATCTTGAAATTTATTGCTAATTTTATAGAGAGTATTACACAAATATATCTGTTCTTGGCCCAACTATTTTAACAGAAAGGGGTCATTTGCTCACCATAAAGAATTTCCAGAATGATTCCTGCTGAGCCAAAGAAGTACTTCCCTAGCTCAGCGATAAATGCTGGCTTTTAAATCTACTACAAAGGGGAGCAACCCCGTTAAATACATGTACATGTATACAAAATAATATTACAAAATTTAACATGCTACGTCATGTATATCAATGTTCAGTCCCGAAAAAGCTTAAGGTTCATGGTTACACTTCGAAAAATATGGTCGATTTTGTACCCCTTTTCATAGTCTATGTGGGGCTTATACTACACATAGAATTACAAAATAAGGTATAGCAGCGTCTAGATATCAAAATAGCACATAATTTAATTTTTCTTTCAAATTACAAGATTACTTTAGTTGTTTTCTCTATTCATTCTTTCCGTTCAAATAGTACATAAAGTAAACCATGAATTACCCCTAAATAACCTTCCATTTAAACGTAGGTGAGTAGATTTAATTACAACACTTTTCAATTTAACTTGCACGTGGAGGCCAAATGACAGGTCATTGTTGATATTTGGCTACATTTGAGTCAACTGAAAAACGCAAAGAAAATGTTCCGGCAAAACGGCTAAAGTGCACATGTTAAAAATACTAAATATGTATGTACAAAATATTTATCTAGACTGTACATAGACTGAAAAAGGGCATGAAAAATCAGCCATTTTGATAAAATAGTAAAGATGAACCTTAAACACAATTTGGAATCACTCTAGTGATTGATTGTTTTCCTATGTATTAATTAAGTCTACATGTACATGTAGTACCACTGATCATGAGAACTTACATCCTTCCTGACTGACTGTATTTTGGGCTCAACATTAAATGTTGAAAAAAAGAGTTAACATACGTGTACATGATGCACCACTGGTTCAAATTTTAGACTGCTTGCTGTTTTTGTCGTGATTTTTTGAATTGCTGTTTGTTTACATGTATGTTTGTTGTGACCCGTACACTTATTCCACATCTCAATATCGTCTATTATTATGACTATTAGAAAATATGTAAAAAAAATCTCTAAAACTCCTTGTTAAATAACATTATTTCATTGTTTTTTTGTAGGAGTTTTTAACTTGATTTTAAAATGGTGGACAGACATGACAGAAGTAGAAAACAAGGCCCAATATCAAAAATGGAACATTCAAGGTTCAGTTGTAAGTTTATTTTACATTAAAACTCATTTGATTCTGGGAAATGGAGGCTGTTTTTTTGTGCTGGCTTTTTGTTCCTTAATTTTATACCATAAATTTTTTGTCTCCCCTGGACTGGGAATTGTACTTCTCATATGTATATACAAATTTCCGTCAAGCTTTTCTCAGAAACCATAAATGGGACAGTGATTCTGAAGATACTTTTGGTTTTACTTTGTTTGTCCTTGTCATTCTATGTTAACAGTTCTTTGTCAAGAATTGGGTCTTTCGTTGATGATTTAGGGATTGGTTTTGATACTTTTGTATTTTAATACAAGTCAAGTGGGCCAATGCAAGACGGCAAGCAGTGACCTCTGGTCATGTTGAAGACTGCTTGCTGTTTTCCGTTGTGATTTTTTGAATTGCTGTTTGTTTATGTTTGTTGTGACGTGTACACTTATTCCACATCTCAATATCGTTTATTATTATGACTATTAGAAAATATGTTAAAAAAAATCTCAAAAACCCCTTGTTAAGTAACATAATTTTGTTGTTTTTTGTAGGAGTTTTTAACTTGATTTTAAAATGGGGGACAGAGGTGACAGAAATAGAAAACGAGGTCCATATCAAAAATGGAAGATTCAAGGTTCAGTTGTAAGTTTATTTTACATTAAAGCTCATTTGATTCAGGGAAATGGAGGCTGGTTTTTTTTGTGCTGGCTTTTTGTTCCTTTATACAATAAATTTTTTGTCTCCACTGGACTGGGAATTGTACTTCTCATATGTACATACAAATTTCCGTCAATAAAAACTACAACAAAGTCCCAGATATTAAATTTTGCTACGCCTGACGCGCGTTTCGTCTTTTAAAGACTCATCAGAGGCGCTCTACCAAAATATTGAAAAAGCCACATTATATCCAAATCATGAAGAGCATTGAGCAATAAACAAAAAAAATACCAAAATGGGACACCAAATTATGACAAGATCAACCAATGTCTGGGGTAGGAAGAAACTTAGGGTTTAGACGAATTTGAAATTTAAACAGATACATTTTTTGTAATTTATACCTTTGGTGTAGTCGTCAACACAAAAGTGTCGATGCCGGAGTAAATTAGGCCATCCTTAAAAATTATTTGTTTGCTGTTTACCTACTCACATTTTTCAATGTGAGTAGGTAGGTAGGTGAATTATTTTTTTTTCTGAAAAAAGCAAAAAAGTGCCTTATTTTTAAAAAAAGTATGCTAAAAATAGAATAAAAAAAATTATTCCCAGAAAGGGTGATAAATTTTTTGAGTCGGTCGGTTTCACAGTGAGTCGGTCGAAAAAAAAATAAGTATTTTGGTGTCAACATTTTTTTTTATTGTCGGTCATTTTCAAAATGGCTGCCATTTTTCTATCAAAATTTCAACTTGATAAAATTTGGATGAAATTTGTATACAGGGTAATAGTGGTATGACAAGTTTAAAGTCAGGCGAGCGATTCTTTATTTTTTATTCTTTTTTTTTTAGCAAGTAGACAACACAAGATCTCCTGCAAAAATACCTAAAACTCCTGTGGAAAATATTGAAGAAGATAATACTATTGCAGTAACTGATGAGAATGTCATTTCTGTAGTATCTGAAAAAGAAACAAATGATGAAAATGCACAAACAACTAAATTAAAAGAACAATATCAACCTCCATGTAATGATGAGAATTATTCAATCGAAGATGAAATATTTAATGATTTGCAAGAAGTAGTAAAACAAGGTCTGTATGGTGATCTTGTCGATGATCTTGCTGAAAGCATGGAAGTATTTTCAGAAGCTGTAACTCAGGTATCATTTGATGAAACAGTAAAAGCTGAAAATGAAAATAAATCCTTTCAGGAAGACTGGGAACCTATATTTTCCGGATCGGCCATTAACTTAGGAGTAATTATTCTTTTGCTGTGTACCTTTACAATAAAATTCCGCCTATCTGACGAGGCATTGCAAGGACTGATGTCACTACTTAATCTTATTCTTCCAAAAGATAGCAAATTACCAGGATCCATGCATTCATTTCAAAATTATCTAAGAAAGTACCATGTTTTACCTGAAATAATGTATTATTGTTCTAATTGTTTCACACATGTTAAAAAAGATGGGGAAACCTGCCCAAATGATTATTGCAGAAAAAATCTGAAAAACCCCAATGCATTAGCATACTTTGTTTTACATTCCCTCAGCGGCCAATTGCAAAACATGTTTCAGCGAAAGGATTTTACAGAGGCAATTCGTAATCATAGGTTTAAACATTATGAAAATAATGTTTCTGAAGATCTTAAAGATGTATACGATGGTGCAAATTACAAAAAACTGTTTAATGAAGGATTCCTCGATAACCCGAACAATATTTCATTCGCGTTAAACACTGATGGTGTGCAGATTTTCAAATCATCAAAAGTATCAATGTGGCCTGTTTATGCCTTAATCAACGAACTTCCTATTTCCTCTAGAAAAGGTAGAGAAAATACGTTATTCTATGGTTTTTGGATTTCAGCCAAGAAACCAGTTATGTGGAGTTTTTTAAAACCCTTACATGAACAACTGTCAATGTTGGAAAAAGGTATAACTATGTCAGATTATAAAGGAGAGAGTTTTATTTGCAAAGGAACTCTTATGACAGTTACATGTGATCTTCCAGCCAAATGTTTAGTCAGTAATTCAATACAATTTAATGGAAAGTTTAGTTGTTGGTATTGTTTGCAAGAAGGTCAGTCTTTTTTTACTGAGAAAGGTGGTACATGCCATGTTTTCCCATATAAAGATGAAGATCCATCTGGACCCCCAAGAACGATAGAATCTGTTGAAAAGGATGTTAACCAAGCTGTTTTAAATATCCAGAATGGTGTTAAGTCATATGCGGTACACGGCATCAAAGGACCTTTTTGGTTCATGTTTCTCAATTATTTCAACATAATTGATGGATTCATCATTGATTATATGCATGGTGTATGCTCAGGAATCATGAACCTCCTTTTAAAACTTTGGTTTTCAAAGGATCATAAGCAAAGATTGTATTCCTATTATTCACAAAGAAATAGAGTTAATGACATTCTACTGTCAATAAAACCCGCCATTACAGTAACAAGAATTCCTAGATCTTTAGATGATTTAGTTCATTGGAAGGCATCTGAATTCAGAAACTTCCTTTTGTACTGGGGCATTCCTATCCTGAAAGACATACTTTCAAAAGAGCATTTTGTTCATTTTTGTTTGCTAGTAAAAGGAGTGTTTTTATTGTCTAAAGAAAAAATTTCAAAGGAGGAAATCAGGATAGCGGAACGGTGCATGTTTCTTTTTGTAAAGAATTTTGAAAATTTATATTCTCTCCAGTTTTGTACAATGAATATTCATCAACTTCTGCATATAACGAAAAATGTCGAGAGAAATGGTCCATTATTTTCTAACAACTGTTTTGTTTTTGAAGACATAAATGGATATATTGTTCAGCATATTCATGGTACTCAGGGTATCGACACTCAAATTGTTAACACTGTCAACATGATTCAAACTATCCCAATTCTTTATGAGAAGTACATAGTCGACAAAGAATCAGATGCATCCAACTTTTACAATAATATGACAAATTCTTCAAAAAATAATTGGATGGAGATTGAAAATGGAATTTGGTGCATAGGGGTTATAACCTACAAATTGTTATCGCCAGAGGAATGTTTAGTTACACGGCGTATATTTACAATAATAAATCCAAAAACAAGATGTTTTCAGAAAGTATTTATTAAAGATGGATCATTTTATATCTACAGTGCTGGGTATAGTAGAATGGTCAGGAGAAACCAAAGTATTGTTAAATATTCATATGACAACAATGCCAGTTGTGGATTTGGTTCAGTTCAGTTCTTTATACAGTTTGAAGACATGTATTCAAAAACACGAAATGTTGCAGTTTTGAAAAATTTTAGGATTGCAGCATTCTGTAAAGATGATTCAGTTCATACAGTGACAGATCAAAATGAATTGTTGGCTGTTTCAGTAACTGATATAACTGCTTCTTGTATGTTGGTGGAAGCTAACGGAAAAAGCTTTGTTTGTGAATTTCCAAACCGCTTTGATACTGATTAAATTCAACTAATATTTTGAACTAACATTGAAGTTGGTAAAGGTAAAATGCATGAAACTTAAAACAAAATACACTACCAACTAGATTAGAAAATTGTTGAAGAAATCAATGTACACGACATATTGACCAGTACAATGTATCTATCATGTCTATATAAGTCAGGACCATTGCGATCTTTGATTCTTCTGGTTTAATTGTTCCTCAGAAGTTCTATTTGCACATGTTAATTGTCGTATCCTATCATGTTAAACTTTTTAAACTGGATTCCAAGCAAAATTGTACAGTGCACACTATTTAACATTAATAATATATTATGGACGAAGCAAATTTAACAGTGTCAAACTATTGTACGTATTATGGACTTGAAGATCTGTGACAATGAAAGCACTTGGGAGTTTTGGCGACATAAAACCTGGTTTAACCCACTATTTCATATGAAATGCCTGTACCAAGTCAGGACCATTGCGATCCACCGACCACCATTTCTCTGGTATGACTACTTTGTTTTTGTCTTTGTCTCTGGACATTGAGATTGATTAATCCAGTTCGGTAGTTTTGTTATTACCTTTATTTAGACCAAAAAAGTATGCCTGTTTACTGTCACCTGATTCTGTCTAATTTTTGTTGCCCGCCGTAATGCAGAGCGGGGACATAAAAATGCCGGGCGTCTGTCACACTTTCTTGTAAGCGCTCTCAAGGCTGCAAATTTTGTCGGATTTTCATGAAATTTATATCAAATGTTTATATAAGTACAAATGTAATTATATACATTGGACAAGTTCGAAAACCAGCGTTTTTCGATACTTTTTGTAGGAGTTATTGGACTTTGACCATAAAAAAATCTGTTTTTTGCAAATAAGACCTTGTAAGCGCTGTCACACCTAAAGTTGTTGAAAATCAGCATTTTTTGATAATTTATTATATGAAGTTTATCAAATCACAACTGCATCTTTATTTGACAAATTGTGTATGAGTTATATATGGGACTTTATATTCGCCTAGTGTATTGTAAATTGTCAGACGTCTAGAATTTTTTATATAATTAACACTATTGTGAGTATATGTGAGTGACCATTTGAAAGGGGGGAGCTGTGCTGAAATTTGAAATGAAAAGCAGAAAATAAAAAATAATTAGAATAAAAAAGGCTTGATGCAGTCTTAGACTTAAAAAAATTCTGGCGAGTTTAAAAATAAAAAATATTGCGCACAGAGAAAAATTCAGGTTAACAATTTTCTGAAAAAAAAAGGAGAATTTGGCAGGATGTCAAAATATCCATGAAATTTACATGTAAATGGTCACTCCCTTATAATATATTGAGATAACAATGTCATATTAATTTTTAAAGATTTGTTTCATTTAAGCCCATTCATGCCATTTGAGTTGTTCATGTATAAATCAACGAAAAATTGCTTTAAAAATTAAGTCTTGCGTCATGTGCATTACATTCAAGTCCATTTGAGTTTCATAAATCAACTTAAAATTGCTTTTAAAATTAAGTCTTGCATCTCTTTTCAAATATTTTTAGTATGTCATGACTTAAACTGACACCATGTTAGAATTTGTAAATATTCCATTAGACCTTATTGAATTTTTTTATTATAAAGAAATGTTTTAATTTATACAACCTGTACATGTACTAGCTATTTTTTTTCTCTGAAACATAAAATGTATAGTTAAAACATATTTTAATCTTTGTAAAGATGGTATGACATTACAAAAAGGATAAGACAAAAGTCAAAAAGCCTTATGAAGTCTTCTTTAAGAAATACATGTACCATTACAAAAATCATGGAAATATCAAAAAATAAAATTATGCATGTCAAAAGATCTATACTTATGATAAGGGACTCCAGAATATAAAAATGTTAGATTGTTGATTTATTGAACTCAAATGGACATGATGGACTAGATACATATTATAGCTGTTATTGCTCTATTTATTTAAATTACATGTATTTACTATCATGCCTGTTACTATGGCGCTTTTTCTGTCTATAAATGTTAAAACACTGTATAATGTTATTTTCTGCAATAATTTTATATGACCCTGTGTGCTATTGTGTACATATGATGCCTCTTTAAAGGTAGAAATGTTTTTATACTGTTTTACCCTTGTCCGTTATTCCATAACAAACATTTTCATCACAGTTTTCTCAGTAACTACAAGAGATAGAGGTCTGATATTTGGCATATAGTTTGATCTTATAATCCCATATAGTGTTTACCGATTTTATGTTCCTAGGTCAACTACTTCCTGTTTACCAGATACTTAGATTTTTACGCATAGTAAATATGAATGGAAATTTTCATCACAGTTTTCTCAAGAACTACAAGAGATAGAGGTCTGATATTTTGCATATAGCTTTATCCTATTGTCCCATATGGTGTATAGCAACTACTTCTTGCTTACCGAATACTTATAATTAGGTTTTTACACATAGTGAACTTGAATGCAAAATTTTCATTACAGTTTTCTCAAAAACTAATATAGAGGTCTGATATTTTGCATATAGCTTTATCCTATAATAGTCCCATATGACTGTATAGCCATTTTATGTTCCTAGGTCAACTTTTTCTTGTTTACTAAGTATTTTAACTTGTATGAAAGGCATTGCATGCATATGGGTATCACTAGTCAGCATTAGCTCAAGTATTTACTTGTTTTTTCCAATGCTTTTAATCTATATAAGAAATGAAGACTGAGGGCTATTTTTCATTGTGGTTTCTAAATTTCTTATGTCGCATACATGTCTTATTCCACATCTCATTATGTTATTTTCTATTGCTATTTATTGCAAATAGAGAAATTGCTTTAGAATTGAATAGCCTATTAACTGTCAAACCTTCAGCAAGGTAAAATTAAGCTCTACGAAAGTGTCCATTTGTAAGTTGTCAGATGACCTATTTTATGTTGATTATATACATGTATGTAGTGGTCAGACCATAAAAAAATGTTGGTTTCCCCTAACATGGTCAGAAATTTAAGACTTGGCAGGCAGGAACATTATTTTTTTTATCAATTCAATTATTATAATTTTTTTTTTATAAATGACAGAATTGTACAACAATTAAAGACTTTCATTTTTAAAACAGAATATAAAAGTTAAAAAATACTTGATTTAAAAGATTCAAAAATTAGCTTATCTCATTATCTAAGACCCAGCAGGGAAGAATTTAATTTAATTTTTTTGAAAATGGCAAAAAAATTATTGACCAGGCACCAAAAAAGAGACCCGGCAGGGTTAGGGGAAACCAACAGTTTTTTTTTTTTTGGTCCGGCCCCATACAAGTCTGATAGAAGAGACCCTTACAACTAATGGAATAAGGCTCTTGTGAACCTCTCATTTGTTATAATTACATGCAGACATCAATATCCTGTTCATTGTCACACAAATCTTTGTATATTTCCATTGGATTTCAAGATTGCCATGTTTGCTGTTTGATAGTTTTGAAGCTCTTGCTTGGTGGAAATTTTTTTTTTTAATTCTGACCAGAAGTCCAACAGTGAAATTTTTCTGAGAATATTAAAAATTTCTAAGTTCAGCTTTGTGGTTATTATGATGCATACAGTAATTAGTATTCCGGTTTCTTGAATACTAAGCTAAGTATTCAGGTTTCTTGAATACTAAGTTAAGTATTCAGAAATCTACCACTAAAAATTAAATTTGTATTCCGTTTGTATTCAGCAATACCATGAAGACAAAGAACCACAAAGAACCACAAATTTTAGTATTCTGAATGTATTCTGAATACTAATATACCACTTATTTTGTATTCCTGTTTGGTAAGGAACATGTACACATAGGATCATCCTGTCTGTCTGTCTGTCCATCTGCCTGTCCACATGCCTTGGAAGCACAACTCCTCCTGGATTTGGTGAAACATTACATGAGAAGAGTACATCATATAGCGATTTGCATGAAAAATGTTCCTTGGTGTCAGATATCAATTAGGGGAGATAATTTAGACTTTTCAAATATAGTGTTCAATGAGAGACCTCATAAGTGACACTCCTCCTAAATGGCTTGATGGGTTTTGATGCAACTTTATAGGAAGAAAATACATCATATGACATGTATGAAGATGTGCATGAAGTCTTTTTTATTTGCTGGTGGATATAATTCAGAGAGAGTTAATTTGACTTTAGTTTTTTGTAAATAAACTCTGTAGTGTACTGTGATTTCATTATTATTCGTGGGGTATCAATTTTCGTGGTTTTCATGGATAGCCTAGAACCACGAAATTTGATATCCTATGAAAAGGAAATTTAACATTGGTGTCTATGTTGCAGACTAAAAAACCACGAATTTCAGAATCCACGATCCGATACTTTTTCACTAGACCATGAAAATTGGTATCCACGAAAATAAATTAATCCACAGTATTATGAAGCAGGGGGTAATCCTTCCTGAGCTTGCTCACAGTATTTCTAATTATAATCATTTTCTCCCTGTAATGATATTGGAAAATTTCTTAATTGTTTTACATGTTGTCTGTTTTTGTCCCGTTCTTGTTGGTGTTTACTGGTTTTGTCTCTGCCCTTTCGGACTTTTGATATTCGGATACCCCATTGGTACCTCTGCTTCTGTCAATCAGTCTAGCAGGTGGAACGTGATTTAATTTCTTATATTGACGATTTTGTACTTACATGAATTGGATGTAAATACAAAATTGGTTGTCATGGAAACTCAAGTCATTTATTGATTTATTAAATTTGAAATTCCAATAAATTGTTTGCTTTTAAGGTTTGACAGGTAAGGTAGATCATTCAAATTATGTTCTTTTATTTTATTTTTAATATTGATTTCCACTAAAATTTAATTGGGTTGGAATATTTGTTAATTAGGCTACTTGTAGGAAGCAATTAATAGTCAACTATGTGTATAAGTAAAAAATTACATAAATTGTTGAAGTTGTTATTTCAGGGAAAAAAACAATGGAAACCACATAAAAACTTTTCCACAATAACTTTGATAAAATAACATGTATAGACATAAGACATAAGACATTATTTATTTTTCCAATTAAGGTTCCTCAGAGGGCGGGGTATTACTTATATACATGAATAATAACATTTAATTTACAGTATTGGAATACATGACAATTAAAGATGCTATATGTATGTTCAAATAAGAGCCTGGATATAAAGAAACCATATCGTAAGCACTTCTCCTTCTAAAAGGATTGAAGGATTTTGCTGAAATTTTACTTGAAGGAAGAACATCATATGTATCGTGTGTATGAAGAATTTTCATCACACTCAGACATCATTCAGGGACTAATTATATAATTTGACTTAGACTTTTTATATACATTATTCAATGGGAGACCTTGTCAATGCTTGCAACTCAGCATGAAGGATTTTGATGAAACTTTACATGAAGGAAGTACATCATATGTGTATGTAGATGTGCATGAAGAATTTTCATCACAATCAGACATCATTCAGGGGAGATAATTGGACTTAGACTATTTAAATATATTATTCAATGGGCTTAACCGCTTGATGGATTTTGATGAAACTTTACTTGAAGGAAGTTCATCATATAAAGATGTCCATGAAGAATTTTCATCGCTCTTGGATATCATTGAGGGGAGCTAATTAAACTAAGACTTTTTAAATACATTATATTACATTATTCATCCTCCTAAACCCCTTGATGGATTTTGATGAATCTTTACATGAAGGAAGTGCATCATCTGTAGATGTACATGAAGAATTTGTATTGCTCTAGGTTATCATTGAGGGGAGATAACTTGACTTAAGATTTTTTTTACAGTACAGAGTCCAATATGATGTGGGGGTATCCTTTTGTGAGCTAGCTCACAGTGATACTTGTTACTTGTTAGCTCACCTGGATCAAAGGTCAATGTGAGCTATTGCCATCACTTGGCCTCTGTTGTCGTCCGACGTCATTAACATTTTTCAAACGTTAACTCCTCTAACACCATTAGACCAGTGGGTTTTAAATTTGGCACAGTTGTTTATTAGCATAGATAGTATAAAACAAGAGTGGGGATTTTTGACAAATTCTGGCAAACTGAGAAGTGTTCAGCACCTCAAGATCTACCTGCCCTGAAATTTTCAAGAAGATCCAACAACCCATGTAGGAGTTATTGCCCTTTTTCTGGATTTTTTGCAAATTTGCACTTATTAAGCTTGATATCTTAAAAACTATTCAAGATATTTCAGAAATTGCATGTTGTTAAGCACATCAAGATCGTCTATAGAACTGATGTGAATATTTTTGATTGGTTGTAAAACATGGCCGCCACGGCTTAAAATAGAACATAGGGGTAAAATGTAGTTTTTTGCAAATAACTCTAAAACGGTGACAGATTTTTAAATTCTGATAAGAACAAAAGTCATCTGCACCTCAAGATCTACCTGCCCTGAAACTTTGGAGAAGATCCATCAACTCATGTAGGATTTATTGCCCTTTTCCTTTGATTTTTTATAGATTTTGCACTTATTAATCTTAATATCTTGAAAACTTTATGAGATAATTAGTCATTCCTTTTAAGAGTTATTGGCCGGATTTCACGGAGTGATGAATGTCGGGCGGGCAGGCAGTGGGCGGCGTGTGGGTGGGCAAAAAAATTTGGTAACAGTTTTCTCTGCAACTACTAATCACAGCCACTTGATATTTGGTATACAGCATCAGGGTGGGGTGCCATGACCTGGGATGTGATTTTAGGTCTGTCGCTTTCCTATTCCCTGTTTAACAAAATCTGGCCATTTTTGACTTTGACAGATTTTCCCCTTAGAACGTCGAATTTGACTATTTTTACAGCTTTTTCCCATTTCATTTAAAATGTTAACTTCTCTGACACCTTAAGTTCAATTTGAACCAAACTTGGTATAGTTGTTTATTAGCATAAAATGTTCAGAACTGATGTGGGGATTTTTGATTGGTTGAAAAACATTGCCATCATGGCTAAAAATAGAACATAGGGGTAAATTGCTGTATTTTGCTCATAAGTTATTCCGCCTAGAAAAGGATCAATGTTAAATAGTATTTGCCTAATAGCGAGCATCGCAGATGCGAGCCCTACTGCATTGTGCATGTTTTGAGATGTGCCAGAAATATACTGACGATAAAACCGGAACAGGTTTACTTTTATGGAGTGAAAAAAAATAATAGGCACGGAGCAAGTAAAACAATCACCCTCTGGGCTTATAAAAGATACATCATAATCTGTTATTCAAAAATATAAAAATTGAAATTCAAAAACAGTGATAAAACCCTCATTCATCCACTTAAGCTTGTTTATTTTTACACACAGATTTTTAGCTCACCTGACCCGAAGGGTCATGTGAGCTATTGTCATCGTTAGTCGTCCGTCGTCCGTCGTCCGTCGTTAACTTTTCTTCAAAGATCTTCTTCTCTGAAACCACTGATGGGATTGCTTTGAAACTTTGTACACTTGATCTTTAGGATGTCCTCTACCAAGTTTGTGAATTATATACAGGTCGACCAACCAACATGGCCGCCGTTGCTAAAAATAGAACAGGGGGGTCAGACCATTGTTTTTGGCTTATAACTCGAAAAGTATAAGAGATAGAAAAAATCCGAAGCAACCTTCCATGTTCAGCATCAAAAGCTCTACAAATCTCTCCATTGAGTCGAAGTTGTAAAACGACTCCTTATAGGAGTTATTGCCCTTTAATCATCAAAATTGACCATTTTAGCAGTTTTTGGACTATATCTTGAAAACCGTTAGAGCTAGAGGAAAAGTTAGTATTGCATAATTGTTAGGCTCATTGAGATCTACAAAAATGATTTCAGGGTCAAAATTGTCAGATCAGCCGTTTAAGAGTTATTCCCCTTTAACTGTTTTTTTCCATTGATTTAAACTGATTTTCAAAAATCTTCTTCTCTGAAACCACTGAAGGGATTGCATTGATACTTGGTATACTTGATCTTTAGGATGTCCTCTACCAAGTTTGTGAATAATATACACGTCCACCAACCAACATGGCCGCCGTTGCTAAAAATAGAACAGGGGGGTCAGACCATTGTTTTTGGCTTATAACTCGAAAAGTATAAGAGATAGAAAAAATCCGAAGCAACCTACCATGTTCAGCATCAAAAGCTCTACAAATCTCTTCATTGCGTCGAAGTTGTAAAACTACTCCTTATAGGAGTTATTGCCCTTTAATCATCAAAATTGACCATTTTAGCAGTTTTTGGACTATATCTTGAAAACCGTTAGAGCTAGAGGAAAAGTTAGTATTGCATAATTGTTAGGCTCATTGAGATCTACAAAAATGATTTCAGGGTCAAAATTGTCAGATCAGGCGTTTAAGAGTTATTCCCCATTAACTGTTTTTTCCATTAATTTTAACTGATTTTCAAAAATCTTCTTCTCTGAAACCACTGAAGGGATTGCATTGATACTTGGTATACTTGATCTTTAGGATGTCCTCTACCAAGTTTGTAAATTATATACACGTCCACCAACCAACATGGCCGCCGTTGCTAAAAATAGAACAGGGGGGTCAGACCATTGTTTTTGGCTTATAACTCGAAAAGTATAAGAGATAGAGAAAATCCGAAGCAACCAATCATGTTCAGCATCAAAAGCTCTACAAATCTCTCCATTGAGTCGAAGTTGTGAAACGACTCCTTATAGAAGTTATTGCCCTTTAATCATCAAAATTGACCATTTTAGCAGTTTTTGGACTATATCTTGAAAACCGTTAGAGCTAGAGGAAAAGTTAGTATTGCATAATTGTTAGGCTCATTGAGATATACAAAAATGATTTCAGGGTCAAAATTGTCAGATCAGGCGTTTAAGAGTTATTCCCCATTAACTGTTTTTTCCATTAATTTTAACTGATTTTCAAAAATCTTCTTCTCTGAAACCACTGAAGGGATTGCATTGATACTTGGTATACTTGATCTTTAGGATGTCCTCTACCAAGTTTGTAAATTATATACACGTCCACCAACCAACATGGCCGCCGTTGCTAAAAATAGAACAGGGGGGTCAGACCATTGTTTTTGGCTTATAACTCGAAAAGTATAAGAGATAGAGAAAATCCGAAGCAACCAATCATGTTCAGCATCAAAAGCTCTACAAATCTCTCCATTGAGTCGAAGTTGTGAAACGACTCCTTATAGAAGTTATTGCCCTTTAATCATCAAAATTGACCATTTTAGCAGTTTTTGGACTATATCTTGAAAACCGTTAGAGCTAGAGGAAAAGTTAGTATTGCATAATTGTTAGGCTCATTGAGATATACAAAAATGATTTCAGGGTCAAAATTGTCAGATCAGCCGTTTAAGAGTTATTCCCCTTTAACTGTTTTTTTCCATTAATTTTTACGAATTTTCAAAAATCTTCTTCTCTGAAACCACTGAAGGGATTGCATTGATACTTGGTATACTTGATCTTTAGGATGTCCTCTACCAAGTTTGTGAATTATATACATGTCGACCAACCAACATGGCCGCTGTTGCTAAAAATAGAACAGGGGGTCAGACCATTGTTTTTGGCTTATAACTCGAAAAGTATAAGAGATAGAGAAAAACCGAAGCAACTTTTCTTATTCAGCATGAAAATGTCCTTACAGGAGTTATTGCCCTTGAACTGTTTTTTCTATTAATTTAAACTGATTTTCAAAATCTTCTCTGAAACCACTTAAGGGATTGTTTTGCAACTTTGTATACTTGAAAGTTTGTGAAATTTATTCAAACTTTGGCATAAGAGATCAGGTGAGCGATTCAGGCTCCTGGGAGCCTCTAGTTATTTAAACACCATTCGGCCTTTTTCGCTGAAAAACGATTTTCTGGAAATTACCGAGCTAGCTTTGACTGCCCATTGACTAGTCATACCAAATGCATGATACTGTCCAAGCTTTGTTAAATTCTTAGTAAGATAAATTAAGAAAAAGAAAAGATTTACTGAATAAAACCTAATCATAATACAAAATAAAAGCAAAGGGTTCTTACCTGAAAATGAAAGAAGAGTCCCATCCTGTGTTCCTCAATCCTGCATGATATTTTTACTTTACCGTTTTTTCCGCCAGGTTTCTTAATGTACCTTCTGTTACCAATGCTTCAAATAAAACAATGATACTCAGAAAATCTCACAAAACCTGACAGAATCTGAATGTTAATTGTTTTGGTCTGGTGAAGAAGCGTGAAATACTCTGACAAGGAAATGAGTCTCTTGTTTAATTTTCGTGGTATAACAAATATTGATAAGTTCGTGTATTCTTGTATTCATGGTCCTGAATGCTGTAGCATACAGATCAATGTTAAATTTCCTTTTAGTGTGGTATCAAATTTCGTGGGACAAGGCAACCATTGAGAACCACAACGATTGATACCCCATGAATAATAATGAAACCATGTAGTAATTTGAATTTTTTAAATTTAAACTAGTTTTTTTTTTTTCAGGTGCTGTTCCCAAGTTTACATTTTGTAGTTCAGTGATGACAACATTTAAACCTCTTGTTTTGAGCGGACCATCGGGCGGAGGGAAAAGTACACTACTGACAAGATTAATGAAAGAATTCCCAGACTGCTTTGCATTCAGTGTTTCACGTAAGACAAATGTTTCCACCAAGGATAAGTACAAATAAAAGCTTTGTCAATGATTGATTTTTGGTTGCTTAGTGTCCCGTCAGCGATATTTCAGCCATAATCGGGACATCAATATGTTATGATAATTAAATCAAAATTGGAAATAAAACAGAGTCAAAAGACAGTAGATAAAACAAAAGCTTTGTCAAAGATTCCTGGCTAAGGACATATAAAATAAGGCTGGTTTAACTAGCTTTGCATTCAGTGTTTCACGTAGACAAATGTTTCCACCAAGGATAAATACAAACAAAAGCTTTGTCAAAGATTCCTGGCTAAGGACATAAACATAGACATAGACATAATTTATTAGCGAAACACATTTACAATAAATTGTCATTGCTAACATATAAAATGTGGCTGGTTTAACTAGCTTTGCATTCAGTGTTTCACGTAAGACAAATGTTTCCACCAAGTTTAATTTCAGAAATTATAAAGGAAGGTAACCATATTAACAAAAGATTGTTAAAGGACATGGAATGATAAGAGCCATATTTGGCCCCCTATTTTATGAAAAAATAGATCTTGCGAAAATAATTAAAATGCACTTTTTTATGGAGTAAAATGGTTCAAATTTATGAGTATGCTTTCAATCTCAAATAATCTTTTCGGTTTTCAATTTTATAGAGACCTAAAACAGAGTAAAATCAACAAAATCAAGAAAAATGCTGATTTTTGGAGCTTACATTGTTATTTTTAAAGGCCTCCGCCTACGTAACCCATAGATTTCTTCACTGATTTAGACTTTGATTGAAGTCAGTTTTAAAGTTAATTTACAAATGTCTGGGTCAAGAAAGCGGAGGCATCGAAAAATTGAAAAAATGATGCAAAATTCGTCCATTTTTAGCCAATTTGACAGAAATCTTTCATATTTGTTTTGTTTTGACTATTTTTCAACATTGTCAGATGCTACGCTTAAAACATTATTAGAACAAGTTTGTTCATTAACTTAAACTTCTAAATAGCATGAGAAATCTTTTCCATATCAATTTTGTAATTTGAGTTATAGAGGGGGCCAAATATGGGCCTTAGTTTACCTTGTTCTTTCATAAAGACTTATAATATATATAAGCTCCAAGTTACCATTGCAAATTATCATATTTTAAAAAAGTTGCAAGAGATAGCAAACATGTTAAATATCGATTGCTAAATTAAAAATTTAGTTGACAGAATTAAGCTGCTCAATGCACATTGATTGCCATTCAAAACAAAAATGGCCTATCACTCACAACATTCAATATGTTTTACCATTAGATGATGCATTTGAGATAGGCATGAGATGTGAAATGAATGTACATATTAAAATGCAACACAGCAAAAGGAGATATGTAAGAGGAAATTTCTTAACTCTATATTTGGGCACATAGTTTTGCCTTGTATTGAGTCTGATATGGAGTGAGAGGTATCCACAGTGAGCTGGCAGGACAAGTTAAACATTATTTCTCTGTTGTAGATACCACAAGAAAGCCAAGACCCGGAGAACAAGACGGCAGAGGTAATGAAAAGGTGTTCTATTTTATTTAAAAGGAATTACTTTGCATTTTATTTGAAATCGTAAAACATTCACAAATAACCCTGGCAATAACAGTTTGTTTTCACAACAAGTACAGTAAAGAAATACTGTGATGAAATAATCTAAATGTGATAGGTTTCATTGACTGAAACACACATTTTTTTAATATCTGTAAAAAAATAACACATTTGATAAGTTCTTTTCATTACATATCTATTTAAAGACATATTCTCAACCAAAATCACATTTTTTTCGTCCCCATTCTTTTATGTCATTTAGACTGAAATGTAATAGCGAGCACAGCTTGTAGCAGGCACAAAGTTCCCAGGAGAGCGAAAAGCTCTAGAGAAAGTTCCCGTAAAAATTTGCCTAATGCTGATACATGTATTGATTTTTTTTCATCCGGATATGCTTCTCAAAGGAATCTGGTACGTTCAATCGCCCCAAGCCTCTCGTCCCAAATTGAACGTTCTAGAAAATGCACCAATTGGAAATAAAAAAAATCTACTATGATTCCAGATAAGATTTCACCGCATCATTTCGAAATCAAATTTTTTTTTTGTTAATTAAAAAATGTTTACAATGGCACTTTAAACACGCTAACTTTATATGTCTTCTGTTCAAAATTAATCAATCAAAATATTTCATTTGGGTAACTTGGAAATTTATCAAAACGCACAACGCACATGTTTTTACTTTTAGGTAAACAAATGACTAGTAAATGTTTCAGTATCAAAGTGCCCATGTCTTTTCGGGAATGGGGTTCATTAGATGTGATATTATGATTACTTAAAGATTTTATTCCTCAACTGAGGCGTGGAACTCTGTCATATGAGAGCAAAAAGAGGATTCATCTGTTCTGTTTCATGTTGTAATTTGAAAAGTTTTTTTTTTCACATGTATTTACAAAAACATTCGTCAACCTTTAATTATCAGAATTATGCTGTGCTTGCAGTTAGGCAATGCCTATTTCATATTAAAAGAAGACTTTGAATATTCATTTTTTCCCAATTTTGCCTTAAACTTGGTTAATTTCTCTAAAAGTTATTTGACCATGTTGATTGATTATTTGTCTACCTTTGTGATTACAGGTATATTTTTAGTGTAGTTAAGGTTGATCAGGACAGTTTGAACTTTTTTGAAGAAAATCTTAGTATATTTACTGCTCAAATGGCATATCAGGATAAATAAAGTGTAGTAGGACCTAGATATAGACACACCTTATTACATTGACACATTTATTTAGTTAAAGATAACAGGGTTTTTGTGGTATGAAGTTTTGCGTTCAAAATGTCTGTTGAAAAACTATCCCAACTGTTCCCCTCAACTGACATGTTGGTGAACACTTTTTGTAAGATTTTAATTAAATGTTGCATGAGATTTGAGGCCACCTGCAAGGGTTTTAGTGATATTAACCTAAAATCAAATGTATACAAAACTTGAACATGCTGAAAATAAAAGAATTAATCATGAAAATCTTAATAAAAATTAATAAGAAATTAATATACAGTCGAACCTCGTTAACTCGAAGTCGAGGGGACCATTGAAAAGTATTCGAGTTATCAGAGGTTCGACTCATCCAAGTTACGAATTAAACTCGAAGTGGAATCGTCCGTCGTGTGTCCTATACATGTACCATCTTCCATGTCTAGATATTACTCGTATTTTGTTGTGTTGTGTGTATTTGAAGACATGTCATCGTGTCAAGAGATTACTTTGTGTAAAATAAATTATTAAATAAAACATGTTTTAAAGAATTATTCCAATCTTGAATCACCATCATATGATGCAATCAACCATTCAAACATTGAAAAGACAAAATAAGTTACGAAACGAATTAACACGTATGTTGTTAGTCACTGGTTATGGTGGAAGTTGAGTTGAGTTTCTTCTTGAGACGACGCCGATTTATTTTATTTTATTAAAAATATCAATTAATCATTTAAATTTATGTATTGAAACTAAAAAATCCTTTAAAAAACCGGCTTTACTGATTAAATTTGTTAACTCAGATTAAACACACAATTAACCATGATGTTAAACACGCTTGGGTGATCAGATCAAACAGTTACACACCAATACACACGTGTCCAATCATTAAATAAACAACTCATGATTAACACCTTTTGAAGCCATACGGCGGTCACGAATCAATTAAAATGACATCAAAGAATTTGTAAAGTCGACTTCGACTAATCAAGGTTAATAACTATTATTTTCAAAGCGTTGGGACTGTCAAAATACCTCGACTTAACCGAGAATTCGAACTATCAGAGTTCGAGTAATCAAAGGTAAAAATACATTGAGTAAATGGGAATTTTGCCGGGACTTTCAAAATAGTTCGAGTAATCAATGTATTCGAATAATCCGAGTTCGACACATCGAGGTTCGACTGTAAATTAAAAATCTAGGCCCTGCTACAGTTTATTTTTGAATGTTATATGCAGTCTTTTGCTGTATACATGTATATACTGAAAAAAATATCTAAAATTTAGCCATTTTGAGATTTTGTATACATGAACCTTAATACAGCCATCAATCAGGGTCTTGGATGTTTTGTTCCAAAAGACTTAATTAAGATAACAAAATTAAGCAAATTCAATGTGAACTGTCAAAATCATCTTCATTACTTAAATACAAATCTTATTGTCTTTTTCTTTATTTGGTGGCTTTGGTGTTTTCGTCACCATGTAGATATTTTCACGGCTTAAACCTCCAGATACAGATTACTGGCCACGCGTTAAGTTGATAAACAAAACTAAATACAGAGTACATACGTACTTAAGGCAGGATTAGTGCTCATGAATTTGAATTCTTGTAAAGCTTTATAAATACCAGTATTATTAAGTGGTAAATGTTTTTCGATTTTTAGATTGATAGGGTACCACAACTGTATTTTTGTTGTAAATATTGAAATTAGAAAAAAAACAAGTTGTCTGTTGGCATTTTTTTGTTAGTACAAAAAAAAAAATTTTGTAGCCAATATCCCTTTAACAGATTATTAAAAATCAGTCCAGAGGCTTAGGTGGCTTGTTGCAACTCATAGCATTTTCAATAAATATTTGAATTTTACTAATTGAACTAAGTAGTCTTCTTTTGTAGACTGAACAAACAAAAGGGAAAAAAAAAGAAAGACAATTATTAACAAGCAAATAAAATAATGACAAGCATGACAAGTGATAAATAACGGTACACACATGTGATCTGGTAGGGCTCTATTTCCTCTTCGTAACTTATCAGTTCCTTTGAGAATGAAAAAAATTTAATTTTTCAGTTTGTTATGTTGCATTAAAACAACAGATAAACGATAAAAAGATGTGGAATAGGTGTACCAGACACAACCAACATTAAAGAAACGGCAATTTAAAAATCACAATGGAAAACAACCAGCAGTCTTCAACATGACCAGAGGTCACTTCTCCCTGTCTTTCATTGGCCCAAGACTAAAAATACAATACATTAGATTCAAACGAATCCCTAGATTATCAATAAAAGACCCATTTCTTGACATAAAACAAAGAACAGATAGTTGACAGGGAAAAACAATTTCCTTGTGTTTAAAAAAATCCATGTACTGTATTTTGTGATAATTTTTTTTGTAGAATACTTCTTTGTTGAGCGACCTGACTTTGAGAAATTGATAGATGAAGGAGGATTTTTAGAACATGCAGAATTTTCTGGAAACAGATATGGCACGAGGTAATGCTTAATGTTGTTGGGTCTTTCAACTGAAACTTGTTTTTAATGTCACTTGCAACGTGTTTCAAAGGGACCAATAGGAGTCACTTTTACACTATTGGTTTTTGTTTTGCATCATCCTGCACCCTGTGTGGTCGTCAATCATGGTTTTTGGGCAGTTACATGTCACTATCTCTTGATACTTCAGATGTAGCTTCCTCTGAACATTTTAAGATGCAGGCAACAAACATCTTCCAAAGAAGACCACCATTCTTGTTAAATTATCAAGCTTGACTACCAAACATTGTAAGTGGAGATTTTTATGTAAAATTTGTACGAGTCATGCAATCTCCCATTATTTATTTTTTTCTCTCACTTTTTATACCCCATAATAAACATTATTGATGGAACCAAAGAAATCAGATATAAGTTAGTGGACCTTCTCCTTATGTTCTGAGTTATTATAAACAACAATAGGTTCTTTTATACATCTCTTGCATTAAAAAAAAAACAACCTGAAATAGGTTTAAAAAATCTGGGCTATAAAATGGTGATTGGCAGGAGATATGTAATTATGTAACAGTTTTCTCAGCAAGTGCTGATTACAGCCACTTGATAGTTGGTATACAGCATCAGTGTGGGGTCCCATAACCTAGGACTTGATTTCAGGTCTTTTGCTCATCTACTTCTTGTTTGAAATCTGACCGTTTACTTTGACAGATTTTTAAGATGTTTGAAAAATCCCTGAATGGATATGAATGTTTAATGTTCATTTAATGTTTCAGTAAGAAGGCAGTAGAGGATATACAAAAGACTGGCAGATTATGTGTATTGGATGTAGAGGTCAATGGGGTCAAAAACATCAAAGCCACAAATCTAAATGCCAGATATATATTTATTAAACCTCCAACGATGGATGTTTTGGTAAGGTTTGTTTCAGCACCAGCAATTTGTACCTTTTACGAAAGATTTTGACCATTTTGGACAAGATTTCACAGAGTGATAAATGCAGCATATAAAATGGTGAAGGTCAGGCAGGCATTCAGGCGAGAAAGAAATTTTCATAACAGCTTTCTCAGCAACTACTTATCACAGCCACTTGATAGTTAGTATACAGCATCAATGTGGGGTCAAATAACTGGGGATTTGATTTCAGATCTGGCCCTTACCAACTGCCTGTTTGACGAAATCCAGCCATTTGTTGACTGACAGATTTTTATATAGTCTTAATGTTCTGATTTATTTTTGCCCATATAGTGCGGACTTGAGCCTTTGTTATATCCATTTAATAGATAAAAAAGTTAGAAATATTTTATGAGATTTTTTTGCCCTGTGTTGGCATGTCAGGGATATTAAGTTTTAATTATGTTCATACCAATTTCTGTCAAGCTTTTTTTAAAAACTGTACTTGAGAATGATATTGAATTTGGCAGGGTGATCAAGCTTTTCTCAAAACAGTGAACATGGTGATAATAGTTTGAAATTTGGTAAACTGGTTTAGTATGACAAACTACATCCTAATATGCAAGTGACTTTCAGACATGTTGGAATGCTTCTTCCTGTTTGGGGCCCTACCTGCGGCATTTTTGTCTCAATAACGCAATCCTTCTGTATTTGTTTTATTCATAAAGTGTGTTTTCTTTTAGATTGAGAGATTAAAATCCAGAGGTACAGAGACTGAGGAAAGTTTACAGAAATGCATTGCATCAGCCAAAGAAGCTTTAGATTATGGTAAATTGTTACTTGCCACTACAATTTTGCATCAGGATATTTTCTTGTTTGTTAAAATATGATAGGAATTTATATCTTAATAACCTTGCCAAAGTAGAAGCATGCTAATGAGCTAGGTAATTTTATATACCTGTTTCAAACAGCAGTTGCATGAGCCTTAAAAGTTTAAGATTATGGTAAAAAATGTGATTGGTCTCTACAATTCATCCATATAACTTTTGTTTCTTATAGAGATCTGTATGTCAATAACTGTATAATCATTTACTTTCTTGGGGATAAAATTTCATGGCTTAGAGCACAAACTTGAATTGTTGGGGACAAATTTTCATGGATTTTTGTCCCCAGCCGCAACGTGTCAGAGGGACTTAGTAATGGTCTCCATCCGTCCGTCCGTCTGTCTGTCCGTCCTTCACGTTTTTTGTGGGTGCAACTCCTCGGACACTAATGAAAGGATGTTGCTGAAACTTTACACACTGATAGGGTACAATTAGTAGATGATCATCCTATATTTGAAACTTTCAAAATGGCTGCCGTTTCCATTGAAACAGGGAAGAAAGGTCAAAATATAGGACATCCAATATCTCGGTTACCTAGGTGCACAGGGTTCAGAAATTTTGAAGGCTGATAGAGCAAAAGGTACTATATAATGGTACGAAAAAAATTTTGAAGCGATATTTACGGTTTTCAAGTTATTTACGAATTTGTGATTTTCCAGTCCAAAAAATGAGACTTTGTCATATCAAAAATTTTTGTGGGTGCAACTCCTAGGATACTACTGAACAGATGTTGCTGAAACTTTACACACTGATAGGGTACTGTTAATTGGTGATCATCCCATATTTTGACAACCTATTTCTATCGTTTCTCAGAGAATATATTGCTTGAATTGACATAACACACAACTTTTATGCGGCGGCGGGGGACACATTGCTACGCGTAGCAATCTTGTTAATTTTGATATACACTCTTTAACTAAATATTTTAAATTTGTTGGGACTTAATTTCATGGATTTTTTATTTTGATATACACTCTTTAACTTAATATTTTAATTAAATTTGTTGGGACTAAATTTCATGGATTTTTAATTTTGATATACACTCTTTAACTAAATATTTTAAATTTGTTGGGACTTAATTTCATGGATTTTTAATTTTGATATACACTCTTTAACTAAATATTTTAAATTTGTTTGGACTTAATTTCATGGATTTTTCTTACCCACAAAAAATTAATCCCCCACGAATATTTCTGCTCCTACAGTATATATAATTACTTGAGCGTTGGTTGTTAGATCATGATGCCGGTTTCAGAGTGAAGTCTGTCTGTTACAAAATAGGGGTACACACATTGTAGCTTATGGCTTATGGGGGAAGGAAAAAGCTAAAGGTTTAAAACTAGGTAAAAAAGTGGAAAAAAAGGAAAATATAGAGGGAGAGCTTAGCTTTTGAATGACCATGAACAGTTTTTTAGTAGTGGTAAATTTAAGTGACATTTTTGGACGGATTTCACGGAGTGAAAAATTCGGGTTATAAAATGGTGAATGACGGACGAGCGGGCGGCTGGCGGGGAAGAAATTTTCATAACAGTTTTCTCAGCAACTACTAATCACACCCACTTGATATTTGGTATACAGCATCAGGGTGGGGTTCCGGCCATTTTTGACTTTGACAGATTTTTATATTGTTGTAACACAAAAACAAGATATGGTAATGAATATTTTCCCTGTTTTAGCTCCTTTGATCCCCCTCCCTATTTTACCCAAAACCTGTGATTTCTCCGTAAAATCTTGAACATGACCTCTACCTGAATGATGTTGAATTTAACAAGATATATTTCAGTAGGATTTACTTATGTGTTGGATATGTAACTTTAACCTTTAACCCAAAATTAACAAGTTGTATCCTTTAAACTATCAATTTTATGAAGAAAATGATAATTTGATGATTACATTGGCTTGTTGAGGATTCAATTTCATTGATTAATTTGATTCTCCCCCTAAAGTTGGTGATATCTGAATTCTTAGACCTTTTATGCAGAAAATAATAATTTTGAATGATTACATGGGATTGTTGAGGTTTAAATTTCAAATTTCAACTATTGATCAGAATTTAATGAAACTTGGTATGAATGATCCTTAGGGTGTCCTGCACCAAACTTGTGTTTAGATTTTTGATTTGTCAGAAAACATGTCTGCTGTTACTAAAAATAGACCAGGTGGGTCAGACTACTGTCTTTGGCCTGTAAATCAAAAAGTATAAGAGATAGATGAAATCTGATGCCACCCTACTGCTTCAGCATCAAAAGTTCTACAAAAGTCTCTATTTGGTCGAAGTTGTCAGATGATCCCTTATAGGGGTTCAGCCCCTAAAAGGCGAAAAATAGTGTTTTTGACCTATAGAATGAAAACTATTGCAGATAAAGAAAAGCTGTTGCTTGCTTAAATGTTCAGCTCATTTAGCTCCACAAAAGTCTTCATAGGGTCAAAGTTGTCAGATGACCCCTTATAGGGGTTGCAGCCCCTTAAAGACAAAAAAATAGTTGTTTTTGGCCTATAGAATGAAAACTATTACAGATAAAGAAAAGCTGTTGCTTGCTTAAATGTTCAGCTCATTTAGCTCTACAAAAGTCTTCATAGGGTCAAAGTTGTCAGATGACCCCTTATAGGGGTTGCAGCCCCTTAAAGACAAAAAATAGTGTTTTTGGCCTATAGAATGAAAACTATTGCAGATAAAGAAAAGCTGTTGCTTGCTTAAATGTTCAGCTTATTTAGCTCTACAAAAGTCTTCATAGGGTCGAACTTGTCAGATGACCCCTTAAAGGGGTTGCAGCCCCTTAAAGGAAAAAAGTTTTTTGCCAATAGAATGAAAACTATTGCAGATAGAGAAAAGCTGTTGCTTGCTTAAATGTTCAGCTCATTCAGCTCTACAAAACTCTCCATAGGGTTGAAGTTGTCAGATGACCCCTTATAGGGGTTACAGCCCCTTAAAGGGGAAAAATAGTGTTTTTGGCCTATAGAATTGAAACTATTGCAGATAGAGAAAAGCTGTTGCTTGCTTAAATGTTCAGCTCATTTAGCTCTGAACAGTGAGCACAGGCAGGCAGGCAGGCCGGGAAACAATTTTTTTGTGTAACAGTTTTTTTCAGATACATGTACTACTTATCACAGTCACTTGATATTTAGTATACAGCATGAGGATGGTGTCCCAAACATGGGATTCGAACTCAGGTCTGTCACTCTGGCCATTTTTTACTTTGACAGATTTTTCAAGGATCTGCCTATAAAAACAGCATAACAACAGTCCAGTAAGATCTGAAAAAGATGTAGCTGACACCACATGCTTAAACACTGCAATATAACAAATACTGCTGTTTGATTTACAATGAATAAGAAGTGAAGTGGATTTCTTTAGACCCTAGTGTTTTAAAAAAATCATTAAGGAAGTTGATTTTTGTAAAAATACAGTCTAAGGGGAATAACTCTATTCACTTTTAAGAAATTCCACACAACACAGTCATTTTAATCAGTAAAAAAAAGATTGCATTAGCACACACATTTTAATGATTTAATCTTGCACGTGAATGTCTAATTGTTAAAGCATAATTCTTAAAATGAAATTTTGCTTACAACAATTTATTTCTATTTTACAGTTTAACTGTACAACTGAGTGTCCACCAGAAAAGAGCCACCATGTGGAATCGGAGGATCCCAACGACAGCGGACTGATTGTTTGTGCCGATGCCAATCATCCTTATGTCCAGGCTCAGCTCATGAAAGACAAAGAGTATGTTTAATTTCCTAGGGATATTCCATTAATACTGAATAATCATTTATTTTCGTGGGGGTTAAAATTTCGTGGTTTAGAGCACAAAACTGAATTGGTGGGTACAAATTTTCCTGAATGTTTTGTTTTGATACACACTTTTTAACCAAATATTTTTGATTTGTGGGGATCTAATTTGGTTGATTTGAAGGCACTCTATATTGATTTAGAAGGGTTGTGGGTTAAATTATGTTAACTTCCATTGTTCCTTATTATAAATTTTATATAAATTAATGTGCACTTGTATGGTGGGGTCTGGAAAAAGTGATTTTCAATCACCCCTACCTTAAAATAATAATGTTATCAGTAAAAAATCCTCCTTTTCTTACTTCTAATAATGAAAAACAACTAAAAACCAGGCTAACGTGACTATTGCTTAATGTTTAAAAGCTGAAATAACTCAATATCGTGAAGAGCCCTTAAGAAAATAAATTTTTAAGTTGTCTAACAAGTGCCAAATTCATTGGTAGTAGAATAATGGTATGGTAAAGAAATTTCAGGGTGAATTAAAATGTTTTTTCAAAAACAAAAATCTTGTGTGTTCTATATACCCAACCTAAAGTCTGTCATAACTTTTCAAATCAATTTTAAACATTTCAAATTAATATTCAAATTAGAGAGGAAAAGAAGAAAATCTTAGTGATAGCCATTCCAACAGCGGGAGGTATTATACTGACTGCCGGTCTACTGGTCCTGTTTGCATACTACTGGAGAGGGAGAGCAAAGTCAAAGGAGAAGACAGCAATACTGACGGCCAGGATGACAGGATATGAAGATGAGGTACATTACTTTATACAATGTCTTAAGTATACAAAAAGTTTTGAGAAAGAGGGGGAGGGGAGTGTTAGGAAATGGCCATACTGACTATCTGGATGACAGGATATGAAGATGAGGTACATTACTTTATACAATGTCTTAAGTATACAATGAAATATAATAATGAACAAAATTTGAAAATAAACACGAAGTTGGGAGAAAAAGGGGGGGAGAGGATTTATGACAAAATGTGAGAAAAACAGGATACATGACCGAACATAAAAATGTTTTGTCATACTAAATCAGTCAATGCTTTAGATTGAGATAAGATTCATGTAAAAATATCTTTTCCTTATCTTTTTCAGCCTATAACTCCTACAGATGCTAAGCCAGACATGTCAAGTTTGAGACTGATCAAGGAGTCAGAATTAAGACGAGGAGGCATAATAGGGTCGGGGGCTTTTGGTACTGTGTATAAGGTAAGAATAAAATATGTTTTTTTTTAATCGGTGGGAAATTAGTTATTACAAGGCAGACAGACAAAAAATATTAAAGAACGGTAAAGTGATCTGTAGCAAAACTGGCAGTACCCAAAACATAGCTAGGCTGAAAAAAATTTTAATTTCATCTCAAGTTTGCTATAATGTGTACTGGTACATGTACCTAAATAAGATAATTGTATGATGGCTGATTGATGTTGAAAAAATTGAACCTTATTTTTTACAAAAATACTTCTTTGAAGATACACCATGTACAATTAAGAGGTTTTTTTTAATTAACTGTGAAACTTGATTTTATAAAAAATAAAATGCTTGAATAAATTACACTTAAATACTTGGATAGGGTTTCTGGATACCTGAGAATGAAAACGTCAAAATTCCCGTCGCCATTAAAGTTCTCCAAGAAGGAACGTCACCCAATCAGAATAAAGAACTGCTGGAAGAGGCTCGGGTCATGTCAAGTGTAGACAATCTCAACTGTATCCGCATCCTTGCCGTGTGCATGACTGCTCAGATGATGTTGATTACGCAGTTAATGCCCCTGGGTTGTCTGTTAGACTACGTCAGAAAACACAAAGAGAATATTGGGTCGAAAGTCTTACTGAACTGGTGTACACAGATTGCAAAGGTAATTTAATGACAGGGTAAAAAGGAATAGTTAATAAAAAAAATTTAATCAATCCAGAAGATTGACCTGGTATATATGGACTGAAATTTTTTCTGTTGAAGTTTGCCATGAATTTCAAACTTGAAAAAAAATATTAGTTTTTTCATGTTTTTTTTAATATACAATTCATCTTTTTTCTTTTTGTTTTATAGGGCATGGCATATTTAGAAGAACGTGGCATTGTTCATCGTGATTTGGCAGCTAGAAATGTATTGGGTAGGTCAAAAGAAAAAAAATCTTATAATCTTTAAAACATTTTAAAATGATTATCTTGTATTCAATCTGTTTTAAGTCCATAGTTCCAATTTTTAATGCTCTTTGCAATTGTTGGAAAGGGTTGGAAGAGATAAATAAAAAAAATGGGTGATTCCTTAATGTTTTTGCAAAATTTTATAAAGAGAAAATATTGGTTAAAAAAATAGGGGTATCACTAGAGAGCATAAGCATCAAAACTAGTCGGTCAAACAGAAATAAAGACATAGACTTGCAAATCTAGTTGATGTTGTTGTCATTTTATGTTTCATTGTCATTTTATGTTTATTTTCAGTACAAAGTCCAGGACAGATTAAAATTACAGATTTTGGGCTGGCAAAGCTGTTGGATTATAATGAAGATGAATATGTCGCAGGTGGAAGCAAGGTATGATATAGGGACATTAAAGTAATCAGTAGTAAGGTAAGATATAATGACATTCAAGTAATCAGTAGCAAGGTAAGATATAGGGACATACAGGTAATCAGTAGCAAGGTAAGATATAGGGGCATACAAGTAATCAGTAGCAAGGTAAGATATAGGGACATACAGGTAATCAGTAGCAAGGTAAGATATAGGTAAAGTCAAGTAATCAGTAGCAAGGTAAGATATAGGGATATTAAAATAATCAGTAGCAAGGTAAGATATAGGGACATTCAAGTAATCAGTAGCAAGGTAATATATTGGGAAATTCAAGTAATCAGTAACAAGGTAAGATATAGGGACAAACAGGTAATCAGTAGCAAGGTAAAATATAGGGACATTCAAGTAATCAGTAGCAACATATGATATAGGGACATACAAGTAATCAGTAGCAAGATAAGATATAGGGACATTCAAGTAATCACTAGCAAGGTAAGATATAGGGACATTCAAGTAAACAGTAGCAAGGTAAGATGTAGGGACATTCAAGTAATCAGTAGCAAGGTCAGATATAGGGACATTCAAATGTAAGATATAGGGACATTCAAGTAATCAGTAGCAAGGTAAGATATAGGGACATTCAAGTAATCATTTGCAAGGTTAGATATAGGGACATTCAAGTAATCAGTAGTAAGGTAAGATAAAGGGACATGCAAGTAATCAGTAGCAAGGTAAGATATAGGGACATTCAAGTAATCAGTAGCAAGGTAAGATATAGGGACATTCAAGTAATCAATAGCAATGTAAGATATAGGGACATTCAAGTAATCAGTAGTAACATATGATATAGGGGCATTCAAGTAATCAGTAGCAAGGTAAGATATAGGGACATTCAAGTAATCAGTAGCAAGGTTAGATATAGGGACATTCAAGTAATCAGTAGCTAGGGAAGATATAGGGACATTCAAGTAATCAGTAGCAAGGTTAGATATAGGGACATTCAAGTAATCAGTAGCAAGGGAAGATATTGGGACATTCAAGTAATCAGTAGCAAGGTAAGATATAGGGACATTCAAGTAATCAGTAGCAAGGCAAGATATAGGGACATTCAAGTAATCAGTAGCAATGTAAGATATAGGGACATTCAAGTAATCAGTAACAAGGTAAGATATAGGGGATTTCAAGTAATCAGTAGCAAGGTAAGATATAGAGATTAAAGTAATCAGTAGCAAGGGAAGATATAGGGACATTCAAGTAATCAGAAGCAACATATGATATAGGGACATTCAAGTAATCAGTAGCAAGGTAAGATATAGGGACATTCAAGTAATCAGTATTAACATATGATATAGGGGCATTCAAGTAATCAGTAGCAAGGTAAGATATAGGGACATTCAAGAAATCAGTAGCAAGGTTAGATATAGGGACATTCAAGTAATCAGTAGCAAGGGAAGATATAGGGACATTCAAGTAATCAGTAGCAAGGGAAGAAATAGGGACATTCAAGTAATCAGTAGCAAGATAAGATATATAGGGACATTCAAGTAATCACTAGCAAGGTAAGATATAGGGACATTCAAACAATCAGTAGCAAGGTAAGAAATAGGGACATTCAAGTAATCAGTAGCAAGGTAAGATATAGGGACATTCAAGTAATCAGTAGCAAGGTAAGAAATAGGGACATTCAAGTAATCAGTAGCAAGGTAAGATAAAGGGACATTCAAGTAATCAGTAGCAAGGTAAGATATAGGGACATTCAAGTTATCAGTAGCAAGGTAAGATATAGGGACATACAGGTAATCAGTAGCAAGGTAAGATAAAGGGACATTAAAGTAATCAGTAGCAAGGTAAGATATAGGGACATACAAGTAATCAGTAGCAAGGCAAGATATAGGGACATTCAAGTAATCAGTAACAAGGTAAGATAAAGGGGATTTCAAGTAATCAGTAGCAAGGTAAGATATAGAGATTAAAGTAATCAGTAGCAAGGGAAGATATAGGGACATTCAAGTAATCAGTAGCAACATATGATATAGGGACATTCAAGTAATCAGTAGCAAGGTAAGATATAGGGACATTCAAGTAATCAGTAGCAAGGTTAGATATAGGGACATTCAAGTAATCAGTAGCAAGGGAAGATATTGGGACATTCAAGTAATCAGTAGCAAGGTAAGATATAGGGACATTCAAGTAATCAGTAGCAAGGCAAGATATAGGGACATTCAAGTAATCAGTAACAGGGTAAGATATAGGGGATTTCAAGTAATCAGTAGCAAGGTAAGATATAGAGATTAAAGTAATCAGTAGCAAGGGAAGATATAGGGACATTCAAGTAATCAGAAGCAACATATGATATAGGGACATTCAAGTAATCAGTAGCAAGGTAAGATATAGGGACATTCAAGTAATCAGTAGCAATGTAAGATATAGGGACATTCAAGTAATCAGTAACAAGGTAAGATATAGGGGATTTCAAGTAATCAGTAGCAAGGTAAGATATAGAGATTAAAGTAATCAGTAGCAAGGGAAGATATAGGGACATTCAAGTAATCAGAAGCAACATATGATATAGGGACATTCAAGTAATCAGTAGCAAGGTAAGATATAGGGACATTCAAGTAATCAGTAGTAACATATGATATAGGGGCATTCAAGTAATCAGTAGCAAGGTAAGATATAGGGACATTCAAGTAATCAGTAGCAAGGTAAAATATAGGGACATTCAAGAAATCAGTAGCAAGGTAAGATATAGGGACATTCAAGTAATCAGTAGCAAGGGAAGATATAGGGACATTCAAGTAATCAGTAGCAAGGGAAGAAATAGGGACATTCAAGTAATCAGTAGCAAGATAAGATATATAGGGACATTCAAGTAATCACTAGCAAGGTAAGATATAGGGACATTCAAATAATCAGTAGCAAGGTAAGAAATAGGGACATTCAAGTAATCAGTAGCAAGGTAAGATATAGGGACATTCAAGTAATCAGTAGCAAGGTAAGAAATAGGAAGTAATCAGTAGCAAGGTAAAATATAGGAACATTCAAGTAATCAGTAGCAAGGTAAGATAAAGGGACATTCAAGTAATCAGTAGCAAGGTAAGATATAGGGACATTTAAGTAATCAGTAGCAAGGTATGATATAGGGACATTCAAGTAATCAGTAGCAAGGTAAGATAAAGGGACATTCAAGTAATCAGTAGCAAGGTAAGATATAGGGACATTCAAGTAATCAGTAACAAGGTAAGATATAGGGACATACAAGTTATCAGTAACAAGGTAAGATATAGGGACATTCAAGTAATCAGTAGCAAGGTAAGATATAGGGACATACAGGGAATCAGTTACTATTGGAATGTGGCATTGAGAACAGGGCCTGCAGTGTGTGAAACTGAATTTTTTGGAACCAGAGCCTGAAATGAAACTTTCAAATATTTGTCCATAGGTCCCATTATAAGTTTCCAAATTCTTCAAAGCCTTACTGATTTATACATTGCCATGGGCTGTAAGTCTACCATGAATTTAGCACACTGGCCTGGTCAAATGACTGGGAGCTGTAAGACAGATCAGAGAGGCAGGGAGGGGGTTTGTTAAACCACACTGTTATGCCCAAGGGTAGATTATAAACAATTAAAGTATCAAGCAAATATTTCATATTTAACTAAGCTTTACAATTTTTCCTAGATATTCATAATATAACCATGCACATAAGAAATTAACAGATTGGTTGATATGAAATTGTAAATTTTACAGATTCATGATATTAAGGTTCTCATGTGAGCCTCAAGTTTACATATTGAACTTATTTTCAGATGCCTATCAAATGGTTGGCTTTAGAATGTATACAGCACAGAGTGTTTACACATAAGAGTGATGTATGGAGTTTTGGTGAGTTTTAAGAACTTAACACACAGGAAATTTTGTTAATTAAGGTTTAATAAACTTTAGAAATAAACATTAGATTAGTGTTATTTGAGCTTGGATTGTAAACAAAAGTGAAAGTTACTTTATAAAAATTTAATCTGGTGAACAAATTTCACACACAAGCACAGAAAAGCCACAACATTATTTTAATCAAAGTTTATCATACATGACAGGTGTAACAGCTTGGGAGTTATTTACCTACGGTCAGCGACCTTATGAAGCCGTGAGAGCTCGAGATGTCCCAGAACTGTTAGAAAAAGGAGAACGTCTTCCACAGCCCAATATCTGCACCATAGATGTCTATATGATTATGATTAAATGTAAGTTACTTAAGGTGTCTTGGGGCTATAAGAATTCTACTATAGATTTTGTTCATTTTTGGCAAATTGATAGAATTTAATGTATCAATAAAAATATAAAATAAAAAGAGGGGGTCACCGTTCATTTAAAAGTGCTATGATCTTTCTTAAAATAGCAACGTTTTAATATTTTCATATAGGATATATAAGGCAAAAAAGCTATAGAGGCACCTTAATAAGAATTATGTTTCCCCCCACTTTTGTGGGGAGACATATTGTCTTTGTCCTGTCCATCTGTCCGTCACAAAGTTTGTCAGCGCAACTCCTCTGAAACTACTGAACCGAATTCAATGAAACTTGGTAGATAGGAAGTACACCATATGCAGTTAAAGAATATGTATATTACCAGAAAATTTTGATGCTCAAATTTATGTGGGATTTATGGCCCTTTGAACTTAGGAATCTGCTGAAAAACCTCATTTATCATCTTGTCAGCGCAACTCCTCTGAAACTAATGAACCGAATTCAATGAAACTTGGTATTTAGGAAGTACACCATATGCAGTTAGAAATATGTAATTACCAGAAAATTTTGGTGCTCAAATTTTTGTGGGATTTATGGCCCTTTGAACTTAGGAATCTGCTGAAAAACCTCATTTATCATCTTGTCAGTGCAACTCCTCTGAAACTAATGAACCGAATTCAATGAAACTTGGTATATAGGAAGTTCACCATATTTGGTTGTGCATGTTACCAGGAAATTTTGATCCTCAAATTTTCGTGGGAGTTCTGGTCCTTTGAACTTAGGAATTTGCTGTAAATCCTCATTTATCATCTTGTCAGTGGAACTTCTCTGAAACTACTGAAACGAATTCAATAAAACTTGGTATATAGGAAGAACACCATAATTTTGTATTTGTGCATATGACCAGGAAATTTCTATCCTTAGATTTTTGTGGGAGTAATGGCCCTTTGAACTTGGGGAGACATCATTTTTGTTGGAAAAAACAAACTTAAATTCCTACTATAGAATCAGCTCAAATTCGGAAGGAAAGTCCCTTTTCAAAAGCTTTTTGATATTGTCTGAAAAAAATATAGGGTCACTGTTCACTTTTCAAGATATTCGTGAAAATTGAAAAATTTCTTATCTATTCTAAATTTTCTCCCTTTGATTTAGTATGGGAAATTCTAAGAATAATTAAAATCTCACTTTGTTTGTATCCCAATTGCTTCTAATTTGATAAAATATATTATATTATAAAGTTTTTGTCTGCCAAATTCAGTTAGTATATCAATTTTATACAAAATTACAATATGTGCAAAAAGATGCTCTGTTTAAAAGCCTTGAGCCACCTTAATATGATAGATGATAAAGAGATCTGGAATAAGGTTCATGATAGACAATAAAGAAATGTGGAATAAGGTTCATGATAGACGATAAAGAAATAAGGAATAAGGTTCATGATAGACGATAAAGAAATGTGGAATAAGGTTCATGATAGATAATAAAGAGATGTGGAATAAGGTTCATGATACATGATAAAGAAATGTGGAATAAGGTTCATGATAGACAATAAAGAAATGTGGAATAAGGTTCATGATAGACGATAAAGAAATAAGGAATAAGGTTCATGATAGACGATAAAGAAATGTGGAATAAGGTTCATGATAGATAATAAAGAGATGTGGAATAAGGTTCATGATACATGATAAAGAGATGTGGAATAAGGTTCATGATAGATGATAAAGAGATGTGGAATAAGGTTCATGATAGATGATAAAGAAATGTGGAATAAGGTTCATGATAGATAATAAAGAGATGTGGAATAAGGTTCATGATAAATGATAAAGAGATGTGGAATAAGGTTCATGATATATAAAAAAGAGATGTGGAATAAGGTTCATGATAGATAATAAAGAGATGTGGAATAAGGTTCATGATAGACGATAAAGAAATAAGGAATAAGGTTCATGATAGACGATAAAGAAATAAGGAATAAGGTTCATGATAGATGATAAAGAAATGTGGAATAAGGCTCATGATAGACGATAAAGAAATGTGGAATAAGGTTCATGATAGATAATAAAGAGATGTGGAATAAGGTTCATGATAGATGATAAAGAGATGTGGAATAAGGTTCATGATAGATGATAAAGAAATAAGGAATAAGGTTCATGATAGATGATAAAGAAATGTGGAATAAGGTTCATGATAGATGATAAAGAAATGTGGAATTAGGTTCATGATAGACGATAAAGAAATGTGGAATAAGGTTCATGATAGATGATAAAGAAATGTGGAATAAGGTTCATGATAGATGATAAAGAAATGTGGAATAAGGTTCATGATAGACGATAAAGAAATGTGGAATAAGGTTCATGATAGATAATAAAGAGATGTGGAATAAGGTTCATGATAGATGATAAAGAGATGTGGAATAAGGTTCATGATAGATGATAAAGAGATGTGGAATAAGGTTCATGATAGATGATAAAGAAATGTGGAATAAGGTTCATGATAGATGATAAAGAGAAGTAGAATAAGGTTCATGATAGATAAAAAAGAGATGTGGAAGAAGGTTCATGATAGATGATAAAGACATGTAGAATAAGGTTCATGATAGACAATAAAGAAATGTGGAATAAGGTTCATGATAGACAATAAAGAAATGTGGAATAAGGTTCATGGTAGATGATAAAGAAATGTGGAATAAGGTTCATGATAGACGATAAAGAGATGTAGAATATATAAGGTTCATGATAGATGATAAAGAAATGTGGAATAAGGTTCATGATAGACGATAAAGAGATGTGGAATAAGGTTCATGATAGACGATAAAGAAATGTGGAATAAGGTTCATGGTAGATGATAAAGAAATGTGGAATAAGGTTCATGATAGACGATAAAGAAATGTGGAATAAGGTTCATGGTAGATGATAAAGAAATGTGGAATTAGGTTCATGATAGACGATAAAGAAATGTGGAATAAGGTTCATGATAGATAATAAAGAGATGTGGAATAAGGTTCATGATAGATGATAAAGAAATGTGGAATAAGGTTCATGATAGATGATAAAGAAATGATAGATGATAAAGAAATGTTGAATAAAGTTCATGATTGATGATAAAGAAATGTGGAATAAGGTTCATGATTGATGATGAAGAAATGTGGAATAAGGTTCATGATAGATGATAAAGAAATGTGGATTAAAGTTCATGGTAGATGATAAAGAAATGTGGAATAAGGTTCATGATAGATGAATTGATTGATGATAAAGAAATGTGGAATAAGGTTCATGATTGATGATAAAGAAATGTGGAATAAGGTTCATGATAGATGATAAAGAAATGTGGAATAAGGTTCATGATAGATGATAAAGAGATGTGGAATAAGGTCACATGATAGATGATAAAGAAATGATAGATGATGTAGAAATGTTGAATAAAGTTCATGATTGATGATAAAGAATTATGGAATAAGGTTCATGATAGATAATAAAGACATGTGGAATAAGATTCATGATAGATGATAAAGAAATGTGGAATAAGGTTCATGATAGATGATAAAGAAATGTGGAATAAGATTCATGATAGACGATAAAGTATTGTGGAATAAGGTTCATGATAGATGATAAAGAGATGTGGAATAAGGTCACATGATAGATGATAAAGAAATGATAGATGATAAAGAAATGTTGAATAAAGTTCATGATTGATGATAAAGAAATGTGGAATAAGGTTCATGATTGATGATGAAGAAATGTGGAATAAGGTTCATGATAGATGATAAAGAAATGTGGAAAAAAGTTCATGGTAGATGATAAAGAAATGTGGAATAAGGTTCATGATAGATGAATTGATTGATGATAAAGAAATGTGGAATAAGGTTCATGATAGATGATAAAGAAATGTGGAATAAAGTTCATGGTAGATGATAAAGAAATGTGGAATAAGGTTCATGATAGATGAATTGATTGATGATAAAGAAATGTGGAATAAGGTTCATGATAGATGATAAAGAGATGTGGAATATATAAGGTTCATGGTAGATGATAAAGAAATATGGAATAAGGTTCATGGTAGATGATAAAGAAATGTGAAATAAGGTTCATGATAGATGATAAAGACATGTGTAATAAGTGTACACAACCAACATAAAAAAACAGCAATTTGAAAAATCACAATGGAAAACAGCATGACCAGAGGTCACTGCCTGCTATCTTGCATTGGCCCAAGACTAATAATACAATACGTAAGATTCAAAACCAATCCCTAAATTATCAATGAAAGACCAATTTCTGGATATGGAACAAAAACAGATAGAGGACAGGGACAAACAAAAATTCTGACAAGGATTCCTGGCATAGGAGAGGCACATATAAAATGTGCACATGGCAGGGTTAAACTACAGTAATTTTTTGGACCCAGCCAATCATGATTCTACATCCAAAAATTTATAATTTTGAAATCTGCAAGCTGGACATGCCTTTGCTTGTAAATGCCTCTTGCAAGGTACATGAACATCAAAGGTGATTCTTTACATAAATGAACATTTTTTTTTGTAAAAGACTCATGGTCCACCAAAGATTATGATTTTCAATGCAACAAAAATGATTCCTGTTATGACATTTACTACCACTCAAAAATGAATTTTGCTAACTTTAAACTTGTATGCACTAACACTTTCCTTGTAATTCACTAGGTTGGATGTTGGATGCTGAAAGCCGGCCCAGTTTTATAGAATTGGCAGAAGAATTTGCCAAGATGGCAAGAGACCCTGGTAGATATCTGGTTATACAGGTAAGTTATCTCCCCTTAAAAGATGTCTTTCATCCACCAATAATTAGTTTTAAAATCTAGCTTATTCAACATACAGGTTTTGGGGAGGGGGTCTCATTGTGCACTCCTGATAAAAGATAACTACCAAATCCCCCTTTCTCTGTGAATTATAATTGATAAAAAACACGTAAAAATCCTAAATTTCCAGTTTTTGGGGGTTAAATCCTGAATTGATGGTCATAGTGATAAGCCATTCCGCCTGTTCTAAAAAAGGATCTACCGACCCTCAGATTTGGATACAAAGAAATTGTCATTGTCAGATTACTTCCCTTTTTGGAGCTTTTGTCACATATTAATATCTATATTTAGGCATTGTCATGGTTTATAAAATCACTATTTTCAAGAAAGAGAGGATAGATTTTTCCATTATAATTGAGAGAAAGTTACAGTAGGAAACTTTCATAGAAATTAGACCACCATTTACTAATATTATTAATGCGAGGAACAATTTCCCTTATTTAAATCCAAGGAGGGCTAATATTTACTCTTCTTTCAAAGAAGACTTAAGTACACCAAGTTCCAAATTTTGAAGCATAACAAAGCCAGTGGACAGGCTCCTCTAAGGCTACTTGTAACATGGGTCCAACTTCATGAACAACGCCTTCCCCAGTTAGTGATGGGCTTATTTAATCAATGCACTGATTTGAAAATGGGAAAATTGGGATGGAAAAATAAATTCACCATGCCTATTGCTTTGAAAACACTATCGCTATTAAAAGCTTATTTCATTTACATATTTAAAAGAGCTTTTGGTTAAAAATGTAGCTATAAAGAAAACCAGGTTCATCTTAACATATATTCATATATTATGCAAATTGCTTTTAGCTGTATTATGCCCCTGGTGATGACTTATGAGGAAGGGTATTATGTTTTACTCATGTTTTTTATCAGAAATTATAACAATGAATATTCATTTGACATTTTAAGACCTGTCAGGCTGTCATCCATTTTTTGAGTGCAGGGGCATTTGTGTCAGATTGACACATTCTTTAGCTAATTCTCCTTCAAAAAACGATTTAAAAAAAAAAACGTGTAAATGATCTTTAAATTAAAAAAAAATGCAATTTTCTTTTAAGATCTTTTAATTTTACAATACTAGGGTGATGTAAACAAGAAAATACCAGACGAATTGGACAAAAATACAACATTACTTGCATTTACTAATGAAATTGATTCTGGTGTTGATGTTGACCCAACAGAGGTATTACAGTATGCCCTCGGCATATCCATGTTTTACTGCATGCCCCTGTAAATCTTGGTCATGACTATGTTTGTATGTTCTCTGTCTGTACAAAACCATTAAAACATTTTTATGCTAGTCTAGAGAAGCATGAATTTGAATTCTAGTTGCTATGGTAACCTTATTTGTATGTGTTCATGTCCCGCCCTTAACAAATGCAGAAGTTTTTGTATTTGTCCTGTTTTTTTTTGGTATATGAATTTTATAATTTAACATTCTTTTTTCAGAGATGTAAAAAATGCAGTGTTTTGCATGAGCTTTCTTTGGTTTTTGAAAATTGCTGAATGTGTATTGATTGTTTTTTAATTCAAATTTTAAAACATTTCAGTAATGTATGTGGAAATTTTTATTGACGTGAAGCATGCTTTGAAACAAAATTGACAAAATTGAAACCAAGAAGAATATTTATATTTGCTAAGAAGATTTAATAGGAGATTTGAAAGAAAAAAATGTTAACCTTTTCCAAAACTTCTGCTCATATTGTGGTGATGGTATTTCATGTATTAACAATGATTGTCTGTATGTCTTTGTTGAAAAATATATTCCATAAGTTTAGAGCCAGCACACTTATATCACTACTAAACAAAACAAAAAAACCTTTGGAGAAGTGTAGTTGGGGGAAAAGAAATCCCAAATTTTTATGCTTCATCTATGAAAGTAGGGTGGCATATAGTGTTTGGGTCTGTTCATCCTTCCATCCTTCCATTTATCCATCAGTTTGTCAAAAGGTTGGGAGATGGGGAATTATGTCTATAGGACATATTGTTGTTTTAGTTTGATTTTGGCAATTCTGGAGCATTTGCTACTAACAAAGAACACTGCAGCACTTGAGGTTTATAAGAGTGGGTAATTCAGGCTCCTTAGGGATTCCCTATTGAATTGCATGAATCTGAGATTTAAAAAAGCCTTGAATATTGTAATAATGAGGTAGTTGTTCTGCTTAAGTATGGCCTAGGGTTAGATTTTGGACCAAACTCATATTCCAGTTTAATAAGTGCAGTGATAGCACCTATTCGGTGTTAAGTTTTATTTGGTGTCATTGAAATTATCACTTTCCCTTATTTAGTCAGTAAAACTTTTTTTCTGGGGTACGTGGGGGGTGGGGTGTGTTGGAGGGGGAATCATGTTCATTAGAGTGTATTTTGTAAATCTATATACCAAGACTGGGACAAGTTAATGAAAATCAAAATTACACAGTGTTTGCTTGTTAAATCATTTTTGTTTCCATTTTATTCTTTCAAGGGACTTAATCGACAGGTAAATAAAAAACATCAAATTAACAATTCCTATTTTATGATTTTATTATTTTTTCTGTGGAATTTTCATTTGTTAAATCTGATATTATGCATGTTTAGAGTATAAACTTGTGTACCCCAAATATATTTTGTATTGTATGTGTGGTTTAAATTCAACCTTAACTTCAATATTTTATGTTTTTGAGAGAAAAATATGAAATGTTAAATATATATTAGTTTTTTATTCAATGCTAATAGGGTCCATGTTTTATTCTTTTTTTTGTATATTTATTTTGTTTGATTTCTTCAATATTGCCCCCTTTTTTCAAAATAATTTGTGTTGTAAATTTATGTAAGTATATGTAGATTTTTTTTTTACTTTTCATTGAATGTTTACAAAGGACAATCTGAAAATTTTATGAATATACTGGGCCTGTGTAGATATCCAATTAAAAGAAATATGCTGTTAACATTATGATAAAGTAGAGCCACATGTTTATGAGAACTTATTTAAAGTGAGAAGTAGATGACTATTGGAAAATATTTAAGTGCCTAAAACTAAGATTGGAAATATTTAAAAAACAATGAATTGATTTGTAAGTAATAAATGCTAAGAAATATGCTAGTGTTATATGTAAGTCATAATATACAAATATTCTTTCTAGAAAACATAAAACTGAATAGTTTTTTTGTGAAAAATTAAATTCTTATCCTCAAAAGAAATCTTTCGTCAATGTTCTTTCAAAATTTGAAATTTAAATATTTTCTTTTTAAAGGGAGATAAGCTGATGAGATTACCAAGTCACTCCTATGACAAGAATGATTTAGCCAGGAGCTTAAGTGTGGCTGCTGATGGACCAGAGGAAGTTATAGAAGCTGACGATTATCTCCAGCCACAAACACATGAGGCTGCAGCTCCACTGTCTCCAGTATCACCAAAGGTCAGTCAAATGTCAGGGTCATCCAAGTCAGTCTCATTAAAATCAAAGTCAAGGTAAGCCACAAACGCATGAGGCTGCCACTCCAATGTCTCCAGTATCTCCCAAGGTCAGTCAAATGCCCAGGTCATCCATAATCTGTCTAATTAAAGGTCACAGTAAGCCACAAATGCACACGGCTGCCACTCCATTGTCTCCTGTATCACCAAAGGTCAGTCCAATGTCAAGGTCAAGTGAGTCAGTCATGTTGAGGTCATCAAAGGTAAGTACAATGTCATGGCCAATGAAGGTCAGATATATAATAAGGTTATCAAAGTCAAATGTCAAGCTCATAGTTTAGTCAGTAGTGCACGAGGCCACTCCTTTGTCTCCTGTATTACCTTCTTTTCAAAGTCACTATAGTTGGGTCAAATTTCCAGGTCATAGGTTAGTCACAAACACACATGGCAGCTTCCCCTCTGTCTCCTGTATCACCCAAGGTCAAATAATGTTCAAATTAGATTACAAGGTCAGTCACAAATAAGATTGTTGTTTCTTTGTCTCCTGTATCACCAAAGGTCAGTTGAATGTCAAGATCACACGAGGCCATTCAATGTTCTTATGAGTCACTCGCAGGTGAGGTTTTAACTGTTTGTCTCTTGTATCACCAAATATCAGTTAATTTTTTGTATCACCAAATATCAGTTAATTTCAGGGTCACCCAATGTCAGTCTTTTGTTATGATATTTTAAGTTCAGTCAAACGTAAAGATTATCAGAGGTTCATGTACAAAGGCATCTGATTCTTAGTTTATTGTATCACCCAATGTCAGTCAAATGCCAAAGTCACCCAAGGTCATCCAAGGTCAGTCAAACATCAAGGTGATTATAGATTAGCCAAAAATATACAAGACTGCTGCCCCTCTGCCTTCTGTTTCACTCAAGGTCAGTCAAATGTTAAGGTCAGTCACAAACACATTTGGCCTCTCTTCCTCCATCTTCACCTAAGGTCACTCAATTTCAGTCAAATCTCAATGTTATTCAAATGTCAAGGTCATCAAATGGTAGTCTGAGTTAACAAGAAAATGAAGAAAAACCAGTCTAAACCTGAACTCTGTCCTATTTTAAATTGGGACTTTGATTTTGATTTGAGTAATTCTTACAGCAGGTTAGCAACAGCAAGGTAAATTTCTGATAATATATTTTTTCAATTGATTACAGGTGCCATTACTAACACCATTGGACAGGACAAAGGTCTTTGATTTCAAAGATGGGAGACATCATGGTCCTCCATTCAGAGAAAAACGTTATGCTCACTTAGACTCCGCCCTAAATGCACGACAACAGAGAGAGATGTCACCCCGGGGAAGAGGAGACAGTATAAATTCAAGATACAGTTCAGATCCTGTCCAAATTTTATCTGGTAATGGTAAGACTTGTAGAATTGTTTTTCCTATAAATTATCAATGCAGATGTCTGTTTGATTGTTGTTTTACTGAGTGAATATTGTAAACTAGGAAATTGTTGCATCATAATTTTTTATAGTGAAGACAACTGAATTTTAGTTTTAAATTGCACACAGTAATGCTATTGTCCAAAGAGTGGAAGACAAATATATTCACACTGTTAAATTTTCGCCCTAGCAATGTCTTGAAGAGTACCTAACTCTCAGCAACAGCATTTAAATTATGAAAATTTGATGATAGGACCCCTCGATGTCTTCAAATGTAGACTGTAGGATATGTGGTATGGTGACATGTAAACAATCTCGGATTACAGATTTTTTGTTTTAAACTGGTGTACTTTGTGCTTGATAACATGGACAGTGAATTCACTGAAACTTTTTAAAACCCCAAAAAATTGTGTGTAGAATACATAGTTTTTTTGGTTTATACAAGTTAAAAATTGTTATTTACTCAAGATTTTGTAAAGACAGAATAACATTTTTGAAATCAATCAATCAATCATTTTGCAGATGAAATGGACAGCACACCACACAGAAAGAGTCCACGAACAAACGGGTCGGTCGGGTTGTATGATCAACATCCTCAATACAAAGGAGGAGACATCAAATTACAACTACCTGTGGATGAGGATGATTATTTACAGCCCCAGTCAACAAATACAAGGAAATATATGGACCTAGTAGATGGAATGCCAGGTAGGGATATATTTTAACTAAGTTTGGTACCTAAAACCATGAGAAGGTTAAAGTAATAATTGGTCCACCCTTTATTTTGAGAAAAAAGACTTTCTCGTTATAATCATTAATTACAAAAGATTGGAACAGCACTAAAAAAAGCTGTGAAATTTAGTCAAATATGCAAATAACATACTTTAAACACCTACTTTAAAATTTGCCATTATAGGTTATTAGTTCTGTTTGAAAAATGTGTATCTTTTGTGGGTATCCTTTTTGTTGGTAAGTGTAAATGTCTGTGCATAGGTTCATTAGCCCTGTCCTTTTGTATATTTACTATATACATCCCAGAATAAACATAATATAAACTGTGGTAATTACTTCTTTTCAGATTATGTGAACGAGAAGTCAGTATTTGATGATGAAGATGACGCCCAGTATCTGAAGCCAGACCCTGTATTACAATTTCATAATCCTGAATACTTTGACAATACTCCTGCAATTAAGGATGTTCGCTACTATTATTGAAAATAAATAGGTTTCAAATTTGATGCCTTAAATGAAAAGATAATAGTAAAAGGTATAAGATAAGCAAAAAATTTTGATAGGTTTGTGACCTCGTTTTCAAGATAATTGACGTTTAAGTTTTGGCGGGAAAAGGTTTTCTCTGACTTTTTCATAGGTTTAGCATTAGCACTATCAAGCTGTAAAAACCCATGACAGAATAATTAGGATTTGTTAAAACTTTGTCTATAACCTCTTTATGACATATTTAATACATTAATGACAAGAAAATATGGGGTTCGTGGGCAAAAAATTTAACCCTATTTTGATGGTAAAATCAAGAGGATTCCGAAAAAATGACAGAAATACCAAAACAAGACCAGCGAGCATCCTTAAAACCAATTCTCATGTGCCGAGAAAACAAAAGGACTATTATAATGACTTACACAAAGACTGTACAGAACTGAAACCCTTAATGATACGAGAGGAAGCATCAGAATCCGCTGTGTAACGAATACACAAGTTTTTCCATGGAGTTATCTCCCTTTTGATGCACATCATTTTTAGAGAATAACCTTTGTGCAAATAAATGTCTTTCAAAAAGATTTGTATCTTGAACATGGAGTTCTAAAATAGATTTACTCTTAGTGAATAAAGTCTACAATTCTCAAAAATGGCATAGCCAGTTATAGACAAATAACATCAAAATACATTAAATAGCAATAATTGTAGGGGAGACAATTCTTAGTCTAAGGGAGATCATTCTTAGACCAAAGGGAGATAACCAATGATCAGGGGAGTTAATCTGTAGATCAAACTACAGCCAATACTGCCAAATGTTATTGTTGATTGTTAAAAAGGTTGTGTGATTTAATGAAATACAAGCCGAGGCTCTAGGCGGAATGCAGTGAATCCAAAGTTCAAAGGTCAATTATGGATTGTTCTTATTAGAATGTATGACACATATATTTTACTGAAGATCAAATACTATATCATGGAAGCTGAAATTGTGATAAGGAATATGACTTCTCTTATGAAGTACATTTTGTAATAATAATAGAAAAAGTTGACCAGAAAGTTGGTAATTTTAGGACAAAATTCATGTCATATGTTTATTGAAATGTGACTTTATAGAAATTCTGCTTTCCTGTAATGAAATTCAAGACCTTATCCATGCAATTCTTTATAACACAAAAAATGGATAAAGTTTTAAAGCTTTTCTTAAAGGGAATATTGAAAGAGAGAATGATATTATCAATGGACCATAAAGCTACCTGAAGAATATTTATTGTTGTTGAAGGGACCTATACAGCCTTGTGACTTATTGGAGGGTGTCCTTAATAGTACTTAACTAGTTGTTACAGAGTCATAGATCTGCATGCAGCATATAGGTTATTAATATAAACATGTTGTTGTTGTTATAATGTTAAATCGTATCATGCAAAATATTTATTCTTTCATCTATACATAATCATGTTAATTATACTGTCAAAACATGTACCAGTTGGTTTTCATGTTAATTATAATGTCATAACATGTACCTGTTGGTTTTCATGTTAATTATAATGTAAAAACATGTACCTGTTGGTTTTCATGTTAATTATAATGTAAAACCATGTACCTGTTGGTTTTCATGTTAATTATACTGTCAAAACATGTACCTGTTGGTTTTCATGTTAATTATACTGTCAAAACATGTACCTGTTGGTTTTCATGTTAATTATAATGTCAAAACATGTACCTGTTGGTTTTCATGTTAATGATAATGTCAAAACATGTACCTGTTGATTATCATTTGTGTTCAGTTCCTAAACAATTTTTTCTGTCGAATGAGAGGGGCTCACCTCAGGAGCTGGTTCTAAATATGAATTTAGTGATTTGTAGGAATTTCCACGCTAATGACATGTGATACAATTTGAAGTAGAGAAATGAACTGTAAAAATTTAGTATGAAAAATCTATAGCTTATATTTTTCTGTCATTTATTCTTCACTGTATGATGCTTTGACAAAATATGTACAAAAAAAAATGTTCAAACTTTTTTGAAAACCAAAGTTTCAAAAAATAAAGTTGCAACTTTCACAGTGATATTTAGTAGAAAGGTTGTATGCCATATGATATTAAAATCAATAGGGCATGTAAACTTTTATTTAGTCAGTTATTGGCCCTTAAAAGGCAACTAGATTTACTGTTAGTAATTTTAAATTTTATGAGTTATCTCCCTTTTTTCTTTTTTTTTATAATTCTTAACTTATATGTCTTTTTCTAGTGGTAGCTTCAACATAATGAGATTTATCAAGTTTTCAAATAGTATATTTATCTAATGTCCACTTGTTCTAAACCATACATGTATGACTTTTAAGGTTTGTGCTGCATTCATGTTGGATTTTTATATTTTCAAAAAGTTGTTATTATATTAACCACAAAAATATCACATTATGTTTAAATATACTTGGAAAAATCATTTTTCCTCAATTGGGATTCAATAGATAACAATACAAATGCTGATCTTTACTTCTAAATAGAGAAAAAATGGATCCAGTAAATTACATTAAATGGGTAGAATGTTCCGTGATGATTTTTATTACAATGAAATAAATGTAAAATATGTTTAACTTTAAACAATTATTATTATCAATTATTTATTAGGTTTATTTAATTTTTAACTTTAAAAAACTATTTTTCTAAAAAGATTTTTAAACTAATGAAATTTTAAATTCCTGCTAATTTTTTGTAAAAAAAAAATCTTATACATTTTTTTTATTTTAAATAGATTGTTCATAATTTTTAACCTGTATAAAACATTTTTATTGTAGTCATGTGTATTTTATACGTGTCTTTAAAGGTGTCTCACAATTTTAGAAAATTTGTGGACATACTTCAATGAAAATTTTAAAATAAAGTTTTAAAAAAATTAGATAAATATTTTTACAGTAAAAAATGTTTAAATTATTATTTTTTATACTTAAAACACTAAATTGTATTTCCTTTTGTTAAAAAATGTATGGCTTCCTTTACTCAAATTTAATGACTAAATACAAAAAAAAATAAAAACAATTAAATTGACCCATTATCACTTTAAAAAAAAACCTCAATTTATCTATAATAAAAGATTTACGGTTGTTTTAACATTTACTGCTCTTCATTAAATTATATTTTTAACATTTTGGGACTATCGATATATGTTTTTTATTAGGACTATACCATAACACTACTACACATATTTTTATAGTGACATCAGTTATTTTTGTGATACTTGTGTATTTCATATATATGTACTGTCAACTGTGAAATTTCCATTTTATCTTTTCTTATCGATTGCAAATTGTCTGCACGAATTTCACTATGAGAAGGTTTAAAATCTATAAGGATTAAAAAATAGCTTTATCATACAATATTTGGTTTCATGACAATTTTTATATTTGTGCTACAAAAAAATTAGTTTAAGAAATTTAGTACAGGTAAATTTTAGTGACATTTTTATTTTGTTGTAACACAAAAACAAGATATGGTAATGAATATTTTCTCTGTTTTAGCTCCTTAAATCCCCCTCCCCATTTCACCCAAAACTGTGATTTTTCAGTAAAATCTTGAAAATGACCTCTACATGAATGATGTTGACCTTTACAAGATATTTTCAAGTAGGATTGACAAATGTTTTGGTCTGTTAAATATGCATATTTAACCTTTACCCCAAAATTAACATTAAGTTGTGTCCTTTGACTGTATACAGAATATAATAACTTAATGATTACATTGGCTTGTTCAGGTTTTAATATCAACCTTTTATTTATATTTCCTTTAACCTTCTTACTATCTAAACATTAAGGCCTAGAATATGTTATTTTTTATAAAAGGCTTTTACCATGTTTAGGGTTCAGTTCTAAATTTGTTCATGGAAACACTGGTTCTCACCTAAACACTATTTCCACCCGTAAAAAAGATTATCCTTACCTCAAACGCCTAGATACAAATAATTGACTATTAATTTGTTACATTGTTTGACCAGAGTGCCTCTGATGAGATTGTTGTTAATATGTGTACATCGTTGTGAAATCCGTCAAAATTTATCATAGTTTGATAATTGTCTCATTGTCATTTTGAAACTGAAGATGAACAACACATCATTTAACTATGTCCATTTTCAATGTTTTATTCTTTTTTATATGCAAAACTCAATTAAATTTAATATTGATATGCATGACAATTAATTGTTTACTTTGTTTAGATTTTAAAAGGACACACTATCTTATTATGTTGATACTTTTTATATATGTTAAAAAGTCCATTTTTCATGTAGTTTTTTCATATTATTTTTTCTTTTGTTACTAAAAAAAGACAGCTGCTTTCCTTTATGTTTTTTCTTCAACCATTACATGCATTAAGCATTGGAATTATGTTAATCTAACCTTTTGAAATTAAGGTTTTTTATAACCATTATATTATAATTAATCTAATAAAAAACCTTGGAAAAGGTTTGGAATGAAGTTTTTATTTGAAAATGTCAAAGTAACCATGAACAGGAAAATAAAAATATAAGTGATAAATAATTTCATTTGGTTACTCAAAAATCAGTGAGCAAATTATTTTGATAATTAAATAACAGTGTGTTAATATTTTAATAAATCTAAAACAGTTACTTTGGACTAAATACAAAAAAAAACAAGTGAGTAAATTATTTTGATAAATAAAAAAAAGTGAGTTATTTGTTTTGATTACTCTAAAACCAATCAGTAAGTTATTTGATGAATGTGCTATATCTGTAACCCTAAAATCAACAAGTAAATTCTTGTGATAACTCGATAATTAGCAAGTCAATTATTTCAGTCACTCAAAAATCAGTGAGTCCAGGGTTGCCACACATTATTGAAACCTAGAAAAACTTTGAATCTCATTTGTCAGTTTAAGGTCATGGAAAAGACCATGAATTTTGGAAAAAATGAAATTTCCTTGAAAAACCCTGGAATTTTATAGTTCCACAATCAAAGGTTCATGATTGAACTATTTCACACACACAAAAATCATGGGGAGACTGAAATTTTATGTAGACTATTTTCATCCTTGAGAATGACTTAAATACCCTTGAAAAGTCCTGGAAAAAACGTTGGCTTTTGCAACAACAATATAGTGGCAACCCTGTGAGTCAGTTATTTCAGTAACTCAAAAATCAGTGAGTCAATTATTTCAGTAACTCAAGAATCAGTGAGTGCCATTCATCTGGTTGTGTTCTGTTCTTGTCTTCCATAGAAGTGCAACAATATACAGAAATCAGAGAGTTATTCCCCCTTCATTGTTATGCAAATTTGTCTCTTATTTCACTATATAAATAAATGGCATATTATAAAGTTTTGAATTTATTGATTTGGTACTTGTAAAGAAAAGGTTTGTGGAAAAGTTTCATATTTTAAAAAACCTTACTACACATATATAGTTCAATTTGAACAAAACATTAAATCCCCCTTATTTGTTAAAGTTTGGAATTGATGTTTAACTTAATTTATGCAAATTTAGAACAGAACAAATTAATCTGCTTCTAACAGAAATCATCAGTTGTATATTGTTGCACTTCTCCACTTTTATACAGTCAATATAAAATGTACATTTTGTATATATGAGTTCTTCGAATTATTTGTTGATAAGAAGTTTGGTTATTTATTTCTTGTGTTCATTTCATTCTTTGATATTTTTTATCTAAAGAATTGTTTGCTTAATTCCTTGCATATGCCAATTGCTGGTACATGTACTGAAAACTATTGACCTGTATTATAGACCTGTATACATGTACTGAAAACTATCGACCTGTATACAGGTCAATAATAATATTTTGTTAAATCAATTATTTTATTTTATTTTATTATTTTTATTTTTGTAAATATTCTGTTGATATATTGTAAGGAAATAAAAGTTCAAATTTTTAACAAACATAAACTGCACCACCAAATGATTTCTCCACAAACTTAAAAATGGTAGTTTCTTTTGCTACACTGAAACTTTGAAAGTTATGCCCTTTTCCCACCAAATGCCATTTTATATTGCTTCATTGAATGATTTTTGTCATTAAATTCTATGTTTAAACAATTTTGTTTGTATTGTTTTTAGTGCTGAACATTATTACGTTTCATGTTTATATTTTAAATGGATGTAAACATTTTATCAGATAATTATGAATAAAGATTAGAATAAAATATATTGGAATTCCGTTGCTTGGTGCTTCTAAAATGTGTATAAGAATTTAAAGTTATATGGACCAGAGCGGCAATTAATTTTTTGCCTTAAAAACTAAAGGAAATTGAATATTTTCTTAAAAAATCAAATGGAATGTGACTGGTAAATTGTGCATACAGAGTTGAACATTTTATTTTTATAGATCACAATGAAATACTTAAATACAATAAAATTCGAGGCAAATAATTTTAAACTGTACCAGAATTGTATTTTAGTCTATAAAAGATTTAACCAACAACACTTCAAATCAAATCAATCAATCAATCAAAGCTTTATTAACAGTTGAAAGTATTATTAAACAAGTATACCAACACACGCTTTGCTGACCATATCTTATACCTGTTAACCTGTTTCTGTGTTAAATTTTGTAGGAGTGGAAACACAAAATCACAGCTTTCACTTGGTTTTACCTTTTTAGCTCACCTGACCCGAAGGGTCATGTGAGCTATTGCCATCACTTGGCGTCCGTCGTCCGTCCGTCCGTCGTCCGTCGTCCGTCGTCCGTTAACTTTTTCAATCGTTAACTCCTCTGACACCATTAGTCCAATTGCAACCAAACTTGGTACAGTTGTTTATTGGCATGGGTGCTTCAAAATTATCGTTTGAATTTTTGATTCATAAAAAAACATGGCCGCTGTAGCTAAAAATAGAACATAGGGGTAAATTGCAGTTTTTTGCTAATAACTCAAAAACGGTGACAGATATCAAAATTCTGGCATAGGGTAAAAGTGATCAGCAGCTTAAGATCTACCTGCCCTGAAATTTTCAAGAAGATCCAACAACTGATGTAGGAGTTATTGCCCTTTTTCTGGATTTTTTCAATATTTTTCACCTATTTAGCCCTATATCTTGAAAACTATACAAGATATTTCAAAAATTTAAATTGCATATGATTAAGCACATCAAGATCTACATTTCATGTAATTAGGTCAAAGCTGTAGGATCATGTCTTTTAGGATGTATGGCCCTTAAAGCGTCAAAATTTACCATTTTTCATTACTTTTCCCCTGAATTTCAAAGATTAACTTGTCTGACACCATAAGACCAACTGCATCTAAACTTGGCACACATATTCAATAGCATACCTGCTACAATTCTATCGTTTGGATTTTTGATTCGTCAAAAAATATGGCTGCCATGGCTAAAAATAGAACATAAGGGTAAATTGCAGTTTTTTGCTAATAACTCAAAAATGGTTACAGATATCAAAATTGTGCCATTATTTTAAGTGATCAGCACCTCAAGATCTACCTGCTCTGAAATTTTCAAGAAGATCCAACAATTGATGTAGGAGTTATTGCCCTTTTTCTGGATTTTTTCAATTTTTTTTCACTGTTTAGCCCTATATCTTAAAAACTATACAAGATATTTCAAAAATTTAAATTGCATATGATTAAGCACATCAAGATCTACATTTCATGTAATTAAGTCAAAGATGTAGGACCATGTCTTTTAGGAGTTATTGCCCTTAAAGTGACAAAATTTACCATTTTTCAGTACTTTCCCCCTGAATTTCAAAGATTAACTTGTCTGACACCATAAGACCAACTGCATCTAAACTTGGCACCCATATTCAATAGCATATCCCCTACAATACTATCGTTTGGATTTTCAATTGGTCAAAAAATATGGCTGCCAGGGCTAAAAATAGAACATAGGGGTTAAATTGCAGTTTTTTGCTAATTACTCAAAAATGGTTTCAGATATCAAAATTGTGTAAGAATCAAAGGTGATCAGCATATGAAGATCAACCTGTCCTAAAATTTTTAAAAAGATCCTACTGCTGTTGTGGAAGTTATTGTCCTTTTTCGTAATGTTTGCCAAATTTTGCTTTTATTAAGCCCTTTGTCTCGAAAACTTTATAAGATAATTCAGAAATTTAAATCCCATATGGTTAAGCACAATAATATCTACAGAATATGTGTATCTGTGTAGTTCAGGTGAGCGATTCAGGCTCCTAGGAGCCTCTTGTATAGGAGAGCAAACACAAAATCACAACATTCGCTTGGTTTTACCTTTTATAGGAGAGCAAACACAAAATCACAGCTTTCCCTGGGTTTTACCTTTTATAGGAGAGCAAAAACAAAATCACAGCTTTCACTAGGTTTTACCTTTTATAGGAGAGCAAACACAAAATCACAGCTATCGCTTGGTTTTACCTTTTAAAGGAGAGCCAACACAAGATCACAACTTTCGCTTGGTTTTACCTTTTATAGGAAAGCAAACACAAAATCTCAGTTTTCGCTTGGTTTTACATTTTATAGGAAAGCAAACACAAAATCACAGATATCGCTAGGTTTTACCTTTTATAGGAGAGCAAATACAAAATCACAGCCTTTGCTTGGTTTTAACTTTTATAGGAGAGCAAACACAAAATCAGAGATATCACTAGGTTTTACCTTTTATAGGAGAGCAAATACAAAATCACAGCTTTCGCTTGGTTTTACCTTTTATAGGAGAGCAAACACAAAATCACAGCTGTCACTTGGTTTTACCTTTTATAGAATATCAAACAAAAAAATCGCAGCCTTTGCTTGGTTTTACCTTTTATAGGACAGCAGACACAAAATATCAGCTTTCGCTTGGTTTTCCCTTTTATAGGAAAGTAAATACAAAATCACAGCTTTCACTTGGTTTTACTTTTTATAGGAGAGCAAACTCAAAATGAAAGCTTTTACTTGGTTTTACTTTTTATAGGAGAGCAAACACGAAATCACAGCTTTCGCTTGGTTTTACCTTTTATAGGAGAGCAAACACAAAATGAAAGCTATCGCTTGGTTTTACCTTTTAAATGAGAGCCAACACAAGATCACAACTTTCGCTTGGTTTTACCTTTTATAGGAAAGCAAACACAAAATCTCAGTTTTCGCCTGGTTTTAGCTTTTATAGGAGAGCAAACACAAAATCACAGCTATCGCTTGGTTTTACCTTATATAGGAGAGCAAATACAAAATCACAGCTTTCGCTTTGGTGTTACCTTTTATAGGATAGTAAACACAAAATGACAGCTTTCACTTGGTTTTACCTTTTATAGGAGAGCTAACACAAATTCTCAGCTTTCGCTTGGTTTTACCTTTTATAGGAAAGCAGACACAAAATCTCAGCTTTTGCTTGGTTTTACCTTTTATAGGAGAGCAAACACAAAATCACAGCTTTCTCTTTGTTAAACTTGCATAGCAGCATTTTCTAAAGCAATGGAATCAATAGAAACTCAAGCTAACACCTAAGTTTTGTATGATTGTTAGTCCACATTTTCAGTTTGTCTTGAAAGGGGGGCATGAAAACACAGAGAACTGAAGAGACGTAGAGACTATTAGTCTCCCTGCAACATCCGTGACGGTCAGTTTTCCAAATAAAACAATTGCAGAACCGCGAGAAGTGCCAAATGGCCTCGTTGAAGGCTGCTGGCGTTTGTACATTGTGGTTTTTCTAAATTGCCGTTTAATTGTGGGTTGTGTCGCGTACACTTATTCCACATCTCATTATTTTCTATTGTTATTGGACACCCCCATTAAAAGCACACAGTTAACACTAAGTATACATTGGAAGCATTTCGAGGCAAAGTTTTATGAAAATCCATATAGACAATAAAGAAGAGTTGCGGACGGAAAGATAGACATCACTTTCGCTACATTCTCTCCTTTTTTCAATTTTTCAATTGGGATATTAAAAAGAGTCAGTTGTTGGCATTCTACACCTTAGCAACACTTTATAGTTGTAATGTTCCTGTATTACAAATTAACGAAAATATTTTTTTTATAGTTTAACATCATCAGATGATAGTAAGGACTCATCAGAAGAAAGCAAAAGAAAAGAACACGACTATTCGGCTGAAAACCAGGATTAGTCAAATAAAACAAAACCTGGTGGGTAAATGAAAACCGAAAAAAATAAACTATGTATTACAATATCAGTGAATAAATAAATTTAAGAGTATTTTAAGTGTCGTTTGCGTTGTTCAGAAATTAAGACCATTTTTCAATAAACCCCAAAAACATGCAAAGAATTCGATTGGCTTATACAGCTATTAATGTACGCCCATAGAAATATAATTGATGGCAAACTCCACCCTAAATAAATCTACTGTCAAACCAGGTAAACCGGTTTTCAGAATCTCAAAACAACATCGAATACACCACTTTATCATTCGGAAAAAAAATTCCTCTTATCAAAAGATATAATAATAATTAGAAAATAGAGAATTATTAGTTGCATCATGTTGAAAGAACTTTTTCTGTTAACTTTAAAAAAGAAGAAGAATTTTATTCGATTTTTCTATCGTGCCCCAAAACCTTAATGTCAAATCCAGATTAAACCGGAATACAAACTATAGAATTTTGACTTTGTAGTTGCACGGACTCCGTGTGCTTTTTGATTGATAGGTGAAAATATTAATGCGCTAGATTGATTAACTGATTTTAAAATAATTTTAATATTTTTTACGCGGAATGTAATTTATAAAATTTATTCAAAAGAATTAACTGTAATAAATTTTTGGTTTATAGAACCATAAAATGAATTTTTCATGGTGCACATTTAACAAAATAATCCGCTCCGCGGATTATTCAATGTGCACAATGAAAAATTAAGTTTATGGTTCAATAAACCAAAAATTAATTACAGTTTATTCTTAAATGGTTTCAGATGTCAATTATCAACGCAATTTATCCTACAAAGTCTTCTAAAAATATCAATCGATAGAAATCCAGGACCATCAGTAGAATATCACAAAAATCGTGATTTGCTTAATATATATAATGTCATATTTCAATACGTTCTTCAATTAATGATTTGGGAAAAAATGTACGTTTGCGTTTGTTGCAGTATTTGCTCGAAACCACGGAAGGGACTGCAATTATAGAGGTATGTACATATGTGCAGCCCTAAAGAGTCTATTTTCGGAGTGTCCAATATGTGAAAAGGGTGGAAATTTTAGATGTTGTATATATGATCAGGTGTACTTTTCACAAATGTCATGTATCAATAGAAAAAGAGTGACCGAACATCCACGATTTGCTTCATTTGACACTAATTGTATATGAATTTGTAAAATAACATCACAATTGTGTGTAATAATTATTCTTTCAGTTTGTTATTCATACAGAAAGATGTTTGTACGGATGTTTTCTGGTTGGGAGTTTCCAATAATTAGAACACGTTTCGCTTTAGCTTCATGAGAGTTCGTTCTGCCTTCATTTTGTTTACCAATGTTTTCATTCTCTTCCTCATTGAGATGTTGAAGTGGTTCAAAATGATTAAATGTATCAAACAACTGTAAATTACTCTGACATTGGAGCCTCTATTGTACATCAAACAACTGTAAATTACTCTGACATCGGAGGCTCTTTTGTACATCAAACAACTGTAAATTACTCTGACTTTGGAGGCTCTATTGTACATCAAACAACTGTAAATTACTCTGACATTGGAGGCTCTATTGTACATCAAACCACTATAAATTACTCTGACCTGACATTGGAGGCTCTATTGTACATCAAACCACTGTAAATTACTCTGACATTGGAGGCTCTATTGTACATCAAACAACTGTAAATTACTCTGACATTGGAGGCTCTATTGTACATCAAACAACTGTAAATTACTCTGACATTGGAGGCTCTATATTGTACATCAAACAACTGTAAATTACTCTGACATTGGAGGCTCTATTGTACATCAAACAACTGTAAATTACTCTGACATTGGAGGCTCTATTGTACATCAAACAACTGTAAATTACTCTGACATTGGAGGCTCTATTGTACATTTCTTCGTTTTGTTTCATTTGACGCGTTCTCACAATGTCTGTTAACTTCTCAAGTTGACATCGGTATGTACATGATGGCAAGCTATAGAAATAAGTTTACTAGTCGTGTTGAGTGTATCAGTGTTTCTCTCAAAGGCATCGCTCATTCTGTTTGAATTTTTATTAAAGTCTGCAAGTCGTGCATACAAAAAACGTACTAAATACATGTCACTCAATGCATAACAATATTGGAAATGGCATTTTGGTCTTCTGATGACAAATATAAATTATTCGCATTAAACATTATTTGTGAATTTCTGTCATGCTAAAACCACAGGCGTTTGGGTCCAGGATTTTTTCTATTATAAATAACGTGTATATAAAATTTTTATGCCATTCGTGCACAGGGGCTTGGTACAATTTTTTTTTTTATATTTACCTCTATAACCCTCCAGGAGGGTTATAGAGGTAAATATAAAAAAAAATTGTACCAAGCCCCTGTGATTCGTGTGTACAGAAAACGAGAAATGTGACCCCTATTTCCATACTTTTTTCCTATGTGATGCAGGTCATCACAAAATATCTATAAAAACTATAACAAAGAAAAATTATTACAAAAACCCACATTTAAAAAGGGTAATCCACATGTAACGGATTCAGTATCAAAACAAGTTTATATGATGTTTAAATTTTACCGCATATTTGAAGTTAGTGGTATCACGTGATATATACGTCAACGATAAACAACGATAACATAATTATACGCCCAGTGAGAAATTAATGGAGAAGGAAATCTAAAATAATAGTGTTGAGAGGCTATAGCCAGTAAGTAAAATATCATAGTTGCTCCTTTGTTTTTTTTTCGGACAATAAACCATTTTTAAAAATCTGTAATCATTTTTTGACTAAAATCAATGTTTTTCTACTTTCGTTTTCACTGTAAATCAATGCAAAAAATTCCATTCGTTTAAGGTTTGTATACACCGTCACATCAAGTATCACCAAATGCTAGAGAAATGACTTAAAACATGCTATGAAACATGGGTGCGTTAAAGTAAAAAGGGTCGGTATTTATTCCAGTTAGTTTTGGCCAGAATTTACCTCAAATGATCTTAAAAATTCCATGTCCTTCTCATCAAATTTTATCCATTTTCCTTGTTATTGAAAATGGACTTAGGAAAAATCGTCTGTTCGAAAAATGTCCCTAGCCCTTCCATAATAATTCCCAAGGGGGTGACTCATATAGAATATATATCCCAATTTAAAATATGTATAAGCATGAAATAAAAAGTGTATGCAACATCCCAATATGACCATTTTAGTGGAAGTTATATGCAATGCAGGAAAGAGGCTTCAATGAAATAGTTTCTTACTTGTGTGTGTGTGTGTTTTGTTTTCAATTGCCCTTTGCACGACTGTGAAACTCAATTACCGCAACCAAATATTGCTACCTGGTAGTGTGAAATGACACTTTTTGCAAGAATAGGAGAATGTCACTTCATGTAAAACTTGTCACAGATCTAAAATATTTAAGCCTGTATTTAAGCCAGAAATCATTTTTTTAGTGTCAAGGCGATTCTATTAACACGGACAAATCCTGTCAAACTTGTCACAGATCTAAAATAAACCTGAAATCATATCTAAGCCTGTATTTTTAGTTCTAATTATAAAACCTTTTAATGGGGTCCCATTGAACGTAATTGAACAACCGTCTTAAATTCACGCGCTTTTAGTGCAATTTTTCAGTTGCTGTGGTTATTTAATTTATACTACAATGGTTAATTGGTAATTTTAACTCAAAATATCAAGTTTTTAATTACAAAATCCTCTTTTTATATAACTTTGATCTTGAACTTTATAGTAAATATGGGGTTGTCACAGCCCTCGCCCCCAGGAATGTTTAAAAAGGACAGAATACCGTTAAAAAGACTGGAATACCGAATTCAAATGTACTCTAAAGATCACGGTGTAGGCGTACCAAAAGCCTAAAAATTCAGAACATCGCATACCCTTTAAAAAGCACGGAATACCGCGTACCAAAAGGGCCGTGACACCCTTAAAGTTCAGGATCAACGTAAAAAAATGACAATATTATCGTCAAAACTTATATTTTTTATTTCATGCTTATTTCAAGTTAAAAATAGCTGGGAAACTCGTTTATCCCAATAACGAATAAGCATGAAATAAAAAAAGTGTATGCAATATCCCGATATAAACCTTCCAGGAAAGAAGCTTCAATGAAATAGTTGATGAGTGCAGATGTTCGTTTGTCATAGGGTTTTGTTTTGTCTTCCTTTACCAGATTTGATACACTGATTTGACTGTTGGCAACGCGACGGGAACTGCTTGCTCTTCCAGAGCAACTGAGTTCACTCTCGTTGCGACTTGACTTCGCGTTGTTGATTGATATTCATGTATTTTTGGGATTCCATGTTTTACATGTTGTCTGTTTTTGTCCCGTTCTTGTTGGTGTTTACGCCATGATTTTGTCTCTGCCTTTTCGGACTTATGACATTCAGATAACCCATTGGTACCTCTGCTTCTTTCTTCCTAGTGTGTGAGTGTTTTTTTTAAATGCCCATTGACTCTAACAAAAATATTTACAGTGATAATTTAATGAGAAAAGGGTAGGCTTAGATGCTATTTTTCAACCTTGTTTTTTAAAAAAACAAACAAAATATTTTTATGCGAGCGCAAAAAAAAATGCGGAAGTATAATGGTATATATCTATGATGCTGTCGTCGTCTGCGTTATCTGCTTACTTAAGCATTTTCCATCCTCGGAAACCAAGGGGTTCTTCTCTCGCTTACTAATTCTTCACCCCGGGACATTACACATGAAATACTTCGTTTTTGATAGTTTTATATTACATATAAATAATATCAAGTTCAAGATCAGATCCTGAACTTGAAAACCTAATGTCCCAGGGGTGATGAACGAGTAGGCGAGAGAAGAACCCCTGGGTTTCCGAGGATGAGTGTTCCCACAATAACTTTAGTTCTAGCTATGACATTTTACAATAGTGTTCCTAACCATAAAAGGATGAACGGGGTTAATTTTGGGGTCTCCCCTTTATTCGTTTAGGGACAAATAATTGAAACATTTTAGTTGTTCCTACAATGACTTTTAGTCTGGTTTGCCAATTGCTATGAAATTTTACGATGATATGCTTTACCATTATATCATATATGGATTTGATTTTGGGGTCCCCATTTTTCATTTACAAGTATAAAGGGGCCGAAAAAGGGTCTGATTTCGATATTTTTTTGCATGTTAAGTCTTATCAAGTAATCAATACACATTGTAGGATTAATGATTGCAACATCCCCTATTTTCGTATATGAAATAAGGGGCCAAAAGGGCTTAATCGAAACTTTTATTTATTTACCTATCTATTTTTTTCCTTGAAAATTTTTTGTCAAGTAGTGAATTTAAAAACTTGAGGATTTATTTTGTGACACCTTCCTCCCCCTAATTGGCACTATGACAAAAAGGGGCAAAAATAAAAGGTAGCAGATGCCCTTAATTAGTGGCCAAAAGGGTATTTTTTTAATATAACTTATTATGGTCTGCTTTTGAAAAAAAAACCATTCCTTTTGAAATTTGGATGCAAAGTCCCCCAAAGGCTACATGTGTCCAAAAAAAATGTGTCAGTCTAACATGGGCTGCATAACGCTGACCTTCACCTTTTGACAAACAGAGATAGGAAATGTTTAAGTCAATTAAATAAGAAATGTTGCGGTTGTATCATGCTGCCCTTGGCGAAGCTTTTAATTATTTAATATTTATAAATATTATTTTCGTTTCAGTTTATTACAATGGCAAGTAACGTGGATCTATGTGGGGTGTGTGCAACTCTCGGACAGTCGGTACCGTCCACAGTGTGGTGTGTGAATTGTGATGAGGCGTTGTGTGTAAACTGTGAAACGCAACATACGGCGTCTAAGGGAACAAAGTCACACCAGTTGACCCCCATCGAAATTTATCGGCAACTTCCTTCCGACGTTCTTAAAATATCCCACACCTGTCCGGAACACCAGGAGCGATATCTAACCTACTGTGGTGAACACCAATGCGCCTGCTGTCTTAAATGTACTTTGTCAAAACATAAAGGATGCAAAGACATGCTATCTATTGATGACGTTGTCGGCGATGTTAAGATTTCAAATGCTTTGAAGGAATGCGAGGCGAATCTAGAGGAAAACAAAGAAAACGTTGCAATGTTATTAAAGGACCGACAACAAAACTTATCATCACTACAAACAGAGAAGATCAAGATTCAGGCTACAATTCGAGATACTAGACGAAACATTAACGGACATCTCGACAGAATTGAAGCTCAAATACTTAATGAACTGACAAAGTTAGAAGAAATGCACACTTCCAAAATCAAAGCGCTGGTAACCTTGTTAGAAAATAAAGAGCATGAGATAAAGGAGATGCAGAGGGGTTTGTTAGCTTTGAAAGATCACGCCTCCGACCTACAAATCTTCCTATCAATGAAAATAACAGAGAAGCTTACATCGTCTGATAATGAATATCTTCAAAGTATTTGTTTGGGTGGCGATCAGAACAATATATCCCTCTGTGTCGAACTCGACAAAACATTGAAAGATATAGAAAAAATAATACCAACGTTCGGTCGCGTAGTCACGAGTCTTGATCCATGCGGTATTGTTCTCAAAAAGAGAAAAGACAAGCAAGCGCAACTACACATACCAAATGTCAGGTCTATTGACAGTATAAGACTTGATCTTATTAAATCGATTGATGTAAAGAAAAACTCTTTGTATGGGTGTTGTTTTCTTCCTGATGGTAGGTTCGCCGTTACAAGTTATATGGATCAATGCATCGTAGTGATGACAGATGAGGGCATCGTAGACTGTCAGATTGATGTGAAGCCGTATCTGATCCTCGATATAACATACATACCGTCTACTAACTCTTTGGCAGTAACAACAGGCTCGGGCGGCAAAAAGTTTATAAATATTGTCAATATAGACAGCAGAAAGATCGTTCGATCTATTCCGACTAAAACTTCCAACTACGGCATTGTCTACAAGGACGGAGACATGTTCTACTGTGCTGAGGACGTCGGGATATGTAAAATTAACATAGACACTGGGAAGGTAACGACGATCATGAGCATACCTGGTATGTCAGTGTTCTCTTACATCACGACGTATCAAGATAAACTTTACTATACTAACAGATATGCCCATACTGTGACCTGTTGTAGCATTGACGGCACAAAGAAGTGGGAATATAGGAATGAGGAAGTAGTTCGATATCCCCAGGGAATCTGCGTGGATACCCATGGGAATGTGTACGTTGTAGGAGAGATATCTCACAATCTTATCGTTATATCACCAGACGGTGACCGTCACTTAGAACTGTTGACTGAAGAAGATGGATTGAAGAAGCCACAAGCAGTAAACTATGATAGGAACACTAGCCTCGTCCTTGTGACAAACCTACATAAGAAGGTGTTTCTTTACAAAGTTATATAAATACTAACTTAATTGTCGGTTGACAATTTGTATCACCAGATGTGATCGTCACTCAGAACTGTTGACTGATAAAGATGGACCAAAGAAGCCACAAGAAGAACATTAACTGCTTCTTTCTTACAAAACAAATTTATTTTTTAAGTCAATTAAATGAAAAAAAAAATCTTTCGTTTGTATGAACAAAAAGTTAAGTATATATAGTTTTCAAAAGGAACTTTTGTATTTAATTGAACTATTCACTAAAAACAAAGCATAAGAGAGCAAGCACACCCACAATTTACGCCTATTAAAGTGTTTTAAACCAATAAAATAAGTTTCTTAATTCTATACAAAACATTTCTCCTGTTTATTTAATATGAAGATGTAGAAAAAGTTTTTTTTTGTAACTAAAGGTTCTAATTTTGCATAATTTTCAATCATATAAGTGATATATAGAAGAAAATGAGATGTGGAATAAGTGTACGCGACACAACCTACATTATAAACGTATATTTTAAATATCCACAATGGAAAACAGCCAGCAGCCTTCAATGTGACCAGCGGTCGCTGCTCGCTGTTTTTCAATTGGCCCCTGGATTGAAAATAAAATACACATGATACAAGCCCAATCCCAAAGTGCATTGAAAGACCCTCTTCTTGACAGAAAACAATTAACAAAAATTCGACTATATACAAACATAAGCTTTGATAAAGATTCCTGGCTTAGGACAGGCACATTAAAATGTGGCGGGGTTAAACTAGTTTTTTGGCGCCAACCTTCCCCCTAATGATAATCAATAACAAAGCACAAACTAACACACAGTAAAAATCAAATCGATAGAAGTTCAATTCAACAAGAGAGTATCTGAGACAAAAGGACAACAGGTAATTAACGGGACGTAAGGATACTCTCTTGAGAACACTCGAAGTTACTGACAGCTAGCTAAGAAGCATCCATCGACTGATGTAAAAAAATCAAGTATGTCGATTTTAAATCCGACACAACACGTCAAACACTTGATTTGATGATGCATCATCACACAAAACCGACACACTTGACCGCTGTAATGCTCAAAAATGACATAAGTATAAAAAGGCAATTAACATTTTAAAGTAAGTATCAAATTATCAATATTTTTACCAAAGAAGACTAAATTCAAAGATTTTACTAAAATATCCATTTCATAACCTTTATTTAATAAAGTTTTTAGCCAATTTTGCATTCCCAAGGGATTGTTTTTGAATTTATTTGCTCTATAAACAACATTACCGTAGAAATCTGGATGGGATATTCCCTTAACAATCAAATGTCGTCGTGTACAGTTAAATTTTCCAATAAGGTATAGATATTTATGATAAAACTTAGTAAACGACTTCACTAATTTGTGGTAACGATATCCTTGTTTTAGTAATTTTTTTGTAATACACCGGTTTTTATCATTAAAATCAGACACACCACTGCAGATCCGAGCATATCTTACCAACTGTGAAATATATACTCCGTAAGACGGAGCAAATGGTACATCTCCCTCTAGAAAAGGAAAATTCACAATAGGAAATGAAAAGTCATCCCGTTTATCATATATTTTAGTGTGTAATTTTCCATTGATTATACTTAAATCTAGATCTAAAAATGGGCATCTATCACCAGTAAGGTTAGATTTATTCAAAGTTAATTCCTTGGGATAAATTTCCGTAATAAAATTAGAAAATGTCGGATTGTTTAGTGAAAGAATGTCGTCTAAATATCTGTATGTATAATTAAAAGTTTCAATGAGATGTTGTCTGTTGGGGTCTTTTTGAAGTTTTGCCATAAATTGGGATTCATAACAATACAAAAACTGCTTTCACAGAAGTTATAAGTTTTATAAGTTCCAAAACTGAAAGTTAAACAGATCCTTTATTGCAAATCCTTTATACACCACTCCAATATTAAGCCCGTCATCAAATAATCATCATCTAATCATCTCATCATCTAATACTATCTACATTCGTAGGATTTAATAATATTAAGGGTTTTTATTTAATTGGAATGTGTGTAAAAAAATTTCAGTCTTGGAAAAAATTGTCTATAGGTATTTGTTGTTCCTACATGCAGGTTGACTCAAGAAGTTTTAGAAATTTATCATAAGCTATGTCTATAGAGATTTGTTGCCTGTAGGTTGTTTTCCGTTACTTGGGAAGTTTTTTTGGTGCTTATAGACAAACACTTTTTTCTATCTCCCAGGTAAGTACCGATGTTGGTTTGTCTGTTCAGTGTTTGCAATGTCACCCTAAATTGATCGTTGAAAACAGACGCGTGTGTTATCCCAAGAAGGAACTGCTTACCCTTCCGGAGTAAACTCTACTCTTAACCTAACAGAGTACAAATTGCTAATTTCAGCCTTCTTGTGTTTTATGTATTTTTTATTATGCTATGACTTTATTCTTTTTTATTCGTTTTGTCTCGTATCTCCTCGACTTTGGTCTGTGCCTTTTCGGACTAACCACATTTGAATGTTTCTAGCTACTAGTAACTTTATAGAAGGACCCGAGGGATCAACATGTGGGAGGCTAAACAGCCCGTCCCTACCCATCACTCATTTTTCCCCTCGGAGTCCTTTAATTCAGGAACAAACTCATTGAATCTTTGGTAGTCAAAACGCTCCTCCCCAATTGTCCCTTTTGCCGCAGCTTCTTCATCATCATTTCATGTTCATTTTATCACCATTTCATGTTCATCTCCCGGAAATAGCCGAAATCGTGCTGCTAGGGAGTTATGCAACAACTTATTAACTATTGTCCTGTCTTTTGAAAGGTTTTCTAGCTTTAATTTTTTATTATTCTAGATATTTGATAACATTTTTGGATTTAATTATTTTAACAGTTTTAAAAGTACTGGCTCGAAATGTAATACTTCTTATATCCTTTTTGGCTTATTTTCTATGTTTTGTGTTTCCTTGTGCTGTTCTTGTTCATGTTTACCGGTTTTGTCGTTGCCTTTTCGGACTTTTGACACTAGAATGCCCCTTTGGTGCCTCTGCTTATTTCTAAAAGTTTTCTAGGCGTTTCATTCCCCTACATTGAAAATACTCTTTTTCATTGATTTTTGAGATGACAAATTTATTCAAACTTTAAGCGTTTTTGAGAAGGCAAAGTGTAAGTTTATAAGCTTTTACCTATTGTATTGATAGATTTATGCAATGATCTGTTTATAAAAGGCGTCTATAAGCCTTCCCAGGTTAATTTATATGCATTTTCATGCGATTTTTTCGTCATTGTTTTTTGCCGCCATTTTCTGTGAAAATATGCATTTTGATTACACTTTCATGAACTTTGTGCCTATGTTTACTTCGATTGCGTTGTATATAGAGTTACACTAGTTGTATTATAAGATCTTCAGTTTACTTATTATACTTATGAACAGAGAATTCATTCAGGTTTTCACCTTATAAATGTGATAGGTTTATGCACACTGAATACATGTACACGCTGCATAATTACATGAGCAAAACACGGATAATAGATTTTCATGAAACTTAGATAGAATACACACCGGAGAAACACTTATAAATGTAAATGTATGTGATAGATGTGAGCACCTCACGAGATAATACATGTACTTAGCCTTAGGTCAGACGTTCCGTCATTTTTATAAGATCTGTGTGTTGTGTTTTGATTTGCTTTTTATGAATGTTCAATTAACGTCAAGCTATAATATTGTACTAAAAGCACCTTTTTGTATTTTTGTAGCTTTTCACCGATTCAGTATAACTGCAATGATGTCAGCACCTGACGAATTATAGAATGATTATTTGCACCAAATAAACTTGTTCTTTTTATAAAACTGTGGTTGTATTGGACTGGTTAGCTGGCCCTATCTGATTTAAGCATTAAAAATTAGTACGGGACGACACAGTGAAAAGACCATTCAACTAGAACAAAATGGCAACATCGAAATCACCTGTACAATCAGAAACAGACACTGTGATACCAAATAAAACAAATGGGGAATTCCGCACCGAAAAACGAATAAGAACTCTCACTCAAAAGGAACTTTTGCTCGTTAACGCTAAAATTGACAATTACCAGGAACAATACGTCATTTTCGAGTTCATTGCTTTTCCGGAAAAATCCCTCAATTACACAGAAATTATCACGTGACTTTACCAGTTTGTGAGTCAAACTGGTTTGCTGCCATGTAGACTTATTCAAAAGTGATTGTGAGATCATCAAAACAATAACATCTCCATGAAAGGTAAATACTTCAATTGAATGAAGAAATATTCTTACGTGCATAGAAATATTGTCAAAATTGAAGATTCTGTCTTTAATAAACAACAAGCAATATTTATTTTGATCTATTGCTCTTATTTGCACCGGAAGTCGTCATGCCTAGAAAAATATATAATAAAAGAACCTTTTCCGGATTCCCCAGCCATTCCGCAATAACCCGAAATTGACGTATTGCACATTTTACATGACAAAATTAATGATCATATCCATCAACTAGATTCTGTTTCAAAGGAGCAACAACCTGTTAAAATTGAATTGTTGAAGGACTCATTTTCTAGATTTATTAATGAATCTGGAGAATTTGTACAGTATTTACAACATCAGAGAACAAAAGAAACTTTAGAAACACTTTCAGTACATAATCAAGTTGTGAATGAAGTTAAAATGAAGGTAGCTAAAACACTCAAACTTTCGAAAAACGTTGAATCAACAGAAACAGAAAATAAAACTATGACAACTGAAAGTGAACTGAATAAAGAAGATAAAAAACAAGAAACAAAAGAAACATTGTCACTAAAACAATCTGAAGACAAACCAAAGTCGAGGAAATCTCACAGTGAAAAATCAAAAACTACCAAAAACAGTAAAAGCAGAAAATCTGGCAGCACAACATTATCTGAAAAAAGGGCAAAAGCGGAAAGTGCTCGTGTTAAATTACAATACGCAAATAAAGAAGCTGAACTCTTGAAACAAAAGGCAGCTATTGAATCTGACAGAATGTTGAAAACAGCTGAAATTGACGCAGATTTAAAAAACTTAAATGCAGAGAAAGAAGTCGAGGCTGTCGAAGCAGAAATTCGTGCTCTTGAGGAAAGTGACTCCGAAACGGAACATTCGGAAGTGTCGAATCAGTTAAAGTAAGAACGTGTCGAAAGCTATGTGTTTTGAACAATATCAGCTTAGGAATCAAACTCAAAATGATGTTCTTCATGAAACATTTGATTTTCAACCCAATCATCAGATCGTACAAAATATTACCGATGGAGGTGAAGGTAGGACAGACAATAGAATGAACAATTCAAATGTACGACACAGCTTTAATTCTGACATTGTCGCATGTCTTACAAAGCAGAACTTGATCACGGAACGCATAGTGACATTTTCAGAGAAACCAGAAGTTTATTTAGGTTGGAAAGCAACTTTCTGCGATGTCATGACTGATATAAATGCTTCTGAAATCGAAGAACTAGATCTCTTGATAAGATATTTAGGAAAAACATCAAGTCGTCAAATTGCCAGCATAAAAGCCTCAAATCCGAGTAATGCCAAGGTTGGTCTCGAAAAAGCATGGAAACGTTTAGACACAATTTATGGTAGTCCGGAAAAAATAGAATCAGCATTGAAATGGAAATTGTCAAACTTTCAGAAAATTACATATAAAGACAAACTAAAAGTGTACGAACTGTCTGATACTTTAAATGAAATAGAATCAGTTATGGGCATGCCAGAATATAATGCGGTATTTTCGTATTTCAATACATCAGTTGGAGTAAATCCCATTTTGCAGAAACTGCCGATCGGCATGCAGAACAAATGGCGAGACCGTGCAATTTCCTATAAGAGACAATACGAGGTAGTATTTCCACCATTCTCGTTCTTCTGCTCTTTCATCCAAGATCAAGCGGCTATATTGAACGATCCAGGCTTTGAGTATGGACATGATCAGGAATCTCATATACAGCCATATCGTAAAAGCCCAAAAAATCAGGTTGTTGTTCACAAGACTGCGATAGCTGCCAACACTGAAGCAAACTCCCGATGTGTCATTCATAAAGCTGATCATCCATTAGACTTATGTAGGTCATTCAAAAGCATGTCATTGAATGAAAAACGAGAGTTATTGATGAAGCATGGTCTTTGTTTTCGTTGCGTAAGTGGGAAACACAGAGTTAAGGAATGTAAAGAAAACATTAAGTGTGAAACTTGCAATGGAAAAAGTCATTGCACCGTAATGCACGATCCTAAGTATGTGAGACCTGGGAGCGGTCAAGGCGGGGAGACCTCTAAAACTAGTCAGCCAGCAAACATTGACACGAAGTGTACTGAAATATGTGGTAAATTTGGAAGCAAATCATGCGCCAAGATCTTTCTCACAGAAATTTATAACAAGTATAGTAACAAACCACCAATGAAACTTTACATTATATTAGATGATCAGAGTAATCACTCGCTTGGGAGAAAGATTCTATTTGACACATTTGCTCCAAATGCTGACAGTGATCTATTCAAAATAACGACTTGCAATGGCGTAGGAATGACAGAGTGTAGAAAATCAACAGGATTCATAATACGCTTAGCTGACGGTAGTACGGTTGAAATGCCCACTGTGGTGGAATGTGACTCGATTCCCAATAATCGCTCAGAAATACCTACTCCTGAGGTTGCCCGTCACTATAAACATTTGAATGAAATCGCTGATGAAATACCTCAACTTGATAATGACTCAGAAATTCTGCTTATAATCGGTAGAGACATGTTATCCGTCCACCATGTTATAGATCAGCGAATAGGAAAGCTAGATGAACCGTACGGACAGTTGTTAAGTTTAGGTTGGGCCATAATCGGTGAATCCTGCAGCCTCGATGGAGTACATGGCCAATCATCAATCAACGTGCTTAGAACGCTTGTGATGCCACACGCCGAAAATTCTGTTCTGAAACCTTGTCCGAACAAAGTGAAAGTGACTGAACTTTTGAGTCAGAATGACGATCTATTTAAGAGAACTGAGAATGACAATCAACCTGCTTTGTCAGTTGAAGATAATTTATTCCTTTCAATAATGGACAGCGAAATGGAAAAGGACACAGATGGAAACTGGATGGCGCCGCTTCCGTTCAGGAATGATAGAGAACTTCTTCCTAACAACAGAAATTTTGCTATGAATAGAGCGATGAGCTTTGATCAGAATCTAATTCGAAATCCTCAGAAATGCGAACATTTTCAGACATTTATGCAAGGACTATTTGACGCGGGTCACATCGAACGTGCTCCAAAAATTGATCAGTTTGAAGAATCATGGTATCTGCCGCTATTCGGGGTATATCACCCACAGAAAAAGGACCGTATTAGGGGAGTGTTCGATTCATCGGCAACACTTCAAGGTACATCATTGAACAAAGTGCTGATAGCAGGACCTGATCTTATGAACAATCTTTTGGGTGTCTTATTGCGTTTCAGGAGAGAGTCTGTCGCGATAATGGACGCTATAGAACAAATGTTCTATTGTTTCAGAGTTCATCCCGATCATCGAAGGTACCTCCGATTTTTATGGCATGAGGACAATTTAATGGACAATCCGTTAGTTGACTACCAAATGAAAGTGCACGTTTTTGGCAACTCACCTTCACCAGCAGTGGCAACATATGGATTACGGCGCACCGCCAACGAAATGGAATCTGTGTATGGCACAGATATGAAAGAATTTGTTCACAAAAACTTTTATGTGGATGATGCCCTATCTTTTCATGAGTCATCGGAAGAAGCGATCAGCATCTTAAAACGTACTAAATCAGCTCTACAAGATGGAGGTAATCTGAGACTTCACAAAATTGCCTCAAATTCTGAACAAGCACTATCATCTTTCGATTCTAAGGATCTCGCTAAGGACATTAAAAACTTAGATCTTGGAAAGGAAAGTCTACCAACTCAAAGAAGCCTAGGTATACAATGGAATCTAGAATTAGAATATTTTACATTCAAAGTCAACTACGAAGATAAACCCTTTACGAGAAGGGGAGTGTTATCATCAATCAACAGCTTGTACGACCCCCTCGGATTTGCCGCACCGGTTACCATTGCAGGTAAACGTCTACTCCGTGAAGCGATGTCCGATATTCAAGATTGGGACACACCGCTACCGATGGATTATTGACTCAGATGGGAACAATGGAGATCATCACTTAAGGACTTAGAAACTTTGATAATTCCTAGAATGTATGGTAACACGCCTATAAGCACCACATCTAAAACAGACCTATACATATTTTGCGATGCATCTGAAACTGCGATTGCGGCAGTTGCGTACACTCATCTGGTAGATACAACTGGAAGCGATAAATTGGGATTTGTTATTGGAAAGGCGAAGTTAGCCCCTAAACATGGGCACACTATACCTAGGCTGGAATTATGTGCCGCGGTTTTGGCCACAGAAATATTCAAAATCATCAAAGACGAACTCGAAATAGAATTTCAGTCGGTTAAGTTTTTTAGCGACAGCAAAGTGGTATTAGGATATCTGTTCAACGAAACAAAAAGATTCTTTGTATATGTAGCCAATCGAGTAGAACGCATTCGTAGACTCAGTGCACCTAAACAATGGAACTACATACCGTCAAAACTTAATCCAGCAGATGAAGCGACAAGATCAGTGTCAGCGAAAGACTTGCAAACGAGCTTATGGTTAAATGGTCCACCTCAGTTATGTGACGTGAACGATGAAGCAGACTTCCCGGTCTTAGAACCTGACACAGAAATCAGAATATGTAAAACGGAGATGCAACTTGATCAGACATTTGATTCTACTCTGTTCGAGAGATTTTCAACATGGCAGAAAGTGATTAGATTCGTTGCTATTCTCAAATGCTTTGTGACATGTTTTCAAACAAAGCTTCCTAGCAATCCGTTCTCTTCTGATAACCTGAAAGCGTCTGAAAATTTCATAATTCGAACAATTCAATCGGAATCTTACTCGAAAGAAATCGAAGATCTATCATCCAGTCGGCCCTTATCTAAAGACAGCTCTATCCGCCCTTTAGATCCTTATCTCGACGATCAGGGACTAATTCGTGTTGGAGGACGCTTGCGAAACTCTGATCTTTCTCTTCTCGAGAAAAACCCTGTCATAATACCAAAAGATCACTATATTGCTCACCTGCTTATCCGACATTTTCACCAAGAGGTAAAACACCAGGGTAGAATATTGACCGAAGGAGCAATCCGTCAAGGTGGATTTTGGATCATAGGAGGAAGAAGGATTATAAATAGCTACATTCGAAACTGCTTTATTTGTCTGAAGCTTAGAGGAAAGCAGCAATGTCCGAAAATGGCTGATCTGCCACATGAACGACTTGAACCCGCACCACCGTTTACGAATATAGGTATCGATGTATTCGGCCCATGGACTGTTACTGCAAGACACACAAGAGGAGGTCTTGCTGAGGCTAAACGTTGGGCCGTCATATTCACATGTCTTCTGATTCGAGCAATACATGTAGAAGTCATCAACGAAATGACAACCTCTAGTTTTATCAACGCATTGCGTCGCTTTGTTGCACTGAGAGGAGAGGTCAGAGTGATACGTTCAGACTGTGGAACGAACTTTATAGGAGCAGCTGGAGACATGAATGTGAATCTAATCAATCCAGGAGATCCTGTCATGAGAAACTTTTTGACGATGAAAGGTATCGCATGGAAATTCAATCCTCCACATGCCTCCCACATGGGAGGTGTGTGGGAACGTTTAATTGGTGTGGTTCGCAGAATCCTTGATTCTCTACTTCTAGATGTGAAACAACTGACGGATGAAGTCCTACGTACCTTTATGGCTGAAGTCTGTCACATAGTCAACTCTCGACCCTTGGCTGGCGTTCTGTTAGATCCAAGCCTACCTACACCGCTTTCTCCTTCTACCTTGTTGACAATGAAAACTAAGCATACTGTCGATTCATTCTCTTTAGAAGAATTCTCACACAAAGACTTGTACACTCATCAATGGCGATGTGTTCAACATTTAGCAAATTGTTTTTGGAAGCGATGGAGGAATGAGTTTTTATCGCAACTGCAAAGTCGTAAGAAGTGGCAGGACACAAAGAGGAACTTAACTGAAGGCGATGTTGTATTACTTCGTGACAAATCACTGTACAGAAATGAATGGCCTCTGGCTGTGGTAACGAAGGCCATTATTAGTGACGACAATATTGTAAGAAAGGTAGAAGTCCGCGTAGGTCGTGACAGAAAGCATTTCTTGAGACCAGCAAGTGAAGTAGTGTTATTGGTAGCATCTGACTCATAGGCTCATAGAACTGATCTTTTTTGTGTTTATTGTTTATTGTTTACTGATATGAAGGGTTCATATTGAATGACTATTGATTTGATGTATTTTTATTAACATGTTTTATGTACATTGATAATGGTTTTTGTGATGTTTATGAATGATAGCTATTCAAGTTTGATAATTAGAAAGTTATATTTCATATGTTGAAGAAAGTGATATGGAGATATCAGACGGGGAGTGTCCTGTCTTTTGAAAGGTTTTCTAGCTTTAATTTTTTATTATTCTAGATATTTGATAACATTTTTGGATTAAATTATTTTAACAGTTTTAAAAGTACTGGCTCGAAATGTAATACTTCTTATATCCTTTTTGGCTTATTTTCTAAAAGTTTTCTAGGCGTTTCATTCCCCTACATTGAAAATACTCTTTTTCATTGATTTTTGAGATGACAAATTTATTCAAACTTTAAGCGTTTTTGAGAAGGCATGGTGTAAGTTTATAAGCTTTTACCTATTGTATTGATAGATTTATGCAATGATCTGTTTATAAAAGGCGTCTATAAGCCTTCCCAGGTTAATTTATATGCATTTTCATGCGATTTTTTCGTCATTGTTTTTTGCCGCCATTTTCTGTGAAAATATGCATTTTGATTACACTTTCATGAACTTTGTGCCTATGTTTACTTCGATTGCGTTGTATATAGAGTTACACTAGTTGTATTATAAGATCTTCAGTTTACTTATTATACTTATGAACAGAGAATTCATTCAGGTTTTCACCTTATAAATGTGATAGGTTTATGCACACTGAATACATGTACACGCTGCATAATTACATGAGCAAAACACGGATAATAGATTTTCATGAAACTTAGATAGAATACACACCGGAGAAACACTTATAAATGTAAATGTATGTGATAGATGTGAGCACCTCACGAGATAATACATGTACTTAGCCTTAGGTCAGACGTTCCGTCATTTTTATAAGATCTGTGTGTTGTGTTTTGATTTGCTTTTTATGAATGTTCAATTAACGTCAAGCTATAATATTGTACTAAAAGCACCTTTTTGTATTTTTGTAGCTTTTCACCGATTCAGTATAACTGCAATGATGTCAGCACCTGACGAATTATAGAATGATTATTTGCACCAAATAAACTTGTTCTTTTTATAAAACTGTGGTTGTATTGGACTGGTTAGCTGGCCCTATCTGATTTAAGCATTAAAAATTAGTACGGGACGACACAACTATATAACTAATAAACAGAATCTGATTTTGTAACATCTGGTTCATACCGAATTGAGACCTGCTCAATACTAAATATCAATAGAATGTGTGTAATAGGTATAAGCAGTTACTGAGAATAGTGTAACGAAGATATTTTCCTACTCGCCCTCTCTAAATTAACAATTTACATCAACTACATTCATTATTTAAAATTGTTAATTTATCCGCATTTTTTTTCATAAAATCCGTCTCAAATTGTCTATTATCTGAATTAAGTATTCTAGTCTACAGTTTAAATAAGTAATCATGAGGAATTGCCATCACTTGGCGTCCGTCGTCGTCGATAACTTTTTTAAAAAATTTCTTCTCCTCTGAAACAGCTGAACAGATTCGAACCAAATTTGGTCTGATGGTACCTTAGGGTATCCCTCACAGAACTGATGTGGGGATTTTTGATTCGTCGAAAAACATGGCCGCCGTTGCTAAAAATAGACCAGGGGGTCAGACTACTGTTTTTGGCTTGTAAATCAAAAAGTATAAGAGATAGATGAAATCTGATGCCACCTTACTGCTTCAGCATTAAAAGCTCTACAAGAGTCTCCATTTGATCCAAGTTGTCAGATGACCCCTTATAGGGGTTACAGCCCCTTAAAGGTGAAAAAAAGCGTTTTTTCATGTTTTTGCCCTATAGTATGAAAACTATTGCAGATAGAAAAAAGCTGTTGCTTGCTTAAATGTTCAGCTCATTTAGCTCTACAAAACTCTCCATAGGGTAGAAGTTGTCAGATGACCCCTTACAGGAGTTACAGTCCCTTGAATAATGTTTTTTCATGTTTTTGGCCTATTGAATGAAAACTATTGCAGATAGAGAGAAGCTGTTGCTTGCTTAAATGTTCAGCTCATTTAGCTCTACAAAAGTCTCCATAGGGTCGAAGTTGTCAGATGATCCCTTATAGGGGTTACGGCCCCTAAAATGATGTTTTTTTTCATGTTTTTGGCCTATAGAAAGAAAACTATAGCAGATAGAGAAAAGCTGTTGCTTGCTTAAATGTTCAGCTCATTTAGCTCTATAAAAGTCTCCATAGGATCGAAGTTGTCTGATGACCCTTAATAGGGGTTATGGCCCCTAAAATAACCTTTTTCATGTTTTTGGCCTATAGAATGAAAACTAAAGCAGATAGAGAAAAGCTGTTGCTTGCTTAAATGTTCAGCTCATTTAGCTCTATAAAAGTCTCCATAGGATCGAAGTTGTCTGATGACCCTTAATAGGGGTTACAGCCCCTAAAATAACCCTTTTCATGTTTTTGGCCTTTAGAATGAAAACTATAGCAGATAGAGAAAAGCTGTTGCTTGCTTAAATGTTCAGCGCATAAAGCTCTACAAAAGTCTCCATAGGGTTGAAGTTGTCAGATGACCCCGTATAGGGGTTACGGCCCCTAAAATAACGGTTTTTCGTGTTTTTGGCATATAGAATGAAAACTATAGTAGATAAAGAAAAAACTGTTGCTTGCTTAAATGTTCAGCTCATTTAGCTCTACAAAATAAAGGGTTGACATCAAGACCAGGTTAGCGATTTAGGCTCATGGGAGCCTCTTGTTTCATTAACAACAGACTTTTAAAAATTCCTAATTGCTTGATTCTATTCCCAGCGTTGAAGATAAATGATATCTTTAATTTGACACTGCGACGTCACAAACATCGTTTTTGTCAAATTTCGATCCCACAACTACACTTTTGATACTTATATCTTTAAACTATGTTTTATTATACCCCAACTCGTAAGAGAGGGGGCTATAGTGCAATCACCTTGTCTGTCCGTCCGTAACAAACGTTCGTAACAGATTTCTCAGCTTTTACTGAAGGAATTGATTCCAAATTTGGTATACTGCTTTATCATGATGAGTTGTATCGTGCCTTCCCATTTCAGGTCAGTCGCACATCCACTTCCTGTTTTCTGAGCAGACTTAGTCTTTTTTAAGGGTTAGAAATAGACAATTTTTCGTAACAGATTTCTCAGCTTCTACTGAAGGGATTGATTTCAAATTTGACATACAGCTTTTTCATGATGAGTTGTATCGTGCCTCCCCATTCCAGGTCAGTCGCGCATCCACTTCTTGTTTTCTGAGCCGACTTAGTCTTATTTAATTTTCTGAGCCGACTTAGTCTTATTTAAGGGTAAAAAATAGACAATTTTTCGTAACAGATTTCTCTGCTTCTACCAAAGAGATTAATTTCAAATTTGGTATACAGCTTTAGCATGATAAATTGTATCGTGCCTCCCCTTTCCAGGTCAGTCGCCCATCTACTTCCTGTTTTCTGAGTGGTCGAGTGGGGTATACTTAGCACGACTAAGTGCAATCCCTTTTTTGGAATTAACAGATTCGAAATATAAATGGTTATTTCCTGTTAGTTTTTGGTGTACATTCGAATATATTTGACATGGAATCTCGTCAAAGTTCTGATTTTTAACTCGAAAATAGTTAATTTTTATATTAAATATGTATAAAAAAAATACCCGAAATCTTGAATTTTCTACCCAAAAATTTGGAAAAACAAAGATGGTGACCTCTGTTTTTTATTTTATTTTTCGATGTAACTTAATGAAAAGAACAAACATGCAAAAAATCACTGAAATTAAAATCAGTCCCTTTTGGTATCATGTGACCTTAATCAGTTGGCACATGGCTTTGAAATTTCTTCCTTTTTTGGACGAAAGATAATTAAATAATACGTCTTTAGAAAATGTACTGCAATTTTGAAATTGATTTTTTTTTACTTTCTGGTTCCAGTTCTTCAATTTGAAATTAGCAATAAACATTTTGTTATGAAATTTAACATTTTGAAACCGATGTGAATTTGTTTTCATGCACATTTAGATAAGTTTTCATTGAAAAATTAGGAATCAAATACATCTAAGTCTATTAAGATAACATTGGCATTAGGTGTCGTTTCTTTTTGTGCCTTGTATATTTTATTTGATATTTTTTTCATAATAAACATGCCGTCAATTTTGTATGGATCCATGCATGCACTACTCCCAAACGCCTTGATCCATTTTTACTCGGAAGTCTTCGGCTTCCGAGTCTTGTCGGAGAAAAGATGAAATGGAAGAAGCGCGGCAAACTGTTACAACTCGTTGTCACGTCGCTAACTCTCGTAGAAATAAAATATAGGACCAGACGAGAAAAGCGATTGCTTTGTAAGGTCGTAAGCGGCTAACATGGCGACGGCAGCCTGATTTTAACAATCTATCTGAGACTGATACCAAACAATATCGACATAACAACTATAGAAACTGAATTCAAACCAGACGATATCGGTTTGTATGCATGCCCAGGAGTCTCGACAGAGGGAAATAGTGATTTTGTTATTGAAAAACTCGCTCCCAATGATCTCGTATGGTTCTGTGATGTATCAAGGCTTGCGGAAGTAAAAGTTGACGTGACAAGTAAGTCTTGCATTTATGTTATTTTAAAGAGTTTTGTTTAATTTACGATTACATACATTAACATCTTGTACATTGTACATGTATATTGATTGTATCACCATGTTGTCTATTGTATTTTATGTGTAATCTATATATAGCTAGATCTATCAACATGATCAATTATGTTCTTTTCTTCAATCAATCATGTTCTTTTCCTCTACATGTACAACAAATAATAGATATGTTACTACAGGTCAATGCTGAACTCTGTGTACATGTATTTATTAAAGAATGTAAAACACTGCCACCTGTTTAGTAAAAATATATTAGAGTCTAATATGAATCTAATTTATTTTAAATCAAAAATTGCTTACACAAGGTTATGTTGCTGCTCGGTTGTTGTCTTCACTCAAGAGTGCAGACATATTGAAAATTTTAAAAGCGGACATTCGGTCCGGTGAATCTGAAAATTGTGTCTGACCCAAGCATTTTTTTGTCTGCAATTTACTAATATACTCCGTTCTCATTAAATCATCATCATGCAGAGTTCGCGAAACTTAAAATTTCTTTGTCTAATGTCAGACATAGGTCCATCAAACTGGAATCTTTGGTCGGACCAACATTGTTTTTTAATGGTCCTGTCTATTACAACTTTCTAAAAAATTACAAAAATCTACCAGTCATGGGTCCACTAAGTATGTTTGAAATGTCGGACCTGCTTTAATTTTACCAGTCAGGTCTGACAGGTCTGACACATTTCGTGAACTCTGATCATTGGTTCTGTGTTATCGTGGTATTTACTTTCATTTCAAAACCAAATATTTAACTGTGACGTCACTGTTTCTACGTAGCTACGTACCATGATATAACGAGATACCAGGATAGTTCATACAAAATTATGGTCTGATCAGCCAGTAATTCTGTCAGACACACCAAATCTTGCAGGACTGAACAGATTTTTGCAGGACAGGTCCTGAGGTTCTGTACAGCTGTCATCATGTACAATATTTTGATATGTTTGCCCTCATAGAATAAAAAGCTACGCCGAGCGCAGCATGATACGACCGATACAAGTTGAACCCTGTACGCTGGAGGCCCAATATGGATAGTCTATTGCTTTGGTCACATGAAGCCCATGGTGGACTTACAAAGCTTTTTGACATGATACATCCTGTGGTGGACTTTCAAATGCATTTTGACACATATACATGTATATTGACATCAACATCTCATACAAAAAGCCTTATTTATATACATATATCAATTTACATTTTTTGCCCTTTGACCCCTAATTTAAAAAAAAAAACTGTAAGAAATATTGTTAATCAGATTGCAAAAAGGGCAGGGATTTTCATAAGGTATCCAATGAAAAAAATATTTTGAAATCGGACCAATTATAAAAAAGTTATTTTTATGGGCATGGCCTACTCTTTGGCACATCCCTGTTCACCATTTTATGGAAAGCTACCCCCCTCCTGAAGACCTTTTAGATTTTTAATGACAATGTACATGTGTATATGACTTTAAAGAAATTAAAGCAATATCTGACAATATTTTCTGACCTACTAAATAGTTAGGTATTCATTACTTAAAACAATTAAACAAATATTAACAATGATTAATGTGATATATCTTCAAAGAACAGCATGGCCAATTTGGTCACATGTCACCTTTTATTTGTTTTGATTTTACATTTTCTGGGTTTCATGTTTATTGCATGAACCTTCTGGTTGATAGGAAACTGTGTTTAGAAATTGTAATAACTTGGAAGCAATGGAAATCTATCATCAAATATCTTTGATCTTACAAAAAAGCAAAGAAACTTCAGTTTTCCTTGTATTCTAAATTTGCAGCCCTTAAATGTTGCAATATTATAACTTGAAATATTGGGACAAAAATGTTTTATTTCATCTTATTTACATTTTATACTTGTCTTATGTCTTACATATATAAATATATGTCTTTTGGTGATCACATTGCAAATAAAAAGCTTCGCCGAGCGCAGCATGATACGACCGCAACAAGTTGAACCCTGTTCGTTTGAGGCCCAATATGGATAGTCTATTGCTTTTGTCACATGAAGCCCATGGTGGACTTACAAAACTTTTTGACACATGCATTTTGTGGTGGACTTTAAAATGCATATTTGACACATATGTACTTACTTTAACATCTATGATCTAATACAAAAATAAGCCTTATTTATATACATGTATTCAAAAATTGACATTTTTGGCCCTTTGACCCCTAATTTCTCAAAATTTTAAAAGAAATATTGCAAATTAAGACAGAGATTTTCATAAGGAATCCAATGAAAAAAGATTTTGAAAATTGGACCAAAAGCTTTTAAAAAAAATTAATAAATAATAAACATTCTGCATCAGTTTTGTCAATACACCCGTTTTAACCCCTTTAGACCCTTTTTTATAAAACAACTGGGGCCACAAACCCCAAATTCAATACCAACATTTATTTAGTGTATTAAAACTTCATAAGAATTGGCTGGCCCACTTAAACTTAATTTTTGGTATAAGACTATTTACCTTGACAAACTTTAAAAAATTGTGTTTTTTGCCCCTTTGACCCCTAATTTCTCATAAATGGTTAAAGATATTGCAAATCTAATTGAAAATCACAGGCAGGGGTTTTTACAAGGATTCAAAAGAAAAAAATATTTTGAAAATCGGACCACAAATAAAAAAGTTGATTTTTTGGGTGTGGCCCCTTTTTTGACCCCCTATAGCAATGTAACGGTGCAATTCTTACCAAAACCATTGACACATTTAGTTGACAGAATTTAATGATGAATTCAATAAAAAAAGAATTTTCAAAATTGAATGAATAATAAACATTCTATAACAGTTTTGTCAATACACCCATTTTAGCCCCTTTTGACCCTTTTTTCTAAAACAACAGGGGCCATAAACCCCAAATTCAATACCAACATTCCTTTACTGGATATAATCATCATATTTAAACTTCATAACAATTGGTTGGCCCGCTACAACTTTATTTTTAGTATATAACTATATGCCTAAACAGACTTTGAAAAATGGCGTTTTTGGCCCCTTCAACCCCTAATTTCTCAAAAACGGTTAGAGATATTTCAAATCTGATTGAAAAACGCAGGCAGGAATTTTTATAAGGATTCTAATGAAAAAAAGATTTTGAAAATCGGACCACAAATAAAAAAGTCAATTTTTTGGGTGTGGCCCCTTTTTGACCCCCTATAGCAATGTAACGGTGCAATTTTTATCAAAACCATTGACACATTTAGTTGACAGAATTTAATGATGAATTCAATAAAAAAAGAATTTTCAAAATTGAATGAATAACAAACATTCTACAACAGTTTTGTCAATACATCTGATTTAGCCCCTTTTGGCCCTTTTCTCTAAAACAGTAGGGGCCACAAACCCCAAATACAATACCAACCTTCCTTAAGTGGTTACAAACATCATTTCCAAATTTCATATCAATCGGTCAATATTTACTCAAGTTATCGCACGGAAACCAAATGTCCACAGACTACGACGACGACGACGACGACATCGCCATAACATTATACGATCGCAAAAATTTTGCGGTCGTATACAAATTGTTAATTCATGAGCTTTATCCAATAAACTGATTGATAATATTATAGTGGAATTGCTGCAACTTTAGGCACGAGGTGGTAGTTAGCTCGCAATGCATTTTCAATATAACATGTATAACGTTTTGTGAATTTAAAAAAATTGCACCATTTTTTTTCTAAAGAAATTTTGACCACATAAAATTTATTAGCTTTCTGATAAATTGGTGAAAAATTCAGAAAATTTTACCGTTTAACGTTTTAGAAAATTTTATTCAAATTTGACCCCTCTGGGGGTCAAGGCGGAAGAGCATAAAAAATTGTAAAATTCACCTTTTATTTGCACTAAGCCGAATCACAACTTTATCACTGAATTTCCAAAAAACTCAAATTTTATCAATATCTACAATCATTCATCTCTCATTTCATTCAAAGATTGTCTTTTTTAGCTCACCTGGACCGAAGGTCCATGTGAGCTATTGCCATCACTTGGCGTCCGTCGTTGTCGTCCGTCGTCGTTAACTTTTCTTTAAAAATCTTCTCCTCCGAAACCACTAAAGGGATTGCTTTGAAACTTTGCACACTTCATCTATGGGATGTCCTCTACCAAGATTGCACAAATGGTGACCGCCGTCTAAACAACATGGCCGCTGTTACTAAAAATAGACCAGGGGTGTCAGACTACTGTTTTTGGCTTGTAAATCAAAAAGTATAAGAGATAGATGAAATCTGATGCCACGCTACTGCTTCAGCATCAAAAGCTCTACAAAAGTCCTCATAGAGTCGAAGTTGTCAGATGACCCCTTATAGGAGTTACGGCCCCTTAAAGGTGAAAAATAGCATTTTTTCATGTTTTTGGCTTATAGAATGAAAACTATGACAGATAGAGAAAAGCTGTTGCTTGCTTTAATGTTCAGCTCATTTAGCCCTACAAAATTCTCCATAGGGTCGAAGTTGTCAGATGACCCCTTATAGGGGTTTCAGCCCCTTAAAGGCGAAAAATAGTGTTTTTGGCCTATAGAATGAAATCTATTGCAGATAGAGGAAAGCTGTTGCTTGCTTAAAAGTTCAGCTTATATAGCTCTACAAAAGTCTCCATAGGATTGAAGTTGTCAGATGACTCCTTATAGGGGTTACAGCCCTTTAAAGGCGAAAAATAGTGTTTTTGGCCTATAGAATGAAAACTATTGCAGATAGAGAAAAGCTGTTGCTTGCTTAAATGTTAAGCTCATTTAGCCCTACAAAAGTCTCCATAGGGTCGAAGATGTCAGATGACCCCTTTTAGGGTTACAGCCCCTTAATGCAAAAAAAATAACGTTTTTGGCCTATAGAATGAAAACTATTGCAGATAGAGAAAAGCTGTTGCTTGTTTAAATGTTCAGTTCATTTAGCTCTACAAAAGTATTCATAGGGTTGACATCGAGACCAGGTGAGCGATTCAGGCTCCTGGGAGCCTCTTGTTAAATTAACATTACAATAGAATTTGAAGGAAATACTATGTTTTTATAAGAACTATATTACTGGACAACGAAAATTGAAGGGAGCTAACTGCAACCTCGTACCTAATAGTCCTCAGAAAAGCCTCGGACAGTCTAATAAAATTGTATTCACATAGAATAGTCTTTTTCCAACTTAACTGCCAAGTTTCAAAGTGATCAGACCAATAACAATGAAATTATAAGCACTTTAAAACACTGGTTGCATTTAAGAATTTTGCTCGAAGAAACACCAGGAAAACCCATGAGGCCTATTTGGCTAAAAAAAAATTATTTCATAAAATTTAACAAAACTGTTGGCTGAAATCAATAACATTATGTTCTCTGAGCATGGAAAACACAAGTTTTAGTGAAATATCTGAATGGTTTCAAATTTTGGCCCTCTCCCATATTTGCGGATAGGAAATAAGCCATATTAGCCTTATTGAGGGGTACATATATGGTCATGGGAATTTTTTTAGAAAGGAAATTAAATATTGAGTCCAAAAAGGGTTTAAAATTTTAAATACACAATAAGCTTACAAAATAAGACAAAAAACACCATATTCATATGAAAATTAAGTTCTAAATTGTGTTTGGGAGTACATAAACCATGTGATATTAGAATGCGTTTTTCCCACATATCACAAAAAACTAATGTTTTAGGGTAAAATAATGTAAAAAATGGAACAATATGCAAACTTAAAGGTGTTTTTAGCATGAGATGATGGTGTTGAACAGATTTTAACAGCAAAAAGACTAGTTATAGCACTTAAAATAAAAAATTGTCTAAGACTCATGTGCGAAACAAGGAAAAACGGCCAAATCTACAGTAAGAAATAGCGGATATGTTCAATGATGTGACTTGTTCTATGAAATCCAGAGACCTTACATGTGCTATTTTGTGTTGTTTAGCTATTTTTCATTCTAGTTTGACTGGTTTTTCTATGATAAAGCCAATATAGAGAGTTTGATTTGATATGGCATTCATAGGTTCAACACAAAAAAGCTTTTATGCTGCCGCGGCCTTATTTTGCAAGTAGTAAAATGATTTTGTGTGAGAAATATTGAATAAATTTTAGTTTAAACATTTTTCCTACATCACATAAGAAGATTTATAGCTGTTTTAGCCCATTGTAAGTCTTAATCTGCATGCAGTGACCTTTTATTTGTGAAAATAATACAAAATAAGCCATTTCTATTGAAAATCCCATAGACATACAAATATGCTTAAAATTACCAAATATTGAGATAAATTCATCAAATAAAGACTGAAACTGCCACAACTTTTTTATCTGATCACAACAAGACCACATTTTCATTACTTGATAACTGCAACACTTGTACACAGACCACCCTCCCCCCTTTAATAAGGCACGAGGTGGTAGTTAGCTCGCAATGCATTTTCAATATAACGTTTTGTGAATTTAAAAAAATTGCACCATTTTTTTTCTAAAGATGATGACCACATAAAATTTATTAGCTTTCCATAAATTGGTGAAAAATTCAGAAAACTTTACCGTTTAACGTTTTAGAAAATTTTATTCAAATTTGACCCCTCTGGGGGTCAAGGCGGAAGAGCATAAAAAATTGTAAAATTCACCTTTTTGCACTAAGCTGAATCACAACTTTATCACTGAATTTCCAAAAAACTCAAATTTTATCAATATCTACAATCATTCATCTCTCATTTCATTCAAAGATTGTCTTTTTATCATTTAAATTAACATTACAATAGAATTTGAAGGAAATACTATGTTTTTGTAAGAACTATATTACTTGACAACGAAAATTGAAGGGAGCTAACTGCAACCTCGTACCTTTAGGACATATGAAATTGCAAGACTATTATTGATCATTATTGTTGATAAAAAATACATTATTGTAAGCTGATGTTTATTTTTATAACATTATTTATTTGCAAAATATCAATTTAAATGTGGATTTATATGTGAATTGTGTCATACATTGTATGTTTAATATGTGTGTGTATTAGCAAGTTAAGTACAAATGTTTTTTTTTCTTTCAGACAAAGAGCCATATAAAGCTAAAAGTTGATAAAAGTCATCAGCATCTGCAATTTCAAGATATGGATAAATGCTGACTGTGCATATATAATTCTCACTGAAACTGGATATATCTAGGCTCTAGCATCAAAATAGTGTTTACTTTTACAGAGAGCCTTTTTCCTTTAACTAAGGAGTCCAAAAGTCTATAGAAATTATGAAAATTTGTTTTGAGCAGCTACAAAATATATAAACATCCTAGGATGATGTGAAAAGGATTGAGTAAAAATCATGAATTAATATGTTGTGTAAAAGAATGAGTTCAGTGGTGAATTTAATATCAAGTGAAATATTAAAAAATAAATGTGATATAAGAACTTTTTTTGTTTGTTACTCTATATATTTTCTATTGATGATGGATCCACACAACATCATATCTTCATAAACATCAAGGCAAATACAGAGCAGAACAATGCATTAATGAAGAAAGCTTTGTCTGGACCCATATTGGACATACAAGTATAATAGTTGACTAGACACACAAAGAAAAAGAAAACACGTGCAAGTGTCAATGCAACATACCATGTGTAACAGCTCAAGTGCAAGAAAGAATAAAATCACATAGTTCCAATTTATTTGCCAAATGAAGTCTATAAAAAAATGATAAAAGACTAACAAAAGTTGAAAGCTGTAAATGCTCCATAAGTTTTTTTTTATTTCATGTATTTAATAAGATTTTGTGGCATGCATATTTACTCAATTCACTGTAACAAAGTATTTTATAAATTATCCTTTCAATTCATCATAGTACAAGCATCTTATTCCTCAGCTGTTTACAATAGATATATATTACAAGTTATCCAATGTAAATAGATTGACTGACAAATATCATAAGCAATGATTATACTATTTGACATGTTTAAGATTGTCTACATGTATTTCAATATATGTTAAGTTTCAATTATGAATGTAACCTTGTCAATGAAATGACATTTGACCAATTAAGATTATTTAGAGGCAGGTTATGCCCCCTATCATTTAAAAAAATCACTAGTAATTGTTTATTAAAAACAAAACATTGGGTTAAATAATATTTACATATAAGTCCAATAGGGTTATTTTTATCATTGTACCCATTTTCTTTGTACATATAACATGTTGGTGACATTTTTGATGCATTTTAGTGAATCAATATGTAATATTGATATGATGATTGCTATGTAATGTTATAAAGATTACTTTAACTAATTATTGAACAATAATAAACATGCTACCATTGAAATGGTATTAATGTCTAAACATATTGTCCAAAATACCAAGTATGTGTTCAATAGAAAATGCATATTTTCAAACATAATTGCTGCTATAAGAATATTATGTCTGTAAAAATGTTAATTATTCTACAAAAGTAATAATAAAAGATAACTTGTTTTGTTATATCAATCTATTTCCCACACAAAAAAGTTGCAGAGCTTTATGTCTCTGGTCCATCAATCAGTCCTACACATCACTTTGTTATAATAAAAATGACAAAGTTCCAGACAATAAATATTGCTCCGCCTGACGCACCAAGACTCATCAGAGGCGCTCTACCAAAAAAAAATTGAAAATGCCAAACATAATATAATTATGATGAGCATAAAACAATAAAACCAAAAATACCAAACAGGGGAAGAAAATTATTACTTAATTAATCATGTTAATCTAACAATGTCTGGGGTAAGAAGAATCTAGAGGTTTAGACAATATTGAAAATTAAACATATAATTTAAAGCTATAAATGAAACTCCACTTATACTACTGAACACAAACAAAACATGGTTTGCAAGAACTACACCATATATAGATATGCATGTTACCAAAAAATCTAGAAAAGCAAAGTTTTGTCGGACTGTTGACCCAATATTTATGTTGAAAACCCTGATAATAGTTCATGAACAAGTAAACGGATATTTCTAAAAAGTACATCATATGTTGTGCTTTCTACCAGGATTCCATCTGCAAATTATATTGTGAATAATCACTTATTAAACTGAAATCCTGATATACATGTACAAATGGTGATAAGGCTGTCCCAATCTGTTAGTCAAGTTAGTCAACACAACCCTTAAACATCTGAACAAAATTTAACGAAACTTGGTATGCAAGAAGTTCATCATATGAAATCGTGCATAAATTACCATGTATTCATTAGCCACAAATTTAAGACACAATTAAATTTACCAAAATACCAAGAACAACAAAACAGAATTCCATAGAACTTGGAATTGAAGAAGTATAACACTTATAGTTGTATCTGTTGCAACAAATCATTGATTTACCAGAGTACATAATTATAAAGCTAATTCTTTACTCCAATACCATAATATGAACTGCACACAAGGGTTATATCATAAATATACAGCCTTGTCCAAATACACAAAACAGGAAATGCTTTCCAAAATTAAGTATAAAAAAAGATATAGATTAAATGTGCAACATAAGACAAAGCCCCACAAAACAGGAACTGTTTTATCAAACACCAGATTAACGAAATCTCCATCCTTGAAATCAGCATTCAATAGAAACTAAAATGTGTCGCATTTATTTGCAACAGAATACCCAGCAGAAATAAACAAATTGATGCAACTCAAAGACATGCTTCAAGAAATCCTTAAAATATTTTCAAGATATGAAATATGGTTCGCTGCCTAGTTGAGTCATTTAAAGAAAAAATGGTGGGTTAAACCATGTTATATGGTGACAAACATTCTTCATCCATTGGATATAAAATTCCATTATAAAAGAAAACATTCTGACTTCCGAGTTGTCAGTACCAACGGTACTTTGATCTTCATATTATCAAGACCGCAAAACAAATGCGGACGTATAATGATATAGTGCTGTCGTCCTTGTCGTTGTCGTTATCGCCGTTGTCTGTTACTTTAGTGCATGCGTGATAACTTAAGCTCTAGTTGTCCTAATGCAATGAAATTTGACACAATAATATTCCCTATCATCAAAGGTGAAATGGGATTATTTCTAGCGGTCCCCCCTTTTTCGATTAAAGATAGGGGGCTAAAAAATTTATGAAATGCTGTGAAATGAATGGGATTGATTTTTGGGATACCGCTTTTTTATTCCTTAAGAAATTAGCGGTCCAAATGGGTAAAAAATACAGCTTAATTTATATTTCTGATTCGATTTTGAAAAAAAAAATGTTTGCATGTTTAGATTTGTCAAGTAGTCGAGTCACAATGGGGGATTAATTGTGGCAACCCCTTTTTTACATTAATGAAATTTAGGGCCAGAAATGGTCATTTCTTTTGTTTGATTTTAATTTTTTTCATGTTAAAAGTAGATTTGCACTAAAAAGGAGTAGAGCCACGAAGACCCCAAAATGGCCCAAGAATTCAACTTTGATATATTTGCTTTAAGTTGCAGCATTAATGTTCATTAGTCTTTATATTTCATGAATAGCAATATTTTTTCCTTCCATTATTTATCAATAATGAGAGCAGTGAGGTAAAAGATGGACCATTTTGTGAAAAAAACAACAATTTGTGACAGTTTTCCTTGATTTTCATGTATAAATCGATGAATATGAAATGGGCCACACCCGTCGACCAAAATTATTTTGTGATAGAAATGTGTATCATGATATTATAAATGAATTATAAAAAAATTACGATGGTCGAGGATTGTGGCCAATACTAATTTTGACGAAATGTGCAGAGAAACCAGTGAAAATGTGCGAAAAATGAGGAATTTTCGAATTTATGGCCTGTTTAAAGTCTCAAGGGTAAACCTGTGGTGTAAATATTTTGCTAAATCTTACAGATATGAAAAGTTTGTTCATACATTAATATATTTTAGCTGAATTTTTGACAAGTTATAGTAGATGAAAAAATAGTGAAAATACCGGGCCGATTTAGGGCCTTCGTGGCTCTACTCCTTTCAATTTTTGATGGGATGGGATTTCTCAAAGTCGCTTATGAACTTCAACCATTAACCCAGATATGTCAGTTACATTGGTTAATCTTCATTGCCACCTTAATGTCTTCATGTTTTTACGGAATTTTCTTATATACAAATGTACATGTAGATAAGCACCTCCTATTAAATAAATAATTGATTTATTCAAATGAGGGGTGTTCTTTTATAACAAACGGACCTCATACAATATTATTCTACATACTTCTTCTCATAAAGTGTATGTTTATAAAAGAAATTAAAGAATTTATAGATTGATAATGGGTTTACCTATTAGCCAATTCATGTTTATTTTATTTGCAAGAACTCTACAAACACTTCTTTCAGGCTATCTGTTAGTTTGACTACCAAAAAAGATCCTTGCTGGTCAAAATTTGATGGAAGCCGCAATGCGCTTAAAGAAAAAAAGATATAGAATATTTATCTCTCAGATGAGTGTGGATGTATATTAACGGATTTGTTAGATATAAGCAACATCTCTCAGAGATAAGAGTTTTTTCCGTCAATTAAAAATCATCTACATTTGAGTAGTTTTAATTTGTAATGAAGGTTCGAGTTTAACTGATCAAAAAAATTAGCTTATATTATCACAATCAAAGGTGGATCTAGGACCGGCGTACCGGGTGCCCCCCCACCCCACCCCCCCCCGTTTGACAGAAAAAATTGGTTAGGAACTGTATGAAACAAGAGGTCCCAGAAGCTTTTTTATAATACCGCGCCCTCTCGTTTCAAATTTTTTTTATCCGCCACAGACAATCTTCTATAGATACATGTTGATTAAGCGCCAGTACTCTAAAGCACCTTGATGAGTTCCTGTGCAGCTTGGGGGAACGGAACATTATACAGAATTATAATCACAATAACGATAATCAATATACATATAGATAAAAAAAGAATATGAACAAGATTGAAATGTTTTCTTTTGTTCTGAGCCACAAATACGATGTCTGTTCCGTGAAGAAAAGCGCTGTAGGTGGAGTTTAAAATCCCCGCTTCGGCATCAAATAATACATCAAAGCTATATTTTTTATTATTAATATTTTCTGTTAAGTTTTCAACATTGTCAAAACCATAAGGTTGCCTTCTCATGGGGTTTTTGATTACATGATTCCCAGGCCATTTTAAAGGTGGTTACTTGATTACAAGAGCAAATATTTAATGATTATTTGATTACCAAGGTTTGAATTTTTGATTACTTAATTCCCATTGGGAAACAGTTTTTGATTACATTTCTAAAAAATATATGATTATTTGATTACACTGGCAAAAAAATGCTGATTACTTGATTCCTGATACCCCCCATGAGGAGCCCCATAAGGTTGTCCCTACCCCAAACATAGGTTGATCTTAGTCTTAATTGGTTTCAAGTTCGGCATACTTGATAATATTTTTGTACGCTCTTTATATTCACATAGTGTTTGGCATTTTCAATCCTTCGGTAAAGCACCTCTGATGAGTCTTGAATAGACGAAGCGTGCGTCAGGCGTAGCAAAATTTATTGTCTTGAACTTTGTTGTTATTTTTATTTTTGTACACTATTTGTGTATCAATACTGATATCACAAAATAAAGATAACTCATATATATACGTCAAAGATAAACAACGATTCGAAGTCCATCTGTATACGCCCTATTAGAAATGAAGAATAGTGTCGTGAGGCAATACATTAAAAGTAAGTAAAATATCATTATTGTACCTTTGTTTTTTTTCGATTTTTCGAACAATGAGCCATTTTTATACGAGTGCAATTCGTATTATATATGTTAAATCGATGTCGTCGTTGTTGTTGTCGTCGCCTGTAGACACTTTTATGAAACGCCATCACTGCCTTATATGAAGAAACCATCATGACATGATGTAAATAGTTATTACTTGGTGTCAAACACTACTGACATGATGTGAAATCGTAACGATTTGGTATGAAAATCCAATTACATGAGATGAAAACTCAATTACATTATACGAATACTTCTTTACATGATATGAAAACTTCATTACGTTATATGAATACTTCTTTACATCATATTAAAACTGCATAACATTATATGAATACTTCTTTACATCATATTAAAACTTCATTACATTATATGAATACTTCTTTACATGATATGAACACTTCATTACGTTATAAGAATACTTCTTTACATGATATGAAAACTTCATTACATTATATGAATACTTCTTTACATGATATGACAACTGCATTACATTATACGAATACTTCTTTACATGATATGAAAACTTCGTTACATTATACGAATCCTTCTTTACATTATACGAATCCTTCTTTACATGATATGAAAACATCGTTACGATATATGAATACTTCTTTACATGATATGAAAACAGCATTACGTTATACAAATATTTCTTTCCATAATATAAAAACCTCATTACATTAATATATACAAATACGTCTTTACATGATATAGAAACTTCATTACATGATGTGAAAACTGGGAAATTATCGATCGTTTATGGTTTTTCCTGACGCTTTACCACCAAAGACAAGACACAACTATTTCTGGAAATAGTATTGCTAGTGGCGATGCTAAACACAAAACAGAGAGATGCCATATTACTATTAAAATGTCAGCGATAAAAAACTGAAAATGAACTTTATTTAAATAAAGAGATTTTTATTCCTGTCTGCAAAGAATATAAGTAGAGACATCAGGATTTCTTTCCCGTGGCGGCCTAAATTTTTTAAGCCAATCTTGGCAAACTGAGCCGTGTGAACAATTGCCACCACTTGGCGTCTGTAATCTTTCCGTTCAGCCTTTAAAAACATTACATATGCAGAAAATGCTATAACAGTGAGCTCTAGAGGACATGTCGAGGCCCCTTTAATGTTAACGCTAAACCAAAAGTAGTAAATAAAACCTGGTTGACAACCTGTAATAGGTAAAAGTTTGTAAATAATTTTGCTACTAGAAGTCTTAGGTGTTACAAGAAATTATTATTATTATGAAATCATCGTTATAACATTTTAAAGAATGATTAAATAACAATTAGGTGACCATAACAGGGACTTGAATAAAGATCATCTACTAGTGTGTCGATTAAAAAAAACAAACCCTTACTGTCGGTTTAAGAGAGTATGTGTTGATTTTTAAAGTCGATAAAAATGAACAAAATTCAAGCTCCTTCAGTGATCATAACATTGTTGAATCAAATCAATGACGACATGGCTATGCCCCCCCCCACCGCCTTAAAAAAATAATTGCAGAGCGTCACGTTTGACACAGAAATTGCTAACACATGTGCAGGGTTATGTTGCTCCTCGGTTGCTGTCTTCACTCAATAAATTTTACGGTAGACACCATGCGCTCGTAGATAATTATGGGATTTCTATCTCTCAGATGAGTGCAGATGTAGGTTTGTCATTGTTTTTTATTAGCTCACCTGGCCAAAGGCCTTGTGAGCTATTGCCATCACTTGGCGTCCGTCGTCGTCGTTAACTTTTCTTCTAACTTCTTCTCTTCTAAAACGGCTGCACAGATTCAAACCAAATTTGGTCTGGTGGTAATTTAGGATATCCCCCACAGAACTGATGTTGGGATTTTTGATTCGTCGAACAACATGGCTGCCGTTGCTAAAAATAGACCAGGGGGATCAGACTACTGTTTTTGGCTTGTAAATCAAAAAGTATAAGAGATAGATGAAATCTGATGCCACCTTACTGCTTCAGCATCAAAAGTACTAAAACAGTCACCATTTGGTCCAAGTTGTCAGATTACCCCTTATAGCGGTTACTGGTTAAAGTTGAAAAATAGCGTTTTTTTATGTTTTTGCCCTATAGTATGAAAACTATTGCAGATAGAGAAAAGTTGTTGCTTGCTTAAATGTTCAGCTTATTTCTCTCTACAAAAGTCTCAATAGGGTCGAAGTTGTCAAATGACTCCTTATAGTGGTCACGGCCCCTAAAATAACGTTTTTTCATGTTTTTGGCCTATGGAATAAAAAAAACTGTTGCAGATAGAGAGAAGCTGTTGCTTGCTTATATGTTCAGCTCATTTAGCTCTACAAAAGTCTCCATAGGATCGAAGTCGTCTGAAAACCCCTTATAGGGGTTATGGCCCCTAAAATAACGTTTTTCATGTTTGGGGCCTACAGAATGAAAACTATAGTAGATAGAGAAAAGCTGTTGCTTGTCAGCTCATTTAGCTCTACAAAAGTCTTTATTGGGTCGACATCAAGACCAGGTGAGCGATTCAGGCTCCCGGGAGCCTCTTGTTTTGTCTTGCTTTACCGGATTTTACACCTTGAATTGGAAATTAGCAGCGCGACGAGTGTGCTATAGCAGGCAGGAACCGCTTACTCTTCTGGAGCATCCGAGTTTACTCTTGTTACGACTTGAGTTCGCGTTCTTGATTTCTATTCTGTTGATTTTGTGTTTTGTGTTTCCTCGTGCTGTTCTTGTTCATGTTTACCGGTTTTGTCTTTGCCCTTTCGGACTCGAATGCCCCATTGGTGCCTCTTTGCTTCTTGCAAAAACTAGCTACAAGTACTGCAGGCCTGTTGCAGATGGAACAATGAAAGCTTCTGCATTATGTGAACAAAATTTTGTTTTCCATCCTCCCCCATGCATATTTCTCATTACCGTTTCGTGTTCATGTTATCCTTTTCATTTTCATATGATAATCCCTGTGTTTGTATGTGTAAGAATATGATAATCCTGTCTTCATGATATTCAAGATGCATTTTAAGAGAGAAAATGCAGAGGGTAAGATAATCCATTTTCCATTCAAGCAAGCTTTACAAAGTGCTTAATTACGTAAACTTATGTGAAGACCTCCTGATTTCCAGGGCCTTAAAATTGCATATTGCTGGCTTTGGTTTATCACTGCCAAACTGAAGACAGTCCAAAAAATGTAACCGTGTTTGATGTTTGACATAGAAGAGGACATTATGAGAAAACATATATAACAAACTAGTATTAGACTGTTATCAACCATTTCCACCCTTTGTTCTTATCTTTTCAAAAAAATCACTCACATATTAATTTTTAATGTCTTCAGAATGCCAATGTTAACAATAGCTAGCCTTTAATGTGCGTATAATAACATCGGGAATAAACAGCTATGGTTGACGTTGGTAAGTTGAAGAGAGTAAAAAAAACGAAACCGATTCATAAAGAGTTCAGTCTGAAGATAATGAACCATATGATTTTTATTGGCTAACGCAAGAGGCTATATTCTTGTAAATCAAATTATTTAGATAAGAAGCAAAAGTGTACCAGAGGGGTAATCATACATCATAATACCGAAAAGACAAAAACAAAACCGGTATACACAAAAATCATCACAACTAAACAAACCACACACACACATAATAATAAAACCGCATTCAGCAACGTGAAATCAAGTCAAAACGAGAGTAAACTCAGGTTCTCCGGAAGCGTAAGCAGTTTCTGCTTGCTATAGCACACCCGTCACGCTGCCAGAGATTCTTTGCTAACCATAGACATACAAATATGCTTAAAATTACCAAATATTGAGATAAATTCATCAAATAAAGACTGAAACTGCCACAACTTTTTTATCTGATCACAACAAGACCACATTTTCATTACTTGATAACTGCAACACTTGTACACAGACCACCCTCCCCCCTTTAATAAGGCACGAGGTGGTAGTTAGCTCGCAATGCATTTTCAATATAACGTTTTGTGAATTTAAAAAAATTGCACCATTTTTTTTCTAAAGATGATGACCACATAAAATTTATTAGCTTTCCATAAATTGGTGGAAAATTCAGAAAACTTTACCGTTTAACGTTTTAGAAAATTTTATTCAAATTTGACCCCTCTGGGGGTCAAGGCGGAAGAGCATAAAAAATTGTAAAATTCACCTTTTTGCACTAAGCTGAATCACAACTTTATCACTGAATTTCCAAAAAACTCAAATTTTATCAATATCTACAATCATTCATCTCTCATTTCATTCAAAGATTGTCTTTTTATCATTTAAATTAACATTACAATAGAATTTGAAGGAAATACTATGTTTTTATAAGAACTATATTACTTGACAACGAAAATTGAAGGGAGCTAACTGCAACCTCGTACCTTTAGGACATATGAAATTGCAAGACTATTATTGATCATTATTGTTGATAAAAAATACATTATTGTAAGCTGATGTTTATTTTTATAACATTATTTATTTGCAAAATATCAATTTAAATGTGGATTTATATGTGAATTGTGTCATACATTGTATGTTTAATATGTGTGTGTATTAGCAAGTTAAGTACAAATGTTTTTTTTTCTTTCAGACAAAGAGCCATATAAAGCTAAAAGTTGATAAAAGTCATCAGCATCTGCAATTTCAAGTTATGGATAAATGCTGACTGTGCATATATAATTCTCACTGAAACTGGATATATCTAGGCTCTAGCATCAAAATAGTGTTTACTTTTACAGAGAGCTTTTTTCCTTTAACTAAGGAGTCCAAAAGTCTATAGAAATTATGAAAATTTGTTTTGAGCAGCTACAAAATATATAAACATCCTAGGATGATGTGAAAAGGATTGAGTAAAAATCATGAATTAATATGTTGTGTAAAAGAATGAGTTCAGTGGTGAATTTAATATCAAGTGAAATATTAAAAAATAAATGTGATATAAGAACTTTTTTTGTTTGTTACTCTATATATTTTCTATTGATGATGGATCCACACAACATCATATCTTCATAAACATCAAGGCAAATACAGAGCAGAACAATGCATTAATGAAGAAAGCTTTGTCTGGACCCATATTGGACATACAAGTATAATAGTTGACTAGACACACAAAGAAAAAGAAAACACGTGCAAGTGTCAATGCAACATACCATGTGTAACAGCTCAAGTGCAAGAAAGAATAAAATCACATAGTTCCAATTTATTTGCCAAATGAAGTCTATAAAAAAATGATAAAAGACTAACAAAAGTTGAAAGCTGTAAATGCTCCATAAGTTTTTTTTTATTTCATGTATTTAATAAGATTTTGTGGCATGCATATTTACTCAATTCACTGTAACAAAGTATTTTATAAATTATCCTTTCAATTCATCATAGTACAAGCATCTTATTCCTCAGCTGTTTACAATAGATATATATTACAAGTTATCCAATGTAAATAGATTGACTGACAAATATCATAAGCAATGATTATACTATTTGACATGTTTAAGATTGTCTACATGTATTTCAATATATGTTAAGTTTCAATTATGAATGTAACCTTGTCAATGAAATGACATTTGACCAATTAAGATTATTTAGAGGCAGGTTATGCCCCCTATCATTTAAAAAAATCACTAGTAATTGTTTATTAAAAACAAAACATTGGGTTAAATAATATTTACATATAAGTCCAATAGGGTTATTTTTATCATTGTACCCATTTTCTTTGTACATATAACATGTTGGTGACATTTTTGATGCATTTTAGTGAATCAATATGTAATATTGATATGATGATTGCTATGTAATGTTATAAAGATTACTTTAACTAATTATTGAACAATAATAAACATGCTACCATTGAAATGGTATTAATGTCTAAACATATTGTCCAAAATACCAAGTATGTGTTCAATAGAAAATGCATATTTTCAAACATAATTGCTGCTATAAGAATATTATGTCTGTAAAAATGTTAATTATTCTACAAAAGTAATAATAAAAGATAACTTGTTTTGTTATATCAATCTATTTCCCACACAAAAAAGTTGCAGAGCTTTATGTCTCTGGTCCATCAATCAGTCCTACACATCACTTTGTTATAATAAAAATGACAAAGTTCCAGACAATAAATATTGCTCCGCCTGACGCACCAAGACTCATCAGAGGCGCTCTACCAAAAAAAAAATTGAAAATGCCAAACATAATATAATTATGATGAGCATAAAACAATAAAACCAAAAATACCAAACAGGGGAAGAAAATTATTACTTAATTAATCATGTTTAACTAACAATGTCTGGGGTAAGAAGAATCTAGAGGTTTAGACAATATTGAAAATTAAACATATAATTTAAAGCTATAAATGAAACTCCACTTATACTACTGAACACAAACAAAACATGGTTTGCAAGAACTACACCATATATAGATATGCATGTTACCAAAAAATCTAGAAAAGCAAAGTTTTGTCGGACTGTTGACCCAATATTTATGTTGAAAACCCTGATAATAGTTCATGAACAAGTAAACGGATATTTCTAAAAAGTACATCATATGTTGTGCTTTCTACCAGGATTCCATCTGCAAATTATATTGTGAATAATCACTTATTAAACTGAAATCCTGATATACATGTACAAATGGTGATAAGGCTGTCCCAATCTGTTAGTCAAGTTAGTCAACACAACCCTTAAACATCTGAACAAAATTTAACGAAACTTGGTATGCAAGAAGTTCATCATATGAAATCGTGCATAAATTACCATGTATTCATTAGCCACAAATTTAAGACACAATTAAATTTACCAAAATACCAAGAACAACAAAACAGAATTCCATAGAACTTGGAATTGAAGAAGTATAACACTTATAGTTGTATCTGTTGCAACAAATCATTGATTTACCAGAGTACATAATTATAAAGCTAATTCTTTACTCCAATACCATAATATGAACTGCACACAAGGGTTATATCATAAATATACAGCCTTGTCCAAATACACAAAACAGGAAATGCTTTCCAAAATTAAGTATAAAAAAAGATATAGATTAAATGTGCAACATAAGACAAAGCCCCACAAAACAGGAACTGTTTTATCAAACACCAGATTAACGAAATCTCCATCCTTGAAATCAGCATTCAATAGAAACTAAAATGTGTCGCATTTATTTGCAACAGAATACCCAGCAGAAATAAACAAATTGATGCAACTCAAAGACATGCTTCAAGAAATCCTTAAAATATTTTCAAGATATGAAATATGGTTCGCTGCCTAGTTGAGTCATTTAAAGAAAAAATGGTGGGTTAAACCATGTTATATGGTGACAAACATTCTTCATCCATTGGATATAAAATTCCATTATAAAAGAAAACATTCTGACTTCCGAGTTGTCAGTACCAACGGTACTTTGATCGTCATATTATCAAGACCGCAAAACAAATGCGGACGTATAATGATATAGTGCTGTCGTCCTTGTCGTTGTCGTTATCGCCGTTGTCTGTTACTTTAGTGCATGCGTGATAACTTAAGCTCTAGTTGTCCTAATGCAATGAAATTTGACACAATAATATTCCCTATCATCAAAGGTGAAATGGGATTATTTCTAGCGGTCCCCCCTTTTTCGATTAAAGATAGGGGGCTAAAAAATTTATGAAATGCTGTGAAATGAATGGGATTGATTTTTGGGATACCGCTTTTTTATTCCTTAAGAAATTAGCGGTCCAAATGGGTAAAAAATACAGCTTAATTTATATTTCTGATTCGATTTTGAAAAAAAAAATGTTTGCATGTTTAGATTTGTCAAGTAGTCGAGTCACAATGGGGGATTAATTGTGGCAACCCCTTTTTTACATTAATGAAATTTAGGGCCAGAAATGGTCATTTCTTTTGTTTGATTTTAATTTTTTTCATGTTAAAAGTAGATTTGCACTAAAAATTTCAATTTTTGATGGGATGGGATTTCTCAAAGTCGCTTATGAACTTCAACCATTAACCCAGATATGTCAGTTACATTGGTTAATCTTCATTGCCACCTTAATGTCTTCATGTTTTTACGGAATTTTCTTATATACAAATGTACATGTAGATAAGCACCTCCTATTAAATAAATAATTGATTTATTCAAATGAGGGGTGTTCTTTTATAACAAACGGACCTCATACAATATTATTCTACATACTTCTTCTCATAAAGTGTATGTTTATAAAAGAAATTAAAGAATTTATAGATTGATAATGGGTTTACCTATTAGCCAATTCATGTTTATTTTATTTGCAAGAACTCTACAAACACTTCTTTCAGGCTATCTGTTAGTTTGACTACCAAAAAAGATCCTTGCTGGTCAAAATTTGATGGAAGCCGCAATGCGCTTAAAGAAAAAAAGATATAGAATATTTATCTCTCAGATGAGTGTGGATGTATATTAACGGATTTGTTAGATATAAGCAACATCTCTCAGAGATAAGAGTTTTTTCCGTCAATTAAAAATCATCTACATTTGAGTAGTTTTAATTTGTAATGAAGGTTCGAGTTTAACTGATCAAAAAAATTAGCTTATATTATCACAATCAAAGGTGGATCTAGGACCGGCGTACCGGGTGCCCCCCCACCCCACCCCCCCCCCCCCGTTTGACAGAAAAAATTGGTTAGGAACTGTATGAAACAAGAGGTCCCAGAAGCTTTTTTATAATACCGCGCCCTCTCGTTTCAAATTTTTTTTATCCGCCACAGACAATCTTCTATAGATACATGTTGATTAAGCGCCAGTACTCTAAAGCACCTTGATGAGTTCCTGTGCAGCTTGGGGGAACGGAACATTATACAGAATTATAATCACAATAACGATAATCAATATACATATAGATAAAAAAAGAATATGAACAAGATTGAAATGTTTTCTTTTGTTCTGAGCCACAAATACGATGTCTGTTCCGTGAAGAAAAGCGCTGTAGGTGGAGTTTAAAATCCCCGCTTCGGCATCAAATAATACATCAAAGCTATATTTTTTTATTATTAATATTTTCTGTTAAGTTTTCAACATTGTCAAAACCATAAGGTTGCCTTCTCATGGGGTTTTTGATTACATGATTCCCAGGCCATTTTAAAGGTGGTTACTTGATTACAAGAGCAAATATTTAATGATTATTTGATTACCAAGGTTTGAATTTTTGATTACTTAATTCCCATTGGGAAACAGTTTTTGATTACATTTCTAAAAAATATATGATTATTTGATTACACTGGCAAAAAAATGCTGATTACTTGATTCCTGATACCCCCCATGAGGAGCCCCATAAGGTTGTCCCTACCCCAAACATAGGTTGATCTTAGTCTTAATTGGTTTCAAGTTCGGCATACTTGATAATATTTTTGTACGCTCTTTATATTCACATAGTGTTTGGCATTTTCAATCCTTCGGTAAAGCACCTCTGATGAGTCTTGAATAGACGAAGCGTGCGTCAGGCGTAGCAAAATTTATTGTCTTGAACTTTGTTGTTATTTTTATTTTTGTACACTATTTGTGTATCAATACTGATATCACAAAATAAAGATAACTCATATATATACGTCAAAGATAAACAACGATTCGAAGTCCATCTGTATACGCCCTATTAGAAATGAAGAATAGTGTCGTGAGGCAATACATTAAAAGTAAGTAAAATATCATTATTGTACCTTTGTTTTTTTTCGATTTTTCGAACAATGAGCCATTTTTATACGAGTGCAATTCGTATTATATATGTTAAATCGATGTCGTCGTTGTTGTTGTCGTCGCCTGTAGACACTTTTATGAAACGCCATCACTGCCTTATATGAAGAAACCATCATGACATGATGTAAATAGTTATTACTTGGTGTCAAACACTACTGACATGATGTGAAATCGTAACGATTTGGTATGAAAATCCAATTACATGAGATGAAAACTCAATTACATTATACGAATACTTCTTTACATGATATGAAAACTTCATTACGTTATATGAATACTTCTTTACATCATATTAAAACTGCATAACATTATATGAATACTTCTTTACATCATATTAAAACTTCATTACATTATATGAATACTTCTTTACATGATATGAACACTTCATTACGTTATAAGAATACTTCTTTACATGATATGAAAACTTCATTACATTATATGAATACTTCTTTACATGATATGACAACTGCATTACATTATACGAATACTTCTTTACATGATATGAAAACTTCGTTACATTATACGAATCCTTCTTTACATTATACGAATCCTTCTTTACATGATATGAAAACATCGTTACGATATATGAATACTTCTTTACATGATATGAAAACAGCATTACGTTATACAAATATTTCTTTCCATAATATAAAAACCTCATTACATTAATATATACAAATACGTCTTTACATGATATAGAAACTTCATTACATGATGTGAAAACTGGGAAATTATCGATCGTTTATGGTTTTTCCTGACGCTTTACCACCAAAGACAAGACACAACTATTTCTGGAAATAGTATTGCTAGTGGCGATGCTAAACACAAAACAGAGAGATGCCATATTACTATTAAAATGTCAGCGATAAAAAACTGAAAATGAACTTTATTTAAATAAAGAGATTTTTATTCCTGTCTGCAAAGAATATAAGTAGAGACATCAGGATTTCTTTCCCGTGGCGGCCTAAATTTTTTAAGCCAATCTTGGCAAACTGAGCCGTGTGAACAATTGCCACCACTTGGCGTCTGTAATCTTTCCGTTCAGCCTTTAAAAACATTACATATGCAGAAAATGCTATAACAGTGAGCTCTAGAGGACATGTCGAGGCCCCTTTAATGTTAACGCTAAACCAAAAGTAGTAAATAAAACCTGGTTGACAACCTGTAATAGGTAAAAGTTTGTAAATAATTTTGCTACTAGAAGTCTTAGGTGTTACAAGAAATTATTATTATTATGAAATCATCGTTATAACATTTTAAAGAATGATTAAATAACAATTAGGTGACCATAACAGGGACTTGAATAAAGATCATCTACTAGTGTGTCGATTAAAAAAAAAACAAACCCTTACTGTCGGTTTAAGAGAGTATGTGTTGATTTTTAAAGTCGATAAAAATGAACAAAATTCAAGCTCCTTCAGTGATCATAACATTGTTGAATCAAATCAATGACGACATGGCTATGCCCCCCCACCGCCTTAAAAAATAATTGCAGAGCGTCACGTTTGACACAGAAATTGCTAACACATGTGCAGGGTTATGTTGCTCCTCGGTTGCTGTCTTCACTCAATAAATTTTACGGTAGACACCATGCGCTCGTAGATAATTATGGGATTTCTATCTCTCAGATGAGTGCAGATGTAGGTTTGTCATTGTTTTTTATTAGCTCACCTGGCCAAAGGCCTTGTGAGCTATTGCCATCACTTGGCGTCCGTCGTCGTCGTTAACTTTTCTTCTAACTTCTTCTCTTCTAAAACGGCTGCACAGATTCAAACCAAATTTGGTCTGGTGGTAATTTAGGATATCCCCCACAGAACTGATGTTGGGATTTTTGATTCGTCGAACAACATGGCTGCCGTTGCTAAAAATAGACCAGGGGGATCAGACTACTGTTTTTGGCTTGTAAATCAAAAAGTATAAGAGATAGATGAAATCTGATGCCACCTTACTGCTTCAGCATCAAAAGTACTAAAACAGTCACCATTTGGTCCAAGTTGTCAGATTACCCCTTATAGCGGTTACTGGTTAAAGTTGAAAAATAGCGTTTTTTTATGTTTTTGCCCTATAGTATGAAAACTATTGCAGATAGAGAAAAGTTGTTGCTTGCTTAAATGTTCAGCTTATTTCTCTCTACAAAAGTCTCAATAGGGTCGAAGTTGTCAAATGACTCCTTATAGTGGTCACGGCCCCTAAAATAACGTTTTTTCATGTTTTTGGCCTATGGAATAAAAAAAACTGTTGCAGATAGAGAGAAGCTGTTGCTTGCTTATATGTTCAGCTCATTTAGCTCTACAAAAGTCTCCATAGGATCGAAGTCGTCTGAAAACCCCTTATAGGGGTTATGGCCCCTAAAATAACGTTTTTCATGTTTGGGGCCTACAGAATGAAAACTATAGTAGATAGAGAAAAGCTGTTGCTTGTCAGCTCATTTAGCTCTACAAAAGTCTTTATTGGGTCGACATCAAGACCAGGTGAGCGATTCAGGCTCCCGGGAGCCTCTTGTTTTGTCTTGCTTTACCGGATTTTACACCTTGAATTGGAAATTAGCAGCGCGACGAGTGTGCTATAGCAGGCAGGAACCGCTTACTCTTCTGGAGCATCCGAGTTTACTCTTGTTACGACTTGAGTTCGCGTTCTTGATTTCTATTCTGTTGATTTTGTGTTTTGTGTTTCCTCGTGCTGTTCTTGTTCATGTTTACCGGTTTTGTCTTTGCCCTTTCGGACTCGAATGCCCCATTGGTGCCTCTTTGCTTCTTGCAAAAACTAGCTACAAGTACTGCAGGCCTGTTGCAGATGGAACAATGAAAGCTTCTGCATTATGTGAACAAAATTTTGTTTTCCATCCTCCCCCATGCATATTTCTCATTACCGTTTCGTGTTCATGTTATCCTTTTCATTTTCATATGATAATCCCTGTGTTTGTATGTGTAAGAATATGATAATCCTGTCTTCATGATATTCAAGATGCATTTTAAGAGAGAAAATGCAGAGGGTAAGATAATCCATTTTCCATTCAAGCAAGCTTTACAAAGTGCTTAATTACGTAAACTTATGTGAAGACCTCCTGATTTCCAGGGCCTTAAAATTGCATATTGCTGGCTTTGGTTTATCACTGCCAAACTGAAGACAGTCCAAAAAATGTAACCGTGTTTGATGTTTGACATAGAAGAGGACATTATGAGAAAACATATATAACAAACTAGTATTAGACTGTTATCAACCATTTCCACCCTTTGTTCTTATCTTTTCAAAAAAATCACTCACATATTAATTTTTAATGTCTTCAGAATGCCAATGTTAACAATAGCTAGCCTTTAATGTGCGTATAATAACATCGGGAATAAACAGCTATGGTTGACGTTGGTAAGTTGAAGAGAGTAAAAAAAACGAAACCGATTCATAAAGAGTTCAGTCTGAAGATAATGAACCATATGATTTTTATTGGCTAACGCAAGAGGCTATATTCTTGTAAATCAAATTATTTAGATAAGAAGCAAAAGTGTACCAGAGGGGTAATCATACATCATAATACCGAAAAGACAAAAACAAAACCGGTATACACAAAAATCATCACAACTAAACAAACCACACACACACATAATAATAAAACCGCATTCAGCAACGTGAAATCAAGTCAAAACGAGAGTAAACTCAGGTTCTCCGGAAGCGTAAGCAGTTTCTGCTTGCTATAGCACACCCGTCACGCTGCCAGAGATTCTTTGCTAACCATCTGTTAAATCATTATAATGTTAGGGCTTTGAAACAATAGTAGACGCAATAGTTCGGCATGCCTACGGTGTATGATTTTTAACAAAGAAAGGGGAACTGGGACAAAATATTGGACAACAGTCTTATGATAAACTGTAACTGGTCTTTTATTTCTTGAAATTCAAACTCCGTAAATATTTTGGACTATCATCAGATTTTAGTCGACGTTAACCATTGCCGATAATGTCCTGTGGTTAAAGGGTAATCTGTGTTCAAAGTTCGTCTGCGTTTTGTATTTGTTTAATTTCAGCTAACAATTTTTACTCATTTATTAAATGAGCCTCAGGCAATGATTTGAACAAAAGAAAATCCTTTATTAAGACCATGAAAATGCCAAGGTCTTCATGAATAAGACATACAAAATGTGATAATTTCATTGGTCGAGAATACTTTACTATGGTCTAACCTATTTAACAATATTTCATAAATCTTCATAGAAGTTTCATTGAAAACATCCAAACTTTCAACAAGGCTCTATGACAAACGTGATGACTTCAACTTTCCAATCGTCAACTTCCCCTTTTTGTGTAGCAACATTCCGTCCGCTCCAGCTTATGGAGTTTACGTATCTCAATTGATTCGTTACTCCAGAGCGTGCGGGACTTACATCGATTTCCTTAGCAGAGCGACACGTCTGACGCAAAAATTGCTCACACAGGGTTATGTTGCTCCTCGGTTGCTGTCTGCACTCAAGAAATTTTACGGAAGACATCATGCACTTATAGACAAATATGGGATTCCGATCTCTCAGATGAGTGCAGATGTTGGTTTGTCATAGGGTGTTGTTTTGTCTTCCTTTACCGGATTTGACACGCTGAATGGACTATTGGCAACGCGACGGGTGTGCTATAGCAAGCAGGAACTGCTTACTCTTCCGGAGCACCTGAGTTCACTCTGGTTTCGACTGGAGTTCGCGTTGTTGATTGATATTCAGTTGTTTTGTGTTTCCATGTTTTACATGTTGTCTGTTTTTGTCCCGTTCTTGTTGGTGTTTGCTGGTTTTGTCTCTGCCCTTTCGGACTTTTGATATTCGGATACCCCATTGGTACCTCTGCTTCTTCCATAAAAATAATGACAACCACTGCTAGCGCAATTAAGAGGGACAACATAAATTGCTGCTTCACACACAGTACCACTACCATAATTTGTCATAGTACTCTCATCACCAGCCAAAACATTTTAAAGACATAGAACCTATCAATTTCGTATTTTTTTCACATTGAATAAAAAGAACTTATATCAAAAGTAAATATTCTAAAACTTATCTTTACCGACATAAAAACTCATTTTTTGCAGCTTTCTATAAAATTATCTTATTTTAATATTAAGTATTGTCCCACATAAATATTTACTTTTGGTAAACCGTTATTCACGTGACCTTTACTGGGTACTGGTAAACTGCGAAACGAAATGAAACCAAAACAAGACGAAAACAAAACGAAATCGGTTAATTAAGAAAACGACTGATATCGGGTAAAATCGATTCAATTTTCTTTTTTTCCCGGTTTCGCTCGATTTCTTTTCCTATCTGTACCGATTTCGGTTGCTTAATTTACTATTTTCGTCTCCTACTTTATCGATTTTGTTTTCGCTCCGTTCCGTTTTGGTTAATATTTGTTTCTCAATTTACCGCACGCAAGTGTTTACATTTTATAATTAGTTTGTCCTCTTTTTTGACACTGCGTATTTTTATGCAGTTTTCTCTCAAAAAAGAGTATTTTCTGGTGGATTTTTTAAAAACTTATAGTGTCTTTAAAGGTTTTACACTGTATTCTTCAAATACTGTGAATTTCATTATTTTTTAAAAATTGCGAAAATGATAGGTTCTATGTCTTTAATGTTTCAGAGGAGATGCAGATACATTAAATGATTGCAAAGTTTTACAATGATTTTAAATAAATAAGACCAAATTGCCCTTAATTTTTTAAGATATAATTCAAAGTACAATTCAAATGGAAAAGAATAACAAAAATGAATTCCATTATTTTTGTCACCAATAAAATGAAAAGTACTAAAGGGGACATTACTCTGCGCCTTATGGTTGTCTTTTATCCTTTAAATAAAGTGTTCACTGGACATTGAAATCTATAATAAGAAAGTTTTTAATCGCTGATATTTAAATAGTAATTAAGCATCTCTCTGTTTTGCTTTTAACATCGTCGTCAGCAATACTGTTTCCACAAATAGTCAGGAAAAACCATAAGATCGATACTTTCCGAGATGTTCCGTGTTCTTATTATAAAGAAGTCTTCACATCATGTAATGAAGTTTCCATATCATGTAAAGAAGTATTTTTATACATTAATGTATTGAGATTTTCATATCATGTTAAGAAGTATTCATATAATGGAAAGAGGTTTTCATATCATGTAAAGAAGTATTCGTATAATGTAACGAAGTTTTCATATCATGTATAGAAGTATTTGTATAATGAAACGCAGTTTTCATATCATGTAAAGAAGTATTCGTATAATGTAACGAAGTTTTCATATCATGTAAAGAAGTAATCATATAATGTAATGAAGTTTTTACATCATGTAAAGAAGTATTCGTATAATGAAATGCAGTTTTCATATCATGTAAAGAAGTGTTCGTATAATGTAATGAAGTTTTCATATCATGTAAAGAAGTATCGTTTAATGTAATGCAGTTGTCATATCAAGTAAAGAAGTAATCATATAATGTAATGAAGTTTTCATATCATGTAATGAAGTATTCTTATAACGTAATGAAGTGTTCATATCATGTAAAGAAGTTTTCATATAATGTAATGCAGTTTTAATATGCTGTAAAGAAGTATATATATAATGTAATGAAGTTTTCATATCATGTAAAGAAGTATTCGTATAATGTAATGGAGTTTTCATATCATGTAATTGGATTTTCATACCAAATCGTTACGATTTCACATCATGTCAGTAGTGTTTGACATCAAGTAATATCTATTTACACCATGTCATGATGGTTTCTTCATATAAGGCAGTGATGGCGTTCCATACACTTTGGTTCCCGTGCAATACCTTCAGTTGTAGTCCAATTGTTATAACATTTTGATATGATTTTGTAACCACTAAAGGAAGTTTGTTTTTGTATTTGGGGTTTCTGGTCCGTACTGTTTCAGAAAAAAAGACTAAAAGAGGCAAACATGGGTGAATTGACAAAACATCTGTAGAAAATAAAAAAAATCATCCAATTTTGATTATTTTTTAAAATAAATTATGTTTGGATGTATCTTGCACGGTTACTTACATTGCTATGAGGAGTCAAAAAGTGGTCACACCCTAAAATATTTTTTTTATTTGTGGTCCGATTTTCAAAATAAATTTTGTCAAAATCCCCGCCTGCATTTTTCAATCAGATTTTTTTTACCATTTTCGACAATTTAGTGGTCAAATGAGATGACGATATATCTTTTTTTATCAATATTATCTTCGTTTCAGTATATTACGATGGCAAGTAACGTGGATCTATGTGGAGTGTGTGCAACTCTCGGACAGTCGGTTCCATCCACAGTGTGGTGTGTGAGTTGTGACGAGGCATTGTGTGTAAACTGTAAAACGCAACATAAGGCGTCTAAGGGAACAAATTCACACCAGTTGACCCCCATCGAAACTTATCGGCAACTTCCTTCCGACGTTCTTAAAATATCTCAAACCTGTCCGGAACACCAGGGGCGATATCTAACCTACTGTGGTGAACACCAATGCGCCTGCTGTCTTAAATGTACTTTGTCAAAACATAAAGGATGCAAAGACATGCTATCTATTGATGACGTAGTCGGTGATGTTAAGATTTCAAATGCTTTGACGGAATGCGAGGCGAATCTAGAGGAAAACAAAGAAAACGTTGCAATGTTATTAAAGGATCGACAACAAAACTTATCATCACTACAAACAGAGAAGATCAAGATTCAGGCTACAATTCGAGATACTAGACGAAACATTAACGAGCATCTCGACAAAATCGAAGCTCAAATACTTAATGAGCTGACAAAGTTAGAAGAAATGCACACTTCCAAAATCCAAGAACTGGTTGCCTTGTTAGAAAAAAAGGAACACGACATAAAAGAGATTCAGGGTAGTTTGATATCCCTGAAAGATTACGCCTCCGACCTACAAATCTTTCTATCAATGAAAAGAACAGAGATGCTTACATCGTCTGATAATGAATATCTTCAAAGTATTTGTTTGAGTGACGATCTGAACAATATATCCCTTTGTGTCGAACTCGACAAAACATTGAAAGATATAGAGAAAATAATACCAACGTTCGGTCGCGTATTCACGAGTCTTGATCAATGCGGCTTTGTTCTTAAGAAGAGAAAAGACAAGCAAGCGCAACTTCACATACCCAATGTTAGGTCTATTGACAGGATAAGGCTTGATCTTATCAAATCGATTGACGTAAAGAAAAGCTCGTTGTATGGGTGTTGTTTCCTTCCTGATGGTAGGTTCGCAGTTACAAGTTCCAATAGTCAATGCATCGTAGTGATGACAGAAGAGGGCATTGTAGATTGTCAGATTGATGTCAAGCCGTATCTGATTTTCGATATAACACACATTCCGTCTACCAACACTTTGGTAGTAACAACGGGCTGGGACGGCAAAAAGTTGATAAATATTGTCAACATAGACAGCAAAGAGATCGTTCGATCGATTCAGACTAACACCATCAACTTCGGCATTGCTTACAAGGACGGAGACATGTTCTACTGTGCTAGCAATGTCGGGATATGTAAAGTTAACATAGACACTGGAAAGGTAACGACGATCATGACCCTACCTGGTATGTCAGAGTATTCTTACATCACGACGTATCAAGATCAACTTTACTATACTAACATAAATACTCATACCGTGATCTGTTGTAGCATTGACGGCACAACAAAGTGGGAATATAGGAATGAGGAAGTAGTTCGATATCCCCAGGGAATCTGCGTGGATACCCATGGGTATGTGTACGTTGTAGGAGAGGAAACTAACAATCTTACCGTTATATCTCCAGACGGTGATCGTCACTCTGAACTGTTGACTGGAAAAAATGGACTGGCGGCGCCACGAGCAGTAGACTATGATAGGAACACTAACCGCGTCCTTGTAACAAACCATTATAAGAAGATATCATTGTACAAAGTCAATTAAATACGAAATGTTCGATTAGCAATGTATATTACACTTTGAATAGTCAATGGAATAAAAGAATATTTCAATCATGATACAACTTTAAAAACGATTGCCATATTACATTCTAACGGAATATTGCCGTGCCAAAGTGTGTTTTGGTATACAAATAATATGATTAGCATAAATTGTCAGAAGATAGTCTGGGACTTGCTTCTTTGAACAATAAATCCTCATTTTTTTCAAAAATGTATATGCAATATATCAAGGCATTTCAATATTCTGTTAAAATTTGAGTCATAACTTTCGTCCCAGGATTTCGCCCCTTTCGTCCCTAAGATATTTCGGCCCATAATAATATAACACGAATACCTATAACATTTACATTAATTACTTGATTGATTTTGATGGGGTTATATTTCACATCTATTTGACAGAATTAGTTTTTTAGCCGAATACAGTCGTAGTCTACCTTAAAAGTGCTGTGTAGTTTCATTTATTCCGATGCTTATATATTTTGTAACGTTTACGAATTGATAACAATGAGAAAAAGGCTAAAAACCCTACTAGGGGTCAAATATGGTCCACACCCTAATTTTTTTTATATGTGTGGTCCGATTTCCAAATCGTTTTTTTTTTCATTTGAATCCTTGTAAAAATCCATGCCCACTTTTTTCAGATCTGCAATATCTCTTACCGCTTTAAAAAAATTTGGGGTCAAAGGGGCCAAAAACGCAATTATTAGAGTTTTGTCTCAGCAAATAATTTCATTTAATTTTTTAAGTTGTAGTGGGTTAACCACTTGTTACGTTGTTTAAAAATTATGTTTCTAGCTCCTAGAGAAAGTTTCCTCATGCATTAAGGGATTGTGGCCCCTACCATTTCAGAGAAAACGGGGCCAAAATGTTTATAATGGATGTTAAAACAAAACAGCTGTAGAACCTTTATTTTTCATACCATTTTGTTTATATTGTTTTCCATTGTATTGCTCAAACAATTCTGTCATGAAAATGTAACAACAGTCTTAAACCATCTTGCTTAGTACCATAGCTACGAGGGGTCAAAAAGGGACCACACCCGAAAATTATTTTTTAATTATTTATTTGTTGTTCGATTTTCAAAATCTTTTTTTAATAGAATTCTTGTTAAAATCGCTGCCTGCTTTTTATGGCCCGACCACGTATGTGGATCGGACATATAGTTTTACCCTTGTCCGTCCGTCCGTAACACTTTGGTTAAGTTCTTAGTTAAGGTCCATTACTCGGATACTAGATGTTGGAGGTCAATGAAATTTCACCACCAGATAGGTCTTGGGTAGGGCTACACCACCCACTAGAAATTAGTTCACTGTGATCTATATTTCATGCATGAACGATTTCGGTTCAGTTCTTGGTTAAGGTCCATAACTTGGATATTAGATGTTGGGGTCAATGATATTTCACCACCAGATGGGTGTTTGGTAAGGCTACACCACCCACTAGAAATTAGGTCACTGTGACCTATATTTCATGCATGAACGACTTCGGTTAAGTTTTTGGTTTAGGTCCATTACTTGGATACTAGATGTTGGAAGTCAATGATATATCACCTTCAGATGGGTATTGGGTAGGGCTACACCACCCACTAGAAATTAGTTCACTGTGATCTATATTTCATGCATGAATGACTTCGGTTAAGTTCTTGGTTAAGGTCCATAACTTGGATACTAGATGTTGGGGGTCAATGATATTTCACTACTAGATGTGTATTAAGTAATGTGACACCACCCATTAGACATTAGGTCACTGTGACCTATATTTTACGCATGAATGACTTTGGTTAAGTTCTTGGTTAAGGTCCATATCTCAGATACTGCATGTTGATGGTCAATGGTATTTCACCACTAGATGTGTCCTGGGTAACATGACACTACCCAATAAAAGTGAGGTCACTGTGATCTATATTTTATGCATGAACGACTTTGGTTTAGTTCTTGGTTAAGGTCCATAACTTGGATACTAGATGTTGCGGGTCAATGATATTGTCCTGGGTAACATGACACCACCCAATAAAAGTGAGGTCACTGTGATCTATATTTTATGCATAAACGACTTTGGTTTAGTTCTTTGTTTAGGTCCATAACTTGGATACTAGATGTTGCGGGTCAATGATATTTCACCACTAGATGTGTCTTGGGTAAGGTGACACCATCCACTAGAAATGAGGTCAATGTGACCTATATTTTACGCATGAATGACTTTCATGAAGTTATTGGTTAAGGTCCATATCTTGAATACTACATGTTAGGGGTCAATTATACATGTATTTCACTACTCGATGAGTCTTGGTTACATGGCACCACCCACCAGAAATAAGGTCACAGCGACCTATATTTTACACATGAACACTTTCGATCAATTTCTTGGTAAAGGTCCATATCTCCCGTAATACACATTGAGGGTCAATGATATTTCAAGAAAGGGAGGGCCATCCTGTGGCTCATAGGCACATTTTCTAGTTTCAATCAGATTTGCAATATTTCCTACCAGCATAAAAAAAAACATTATGTCTCGCCTGCGACTTAAGTCGCTGAACGCGAGACATACGTATTACTTTCCGGCGGCTGCAACGGCGGCGTAAACTTTTTAGCTCACCTGACCCGAAGGGTCAAGTGAGCTATTGTCATCGCCATCTTTCCGTCGTCCGTCCGTCGTCCGTCCTCAGTCGTCCTTCGTCCGTCCGTTACTTTTTCAAAAATCTTCTTCTCTGAAACCACTGAATGGATTTTTTCAAAAATTGGTCCAAGTATTAATCAGGGCATGATGTTTAAACATTGTGTTCGGCTTTATGATTTGATAACAAACATGGCCGCTGTTACTAAAAATAGAACATAGGGTAAAATCACATTCAAAGACTTATAACTTGAAAACTAGAACAGATAGTAAAAATCTGAAGGATCTTAAGCTCTTCAAAATCAAAAGCTCTACATAAGTCTCCATTTGGTCGAAGTTGTCAGATGACCCCTAATAGGGGTTATGGCCCTTTTAAGGTCAAAAATAGCGTTTTTTCATGTTTTGCCCTATAGAATGAACACTATTGCAGATAGAGAAAAGCTGTTGCCTGCTAAAATGTTCAGCTCATTAAGCTCTACAAAAGTCTCCTTGGGTCGAAGTTGTCAGATGACCCCTAATTGGAGTTATGGCCCTTTTAAGGTAAAAAATAGCGTTTTTTCATGTTTTTGCCCTATAGAATGAAAATTATTGCAGATAGAGAAAAGCTGTTGCCTGCTAAAATGTTCAGCTCATTAAGCTCTACAAAAGTCTCCATTAGGTTGAAATTGTCAGATGACCCCAAATAGGGGTTATGGCCCTTTTAAGGTCAAAAATAGCGTTTTTTCATGTTTTTGCCCTATAGAATCAAAAATATTGCAGATAGAGAAAAGTTGTTGCCTGCTAAAATGTTCAGCTCATTAAGCTCTACAAAAGTCTCCATTGGGTCGAAGTTGTCAGATGACCCCTAATTGGGGTTATGGCCCTATTGAGGTCAAAAATAGCGTTTTTTCATGTTTTTGCCCTTAAGAATAAAAACTATTGCAGATAGAGAAAAGTTTTTGCTTGCTTAAATGTTCAGCTCATTTAGCTCTACAAAAGTCTCAATTGGGTTGAAGCTGTCAGATGACCCCTAATAGGGGTTATGACCCTTTTAAGGTCAAAAATAGCGTTTTTTCATGTTTTTGCCCTATAGAATGAAAACAATTGCAGATAGAGAAAAGGTGTTGCTTGCTTAAATGTTTAGCTCATTAAGCTTTACAAAAGTCTCAAAAGGGAAGAAATTCTCAGATAAGCCCTTATAGGAGTAATGGCCCTTTTAAGGTCTAAAATAGCGTTTTTTCATGTTTTTTGCCCTATTGAATGAAAAGGTGGGGCTTGCTTTAATGTTCAGCTCATTTAGCCTCAGGAAAGTCTCCGTTGTGTCTAAGTTGGGACTTGACCCATTAAAGAAGAGACCATTATGCCTTAAGGACCAGGTGAGCGATTCAGGCTCCTGGGATCCTCTAGTTGTAAGACTTTTGTGGAAAATGAATTCCAGGTAAAGTATAATAGCTAGGCATCTGATATTTGGTATACAGACAGTTGGGGTTCTGGTCTACGACACTGGCACCATGCTGTTTGACCGTGACCCCAATTTTATGGTTCAGTGACTCTGTGAACTTAGATGTGTTTTTCGGGCCAAAAAACCCTTTGTAAGACTTTTGTGGAAAATGAATAAAAAAAGTATCATAGATAGGCATCTGATATTTAATATACAGACAGTTGGGGTTATGGCCTACGAAACTGGCACCATGCTGTTTGACCCTGACCCCAATTTCATGGTTCAGCGACTATGTGAACTTAGATGTTTTTTTGGGCAAAAAAAACCTTTGTAAGACTTTTGTGGAAAATGAATTCTAAAAAAAGTATAATAGCTAGGCATCTGATATTTGGTTTACAGACAGTTGTGGTTATGGTCTACGTAACTGGCACCATATCGTTTGACCCTGACCCCAATTTTATGGTTCAGTGACTCTGTGAACTTAGATGTTTTTGGGGCCTAAGAACCTCTTTGTATGACTTTTGTGGAAAATGAATAGAGTGAAACATATAATAGATAGGCATCTGATATCTGGTATACAGACACCTGTAGTTATGGTCTATACAACTGACACCATGTCCTGTGACCTTGACACAATTTTCCTGGTTCAGTGACTCTGGACTTAGATGATTTTTGGGACAATTAAAACTTTTTGTGGAAAATAAATTAAGTTAAAAGTATAATAGCTAGGCATCTGATATTTTGTATACAGACATCTGGGGTTTTGGTCTACACAAATGACACAATGTTGTGTGACCATGACCCCATTTATACGGTTCAGTGACTTTGTGAACTTAGATGATTTTTGGGTGGAAAATGAGTTAAAGTAAGTGAAAAGTATAATATTATAGCTAGGCATCGGATATTTGGGGATTATGGTATACACAACTGACGTCACCATGTAAATGACTTTGACCTCATTTCATGGTTGAATGACTCAGTGAATGTTGGTCTTTTTTTCATTGTCTCTCAATAACTATGGTATCTAGAACATACTTCAGACATTTTTGTGATGGTTAAATGAAATTCTGTCACCTGTCACATAACCTTGACCTCAACTTTTCTGAAGGCCCAGCTAGACCTTCAATGAGATTTGTGGTGGTGCCGACAGGCGAGACATACTTTAATGTCAACTCTTGTTTACATGAAAAGAACTATTTAGTGGTCATCTGACAATACTGGCTGAAAAGAGACTTTTGAAGAAATTCTGAATGCAAAGAGACATTAATGAATAAAATTTTCCTTCCACTTTGCTTTATCTAAAGTTTCGTTCATGATCGAAACGGAGAACGTCCCATGACAAAGAACAAAGAGCACAGAAGCAATACGCAAATCTAGAGTCACCATTTATTTGTTCTTTGTTTTGATACATGTAGAGGATGTCATTTTATATGTCAATATATAACAAGAGAAAAACACTAAAATTTCACACAGATTTTACTTCCTTATATGAAATAAGTTCAAGAGACTGATCCAATTTCGTCGAATTGTTTTTACAAAAAAATACTTTCAAGTATGTAGAAAGAGGGTGACACTTAAAATGTCGTCTTACGAGCCTGGGAAATTTGATTCAATATTCTAATCCATTAGGGTACATAAAACTAAACATTCTCTTGAATTGCGAAAAATTTTGAAATGGTCATGAACATGACAGACCTTTAAAGGGATATTGTCTACGAATTTTTTTTTGTACATATTAAAGAAGTCCTACTATAGAAGCCTCGACGTGCCACGAACAAAAAAAAATATTTAACCTGTGTGTACGAGTTTTATTTTTATCTCGTGTGCACGAGTAAGTAACTGGGTGCAGACAAGTTTGAAACTCTTGAGCAACAGCTAGTAACTTGTGCGCACGAGTTTCAAATTTAAACTTGTGCGCACCAGTTTGAAACTCGTGCACACCAGTCTATATCTTTAGCACACGAGTTACTAACTCATGCGCACAAGTTTGTAACTCGTGGGCACCAGTTTGTAACTTGAGAGCACGAGTTACTAACTGGTGCGCACAAGTTTGTTACTCGTGGGTTCAAGATAAAAAAACTTGTGCGCACCAGTTTGTAACTTAATTGCACGAGTTACTAACTCGTACGCGCAAGTTTGTTACTCGTGCGCACAAAATAAAAATACTCGTGCACACCAGTTTGTAATTTGAGTGCACCAGTTACTAACTTGTGCACACAAGTTACCAACTCGTGCGCACCAGCTTGTAACTTGAGCGCATCAGTTTAAAACTCGTGTGCACAAGTTTGTAATTAATAAGCACAAGATAAAAAAAAACTCGTGCGCACCAGTTTGTAACTAGAGCGCACGTGTAGAAATCTCCATGGCGACGAAAACACCAACACCACCAAACAAAGAAAATGACAATAATGGTTGGTATTTAGTGATTAGATGATTTAGATAGTTTACATTTAATGGCTGTATTAAATATTCTAAAATTATATCTGTCGTCACGAAGGTAAACAAATAATCAATCAACATGGTCGAATAATTTTGAGCAAAATAAACCAAGTTAAAGGCAAAGGTAATAAATGTATTTTCAAAGTTTTCTATATTACATTTCGGCTAAATGGCATGAAAAAAAAATGGGGACGAAAAGAAATGTGATATTAGTAGACAATATGCCTTTAATACCCCTTAAGCGACATTGCCATTTAGCAGAAAAGTTTAACCATTCTTAAGGCGTTTATGTATGTAGGCAACGTTGTTTATAGCCATCATTCGAAGCAAACATCATGCTTAGTCTGCACACATCAGGTAAGCTCCCTAGGAATAAAACTTAATAACCCAGACTACCCGTAACAGTAAGCTACTAAAATGAGATATGAATTGTCCGGCCAAGAAACGGCGCAAACAAGTTTTCATTATGTTTTGTATTCAGTTTTCTAATTATCGTATTAAAACACAGATTTTTACACAAACAATTTTTACGGGAAGTCACCTAAAAATATTTAATGGTCGTAGTATAAGTATTTCATCACTACAAGAATAATGTATCTAATTATTATCCACACTTTTAAAATCCCTGTCATTACAATTAATGTTATTTTTTTTACCATATTTTACTAGCGTATAAGAAGAAATAAGATAAAGATCTTTATTTCTTTAATTTGTGCATGGATGGTGTGCATGAAAAATATATGGTTTAGCATAGAAAAGCAATTTTACAAGAGATCAAAGAAGCAAACTTGGGCATCCAAATGTCAAAAGTCCAAACAGGCAAAGTCAAAACCAGTAAACACGGACGAGAACTGCACGAAGAAACAGACAACACAAAAACAGTTGAAAAGCAATCAACAACGCAAATTTAAGTCGTAACGAGAGTTAACTCTGGTGTTCTGGAAAAATAGCACCTACGTCGCGCTGCTAATAGTCAATTCAGCGTGTCAAATCCGGAAAGGTGAAGACAACAAACGAGGAGCAACGTAACCCTGCGTTAACAATTCTTATGTCAGGTACGACTACAAAGGAAATCGATGTAAGTCACACAAGCCCATAAATAGCGAATCAGTTGTGACACGTAATCTCCAAAAAGCAGGAGCGGACAGAATGTTGCTTTACAAGAATTATATATATGTCTGTGAGCCGATGAAAGTTAAAAACTATGCAATGGCCACATCCTTCTGATATTTAAAGTTTGCCCGGCGTATTTGTTGTCAAACCGCAACATGACTAACAAAATGCGTCTCATTATTTAAGTAGTAGATAAATTACAATCGTAGAAATCCAAGACCATCGATAGAAATCAAGTAAATAAATCGGTAAAAAAAACATGCTGTCACAAGTATAACGACCGTTCTTACACAGTCAGAAAGGTGGTCAGAACGAGACAAAAGAATATGCGCTCTTCAGTAAATAAGGTAGAATTTGATTCGGCATGTTTACGTAGTAACTATGGGCATTAAAAAGTTTATTAGAGCAACTTTTAAAATAAATTGTGATATAAAATATGTAAAATGAAAGTAAACAACACCGAATTTGCCTTGGTTTATTAAATTTGCAGCGTGAAAAGAGCACATTTCTCATGTTTAGTGATATTATGGGGTCTGATTTCCTTTGTGACAAATAAAACATCATGCTCCTAAAAATCTGAAAAAAAAAATATCCAACAGATAAGACTCCATTCTTTCTGATAAAAAATTCCTGAACCCGTCGCTATAGCGGTATTGATAAAAATGATTGTCAAAGTTGTGCTAATTTCATAAGTTATTTGTGAATCCCCCTTCCTAAATATAGAAATTTCATTCATAAAATAAATAAACATTGAGAGTATCTCATACCCAGCTAAAAATAGCAATGGTCTACTCGACTTCCTGAAATATTTTTTCTTTAATTCTGCAATATATAAGGCCTTAACTGGTGAAACTGTTTAAATTTTACTTTTTATTAATATAATGCATGTCTTTATAATAAAATGATAATAAGCAAACATAAAATGACGTTTTAGAATGGGGAGGTCTATTAAGTGAGGTTTGTTCGATTTGTAAAACTGTAATCGTCTCCCTTCATTTGCCTAGCAACGTTTTAAACTTGCTTGTGACAAAAAAACATTTTTCTCCGATTTCCTTAAAATTTTGTCAACAAAAAAAGCATAAGATTGGTCGTCATCTGTCAAAGTATGTAACCCGTCGCACTTACCATTATTTTTAAAATTCAACATGTTTATCACCTTTATAGAGTTCCGGTTATTCCTTAGAGATAATAAATTCCTTTTTTTGTCACAAATTATTATTCTATGCGTAAAACATCCTAACTAAGAAAAAAGAACAATAGTTTGTCCATTCACTTGTACCCGAACTTGAAAATAACCATGACCTACTTTTTATTAATCAAAAGATTAAGTTTGTGATTTCAGCTCACCGCGTCATTCAAAATGATGTGTTTTTCGGGTCAGTTAGACATACAAAATATTTACAAGGGAGATAATATTTTGTCACCACCTGTCTGACTGTACATTAAGTCACAATTTAATTAGTAATTTATTTTACGATTTGGTAAATAGTGGTACGATTGTTATTTCTGGGGCTTTGTCTAGCCTATATATCGATTTTATACATTTCATATGAAAGTGACAGGAATTACCCGAGATACCCTATCGGTCGGGTTTGTTTGCCCGAAACAGACCGACTCTGACTCTACAATCTTTTTTTTGATGTTTTGATTTATCTTTTCCCTTTTTCATCTTTATACAATTCAATGCACATAGTTCTTCATTATTTATAATTATTACATTAAACATACAACCATAGATTCCCTGCATTGTCTGGTTTTTTACACTCTCGCTGTCTCATATAGCACACGCATACAAAACTGATAAAAGCCCACGACAGATACAGCAAATAGTGGTTCACTGTTTCTTTCTACACAAATTAGTGGCGTCAACCGCAACCAGCAAAACACAAACACATGTTATTAGAGAGATACCAAGATAGCCCATTGACTTTGATGATGTTCTTACATCCGGAGCAGAGTATTTGAGTCGCTAATTTTTATTGGTTCTTTTCTTTTCCACTTGAATTGCCCGCTTTAAGATGTCTAGTTCTGGTTTCAGAATAACTCGAAGTTCATCTAGTGAATAATTTGCGTTCTTCAGATAATCCCACTTAATGTTCTGCTTTGTACATGAGCAAATGCATCCTTTTGATGTCATATTCGTTGTAACGTCCGTCATCTGCCCGTTTGATGTCATCTCTGTTGTAACTTTGACCTGCCTTTGCGATGTCATATCCGTTGTTACTTCGGAGGTCTGTCTTGTGATGTCATATCCCTTGTAACTTCTGATGTCTGTCCTTGTTATGTAATATCGGTTGTAACTTCGGAAGTCTGTCCTTGTAATGTCATATCCGTTGTAACTTCGGTCGTCTGCACATGTGATGTCATGTCCGTTGTAAACTCAGGCGTCTGCATATGTGATGTCATATCCGTTGTAATTTCGGGCGTCTGCATATGTGATGTCATATCTGTTGTAATTTCGGGCGTCTGCGCATGTGATGTCATGTCCATTTCAACTTCGGGCGTCTGCGCATGTGATGTCATGTCTGTTGCAACTTCGGTCGTCTGCACATTTGATGTCATATCCGTTGTAACTACAGGCGTCTGCATATGTGATGTCATGTCCGTTGTACCTTCGGTCGTCTGCACGTGTGATGGCATGTCCGTTGTAACTTCGGTCGTCTGCACATGTGATGTCAAATCCGTTGTAACTTCGGTCGTCTGCATATGTGATGTCATATCCGTTGTAACTTCGGTCGTCTGCACATGTGATGGCATGTCCATTGCAACTTTGGTCGTCTGGACATTTGATGTCATGTCTATTATAATTTCGGGCTTCTGCACATGTGATGTCATGTCAATTGCTAGTTCGTTCGTCTGCACTTTTGATGTCATGTCCGTTGTAACTTCGGTCGTCTGCATATGTGATGTCATATCCGTTGTAACTTCGGTCGTCTGCACATGTGATGGCATGTCCATTGCAACTTTGGTCGTCTGGACATTTGATGTCATGTCTATTGTAATTTCGGGCTTCTGCACATGTGATGTCATGTCAATTGCTAGTTCGTTCGTCTGCACTTTTGATGTCATGTCCGTTGTAACTTCAGGCGTCTGCCTCTGTGTTGTAGCTGTAAAATCAATTACGAAAAAGATAAGCAACGCCTACTCGAAAGGGTTTTGCCAAAAATTAAACGAAAATCAAAGACTCTGAAGATTTTTTACCTGTTGATATATTTAAACGGTGACAAAATGAATATACGTTACCAAAGCATGTAAATGTGTAACCCTATTAAAACTCTTACACAGAAAGAAGTGTTTATAGGCAAATAAGATGTATTTTCTTGTAAGAAATACATGTATTGAGGTCAGAAACAACTGGTTTGTCAAAACAATCTGCAAACATGTTCATGTCGGTGGTACATGTTTTTTTTGCTATTTAAAACGAACAAATACAAAACAAATGTTATTTTAATACTTATTTGGACTTCTTTACTGGATTTGGCCGTTGACAATGTGATTGGGGGGGGGGGGGGTGTGTAACAAGCAGTAACTACTTACGTTTCCGCAGCACCTAAATTCATTTAAAACTTGTTTACGACAACTTTGCGACGTTGATTGCTATTCAGTTGGGTTTTTGTCTCGCCTGCGAAGCAGAGCGGGACATAGGTGTTACTTTACCGGCGGCGGCGGCGGCGGCGGCGTTAACTTTTTGGAAAAGTTTTATGAGCACCTCCATATCTCAAGAACTATAGGTCCTGGGTTAATGAAACTTGGTATGCATATGCCCTAGTAGTAGCTTAGCACAGTTGCATCCCCATCTTTTGTCCTTGACCTTGATTTTCCAGTTGAGTGACTTTGACAATTTTCAATACATATAATAGCAATGGAAAAGTTTTGCGAGCACCTCCATATCTTAAGAACTATAAGTCCTAGGTTGATGAAACTTGGTATGCATATGCCCCAGTAGTAGCTTAGCACAGTTGCATCCCCATCTTTTGACCTTGACCTTGATTTTTGGGTTGAGTGACTTTGACAATTTTCAATACATATAATAGCAATAGAAAAGTTTTGCGAGCAACTCCATTATAAGAACTATAGGTCCTAGGTTGATGAAACTTGGTATGGGTATGCCCCAGTAGTAGCTCAGCTCAGTTGCATCCCCATCTTTTGACCTTGACCTTGATTTTTCAGTTGAGTGACTTTGACAATTTTCAATACATATAATAGCAATGGAAAAGTTTTGCGAGCACCTCCATATCTCAAGAACTATAAGTCCTAGGTTGATGAAACTTGGTATGCATATGTCCCAGTAGTGGCTTAGCACAGTTACATCCTCATCTTTTGACCTTGACCTTGATTTTCCGGTTGAGTGACTTTGATTATTTTTATTGCATATATTTGCAATGTTTAGCTTCTATAAACATTTTTTGATCTCAGAAACTGAAAATCCATGTAAATTCAAAATATAGTGGAAGTAAGAAAGAATAATTGTTTCTGATGGTGCCGGCAGGCGAGACATACTTTAGTGTTAACTCTTGTTATGTTAAATGTCTCATCGTTATGTTCTATCTGGTGTTTTCTGTCTTTGCTCTTTTGGACTTTTGACCTTCAAATAATCAACTGGTACCTCGACTAGTATGACGAAGAGATACGTATTCATTTATCTATGATTCTTGGCGAGGGTCTGTAGGTGTTTTGGGGCTTTCTATTTAAATTGCTACGTATGTCATAATCATAAGTAAATGGCTTTTTCAATATTTTGGTAGAGCGTCTCTGATGAGTCTCGAATAGAAGAAACGCGCGTCATGCGTAGCAAAATGTATTATCTGGAACTTTGTTGTCATTTTTTTTTCTAACATCCTTGAAGGTTAGCGCTGCTGGTGGAGTTTTAATTCCCCGAGGTAAGCCCGCTCTGGCATCAACACTTTTTGTGTAGAAGAAGACTTCAAAGCTAAAAATTATTCGTTTAAATTTCAAAATTATCTAAATCCTTATGTTCTTCCTACCCCAGACATAGGTTGATCTTAGTCATAATTTGGATTCCCAGTGCGATATTTTTGGTTTCATTGCTCTTCATAATCGTAAAATGTTTGGCTTTTTCAATATTTTGGGTAGAGCGTATTTTAGAACGTAAAATCACTAGTGTGAAACATACAGAAACCACTGTCATGACTGTTCGGTGTAAATTGATGGCAATGTTGGAATAATGGCAACTTGGGTAACCTTAAAATCACTTATGTATTCTTGCCAATAGTGATAGTGTAACTCGAAAAAAACGTTACTATGTTAATTAGTGGAAATAATTGAATTCTTCGAATGAAACATATTATTTATTGCACATTCATTCATGCATATAGAGATTAAATAATCTACTTTTTAATGATTTTGAGTTTTAAAATTCAATTCATTTATAATTGCCTTTATTTATAATGACGAAGTATATGAACTCTCTGTAGCGTTTCATCTTTTGGTTATTAATTTGTATTTTAACGTAATTTAGATTTTTTTCCTCAATCTTATTATAGATAATTAAAATGAAATATCCATGGAAGATATTGTAAAGTGTAATCATTTTTCCGATCTGTTTTCTTCTAAGTTCATAAACATGTGATTTGAAAGCAAAGAATACGAATTTATTTTATAATAACCGACGCCGGATATTTGGACACAAAGAACCGGTTGGGACATACAAGACCGGGTGAGAGTTGCTTGTCAGCTGACTATATCCGATTTTTTAATTGGTCAACTTTGATGTTTTGGCACAACGGTTTTATTAAATGCTCGACTTAAGCAACTCCCTGCAGATTCATATATATCTAGGTATAGTCACGACGTTAAACTCCCCAGATATTCAGTCAGCAAGTCCCTGCAGATTTATATATATATATATAGGTATAGTCACGACATAAAACTTCCTTGTCACACAGTTAACACAAAGAACGCGGGTTTTATAACACCTGCGGTCCCTTGTGTCAAAATACAAAATAACTGTTATTAAACCTGGTCTTGTGTATTCAAGCTGCGGGTTCTGTGTGTCTGAATGTCCGGCGTAATTACCAGTTCTGTGTGTCTGAATACCAGGCGTGATAACCAGACATTTACAGATGTAATTTACGCTTCGAAGCGTATATTGTAAAAGAAGCAGAGGTACCAATGGGGTATCCGAATGTCAAACGTCCGAAAGGGCAGAGACAAAACCAGTAAACACCAACAAGAACGCGAAAAAAACAGACAAAATGTAAAGCATGGAAACACAAAATACTGAATATCAATCAACAACTCGAACTCCAGTCAAAACAAGAGTGAACTCAGGTGCTCCGGAAGAGTAAGCAGCTTCTGCTTGCTATAGCACACCCGTCGCGTTGCCAATAGTCGATTCAGCGGGTCAAATCCTGTAAAGGAAGACAAAACAAAACCCTATGACAAACCAACATCTGCGCTCATCTGAGAGATCGAAATCCCATATTTGTCTACAAGTGCATGATGTCTTGAGTGACTTCATAAATGAGTTCAATTTTGTTTGATAGAATTGTTAAAATAGTTGAGCTGATTTATTTGAAATTTTAAAAAAAATAAACAGGGACATTATGTGATTACTTTTGAAAATAGGGTCTTCTACTTGAAAGACGATTGTTCGTATATAATACCAAGTTGAATAAATACTTGTACTAATGACAACACATAACATTACCAATAAATCTGCATGTGTAAGTCACGTTGAGATATTTAAAAACGTTGGGACATGGGTCACTAAATGAACTCAATTTCTGCAACAGGCATGTCGATTGTCCGTCACAGATTCCACGATAAGTTGCCGTTATATCTTCAAAACAGTCATATGTTGTCCCCATATCTGCCATACATGGAAGCAAGGAGATTGGCCAGTTGCTGTATGTCTAAATCTGCCATCTTCAATTTGAATAGTGTGGTTTGCTGGACATGCTAATGTTAGTGTACTGTCTGCACAAACGATGACGTTTTGGAATCCTGAAAATTTAGAGAAAAACACTGAAATGAGTATTATCGATTATATGAATAGTTTTAACAATACATTAGTTTAGGATACGAAACATAAAAGGAATAGACTCACGAAGACTTATTATTTGTTCTGAGATTTGGCTGGTTTTTGAGGTTCCAACAATTAATGCTATCAAAATGCTTCAATGAAAAACTAAATTTATCGCAAAGAATTCAAATCTATGGCGGGTTCCATATCTAAAGCAGATTCTAAAATTTTGGCAGATCGTGATGTCATTACAAAAAAAAACCAAATATGACGTTTAAACCCATGCTAGATTTCAAACTTGATAATACGACATCGGAATCATTTATTCACTTATCCCAATCTTCTATGGCAAATCTAGATTTCAACTGACCTTTACACCAAATACTTTATATTATTTGTATAACTGATCCCAATCTATGTCAAAACGAAGTGTATAGAAATATCATCGGGGAATTCGAATAAAAATGAAAATGAAAGTCCGAAAAGGCAAAAGTAAACTGATATTGTGCTTTGCATATAATCAGGGAGCGACATCAACTGTCGGGGAGTCGCCTTGATTATCAATATTAAGAAAATTCTCCTTGCATACCGAGAAAATCTCGTTCTAAATTCCGGTCTGCAGATTATCATCAACCGTATAATTTTTAATGACCAATGCAAGAAGCTAAACTTGTAAATCAAATTTCTGTAAATGACTATCAACATTAAGACATGCATGTGTGTTTTTTTTTTTTTAATTTGTGCAATTGTTCCTCTTCTTCTTCAAGATTCGGGAATTTGTTCCTATAGCTGAAGTGTAAAACCTCCAGGAACTTGTGCGAAAGACCATAAAGAGTAGATATAGTAGAAAACGTATAAAAACTTACATTCAAAAATATGAGTATGAAAAATAATACTATAATAATTTTACTATTCAATTTTATGATATGTTACTATTTCTTTGTGTTACTTTTCTTTAACAAAACTCTCTTTTCCTCTCTTTCTCACTCTTTCTCTCTCATACAGATTATCCTATGTACTTTTACCTTCAGTATACGGTAATGGTAAAATAAAAATCCAAACCAAAAACTTATCACAGTCATATTTCCCAATGCAAAGAATGATTCCGCTAACTAAACATCCCTTTAATCATTATTTAAAATCAACATCACCATTCGATCTATTATCTGAGAAAGTATTGGATGTTTCAGTTTTACTTTTTCGTTTAAGATTAAACCTAATGAACGTTTAGGGAAGAACCACTTGATATTTAGGGGTGGTGGATAGTTTGGTCTGCCTTTTCATTTTTTTTTTTGCAAAAGTGTAGCTTAATTTTTTTTTGTATTTTTTTGTTTTGTTTTGTGCACTTACGTCATGTATGTATGCTATTTTCATTATTATAATATGAAATTAAATAATGGAATACTATCTATCATTTCATAATTAACAATTTAGAACCTTTTTATCTAAATTTAGACTAAGCGATCGCTAACTTATGACTGAACTTGGTAGATATAGAAACATCCCAGGAATTAAATTAAAGACAATGTGCTATATGCAACACACTTGATGACGAGTCACACTTCTTACTTGACTGTATTTTTTTTCTTTTTAAGGGGGCAATGTTTTTGGAACATTAATGATTTTAATCTGTTTTTAACCTCCTACAAAAATTGGGGGTATTTAGGAATATTTGTTATGCGCAACACCTTCTTACCCATTCGATGGATTTTGATAAAACGTGAAGAAAGCACTTTATATGGAGAAGTGCATGAAGTGCACCTCCTCATAAAAAGCCTGATGAATTTTGATGAAACGTTATACTTGAAGCAAGTAAATCACATGGGGATTGCATAAAGAATTTCATTGCCTGAATATCATTCAGGGGAAATATTGAACTTTGATTTTTTGTTTGCATAATGTCAGATACATGTAATTAAGTCAATCACAGAAAACATGTGCCTAAAGGCTGTAAAAGTCCACCATTGGCTGCATGTGCCCAGAGCAAATGACTTTCTATTCATCTTAAGTCAGATAAGCATGTGTCAAAAGGCTTTGAAAATCCATCATGGGTTGCATGTGCCCAGGACAATTGACTATTCATATTCGTGACGTCCGCAACTTTCAGGGTTAGGCGTATTGAGCGTCAGTTGTTGTCGTATCTTGAGCTTTTTCTTTTTTGGGTATGTCTCGTTAGCAATATTTTCAAAATGATGAAAAAGGATATATTGAAAGTTAAAAGTACCAAATGAAAATTTCTCATCCCTACATTAAAAGTTTAAATAAGGAGAGCGAAATTCCAGGAAGGAAGATATCAACCATATAAACACATGTATTTATTGTATGATTTTTATTCTGAGTATTTAAAACAATTGGAGAACGGAAATAAAACACATGCAAATGAATTTTTGCGAACAACAATAAAATTTGACCCCACCTTCAAACAAGAAGAAAACAATGATCTCCTTACATTTTGATTTTTCACAAAATTTTTATATCTAAGTCTGAACAACAAGGTCGTGAAATACAATCCAAATCCAAAATTGCTTGGTATGATCCTAGATGAGAAACTAACCAACACATTACCTATTTGGTAAAAAAGAACAGGAAATCAATTGGCTTATAAAAAGAGATCAAAAGAATAGGAAGTATTAAAACCACATTTCTAACACAAGATATATCATAGACCTGTATATTAGAATTATTTAACCCAGGTCTATGGATATATCAATCATCAATCAATCAATAAACTTTATTTAAAGTCGGCAAGACATATAACAATATAACAAAAGCTATTTAGAGCTTTTGAACCGACATAAGACAAGTTATGATAATATACAGAACATGCAACACCTAAAATCATACAAGCACATGTTAGCAATAATTATAAATTGAGATAGTGTCCATTAAAATTATTCTAGCAGGTATATATTAAAGCATATGAATCACTAAGCATGCAAACTAAACATAATAAGCAGTAGCAAGAAAGACAAATAAAAAATAAACTGATTGAAATAAAAAGCAAAGAACAAACACAGAATATGGTTCTAGTCATACTGCTTCAATCTTGGACTCAAAAATTAATTAATTTTGACATCCCATACAAGAACATGATTTTTTCCCTTCCCAGCTCGAAGTCATGGCCTTAAACTGATCAAAATTTGAACACTGCCTGAGGTCTTCAGGCAGAGAGTTCCAGAGGACAGGAACAGCATACCTAAAAGATTGTTTCCCATACCTGGTTGTTCGAACATGTGGTATCTGTACTAAGTTGATGTATCTAAAATTATATATCTTTATAAGCATAATTACGTCCATTAGGACCAAATCAATATACAAATAATACAAACTGCACAAGCTGAAATAAAAGTCACATGTTTAGATCAATTTGAATAAAAACAAATGATGATCCAGTGTGACAAACAAGTTCTGTTAAAGGGATAAGTTTGCAATAATTGAAGGATATATATCTATCATTACTTTATATGTGATAATGTATGATTTGAAATGTTTATATTTTACCGCATATTTGAAGTTGGTGATATCACGTGATTAATACCTGATAAACGTCAACGATGAACAACAATATTACCTATATAATGTATATGACCAGTGAGAACTTGGAAAGTGTTGAGGGGCTATAGCCTTGGCATTATTTAAAAAAGAGTAAGTGAAATATAATAGTTGTTCCTTTGTTTTTGTTTTTTGGACAATAAACGATTTTTAAAAATCTGTAATCGTTTTTTTACTTTAAATCAACATAATTTTCTACTTTCGTTTTCGTATGGAAAATTGAAATTGTATTATCCACTTTTTACCAAAAAAACATTAGAAAGGTTATAAAGCTTAAGCAAACACCAAGTATCATCAATCATCAAGCACTAGATACGACTTAAAACATACAATGCAACGCGGGTTTTATAATTTTTTTCAAAAAGGGGGTGGTATATATTCCAGTTAGTTTTTGCCAGAATTTACCTTAACCGAATATACGAATCTTTATTGTCATGAAACTTTAATACAGTTGGTGACACATAAACATACACATAAATAAATCTATATAAAGCACACAATATTAATACAAAGTTAACGAGTAAAGAAAAACTAAGGGTCCCCTGTCCTCAGTTCAAAAGACTTTTTTATACTGACTTAAGAATTCCAGGACCATGTTCTTCTCATCAATATTCATTTGCTTTTTATTAAAAGTGCTATGGAGAATTTGACTGTTCGAAAAAATGTCCCAAGCCTTCTCCAAATAAACTACCAGGAGGTGACTCATATAATGATAATACTTGATAATGCATGTAATACTTTGTTGGCACAAACACATATAACATAGTTAAGGCCCAATATAATATGTTAACAGAAATAACATATATAACATATCCCAATATGTATACAGAAACAACATATATAACATATCCTAATATGTATACAGAAACAACATATATAACATATCCCAATATGTAAACAGAAACAACATATATAACATACCCCAATATGTTTAAGAAATAACATATATATAACATATCCCAATATGTTTAAGAAATAACATATATATAACATATCCCAATATGTTTATGAAATAACATATATTTAACATATCCCAATATGTATACAGAAACAACATATATAACATATCTAAATATGTTTAAGAAATAACATATATAACATATCCCAATATGTTTAAGCATGAAGTTAAAAGTGTATGCAATATTCCAATATAAACCTTTTTAGTGGAAATTATATGCACTGCAGGAAAAAGGCTTCAATGAAGTAGTTTCTCCCTTGTGTGTGTGTTTATTTTCCAATTGCCCATTCACTCTAACAATAATATTGATGGTGATTATAAAACGCCGTTACTCCCTTCTGTTGGTCCTCTTCTTTATGGTAATGAGCAACTACTATTATCATGATGAGCAACTTCTATAATCATGATGAGCAAAATACGTATCTCAATTGATACGTTACTCCAGTTGCGGGACTTACATCCATTTCCTTAGCAGAGCGACACGTCTGACACAAAAATTGCTCACACAGGGTTATGTTGCTCCTCGATTGCTGTCTTCACTCAAGAAATCTTACGGAAGACATCATGCACGTGTAGACAAATATGGGATTTCGATCTCTCAGATGAGTGCAGATGTTGGTTTGTCATAGGGTGTTGATTTGTCTTCCTTTACCGGATTTGACACGCTGAATGGACTATTGGCGACGCGACGGATGTGCTATAGCATACAGGAACCGCTTGCTCTTCCGGAGCACCTGAGTTCACTCCTGTTTCGACTGGAGTTCGCGTTGTCGATTGATATTCAGTTGTTTTGTGTTTCCATTTTTTACATATTGTCTGTGTTTGTCCTGTTCTTGTTGGTGTTTACTGGTTTTGTCTCTGCTCTTTCGGACTTTTGACATTCGGATACCCCATTGGTACCTCTGCTTCTATCATGATGAGCATCTTCTATTATCATGATGAACAACTACTATTATCTTGATGAGCAACTTCTATTATCATAATGAGCAAGTTCTATTATCATGATGAGCATTTACTATTATCTTGATGAGCAAGTTCTAATTTCATGATGAGCAAGTTCTAATGTCATGATGAGCATCTTCTATTATCATGATGAACAATTAGTATTATCATGATGAGCATCTTCTATTATCATGATGAGCAACTTCTATTATCATAATGAGCAACTACTGTTATAATGATGAGCATCTTCTATTATCATGATGAACAATTAGTATTATCATGATGAACAATTAGTATTATCATGATGAGCATCTTCTATTATCATGATGAGCAAGTTCTATTATCATGATGAGCATCTTTTATTATCATGATGAGCAAGTTCTATTATCATGATGAGCATTTACTATTATCTTGATGAGCAGTTATTATTATCATGATGAGCAACTTCTATTATCATGATGAGCATTTACTATTATCTTGATGAGCAAGTTCTATTATCATGATGAGCAATTACTATTATCATGATGAGCATTTACTATTATAATGATGAGCAACTTCTATTATCATAATGAGCAACTTCTATTATCATAATGAGCAACTTCTATTATCATGATGAGCAAGTTCTAATGTCATGATGAGCATTTACTATAATCTTGATGAGCAATTACTATTATAATGATGAGCAACTTCTATTATCATGATTAGCAACTTTTATTATTGTGATGAGCAATTACTATTATCATGATGAGCAACTTCTATTATAATGATGAGCAATTAACTTCACTTATCGTGATGAGCAATTACTATTATCATGATAATAGAAGTTGCTCATCAAGATAATAGTAGTTGCTCATGACCATAAAGAAGAGGACCAACAGAAGGCAGTAACGGCGTTCCATAACCACTGTCAATATTAGTGTTAGAGTGAATGGGCAATTGGAATAAAAAACCACACACACACAAGGGAGAAACTATTTTATAGAAGCCTCTTTCATGCAGTGCATATAATTTCCACTAAAAAGGTTTATATTGGGATATTGCATACCCTTTTTATTTCATGCTTTAACATATTGGGATATGTTATATATGTTATTTCTGTATACATATTAAATTGGGCCTAAACTTTGTAATATGTGTTTGTGCCAACAAAGTATTACATGTATTATCAAGTATTATTATTATTATATGAGTCATCCCTGGAAGTTTATTTGGAAAGGGCTAGGGACATTTTGTCGAACACTTGATATCTCCATGGCACTTTTAATAAGAAGCAAATGAATATTTTGATGAAAAGGACAGGGAATTTTCAAGTCAGTATAAAAAAGTCTTTTGAACTGAGGACATGGGACCCTTAATTTTTTTCTTTATAATAGAAGTTGCTCATCAAGATAATAGAAGTTGTTCACCAAGATAATAGTAGTTGCTTATTATCATAAAGAAGAAGACCAACAGAAGGCAGTAACGGTGTTTAATAGTGATTTAATGAGAAAAAGGTAGGCTTAGTTGTTACTTTTCAGCCTTGTTAAAAAAAAACTACCAAACCAACCTACCACCCAAAAAGCTCATGTTTAGTTTATCTAACATTTGATGACGAATAGATGGCATTATATTTTTTTATCTATATTATCTTCGTTTCAGAACTTTTATTACGATGGCAAGTAACGTGGATCTATGTGGGGTGTGCGCAACTCTCGGACAGTCGGTACCATCCACAATGTGGTGTGTAAATTGTGATGAGGCGCTGTGTGCAAACTGTATAACGCAACATACGGCGTCTAAGGGAACAAAGTCACACCAGTTGACCCCCATCGAAATGTATCGGCAACTACCTTCTGACGTACTAAAAATATCCCAAACCTGTCCTGAACACCAGGAGCGATATCTTACCTACTGTGGTGAACACCAATGTGCCTGCTGTCTAAAATGTACTTTGTCTAATCATAAGGAATGCAAGGACATGTTATCCATTGATGACGTAGTCGGCGATGTTAAGATTTCAAATGCTTTGACGGAGTGCGAGGCGAATCTAGAGGAGAACAAAGAAAACGTTGCAATGATCATTAAGGATAGAAAGCAAAACTTATCGTTTCTACAAAAGGAGAAGATCAAGATTCAGGGTAAAATTCGAGATACAAGACGCAACATTAACAAACATCTCGACAAAATCGAAGCTCAAATACTTAATGAACTGACAAAGTTAGAAGAAATGCACACTTCCAAAATCCAAGCGCTGGTTACCTTGTTAGAAAATAAAGAGCATGAGATGAAGGAGATGCAGGGCAGTTTGATAGCCCTGAAAGATTACGCCACCGACCTACAAATCTTCCTTTCAATGAAAAGAACAGAGCAGCTTACATCGTCTGATAATGAATATCTTCAAAGTATTTGTTTGAGTGGCGATCTGAACAATATATCCCTCTCTGTCGAAGTCGACAAAACATTGAAAGATATAGAAAAAATAATACCAACGTTCGGTCGTGTAGTCACGAGTCTTGATCCATGTGGCATTGTTTTTAAAAAGAGAAAGGACAAGCAAGCTCAACTACACATACCCAATGTCAGGTCTATTGACAGGATAAGGCTTGATCTTATTAAATCGATTGAGGTAAAGAAAAACTTGTTGTATGGGTGTTGTTTCCTTCCTGATGGTAGGTTAGCTGTTTCAAGTAATATTTATAAAGGTGAATGCATCGTAGAGATGAATGAGGATGGCATCGTAGACTGTCCGATTGATGTCAAGCCGTATGGGATCGTCGATATAACATACATACCGTCTACCAACTCTTTGGCAGTAACAGCAGCTTTGGACGACAAAGAGTTTATAAATATTGTCAACATAGACAGCAGAAAGATCGTTCGATCTATTCCGACTAAAACCGAAAACTACGGCATTGCATACAAGGACGGAGACATTTTCTACTGTTCTTTGAATGTCGGAATATGTAAAATGAACATAGACACTGGGAAGGTAACGACGATCATGAGCATACCTGGTATGTCACCGTTTTCTTACATCACGACGTATCAAGATAAACTTTATTATACTAACAGAGAAGCTCATACTGTGACCTGTTGTAGCATTGACGGCACAAAGAAGTGGGAATATAGGAATAAGGAAGTAGTTCGATTGCCTCAGGGAATCTGCGTGGATACCCATGGGTATGTGTACGTTGTAGGAGAGAAATCTCACAATCTTATCGTTATATCACCAGACGGTGACCGTCACCCAGAACTGTTGAATGAAGAAGATGGACTGAAGAAGCCACAAGCAGTAGACTATGATAGGAACAGTAACCGCGTGCTTGTGACAAACCTAAATGGGAAGGTTTTTCTTTACAAAGTAAAATAAAAAGTAACTTGTCGGTTGGTAATTTATATCACCAGACGGTGATCGCCACTCAGAACTGTTGACTGATAAAGATGGACTGAAGAATCCACAAGCAGTAGACTATGATGAGAACACTAACTGTGTCCTTGTGACAAACGAAGATAACAAGTTATTTTTGTACAAAGTCAATTAAATTAGAAATGTTCGATTAGCAATGAATATTACACTTTTGAACAGTCAATGGAATAAAAAAATATTTCAATCATGATACACCTCGTTTTCGTCGTAGCATCACTGTTGGCACTTACGTTCAATGTATCTTTATATTCGATTTTAGTTTCATTTATTCTGATGCTTATATGTTTTGCACCGTTTACGAAGCGATAGTAATGGGAAAAGGCGAAAACCCTACTAGGGGTCAAATATGGTCCACACCAAAAAACACTTTTTTTGTGGTCCGATTTTCAAAATCGTTTTTTTTTTTTCATTTGAATCCTTGTAAAAATCCCTGCCACCATTTTTCAGATCTGCAATATCTCTTAGCGTTTTCAAAAATTTAGGAGTCAAAGGGGCCAAACACGTAATTATAAGAGTTTTGTCTGGACAAATAGTTTTATATAAATATTGTTAGTTGTAGTGGGCTGACCAATTGGTACGTTGTTTAAAAAAGATGTTTTAAACTACGTACATATACTAGATGAAGTTTCCCAATGCATTAAGGGATTGTGGCCCCCATTTCAGAGAAGACGGGCCAAAATGTTTATAATGGATGTTAAAACAAAACAGCTGTAGATCATGTTTTTTCATACGATCTTTTTTTTCATTGTATTCCTCAATAAATTATGTCAGGAAAATTTAACAACAGTCTTGAACTATCTTGCCTAGTTAAATCGCTACGAGGTGTCAAAAGGGGCAACACCCGACAAATCGACTTTTTTATTTGTGGTCCGTTTATCAAAATCTTTTTTTCATTGGAATCCTTGATAAAGTCCTCGCCTGCGTTTTTCAATAAGATTTGCAATATGTCCTTCCAATATAAAATTCATGATTTTGTTTTGACATCAAAAGAGCCGTTAAGTGGTCGTCCGACGACACGCAAATCTAGAATCGCCATTTATTTGTTTTTTGTTTTGTTTTTTGTTTTTAATAGAGGATGTCGATTTATATATCAATATATAACCAGAGAAAAACACTTAAATTTGATAGGAAATAAGTTCAAGAGACTGACCCAATTTCGTCGAATTGTTTTTACAAAAAAATATATTTTCAAGTATTTAGAAAGAGGGTGACACTTACAATGTCGTCTTACGAGCCTGGGAAATTTGATTCAATATTCTAATCCATTAGGGTACAATAAACTAAACATTCTCTTGAAATGAGATAAATTTTGAAATTGTCATTTGGTATAAAACATTTCTAAATCTATTAACTAATCGGACATGACAGACCTTTAAAGGGATATAGTCTTCGAAAAACAATTTTTTGTACTTACAAAAAAAAACGCTAACAAACAACTTGTTTTGTCTAAATTGAAATATACTACACAAATGAAGTTGTGCTACCCTATTAATCTTAAAATCGAAAAAACAATCATTGCTAAATTATATTTGTAAAGCTTTACAGATATCTTTATTAGCATAATTACGTCCATTAGGACCAAAGCAACATACAAATAATACAAAAATTCATATTCATGAGCTCCAATCAGGCTTTAGCATGCGCACTGTATTAAACTTTGCTGGTTCATACACGCAGCCAGTTATCTGCATCTCGAAGTTTTAGCCCGTGTAGAAATCTTCATGGCGACACCAAACAAAGAAAATGACAATAATTGCTGGTATTTAGTAATAAAGATGATTTAGATAGTTCACATTGAATTTGTTTAATCTATCTTCTCACCAAAGTCTTCTGAACAAAACATCCGAGATCCCGATTGATGGCTGTATCAAATACGGTCGTCACGAAAGTAAACAAATAATCAATCAACATGGTCGAATAATCAAAGTTTAAGCAAAATAAACCAAGTTTTAGGCTAATTTGGTAGTAAATGAATATTCCAAGTTATCTTTTATTACATTTCGGTCAAAATGACATAAAACAAAAATTGGGACGTAAAAATGTGATTTCGGTAGACAATATCCCTTTTAATACCCCTTCGACGACATTGCCAATAGGTAGAAACAGTTTAACCAATCGTAAGGCGTTTATGTATGTGGTACACGTTGTTTATAGCCATCATTCGAAGCAAACACCATGCTTAGTTTGTAAACATCAGGTAAATAAGCTCCCCAGGAACAAAACTAATAACCAAGACTACCCGTAACATGGTTTTGGTATAACTCAAGCTACTAAAATGAGATATGTATTGTCCGGCCTAGAAAACAGCGCAAAGAAGTTTTCGTTATGTTTTGCATTGAGTTTTCTTGGTATTATATAAAACACAGATTTTTACACAAACAATTTTTATATGAAAAGAAGTTATCATTTTTTTTTTACTTTTAATAAAATGAATGCCTATAAACCGTGAATCGATATACACTGTAATTGTGGGAGCATAATTTAACTAATTATCATCTACACTTTTAATCTCTGTGTCATTACCATTAATATTTAAAAAGTTAACAACGTATAAGAAGAAATAGAATAAAAATCTTTGATTTGATCACGGATGGTGCGCATGCAAGAGATCAAAGAAGCAAATAGACACCAAATCGGGCCGCATCCGAATGTCAAAAGTCCAAATGAGCAAAGACAAAACCAGTAAAAACACAAACGAGAACAGCACAAAAAAACAGACAACACATAAACACTCGAAAAGCGAACAACGCAAACTCAAGTCGTAACGTGAGTGAAATCTGGTGCTCCCGAAGAGTAGCACACACGTCAGGCTGCTAATAGTCAATTTAGCATGTCAAATTCGGAAAATTGAAGACAACAACCAAGGAGCAATATCACCCTGTGTTAACAGTTTTGGTGTCATATGCGACTAGATTTGGACGTGCACGGGAAAATCAGGGGCGGTAACACAAGTCTAGTAAAACATGGAAACACAAAATACCGAATATCAATCAACAACGCGAACTCCAGTCGAAACAAGAGTGAACTCAGGTGCTCCGGAAGAGTAAGTAGTTCCTGCTTGCTATAGCACATCCGTCGCGTTGCCAATAGTCCATTCAGCGTGTCAAATCCGATAAAGGAAGACAAAACAAAACCCTATGACAAACCAACATCTGCACTCATCTGAGAGATCGAAATCCCATATTTGTCTACAAGTGCATGATGTCTTGAGTGACTTCATAAATGAGTTCAATTTTGTTTGATAGAATTGTTAAAATAGTTGAGCTGATTTATTTGAAATTTAAAAAAAAGAGAAACATTATGTGATTTCTTTTGAAAATAGGGTCTTCTACTTGATAGACAATTAATTGTTCGCATATAATACCAAGTTGAATAAATACTTGTACTAATGAAAACACATTACATTACCAATAACTCTGCATGTGTAAGTCACGTTGAGATATTTAAAAACGTTGGGACATGGGTCACTAAATGAACTCAATTTCTGCAACAGGCATGTCAATTGCCCGTCACAGATTCTATGATTAGTTGCCGTAATATCTTTGAAACAGTCATATGTTGTCCCCGAGTTTAGCCACGAATGGTAGCAAGGAGATTGGCCAGTTGCTGTACTCCCCATCTTCAATTTGAATATTGTGGTTTGCTGGACATGCTAATGTTAGTGTACTGTCTGCACAAACGATGACGTTTTGAAATCCTGAAACTTAAGAGAAAAGCACTGAAATGTATCATAGATAAATGAATTTGTGTCAGGCAATTGCTTTGACAGTTTTACGCTATAAGCTAAAAGTTAAAACAATACGTTCAGGATACGAAACATAAAAGGAATAGGCTCACGATGACTTATTAATTGTTCTGAGATTGGGCTGGTTTTTGAGGTTCCAACAATTAATCCTATCAAACTGCTCAATGAAAAACAAAATTTATCGCAAAGAATTCAAATCTATGGCGGGTGCCATATCTAAGGCAGATTCTAAAATTGTGGAAGATCGTGATGTCATTATCAAAAGGACCCCAAATCTGTGGCAGGTTTAAGACGTTAAAAATCCATGCTAGATTTTAAACTTGATTTAATGACATCGGAATCATTTATTCGGTAATCTCAATCTATGGCAGATCTAGATTTCAACAGACCTTTACCAAACCCTTTATATTATTCGTATAACATTGTATAACTGATCCCAATCTATGTCAAAACGAAGTGTATATAAATATCATCGGAGCATTCGAATGAAAATGAAAAATGAAAGTCTGAAAAGGCAAAAATGAACTGATACTGTGCTCTGCAGGGTGTCGAGGAGTCGCCTTGATTATCAACATTAAGAAAATCCTCCTCGCAAACCGAGAAAATCTCGATCTAAATTCCGGTCTGCAGATTATCCTCAACCGTATATTTTTTTATGACCAACGCAAGAAACTAAACTTGTAAATCAAGTTATTTAGATATTTTGCTAACCACATGTTAAATTGAAATAATGGGGGCCTTTGATGTGAGAGTGGCAACGATGTCTTTAAATGACATTAAGATATACATGTATGTTTTTTTCAAATCATTGCAATTCTTCTTCTTCAAGATATGGGCATTGTTTCCTAGCTGCAGAGTAAAACCTCCAGGGACTTATGCGAAAGACAATAAGGAGTGGATATAGTAGAAAAAACGTATAAAAACTTACATTTAAAAATATGAGTATGAAAAATAATACTTTTAAAAATAATAATTTTACTATTCAATTTTATGATATTTTACTATTTCTTTGTGTTAATTACTTTTCTTTAACAAAACTCTCTCTTCCTCTCACTTTATCGCCCATACAGATTATTTTATGTACATGTACCTTTAGTATACGGTAATGGTAAAATAAAAATCCAAACCAAAAACTTATCACCGTCATATTTCCCAAAGCAAAGAATGATTCCGCTAACTAAACATTCCTTTAATCATTATTTAAAATCAACATCACCATTCGATCTATTATCTGAGAAAGTATTGGATGTTTCAGTTTTACTTTTTCGTTTAAGATTAAACCTAACGAACGTTTAGGGAAGAACCACTTGATATTTAGGGGTGGTGGATAATTTGGTCTGCATTTTTTGTTTTTTGTTTTGTGCACTTACGTCATGTATGTATGCTATTTTCATTATTATATGAAATTGAATGATGGAATACTATCTATCATTTCATAATTAATAATTTAGAACCTTTTTATCTAAGCTTAGACTTAGCGATCGCTAACTTATGACTGAACTTGGTAGATATAGAAATATCCCAAAAGATCAAAGACAATGTGCTACATGTATATGCAACAAACTTGATGACGAGTCACACTTCTTACTTGAGTGTAAAATTATTTCTAATATTTGAACTGGTTTTTTGGGGTTTTTGTTTTGTTTTGGCAATACCTCCTACAAGGTTTGGGGGTATTTGGGAATATCTGTTATGCAACTCCTTCTTGCCTATTCGATGGATCTTGATCAAACGTGAAGAAAGCACTTTATATGGAGAAATGCATGAAGTGCACCTCTTTCTTAAAAAGCTATATAGTAATGAATTTTGATGAACCTTTACCTGAAGCAAGTAAATCACATGGGGATTTGCATGAAGAATTCCATTGCTTGAATATCACTTAGGGGATATTGGGCTTTGATTTTTTTTTGCAATGTAGTGTTCAACTTCCTCTTTTTTTGTCTCGCCTTGAGAGACATGTGTTACTTTACCGTTATTTAACTTGTTAGTTAAGGTTTTATGAACACCTTGATATCTCAAGACCTATAAGTCCTAAATTGATGAAACTTGGTATTTATATGCCCCAGTAGTAGCTAAGCAGAATTGCATCCCCATCTTTTGACCTTGACCTTGATTTTCTGGTTGAATGACTTTGACCATTTTCAATACATATAATAGCAATGTTACAGTTTTGCGAGTACCTTTATATCACAAGAACTGTAAGTCCCAGGTTGGTAATTCTTGGTATGCATCTGCCCCATTAGTAGCTTAGCACCGTTGCGTCCCCATCTTTTGACCTTGACCTTGATTTTCAAGTTGACAATTCTCAATACATATAATAGCAATGTTAAGGTTTTGCGAGTACCTGTTTATCTCAAGAACTACAAGTCGTAGGTTGATGAAACTCAGTGATGAATTTGGGATGCATATGCACTATTACTAGCTTAGCAGAGTTGCCTCCCCAATTTTGGCCTTGACTTTTCGGTTAAGTGACCTTGACAATTTTCAAAAGTACATACATGTATAATAGCAATATGTCATCTCCATATCTCAAGAACTATAAGTCATAGATTGATGAAACTTGGTATGCATATGCCCAATAGTAGCTTTGATTGTACATGTGTTTAATAAATAAGAAGATATTCCGATTGTGCCGGCAGGCTAGACGTACTCTACTCTCTAGTGTTAACTCTTGTTTTCAATAGATTTTGATATTTCTATTTTCATTGTAAACTTTATGTACGTCTGTCAACTTAATATTTCATGGTTTTGATTGTATTTTGTACCTCTGTGTAACATTTCAAATATATGGATGAATCACAGTTTGGTTACCCTTCAACTTTTTATTTGGCAGCTGATTTTTTTTTATTTTATTTTTGATTGGTTCATTTTTATCTTTGTTAAATTCCTGTCCGTGTTTTCACTTAGTTTTTTTATTTTGTTGAACTATTTTCAAGTATTGATAGGATTCAAAGCAAAATATCGATTAATAAAAGAGTTTGGACAATTGATAAAAAATACATGTACAAAGACGTTGCTTGTCGGATAAGTGAACCAAAAAGCATGTGTCAAAATGCTTTGAAAGTCCACTTGAAGGGCTGCACGTGTCCAGAGAAATTGACTATCCATACGTCGTATGAGTCAGATAAGTCAACCACAGAAAGCATGTGTCAAAAGGCTGTAAAAGTCCACCATGGGCTGCATGTGCCCAGAGCAATTGACTATGCATACATTTTGAGTCAGATAAGTCAACTACAGAAAGCATGTGTCAAAATGCTTTGAAAGTCCATCATGGGCTGCATGTTTCCAGGGCAATTGACTATTCATATTCGCGACGTCCCCAACTTTCAGGGTTCAGCGTCATAATAGCTTGTTGTCGTTGTATTTTGAGCTTTTTCTTCTTTGGGTATATGTCTCGTTAGCAGTATTTTGATCAAAATATTAGAAAGGATATATTGAAAGTTAAAAGTACCAAATGAAAATTACTCATCCTTAGATTAATAGTTTAAAGAAGGAAAGCCAAATCCTGGACGGAAGATATTAACCATATAAAATCACGTATTTATTGTATAATTTTTATTCTGAATATTTTAAATAAGATCGGAAAACGGAAAAAAATTCAAATTCAAATTATTTTTTTACAAACTACAACAAAGCTTTATAGATATTCACAATTGAACAGAACACTCTTACAATCTATCATAGACCTGTATAAAAATATAATATTTAATATACAGGTCTATGAATCTATAGTACTGAAATCAACAATAAAATATGATCCCACTTTTAAACAAAAAGAAATAAATGATCTCCTTACATTTTGATCAACTCCTCCCCCCCCCCACTTTTAGCTTTTAATATATCCTTGTTATTATTTTTATCAAAAAACAAATACTGCTAACGAGACATACTAAATTGGCTTATAAAGGGAGATCAAATCAATAGAAACATATATCACTGTATGGTTGGATCAATCTTGCAATTTGCAAGCCAACACAGGCACTTGTTTCTATCAAAAAATGGGGGGTTAAGTATGTATAAAATAAAAAGAGCTCTTTATTTTATACATACTCAACAGACAACTCCCCATTTTGATAGAAACAAGTGCCTGTGCAAGCGCAAGCCTAGTATGACAGAATGGAAAACCAATAACATGAGTGAATAAGCTTAATTCAATTCAATTTATTTTTCAAGGTCGTGTTATATGGTAGGATGGCATGGTCTAGTTGTTCATGTTAATTTTACTATTTTTCATCTTTGAATTTAAGAATTACTTCCCTTTCAACACTAATTTTCATTTTTGTAATAATTGTTTTCCGGAACATTACGTTTCTATTCCATTTTATATTTTAAAAGTATGTAATGTATGACGTAATCTCTCTCTTGCTTCTGGATTTTGAAATGTAAAGACGTGTGAAATAAAGTTGATCGTTTTATATATTCGTTGTTTTATTCAATATGAGGAGCGGAGCAACACTAATACATCACATGGTGGAGAACCTTTAAAGATCGGAGCAGATTCCCCAGAACTCCGAAAGGAAAGTATTTTTGACTTTTTAAAAAAACATTTTTGAAATAAATTGGAAAGCGAATCCAAAATGGCGACGAAGGTCACACCACATGGCCGGAATTTTAACATGGCTTTTCAAGTTTATTACTGATATTGTATATGTGGAAAGGATTGCCTTTCTCATGTTTTGTATTGTTCGCCCATGATTTTCAAATTTTATTTCAAACTTTTCGGAACTTTAAAGATGGATAAATTTCATTTCAACTGTTCAAAATTTTCCGGATATCCGTATGAAAATGGTGAAAAATTTCTCAAAGAATTTGAATCTTATTCTAAAGTTAACGAATTTGACGATGATGAAGATGACTCTCGCAAATTGGCTGCTTTTCATTTACTGTTAAAGGGTCCAGCTTTAACATGGTTTTTGGAATTAGGTGTAGATGTCTGATGAATTTTCAACATGGGACAATATTAGAAACGACTTTTACGGTAAATATGTCCGTCTTGATTGGCAACACCCTTCCGTTCTTGTTGAAAGTGAAAATTTTCATAGTTTGGTCCTTAAATCAAACCAACACATTGAAGACTTCTATAGTACTGTGTATGAGAAGGGACAATTATTGGGTAAGCCAGAACATGAAATAATGACCCAATTTATCAAAGGGTTACCAGACAAACTTGCATTTTATGTAAGGGCAAGCAAGCCAAATGACACTTCTGAGGCTTTAACTATTGCTAGAACGGGCGAGGCATATAATTATATGCATCATGAACCATCACTTGCGTCCGTCCAAAATTTCAGAGGCCAACCTAGTGAGCTGTCTGAAATAAAACAGCAAATTAGTCATTTAAAAGAGTCAGTTTCGAAACTGGCCATGTTACAGGGCACACAGCCTAGGCATGATTTTAAATCGGAACAGCCACGTCCAAGTGGTGCTTGTTTTAAATGCAACTCTAAGGGTCATGCTAAACGCAACTGCAATTGGAACTCACAAGGTAGTCCAGATCCTCAAACGTCATGTCAACTTTGTTATCAAAATGGGCATGATGCGTTACATTGTAAAACTTTAGCTCTGCCAAAGAGTAACATTAGTGAAGCACTATGTCAGATTTGCTCTACTCCGGGCCATACTGCTAGAACGTGCAGCCGGGGAAACTTGCAAAACCTGGGGGCCACAGGGCACGATCCCCCGGGAGGTCAGTAAACTGTGCCACAAGATTACGAAGCCGGTCGCCATCACGTGGAAATTGTAAAGTCGGTAGTACAAGTATGGGTACAAGTACCGAGGATTCTACGTGTATTTCAGAAACTGATGACGACGCGACTTCGGATAACAAAACCAGTTCGTTTTTTTATGTTACTGTCCGTTTTCAGAAATTAAAAGTTTCTGCGTTATTAGATTGCGGTAGTGACATTTGCATTATTTCCGAAGAACTTTATAAGTCTTTGCCGTTTTCATTGAAAAGTGACATTGATGTTAAATTATATGACAAATGCGTTTTAGCAAACGGTTCGAAAATTGAAGTTTTAGGCACTGCGGATATCAAAATGACAATTTCGGGTTTACGAAAGGTGATCTCGTGCTACGTTTTTAAAACAGCATCGCATCCGATTATTTTAGGCATGGATTATTTGAAACAGAATAAAATCAATTTAGATTTTGCCGAATAAAAAAATTACTTACAAGGACACGACTGTATTTTGTACAAAATGTGTAACGGTTCCGCCACGCTCAGAAATGTTGGTATGGGGTAAAGTTCAGTCCGGTGTGTATGGCGATCAAGGAATTTGTACCTCTGGGAAACATTTAGCGAAAAAAGGTGTGTTAATTTCGAAAACCGTCGTTACTGTTACAAAAGATAGACATGTACCGATAAAACTACTCAATCCATACAATGACAATGTCATAATTCACAAAGGAAAACCGCTAGCCCAATTTAGTCACCTGTCAACAGATCAATCAATTGAAACCGTGTTAAACTCTACATCAGGTCACCGAGTTCAAAATGTTGAAATTATTACTGATGAGAAAAGTGACAAACTTTCTGAAAACAAATCTAAAGCGGATTTTATTGAGTGTTTCGATTTGTCAGACTCTACATTAAATGAACGCCAGAAAACTGATTTTGAGACGTTTTTATTTAACAATAAAGATATATTTGTTACACCAGACAATCCTGATCTGGGATTTACTGATCTTGTTCAACATAAGATTATTTTGAAACAGGATTATAAGCCAAAGCATCAGCGTCCGTACCGTTTACCGCCCGATAAGCGCGAGGTATTAAGACATCATCTTGATGAACTTTTAGCGCAGGGAATTATATGTTCAATCGATCCGAATGAGGACTTGCCGATCACTAGTCCGGTAGTTTTAGTTACAAAACGTTCGAAAACAAAGTCCGGCTCGGCATGTGACAAAGAATCAAGCCTTTCACATTATCGTTTTTGTTGCGATTTTCGTTATTTAAACTCGCAGTGTGAAACGTTTAGCTATGCAATACCAGACTTGCAAGAGTTAACCGAGTCGTTTACAGAACGCAAACCAAATTTTATTTCGTCCGTTGATCTTTCGTCCGGATTCTTTCAAATGAAAATACATCCCGATAGTGCGAAATATACATCGTTCAACACATGTTACGGTACTTATAAATTTCAACGTTTGCCCATGGAACTGAGTTCTTCGCCGAACTCTTTCCAGTTACTTATGGACAAAGTGTTATGTGGTTTAACTTTCCGTTCGTGTTTATGTTATCTGGACGATGTTCTTATTTGCTCGGAAACCTACGAGGAACACGTAGCCGATTTGGATGAAATATTCGATCGTTTCCGACAGGCTGGTTTAAAATTGAATCCGAAAAAGTGCTCTTTCATGAAAAATAATTGTATTTTTCTCGGACATCACATTTCGAGTAAAGGAATAAAGCCACCGCCTGATCGCGTACGTGCATTGCAAGAGTATCCATCGCCGAAAACTGTCAAACAATTACGCCGAGTTCTAGGGCTTTTTAATTGGTTTCGGAAATTTATACCTCAATACAGCGCACTTACGCAGCCGCTCACGAAGTTATTACGAAAAGGAGCCGCTTTCAAATGGACTGATGAACAAGAAACAGCGTTCTTAGAATTGAAAAGTCGCTTGTTACATTCCGATGTATTGGCATTTCCGCGGTTCGACATTCCATTTTATCTGTCGGTAGATACATCAGCGAAAGGAATTGGTTACATGCTTTACCAACGACATCCCGATCATACTGATAAAGAGGACAAAGTCCGTATTATTCGTTTCGGTTCGAAATCATTGAATCATTGGCAAAAGTCGTATGGCCCGACAAAACTTGAGCTTCTCGGTGTCGTTACGAGTATCACAGATTGTTCAAGCTATTTGCGCGGAAATCGATTCATCGTCGAGTGTAATCATCAAGCTCTCCGACCACTTGTTGAGAAACAACTAAAGGGAGCCATTTACGATCGTTGGCTAGCCATACTTCAACAGTATAACTTCGAGATACGATACAAGCTAGCTGCACAAATGCAGGTGCCCGATGCGTTGTCGCGATGCATGAGATCAGACGCGTCCGATGGCATATCTAGCCCAGAGGAAGCAGATCCGTTCTTTCCCTACATGACGGAACATAGCGGTATAATCAAATTCGCTGAATCGCCTAGAAATACCGATACAATCGAGGTCAATTATGTCGACGTTATTACCGATCTTGAAGGATATACGGCCGATTCAGAGGAGGATGTAGAAAAAGCTCGAAATAATAGTATTTCTGAAGCTTGTGTTCGTCGATTTATGCCGGCATCGCCTAGATGTGTCCGTAAAATGGAATTTTCATCGTTGAATGAATATACTGGTAGAAATAAGAATGTTAGAAGTGACAGCATTTCTAACAATATTTCAAACTGTAATGATAGTGACAAAAGAAGGATCAATACTAGTAGTTTTGATGTCAATTTTGAGGTCAGAAATAATAGTATTTCTACCAATAGTGTAAATAAGTTTTCTGTTGATTCATGTGAAAATTTCAAGGAATTATCGCTTTGGAATTTAATTGAAAACACTGTTCCAAAGACACAAATAGAAAACGGAATTAATAGTGATTCTGTAGTCTCTAAGCCGTTAGAGACCGAAGCCAAAACTGATGATAACGTTTGTGAACTGTCTGTTAATGCAGTCGCGAACAACCATACTTCAGTAGAAGATACTACAACTGGTATCAATGACGAGTCAAGCGAAGAACGGATGGTCAAAGAAACTATTGAACTTTTCAAAAAGTCAGATTTTTGTCCATCAAGTGTCAATATATTGCAGAGAAAGGATAAGAAATTACAACCGATCATTGATTATTTAGAACATGGGACTTTGCCTAAATTGCAAAGGGAGGCACGTAGCTTAATAGTCAAGTGTGCAGACTATATAATCTCCAACAATCTGCTATACCATGTTCGTAATGCGAAAAACAAAAGAAATACAGACCACCGTGCAAGGTATCAACTCGTGTTACCGGCTGTTTTAGTTCGACCAGTTTTAGAGCAATTTCACGATTCACCGATGGGAGGACATCGCGGAATACAGGCCACAATCGATTTGATTACCGAACATTTCTACTTTGATAAATTGCCGTCTATCGTCACAACGTACGTCCAGTCATGTCACGACTGTCAGACCAGAAAGATGACAAAAGCCTATTTCGTACAAAACACCTTTTGAGCCATTTCAGGTTTGGCAAATTGATCTTTTCGGACCACTTCCGATGTCACAACGAGGAAACACTTACATATTTACGGCAACCGATATGTTTAGTAAATATGTATACAACGTACCCATCCCGAACTGTGATTCTATGACAGTTGCATTAGTTTTGTTTGAGATGTTTTGCCTTTACGGTGTATGCGACACTTTAATATCAGACAAAGGCAGTGAATTTATATCAGCTTGCACCAAAGAAGTTTGCAACTTATTAGCAATACGTCAGAATTTCACACCAAGCACAATTCATCACTGCTTGGGTCTATGCGAGAGAACCCACCGTACTTTAGCGGAAAGATTAACCCCGTTCACTCAAAAAGGTCAACAATGGGATATTGCGTTACCTGCAATTACGTTTTCAATGAATTCGTCAGTTCAAGCATCCACAAAATATTCACCATTTGAAATTATTTTCGGAACCAGACCAAAATTTCCGCTTACCAACGCTTGTATTACAAATTTTTCGGATATTCCCAAAGATTTTCACGAGTTCATCAAGGAACAAAGCAAAATGATCAGTTCTATTCGTGAAGATGTCAAAACCAACTCTTTGAAAGCAGGACAATTAATGACTGAACGGTGCAACAAGAAAACCAACCCGTTAAAGTTAAATGTCGGTGACTATGTGTATATGCTTGTAGATCCAACGGGACAAGGATGCAAACTACAGCCGAAATACAATGGTCCGTACATTGTGCATTCGATTATGTCAGACCACTTAGTAAAGCTTCGAATGCCCGCTACAGCTAAAGTGTTAAAGAACGATGTTCATTTAGACAGACTGAAAATCGTTTATATCAGAGCTCCACAGCCTACAGATTACTTTGTTCCGGAAGTTCGAACAAAAACTGTTGATACCGAACACATTGAGCCTCTTGATGCAGCCACTAACACCGAAAATCAGGCAGTCGACAATATCGCTAGTGAATCGTCGGGTACAGACAGTCCGTCACCAGCTAAAGCTCCAGTCCGTCGTACGACCCGTATCAGAAAAAGACCAGTTCGTTTTGAAGCTTCCTCATTTGACAATGCGTCATCTTCAGAAAATGGTACAACAACATCTGACACTTATTATAAAATCAAACGGATTTTGGCCCAGAGAACCAAAGACGGTAAAAAGGAGTATAAAGTACAATTTAAAGGTGAACCTGCCCAGAACGCTATGTGGATTCCGTTTGACCAAATGAACTCCCAGGCGAAAGCAGTAATAAACCGGAAACCACTCCCACAGCTGAAGTAAGCGATTGCGCTTCTTCTTACACTATGCATTTATTTTATGCATCTGTGTTCTTGTTAACATTCATTACCGAGTGAGGACTATTTTTGGAAGATTGGTACCATGGTTGACAATTGATAAAGCAAGTGATTGCACTTCTTTATACATGTTATTTCTGCATGCAATTATGACAGTTCCTGGATGTACAGTTGAAGAACTGCTTACAGATGAGCTACTGAAATGAAGTGATTGCACTTCGTATGTCTTAAAATATTTTTCACATTTTTGACTATAAATTTAACGCTATTTTGATGCACATTGTAGTCTTTTTATTTTCTATGTTTTGAAGTGACACTAATTTAAGTGCGTTTTGGATAATTATGACATTTTTTTCTATTATTCAGTATTTTTTTTCCTCTTGGCAAGGTTTTTTTTTTCATAACTGAATATTGCTGTTAGCTTTGTAATTGAAATTCTTATATTTCGTTAAGCTTAGTTTTACATTTTGGGACATGTAAAAGTTTTACATATGAAAGTTAATGTAAATTATACCAGAAACAACCCCTTTATTTTGATATGGATGATTTTTTTTATGATCATATTTCCAGCATTTCTGATGAAATTTACTTTTTTTAAACGAAGAATGCAAATGGACCAAATTTTATTAAGAGCTAGGGACTCTGCTGGTGCATTAACAAAATAAAACTGGTTCCCGTGATATGTTAAGACAGGTAGCATTGTACATCAGTTTGAAAAAGGTTAAAGTTTGAAGTTTTGCATTGTTTGTAATTGAGAACTTGGTATTAAGAAGTATTTCTCATGATTTATTTTTCTAAAGTTTATTAAATTTTGTCGACAAGTGTACATTTTTGTAAATATATGTATTTCTTATTAACTTGTGTTGTGAACATCTAGACCATCGGAAAATAACTGGCGTTTATTTTTTCGTTGCCGGGGGATGTTACATGGTAGGATGGCATGGTCTAGTTGTTCATGTTAATTTTACTATTTTTCATCTTTGAATTTAAGAATTACTTCCCTTTCAACACTAATTTTCATTTTTGTAATAATTGTTTTCCGGAACATTACGTTTCCATTCCATGTATGTAATGTATGACGTAATCTCTCTCTTGCTTCTGGATTTTGAAATGTAAAGACGTGTGAAATAAAGTTGATCGTTTTATATATTCGTTGTTTTATTCAATATGAGGAGCGGAGCAACACTAATACATCACAGTCGATTGGGGGCATTCGCCCTCTGTGTCTTTCTCTGGTCCGCCACTCAATTTACCCCTTATTTCGAATTTTATATAGTACTGTAGCTTTCCCAAACGGCGATAAATGAATGTACGTCCACTAGCTGTACTGTAGATTTATCAAAGTCATTTGTGCGTTTTGATAACAGGTAATTCGAATTCAAAATTGGTGTAGTGATCTGACATTGACAAATCTCCAACAACACACTTTCTGCATGTTTGGCGTGGCTGTGAGACGAGTCATCGTACCAGTTCGTGATTTTTGTAAAGGTAACAAGCAAAGAAAAGACTCGATTCATCAAATATACATTTTGATCTTCAATTTATACCTAGCTGTTGTGATAAATAGTTGTCCACAGGTACTTGTGGACAGGATCCTGTGGAGAAACTCAAAATTATCTTTTAAAACATTTTTTTAAGAGGAGTGACCTTAGGATAATATGTGGCAGGTAAAACCTGTTACGCTCTCGAAGTTTCAATTAATAGAATTTTTTTGGTCCGAAAATAAAAACAAACTAGCTTTTCTTGTGGGTTACGTGAGCGTTTAATGACGTCTAAAATTTTCAAAGATAAAAACATTAAAAAGACGCCGAAAGTTCGGGAAAACAAGCGCGTGCTAAACCGGACATTGAAGGAAAATTCAGCTCATAGTACAACTAAAATATTGACATTTCTACCATTATCGCTCCCTTCGGGAGCTTATTAAAAAAATATATGGGTTACTCAAATTAGGGGGGGTACTCAAAAAGGTGAGCTTCCCGCTTAGGGTTCTTTAATAGCCTAAGGTCACTCCTCTTAAAAAAATCGTTTAAAGAGATAATTTTGAGGTTCCCCACAGGTTCCTAGTAGCATTGCCTATCTAATTGTACAAACTGTTTGTACAAGGAACCACTGCCAAAATTTAGCAGGGATGTCAAGTTTTGATAAGCAGGGTTCTCCATAGACTGTCTTATCTTGGTGGCTTGCCATGGTTAAAATATATTTTCATCCTCCGCCATGGTCAAATTCCCATTGTGCCATGATTAAAATTCACGTAAAGTTTATGTGCTGTTACAATTGTAACAAGAAACGTTTTCCCAGTCTTTGTTTGAATTTGTTTCCCCAGGTTCGATATATATATATATGATATTATTGTACAAGAGAACAATCCTTGAGATTCAACATATAATTTATTATGCTTCCTGAGTTTCAATTACAAGATAATAAGTTAACAATCCTAAACGGGGAGTTTCCTAAGTACTGGTAAAGTACATTCCTTACCGAGAGTGTGACGTTGACTTAATGGCGTAATGTCCGGGTCTCCCTGTCCCGACGTTGCAGCGCTATACATGTATATATAGGGCTGTCCCGACCGGGACCGGGTTACTGGAACATGTGGAACCCGGCGGTTACAAAAATAGTAAGGAATGTAATATGACTTCTAGAAATACATGAAATAAAGATGCAAACGTGGAATTACTGAAACCCCTAACAACGGTTAACATTATAGACTGATGAAAAGATGAATACAGATACATGAATCAGTAATTCCACTACACAATGTATGTTTATTTAGGACTTAATAGGAGTGTTCGCCAATCTCATTAGTGATGTCATATTCACTAATTTGCATCTCATTAAGTGTCAAATTGGATGGCAATAAACAGTGCAATAAACAAACATCGATTGATAGGATAATTTCCCCAAATTTCAAATCCTCGTAGCTTTTTTTATTGATAAGATAAATTAGTTCTGTAAACGGTTCTGGGAAGAAGAATTTATTCATATTTACCATAATTAATTTTAAAAATATAGCTGCAAAAATAAATTTTCTGCAAAATTGTTTCTGGACCAAGTAGATTTTTGTTGAAAATTTTAAATCAACAAAATTTTCGATCTTTAGAACCACTGAATATTTATTTGCAAAATGCACTACAAAAACAATCTTTTTCTGAAAATTGTAGAACCAAAAGAATTTTTCAATTATCTTGAAAAACAAAAAAGTTATGACAGTTTAAACACAGGGACTTGCTCCCCTCTATCAATATTTTGTTAAGAGTCAATGTGCGGTGTGGTTTTTTTCGTACCGCACATTGACTCTAACAAAATATTGATAGACGGGAGCAAGTCCCTGTGGTTTAAAGACGTTTTTCAACACAATTTTATTGTCTTTTTGCCCTCCAAAAATATTCCACAGGTAAGCTCTGACGTCACGGCGAACATTCCTATACAACAACACAGAAGAGTGTCAAATCATGTCAAGCATAAAACTATCCTTGGGGCACTTAATCAGATTGAACAGAGTTTGAAATAACAGCCTGCCCGCCAGCCCGAGACTGGTAACTTTTGGACAGGGCTGGCTAAAATTCATGAAAATTTGACTGGCTATATAGCAAAAACAGGTAGAATTTCAATTCAGGGCTGGTTACTTTTTCAGCGAGTTTCCTACCCTGGATTGAAGTGTTAATTGTTTCTAATTAGAGTAATTCTATTGATTTTTGACAAGTTAAAGGGATGACAAGCTGTTATGGTGCAGTAAAAAAGATTAACCATGAAATTTGCACAGTCGTAATTTTCCCACAGTAACACAGCTGATTAATGCCCTTTAAAAAATAACATTTAACCCTCTTGCTGCCAAGAGGACATATGTGTCCACTACCGGCTCGCTGCCAAAGGGACATATGTGTCCACTGCCGGTTCGCTGCCACACGGACATATGTGTCCATCAGACCAAAATATAACATGCAAATAAATCATTCCTGATAATGAAACACACTCGTTCAAAATATATAAGAGCGGCATTTTATGACAGAAAAATATCTAACAAACAATATGGAATCAAATATAAAAGTTGTTTTCAATGTATTGTAACCGTAGCAACGTTAAAAATAAAAAAGCCGTCATATTTCATCAAAGATTCTGACGTATCGCTATTGTAACGTCACAACATTGTGGCATTGGCGACGTCATTCAAAATTTTAATATGGCAGCAAGAGGGTTAAAGGTATCTGTGATTGAAAGGAGAAATTACAATGATCATGATGATTCATGATTTCTTTTTAGCTTAGTTTGGCTTGCAGAAAGATTGGATCAAGCATTGTCAAGTGAAGCATTTTGCTGATTTTTTGGTAAAAAAAGTAAGATCTAGGATTATGTCCCCTTAGTCACTTTCCATTTTTATTTTATTTTTAAGATATTAATTTTTATATGAAGTTAATAAAAAATTTATTTCAAACTATCTTAAAAGATTAAAAGGCAAATTGGTCTTTAATATATATAGACTATTAACAAATTTTGCTCTTCAATTATTACATACATGTAGGAACCTTTTCTGAAACATTTTAATATATTGGTTGGTGATGAAATTCTATTTGATTGCTGCCGATGCTGACTAATCTCTTTAAATGAACATGAAAACTGTGGAGCTTTAAAATTATCAACAGAGCAAAGTTTGCAAGGTATTAATCAAAAGGGGATATATAACTCAGACAATGAGATTAATAACAATTAAAAACTGACAATTAATGCATTGCAATAGAAGTGATAATGTTATTGTTAATACATGGATGTAATGCAGAGCATGTTCAATAAAAACATATTCAAAGGTTCATTTTCTGCGGGATGAAAACCCCAGGGTGAGGCGGGAAACATCCTATGACAAATCTTCCTCCATGGTTAAATTCTGATCCATGGAGAACCCTGATGAGTCCTTCTCAAAGACACATTTAGAACTAGCGTGCGGGCTGTGCGCCCTCCCATTTTACAGGAAAATTTGGATGGAAACTGAATGTATGAGGAGGTCCCAAAAGACTTATTTAGACTGTGTACCCTCCTGTTTGTGAATTTCTGGATCTGCTACAGGTTAAACTGTTGGCACAGGATATGGTTAGATGGTTACGGCAAAAGTGAAAACCGTATACGGCAAAGACAAAAATCGGGAAAGGATGACGGAACAGAATATTCTATGATGTTCCGGATGAGTAAATAGTTTGGTGAATTTTATATTTCTAAACATCTGAAACAAACTAAAATCATATCAAGACCGCATGTTAAGTACAGAAAAACTAAAAATCAGCATTAAAAGTACGAAAAACCCGAAGTCAAACAAAAAATTACTTAAAAAATTGATTTGAAATTCTGTTTTTCTGTTCCGTCTTTTAGCAACATCCCAATTTTTACGGTTTGATGAAAAAGAATCAGTAAGTGGATTATAAACCTCATGGTTTTCAAGACGGCAGTATACAGATCAATATGCTAAATTTCCTTTTCATGGGGTATCAATTTTTGTGGGTAAAGGCCACACTCAAAAAACCACAAAAACTAATGCCCAACGAATAATAATGAAACCACAGTACTTTAATTAACTGCCAATGAGCAGCTTAATACATGTATGTAATTCAGTAAGATACATCTGTAAAATATTGTATACTCTGTCCTGATGATGCCTCTTTTCAGGTGAAACATGTCGACCAAAAAAACAGCTAATCATCACTGTGGGTGAAAATTGGGTGTTGTGTCTCTATGTTATATTGCTTAACAAGCCAGAAACAAAATTGACCTATCAATCTCATAACCACTGTTGATGAATAATGTATTTTTTTTTCTTTTTGTTAAAAGAGAACATGCACATGTGAAACAAGCAAGATTTAAAATCCAATAAAATTTGAAACCACAGTATTTCACATCTTATTATACCACCCACAAACAAAGTTTGTGGTGTATATACATGTTCATGTACACATAGGATCATCCTGTCTGTCTGTCCATCTGTCTTTCCACATACCTTGGAAGCACAACTCCTCCTGGTCATGGATTTTGGTGAAACTTTTCAAGAAAGAAGTACATTGTACGGTGATGTGCATGAAAAATTTTCATTGGTGTCAGATATCATTCAGCATGTTCAGGGGAGATAATTTAGACTTTTCAAATATAGTGTTCAACGAGAGACCTGATAAGTGTAGCTACTCCTAAATGGTTCGATGGATTAGGCCTGGGTTAATGGTAATGTGTAATGGTAATGAGTAATGTAATGCATCCATTTTCCATGTAATGGTTATGTAATGTGTAATGGACCATTTTTGCATTACATGTAATGGAAATGTAATGCATTACTTGCTGTAAAAGGCATGTAGTGACCATTACTTTGCATTACATTTGCATTACTTTACAATCATTTTCAAAGATTTAAAAGTGGACTTTTTATGTCATAAAGAAAATTATTTACTAAAATATTACAGTTCCAATTTAAGTAAAGTTTAATAAGAACAAAAAGGATAAAGTGAGAAAAAAATATTGAAAAAAAAAACAAGCATATAGTGTAGAGTATTAAGATATACTTTTACATGTTTAGTAGAGAAAATTCCGATATAAATAGTGGTTTTATTCCACATTTATAATTCTTGATTATTAATTAAACTATGACATTTCACATTTTGAGACATTGTTTATTCAATAATTACAACCAATTAGACAAATCAATAGTTTTAGACAAAAGGCTGCTCGATGCCCTCAGGCACATATCTATATGGCTTCTAACCCAAGCTGTCAAGAAATAACCAACAATTGCATAATAAAATTTATTTTGAAGGATAGTAATTTATAAGATGTTGTCAATCTGTTCTTCAATATACAAATGTATGTTTTAAGAAATATCAAGAGATGGTGGTATAGTTTGACTTTTGGCTGACATTTTATAAATTATCTTCAAATAAGAAAACACACAACTAACGATTAGATTTTACAAAGTAAATATTCATTCTTAGAATGGTGTGGAGACAATACTATATGTTTGACTGTAAAAAGTTTTACAACCTTTTAATTTTATTAGTGGTATTTTCTCTAGCAACTTGTCTCAGAATATTGTTAAACAATTTTGAAGTAAAACAAAATGATGTTGAAGTTTATTCCAGAATATGTACTTATTTTAAAAATTCTTTAAGCATGTACCCTCCTTAAGTTTCCATAACAGAAAATCTATTTTCTTTATCAAAGAAACTCATTTGACCAATATTTATAAAATGATATGTAAATATTTCGTACCTACAATTTTTAATTAAATGTAATGTGTAATGTAATGGTAATGCAACCCAAGTAATGTGCAATGTAATGCATTACTTTTGAAAATAAGTGTAATAGTAATGGTAATGTAATGCATTACTTTGCTATGTAATTGACCCCAGGCCTGCAATGGATATTGATGCAACTTTACAGGAAGAAAATATACATATGGAGAAGTACATAAAGTTTTTATTGCTGGTGGATATAATTCAGGGGGATAATTTGACTTTAGTTTTTTGTCAATAAACTCTGTAGTGTACTGTGATTTCATTATTATTCGTGGGGTATCAATTTTTGTGGTTTTCATGGATAGCCTAGAACCACGAAATTTGATATCCTATGAAAAGGAAATTTAACATTGGTGTCTATGTTGCAGACTAAAAAACCACGAATTACTTTTTCACTAGACCATGAAAATTGGTATCCACGAAAATGAATTAATCCACAGTATTATGAAGCAGGGGGTAATCCTTCCTGAGCTTGCTCACAGTATTTCTAATTATAATCATTTTCTCCCTGTAATGATATTAGAAAGTTTCTTAATTGTAAATATATAAAAAAAAGAAAAGTGTTAACAAAATCAATCAGTCTAGCAGGTGGAACGTGATTTAATTTCTTATATTGACGATACTGTACTTACATGAATTGGATGTAAATACAAAATTGGTTGTCATGGAAACTCAAGTCATTTATTGATTTATTAAATTTGAAATTCCAATAAATTGTTTGCCTAAGGTTTGACAGGTAAGGTAGATCATTCAAATTATGTTCTTTTATTATACCCCACGCAACGAAGTTGCGAAGGGTATAATGTTTTTGACTGGTCCGTCCGTCCGTCAGTCCGTCCGTCCGTCCGTCCGTCCGTCCGTCCGTCCGTCTGTGATCAAAGTTTGTAATCGCAACTCCTCTTAAACTACTGAACAGAATTAAATGAAACTTGGTATGCAAGAAGAACACCATATGTAGTTGTGCATATTACCGGGAATTTTTGATTCGCAAATTTTTGTGGGAGTTATGGCCCTTTGGACTTAGAAATTTGCAGAAAATCATGATTACAGTTTGTAATCGCAACTCCTCTTAAACTACTGAACAGAATTAAATGAAACTTGGTATGCAAGAAGAACACCATATGTAGTTGTGCATATTACCGGGAATTTTTGATTCGCAAATTTTTGTTGGAGTTATAGCCCTTTGGACTTAGAAATTTGCAGAAAATCATGATTACAGTTTGTAATCGCAACTCCTCTTAAACTACTGAACAGAATTTAACTAAACTTGGTATGCGAGAAGAACACCATATGTAGTTGTGCATATTACCGGGAATTTTTGATTCGCAAATTTTTGTGGGAGTTATGGCCCTTTGGACTTAGAAATTTGCAGAAAATCATGACTACAGTTTGTAATCGCAACTCCTCTTAAACTACTGAACAGAATTTAACGAAACTTGGTATGCGAGAAGAACACCATATGTAGTTGTGCATATTACCGGGAATTTTTTATTCGCAAATTTTTGTGGGAGTTATGGCCCTTTGGACTTAGAAATTTGCAGAAAATCATGATTACAGTTTGTAATCGCAACTCCTCTTAAACTACTGAACAGAATTTAACGAAACTTGGTATGCGAGAAGAACACCATATGTAGTTGTGCATTTTATCTGGAATTTTTGATTCGCAAATTGTTGTTGGAGTTATGGACCTTTGGACTTAGAAATTTGCAGAAAATCATGATTACAGTTTGTGATCGCAACTCCTCTGAAACTACTGAAAAGAATTAAACAAAACGTAGTTTGCAAGAAACATAACATGTGTAACTACTGTGTATGTTATATCATATTTTTAATTCGCAAAAAGTTTACGAGCTCCAGGTTAATTTATATAGGCAAATAGCAGAACGCGTGGGGTATGTGAGCGTGCTCACTAAGGTTCTTTCATTTTATTTTTAATGTTGTTTTCCATTAAAATTTAAATGGTTGGAATATTTGTAAATTAGGCTGCTTGTAGGAAGCAATTAATAGTCAACTACGTCATGTACGTGTTTCATTGGTATAAGTAATAATTTACATTAATTGTTGAAGTTTTTTTGTTTTTTTTCAGGTAAAAGAAAAAATGGAAACCACTTTTCCACAATAATTTTGATAAAAAAAACATGCATAAGTCTGCACAGAAATTACTGTGGTTTCATTATTATTCGTGGGGTATCAATTTTCGTGGTTTTCGTTGATGGCACTGACCCACGAAATTTGATACCCCACGAAAACAAAATCTTACATTGATCTGTATGCTACATCCTTGAAAACCACGAATTTAAGAGACCACGAAATGATCCTTTTTCATCAAACCATGAAAATTGGTACCCCTGAAAATAAATGAATCCATAGTAAGGGGGTATCCAATACTTTAGGTTTCTTGGGAAAATTTTCATTGAATATAATGGAGTTTCAACATTTCATGTTTTGATCATTGAGAAGCTTGATTTCTTTGAATAAATGTTGCTTACTAAAATGTTTAAGTGATATTAAAGAGTTATTTCCCCTAGGTGTTCTGTACCCCCTTAAGACTTGATATATTTTTTTTAATCCCAGCTAGAGTGTTGACGAATGATGAATAATGAATACATTATAATGTCAATATTGTGATCAACATGTATGACATGTCCATTGATCATGTTGATTATCACAAATTCTCAAACTACCATGACTACTGATTAATTTTTTTTTTGTGGGTTACCAATTTTCTTGGTTTAACAAAAATTGATAAGTTTGTATATTCTTAAATTCATGGTCCTGAATTCTGTAGCAAACAGATCAATGCTAAATTCCCTTTTAGTGCGGTATCAAATTTCGTCAGACAAGGCAACCCTTGAGAACCACAAAGATTGATACCCCATAATTAATAATGAAACCATATAGTAATTTGAATTTCTTAAATTTAAACTATTTTTTTTCAGGTGCTGTTCCCAAGTTTACATTTTGTAGTTCAGTGATGACAACATTTAAACCTCTTGTTTTGAGCGGACCATCGGGCGGAGGGAAAAGTACACTACTGACAAGATTAATGAAAGAATTCCCAGACTGCTTTGCATTCAGTGTTTCACGTAAGACAAATGTTTCCACCAAGGATAAGTACAAACAAAAGCTTTGTCAAATATTCCTGGCTAAGGACATATAAAATGTGGCTGGTTTAACTAGCTTTGCATTCAGTGTTTCACGAAAGACTAATGTTTCCACCAAGTTTAATTTTAGAATATTTTTATTATAAAGTAGGGTTACCATATTGACAAACGATTGTTAAATTTCATAAAGCCTTATAATATGTATAGGCTCCAAGTAACCATTGCAAATTATCATATTTATAAAAAGTTGCAAGAGATAACAAACATGTTCATTATCAATTGCTAGATTAAAACTTTTGTTGACAGAATTGAGCTGCTTGAGGTCCGAGACCTTCAATTTTTGGTTCAGGACCTTTGAAATTCTATAAACAAGTCCTGGACCAATACGTGTCTACAATATCTTCTATTGAGGACTTTATGATAACAAAATCTTGTGGACTTTCAACCTAGAACTTCAAAAAGTCCTTGACCTTTTGCTCTCAAATGTTAATTTAAACCCCTGGCTTGCTTAGACAGGACAGGTTAAACATTATTTCTCTGTTGTAGATACCACAAGAAAGCCAAGACCCGGAGAACAAGACGGCAGAGGTAATGAAAAGGTGTTCTTTAGATGTTCACACTTTTACTAAAAGTAACTTTGTATTTTATTTATAATCATTAGATATTTGAGGGGGCTTGTGTGGCTGAGTGGTTTAAAGTGCTGGTTTGAATACCACACTATTGATCACTAGACAATCACCTCTCAGGTGGTTTTTGAGTCCTCTTTGGAATTTACAAAAAGGGACCGATAAATGTTTGTCAGTTTCCTGCCAAATGTTAAAGGTTGCTTCTGGGTACTCCTGTTTCCTCCACCGTTAAAACTGCAGACCCTATATGACCCAGTTGCAATGAAAAGAGACTTAAAAAAAAACCTAAAACACACACACAAACAGTGGGTTATTTTTGCGATGCTTTAATTTAAGCATATTTTCACAGGTCGACAAAAATAACTTAAATTAATCCTGCGAAAATATATATTTAACACAAATCATATACAATCACTTTCATAAACCATGAAATTGCAACCCACAAAAATTTTTCATATATATTATGATACAAGGACAGTGAAAATATGTGTTGCACAAAATCAATAGAATGTCCCTGTGTTTGAAAAAATCAATGTACAGTATTATTATGATATTTTTTTTTTGTAGAATACTTTTTTGTTGAGCGACCAGACTTTGAGAAATTGATAGATGAAGGAGGATTTTTAGAACATGCAGAATTTTCGGGAAATAGATATGGCACCAGGTTACATACTAAATATTAAATAAAAATATTATCAAGCATTCCATTTTTGTAAAATCTTTTTTACAGATGTCAAGCTTAAAAAAGAATCATTTATTAATAGTTTCAAATATGTGAAATATGTTACCTTGAAGAGGGGAGGTGATTTATCTTGATTGTATTTTGTAATATAGAACTCAATTGTAACAAGGGACTATCCTCTTTTAGGATTATTTCTTGTTTAAATTTGCACACATTTACTGACAAGCAGTTAAATGAAAAAAAAATACATTCTTAAATGTATATTATGAACATGTTAATTTCTTATTATATATCTTATGAAACCAACGAGTAAAGATAGCGAAGGTTATTTTTCTAAAAAAAAAAAAGATACAGGTTCTTTTTCCTATATCTTGCATTGAAAAAAAATCTGAAATAGGTTTAAAATATAACAAATAATTGACATGATTGAGAAGGTTGAAAAAATCCCTTTATGCATATATGTTTTTTTCTTCAGTAAAAAGGCAGTAGAGGATATACAAAAGACTGGCAGATTATGTGTATTGGATGTAGAGGTCAATGGGGTCAAAAACATCAAAGCCACAAGTCTAAATGCCAGATATATATTTATTAAACCTCCAACCATGGATGTTCTGGTGAGATTTGTTTTACGTTTCCTTTTATGCTCTTAAGTTCACCTTACCTTGTGATGGATTACTGTGGATTCATTTATTTTTCATGGGTACCAATTTTTGTTGTTTGATGAAAAGGGATTAGTTCCTGGATTCTTAAATTCGTTGTTCTGAAGTCTGAAATATACAGATCAAATTTCCTTCACACAGGCAGTCAGAGATCCCACTAAAACAAGTAAACAGAATTTTACTTCTTTAGGTAAACAAAAATTTACTTGTTTAAGTAAAGTATTTTTCTCTGAGCAAAAATTTACCTATACAAGTAAATTTGAAAAACTTTGAGCTCATTTTACTTGTGACATAATATTTTTAGCTCACCTGGACCGAAGGTCCATGTGAGCTATTACCATCACTTGGCGTCCGTTGTCGTCGTCGTCGTCTGTCGTCTGTTGTCTGTTGTCGTCGTCGTCTGTTAACAATTTTTCAAAAATCTTCTCCTCTGAAACTACCAAACAGAATTTAATGAAACTTGGTATGAATGATCCTTAGGGTGTCCTGCACCAAACTTGTGTTTTGATTTTTGATCCGTTAAAAAACATGGCTGCCGTTACTAAAAATAGACTAGGGGGGTCAGATTACTGTTTTTGGCTTATAAATCAAAAATTATAAGAGATAGAGGAAATCTGAGGCCACGCTACTGATTCAGCATCAAAAGCTCTACAAAAGTCTTCATTTGGTCAAAGTTGTCAGATGACCCCTTATAGGGGTTACGGCCCCTTGAAGGTGAAAAATAGCATTTTTTCATGTTTTTGGCCTACAGAATGAAAACTAATGCAGATAGAGATTAGCTGTTGCTTGCTTAAATGTTCATCTTATTTAACTCTACAAAAGTTTCTATAGGGTCGAAGTTTTCAGATGACCCCTTATAGGGGTTATGGCCCCTTAAAGCTGAAAAATAGCCATTTTTCATGTTTTTGGCCTACAGAATGAAAACTATTGCAGATAGAGATTAGCTGTTGCTTACTTAAATGTTCAGCTCATTTAGCTCTACAAAATTCTCCATAGGGTCGAAGTTGTCAGAAGATCCCTTATAGGAGTTACGGCCTCTGAAAAATAGCGATTTTTCATGTTTTTGTCCTACAGAATGAAAACTATTGCAGATAGAGATTAGCTGTTGCTTGCTTAAATGTTCAGCTCATTTAGCTTTACAAAATTTTCCATTGGGTCGAAGTTGTCAGATGACCCCTTATAGGGGTTACGGCCCCTGAAAAATAGCGATTTTTCATGTTTTTGGCCTACAGAATGAAAACTATTGCAGATAGAGATTAGCTGTTGCTTGCTTAAATGTTCAGCTCATTTAGCTTTACAAAATTCTCCATAGGGTCGAAGTTGTCAGATGACCCCTTATAGGGATTACGGCCCCTGAAAAATAGCGATTTTTCATGTTTTTGTCCTACAAAATGAAAACTATTGCAGATAGAGATTAGCTGTTGCTTGCTTAAATGTTCAGCTCATTTAGCTCTACAAAAGTTTCTATAGGGTCGAAGTTTTCAGATGACCCCTTATAGGGGTTATGGCCCCTTAAAGCTGAAAAATAGCCATTTTTCATGTTTTTGGCCTACAGAATGAAAACTATTGCAGATAGAGATTAGCTGTTGCTTACTTAAATGTTCAGCTCATTTAGCTCTACAAAATTCTCCATAGGGTCGAAGTTGTCAGAAGATCCCTTATAGGAGTTACGGCCTCTGAAAAATAGCGATTTTTCATGTTTTTGGCCTACAGAATGAAAACTATTGCAGATAGAGATTAGCTGTTGCTTGCTTAAATGTTCAGCTCATTTAGCTTTACAAAATTCTCCATAGGGTCGAAGTTGTCAGATGACCCCTTATAGGGATTACGGCCCCTGAAAAATAGCGATTTTTCATGTTTTTGTCCTACAAAATGAAAACTATTGCAGATAGAGATTAGCTGTTGCTTGCTTAAATGTTCAGCTCATTTAGCTCTACAAAAGTTTCTATAGGGTCGAAGTTTTCAGATGACCCCTTATAGGGGTTATGGCCCCTTAAAGCTGAAAAATAGCCATTTTTCATGTTTTTGGCCTACAGAATGAAAACTATTGCAGATAGAGATTAGCTGTTGCTTACTTAAATGTTCAGCTCATTTAGCTCTACAAAATTCTCCATAGGGTCGAAGTTGTCAGAAGATCCCTTATAGGAGTTACGGCCTCTGAAAAATAGCGATTTTTCATGTTTTTGTCCTACAGAATGAAAACTATTGCAGATAGAGATTAGCTGTTGCTTGCTTAAATGTTCAGCTCATTTAGCTCTACAAAATTTTCCATTGGGTCGAAGTTGTCAGATGACCCCTTATAGGGGTTACGGCCCCTGAAAAATAGCGATTTTTCATGTTTTTGGCCTACAGAATGAAAACTATTGCAGATAGAGATTAGCTGTTGCTTGCTTAAATGTTCAGCTCATTTAGCTTTACAAAATTCTCCATAGGGTCGAAGTTGTCAGATGACCCCTTATAGGGATTACGGCCCCTGAAAAATAGCGATTTTTCATGTTTTTGTCCTACAAAATGAAAACTATTGCAGATAGAGATTAGCTGTTGCTTGCTTAAATGTTCAGCTCATTTAGCTCTATGAAAGTCTCCATAGGGTCAAAGTTGTCAGATTGCCCCTTATAGGGGTAACGGCCCTTGAAAAATACCGTTTTTTTATGTTTTTGGCCAACAGAATGAAAACTGTTGCACATAGAGATTAGCTGTTGCTTGCTTAAATGTTCAGCTCATTTAGCTCTACAAAATTCTCCATAGGGTCGAAGTTGTCAGGTGACCCCTTATAGGGGTTACGGCCTCTGAAAAAAGCAATTTTTCATGTTTTTGGCCTACAGAATGAAAACTATTGCAGATAGAGAATAGCTGTTGCTTGCTTAAATGATCAGCTCATTTAGCTCTACAAAAGTCTCCATAGGGTCGAAGTTGTCAGATGACTCCTTATAGGGGTTATGGCCCCTTATAGGTGAAAAATGGTGTTTTTGGCCTATAGAATGAAAACTATTGCAGGTAGAGAAAAGCTGTTGCTTGCTTAAATGTTCAGCTCATTTAGCTCTACAAAAGTACAGGGTCAACATCAAGACCAGGTGAGCGATTCAGGCTCCTGGGAGCCACTTGTTACAATAAAACTGATAATTTTCTTTAAATGTTTACATCATCTGCTCTAAGGTCCATTAAAAATTTCTGATGTGCATGGCTGTCTTCATGATGGGCACAGCCTTTGAAAATTGCCCTCTTGGGACAATAAATGTTGATTATTTCTCAATTAACTGAAGATAACAGATAATCTCAGTCTGGTAAAGGTTGCTAATACTATTAGCCATATAAATAATTATGAATGAAAGTAAATTGCATGACTAAATAAAGATAATTAAGAAAAGAATGATTTTTTATCATTTTACTTGTACAAGTAAATTAGTGAAAGTCAAAATAATGGAGACAATTTTAACTCTTAAAAGTTTACCTTTAGAAGTTAAAATCTGTTTACTTGTACAAGTGGGATCTCTGACTGACAGGAAAACCATGAAAATTCATAATTCATAATTTAAGTTTGATTTTGCTTGATAACCTTAAAAGTCATGTGAGGGATTAAGGTTCCTGGGAGCCTCTTGTGAATGTGTAATGAATAATTTTGATGAGTTCTTCTTTGTGTTCTGATTGTTTTCTGCCCTTTAAGAGTAGTACTACTTAAGCAATTGTTATTCATCTAATGTATAAAACATTGTCAAACACATTTCATGCATTTTTCCATTGATTTTTATGCCCCTGCATTTGCATCAGATCCATTAAGTTTTACTAATGTACCTCCCTAGGAAATTTGGTTGAGTTTTTTCAGAAACCGACATTTTGTTTTTGTAAGGGAAAATTTTGATCAAGCTTTTCTCAGAAACAGTACACGAGAATGATTTGAAATTCGAAAGTGTGGTTTAGTATGACAAACTATTTCCTAAATGACTTTCAGACCGGTTATAGTTTTTACTTCCTTTTTTGGGCCTTGGGAGAATCTGTGTCCCATGAATACATTCATTCTGTATTTTTTATGTCGCCTGAAACGTGTTGCAGAAGTGACATATAGGGGTCACTTTGGCACTATCCGTCATCTTACGTCCTGCATCCATGGTCCTGTCGCATTTTTCAAGGCAACTACATGCAGCAGCCTCATGAAACTTGGCAGGCAGCTTCATCCTATGGTACTTTATGGTATAAAGCAATTTTATGCCTGAACGTTAATTACTTCCTGTTTGATGGATACTTAAAATTTTATATATATATGAAGGACCTGAATACAAATTTCCCTCGCACTTTTCAAGCAACAACATGCAGCAGGCTCTTGATACTTTGCATGCAGCTTCATCCTAAAATACTACCGGTATATTGTGTAAAGCAATTTATGCTGGAAAAGTAACTACTTCCTGTTTGACGAATACTTAAGATTTTATATATAAATGACTTTAATACAAATTTCTGTCACTTTTCTAGCAACTACATGCAGCAGGCTCTTGATACTTTGCATGATGCTTCATCCTATAATACTATATGGTGTAAAAGGATTTTATGCTGGAAAAGTAACTACTTCCTGTTTAACGAATATTTAAGATTTTATAAATAAAAGGACTTAAATACAAATTTCCGTCACACTTTTCAAGCAACTGCACGCAGCAGGGTCTTAATACTTTGCATGCAGTTTTATCCTATAGAACAATATGGTGTAAAGTGATTTTATGCCCATAACTCTTCTTTTACCTGTATACCAAACAAGGCGAAATATGCCTTCCGGGGAAGGCTCCATCTAGAGTATTATTCATAAAGTGTGTTTTCTTTTAGATTGAGAGATTAAAATCCCGAGGTACAGAGACTGAGGAAAGTTTACAGAAACGCATAGCATCAGCCAAAGAAGCCTTAGATTATGGTAAAAATTCTTACTTGCCTCTGCAATTCATCTGAATAACTTCTTGTTTGCTAAAATGATAAAGATTTTTATCTTTAGTTTATTTCTTGCCTTGCCAATGAAGGAATCTGCCAAAGAGTTAGTAAACTTTGTTTATCTATATGTTTCATAATAGTGGTTTCATTAGTCACAGAAATTTAGATTATGGTAAAAATCGTAATTGGCCTCTGTAATTATAAAGAACTATACCATACTTGTAAGTGGTATTTGCTCAAAAATACTTCTTGAGAGGCTAATTAAAAATTTCACGAGCCATAAGGTGAGTAAAATTATCAGCCTCAAAAGTAGTATTTTTTTATTAAACTTTTACACATTGCAGTGTATGGCCACTAATTACATATAAGGTCAATGTTATACTATACTCTTAAAAAAAAAGGTAGAAGATTCCTTATATGTTTAATACAAACACACACCATTTTGTAAGAATATAACTAAGCCGTCATTTATCCGATTTTCATGAAAAAAAAACATTAAAAAGAAAAATAAATGAAGCTTAATTGATCAATTTTGAGCAAAATCGTAACCTAGCTGATTTTTATGATATTGCAAGTAAAACATAAGTGTTCATTTTACACATCAATTTCCCGTTTAAATCAATGCAAAATGTTCTGCAAAAATCATTGGTCTTGTTCCACTTGCAATATCTTAAAAACCATTAAAATAAGGATTTTGGTGCAAAATAATTTGGAAAATCTTTATTTCTTTTTTATTTTACTGGATTTCATTTCATGAAAATCGGTTACAGAAAAGCTCGGCAATATTATTTTGAAATGGTGTAGGTTTGTATTGAACATATGAGGAATTTTCTACCTATGCGTAACTTTTTTTGAAGCGTATATAAACATGGAAATTTTTGCAGGTTGTATTTTTTGTGATTCCTGTAGGGGAAAATAGTATATTTTTCTAACTATACATATTCAATACTCTAGGAACAAGTTGTTTGCAAAGGGAAAATTTTTGCAGATATTTTGTGATTGGGAATTAAGCAAAAGTAACCCTTCGTGAAAATTTACACATTTACATTCTGTAACCATTATATGTGCTTACATTGAAAAGTCAAGTGCCATACTCTTGTTAGGGCCCTGCCACATAGTGGCAGTTGCCCTATAGTAATCAGTCCGTCCGTCCCTGTGTCTGTCTGTAACAAATCAGTTTTCCAGACTTTTTTTTCATACCCTTTCAGATATTCGGCTAAAATTTTGTATGTGAGTCAAGTATGAGGAGTTACAGATGCAGTTTAAGTGTTGTTGCGTTCTGCAAATTTTTATGAGAGTTATGGCCCTTTGAACATTGAAATAGGTAGCTGGTTGGGGACTTTGTATTTTTTGCAATGCTCACAAAATGCTTGTAAGAATAAGTCTTTACATTCCATCCTCCATTGACCACAAGAGAAATACCAAGTCCATATTGGTCACTGAAGTACATGGTTCAAATAGCAGGGCCCTTAGAGATGGCTGCCTCCTCCCTGATATCTAGTTAAGTTTATAATCTAGATTCTTGACTTTGTAGTTCTCCTATAAACTCAGGTAAATGATTCAATCTTTTGTTATGTCTTGTAATACTAAACTCTTTTATTTTATTTTATTTAGCTGAAGAAAAAGGAAGTTATGACCATGTTATAATCAATGATGATTTAGAAAAGGCTTATGAACAGTTTAAAGGATTACTTATAGAGGTGAGACAGATTTGTATACCCCACGCAAAGAAGTTGCGAAGGGTATAATGATTTTTGACTGGTCCGTCCGTCCGTCCATCAGTTAGTCAGTCAGTCCGTCAGTCTGTCTGTGATAAAATTTCAGTAATAGATTTCTCAGCAACTATTAATTGTAGGTATTTGATATTTAGTACATAGCTTCAGGTAGGGGTCCCATATGGTGGGATTCGTTTTCAGGTCTGTTGATCATCTACTTCCTGTTTAACGAGCTGACTTAGACTTTTTCACTAAATTTTCAGGGTTGAAAATTTTCATCACAGATTTCTCAGCAACTATTAATTATAGTCTTTTGATATTTTTTACGTAGCTGTAGGAGTCCGATATGGTGGGATACATTTTCAGGTCTGTCACTCTTTTACTTCCTTTTTAATGAGCCGACTTAGAAAGACAACAACACTGACTTTTTTATTCATAACTCGAAAAAGATAATCTCTGTCCATGATGTGAAGGCATGGGGTATGTGAGGGTGCTCACTAAGGTTCTTTCATTTTTTAAGCTCACCTGGCCAAAGGCCATGTGAGCTTATGCCATCACTTGGCGTCCATAGTCGTCGTCTGTAAACAATTTTTCAAACATTAAATTGTCTGACACCATAAGTCCAATTGCAACCAAACTTGGTACAGTTGTTTAATGGCATTATGTGTACAAAACTATTGTTCGGATTTTTGATTCGTAAAAAAAAAACATGGCTGCCATGGCTAAAAATAGAACATAGGGGTCAAATTACAGTTTCTTTGCAAATTACTCAAAAACAGTAACAGATATCAAAATTCTGGCATAGGGTAAAAGTGATCAAATACTTTTTGAGAGGCTGGTTAAAAATTTCCCAAGCCGTAAGGTAAGTGAAATTATCAGCCTCAAAAGTAGTATTTTTTAATTAACCTCGTAAAAGTGATCAGCACCTCAAGATCTACCTGCCTAGAAATTTTCAAGAAGATCCAACAACTGATGTAGGAGTTATTGCCCCTTTTCTGGATTTTTTCAAAATTTTGCACTTATTTAGCCCTATTTCTTGAAAACTATACAAGATATTTTAAAAATTCAAATTGCATATGATTAAGCACATCAAGATCTACATTTCTTGTAACTAGGTCAAAGCTGTAAAACCATTTCTTTCAGGAATTATGGCCCTTAAAGCGTCAAAATTTACCGGTTTTCATTACTTTTCCCCTGAATTTCAACTTGTCTGACACCATATATCCAACTTCAACCAAACTTGGCACAGTTGTTTAATAGCATATATGCTACAATTCTGTCGTTCAGATATTTGATGCGCTGAAAAATATGGCCGCCATGGCTAAAAATAAAATATAGGTGAAATTGCAGTTTTTTGCTTATAACTCAAAAATGGTTACAGATATCAAAATTCTGATGGGAGACAAAAGTGATCAGCATCTCAAGATCTTCCTGCTTTGAAAGTTTCAAGAAGATCCAACAACTGATGTAGGAGTTATTGCCCTTTTTCTGGATTTTTTTTTCAAAATTTTTCACTTGTTTAGCCATATATCTTGAAAACTATACAAGATATTTCAAGAATTTAAATTGTATATGATTTAGCACATCAAGATCTACATTTCATGCAGTGATTTTTCTAGCGCTCGTCACTTTCGTCATTGGCGAAAAGATATTTTATTTGACGAAAAATTTTCAAACCAATTTCGCACTTTAATTTTCAAAAATGTAGAAAATTTTCGTCCTTTTTTACGATAATCAGTTAAATCTTTCGTCATTTTTGTGTAATTCAAATTGACAACAGATTTTACTATGAAGCCCTATTGATTTATGACCCAAGCTGTCTGCATAAACACCCGGAGGCCGGATATGTTTTTACAGTTAATTAACTGTTAATTGTTTAAATGAGTCATAATAACAGGTGCTTGACCATCGCTGATTGATTTTGAAATCAATCATGAATGAAATATACTTGACCAATCAGGAGAAAGTTTATTTTTATATCAGCTGAAAAATATTGATTTGTTTGTCAACCCACGTGCTCTGACCATGTTGCCCAAATGATAATTCTTGTGTAAATATCACAAAAACTTAGAAGTAAATATAGATGAAAGGATTTACCTTCATGAAACTATTTTATTAAGAACATCCTGTAATCCAAAAACATCTTTTTTTCATGCATTAAAAGGAGATCAGATGAAAAGAACTTTGTTTACATTCTACGATCGCCTTCTTCTTCCTTTTATTACCCTCCTTAGACAGGAGCACCACCATTTTAGCGGAGGTGTAGTGGAGTTCCAATGATTTTGAGTTAAGAAATTGCTCGAGCCACCTTAACACTAAACTAAATTTGTAGAGCTCCTATATAGGACATGAAGGATGTTCTGTTTTGTTGTCTGTATATTCCTCCTTTTAGGGACCACCAGTCACTTATCATTACCATTATGAAAATGGTAAAACAAAATAAAAACTGCTTCTTCAAATGAGAAAAAAGAGAGACTTTATGTGTGCTTTTAGCTTTCTATGAGCATGTTAAACTTGATGAGTAATACATATTTTCCCTTAATTTGTAATAAAGGGTGGTGGGGGTGTTATCATTTTGTTTTGCTTAAAATATTAAAGGCAAAGAATCTGCAGTACATTAAGTATGATTAAAAGGGGAAAAATCAATTCAACAAATGTTTAGATATATTTTATTGAACATGATAATAACTGTTGTAATCTGTGTCCTGTCCATGGTACTGAAATTATAATATACATAGCTATAACCTGCACATATAGAAATTCACGTATTAGTATTTTTGCTTCAACCAGACTGCCAGAAGCAAACATACCACATGGATTATTAGGTCGCACATTTTGGTCGACCGCTAAAGTGACTAAAGCCCTCAAAATCCTGGAAAAAACCCTGTTTCATGTATTTAGATCAAAGCTGTAGGATCATTTCTTGTAGGAGTTATTGTCCTTAAAACAACAAAATTAACCATTTTTCATTACTTTTTCCCTGAATTTTTAAGATTAACTTGTCTGACACCGTAAGACTAACTGCATTTTAACTTGGCACACTTGTTTAATAGCTTATATGCTACAACTCTAATGTTCAGATTTTTGATTCGTCAAAAAACATGGCTGTCATGGCTAAAAATAGAACATAGCGGTAAATTGCATTTTTTTGCTAATAACTCAAAAATTGTTTCAGATATTAATATTGTGCAAGTGTCAAAAAAGATCAGCATATTTTAAAAGATATACCTGTGTTGAAATTTTGGTAAAGATCTGACTGCTGATGTGGGAGTAATTGCCCTTTTTCCTAATTTTTGCCAAATTTTGCACTTATTAAGCCCAATATCTTGAAAACTAACCAAGATATTTCAGAAATTTAAATCGCATATGGTTATGCACAATAATATCTACAAAATATATGTGTCTGTATAATTCAGGTGAGCGATTCAGGCTCCTGGGAGCCTCTTGTTTGTTATACACAAACCATTTGTTTAGGTTTAGCTTGTTATACTGACTGAAAGAATTTAAAAGAAATTAACAGGTTAAGCAGTTAGCTATTGCAACCCACTGACCAAATCAGTGATTAAAAGAATCATTGAGAATATCATAAAACTTTGGAATATCCTGGAATGAGAAAAAGTGGGGACTCCAGTTGTAGACAAAAACGTTTTGCCATGTAATTGAGTTGATCATAGAATTTCTGACATTAAGGAAAATAAATATTTATCATTTTATAAATATTCCTGCAGAGCTTTTATAGCATTTGATGTAAGAAATTTCTCAATCATCATTCTTTAAGTGTATATAATATAAAGTTATTACCCCTTTTGAAATGATTGATATGTTAGTATGACATTGCACAATAGGTATTCAAATGCATTTACTGTAACATGCTTAAAGATGGCCACTCTTCATGTTTAGAAATCTCAGTCTTATTTTGGCACTCCTCTTAGACTTAACCTTTAATTACTAAAGATTTTTTTTGCACACTGACCCCTCCTTTTTTACATTTTCTGATCATAAATTATAGACCTTAAAAACCAATTGTATAAAATGTCTTAAAATTATTATACCCCCACTCGTAAGAGAGGGGGCTATATTGCAATCACCTTGTCTGTCCGTCCGTCCGTCCGTCTGTCCGTCTGTCCGTCCGGTTCAATTTCTCTGCTTCTACTGGATGGATTGGTTTCAAATTTGGTACACAGCTTCAGCATGATGAGTTATACTATGCCTACCCTTTCCAGGTCAGTCCATCATCTACTTCCTGTTTTCCAAGCCGACTTAGGCTTTTTTAGGGGGAAAAAAATTTGGAATGTGAAATTTTTCGTAACAGATTTCTCGGCTTCTACTTGATGGATTGGTTTCAAATTTGGTACACAGCTTCAGCATGATGAGTTATACTGTGCCTCCCCTTTCCAGGTCAGTCCATCATCTACTTCCTGTTTTTCGAGCCGACTTAGACTTTTATGGGTAAAAATTTTGAAAAGTGAAATTTTTCGTAACAGATTTCTCGGCTTCTACTGGATGGATTGGTTTCAAATTTGGTACACAGCTTCAATATGATTAGTTATACCGTGCCTCCCCTTTCCGGGTCAGTCCATCATCTACTTCCTGTTTTCCGAGCTGACTTAGACTTTTTATGGGTCAAAAATAGACAATTTTTTGTAACAGATTTCTCAGCTTCTAGAGAAGGGATTGATTTCAAATTTGGTATACAGCTTTAGCATGATGAGTTGTACCGTGCCTCCCCTTTCCAGGTCAGTCCATCATCTACTTCCTGTTTTCCAAGCCGACTTAGACTTTTTTAGGGGAAAAAAAATTCGGAATGTGAAATTTTTCGTAACAGATTTCTCAGCTTCTACTGGATGGATTGGTTTCAAATTTGGTACACAGCTTCAGCATGATGAGTTATACCGTGCCTCCCCTTTCCAGGTCAGTCCATCATCTACTTCCTGTTTTCCAAGCTGACTTAGAATTTTTATGGGTCAAAAATAGACAATTTTTCGTAACAGATTTCTCAGCTTCTAGAGAAGGGATTGATTTCAAATTTGGTATACAGCTTTACCATGATGAGTTGTACTGTGCCTCCCCTTTCCAGGTCAGTCGGTCATCTACTTCCTGTTTTCTGAATGGCCGAGTGGGGGTATGCTTAGCACGACTTAGTGCAACCCCTTGTTGATACAACTTCGTGGTTTTTAAGGCCAAAATTTTTATGTAAAATCTAGGGGAGTCTGATTTCCTGCCAAATTTTTGACGTCATATTTCTCGGAAACAAGCACACAGATATATAATTTTCTGTTTGTCATTTTATTAAGTGGACATCACAAATCACAACATGCTTGATATAAAAAGTTAAGAGTGATCACTTGTGTAAACTTTCAAATACCAGGAAAGCAACAACAAAAATATTTTGAAGAAAGCCTGATAAAATATGATGAAATTGGGAATCTCAAATGGTTACCCTGTTTATTATTATTTTTCGTAGGACATAACAGCATTACAGAAGGCTAAGCAGGCAGCGGCTTGACAATAACAATCTTTGGCAATATTCCACAGTGCAATTAGCAGGGAGTGTTCATAATTTGGGGATCAACTTTAACATTATTTAGACTCGGAAGTAGTGTAATGCTAGCAGGGAGTGTTCATAATTTGGGGATCAATTTCAACATTATTTAGATTGGATAGTAGTGTAGTGCTAGCAGGAAGTGTTCACATCATGGGATCAATTTAAACATTAGATATAATATATTAAGATATTCTATGATATTATTTCATGGGTACCTATTCAGTGTTAAGAATAGGTAATTTAATTTCGCATCTTATGTATAAAATTATATTTTTCAAAAGCTAACTGGTAAATCTGCAAAAATAAATACTACACAAAAATAATATGTTTTCAGTATATGTAATTAAGGAATGTTAATTATGGGGAAACAATCAGAATAATTAGTTTTCATAACAAGAATCAATCAGAAAATTCAAATATCGTATGACTAGTAAGCATGATCATATTTATTGTCAATTTAGTCCATAATAAAATAATTCCTAGATTCTCATCCATATTTCTTGTAAATATGAGGTGGACTGGCAATTTTTTTTTATCTATTTTAATTTTAAAAAATTGTCATTTTGAAGGATATTGACCAAAAAAGAGCAATATTTGCCAAAAAAATTTAATGATTGAGGCGGCTGAAAAAGTCGTGGTGAGAGGGGATGAGAAACTAGGATATGTTTTATATTGGCCTTAAATATTCTTCATTACATATAATTGATCTAGTGAAGGAATATACATATAATAAAGTAATATTATTTTACTATTAGTTTGATATTTTGTAAATGAACGTATTTATTTATAGTATTTTATAGTGGCTATATTTTTCTTAATTTGCTGGAAAATTGGAATTATTACATGTATTATAGGTTTTGTCTTGCTTGTGAAATAGGTATTACTTTACCGGCAACATTAACTATTCCTGTTAAACTTTAATGAGCACCTACATATCTTAAAAACTATAAGTCTTTGGTTAATAAAGCATTGTCAAACATATGCCCCAATATATTAAGCTTTGCATACCATGTTTTGACCTTCACCTAGATTTACTGATATTTTTCACAGAGGTCGTGAAATGTTTCGGACCTGTCAGACCTGACTGGTGAAATTTAAGCAGGTCTGGCATTTTAAACATACTTACTGGACCCATGTCTGGTAGCTTTTAGTAATTGTTTAGAAAGTTGTAATAGACAGGACCAGTAAAAAAAATTAGGTCCAACAAAAGATTCCATTTTGACCAACCTTTGTCTGACAAAGAAAGTTTAAGTTTTGCTAACTCTGTTTTCAATACATTACAATAGCAATGTTAAAGTTTTAGGACAACCTTAATCTTCATACCACAGGAACTTTATATCCTAGGTTGATGGAACTGTTATATGCTTTTTCATCACAGCTACAACTGCATCCAAATCTTTTTACCTTAATTTTGAGTTTTCAGCACCAACCAATAATTTTCTTTGGTATTTATAGATAATTGAGGGTTCAAGTTTAGTTTTTCGTAATATTTTATAGATTTATAAACTTCTGTAAACCAATTTATTATGGCGACTTCTGTATTTTGCATTTTATGTCAGAGGGTGATTTCATGGCTTATTTTTTTTATGTGATTTGTCATTACTACAATTAAATTATTATGATAAGCAAGTTTATGAGCTGCAATTCATTTTTGTGAATTTCTGTTCTTACGCAAAAATGAATTGCTGTCATAGATAAGAGGGTATACAGCATTTGGGAATTTAAGAGGAATTGAATTTTATGTTGCCTGCAACGTGTTGCTGAAGCGACATATAGGGGTTACTTTGGCACCATCCATCTTCTTGGGTCGTCGTCCTTGGTGTCACAAAAATTTCCGTCGCAGTTTTCCAGGCAACTACATGCCACAGCTTCTTGATATTTGGTATGTAGCTTCATCACATAGTACTATAAGGTGTAAAGCGATTTTATGCCCGAAAAATAACTACTTCCTGTTTGACGAATACTTAACATTTTATATAAAATGGACATAGATGCCAAATTTTCGTGGCAGTTTTCCAGGCAACTACATGCCGCAGCCTATTGATATTTGGTATGTAGCTTCATCGCATAGTACTATAAGGTGTTAGGCGATTTTATGCCCGAAAATTAACTACTTCCTGTTTGGCGAACAAACATAAATACGCAGGCGACATATGCATTCCGGGGATGGCTCCATCTAGTTTTTAGCTCACCTGACCCGAAGGGTCATGTGAGCTATTGTCATCACTTGGCGTCCGTTGTCCGTCCGTCGTCCGTCCGTAAACTTTTTAAAACGTTAACTCCTCTGACACCATAAGTCCAATTGAAACCAAACTTGGTATGGTTGTTCATTAGCATTCGGTGCTTAGAACTGATGTGGGGATTTTTGATTCGTCGAAAAACATGGCCGCCGTGGCTAAAAATAGAACATAGGGGTAAAATGCAGTTTTTTGCAAATAACTCAAAAACGGCTACAGATATCAAAAATCTGGCTTAGGGTAAAAGTGATCAGCACCTCAAGATCTACCTACCCTGAAATTTTGAAGAAAATCCAACAACCCATGTAGGAGTTATTGCCCTTTTTGTGGATTTTTTGCAAATTTTGCACCTGCTTAGCTCAATATCTTGAAAACTATAAAAGATATTTGAGAAATTTAAATTGCATATTGTTAAGCACATCAAGATCTACAAAATGTGTAATAGGGTCAACGTTGTAGGACCTTTCCTTTGAGGAGTTATTGCCCTTAGAACGTCAAAATTGAGCTTTTAAAAAGCATTTCCTCATTACATTGAAAATGTTAACTCCTCTGACAGTTCAAGTCCAATTGGAACCAAACTTGGTATAGTTGTTTACTAGCATTAGGTGTATAGAACTGATGTGGGGATTTTTGATTGGTCGTAAAATATGGCCGCTGTGGCTAAAAATAGAACATAGGGGTAAATGGCAGTTTTTTGCAAATAACTCAAAAACGGTGACAGATTTTAAAATTTAGATTGGGAACAAAAGTGATCAGCACCTGAAGATCTACCAGCTCTGAAATTTTGAAGAAAATCCAACGACCCATGTAGGAGTTATTGCCCTTTTTGTAGATTTTTGGAAAATTTTGCACCTGTTTAGCTCAATATGTTGACAACTTTACGAGATATTCGAGAAATTTAAATTGCATATTGTTAAGCACATCAAGATCTACAAAATATGTAATAGGGTCAACGTTGTAGGACCTTTCCTTTGAGGAGTTATTGCCCTTAGAACGTCAAAATTGAGCTTTTAAAAAGCATTTCCTCATTACATTGAAAATGTTAACTCCTCTGACCCTTAAAGTCAAATTGGACCCAAACTTTGTATTGTTGTTTATAAGCATTAGGTGTATAGAACTGATGTGGGGATATTTGATTGGTTGTAAAACATGGCCGCTGTGGCAAAAAAATAGAACATTGGGTTAAACTGCATTTTTTTGCTAATAACTCAAAAAGGATGACAGATTTTTGAATTTTAATTGAGATAAAAGTGACCAGCACCTTAAGATCCATCATATTGTCAGATGACCCCCTTATTAAACTTATGACCCTTTCAATGTCAAATAGATTTTGCCTAATAGCCTTTACTCCAGGCACATATGTCAGGTGAGCGATTCAGGCTCCTGGGAGCCTCTTGTTTATGGTGCCAGTAGGTGGGACATACTTTAGTTTTATTGAATTGTTTCTTTGAAACAAAAAAAAAGACTATTTATTCCATGACTGTTATCAGAAAAAAATACATATACATGATAATAGATATATTTTATAAACCAAAGATATGGACTTTTTTAACTTTATTGAGGTTTCCTTGATATAAGTTTTTAAATATCTGTCAGACTGTTATTGAATTTTTGTATTTGAAATAAATTTTTATTTCATATATGCATTGTTACATTTGGGATTTTTTGGCCTTCCAAAGCTTGTAGGCCCTAATTTTCATTTTCCTGTAATTTTGCTGCGTAAACATACAAACAAAAGTATTTTTTGAGGACTTTTTCCTTCAATCATGTGTTGTGTTCATTATATTATGTGCTCAACTAAGGTTTGTACCATGAGATATAGATCATATATTATTCTTTCAATATTTGTATTATTTTAACTTGTTATTGTGATAGGGAGTTTTTTTATAAAAGATGTGGTTGAAAGCAGAAAGCCGAGTTACATGTATTGAGGTGATTCATATGTTCATTGTTGATTTTGTATAACAAAAAGGGAAATCCACACTGATTTTTTTTTATAGAACCTAAAAAAGCATTAGCATTTACTGTGGATTCACTTATTTTCGTGGCTTTTGTTTTTCATTGATTGCTTAAAAAAATGCTAATTCAAAAGTACTTAAATTTGTGGTTAAGAAGTTTTCAGTATAAAGTCCATTGTTTTGGTTTTTTTTTTATTTTGGTGGGGAATGAAACTTCATGGATCAGCTTCACCCATGAAAAATAATGAAACCACAGCAATAAAAAAAATCCAAATATGTATTACTTAACTATTGTCGTGCTTGTCTCAAAACAAATTGAGGTTTTATATTTATGCAAATGTATCTTAATTGATTTATCTCTCGTGTTCATGAATGGACTTTAACTGGGAGCAATAGATATTTGACAATTTGTTGTCCATTTATCTGAGAAGTTTTCAATTAAGTTTATTAGTTATTGTGCTGATACCCTCCAATTTGTTAGGTGTATGTCCCTAATTGTTCACATGTGATGACTTGAAAATAGTTCAAGGGATGTAAGTAAAATTTGTATTACCAGCAAAATCTAAAAATTATTTTCAAAGCTAAAAAAGTTTTTTGGAAGTTAAGGATGTTCGCTGGTCAGTTTTCAAAATGTTAAAAAAAACGTTCAAAATGTGGAGGGAAAAGTCTTTCTCTGGCCTTTTCATAGGTTTATCATTAAGCTTGTTTTAGTGTAAAAACCTATGAAATAATAACAAGAAATTTATAAAACTCTCTTAATGACCCAATAAACCTTATTATAAAAAGAAATTAGGGGGTTGCTGGCCAAAATAATTAACCCTATTTTAATGGTACAATACAGAGGATTCAGAAAATATGTAAGAAATCTCAAAAGTTGACCAGCGATCATCCTTAAAGTGAAGAGGGTAAAAAGTGGCAGGATATCATATAATGTCATTCATGCCCTATTATTGTAAATGTAATACTAACAGTTCATTTGATGCTTTGTGTTTCATTTTTCCTGGCCTGTAAATAAAGGTAATAACAAAACTTCCGAACTTGAATGATCAATCTCATAGTCCAGAGAAAATGACAAAAATGAATCAGTCATACCGAAGAATTGGTGGATTGCAATGGTCCTGACTTGGTACAGGCATTTCAAACGAAATGGTGGGTTAAACCAGGTTTTATGGCGCCAAACCTCCCTCTTTCATTGCGATCTTGAAGTCCATAATATATATAGTTACATAGAATAGTGTGTTACTGCAAAATTTGCTTTACCCATAATATATAGTTATGTAAAATAGTGTGACATTGTAAAATTTTCTTCGAATTAGGTTTTACAAGTCGAACATAATTGGACATGATGGATATGAAAATTATCATGAATAAAATACAGAAGATGTAAATAAATTTTACACTGCTTTTAAAAAGATAAATTTGTATCGCCAGCAAAATCTAAAAATTGTTTCTAATGATAAAAAAGTTTTTAGCTCACCTGGACCAAAGGTCCATGTGAGCTATTGCCATCACTTGGCGTCCGTCGTCGTCGTTGTCGTCGTCGTCCGTTAACAATTTTTCAAAAATCTTCTCCTCTGAAACTACTGAACAGAATTGAATGAAACTTGGTATGATTGATCCTTAGGGTGTCCTGCACCAAACTTGTGTTTTGATTTTTGATCTGTCAAAAAACATGGCCGCCGTTACTAAAAATAGACTAGGGGGGTCAGACTACTGTTTTTGGCTTATAAATCAAAAAGTATAAGAGATAGAGGAAATCTGAGGCCATGCTTCTGATTCCGCATCAAAAGCTATACAAAAGTCTCCATTTGTTCAAAGTTGTCAGATGACCTCTTATAGGGGTTACGGCCCCTTAAAGGTGAAAAATAGCATTTTTTCATGTTTTTGGCCTACAGAATGAAAACTATTGCAGATAGAGATTAGCTGTTGCTTGCTTAAATGTTCAGCTCATTTAACTCTGCAAAAGTCTCTTTAGAGTCGAAGTTGTCAGATGACCCCTTATAGGGGTTACGGCCCCTTAAAGGTGAAAAATAGCCATTTTTCATGTTTTTGGCCTACAGAATGAAAACTATTGCAGATAGAGATTAGCTGTTGCTTGCTTAAATGTTTAGCTCATTTAGCTCTACAAAGTCTCCATAGGGTCGAAGTTGTCAGATGACCCCTTATAGGGGTTACGGCCCTTGAAAAATAGCGTTTTTTCATGTTTTTGTCTTACAGAATGGAAACTATTGCACATAGAGATTAGCTGTTGCTTGCTTAAATGTTCAGCTCATTTAGCTGTACAAAATTCTCCATAGGGTCCAAGTTGTCAGATGACCCCTTATAGGGGTTACGGCCCCTGAAAAATAGCGATTTTTCATGTTTTTGGCCTACAAAATGAAAACTATTGCAGATAGAGATTAGCTGTTGCTTGCTTAAATGTTCAGCTCATTTAGCTCTACAAAATTCTCCATAGGGTGGAAGTTGTCAGATGAATCCTTATAGGGGTTACGGCCCCTGAAAAAAGCGATATTTCATGTTTTTGGCCTACAGAAAGAAAACTATTGCAGATAGAGATTAGCTGATGCTTGCTTAAATGTTCAGCTCATTTAGCTCTACAAAAGTCTCCATAGGGTCGAAGTTGTCAGATGACTCCTTATAGGGGTTATGGCTCCTTATAGGTGAAAAATGGTGTTTTTGGCCTATAGAATGAAAACTATTGCAGGTAGAGAAAAGCTGTTGCTTGCTTAAATGTTCAGCTCATTTAGCTCTACAAAAGTATAGGGTCAACATCAAGACCAGGTGAGCGATTCAGGCTCCTGGGAGCCTCTTGTTTGGAGGTTACAATGAAGAGGGTTAAAAGTGGCAGGATATCATGTAATGTCATAGATGCCCTATTATTGTAAATGTTGTACTAACACTTTATTTGATACTTTGTTGTGCATTTTTCATGGCTTTTAACTGTAATACATTGTACATGTACTGATATTGTATGTCATGTCTTTTATTTAATTGTAAGTGTTAACAATTTTCATGACCACTGACTAATAAACTATTTTAATGATAAGACTCATTCAGTATGTGTGTGAGTAGCTTGAATGGTAAATCTGATATTGATCATAATTTGAAAAATAACTTGTCTTTTACGATTTGGAATACTGTAATATACATATTTACACAGGCACTTATTTTCACTAATTTACTCTTTCATCAAAGTTCACGGGTACTCAATTTCGCTTTTTCTACTCCGTATTCTGTTCATGCATTCATGTTGGTTTTTTTTCGTGAAAAATACCAGGCCATGAAATCTGTGAAAATAGATACCTTACAAAAATAAGTATGCTTACAGTAACTCGAGTTGTCCTAGGGAAAAATAGAATTTCAAATAATCCTAAAAAAAAATCCAGTGCAATTTTGAATTCGTAATATGGAATTCCAAATTGGCCCAAGACAATTCAGAATTGCCCGGGGTTCCAAGATGCTCTGTAACATATACATGTTCATTGTATACTTTAGCTAGCTAAAATGTCTTGATTTATATACATTTTTATACTGTAGATGTAAGTCGTATGTATTGTGCTGTTAAGTTTTATCTTGTTGAGATATGAAATAAATATGGTTACTTGTAATGTTTCATTGTGAATAAAACAAAATCAGAGTTATACCAAAGGGGCATTCAAATTAAGTTTTGTCTTCTTTTATATGTCATCCCTAATATGTCTTCACAAACCTGATGTGTTTTGTGTAACTACCGGACCCAAAGATCTCAATAGAAGGGGGAGGTTTGGCGCACCTTAAAACCTGATTTCTTTTTAAATGCCTGTACATGTACCTAGTCAGGACCATTGTGGTCTTCAATTTTCTGGTATGTTTTCCTTGTTTTGTCTTGTCTTATGGACATTTGAGATTGATTCTCCAAGTTTGGTAATTTTGTTATTACCTTTATTTCTCAAATCGGTGGTTCTTTTGGGGTGAACTAGGATGCAGGAACTGCTTACTCTTCTTGGGCACTTGAGTTCACTCTCCTTTCGAAAATTAAATTAAGGAACACAAGATATTAATAGAAAACTGAATTCTTGGGTTCAGGAATATGGTGTATAATTAGTTAGTTTAGTTATCAATTGATAAATATTACATAAATTCACATTTTCAGTTGAATTAGAAATAGAAATGTCATGAAATAAAAAAGCAACATTTATGAAGATAAAATTGTTAAGAGTAATTCGGTATTTTGTTATACAGTTTTTAGGTATGTAAAGGCGTTTATTAATTATTGCAACAAAGTATAAATTAAACACTTGCTCTAAAACTAAATTTAAAGACATAAATGCATAAAAAAAGCTCCTGGTTGTCTCTAAATATATTTTCACACATAAGATTATAAACTGTATGAAATAAAAGCTGTGATTCTGGTCATCTCTGTGAAAAAAAAATTGGTTGATAGGTAGGAGTTTTTTTTAGGTCAGGAATACACGTCTATTAAAAAGTTAATTTATAAAGGAAAATGTAAGTTTTGGCACTTGGAAACACAAACTCCTATGCATTACAGATACAAACTAAAGACTTCCACCATATGTTACTTAAACTTTCCCCTTAATAATAGATTAAACTGGTTTGAAATGCTTATAAGTTTCAGCACTTAGACTTGACTTTAGTTATAAACATTTTTATACGACCGCAAATTTTTGCGATCGTATTATGTTATGGCGATGTCGTTGTCGTCGTCGTCGTTGTCGTCGTCTGTAGACACTTTGGTTTCCGTGTGATAGCTTTAGTTGTAGTTAACCAATTGTTATAAAATTTTGATATGATGTTTATAACCACTAAAGGAAGGTTGGTATTGCATTTGGGGTTTCTGGCCCCTACCGTTTTAGAAAAAAGGGCCAAAAGGGGCTAAAACGGGTGTATTGACAAAACATCTGTAGAGTGTTTATTTTTCATCCGATTTTGATCATTCTTTTTTTATTGTACTCCTCAATAAATTCTGTCAACAAAATGTAACAACACCTTTGATGTATCTTGTACCATTACATTGCTATAAGGGGTCAAAAAGGGGCCACACCCAAAAAATTGACTTTTTTATTTGTGGTCCGATTTTCAAAATCTTTTTTTCATTGGAATCCTTGTAAAAATCCCTGCCTGCGTTTTTCAATCAGATTTGCAATATCTCATACCGTTTTCCAGACATTAGGGGTCAAAGGGGCCAAAAACGCCATTTATAAAAGTTAGTCCAGGCAAATAGTTTTTTACCAATATTAAGTTGTAGTGGGCCAGCCAATTGTTATGAAGTTTAAATATGATGATTATATCCACTAAAGGAATGTTGGTTTTGTATTTGGGGTTTGTGGCCCCTACTGTTTTAGAAAAAAAGGGCCAAAGGGGCTAAAACGGGTGTATTGACAAAACTGTTGTAGAATGTTCATTATTCATTCAATTTTGAAAATTCTTTTTTTGCTGAAGTGCTCATAAAATTCTGTCAACTAAATGTGTCAATGATTTTGACATGTATTTCACCATTACATTGCTACAGGGGGCTAAAGACAGGCCACACCCATAAAATCAACTTTTTTATTTTTGGTCCGATTTTCAAAATCTTTTTGTCATTGGAATCCTTGTGATAATCCCTGGCTGCGTTTTTCAATCAGATTTGCAATATCTCTTACCGTTTTTGAGAAATTAGGGGTCAAAGGGGCCAAAAACACCAATTTTAAAAGTTTGTCAAGGCAAATTGTTTTATACTTAAAATTAAGTTGTAGTTATTACATGTATATAAATAAGGCTTTTTGTATTAGATGTTGATGTAAATAAATATGTGTCAAAAATGCATTTTTAAGTCCACCACAGGATGCATGTGTCAAAAAGCTTTGTAAGTCCACCATGGGCTTCATGTGACCAAAGCAATTGACTATCCATATTAGGCCTCCAACGTACAGGGTTAAACTTGTTGCGGTCGTATCATGCTGCGCTCGGCGTAGCTTTTTATTTAAGGTAATAACAAAATTACCGAACTTGGAGGATCAATCTAAATGTCCAAAAGAAAAGACAAAACATGGAGGACACACCGGAATAGTTATAGATCGCAATGGTCCTGACTTGGTACAGGCATTTCAAATAAAATGGTGGGTTAAACCAGGTTTTATGGCGCGCCAAACCTCCCTCTTCCATTGTGATCTTACGTTCATACTTTACACATATATCACTTTTAATAAAATAATAGGTGTTTTTTAGCAGTAGTTAAACATTTTGAAAGATTCAGCACTAGAACACATACTTCCATGCATAACAGATTCATAATTTGAAGTCACTCATACAGTGAATAAAGGTAATAACAAAACTACCAAAATTGAATGATCAATTTCATAGTCCAGAGAAAATGACCAAAACGAATCAGTCAAAAAGTTAATTTTTTGGGTGTGGCCCCTTTTTGACCCCATGTAGTAATGTTACAGTGCAATATATACCAAAACCATTAACACATTTTGTTGACAGAATATAATGATGAATTCAATAAAAAAAAGAATTTTAAAAAACAAATGAATAATAAATATACTACAACAGTTTTGTCAATACAACCGTTTTAGCCCTTTTTGGCCCTTTTTTCTAAAATGGTAAGTGCCACAATCCCTGATTACAATACCAACCTTCCTTTAGTGGTAACAAACATCATATCAAAATTTCATAACATTCGGTCATCATTTACTCAAGTTATCGAACGGAAACCAAAGTGTCCCCAGACGAGGACAACAACAATGACGACGATGACGACATCGCCATTACATTATACGATCGCAAAAATTTTGCGGTCGTATAAAGATATGAAAAAACCGTTATTTTAGGGGCTGTTACCCCTTTAAGGGGTCCATCTGATGACTTCGACCCTATGGAGACTTTTGTAGGGCTAAATGAGCTGAACATTTAAGCAAGCAACAACTTTTCTCTATCTGTCATAGTTTTCATTCTATAAGCCAAAAACATGAAAAAATGCTATTTTTCACCTTTAAGGGGCCGGAACTCCTATAAGGGGTCATCTGACAACTTCGACTCAATGGAGACTTTTGTTGAGCTTTTGATGCTGAAACAGTAGCGTGGCATCAGATTTCATCTATCTCTAAAACTTTATGAAAGCCAAAAACAGTAGTCTGACCCCCTGGTCAATTTTTAGTAACGGCGGCCATGTTGTTTGGACGGCGGTCACCATTTGTGCAATCTTGGTAGAGGACATCCCATAGATGAAGTTTGCAAAGTTTCAAAGCAATCCCTTCGGTCCTTTCGGAGGAGACGATTTTCAAAGAAAAGTTAACGACGACGACGGACGCCAAGTGATGGCAATAGCTAACCTGGACCTTCGGTCCAGGTCAGCTAAAAATGTTAACATTTAGCTAAATCAAAATTTCAAAGTCACTAAACTTTGACTGCAGAAGCATTCAGATAAATGCCCTTGAAATTGATGTGTGCTGATGCTGATGCAACTGCGTACCAAATATAAATGGTGTCCCATAACTGCATCATGCGAAAGACTTAAGACAAAAGGTTAACTTTGACAAAGTCAATATAAAATGGCAAAGTCAGTAAACCGTGTCTGCAGGAGCAAGAATTTCATGAAATTCTAATAAAGCCTTCAAAAGTTTTCTCTGGAAAACAATGAAGGGCTGTTGGATAGATAGGCCAACTGACAGAAAACCTAATTCTATATTCTAAATCACAGAAAGACAATTTAACAAGCACAACTCTAACCCCCCTCCCCAAAACTCAAACAGTTCACCACTTTTTAGGCAAAATGAAACAAAACACGTTATGATATGTATGAATATAATTCTCTTTTTATAATATATCTCGAATTTCAAAAATACAATGATGTAACAGTAATGGAGACCATTTCCTCTATCATACATAAAGCATAATGAAACATTCTAACAAATTTTCATCGAAATCAATCTACTTAAAAATTATAATGAAACCTTCTGACAAATTGTAATTCAATCCAATGGCTGAATAAAACATCATATTGAAACATCCTGACAAATTTTCACTGAAATCCAACAGCTTGATGGAACATTATGATGAAATATTCATTGAAATCTAATCGACAAATGAAACAATATTTGTGACTGAATTAATACAAATGGAGACAACCTTTAGAATATGTTTTATGATAATAATTATATACTGTATTTCTGTATTTAATATGTAGCTTGTTGTTTAGTGATAATTTATGAAAAGGCAAAAATTGTGCATAGAATATCTCATAAATTTTTGTAATAACTATTAATTTTAAGCTCCTAGAATTAACACAAATCGATAAAAATTGACAAAAATTAACAGCTGTATCATTCCATTTTTCAAAGAAAGTTAATACCATAAACTTTAAATTGAAAAAAACTCCACATGGTTTTACGAAAGAGAAGAACAAAAAACAAATTGGCACAAAATGGACTCAAATTAGTTTTTAAGTAGTAAAAATAATAGGTAAACAAATAAATTTAACAATTAAAGAGTAACAACTTGTTTTGTTTAGCCAAGATAGGTACGATTCTTTCATGCTATGAAATCAAGGATATTTCACTTAAATTTAACCACGAAAAAATCATAACAAAGTGACTGCTTATTCACAAAACCATTTTGCAAATCTGCAAAAAAAAAATTGATAACCAGACAAAATCCCTTGCACAGTAAGGTCTAATGATGATTCTTCCTAAAGATTTTAACAACAAGGCAATACCCTTATCCCAAAAATGTTTCCAAGCTATAAATATTCATACAAAGTGGGATTTTTTCCTACAGCAAACAACAAACTAGATGCATTTTACAACCAAAGGTGTAAACATGGTACATAGCCCTATTATAAAGTCAATAGACATTGCACAAAAATAGAATATATATATCTATATATAGTAACAAGAGGTCAATATGATTATATATATATAGCATTGACAGGTCAATAAAATATAATAACAACTTACTATATGTACACAATACTGATTATGAGGATAAACAAAAAATAATATATATAACTGGAGATAGGTGACATTTGAAATTTAACAATATATTTCTCTCTATCGCACAATGATGAAATAACATGTTTCCATCCCAATGACAACTTTCAGTTACAGTGAAGTTATTAGAGACATAACATATTATCTAGATATGATTTTTCTTCTTTTTTTTTCATTGTCGAATCACAATTGATTGATGAAACAAGTTTGTGGTGATTTTTTTTCTTATCTATATTTTCACTTTGCTGATTATACAATTATGATTACCTAGCACTTAAAACAAAGCATAAAAAATAAGTGATTTTATATGAAAATGTGATCATGCAAATAAGAAATACAGTGAAAAGCCAGAATTATCAGTGACATTAAGATATCAAGAGCATGTATGGGTCAAGGTCTCCTGTATTTAACCTTGACCTTTGACCAACTGAACCTGATCCTTAGCTTAAAATCTTCATGTTTGATGATAGTTTATAAAGGAAAAAAAATAAGAATTTTAGAAAAAATGACATGGAAACCTATCTCAAGAAAAATTACAAAATGCCAGTTCTATGTTCCCCTGCTTACCTGAAAGGGACAATATACATATAAACATAACCTAAGAAAACATATAAGCAGACGTTTTTTTTTTTGTAAACTATTTTTTAAGATTGATAACATTTGATTAACTACTTCTATTCTGTAAGTGAAACCTGTTGAAAATTTCCCCACAAAAAATAAATTAAAACTGACTAAACACTAAATTGAAAATTATTTTTTTAAGATTGATGACATTTGATTAACTACCTCTATTCTTTAACCTGTTGAAAATTTCCCCACATATTAAATTAAAACTGAGTAAAACACTAAATTGAGTTTCACAATCAAACTTTTTTAACTAACAACTATTTTCTATTTTAATCAAATAAAATAAGAACTTTGATTTGGAATAAATATATGTTAAAGATAATAGTTTAAAAATGAGTGACTAAGCATTTAATACATAATATAGATATGGAAGAATTTCAAAGAAATATATACAAACAAAAGGCTTTCCGTTTAATGTTAAAAGATGATATTTTTTTTGTATCTGCAAAATTATATTTTATTATTTATAATAAATTATAGACTTTTGATTTGAATTTTATGAAAATCAGTGCACCAGCAAGATGAAAGTGGAAAAGTGGCACTCCATTTAGCACTAATAAAAGATAAATTACTGTCAAAAATTCTTGATTATAATTATTTCCAAATATTTCTGTAAAAAAGTAAATAAATGTTTTGGATAGTATTTTTTGTTTCTATTTCTTTTAGCATCACTATACATGAAATACACTATTTCTAAAAGTTTCTTTTTAGATTTTTTTTCAGTGTACAACATAGAATTGATGTTATATTTGTATATAATCCTAATTAGTATGACAATAAATAAAAATCTACACAAACAAACAAACAAAAAATATTAAAGGAAAATAAACAACTTGATTGACAAATGCAATATTTAGTAATATAGCTTAAGGGTATTAAACTAAGAGAATAAAAAAGAAAATATAGTTTAAACATATTTCAATAAATTGAAACATCAATTCTACATGTTACTCAGGCTATTTGAACCAAGCATACAATGGGTCGACAATTCAGCATTTAAAATTTTAAATCTCATTTAAAATTTTCTCTTTTTTTTACTATTTTTTTTATAAATTGCAATAGTGTCCTTTTTCAGAAACATCACTTTCAAGAAAGTAAAGAGCAGAACATTAGAGGATTCAGGGGGTAGGACCTTCCTTTCTTTGGAAATGTAACTTTCAAAGACTTCTAGACCCCAACAAAAGTGTCATCCCTGTACGTCCCATGTACATCAAGCAAGAATGTAAACCAATAATTTATAAATGATGGCAACAGAGCAAAAAATATTTGACACACAAAAAATAAAAAAACAAACAAGGAAAAGACTAGAGCGGAAACCTGAATATATGTGTATACATAACAAGTGTGGCCACTAAAAGTATGTCTCGCCTGCCGGCACCATCGCTAAAATCAACTACCTAAGCTTTCATTTCTTGATATAAACACAAAAAGTGTCAGTATACCTAATAACAGATGCCTAGTTATTATACTATTCAAGCAATCCATTGTCCACACAAGTATTACAAAAAGTTTTCTGTCTGAAAAAAGACCTAAGTTCACAGAGTCACTGGAGCGTAAAAATGGGGTCATGGTCACATGGCATGGTGACAGTTGCGTTCTCCATAACCGCAACTGTCTGTTTACCCAATATCAGATGCCTAGCTATTATACTTTTCAAGCAATTCATCGTCCACAAAAGTCTTACAAAAAAGTTTTTCGGCCTGAAAAAGACCTAAATTCACAGAGTCACTGGAGCGTAAAAATGGGGTCAGGGTCACATGGCATGGTGACAGTTGCATGGACCATAACCTAAACTGTCTGTATACTAAATATCAGATGCCTAGCTATTATACTTTTCAAGCAATTCATCGTCCACAAAAGTCTTACAAAAAAGTTTACGGCCTGAAAAAAGACCTAAGTTCACAGAGTCACTGGAGCGTGAAAATGGGGTCAGGGTCAAATGGCATGGGGACAGTTGCGTAGACCATAACCTGAACTGTCTGTATTCGAAATATCAGATGCCTAGCTATTATACTTTTCAAGCAATTCATCGTCCACAAAAGTCTTACAAAAAAGTTTATGGCCTGAAAAAAGACCTAAGTTCACAGAGTCACTGGAGCGTGAAAATGGGGTCAGGGTCAAACGGCATGGTGACAGTTGCGTAGACCATAACCTGAACTGTCTGTATACCAAATATCAGATGCCTAGCTATTATACTTTTCAAGCAATTCATCGTCCACAAAAGTCTTACAAAAAAGTTTACGGTCTGAAAAAAGACCTAAGTTCACAGAGTCACTGGAGCGTGAAAATGGGGTCAGGGTCAAACGGCATGGTGACAGTTGCGTAGACCATAACCTGAACTGTCTGTATACCAAATATCAGATGCCTAGCTATTATACTTTTCAAGCAATTCATTGTCCACAAAAGTCTTACAAAAAAGTTTACGCCGCCGCCGCCGTCGCCGGAAAGTAATACCTATGTCTCGCCTTCCGCGACTATTCGTCGCAGGCGAGACAAAAATCATATAAATAAATACATCTAAGATTACAATTGTCAAATAGTCAACATAGAAAGCCATGTTTGCCAATATATGAGGACATCGTGCCAAACAAATGTTGACTTCTACATTTTCAATTTTCAAAAATCATCTAGAAATGAGTTTTAAAAAGAGGATTTGAGAACTAATCTTTGTTTAAAATTTTCAGTAGTGAAGCAACAAACATGTTTACCAAAACCTGTTGAGGTCATGCAAGGAATTAATTAACTGACAATAGTCATTAGGCTAAACACTATGTTCACCAATTGCTGAATACATCTTACAAGACCTTACTCACGTAGATTATAATAAAGTGCTCTATGCAGAAAGAAAATGAAAATAATGTTACTGTCATTTTCAAAATGTTTAAACAGTAAGGTTTCAATGCAATGAGTGAGAGAGAGTTCAGGTTTTACCCTCTTTTAAATTCATATGATTTAATGAAAATGATATTCTCAAGCTTCAAATATCATAAAGAAATATTCTCGTTTATTTATACCTTACTGTCCCAATGCACACCCATTTAATTGCCATTGGAACCCTATTTGTAAAAGTAAAATATCATTACACTTTTAATACTTTTTCTCAATATATTTACTCAAATGTTTTGACACATTAAAATTTTGCTTGACATTTTTTGAAATACATCACGAAAAATTGATATAATATATTCAAAAATCTAAACAAAAAATGTCTATTTGTCCTCATAAATAAAATGAAAGAGTAATATTTTAGTTTTGAGGTATGTTTAATGAGTTATAGAAATCTGAAAATCAACCAATTTTGGTGCCTTGATTTTATGTCAAATTAAAACATTAAAATTTTACAACCTTTTATGTGAGTGAGGCAGGCTTTCTTTGTCACTTTTTGGCTATATAATTATTTTGTTGTTAATTCAATGAAATGGTTTAATTTGCTGTAGTAAATACTATTAGAATTCAAAGAAAAGAAATTAAACTATTGTAAAATTTTACTACAATAAATTGAACATTATTATTTTTATTTTATCCATGAACCCACTTCAAACATAAAATCTAGTAAAGTAATGACTCAAATATTTCAAAGTATTAAATAAAATATCACTGACTTGGGTATCTACTATCTAATTTTATGTATATCAAACAAAGGTAATTTTTTTTTTAATTTCATAAGCGCAAGAAGGCATTGAACAGGCCCATCCATGAATCTATACATAAAATGATCAATGATGATAAATTTAGCCTTAATAATCTAATTCATTTTGATCTTTGGAGAAACAAAAGCTTTTATTTTTCATCTTAAATCAAGGAAGATAATATTCAAATTCAAATAGGAAAATTGAAAAAATTTAGTAACCATAAAATATTTTTTTTCAGAAACAATTCCAACTTTTTATGAGAATATTGTCAAATTTAACAGGACTGTACACAAAAAAGTTAATGGGTACCAGTGAATTCTAAATGAAATAAGCACTATGATAACAAGAAAAACAAAAAATATAATAACAACAATTGCTATACAATTCTACATATTCATTTTCAAAATTAAATTAACTTAATAACAAAAAATTTGAACTTCTACAAATAAAAATTTCCCACAATATAACAATGATAATCATCCTTTTTGAAAGGAATTTCGTTGTAAAAAATTGACAACAATTATTAACCTTGCCACCCTGTTTTTTTTTAATCACTAATTATTTAAGTATACCGTACAATACTGATAAACAACTTATATATTAACAATTAAATTAGCTTACTGTCTCCTTAGGTTTGTAGTAATAAGAACAAGTTTTTTCTCTCTTTCTATTTATATATACAAATAATTCGGTAAAAAATACGGACACAAACAGCAAAAAAATAATTCACAAAGAATCAAAATATTGACAAATAAATGGACTGTAATAAATTTAGGTGATATTTTTGAGTTACCTCCCTTGATATTTTTTATGTGAGTTTTTTTTCTGTTTCTTGAATAGTTTATGGCATACACAAAGTAATGTTACTAAAGTGTTGTTTTTTTCATTTCAGAAAATAAGTTTACTTTTTTCATTATCAATAATTTGAGACTAAAACAAAAAATCCAATAAACTAATTAATCATCCACCAGCATAAAATGCATGTCTACTTTTTTCATTATCAATAATTTGAGACTAAAACAAAAAATCCAATAAACTAAATTATAACAACAATTAAATCATCAATAAGGTGTATATTAACATGTATATTTTTTTTTTACAAATTTTATCACATTTTAACAGAAAATGTCAACAATTTGCGATAGACATATAAATAATCAGCAGTTTCCATAGCAACAAATTACGGACTAGAATTATTAACATTACTCCTTCCTCTTCCTTCAGAGTTGTCTTTCCTTGGACTTCTAGGGCGACCTTGACCTCTTCCTCTGTAACCTCCACCACGACCTCTGTACCCATAACCTCGACCTCGACCACGATCTGATGAAGGTCGCTGACCTCCTGCAGACTGAGGACGGGGTCCACCATAGGATCTTTGGTCATTTCTTCGTTGGTCTTGCATATTTTCTGTTAAAAAATGCAAAATTATTTACCATATAAATTTCAAATAAATCTTTTGTTTATTTATCATTTGTGGAAGTACTAATTTTCTTAGTTTTCATGGGTAACAGTCAGTTATGAAAATAATAATATAATAAAGATAACTCTTTAATTTGATTTCTTCAAGCAACATCTGAAATCATGGAAATCAACAACAAAAATTGGGGGGGGGGACCCATGATATTGATGACCATAAAATAAATATCTACATAATACTATGAATCTTTAAATCCTATTTGGGATTAAATTGTGAGTTCAGAATTAACAAGAACTCTTCTAAACATTATTGAACATTTCACTACTGTTTGTCTTGTTTAGCCATTCATAATGATCCATGAACTTTTGACCTTTGACATAAACTCTCACCTTTACTTGGTTGACTGGCAGGTCTAGATGATCTTTTGTCATTATCATAGCCCTGTAAAAAAATAAAATATTATACCGGTAAGAAACAAGATAAAAAAAAGTCAACGCTTCTCTCACAAAACAGTAATGGATCTTAAATAAATACAACGTATTTAAAAAGATGCTATACATAAACTAGAACTAAAGTTATTGTGGAAACAAACAAAAAAGTAGTATTATTGGCCCTTTTTTGGCCCCTAATTTCTAAATGAAAAATTGGGGGACCCCCAAAATCAATCCCATTCATCCTTTAATGGTAAGGAACATGATTGTCCAGTTTCATAGCAATTGGATAACTGGAACTAAAGTTATTGTGGAAACACTAAAAAGTTAATTGACAACGACAACGATGACGACAGCATCATACCATAATACGTCGGTAAATTTTTTGCGGTCGTATAAAAACTAATCAATGGGGTCTAGAAAATGTACGCAACATTACCAATTGATGTTAAATAATTTAAAGATTATAGATATTTCGGACATTCGTATGTCCTTCATCAGTATAATTAACAATTTTCAAATACAATAACGTAATAACCTTACTTTAAACAGGTCATTCTAAACAAACTAGTCAAAATCGAAGCATGCTGAAATTTACTGGACAGGTAAATGATCATAAAAATAAGAACATATGTACATGTACATCGCAAATAAATAGTGAGTGAGTTGGTGTTTAACGCCACACAGGTCATCCACAGACGACAACACGAAAGGGACAACAAAATGAACATAAAATGATGATGACAAATGAAATATGGGGGTGGGGTGGGAAACAAATGAACAGTAAATTTTGAGGGGGAAATAAAACAATACAAATTGCAACAGCAGAAACAGATTGAGGTAAATATATGTACAATTTAAAACAATTGGGTAGGTGACTTTGGTCACATCAAGCGATGAACACGAAAAGGCAGGGACAAATGAACATGTAATGATGCAGAAATGAATGGGCACAGCTTCATACCATAATACATCCGCAAATTGTTTGCGGTCGTATAAAAACTAAAAGATGTACAGAACAGCAGACTTTTTAGGCCAAATGTATATAACTTGTTCTGTATAAACAAATAATACTGTAAAAATCTAACGAAAGTCCACTTTTTACTTGGTGGTCTAATATAGCTCCCAGAGCCTTTTCACAAAAAAGTCTCTAGCCACTTAACAAGAGGCTCCCAGGAGCCTGAATCGCTCACCTGACATATGTGTCTGAAGTTAAGGTTATTAGGCAAAATCTATTTGACATTGAAAGGGTCATAGGTTTAATAAAGGGGTCATCTGACAATATGGTGGATCTTAAAGTGCTGAACACTTTTGTTCTCAATCAAAATTCAAAAATCTATCACCCTTTTTGAGTTATTAGCAAAAAATGCAATTTAACCCAATGTTCTATTTTTAGCCACAGCAGCCATGTTTTACCACCAATCAAAAATCCCCACATCATTTCTATACACCTAATGCTAATAAAAAACAATACCAAGTTTGGTTCCAATTGGACTTAAAGTGTCAGAGGAGTTAAAGTTTTCAATGTAATGAGGAAATGCTGTTAAAATGCTCAATTTTGACGTTCTAAGGGCAATAACTCCTCAAAGGAAAGGTCCTACAACTTTGACCCTATTACATATTTTGTAGATCTTGATGTGCTAAACAATATGCAATTTAAATTTCTCAAATATCTTGTATAGTTTCAAGATATTGAGATAAACAGGTGTAAAATTTGCAAAAAAAATCACAAAAAGGGCAATAACTTCTACATGGGGTGTTGGATTTTCTTCAAAATTTCAGAGCTGGTAGATCTTGAGGTGCTGATCACTTTTGTTCCCAATCAAAATTTTAAAATCTGTCACCGTTTTTAAGTAATTTGCAAAAAACTGCCATTTTCCTCTATGATCTTTTTTTAGCCACAGTGGCCATGTTTTATGAACAATCAAAAATCCCCACATCAGTTCTATACACCTAATGCTAATAAACAACTATACCAAGTTTGGTTCCAATTGGACTTCACGTGTCAGAGGAGTTAACATTTTCAATGTAATGAGGAAATGCTGTTAAAATGCTCAATTTTGACGTTCTAAGGGCAATAACTCCTCAAAGGAAAGGTCCTACAACGTTGACCCTACTACATATTTTGTAGATCTTGATGTGCTTAACAATATGCAATTTAAGATTCTCAAATATCTTGTATAGTTTTCAAGATATTGAGATAAACAGGTGCAAAATTTGCAAAAATTCCACAAAAAGTGCAATAACTCCTTCAAGGAATGTTGGATTTTCTTCAAAATTTCAGGGTAGGTAGATCTTGAGGTGCTGAATACTTTTACCCTTGCCAGAATTTTGATATCTGTAGCCATTTTTGAGTTATTTGCAAAAAACTGCATTTTACCCCTATGTTCTATTTTTAGCCATGGCGGCCATGTTTTACAACAAATCAAAAATCCCCACATCGGTTCTAAGCACCGAATGCTAATGAACAACCATACCAAGTTTGGTTTCAATTGGACTTATGGTGTCAGAGGAGTTAATGTTTTAAAAAGTTTACGGACAACGGACGCCAAGTGATAACAATAGCTCACCTGACCCTTCGGGTCAGGTGAGCTAAAAATGACAAGTCAAACCTAAATGTGAAAAAAAATATGTAACAGGAAAATTGTTTTATTTGTAAAATTCAACCATTTTCTTCACTTTAAAAGATTTTGTATGGTAGATCCCGACCAAAAATAATGTTAGTTTTCTTAAGGACAAGGGATTATTTCGCCAAATGGCCCTGGGAGCCATATTGGACCATCAAGTAGAAAGTGGTCTTTTGTTTCATTTCTAAACAGTGTGAACAGTAGCTTCTATAGATCTTTAAATGTTCATTGATTTGATTGTTAATTGATAGTCATCAGTCATTTACATGATGTCTGTTTTTTGTCCCGTTCTTGTTGGTGTTTACTGGTTTTGTCTCTCTGCCATTTCAGACTTTTGACATTCGGAAGCCCCATAGGTACCTCTGCTTCTTCTTTTGTTTTCTTTTTCTTTTTTTCAGACAATAAACAAACCTGTATATGCAGAGAATTTTTCAGCCTCTGTTGAAGTTCTGCTACATCTTCTAACTCTTCATGGTTCAGTCCATGTGGATGGTCACCTAGAAAAAAAACAAATTTATTAGCAATTACGGTAATCTATTTTTGAGTGTTTCCCCACTCATGTCTAAACAAATGTCACAAAACTTGACTATGTCCAAAAGACATAATGTTACCACAACATTTGGGACAGACAGACAAATAGTCCCAAACACTTTCGTAGATGGGGCGTAAAAATCATTGATGTAGCTACAGACAAAATTAAAGTTAAAATTTTAGGACTTCAACATCTTGGTAAAGGACAAAAAAATTATTACTTTATTTCTATCTCTTAATTTTTCTTACACATGGTGTACTTGTACATGAGATTATATCTTTGTTTATTACTATTATCTTAATTTTATGTCAATTCTAAAACATATGGTTTTACTCCCTCCACCGAATTTTGTACTTAGATATATGGTTGATATTACTGATTATTTGGATTTCATTTGATTTTATTCATTTTCGATCATTTTTTTTTAATTGTTTAATAGTGGATTTACTGTTTGGGTTTTAGTGCTGCTGATGAGGAATAAAATTCCAAAATGGCCATACAACTCATAATAATCTGTCAAAGTCAAATGGTCAGATTTCGTCAAACAGGATGTAGGTGAGTAACAGACCTGAAAATGAATCCCACGTTTTGGGATCCCACCCTGATGCTGTATAGCAAATATCAAGTAGCTGTAATAAGTAGTTGCTGAGGAAACTGTTATGAAAAATTTCTTCCCCGCCTACACGCTGCCCGCCTCCTGTCCAACACTCACCATTTTATAACCCGATTTTTTCACTCTGTGAAATCGGGCCAAAAATTAATTGCAGTTGGAGTTTACATTTGTGTGATTGTCTCATGTTCATTTACTCCATATCCTTTTATAAAATATTTATACTTATACCCATACCATTATCATGTGAGACAGATACAACAGCACTATTTCTTGAACTATTGGTTACAACCATTGTTTCAATCTTCTCCCCTGGCTCCTTAATACTGGTTACCACTTTAGATGGTGATGTACTGGTACCTGAACTGGTTGCTGGTTTAGAAGGTTTGGAACTACCTTGGGTGTCTTCATTGCTTGTGACAGAAGATACAGAGGGGCGACGAAGGGAATATGTACATTTCACAGGAACAACTGTAAATAATGATTTGCTTTAATATTGCCATCATGTTAAAATCTCAACACACTACATACATGTTTTTTTTATATATATATCCTATATTAATGATCTGAAAAAATAGGCAACGCTTCTCTCAAACTAGAATGGCAGTCTTCCATGGAAGACATATGTCGCCTGTGTCTTAAAATATTCGGTAAAGAGGAACAAGATGAGATATGGCCTTAAAATCTCTTTACACCATAGAGTACCATAGGAGGAAGCCACATACCAAATATCAAGAGGTTATGACTTGTAGTTTTCCGGAAAACTGCGACAGAAATTTTTGTGACGCCGCAGGACGCAGGACGACACAAGATGCAGATGGTGTCAAAGTAACCCCTATATGTCGCTTCTGCAACACGTTGCAGGCAACATAAAAATGGTAATGGATTGTAAATAAATTCAAGGTATTTAAAACGATGCTATACATAAAAAACTAATCAATAGGTTCTAAAAAATGTACGCAACATTACCAATAGTGTTAAATAACTTAAAGATTTATAGATATTTCGGACATTCATATGTCCTTCATCAGCATGATAAACAAAAACAAAAATTCTGCAACCACAGTTACGTAATAACCTTACTCAAAACTTATTACATATTCCTATCATAAAAATTTGCTGGTCTTCCAGTTTGAATTAAATTTTATTAACATGAATGTATTAATGACAAACTATGTTTTTTATATGCTTTGTCATGTATACCAATTCCATTTACCCAAAAATGTTTGCTTCCAAAAGAAATACAATAAGATTTTTCTGGCTATTTGCAATTGTCTTCAGTTCTTAAGTATGTAAAAAAATCAGGCAGTTTTGTTAACATTAGTTAAACATTATAAAATTAACGTTAAATTAGTGGTAATCAAGCTTCGATTGTTAATCTAATCTAAAAGCTTAACATTTGACGGTCCTTATTGATCAGGAAAAAAGCTGAACATCAACATTGAACATTAAATTAACAAAAATTCTAACGCTAAACTAACGTAACGTCACAGAAACATTAAATCAGCATCATTTGAGCTTGCGTTATTTCAACATTAAGACAAAATGCCTGTGCAATGTGTCACAGGTTCTAAATTCCAGGTGTCTGATTTTTAAATACCTAATTTATTTATAACTTACCCTCTCCAAACTGTTGAATTTCCTGAAAAACAAAAAAATGAAAGCTTTTAAAATACAGTCACTACCAAGAATCAAAGAAGCACCAATAGGGCATCTGAGTGTCAAAAGTCAGAAAGTGCAATGACAAAACCTGTAAACACAAACAAGAACAGCACGAGGAAACACAAAACACAAATTCAACAGAATAGAAATTAACAACGCGAACTCAAGTTGTAACAAGAATGAACTCAGGTGCTACGGAAGAAAAAACGGTTCCTATCTGCTATAGCACACCCGTCGTGCTGCTAATTTCCGATTCCCTGTGTCAAATCTGGTAATGGAAGACAAAACAAATCTTTATGAAAAACCAACTTGTAAACAACTTCTTTAATCTAAATGTTTGTTGGTTGTTTCCCCTAGCAGTTTGAAAGATCTAATATAGTACTATGGTGAAAATCAATATTTCTAAATTTCCCATAACTATAAAAACTATAAATAACTTTAGGGCCACGTTTGCATTAAAATCCCAAAACAAAAACTATTCTTATACTTCTTCTTCTTGTACTTACTTTTCTCAAGTAATCCGAGTCATACAGAAACCTTGTTGTCCGACTCAAATCTTCATCTATTTTCCTATCACCAACAAAATGCTACAATAACAACAAATAAGACATTTTTTAAAAACAAAACAACTTTTTTCATTCTTTGGTTATTTGATATAAACCTGCAAACTAATTGTCAAAGAAATAAAGAAATAAGTAAGTCAAATCTTAATTGTATTTGTTGTATTTGACTAAGTCTGTATGGTAATAAACTTACTAAAATATTCCTGTTCTAAATATATCATTTTCTGTAAGATCAGGCAGTCATTGTTTGATAATTTGAGTTTATTTCAGACAGTATCAAGTAAATTTCATACTTTAGATTTGGTTGAGAACATTCATGGTATGTCTATATGGTCTATATCTTATGCAAATGGTCAAGTAAAATTTTTCTTTCTTTTTTTAACTTTCAAACTTTGGTCAAATACAATGAAGTACTTTTCAGACTTTTTGTAGTGTAAACAATATTTTATTAGTAAACAAGATGACATTAATACAAACAGATGATATTGATTGGGATTGGAAAACAAGTGACAAGCACTTTTACAAGTTTTTATAACAGCCAAGTCAGTAAATTTCTACAACACTTAGGACAAAAGCCATGACCATTCAGAATTTTGGTAGTGTAAAGACAGTTTTTTGCAATTTATTGATAAAAAAATCTGTCAATGTCAAAAATGGCTGGATTTCTTTAAACAGGAAGTAGGTAAGCGACAGACCTGAAATTAAATCCCACATTATGGGATCCTTCCTGATGCTGTATAACAAATATCAAGCGGCTGTGATTAGTAGTTGCTGAGAAAACTGTTGTGCATATCCCCCCCCCTCCCTCACCCCACTTTCAACATTTTTTTAATCAGATTTTCACTCAATGAAATCTGGCCGGTTAATGTACACAGGACATACCTTTATATCGGCTTTAAGTTGACTCAACTGCTTATCATCAAATCTTTCGGCCCTGTCAACGTTCAACTTTAATTCTATAGCACTCTTCTGTCTCTTGCTTAATGTGTCACCTACAAAAATTTAAAGTATATTGGTTAATTCTGGACATAAGATAATAAATTGAGAAGATTGTCCCTTGTCTGTCTTTTATACAGCAATTTTTTTTTATTATACTATTCGAATTTCAAAGGACAATTTGCCTGTTAATTAGCAGTTATGTTATGAAACCACAACCACATGTTGAATCAATGGAGTTTCAACTGCGTTTTTTTTTCCAACTTTTTATTTTTATATTACAACTTGTTTATGTCTAGATTATGGCTGCAAAATCACCGACAGGTCATTAAGCAAACAACAATCAATCAATCATTTAATCAATCTAGTGTGATACGACATTGTTTCCATTACTCTTTAATTATCTTCTGTTTTAAGAAAACACCATATGAAAATCAATTGATATGTTGCAAATAAGTATTTTCAAAAAGTTACTTGGTTGATGTCAGAATAATTAGTTAAGGATGTTTGAGGGTTAATTAGAAAGTGATGAGGTTTTAAAGTTAGGGCTATAAATCATATGGGAATAATCTAAAATGCAAAATAAGCTATAAAATTTTAATATGTTACCGTGCTTGTTTTAAATATATTAAGAGTTCAAAATTTGGCGGGAAAAAGTTTTCTCTGTTTTTTTCATAGCTTTACCATTAACATAGTTCAGCTGTTTAAACCTGTGAAAAGTGATTAGAATTTGAAATGAATTGTAAAACAGATATTCATGATGTAAGAAAGACCTTACACAAAAGAAAAATAGGGGTTAACCTGCAAAATTTTTTGCCTTATTTTTATGGAAAAAAACTTGAGGATTCCGAAAAAAATGTCAAAATCTCAAAAGCTGACCCTCAAACATCCTTAACAATAGTTTCAAGATGATGGGTCCTACAGGTTTCATATTTATCTTAAAAAGTGCAGAAGTAAACATTAGTTTGTGACACTCAATCTGAATTGTTTTGATATATTGTACAAGTTTTTAATTCTTGGGGATAAAATTTCGTGGTTTAGAACACAAAAATGAAATGGTGGGGACAAAATTTTGTGTATTTTTCATTTTGATATACACTCTTTAACTAAATATTTTTAATTTGTGGGGATTAAATTTTGAGGATTTTTATTACCAAGGTGACAAACGAAATTTAATCCCCTACAAAAATTTCTGCTTGTATAGTAGACAATAATGAGATGCAGAATTCATGTTCATAATACAATATAAAGCAATTCTAAGAATTGGGTCTTTCGTTGATGATTTAGGGATTGGTTTTGATACTTTTGTATTGTATTATAAGTCTTGGGCCAATGCAAGTCTGTAAGCAGTGACCTATGGTCATGTTGAAGACTGCTTGCTGTTTTCCATTGTGATTTTTTGAATTGCTGTTTGTTTATGTTTGTTGTGTCGCGTGCACTTATTCCACATCTCAATATCGTCTATCTAAAATCAAGATGATCAAAGTCACAAGTTTCAAGCCAGAAAACTTACTAGCAACTGCTTTAACTTCATCCATTTCTCTAATCAGCTCAACCTCTCTGCTGTTCAAACTGAAAACAAACAAAATGTTATTTTTAGTCCATATCCCATAACTAAGTTTCTGTCTCAAAACAATTTTTTTTGTAGCATTGGAAACAGATCACAATAAAATAGGGAAGTTAGGTGCGATAACTTAATATTTAAACCATTATTTTTTTTAAATTCCATACGAAGTCCTTCTTCCACTATGCTATTTTCTTCTTTGTCACATACATGTGACGGATCCGTGATGACAAAGCTGGAGATTTTTTGGCTGGAGATTGGACAAAAAAGCAAGAGATTTTTAATGTTCATTAAAATTGCATTTCAATGTCAATTGAGGGCAGTAGATTGTGCAAAATATACATGCTTCACTGATTAATCTCAAACTGTTTATACAATCATCAGGTCAATAATGGCAATAAACCTTTAATTAACACCTTTATCTGTTAAATTAACGTCTACCTAATTGACAAACCCCTAAAACACCGGAAATGTTTTATGATTGAACAACAAAAATGTCTATAAAACTAAAAATGTTTGCCATGTCTTGAAAAAGCGGAAGATTACTCAAAAAGTCGGGAGAACGGGAAATGGATAAAGAAGTCCAGAGATTTTGTCTCCCAGCGAAAGAATCACATGTATGTTGTCATTATATTAATTTTTAAATCCTGAAATTATTTTTCACCAAGGCATGAATTACTCTTAGTTTTGTATTTGATAAGTTTTAGCTTATATGTTTAAGTTTCATATTATAGATTATAACTTTTGGTTTGAACATCTCTGATGAGTCACAGTGTGACATTACAGTTAAAAAACAATTGGCCTAGTTCTTTGTACATGTAGTAATTTTTGGGGTTTGAATTTCTATGTCATTTTGATAGAAAACCATTCATTTCAATAAACTATACATGTACAAAGAAGGTTGAACCTAATTTTTAACATTTTTCTTCTTTTTGAATATTGGATGTTCTTTATCAATTTTATAATATGCACTGCACTTTAATACAAACAATAATTCTTTAAATTCTTGGTACGTGTGTGTGTGTTGGTGTTTAACACCCCTTATCAACGCACCTGGGCCATGTAGGGCGTTCAGTTTTAATGGCGGAGGAAACTAGAGTACCTGGTGGAAACCACTGACCTTGGGCAGGTAACTGACAAACCTAATCACATACAGTTGGGGAAGTCCCTTTTTGTTAAATACAAATGGGACTCGAACACATTCTTGGAAAAGTATCCATTCTTGATATGTGTCGCAACATTGAATTAATGGAATAACATTACTGTATGGTCTTACCAGTCTCTCATTTCTTCAAACACAGTTTTAATCCTCTTATAATTCTTATCCATTTCTTCATTTAGTAAGAGTTTCAGTCTTTCTAAAGACACTGTCTGTCTGTGTAAGTCTTTAACTGATTTCTCCAATGCTGAATAAATAACATAAAATTTTCAATGAAATCTCTACAAATTAGAATCTTTATTTCAATTAAATTCTTTTCCATGAATTATCTTTTAACAAGGGGTTGCACTAAGTTGTGCTAAGCATACCCCCACTCGGCCATCCAGAAAACAGGAAGTAGATGACCGACTGACCTGGAAAGGGGAGGCACGATACAACTCATCATGCTAAAGCTGTATACCAAATTTGAAATCAATCCCTTCTCTAGAAGCCGAGAAATCTGTTACAAAAAAAATGTCTATTTTTTACCCATAAAAAGTCCATGAAATCTGTTACGAAAAATTTCACTTTTCAAATTTTTTACCCTAAAAAGTCGAAGTTGGCTCGAAAAACAGGAAGTAGATGATGTATTTTTTTTTAATTTCTTGTCAAATCAAACATAAAAATTGCAATTTGTTTTCTTGCAAGTTCTTAATTAGCTGTATTGTATTATTTCATAATTTTCATAATTCTGATAAGTAGTTGCTGAGAAAACTGTTTAAGAAAATTTCTACCCCACTCGCCTGCCTGACATTCACCATTTTATAACCCAGATTTTTCACTCAGTGAAATCTGGCAAAAAATTGCTGTGAAAATTCAATGATTTACAATATTACAATCTATACACAGAATAACTATAATACTGTGGATTCATTTATTTTCGTGGGTTTCAATTTTCGTGGTTTGGTAAAAAAGTATTAGTTTGGGGATTCTTAAATTTGTTGTTCTTAAGTCTGCAGCATACACACCAATGTTAAATTTCCTTTTCGTATGATATCAAATTTCGTGGTTCAAGGCTACCCACAAAAACCTAGAAAATTAATACCCCACGAATAATAATGAAACCACAGTACCCATATGTCAAACAGTCTTACTTTTGTGTACTTGTTTTGGTAGCATGTGCCCATCACTGCTCCGCTCACTGGCTGTTCTCTGTCTGTCATGTCTGTGTGAATGGGAACCTTCAAAATTGAAGAAAATAATAAACAAAGACAAATGAATAAAAGACAAATCTAAGTAAAGTAATACAATGAGAAATTGGGTTTTTATTGAGATTTTTTATGTGGTATAAACAAACTGAATTGGTTACATGTGTTCTGCAAAAATGAGTTTAAATGATAGACAGACAAATTAGACATTTCAACCTGAGCACATATTTCCTACAACTGCAAATTTATTATGTGATGCATTGTCCCTCATAATTAACAGTGTAAAAAGTTTCATGAAGGTCTGAATTGCAATTTTTGAGAAATCAGCTTGCATATGGAAGTAAACCAGACTAGCAGATAGACTATCAGAGAGAAGAACAAGTGTGGCCACTAAAAGTATGTCTCGCCTGCCAGCATCATCACTAAAATCAACCAACTAAGCTTTCATTTCTTGATATAAACACAAATTGTGTCTGTATACCAAATATCAGATGCCTAGCTATTATACTTTTCCAGCAATTCATCATCCACAAAAGTCTTACAAAAAAGTTTACAACCTGAAAAAAGACCTAAGTTCACAGAGTCACTGGAGCGTGAAAATGGGGTCAGAGTCACACGGCATGGTGACAGTTGCGTAGACCATAACTTGAACTGTCTGTATACCGAATATCAGATGCCTAGCTATTATACTTTTCAAGCAATTCATTGTCCACAAAAGTCTTACAAAAAAGTTTACGACGCCGACGCCGCCACCGCCGTCACCGCCAGAAAGTAATACCTATATCTCGCCTTCCGCGACTTTTCGTCACAGGCGAGACAAAAACTGGTCTGTAACCTTCATTTGAGATCATAAAAGAGGTCTGTAACTTTCATTTGAGATCATAAAAGAGGTCTGTAACTTTCATCTCACATTGTAAAACTAATCATAATCTGACTTAACTTTACCTGAATGGTGTTGCTGTCTAGAATGAGGGTGTGGTCTCTGATTCTGAGGGGGTTGGGCAGTGCCGTTTAACGGTAACGACGATGAACTATTTACACTGTTTTCGGATGTCTGGCTCTTGGTCGGCGCAGGAGAGAATGATTTTTGGGGCTGCTTCCCACCAGCTGCTGGAGACTGTGGCTTGTTTCGATGTGTTGTGCCGCCTGATGCCGCAGGTGATTGTGACTTTGGTCGACTAGATGCTGTAGATGAGGACGGTGCCACTTTTGGGGCGGCTGACGGCGCCGGTGAGGCGACTGATGGTACGACAGGGTCTGATGATACAGGAACACTACAGGTCGTAGGAGATAAGGATAAACTACTGACAGAGCTAGATATATCACTGGGAGACTTCAATGGTTCTGTGTCTGATTCAACTGACCCTGAAATATCAAGAAATCAACATTTTATTGAAGTTATGTTACCAAAAAATAAAGCAGAAGTTTATTCGGAAAGTCACTATATTGTAGTTTTTTCACAATTTATTTAGTCGATCATTTTCTTAAGAAAGCCTTAAAATATGATCAGATATGTTGAATTTCTTTTGAATTAACTTTAATAACTTTTAGGTTTATTGAACGATAAACTTAATTTTTCATTGGGAACATTGAATAATCAGCAAAGCAAATTATGTAAAATGTGCACCATTAAAAATTTAGTTCATGTGATCTATACACCAAAATATTATTACAGTTAATACTTATAAATAAATTTATTAATATTTTTGCACAAAATTTTCGTTAAACTATATATATTTTTTTTCGATAAAAATATAAAAAATTGATGCAGCTTATTAATATTAACACCTATCTATTAAAATGCAGGGGTATGATAACAAGAATATATTCAAAAGACATGATAACTCATATTGCAAAATGTCTTTCGTTCCAAAATAACTGACCCAATTAAGTTGATTTTGTAGGTAATTTTGTATGGTGATGTTTTGTTCATTCACTGATGCTTGTCATTTATGTGTACAAACTTTCATACTGATATCATACTTCCTTATCTTCATAGAAAACAAGATTAAACTTGAAGGAAAACCTGACAGTGCACATTAAAATCTTACCATTAGATATCCCATTGGGGACCCCATCAGCAGGAGTCACATGACCATTAACCTGAGGTTGGCTGTCATTGGCTGGTTTTTTCTTTTTATTTCGTTTCTTTTTAGGAGCTTTGTTTCCAGGGTAGTGCCATTCTTGAAGAGCTTGTTTTGCACCATCTATAAAAAGATCAGAAATATGACCTGCACTCACAATAATAAAAAGCTTCGCCGAGCACAGCATGATACCACTGCAACATGTTCAAACCTATATGTTCAAGGCCCAATATGGATAGTCAATTGCTCTGAACACATGCAGCCCATGGTGGACATGTACTGACATTTACACACACATGCTTTTTGACACATGCAGCCTTTGGTGGACTTTCCTCCCACATTTCACAATGAATTCATTTTTTTTAAATGTAATATTTAACAATGGACAATAATTGAAGAATTTTTATTATGCCAATATAACAACTTTTCACAGTCATTCAGTTGGACTCATGTCCCGAGAGTGATTGTGGTCTGAAATAAGCTGTATCTCCTAAGTCATGTGTTTTTAGACCTATCTGATTCATACACCCAATGGACACTTTCTTCTTCTTTGTTTTAAAATAATGATTTCTTTTATACTATCAATTATCAGATCAATTATCAGAAAAAATCTGCTTTCATAAAAGAACTTAAAAAGATATGAGTTCTAACATGAGTTTGTGTTGCTCAATGCAGATTGATTGTTTTGTTGTTATAATTTGTCAGCTGTAATTGTTTGCCTTTTTGGATTGAAGACTTTAGGGTGCCGGGGCCCATTGGTATTTCTTTTCTTTTCGATACTGTAAACATAGAAATTTTCCCATTTTTGTAAAGGTAACTTTTCTCATGGGGAATAAATTTACATCATTTCTTTTTCTAAAGATTCCCTGCACATACAGATGTTTTTCATAAATTTCAGTAATAACCATTCAAAGCCTATCTTTGCTTCATACCTTCAACGTAAGCCTGTATTGCCTTCTCTACATTATAATCGTAGAACTGTAAGACCAGTATTATTTCATTGTTACTTCGACCTGGTACAACCTCTCTGACAGCGCTCACCTTAAAATAGAATAGTCAAATTCAAAATATATTAACATTAACAATTTAGGTGACATGAACTCAAGTTGTTAATAATCATACAAGTATATATCCTTATTTTAATAAAAAGCTTCGCCGAGCGCAGCATGATACGACCGCAACATGTTGAACCCTGTACGTTTTAGGCCTAATATGGATAGTCTATTGTTCTGGACACATGCAGCCCATGGTGGACTGACAAAGGTTTTTGACACATGCTTCTCTGATGGACTTTCAACCCAGGGGCTAAAAATATAAATTTTGAATGTTGTATTCTACTCTTTAAAAGAATAATGTTTGGGGAAAAAATTAAAAATCGAACCAGAATTTTTTTTAAATTATGATTACAGCCCAAAAAATTTATTCTTAAATTTAGAATCGCTACCTGACAAGAATAAATTTGCAAAAAAAAATTTCAAAATCGGACCACAAATAAAAAAGCCCCATTTGGCCCCTAATTACGTAATAGGGGGAAAAAGGGGGGGGGTCGCAAAAATTAATTCCTAATTTTGTATTCGCTATTTGACAAGAACAAACATGCAAAAAAAATTTTCAAAATCGGACCAGAAATAAAAAAGTTTCAATTTCGGCCCCATTTGGCCCCTAATTACATAATAAGGGGAAAAAGGGGGGGTCGCAAAAATTAATTCTTAATTTTGTATCCGCTATTTGACAAGAACAAACATGCAAAAAATTTTTTCAAAATCGGACCAGAAATAAAAAAGTTTCAATTTCGGCCCCTTTTGGCCCCTTATTACGTAACAGGTGAAAAAGGGGTGGGGGTTGCAAAAATAAATTCTCAAATTTGGATTCGCTACTTGACAAAAATAAACTTGCAAAAAAAATTTTCAAAATCGGACCACAAATAAAAAAGTTTCGATTTTGGCCCCGTTTGGCCCCTAATTACGTAATAGGGGGAAAAAGGGGGGTCGCAAAAATTAATTCTTAATTTTGTATCCGCTATTTGACAAGAACAAACATGTAAAAAAAAATTTCAAAATCGGACCACAAATAAAAAAGTTTTTATTTTGGCCCCTTTTAGCCCCTAATTACACAACGGAGAAAAAGGGGGGCGCAAAAATTCATCAGGTTCATTCTTTTATTGTAAGAAACATTCTTGACAAATTTCACAGCAATAGGCCAACTAGGACCAAAGTTATGGTGGAAACAAGTAAAATATTTGAATTTTTTTCCCCTTTTGGGCCCCTAATTTCGAAACAAAAAAAGGGGGGACCCCCAAAATCAATCCCATTCATCCTTGTATGGTAAGGAACATCACTGTAAAATTTCATAGCAATTGGATAACTAGAACTAAAGTTATTGTGGAAACAAACAAACAAGAGGCTCCCAGGAGCCTGAATCGCTCACCTGGTCTTGATTTTGACCCTATACTTTTGTAGAGCTAAATGAGCTAAACATTTAAGCAAGCAACAGCTTTTTTCTACCTGCCATAGTTTTCATTCTATAGGCCAAAAACACCATTTTTCACCTATAAGGGGCCATAACCCCTATAAGGGGTCATCTGACAACTTCGACCCTATGGAGACTTTTGTAGAGCTAAATGAGCTGAACATTAAAGCAAGCAACAGCTAATCTCTATCTGCAATAGTTTTCATTCTGTAGGCCAAAAACATGAAAAATCGCTTTTTTCAAGGACCGTAACCCCTATAAGGGGTCATCTGACAACTTCGACCCTATGGAGAATTTTGTAGAGCTAAATGAGCTGAACATTTCAGCAAGCAACAGCTAATCTCTATCTGCAATAGTTTTCATTCTGTAGGCCAAAAACATGAAAAATCACTATTTTTCAGGGACAGTAACCCCTATAAGGGGTCATCTGACAACTTCGACCCTATGGAGAATTTTGTAGAGCTAAATGAGCTAAACATTTAAGCAAGCAACAGCTAATCTCTATTAAATACGAAAGAATATGGAATATATGCCAGAAAGACACGATCCACATATTGAAATGATTTTGATAAAAGTACAATGCAAAATTTCGCTGCGTGTGAAGCGCTTTTCTGGATTAACCTTCATCAGACACGCTAGGAGTAAAAACTTTGGAAAACCGGTAGTATATAAGATTTGATAAAACAAAAACAGAAGCCAAAAAATATTACAGCAATGACCAAGCAAATAAATTTATCAATTTTTAAAGACATAGCCAAACGTTGTCAAATTTTGGAAATATGCAAACTGTATCTTTCCAACACATATTCCAGTACTCGAAAATATATAAGAGCATACAACTGAAGCACGGGGAAGCTTTCTACGACCTCCACACGGCACTAAAGCCAAACTCTAAAATAATATTAAATACGAAAGAATATGGAATATGTGCCAGAAAGACACGATCCACATATTGAAATGATTTTGATAAAAGTACAATGCAAAATTTTGCTGCGTGTGAAGCGCTTTTCTGGATTAACCTTCATCAGACACGCTAGGAGTAAAAACTTTGGAAAACCGGTAGTATATAAGATTTGATAAAACAAAAACAGAAGCCAAATAATATTACAGCAATGACCAAGCAAATAAATTTATCAATTTTTAAAGACATAGCCAAACGTTGTCAAATTTTGGAAATATGTAAACTGTATCTTTCCAACACATATTCCAGTACTCGAAAATATATAAGAGCATACAACTGAAGCACGGGGAAGCTTTCTACGACCTCCACACGGCACTAAAGCCAAACTCTGAAATAATATTAAATACGAAAGAATATGGAATATGTGCCAGAAAGACACGATCCACATATTGAAATGATTTTGATAAAAGTACAATGCAAAATTTCGCTGCTTGTGAAATATGTGCAATAGTTTTCATTCTGTAGGCCAAAAACATGAAAAAACGCTATTTTTCAGGGGCTGTTACCCCTATAAGGGGTCATCTGACAACTTCGACCCTATGGAGAATTTTGTAAAGCTAAATGAGCTGAACATTTAAGCAAGCAACAGCTAATCTCTATCTGCAATAGTTTTCATTCTGTAGGACAAAAACAAGAAAATTGCTATTTTTCATGGGCCGTAACCCCTATAAGGGGTCATCTGACAACTTCGACCCTATGGAGAATTTGGTAGAGCTAAATGAGCTAAACATTTAAGCAAGCAAGAGCTTATCTCTATCTGCAATAGTTTTCATTCTGTAGGCCAAAAACATGAAAAATGGCTATTTTTACCTTTAAGGGGTCGTAACCCCTATAAGGGGTCATCTGACAACTTCGACCCTATGAAGACTTTTGTAGAGCTTTTGATGCTGAATCAGTAGCGTGGCCTCAGATTTCCTCTATCTCTTATACTTTTTGATTTATAAGCCAAAAACAGTAGTCTGACCCCCCTGGTCTATTTTTAGTAACGGTAGCCATGTTTTTTGACGGATCAAAAATTGAAACACAAGTTTGGTGCAGGACATCCTAAGGATCATTCATACCAAGTTTCATTAAATTCTGTTCAGTAGTTTCAGAGGAGAAGATTTTTGAAAAATTGTTAACAGACGACGACAGACGACGACGACGACAGACGACGACGGACGCCAAGTGATGGCAATAGCTCACCTGGACCTTCGGTCCAGGTGAGCTAAAAAGTGGTATTTTTGGCCCTTTTTTGGCCCCTAATTTCTAAACGAAAAATGGGGGGACCCCCAAAATCAATCCCATGCATCCTTTTATGGTAAGGAACATCATTGTAAAGTTTCATAGCAATCGGATAACTGGAACTAAAGTTATTGTGGAAACACTAAAAAGTTAACAGACAACGACGACGACGATGACGACGACGACGACGACGACGACGACGACAGCATCATACCATAATACGTCCGCAAATTTTTTTGCGGTCGTATAAAAATGATCTAATTTCTTGATGAAGTGATAATAATGCCATTACTGATTAAGTTCTACATGTCCCCTTTTTAACTCCCACCCCAAATGTAATGTAATGTACTTGTCTTTTTGATGTTTTCTGTTCCTTGTTTAAGAAGGGGGTCTATCTGTGACTATTTCAGGGCTGGATTTGAATTATATGCATTTTATTCAGACCATGGGCCAATTGCAGAACCGTTGAAGGCTGCTGGTGGTTGTCAATAGTGGTTTTTCTAAATTGCCATTTAATTGTTGGCTGTGTCACGTACACTTATTCCACATCTCATTATTTTCTATTGTCTGAGCTATCCCACTCCACCTATATAATCAAAAAGATGTGACCTCTCTGTCATAACTTATTTACTTCTAGTCCTAGGACACAGCCCCCTATATAATATAATAGTGTCAGGCCATTTACATTCTCTTTAACATTGTCTTGGAGATGTACATGTAATGTTTCTGCCATCATAGATTTAGTGTAATGTTTTGGGGCCACTTACTTTTTCTTTAACATTATCTTGGAGATGTGATGTTTCTGCCATTACTGATTCAAATGTAGTTCTATGTCCCCTCTATATTATATTGCTTGTGTTTGATGTTAAACCCCAGGGAGTCCCAGGTAGGAAAATTGTCACTCACTTGAGGAAGAACGAGAACAACCTTGATAATGACATAATAATACAGTGAAACCTGTCCAAACCGAACAGCAATGGGACTCAAAGGTTTGTTCGGTTTTGATAGGTGTTCGTTTTTGTCAGGGTTCAAGTACAACCATAAATGAACTATAGATAAATAAAAAAAAATATGAAACTAAAATGAAATGCTATCATAAAATTTGAAAATGCAATATAATTATATATATATTAAAGTAAAAGTCTTTTAGTAACAAAATTGAATTCTTCTTGGTTATTTTTGGTGTAGCTAGCGATTCACTTATTTTATCTTAACAATGAAAATATTTTCTCATTAATTAGATCAGTTATTAAGCTATGTTTTGGTGACAATCATTAACAAAATTCAGGCTTGTGAAACTTATTGTTATCAAAACATTCATATAACTGCATGTATTGATAATAAATGCTCATATCCTAAAATTTTGACAGCTTGGGTCATTCTTTTCAATTTCTTGTAAAAACATACGTGTAATTGCTATTGCAAAAGCAGAATGTCAATCCTTGATTATCTATGATGAGTTCGGTTTGGACAAGGTATTATAACATGATATATTAACTAAAGGGAATACAAATTGGTTCGGTATTCGGAATGGACAGTATTCGGTTTTAACAGGTTAAATTACTTTATATTTTACCAAAAATTCTTTGGGACTTGAGAATTTGTGCGGTTTGATGTGAAATTCGGTTTAGTCAGGGTTCGGTTTGGACAGTTTTCACTGTATAATATGTAACCTAGGTTGTTCCCAATGTACACTTTTATTAGTTAAAAAGATCATCGACCCATACATCCATACAAAACAGAGGTCACCTGCGTTCTGTTTTATATTTCAACCTGGGGGAAAAATAATACCCAGTCTGCCCAGGGAGGGAATGCACCACTTACTTTCTCTTTGACATTATCTTGGAGATGTGATGTTTCTGCCATTACTGATTTAGTTCTAGGGTCAAAATGTATGGATCCTGGATTATCTGAAAAGAGAAAGTTAATTATAAGTAGTGGACATTTATACACTTCATACATTGAGTACTGGTGGGTTTTTTAGGGGAAGTGGGGAGGTAGTCTGTTGAAAAAAAGGATTCATGATTAATTGATTCACAGTATTTTTTGGATATGTAAAACAAAAAATTCTTAATACATGTATAAAGAAAGGGGTAGGTTCACCAACTGTCTTTTTTGGCACTACATCAGGTCTTTGGGTTTCAAATTTTGTGGGCGAAGACCACCCACGAAAACCACGAAATAAAAATGAAACTACAGTATAGGGGTTCATGGTTCAGGTCCTTTGTAAATGCAGTGCTTACATAGCCTGAAGCTTGCAGCTTGTAAAAATTCATTGATATCAATGTTGCATTAAAAGCCACCACGAAAATTTCCCCTTTTTCAGTAATTCATTATAGCAGTATGTTTTGTCCCAAGCTGCAATGCAGATACATTGAAATGCCTGCGTCCATCCATGGCACTCTTTTTCATAACAGTTTTCTCAGCAACTATTAATCCTAGGCTTTCCATCTTCAGAGAGGGGTCTCATATGTTGGGACGCATTTTCAGATCTGTCGCTCATCTACTTCCTGTTTAACAAGCTAACTTAGATTTTTCCAACTCAAAGAACGGGGTACTGAGTATTTGTTCTTGTTGGTTTTGCTGTCTTAGTGACTACAATTTAACTTATAAATATTTATAGGTTTCATTTAGCAGTATAAGATATGGTTTAAAATTTCAAGGTAAACAACCGGTCACCTTATTAAAAATATACCTCAAAGGCCTCAAATTTGTTATCCTAAAGGTCAAACAAAATATTTGCTTACAATGTGTTTTACATGTATGGTATTACTTCATACATCAGATGGAATCAATATACAATTGTACAACAGCTGGGAAATCCTAATGAATAGAGTATAATCTATACATACAAATTTGTAAGTCATATAAGATATGAAGATGCATGTACATGTACAAGTACATGAAGAAGATGAAGGCAGAAATTACAGGGGCAGATCCAAAGGTCCGTGAAAAAGGGGCGTAATTACTAAAATTGTCAGATTGTGATGAAAATTTTAAGTTGCTTGGTCAATTTTATACAGAAAAAAATAAAATTTCACCATTAAAGGGGGGGCATATACCATGAAACGGTATCATTCTTTAAAATTTCTGTCATTCAAACATTCGTGCAGAATTTCCAATATACATTGTAATGTTCATTCAAGTAATTTTCTAATAATCATTGATACTTTTTTGGGAAGACATTTTAATGCAGATTGGAATGCACTACAGGTTTTATTTGTGAAAATAATTTGGAAATCCAGTCCTCTGAATCCCCACTGGATTTCCAAATTATTTTCACAAATAAAACCTGTAGTGCATTCCAATCTGCATTAAAATGTCTTCCCAAAAAAGTATCAATGATTATTAGAAAATTACTTGAATGAACATTACAATGTATATTGGAAATTCTGCACGAATGTTTGAATGACAGAAATTTTAAAGAATGATACCGTTTCATGTTCAGTTTTTTTACAAGGTCTGAATAAACTAAATGTACATTTGTCCTCCTTGTAAAAACAACAGATTACCAGAAATATGCCAAATAGGCAAATTTATCAGGATCAGCCATTCTGAAAACCAGCATCATTTTGATTTCACTCGTATACAGTGTGTTTGGTGTTTTCTTATCAAAATTTTGTATTTTTGAACGGATAAGGACTATCAATCATTTAATCCCAAAAGCAGTCAATATTATACCCGTTTAAACTTAGTATACAACATCAAATGTGGCTTTTTAAATTCTTTACTACAACCAGTATATCGAATTATTGGCTTTAAATGTGTAAATATTTAAACAATATTTTTGATAACTCTAAATTAAAAATTTGAATTAAAAGGTATGAAGTGAATTCAATCATTTAGTGTTAAGTTTATGAATAGAAATCAAAAATATGTAAAGAATAAATAAATACCGGTTTTATATTTGATAAATTTATAAATAACACTTTCTTGTGGCACTTACACATACCTACCAACCTACATGTACAATGTACATTGTTTGTACATGTACTATTTTAAATGAAACCAGTATAAACCCACTACATTTTTTCCTTTTTATTTTTTATATATTTCTATCCTCATGATAGACATCTCTTTATTTACTGTAGGCTTTTAATTACATAGTTGGTCCTTCATTTGCCTTTTTTTGGTAATTAGATACATCCTGGTCTAGATGTATTTTAAATTAGCAGGACTCCGTTACAAATTAACATCAACCTGATATACCAGAAAATACTCCAATGGTGGTCAAATGGTGGTGTGCCTTTCCTCATCAGGATTAATTAGTTAGGGGTAATTAGCAAAATGCTGAGACAATGTGTCTGTATCAATGAAAGTTTACAACTGCACACTGACCCCCTACTTCTGATATATAATGCTTGGTACAAAAAATGTATTTATTCACAGGTGTGAAATGGCACAACGGCTAACAAAATGTGTCTCATTATTTTAATGGAATAGATTAGCAAAATGAACAATTTATCACTATAACTAATACTATTTAAAGACAGCTTGTCTATAAAACACTGAATAAACAAATCCAAAAACAAAGATTTTTTTCTTAAATAAATTTCTAAAAATTTGTGTGAAACAAACGTTAAACTTGTCTTCATTTTCACTAAAAACTGAAACCTGGAAACTAGACTTTGGGAATGGACAAACACACCCAAAAACTTAATGTATATACACCTCTGTTTTTTTTTGTAGGCTGGGCAAAAAAAAATCTTGTTGGGAAGTTCCTTGGGTTGGAACCAAGTCTTACCTCAAGCAAGAAATATTATTTTAACAAGAATTAATGCCCAATCTCTTAACATTTTTTTTCCGCAATAAGTAAACCATGATGTTGTTCCAAGAGTTTAATTTTATGGACATTTAACAATTCTTCTATAAGTGGTCATTCATGTGGAAAATATAGGTCACAGCCAGCATCTGAAGCAAATATTTTGCTTAGCATCACTATTAGCACCTACCATACCAATATAGTTGATGAGGCACCTGTCAGTAAGTGGGAATGGACTTGAATCATTCTTCTGTAAGAGATCATCCATGCCTAAAATATAGGTCACAGCCAGCATCTGAAGCATACATTCTGCTTAGCATCACTAGGAGCACCTACCATACCAATATGATTGATGTGGCACATGTCAGCAAGTGGGAATGGACTTTAACCATTCTTCTGTAAGAGGTCATCCATGCGGAAAATATAGGTAAAATCCAGCATCCAAAGCATGCATTGTGCTAAGCATCACTAGGTGCACCTACCATACATTTGTACCAATATAAGATATAAGATATATAAGATATAAGATTGTTTATTCCAATTAAGGTCCCTCAAGGGGCATAATAATTTAATACAATGATTTTACATGTATAATTGGGTCAAGACAACACAAATATATATATATATATATATAGATTAATAAATGTTGTGGTGTGGCAAGTTAAAATGGAGGCAATGAAATAAGTAGGTTGGTTAAACCACACATAAAAGGTAAAAATATCAAATATAAAACTAATATAAATTAATAAAGAATACATCTAAAATCTAAAAAGCCCAAATTTTCGGCTTTCAGCCTTCGTCGGGGGCAGAGCAAAGAAAAAAATCACGACCGCCACGGTCTGAGGACAACCAACAAGTGAATATAGTAAAAAGTGTTCACTCGATAAAAACAACCACGTCATCATCACCCAAATCCTGAACTGAGCAATATAATAGGCCAAATCATACCCAAAGATTCAAATAAAGTAAATTGATTTTTGACATTGATGCCGAAAGGACGTGCTGTTCCCAGGAACTTTATTATTCTCTGCTCAAGGAACTGTCTTTGTTTCTCGCCGTGATGGGTTTGAAGCAGAACCGTGACTTGCATATCTTTTATACTGTGGCCGGACCCTCGAAAATGCTCCCCAACTGGACATTCAGTATCTCTGGTGACACTGTTTTTGTGTTCCACAAAACGGTCCCCGAGTCTCCGACAAGTTTCACTAACATAAATCATGGAACATCGCTTACATCTTATAGCGTATACGACGTTTTCGGTAATGCAGGTGAACCCATCCTTCAGTTGGAAAGTTTTCGAGGGACCAACCACAGCATCGGTCTCCCATGTGAACGGACAAGTAGAGCAGCGAGTTCTTTTACAAGGACGTGTACCTTTGTAGCTGGCGGGTTGACGTGACGACCTATACGAACTGCTGACCAGGTGCTGTTTAAGACTCTTGCCCTTTCTAAAAGCCGTAATAGGGGTAGAGTCAGCAAAAACAGTGGACATATACTCATCTTTGAGGACAATGGATTTAAAGTTGCGAATAAGGATGTTCTGGATGGCAACATTGTGAGGGTGATAAGTAAGGACTAACGGAACACGATCATTGGTGCTCTTCACCCGGGGCTCCATTGCCTCGCGTCTGTTCACACGGGAAACTGAGGACACGGCCCTGTCCAAGACTTTGTCAGGATTTTTCCTCTAAATACCCTACAAACAAACACGCAAAACTTGGACCCATTTTGGTGCCCATGGCTACACCACCCGATTGGTTGTAGAACTTCCCATCGAACTGAAAAGTATTCAGGTTGAGGACAAGTTCCGCCATTCTCAACACTATATCAGTACTGATGTGAGGATTGGGTTTCCTGTCCAAAAAGTGTTTTAAAGCTACCAAGGCGTCATTGTTGGGTATGCTGGTGTATAAAGCAGTGACATCCATAGTAAACAGTCTGAAATCGGAGTTTTCTGGCTCAAAGAACTCAAGGATATTCAGAGCGTGGGTAGTGTCCTTAATGTATGTAGGTAGGTTCTCCACAATAGGAATGAAAATATCGTGGAGGAAACTGGAAATGTGTTCTGTGGGACAACTACACGCTGAAACGATCGGCCTACCTGGGTTACCAAGTTTGTATATCTTGGGAAGCATATAGAAACGAGACGTTCTCGGTTGCGATACTACAAGACGCGATGCTTCCTCGGGCAGATCGTCGTTTTCTATGGATGTCTTGATGAAGTCTTTGACAGATTTTTGGTTGATTTTGGTGTTGTTAGAGCGAAGTTCTGTGTAAAATTGAGAAGCAGACAGTTGAAACTCGCCCTCAGAGACATAACAACGAGCGTCCCACGCTACAACTGCACCACCTTTATCAGCAGGTTTGATGACAATATCGCTGCGTGTTCTGAGTTGGTGAAGCGCAGCACGTTCATCAGATGTAAGGTTATGTCTCTTGAGCGGTTTCGTATCTAGGCTGTCGATCTGACTTTGGCAGGTTCGGAATTAATCTTGAAGGATCGGAAATAAAGACGCCTTGGGGGTAAAATTTGATTTTTTCTTAATGAATTTACTAAATAGTGAAGGAGCTTGATTAGAAGAATCAGAACTCTCTGTTTCTTTATCATGGAAAAAAGCTTTGAGTAAGAGGCGGCGGAAAAAATGTTGTATATCAGTCTCATTTTGAAACTGATCTGCTACGGATGTAGTAGGTACAAAATTGAGACCTTTTGACAGGAGACTTTTCTCGGAAGAACTTAACACCAATGACTCTGGAATACAGCGGACAACCTCGTCCAGATTCACCTCTGTAGGTGGCGGGTCACTTACCACCTCGGTCACATTGACAGGACGACCAGGATTGTCTCGCTGTACCTTCTCCTGTTTAGAGACGGATAAATACTGGAAAAGTTCAGTGTTTAAAACCCGAATATGGGAGATTATAGAGTTAGCGAGTAGCTTGTGACAAGAGGAAAATAGGTAATTTTTAATGATCATTTTCCTGAGGCGGAAACGCTCTAATTGTTCAGAGAAAGATTTAATAGCCAATTTCATCAGGTTTAAGGAGTAATGTGTGGATATGCGAGAGAACTCAGCATTCAGGTGCGGATTTTGAAGAATGGCATGAATAGGATGAAACGATGATTTGAAACCAGATGGAACAGTACGAGATATGATACAACGACGAAGGAATGTAAGGTGGCTGTTACATTTGGTGAGATGGACGGTGGTGTTATAAAGGTCGACAGCAATTTTCTGGACATGTGGTGGGTGTGAAGAAAGAGTAATTTTGAATTTCGAAAATAAATTTGATAAAAAGCTTTTTAGGCAGGGCATGGTCACAACGGTAGTAAATGTAAATAGATTTATAAATGTTGTGGTGTGGCAAGTTAAATTGGAGACAATAAAATAAGTAGGTTGGTTAAACCACACATAAAAGGTAAAAATATCAAATATAAAACTTTCCAACTGAAGGATGGGTTCACCTGCATTACCGAAAACGTCGTATACGCTATAAGATGTAAGCGATGTTCCATGATTTATGTTGGTGAAACTTGTCGGAGACTCGGGGACCGTTTTGTGGAACACAAAAACAGTGTCACCAGAGATACTGAATGTCCAGTTGGGGAGCATTTTCGAGGGTCCGGCCACAGTATAAAAGATATGCAAGTCACGGTTCTGCTTCAAACCCATCACGGCGAGAAACAAAGACAGTTCCTTGAGCAGAGAATAATAAAATTCCTGGGAACAGCACGTCCTTTCGGCATCAATGTCAAAAATCAAATCATTTCTTAGTAATTTACTTAATTTGATTCTTTGGGTATGATTTGGCCTATTATATTGCTCAGTTCAGGATTTGGGTGATGATGACGTGGTTGTTTTTATCGAGTGAACACTTTTTACTATATTCACTTGTTGGTTGTCCTCAGACCGTGGCGGTCGTGATTTTTTTCTTTGCTCTGCCCCCGACGAAGGCTGAAAGCCGAAAATTTGGGCTTTTTAGATTTTAGATGTATTCTTTATTAATTTATATTAGTTTTATATTTGATATTTTTACCTTTTATGTGTGGTTTAACCAACCTACTTATTTTATATATATATATAGTCTGTTCATAGCCATACCAGTTTTATATAAAATTAACAATAAATTCTTCTGAGTTCAAAACATTCTTGTATATAATTTCCTATTAGAGTTGTAATATTGATTGATGTAGCATTTGTCAGTAAGTGGGAATAAATTACAAGAGGCTCCCAGGAGCCTGAATCGCTCACCTGACATATGTGCCTGGAGTAAAGGCTATTAGGCAAAATCTATTTGACATTGAAAGGGTCATAAGTTTAATAAGGGGGTCATCTGACAATATGGTGGATCTTAAGGTGCTGATCACTTTAATCTCAATTAAAATTCAAAAATCTGTCACCCTTTTTGAGTTATTAGCAAAAAAATGCAGTTTACCTCTATGTTCTATTTTTAGCCACAGCGGCCATGTTTTACGACCAATCAAAAATCCCCACACCAGTTCTATACACCTAATGCTAATAAACAACTATACCAAGTTTGGTTCCATTTGGACTTAAAGTATCAGAGGAGTTAACGTTTTCAATGTAATGAGGAAATGCTGTTAAAATGCTCAATTTTGACGTTCTAAGGGCAATAACTCCTCAAAGGAAAGGTCCTTCAACGTTGACCCTATTACATATTTTGTAGATCTTGATGTGCTTAACAATATGCAATTTAAATTTCTCAAATATCTCGTAAAGTTGTCAAGATATTGAGCTAAACAGGTGCAAAATTTTCCAAAAATCCACAAAAAGGGCAATAACTCCTACATGGGTCAGTGGATTTTCTGCAAAATTTCAGAGCTGGTAGATCTTCAGGTGCTGATCACTTTTGTTCCCTATCAAAATTTTAAAATCTGTCACCGTTTTTGAGTTATTTGCAACAAGAGGCTCCCAGGAGCCTGAATCGCTCACCTGGTCTTAATGTCAACCCTTTGAAGACTTTTGTATAGCTAAATGAGCTGAATGTTTAAGCAATAAAAAGCTTTTCTCTATCTGCAATAGTTTTCATTCCAAAGCAAAAAACACTATTTTTCACCTTTAAAGGGCCATAACCCCTTAAAGGGGTCATCTGACAACTTCGACCCTAAAAAGACTTTTGTAGAGCTAATTTAGCTGAACATTTAAGCAAGCAACATCTTTTCTCTATCTGCAAAAATTTTCTTTTTTAGGCAAAAAACACTATTTTTTGCCTTTAAGGGGCAGTAACCACTATAAGGGGTCATCTGGCAACTTTGACCCTATGGAAACTTTTGTAGAGCTAAATGAGCTGAACATTTAAGCAAGCAACAACTTTTCTCTATCTGCAATAGTTTTCATTCCATAGGCCAAAAACACTATTTTTTGCCTTTAAGGGGCTGTAACCCCTATAGGGGGTCATCTGACAACTTCGACCATATGGAGACTTGTGTAGAGCTAAATGAGCTGAACATTTAAGCAAGCAACAGCTTTTCTCTATCTGCAATAGTTTTCATTCTATAGACCAAAAACTCTATTTTTTGCCTTTAAGGGGCCATAACCCCTATAAGGGGTCATCTGACAACTTTGACCTTATGGAGACTTTTGTAGAGCTAAATGAGCTGAACATTTAAGCAAGCAACAGCTTCTCTCTATCTGCAATAGTTTTCATTCCATAGGCCAAAAACATGAAAAATGCTATTTTTCACCTTTAAGGGGCCGTAACTCCCATAAGGGGTCATCTGACAACTTCGACTCAATAGAGACTTTTGTAGAGCTTTTAATGCTGAAGCAGTAACGTGGCATCAGATTTCATCTATCTCTTATACTTTTTGATTTACAAGCCAAAAACAGAAGTCTGACCCCCCTCGTCTATTTTTAGCAACGGCGGCCATGTTTTTCGACAAATCAAAAATCCCCACATCAGTTCTGTGGGGAATACCCTAAAGTACCACCAGACCAAATTTGGTTTGAATCTGTGCAGCCGTTTCAGAGGAGAAGAAGTTCGAAGAAAAGTTAACGACGATGACGGACGACGACGACGGACGCCAAGTGATGGCAATAGCTCACATGGCCTTTGGCCAGGTGAGCTAAAAAACTGCCATTTACCCCTATGTTCTATTTTTAGCCACAGCGGCCATATTTTACGACCAATCAAAAATCCCCACATCAGTTCTATACACCTAATGCTAATAAACAACTATACCAAGTTTGGTTCCAATTGGACTTGAACTGTCAGAGGAGTTAACGTTTTCAATGTAATGAGGAAATGCTGTTAAAATGCTCAATTTTGACGTTCTAAGGGCAATAACTCCTAAAAGGAAAGGTTCTACAACGTTGACCCTATTACATATTTTGTAGACCTTGATGTGCTTAACAATATACAATTTACATTTCTCAAATATCTTGTATAGTTTTCAAGATATTGAGCTCAACAGGTGCAAAATTTGCAAAAAATCCACAAAAAGGGCAATAACTCCTACATGGGTTGTTGGATTTTCTTCAAAATTTCAGGGTAGGTAGATCTTGAGGTGCTGATCACTTTTACCCTATGCCAGAATTTTGATATCTGTAGCCGTTTTTGAGTTATTTGCAAAAAACTGCATTTTACCCCTATGTTCTATTTTTAGCCACGGCGGCCATGTTTTACGACGAATAAAAAATCCCCACATCAGTTCTAAGCACCGAATGCTAATGAACAACCATACCAAGTTTGGTTTCGATTGGACTTATGGTGTCAGAGGAGTTAACATTTTAAAATGTTTACGGACGGACAACGGACGCCAAGTGATGACAATAGCTCACATGACCCTTCGGGTCAGGTGAGCTAAAAAGCATTCTTCTGAAAGTGGTCATTCATGGGGAAAATATAGGTCACATCCAGCATCAGAAGCATGTATTGTGCTTAGCATCACTAGATGCACCTACCATACCAATATGATAGATGTGGCATTTGTCAGTAAGTAGAAATAGACTAACTCTTCTTCTGAAATTGGTCATCCATGCAGAAAATATAGGTAAAATCCAGCATCCGAAGCATGCACTGTGTTAAGCATCATTAGGTGCAGCTACCATACGAATATGATACATTTGTAGATGTGGCATTTGTCAGTAAGTGGGAATAGACTTTAACCCTTCTTCTGAAAGTGGTCATTCATGTGGAAAATATAGGTTACATCCAGCATCCAAAGCATGCATTGGGTTTAGCATCATAAGGTGCACCTACCATACCAATATATAGATGTGGCATTTGTAAGTAAGTGGGAATTTAACAAGAGGCTCCCAGGAGCCTGAATCGCTCACCTGACATATGTGGCTGAAGTAAAGGTTATAAGGCAAAATCTATTTAACGTTGAAAGGGTCATAAGATTAATAAGGGGGTCATCTGACAATATGGTGGATCTAAAGGTGCTGATCACTTTTGTTCTCAATCAAAATCTAAAAATCTGTCACCCTTTTTGAGTTATTTGCAAAAAAAATGCAGTTTAACCTAATGTTCTATTTTTAGCCACAGCGGCCATGTTTTACGACCAATCAAAAATCCCCACATCAGTTCTATACACCTAATGCTAATAAACAACTATACCAAGTTTGGTTCCATTTGGACTTAAAGTGTCAGAGGAGTTAACGTTTTCAATGTAATGAGGAAATGCTGTTAAAATGCTCAATTTTGACGTTCTAAGGGCAATAACTCCTAAAAGGAAAGGTCCTACAACGTTGACCCTATTACATATTTTGTAGATCTTGATGTGCTTAACAATATGCAATTTAAATTTCTCAAATATCTAGTATAGTTTTCAAGATATTGAGCTAAACAGATGCAAAATTTGCAAAAAATCCACAAAAAGGGCAATAACTCCTACATGGAGTGTTGGATTTTCTTCAAAATTTCAGAGCTGGTAGATCTTGAGGTGCTGATCACTTTTGTTCCCAATCAAAATTTTGAAATCTGTCACCGTTTTAGAGTTATTTGCAAAAAACTGCCATTTACCCCTATGTTCTATTTTTAGCCACAGCGGCCATGTTTTACGACCAATCAAAAATCCCCACATCAGTTCTATACACCTAATGCTAATAAACAACTATACCAAGTTTGGTTCCATTTGGACTTAAAGTGTCAGAGGAGTTAACGTTTTCATTGTAATGAGGAAATGCTGTTAAAATGCTCAATTTTGACGTTCTAAGGGCAATAACTCCTAAAAGGAATGGTCCTACAACGTTGACCCTATTACATATTTAGTAGATCTTGATATGCTTAACAATATGCAATTTAAATTTCTCAAATATCTAGTATTGTTTTCAAGATATTGAGCTAAACAGGTGCAAAATTTGCAAAAAATCCACAAAAAGGGCAATAACTCCTACATGGGTTGTTGGATTTTCTTCAAAATTTCAGAGCTGGTAGATCTTGAGGTGCTGATCACTTTTGTTCCCAATCAAAATTTTGAAATCTGTCACCGTTTTAGAGTTATTTGCAAAAAACTGCCATTTACCCCTATGTTCTATTTTTAGCCACAGCGGCCATGTTTTACGACCAATCAAAAATCCCCACATCAGTTCTATACACCTAATGCTAATAAACAACTATACCAAGTTTGGTTCCATTTGGACTTAAAGTGTCAGAGGAGTTAACGTTTTCAATGTAATGAGGAAATGCTGTTAAAATGCTCAATTTTGACGTTCTAAGGGCAATAACTCCTAAAAGGAAAGGTCCTACAACGTTGACCCTGTTACATATTTTGTAGATCTTGATGTGCTTAACAATATGCAATTTAAATTTCTCAAATATCTAGTATAGTTTTGTTCAAGATATTGAGCTAAACAGGTGCAAAATTTGCAAAAAATCCACAAAAAGGGCAATTACTCCTACATGGGTTGTTGGATTTTCTTCAAAATTTCAGGGTAGGTAGATCTTGAGGTGCTGATCACTTTTACCCTATGCCAGAATTTTGATATCTGTAGCCGTTTTTGAGTTATTTGCAAAAAACTGCATTTTACCCCTATGTTCTATTTTTAGCCACGGCGGCCATGTTTTACGACGAATCAAAAATCCCCACATCAGTTCTAAGCACCGAATGCTAATGAACAACCATACCAAGTTTGGTTTCAATTGGACTTATGGTGTCAGAGGAGTTAACGTTTTAAAAAGTTTACGGACGGACGACGGACGACGGACGACGGACGGACGACGGACGCCAAGTGATGACAATAGCTCACATGACCCTTCAGGTCAGGTGAGCTAAAAATGTAGGAATTTGGGACAGACAAAGGGACCCGAACACTATATCACTATATGCCCTCTACTCTCGTAAAAGCATAAAAGTATCCAACATCCTCTTTTCATCTCGATTCAGACAGAAGCCCCCCCACCCCCCACCCCCACCAATGGTTTTCCTCATATGTTTATGTTCCCCCTTTTTATAAGTTACATGCATATGTACATCCTATTATATAATTAATTTTAATGATTTATGAAGTAGGTATCTCTTTTTAAATTGTGTATTTCCATTATGCAATTTTTAATGGTTTTATTGGGAAAACCTTAAAAGGTACAATTATTGCTTTGAATAATTTAATGATAGGTTTTCATCTAAGTTTTTGACGTCATCGTTACGGACATATTGATCTTTATATAGATTTGTGAATCTATTATTTAAGAAATGATCAAAGTCATAATATTGTTTTTGTTGTACGTAAAAAACTTACGATGCAAAAATGGGAAATTGACTTTATAATAATAATTACATCTTCATGAAGACTGAAGTTTTTTTTCTTCTTAGTACTATATGAACTTATAGTTTTTCAACCATTTATGAACTATATTTAAACTTTAAGGTTTGTTTTTCATGTTTTTTTGAAAAATGCTTTAGATACATGTAACTAAAGAAAATTAAGTTAAATTACATCGTTCTAAGATCTAAGGATGATAGAGTTTTATTTTACTTTACAAATGTTCTCCTTATTCAATCATGTTAACAACAAAATGAAAATTAACAAACTGGGATAATCAATTTCAAAAGTTAAAGAAGAAGAACAAAGTTATGCATAGACAAGCCGTACATGTAGATTTGAAGACTAAAAAGATCCTGATGTATGGTTTAGGTAATTGAGCATTATTGATCTTGGTTTGGTCTAAAATTAACCAGGAACGTCAGAATGTCAGTGGCGGATCCAGAAATTTTCAAACGGAAGAGAAATCTTCCGGGATCTCTTGTTTCACACAATTTCTAACCAATTTTTTTTTGTCAAATGGGAGGGTACGCGCCCGGTATGCCGGTCCTAAAACTGCCATTGAATGTGTTAGTATCCTAAATGGAGTGATAGTCTAGTCTGTTGTTTTAAAAAAAAAGTTAAATATATAATAAATGGAAAACAAGACTATATTACATGTACACATGTCTAAGAGTATCATCTATCTCCCATGCTGCATTAAAATCAAAATCCTTAGAAATTATGTATCAATGTTGCAGATATTTGCAGATAAGAACATTTAGCACAATTATACACAAAAGGTTATCAAAATACATATGTTTTACAGTATTGGCACAGGACAGGTGCATAAACAAAATGTTTCTAATATACACAAAGTCAACAAAGTCCCATTACTCCCATTAAAATTTGTCGAAATGGTTAATTCATAATATTTGGCATTGCAAATAATCAAACAAATTTTCACCAAAATCTGTTCAGCAGAGACCATGGAAATCTAAGATGAGTTGTATCAACAAAGTGTTCCAACATATGACCTATATTTGTAATATAAATATGCACAAAATCAAAGAAGTCCCATTACTCCTATAAAATTTGTCACATCACATATTACAGTGATTTGGCAAAATTCATTCAACAGTTCCTGAGGAGTTGCAAAAGAAAGATTCACAGAGACCATTATTTATATACTAGGTCCATCTGTCAGATTTGGAAGAGCAAATTACAATTAAACAAAACAAAAATACGGTACCAAACTAAAACCCAAATTATCGACAAGATTAATGTATTTACATTTGTACCTACGTAGGTTAAAATATAAATTTGGTATTTATTAATAGCATACGTGCCACCAGTTAATCATATAATGTTCACTTAAGCTATCAAAGAATCCTTATTGTACATGCAAAATCCTATGGACATGCATTAGCTTCACAAACCACTGTTTTAATTGACAATTTATTTTCTATCCATACAGAGTGAGAATTTTGAAGATAATAGGTTTTCATTTATCTTGAGTAAAAAGTAAACATGAATTATTGAATTCATTTTGTGTAGATTTTTATCACCTATATTATAGGTGATTAACATTTGCATAAAAAAAATCACTAAGCCTATGAGTTCGCAGCTGTCCTTGGATTACACACTTTTCACACTTGCTTTGTTTTATACATTTTTTTCAATATAAAATTAAAAGCTTTCATTTTAAAACAGGTCTGTTGATGGACCAAAGCAATCTTTGCAATTGTATCTATTTATTGTACAGTCCCAGCCAAACAATTTTTAATTTCTCCAAACTAAACCATGTAGGTGGAGCTGGATAGAGATGAGTGGAGACACCCTCTCATAGTGGAGAAGAGTAGAGGGACAGTGGATTACAAAATGTAGATAAAGAATGATAAGATATGTACACTACAGTCAGTGACTTTTTTTACATACCCACTTGCCCACCGTGGATGTGGGCATAGGGTGGACATTGCAGGGTTCGACATTAACGGTTGTCCGATTGCCTGGGACAAGTGAAATGCGAAGTCGGACAACTATAACTTAAATCCAGCTTATCCGATCGGGCAAGTGCAAAAATATTTATAATAACTCTATTGATTTCCTAGTTTCGTCATTTCCGAAGTTGATTTCTTTAAAAACTGTGATTTGAAACTTCTTTCGTTGTCGTTTTTCATTAATCGGTCGCCATCTTGTATTTATTTTCTCAAAAACATTCTATTTAAAACCCTATTCCTATTGGTCAATTAAATATATCATATCCAATTGGAGATCAGTTTTTCGAAACTTCTCTTGTATAACCGATAATACATATTAAGATACCCGAGCACTACGAAGTGATGATCACACATTCCTTTCATGGCCATTTCATTATCAACCAATCAGATTGTTGATCGATGTTATAGTTATATAAATAGTTCAATTATGCTGTAAACTGAAAGAAATCATTGGAGTCGTAGTCAAAAGAGGACAGTTTCTTCATAGAAAATTGAAAACACAAATAAAATAAATTTTGTTAATATGGTAAAGGTATCCATTCTATTGATATTTTTTAAAATAATCCTTTAAATATATATGCCTCTATGTCATCCTAGGTAAAAACTCGGACAAGTACTTTGTTCTTTCGGACAAGTAGAACTTAGCTGTAACTTGTCCGACAGGACAAGCAGATTTAAAAGTTAATGTCGACCCCTGCATTGGTGGGCATCAATTTAAATCAGACATACAGAGTTAACCAAAAAGACTATGCCATTGTTCTTTAACATTTTTCTAGAATAAAGACATTCATAAATAATCTACAAAAAACTTTAAGTGGAAAGCTTCATTCAGTTTTCCATAATTTGAAAATTAAAATTTGTAAAAACTGGGTGGACAGTGTTCTCTTGCCCACTGTGGACGAGTGGAAAGGTAAAAAGTCACTGACTGTAGTGTATGTCATTTTACATGTAGGTGATGAAAGCAGAACTTCCAGGAAGCACTTGGAACAAGGCTTATAGAGGATAAGATACTGAACTGCAACAGAAGAATTGGGTAGAAAATAGGCAATTTAGCCCACTGCAGGGATTCTTGGGGGTCCTTCTCTTGAAAATAATCTTTAGACTTTATAATATGGAATTTTAGTCATTGTTATTAGGGCTATTCCAGAAAAAAAACTATCTCCTTGGGGGCTGAACGCCTATCAAATTTAGGGGGTACCACCAATACATTTAATTTTATGTATTGCAATGCAAATTTGTATTTAGAATTTCTGTATCTGACCCCCCACCTACAGAATTTTAATTCAAGTGCATTCTGCTCCCTGGATTTTTTTTTTTTTTTGGAATAGCCCTTAGCCATGAAACTTATTTTCATCATGTTCATAACACATTTATTGTAAAAGATACTCCATTTTATTCAGACACAAGTCATACATGTAATATTCTTTAAAAAAAACTTTTTTCATTATCAGTTTGAAAGTGTGAATTCTGTTGGGTGAAATGCATTTGCATGTACATGTTGAAGGAGCTACATTATTGCAGCTAATATACTCCCCATTTACATGTAACATGTTTGGCAGTGTCTGCGCGTCCACGCCGCGTGGACGAATAGACTACAGGCTCCGCGTCCACGCTTCCGGAAAAACACATAAAAACGGAGTTTTACCGGTAAGCTTTCCATAATTTTAATAAACTTTATATAATAAGATACCCGCGTGTGGAGCAATATAATCTTTATACTGAGTGCAAAGTAAATAAGTAAGTGCAGTTAGTAATAATTGGCGAAAACTGATCAGTTTTTGTAAAAGTGGTATATCGACGGTATATTATGGTAGAATATCATGGAATTGCAGTGTAAAGAGAAACTGTCTGACTGTAATGAAAATGCTTAAAAAAGAAATCCTAATAGGAATGTCAAAGAGAATCTTAAAAATATGTTCGGATTCAGTATCCATGTATACATGGTGGGGTTTTATACAGGCTCTTATAGAGTTTACTCTTTTCTTCCCTTTGTACCCGTTTTTGCTTTATTTTTTAGTACTTTTCAAATGGGAAGCCCACTTTCCATAAATGTTCTTGTTTTAAGGTGGAGAAGGACAGTGGTCATGTGACTTGCTTATAATAAAATGAAATTTGAAAAATATTTGAGATTTTTGTGTTTTTAGAATCTTTATACATAGTTTAGGCACATTCTATCAATATGATTAAAATTTGTATTCTTAAAGTAGTATAAATTCTTAGCTAAAGTGTGGTCAAGGGAGGAAATTTGGTACAAATCATTAAAAATCATCGTTTTTGGCTTCTTTCTTTGCTTGTACGTAAAAATCAAGGGAAGAAACCCCACTTCAAATCGATTTAAGATGATGAATTATTGCAAGATCTATAAAATGTAAAAAAAAAAACAATATTTCTATTATCAAAACTTTGTAACATTTCAGTTTTTGTAATAAGATCACTTTCATTGAATAAACTACTGTTTATTTAATAAACTCACATACGATTACAGTTATATCCCGGAAAAACTCCGTTTTTACGCGTTTTTCCGGAAGCGTGGACGCGCAGCCTGTAGTCTATTCGTCCACGCGGCGTGGACGCGCAGACACTGCCAACATGTTTAACTGGGTTGTGCCCAACATGTTATATAACTTACTGATCACACACATGTTCTCATTTGTTTTGGGATGGAAGCAAGAACATTTCCAAATGATATAACAATTTTCCACATCATTTGGTTCTTCAATATTTCATTATGATATACCTTCTTCACAATTTTTTTCTGTAAATCCTCATGTTGACAAAGGGGGATAATTCATTTTGGAACATGAGACAAAAACATTGTGTAACCGACTTTTCTTTGTCTTAACAACAGAATTGACTTTAAAAAAGTCATTTCTAGAAAAATTAACCCTGATAATTTTATGAAATATCCAACTTTATCAAACAAAATTTAAACTTCCATTCTTTCTGTTCAAACGGACTCAGAAAAAAAATGACAGCGGAGAAGTGCCACAAGAACGGGTTCTGCTTATTTTTAATTTCAACTGTTTGAGTAGTTTGCAACGTATTGAATAAAGCAATTTTTTCATTCGGAGACATATTACCTGATTTAAGTGCATTTTTTCGTGCCATAACTACTTTAAATGTGAAGTTTTCAAACTTGAATGCTGCTGCTACTTTCACCGGAAATGCTGCCTCTGCTGTTTATGTCGGAAACTTCCGGAAATAACCGAAGTTGTAAAATCAATCATGATTTTTTTAAGAAAAAGAATGATTGAATATGGGAAAGATATAGGTTCCTTCCCCAATGATTATATACAAACATCGAATTTTCAAAGAACAAAACCAGCTAAATTTAATTACGTTAACTTAAACGAGTATGTTTACGCCCCCCCTCTTTCCATGATCTGAAGTGGACCCCACGTGGTGGACCCCCCCCTCAATTACAGGATGACATTAGAGGCATTAGAAGCCCGAGCCAGTTCGATGCTAATTGCGTATATTTACATTTAGACACGATGAAGAAGTATACATTGATTTGAAGAGTATATATATAGTATATATAATTGGTCTTTATTTATAACCATGTTAGCCATGTTAATCTGTTATAGGCTAAAAAAATCCTTTTATTGTGAATTTGAACACAACATGCACAAACATAAATATCTTGAAGCTCGGGCTCAGAATATGTTTAATACATGTGGCATCCGAGGTGTTATGAGACAAAACTTTTTAGTCTTTTTCACAGGCGTTTGGGTTCAGGATTTTTTTTTATTAATAACATGTATATAAAAATTTTCATACTCGTCTATATACTATTTCCACAAGGCAAGAATGTTTGACAGTTCTAAAAATAGAACATTGGGAAATCTACGCATTTCTTATAGAAGTAGTTTTCCATCGAAATGAAATTGGCTATTGTCTGATTCCTTTTGGTTTTATCTCTCTTATGGGCTCAAAGTTATCGTGTATCAACGTGTAATAACCTTCAATCTAGTCTTTTTTCCTTCGAACCGGACCCACAAAATCACCAGGGACGGAAGTAGATAGAGATTTTCAAGGAAAACACTATCCCGCCAAATAAAAGGACTTCCGAATGACACTACAGTAAGGTAAAATCTAAGTGAGTTCGAACAAAATCTTTTGGCGGAAAAATACGGTCACGATTTTATTTGAATTATTTTGTATACTACCAAAAACGCTCATATTATATTAGGACCTGTTATGTATACCATAGTTTTACAAAAAGACGTTACAGGATAAAATATATGTGGTTATTTCAAATTCAATCATAAAGTGGTAAAAGTGGCGGAATATTGTCTCCCTTTAGATTTTTTATCTACTTCCGTCCCTGGTGGTTTTATGGCTCGCTTCGAAAGAAAAAAGGTTAGATTTAAAGTCATTGCGCATTGTTTCGCGATATATATGTGCTTAATTGAAAGATAAAACTGAAAGGATTAAGAAAATAACCAATATTTTACACAAAACCTTTAATTCTATGAGAAAATAGGGGGGTTTTCCATTGGTAAATTTTGTTCTATTTTTAGTACTGTCAAACATTCTTGCCTTGTGGAAATAGTATATAGACGAGTATGAAAATTATACACGTTATTAATAAAAAAAAATCCTGAACCCAAACGCCTGTGGTCTTTTTAATGCGCAAACACATGAACACTGCAGTTTAATATCATATCCTGCAGCAAAGCAGAATTGAGTTTAAACTGATTTTTTTTCTCAAAATCTTAATTAGGCCCAATTAATGTTATACTACTGGGGTTGAACTAAAACAGTCAAAGTGTTAAATTCAGCAAGTTACAGAGGACAACACCGGGGGACAACACCAGGCGCGGATTCAGACGGGGCGCACATATGCTGATATGGAAAATTTGTTTTTGTTCAATTTATATTATTGAACTACATTTGTTTGGGGGTTTAACACTACAAGCCGTCAGATGTTAAAAAGTGACACGAATCTTCGAAAAAATAACTGAATTCAACTTTTCAAACGATTCACATTTTCATTGAAACACATTAGACATGTTAGAAATAACTGTTTCTAAATCACTTTAATCCGCATAAAATCGTTTTCGGTCGGGTTTCCTGCCCCCCCCCCCCCCCCCCCAACTCCTTCCCGTAGGACTCCCTTCTAGGGCAGATTGGTTTTTACAACACCTCATGCCGCTAACGGCTTACACACTGAACTATTTGGTATTACGCCCGTAACAACAAATTCAGACAAGAGTTTCAAACAGGATATCGACATTCAAATGATGACTCGACGAAACTTAATTATGCTTTTGGGTCTTACAAGAAAACATGCTCCGCCCCCCCCCCTCCGAACCCCAGTAACTCTAAGGTCTCGATATCATTAAAAAACTCTAAAACACTTACCAACTTAATTTGTGCCTCCAGTTAAATTTGATTACATTACATAAATCTACTTTTACATTTATTCAAACAAAGGAGTTTCCCAAAAGTCCAGTTTATTTTTAGCCTCCATATCTCAGTGATATGTATATAGGAACTTTAAGCGGTTAGATGTCGTTTTAAAATTTTTGTGTATGTATGCTATTTACCTGAACTTTAATTGATTACGAGTTTTAAAAGTGAAAGATAATGAAAGGTACATATTTCTATTTGGTGAAAATAACACCTTTTTCACAGGTTTTAAAGATAAAACAAGAATGTGCAACAAAAAAATTTGAGGTCAAAAACTACAAACATGTTTGCCTTCATATTCCACAAATGTAAATGCTTATGAATTTGGGTTCCGAATTGGCCATACAGGTGATAATAATTAAATGCAGAATAAGTTTTCATATTTGTTATTTACTCCATATCCTTTTTGAAATAATCATTGCTTTAAACCTACTGTACATGTATTTGGGGTTTTCTGTGTATAAAATTAGTAAAAAAAAAATGCCTCAACAATTAACAAGTAAGGACTGGATCTTCGATTTGCTTTTTCCATACACGGAACAGCCATTTCGACACCAAAGATTGTTTTCAGATTATAAATCTTTCTGTCTTATAAACTTAAAGAACAAGAAAATACATAAAAAAAACAATTCCCAGATAATGACTAGTTCTCCACAGTAAAGATACCATAGTTGGTAAAGATAAGATCTTACTTTCTAAAATGTCATGCCAACCTCTGAGACGAGAACTCAAGAGACTTTTGTACACAATGTGCGACATTTCACATTTGGCGGATCCAGAAATTGCGAAGAGGTGGGGCCACTCTGGTCATGCTTCAATGATTTCCTATATATATCCATCCATTTTTTCACCAAAAAGGGGGAGGGGGGTCGGACCCCTGCCCCTCTGATACCTGGGACCTATTTATGATCATTTGTAGGCTGTCCGTTAGACCCAAACGATTGAGAGTGATTTTTTTCTTGCAGGAAGTACATTGACCCCCGACCGAAAATATTAGTAGCAAAACAAATACATTGACCTGTAAATTGGACACGAGAAAATCAAAAACAAAAGTCTATATAATACAAATTGCGTCACGGTGAAAAAAAGCTCATTTATTTTTGTTTATATATATTCGTACATGCTTATATGAATCATTTGTTTTTATTCATGTGACTTTTATTTTAGCTTGTGCGTTATGTGTTATTTGTATGTTGCTTTGGTCCTAATGGACGTAATTATGCTAATAAAGATTTATGTTTAATTTTTTGAACATTGAACGTCACGACAAAAGCTGTCAATATGAAACTTACATTTGCTCTATATTAGGTGATTATTTAGTCCACAAACGGTGACATTTTATCAATGAATGCACCTTAGATAACGGCTTTGACAATTTTATTGATAGTCAACGAACGGATATTAACGTAGGCAGAATTAGTGTAGTTGTTCTAAACGGCGGGCTCAGTTTTGCACAACAAAGACAACAAAGAGGGCAATAACAAAACTACCAAACTTGGTTAGAGGTCAAATAGAAAAGACAAAATAAGGAAGACACACGGAAGAAATGAATTTTTTTGGTGTAGAAGAAGGAAATCTTCCTTTGATAAAAGCGCTCAGAAAAGGCTGCTTTGCCCCAGGTGGCTGAAAGCGGCAGCACTGTCATACCTAATGCCGGGATCGGCAGACTATAATGCGGAAAACCTGACCGCAAACCATAGTGGCAATCCGTGTTGGCAAAAATGTAACGTTCTTTACACGTAAAAGAACCCTACTGCAGGTCTCGATAAGAGTAGGACCCGTTGTCCAATCCTACCCATCCCCCCATTTTCCAGTTGCATTTTTAACTCCCGTCCTTATTGGCCTTTTGTTCCCACTTCCTCTCCACCATAATTCTTTCTGATATATAGATACCCGAGTTTTGACTCAACAATGGACCATTCTATTTTAAAAACAGTTATTCACCCCTAATTTTGACACAACAATAGGACATTCTATTTTGAAAACAGTTAATCACCCCTATGTTTTGACTCAACAACGGACCATTCTATTTTGAAAACAGTTAACCAGCTCTGAGTTTTGACTCAACAATGGACCATTCTTTTTTAAAAACGGTTAGTCACCCCTAATTTTGACAAAACAATAGAACATTCTAATTTAGAAACAGTTAATCACCCCTTTAATAGTTTTGACTCAACAACGGACCATTCTGTCTAATTGAAAACAGTTAATCACCTCTGAGTTTTGACCCAACAATGGACTATTCTGTTTCAAAAACAGTTAATCACCTCTGAGTTTTGACTCAACAATGAACCATTCTATTTTAAAAACAGTTAATCACCCCTAATTTTGACACAGCAATGGAGCTTTCTATTCTAAAAACACTTAATCACCCATAATTTTGACACAACAATGGAACATTCTATTTAAGAAACAGTTAATCACCCCTAAGTTTTGACTCAACAATGGAATATTCTATTTTGAAAACAGTTAATCACCCCTGAGTTTAGACTCAACAATTTAAAAACATTCTATTTTGAAAACAGTTGATCACGCCTGAGTTTTATCTCAACAATAAACTTCTATTTAAAACATAAATTAATCACTTCTTCTTGTCCAATCAGAAACGAGAATTTTTGTCTTTAGTCACCCTGAGTTTTGACTCAACAACGGACCATTTTATCTTACTTGTTCTATAAATTGCAAAATTGCAGTTACATGGGGTATTACCAGCTACGGTTTACACTGACAAATGAAGGACGGACCATAAGAATTTTTCCAGCTGTGCATGTCTTTTAAGAAAGAAAGGGACAATAGAAAAGAAAGGTAGACCAGTGGTGGATCCAGAGGGGGGGGGGTTTGGGGGTCGGAACCCCCCCTTTCCTCCGAAATTTTTAAATTTTTATGTAGATTTTCAGCAAAATTGGTCTGAAACCCCACCTTTGGCCAACAGAACCCAATATGTGGAACCCCCTTCCGAAAATTTCTAGATCCGCCCCTGTAGACTGTGGTCTAATCATAGTATGTTGACTACATTTTTCTCAGTCCTATAATATTGTACTCTTCTTTGTCAAAAATCAAGCACCGTAAAATGTTTAGGACCGTCTTCAGTTTGCCAGCGGTAAACTATGGCTAGTAATACTCCGTGAGTTGTTCGCCCCTGTTTTCTTGCACTCGGTAGATGTAACATTTTGGATTAAAATTTGTATATGAAATGTAGTTTCTCCAAAAAAGAAAACAGTTTTCCAACAGTCAAGCGACATCCCAACAGACACCAATTCTGTGCAATTGCTTTCGGATTTGTTCTTTATTCACGGTGAAGAATATTCTTAGAATAAAAAGTTAAAACCGTTTTTTTCTCCTCTATTTTTGAATCATGCTCATATACCGTTATATTGATGATTTTCTACTACGCACCTAATGGACGTCCGACATTACGGCGCAAACCCCATGGGTACTTCTCTTTAACCGTCCTCTCGAAACAAAATATCAGGAAATCACTGAAGCGTAAAAATATACACGATGAACGGACAAACAGACAGACGGACAAACGAAATAATCTAACAAGCTATTTGAGATTTTTTTAAAAGTTTTCTCTGAGTTGTTTTTCCCTCAGAAAAACTCAATTTCACCTGAAAAGTACTTACCTAAATTGTCTCTGGTCTTTCGATGCAACACAAACTGGTAAAAAAACCTCAGTTAAAACTCCACCAACAAATAAGACAAGAAAACAATGTACAAGTCCTATGTAAAACCACAATCTATAAATCAGTTGTTAATGAAAAAAATTGCTGATTTCAAGTTTTATTGATCAAAGAAACTGGTGTATTATTCTCGCCTTCGCGACAGATGTTGCAGTGATTTTGTGTTGATATTATTTTTGTATGTATAAATCTATTAGTCTTTTCGTTGATGTCTTTTTTAATTTGTCGTCTACGCCTAGCGGCCTTGTCTGATGGGTTTACCCATGAGTCTTGTTCTTTCTTCTTCTACATTTTCGGTCTGCTTGTGCCTTCTCGCTGTCAACTCGCGCACGTCTTTTTCATTTGCCTGTCTCGCGGTCAACTCATGCGCCATTTTTTTTATTTTGTCGTCTGCGCCTTGTTTTTGTGATCTTTTATCTGTCTTTTTTGTTTGTATTGTTTTTTTTTTTAAATAAATTGTCAATTTGTATTTACTTTGTCTCTTTGTCACTTCATGTGCATCTCTGTAGAAAATGTCTTTTTAGCCTGCGCTGTCTTGCAGTCAACACGCGCCCCTTTTTATGCCATGTGCGTCTCGTCTAGTGGTAAACTTTCGCGTCATTTTTGTAATTATTCGTTTAGCTATGCTTTATAACGTCTTTTGTACCTGATCTCACGCGTCTTTTTCTTTATTGGTCGTGTGGTAGTCACGATTAAATCGTGCGTCTTTTTGTAATAGTTGGTCTGTTTTTGTCTCATGATAAAAAAAGACCCAAGGTTTTCTCCACGTGTCGTCTGTGTCCAGCTTTTCCAGTCGCTATTTCAAACGTCTTTTTTTTCTTTTGTCGCCTGCGCCTCGCTTTTCTCTCGATTCATTCACGCGTTATTCTTTGTTCTTCAATTGTCGTACGCGTATTTGAATTTCCCGCGATCTATTCGCGCGTCTTTTTTTTCAGCTATCGTCTCGAGCTCTGTTTTATTTCTCCCGGTCAGTCGTCTTTATTCGTTACCTGTTGCCTCCTGCCTACATATTTTGCAACAAACTCTCACTCTTTCCACTTGCATCGTTTTGCTTATAACTTAAGTACTGGCATTTTTTAAAATCATATGAACATTTTTCCATAGGCACATTGGAATATGGTGAGCAGCGCGTGACCATTTATCATTTTTAAGGCTGCATATCCCTGTTTTCATTGCTTTATTTTAAAACTGCCTTTAATCTTTGCATACACATATTCCACATCTTATTTATGAAGTCTGCGTCTGCATTGGCTAGCCTTTGTACGATATAACATTTTGATCTATGATTTTCACAAAAGTTATAAATCTTATAAAAACATTGTCTACATATGTTTTATACTCATTGCTACTCTGTAACAACGCTTCGCCTGTCGACACCATCAGAAAAATAAACTTGTTAATCTTCTATACATTCATAAATTTAGTAACTATTTAAAAAAGTAAGACTTGAACTCTATAATTGCTAAATGCGCCACTGAAAACTATCAAAGTAGCTCAAGTGAAAATTCAAGGTCAAGGTCAAAAGAACCGGATGCAACTGTAATATGGTTTTGGCATTGATGCGTTAGCTTACCAAGGCACGAAATACTAGTACCGGTAGTGACATTTGTTTTCTATTACATTTTTCGATTGTAGCTACAAAAAGCTCAGTTGACATTTCTCTGTTCTAAGTTGACATTTCTTACTTTCAAGTTGACATTTCTAGCTGCCAAATTGGCATTTTTTACTTCCAAGTTGACATTTCACAGTTTTAAGTTGAAGTGTCGCGTTTCCAAGTTAGCATTTCTTACTTCCAAGTTGAAATTGCTCACTCCCAAACTGACATTTTTTACTTGCAAGTTGACATTTCTTACTTCCAAGTTGGCATTTTTACTTCGAAGTTGACATTTCTCACTCCTAATTTTGCATTTTACATTTCTGAACTCCAAGTTGGCATTTTTTAATTTGAAACTTGACATTTCTAACTTCTAAGTTGCCATTTTTCATTTCCAAGTTGGCATTTTTTTTTTACTTCAAAGTTGACTTTCTTCACTTCCAATTTCGCATTTTTTACTTCCAAGTTGACATTTCTAAATTCCAAGCTGGCATTTCTTTACTTCCAAGTTGAAATTTCTCACTGCAAAGTTGGCATTTTTTACTTTTAATTTAACATTTCTAACTTCCAAGTTGCCATTTCTCACTTCAAAGTTGGCATTTCTTACTTACAAGTTGACATTTCTAAATACCAAGATGGCATATTTTACTTCGAAGTTGACATTTCAAAGTTAAAAGTTTACATTTATGATTTTTCCAAGTTGGTACTTCCTATCTCACTCCAAGTTGGCATTTGTTATTTCCAAGTTGATATTTCACAGTCACAAGTTGACATTTATCATTTCCAAGTTGACATTTCGTACTTCAAAGTTGCCATTTCTCACTTCCAAGATGGATTTTTTTACTTCCAAGTTAACATTTCAAAATTCCAAGTTGGCATTTTTACTTCCAAGTTGCCATTTCACAGTTAAAAGTTGACATTTATCATTTCAAAGTTGGCATTTCTTATCTCACTCTAAAGTTGGCACATTTTAGTTTAATTTGACATTTCTAACTTCCAAGTTGCCATTCCTCACTTTCAAGTGGGCATATTTTACTTTCAAGATGACATTTCTCACTTCTTAGTTGACATTTATCATTTACGAGTGGGCATTTTTTACTTTCAAGTTGGCATTTTTTACTTCTTAGTTGACAGTTATCACATCCAAGTTGACATTTCTTACTTCCGAGTTGCCATTCCTCACTGTCAAGTGGGCTTTTTTACTTTCAAGTTGACATTTTTTACTTCTTAGTTGTCATTCTCACTTCCAAGTTGACATTTCTTACTTCCAAGTTGACATTGGCATTTTTTACTTCTTAGTTGACATTTCTTACTTCCAGGTTGGTATTTCGCAGTTTCAAGTTGACATTTCTTACTTCCAAAATGGAACTGAGAAATGTCGAGTTAGGACTGAGAAATTTGAAGTTGGGAGTTACATATTTTAACTTGGAACTGAGAAATATTTCTCGATTCCAACTTGAAATTTCATTTTGTCAGTTCAAACATGAATGAATAAGGCAAATGGTAAAACCGGTTTTTCCTACCAAGGACTTATTGTTCCAGGGATATGAATACTTTTATAAAAATTCAAGGTCAAAACATGAGAATCTTGGAATACAAATGACAACAAAGTTCCAGACAATAAATTTTGCTACGCCTGACGCGCGTTTCGTCTATTCAAGACTCATCAGAGGCGCTCTACCAAAAATATTGAAAATGCCAAACACTGTATGAAATTGAAGAGCATAGAACAGTATAACCAAAAATACCAAACTGGGGAACCAAATTATTACTAAGATATTCAACCTATGTCTGGGGTAGGAAGAACCTTAGGGTTTAGATAATTTTGAAATTTAGACGGATAATTTAAAGCTTTGATGTATTCTCCAACTCAAAAGTGTTGGTGCCGGAGCGGGCTAACCTCGGGGAATTTAAACTCCACCAGCAGTGCTAACCTTCACGTGTGTTCGAAATACAAATGACAACAAAGTTCCAGACAATAAATTTTGCTACGCCTGACGCGCGTTTCGTCTATTCAAGACTCATCAGAGGCGCTCTACCAAAAATATTGAAAATGCCAAACACTGTATGAATATGAAGAGCACAGAACAGTATAACCAAAAATACCAAACTGGGAAACCAAATTATTACTAAGATATTCAACCTATGTCTGGGGTAGGAAGAACCTTAGGGTTTAGATAATTTTGAAATTTAGACGGATAATTTAAAGCTTTGATGTATTCTCCAACTCAAAAGTGTTGGTGCCGGAGCGGGCTAACCTCGGGGAATTTAAATTCCACCAGCAGTGCTAACCTTCACGTGTGTTCGAAATACAAATGACAACAAAGTTCCAGACAATAAATTTTGCTACGCCTGACGCGCGTTTCGTCTATTCAAGACTCATCAGAGGCGCTCTACCAAAAATATTGAAAATGCCAAACACTGTATGAATATGAAGAGCATAGAACAGTATAACCAAAAATACCAAACTGGGGAACCAAATTATTACTAAGATATTCAACCTATGTCTGGGGTAGGAAGAACCTTAGGGTTTCACCATTTTTGTCTTAATGAAACAATTTCCCCCATCACCTTCCTCTTGTTTGAGATGGAGGGGCATCCATTTCTTTGTCATGCCCCTGTAATGACATGTAGTGGGGGCATATAGTTTTACTCATGTCCGTCCATTTTTCAAGGTACGTCAAGCTTTATCATGAGAATGATTTGAATTTTGGCAGGGTGGTTCAGTATGACAAACTGTATGTCCTCAGTGACATTCAGAATTGTTGGACTTCTACTCCCTGTTTGGGACTGTGTCGAGATGAACATTAACGTGAAAATTCCACTTGCTTTTCTCAGAAACTGGACATGAGAATGATTTGAAACTTGGAAGGATGATTCAGTATGACAAGCTTTACGTTTTATAGACTTGTAGACCTGTCAGGCTTCTATTTCATGTGGGACCAGCGATGGCATCAGTGTCCATGGGACACATTCCTTTTTATTAGCTCACCTGGACCTCGGTCCAGGTGAGCTATTGCCACCACTTGGCGTCCGTCGTCGTCGTTAACTTTTCTTTGAAAATATTCTCCTCCGAAACGACTGAAGGGATTGCTTTGAAACTTTGCACACTTCATCTATGGGATGTCCTCTACCAAGATTGCACAAATGGTGACCACCGTCCAAACAACATGGCCGCCGTTACTAAAAATAGACTAGGGGGTCAGACTACTGTTTTTGGCTTGTAAATAAAAAAGTATTGGAGATAGATGAAATCTGATGCCACGCTACTGCTTCAGCATCAAAAGCTCTACAAAAGTCTCTGTTGAGTCGAAGTTGTCAGATGACCCCTTATAGGAGTTACGGCCCCTTAAAGGTGAAAAATAGCATTTTTTCACGTTTTTGGCTTAGTGAATGAAAACTATTACAGATAGAGAAAAGCTGTTGCATGCTTAAATGTCCAGCTCACTCAGCTCTACAAAAGTCTTCATAGGGTCAAAGTTGTCAGATGACCCCTTATAGGGGTTACGGCCCCTAAAATAACGGTTTTTCTTGTTTTTGGCTTAGTGAATGAAAACTATAGCAGATAGAGAGAAGCTGTTGCTTGCTTAAATGTTCAGCCCATAAAGCTCTACATAAGTTTTCATTGGGTCAAAGTTGTCAGACAACCCCTTATAGGGGTTACGGCCCCTAAAATAACGTTTTTTTTCATGTTTTTGGCCTATAGAATGAAACTATAGTAGATAGAGAAAATCTGTTGCTTGCTTAAATGTTCAGCTCATTTAGCTCTCGAAAAGTGATTACATGTTTAGGGTTGACTCAAGACCAGGTGAGCGATTCAGGCTCCTGGGAGCCTCTTGTTTTTCTTCTCTTTCTTATATTTGGGGTAGTTCTTTTTCAGAATCTGAAATTAAGATTCTTATGAAACTTTGTACACTATGACATATAATGATCTTAACAAAGTCTATTGTATGTACAAAGGAAATAGTACTGTCTGATCTACAGCAAGTTGGACAACAAAATATCAATGACACAGTTAGCTTTTATTTCTTTTGTTCATACATGTGTCTTTAAGTCTCTTTACTATACCTAGAGTGTATGAAATTAAGTTTCATGAACAATAATAAAACCTCCTTGTGTCCTGAGTTTTCAATCAATAAATCATTATGGAGCATTCAATCTAAGAAACCATCAGAGTTTAAAATCATTTTGAACATCTTTTCCCATTAACATTTAACCACTCCTAATTTTTACTCACTCACTCATTCTATCTTGTAAATAGGTTGTCCTTCAGTCAGGAATAGGTTACTAGCAAGTGATTTCTCCAGCCTAAGATAGTATTTTTTTAATCATCACTGAGCTCCATCCTATGTCCTTTTTCTTTTGATAAATTCCCTATTTTTTGTAATTAGTGAGTTATCTCCCATTTGCAAGAGTTATCCTCCATTGCAGTAGGTATTTTATTTCTCTCCCTACCCACCTAATGTTCATCGTGTACTGTGTTACAACCTTAGATTGTCTACGAGGAGGCTTAACTAGGCAACCGAAAGCTAGATTTTTATCTAGCCTAGGTGGTCTAGTGGTCTAGGGCGCTGGACACAGTGCAGGCGAAGTTGCCATAGATGACAGAGTATGGGTTCGATTCCAGCTCAACCCCATGCTGGATTTTCCAGTGTCAATGGCTTTAAAAAGATGATTTTCATCACTGTTGGCACACGGACACCCTTTCTAACTTTACAGCTCACCATATCCATTCTATATTATACCAATTACTTTACAGAGCTGTACGCAACACCATTTATCATAGGTATTTTACATTGCAATGAATGGGGAAAATTAGGTTTTTTTTGGACTTATTGGACCTAGTTAGGTTTGAAAAACATGTTAAATACATTTTTGGAAGTAACTATAATTAACTTTTAGAATTTTTTTGACCAACTAAAAATAAATGCAGATAAACTTAAATTTTCTTACAGTAACTAGTATAAAATACCTTCTGGAAAGAGAAGATAAATCTGCAAATGAGAGATAACTCACTATATACAAAAAGAGGGAATAGGTCAAACAAGGAAATGTCTGGATTTGGTTGGCTATTGGTACTTTGCGGAACGGAACGGAACGAAACGGAACGGAACGGAACAAGACATGGGGATCCATAAGGGGAAAATTTTTATTAATATATTTTTTTTAACTATGACAAGGACTTGCTTCTAAACTAGTCCTTGTGTATGAATTTCACATTTTTGTATCATAAATTAAAAGTTTTATAAATCATCCCTACTTTAATAGTCTGTTCAGATATTTAAAGCTATATTTTAACATGGCCTTAAATAATTAGTAAACTAGTAAGTTGTCAACCCATAATGAAAGTCATTGCTGTCTCTCAGCCATTTTTTACTTAAATAAGACATATGTACATGAAGATAAATTTGAGAATACAATCTTGTTCCGTTTCGTTCCGTTAAATACCATTACCCGGGGGCTAATGGTACTTTGCGGAACGGAACGGAACAAAACTTTTTTCTTCCAAATTTCATTTTCGCACAAAGTTTCCACCATCGTGATAAGAAATAGACATATGAAACACTTGAAATGTAAAGAAAATACAACAAGTTGTCCGCAATTATTTATTATACCTACCTTCTGAGAAGATGAACCTATTCAGGCTAGAACTAAAAGGAGTGCGTTTAGATCTAGGTATAGTATTGGGTTATCTTAGAAATAGATGATAGAGACTCTGATATGCTACTAATGACGAAAATCGAAAAAAAAATCTTGTTCCGTTTCGTTCCGTTAAATACCATTACCCGGGGGCTAATGGTACTTTGCGGAACGGAACGGAACAAAAAAATTTTCTTCCAAATTTCATTTTCGCACAAGGTTTTCACCATCGTGATAAGAAATAGACATATGAAACACTTGAAATGTAAAGAAAATACAACAAGTTGTCCGCAATTATTTATTATACCTACCTTCTGAGAAGATGAACCTATTCAGGCTAGAACTAAAAGGAGTGCGTTTAGATCTAGGTATAGTATTGGGTTATCTTAGAAATAGATGATAGAGACTCTGATATGCTACTAATGACGAAAATCGAAAAAAAAAATCTTGTTCCGTTTCGTTCCGTTAAATACCATTACCCGGGGGCTAATGGTACTTTGCGGAACGGAACGGAACAAAACTTTTTTCTTCCAAATTTCATTTTCGCACAAAGTTTCCACCATCGTGATAAGAAATAGACATATGAAACACTTGAAATGTAAAGAAAATACAAGTTGTCCGCAATTATTTATTATACCTACCTTCTGAGAAGATGAACCTATTCAGGCTAGAACTAAAAGGAGTGCGTTTAGATCTAGGTATAGTATTGGGTTATCTTAGAAATAGATGATAGAGACTCTGATATGCTACTAATGACGAAAATCGAAAAAAAAATCTTGTTCCGTTTCGTTCCGTTAAATACCATTACCCGGGGGCTAATGGTACTTTGCGGAACGGAACGGAACAAAAAAATTTTCTTCCAAATTTCATTTTCGCACAAGGTTTCCACCATCGTGATAAGAAATAGACATATGAAACACTTGAAATGTAAAGAAAATACAACAAGTTGTCCGCAATTATTTATTATACCTACCTTCTGAGAAGATGAACCTATTCAGGCTAGAACTAAAAGGAGTGCGTTTAGATCTAGGTATAGTATTGGGTTATCTTAGAAATAGATGATAGAGACTCTGATATGCTACTAATGACGAAAATCGAAAAAAAAATCTTGTTCCGTTTCGTTCCGTTAAATACCATTACCCGGGGGCTAATGGTACTTTGCGGAACGGAACGGAACAAAAATTTTTTCTTCCAAATTTCATTTTCGCACAAAGTTTCCACCATCGTGATAAGAAATAGACATATGAAACACTTGAAATGTAAAGAAAATACAACAAGTCGTCCGCAATTATTTATCATACCTACCTTCTGAGAAGATGAACCTATTCAGGCTAGAACTAAAAGGAGTGCGTTTAGATCTAGGTATAGTATTGGGTTATCTTAGAAATAGATGATAGAGACTCTGATATGCTACTAATGACGAAAATCGAAAAAAAAATCTTGTTCCGTTTCGTTCCGTTAAATACCATTACCCGGGGGCTAATGGTACTTTGCGGAACGGAACGGAACAAAAAAATTTTCTTCCAAATTTCATTTTCGCACAAGGTTTCCACCATCGTGATAAGAAATAGACATATGAAACACTTGAAATGTAAAGAAAATACAACAAGTTGTCCGCAATTATTTATTATACCTACCTTCTGAGAAGATGAACCTATTCAGGCTAGAACTAAAAGGAGTGCGTTTAGATCTAGGTATAGTATTGGGTTATCTTAGAAATAGATGATAGAGACTCTGATATGCTACTAATGACGAAAATCGAAAAAAAAATCTTGTTCCGTTTCGTTCCGTTAAATACCATTACCCGGGGGCTAATGGTACTTTGCGGAACGGAACGGAACAAAACTTTTTTCTTCCAAATTTCATTTTCGCACAAAGTTTCCACCATCGTGATAAGAAATAGACATATGAAACACTTGAAATGTAAAGAAAATACAACAAGTTGTCCGCAATTATTTATTATACCTACCTTCTGAGAAGATGAACCTATTCAGGCTAGAACTAAAAGGAGTGCGTTTAGATCTAGGTATAGTATTGGGTTATCTTAGAAATAGATGATAGAGACTCTGATATGCTACTAATGACGAAAATCGAAAAAAAAATCTTGTTCCGTTTCGTTCCGTTAAATACCATTACCCGGGGGCTAATGGTACTTTGCGGAACGGAACGGAACAAAAAAATTTTCTTCCAAATTTCATTTTCGCACAAGGTTTCCACCATCGTGATAAGAAATAGACATATGAAACACTTGAAATGTAAAGAAAATACAACAAGTTGTCCGCAATTATTTATTATACCTACCTTCTGAGAAGATGAACCTATTCAGGCTAGAACTAAAAGGAGTGCGTTTAGATCTAGGTATAGTATTGGGTTATCTTAGAAATAGATGATAGAGACTCTGATATGCTACTAATGACGAAAATCGAAAAAAAAATCTTGTTCCGTTTCGTTCCGTTAAATACCATTACCCGGGGGCTAATGGTACTTTGCGGAACGGAACGGAACAAAAATTTTTTCTTCCAAATTTCATTTTCGCACAAAGTTTCCACCATCGTGATAAGAAATAGACATATGAAACACTTGAAATGTAAAGAAAATACAACAAGTCGTCCGCAATTATTTATTATACCTACCTTCTGAGAAGATGAACCTATTCAGGCTAGAACTAAAAGGAGTGCGTTTAGATCTAGGTATAGTATTGGGTTATCTTAGAAATAGATGATAGAGACTCTGATATGCTACTAATGACGAAAATCGAAAAAAAAATCTTGTTCCGTTTCGTTCCGTTAAATACCATTACCCGGGGGCTAATGGTACTTTGCGGAACGGAACGGAACAAAAAAATTTTCTTCCAAATTTCATTTTCGCACAAGGTTTCCACCATCGTGATAAGAAATAGACATATGAAACACTTGAAATGTAAAGAAAATACAACAAGTTGTCCGCAATTATTTATTATACCTACCTTCTGAGAAGATGAACCTATTCAGGCTAGAACTAAAAGGAGTGCGTTTAGATCTAGGTATAGTATTGGGTTATCTTAGAAATAGATGATAGAGACTCTGATATGCTACTAATGACGAAAATCGAAAAAAAAATCTTGTTCCGTTTCGTTCCGTTAAATACCATTACCCGGGGGCTAATGGTACTTTGCGGAACGGAACGGAACAAAAATTTTTTCTTCCAAATTTCATTTTCGCACAAAGTTTCCACCATCGTGATAAGAAATAGACATATGAAACACTTGAAATGTAAAGAAAATACAACAAGTCGTCCGCAATTATTTATTATACCTACCTTCTGAGAAGATGAACCTATTCAGGCTAGAACTAAAAGGAGTGCGTTTAGATCTAGGTATAGTATTGGGTTATCTTAGAAATAGATGATAGAGACTCTGATATGCTACTAATGACGAAAATCGAAAAAAAAATCTTGTTCCGTTTCGTTCCGTTAAATACCATTACCCGGGGGCTAATGGTACTTTGCGGAACGGAACGGAACAAAAAATTTTTCTTCCAAATTTCGTTTTCGCACAAGGTTTCCACCATCGTGATAAGAAATAGACATATGAAACACTTGAAATGTAAAGAAAATACAACAAGTCGTCCGCAATTATTTATTATACCTACCTGAAACCACTCCAAACACGGGAATTTTCCCGCTTCCGTGGAGTCCACGCATTTTTTTTTTCCGGCTCCAGTAGTACAGCGGTCGACCAGTAAAAAGTCGTCTATTAAAGGATTTTAATGTACCGATCGACATAACACACAGCTGAATTTTTTTCTGAGCATTAAACAATTATTTGGCTTTAATATTAAGTAGGTCGTCACAGAATCGTATCGGGCATTTTTTGGTAAAATCGAATTTTTTAGAAGTGGTGTATTTTTGTGAAAATCCCTCTTAAAAATTACTGTCCCTAAATCTTGTTACAATAATAATTCAATGAAAACTTTCAACAAAATTATTAATTACAAACCTTCATGTTACTGTTTAAAATGATTTGACTTGCTTGTGCTCGATATTTCCATCAGTTTTGGTGCTTATAAAACTGCTGACTTTTTTATCACATTTTTACATAAAAAGTATCTTTCTATGAAATATTTTCTTATAATTTGTTATTGTAAGCTATTTATACCCTTCACTGTTATAAAATTTACTCTTCTGCAAATTTTTATTGAAATCCGTGCATAAATGTTGATTTTATTACGTATTTTATAGCCGAATTTTGCTAAAAATCATTCCGGAAACCCAAGTCTTTTCCGTATTTGGCCTATAAAAACTAAATAAAATTTGCCCTGTAAAACTCTTTCAATCAGTTTTGTTGAGATGTAAAAGATGTTAAAGGGGAATTTTGTGCAAAAAAAGGGAAGAAACAAATGATTATAGTAACAGAACCACGAAGATACTTTCTTTATTCCTTATTGATACTAAAATTAAACAACATAATTATGGATCATACTTTATACAACAGCAACTATGAAATGAGATTCTGGTAGTACTAAAATAAAACAATATGGGTCATACTACAAAAGAAACTACGAAATGAGATTCTGGTAAAAAAAAACATGTCAATTTGTATTTGATTCTTTTACACTAATCGATAAATGTTTCTTAGCTAGTTGTCACTAACTTCGAGTGTTCTCAAGAGAGTTCCTCTTCGTCTTGTTGTTTTCGCACAGTATTTTGTCTTAGGTCCTCTCTTGTTGAATTGAACTTTTGTCGATTGAGTTTTACAGTGTGTTTTATATGTACATGTATGCTTTGTGCAAGCTAATCAATAGGGGGAAGGTTGGATCAAAAACACTAGTTTAACCCCGCCACATTTTATATGTGCCTGTCCTAAGCCAAGAAACTTTGCCAAAGCCTTTGTTTGTCCTTGTCTTTCGTTGATGATTAAGGGATTAGTTTTGAAACTTTTGTATTGTATTATAAGTCTTGGGCCAATGCATGACGGCAAGCAGTGACCTCTGGTCATGTTGAAGACTGCTTGATGTTTTCCGTTGTGATTTTTTGAATTGCTGTTTATGTTTGTGTAGTTAGTTGTATCGTATACACTTATTTAACATCTCAATATCGTCTGTTGTTTGTATAAAAATGCATTTATTTAAATAGCTTTACAATACATGTACCAACAATTGTTTAAAATGTACCAATCTGATATGCAGCTTTTGGTATCAGGGGCGGACCCAGAAATTTTCGAAAAGGGAGGGGGGTCCACATACTGGGTACTGTTGGCCAAAGGAGGGGTTCCAGACCAATTTTCCTGAATATCTACACGAAAATTTAAAAATTTCGAAACCACCCCCTTCTGGACCCGCCACTGGGTATAGGGGTTTTGTAATTATATTCTGAGTGATATAGGCTGACATAAAACTTTTAAAGGGGAACATGGTTTGATTTTCTAAACTGATTTCTCATGCAGCTACTAGTATCTTAAGCTTACAGCTCCAGCTTCGTTCCGCTATAATCGTGTTCTGTGTCACTCTATCAAAATAAATCTATTAGTGCATTACCATAATCCTATTGCATCATTTAGGCGAATACCACCTGATCCCCCATCCTTTTTATGTTCAGCAAAACTGGTCTGGAACACACTATTGGTTCACAGAGAGCCAGTATGTGGCATCCCCTCCCTATAAAATGTGTCAGTATTCGCACCCTGCCAAGATATATATCAGACATAATAGCAAATCACTACAGACGTACAGACGGACAGTTAAGGGTACAACTATATATATGTCAGGTCAACTATATTCGTGGTCGAACCATAAAAACTTGATTTTTCAAAAGGTAACTTCTAGTATGGTTTTGCCTGAAGCTATGCTTGGTCTAATATCGGCTGCTTCACGAATGCCATACCAGAAAATGGTATACGGGTATTAATTTAACTCATCTGCCCGTCTGTACTAACAATTTTTGTACGCAATTTACTCCTTCGAAAGTACCAAACTTTAAGAAAATTGCAACACCAGACTATTTTTAAATGTTTTTTAGAAAGTCCTTTACATGGCCATAGTTGGGTTACACTGGTCGTAAACATGTCGGACCTCACAAAAATTAGAAAATGTGAGTTAATTACAGCTTTTTTTGCAACTACGGAATGGTGGTAAAAAACAAACGTCGAGGACCTTAATAAGATGTTGATATCATAAAATTAAGAAGACGACCCAATAATCAATGTAGAAGTTAAATAGTTGTTGTAGCCATTTTGCCTGATTTTTCCAATTTAGTCTATATCATGAAAAAGATATTTGAGCAATTAAAACTGCATATCGAACTGTAAAAATGTATTTATTTGTACATGTAAACGTTAAAAGTTGTAGGGACGTTCCTCTAAGAAGTTATTCCCCATGTAAGGCACTAAAATTAAGGGGATCCCGCATTAAATTTGAGCTCAATACCACGAACAATTTAAAAGGCCTGATTAACACGACGGATGTGCTATAGCAGTAGGAACTACTTAGTGAAGTTACTCTTCCGAAACACCTGAGTTCACTCTTGTTACGACTTGAACTAGTGTTGCTAGTTGTTTTTCAGTTATTTTTGTGGTTTTATGTTGTTTCTTCGTGTTGCCGTTGTCGTTTTGTCTTCGAAATTTCGAAGTTTTGATATTCGGATGCCGCTTTCCATCATCTGTGTCTCTGAAAAGTATCATTGCTGACCAGGTTTGCGATTCAGACTCCAGTACAGAGAGTCTTTAATTTAGTATGAATTCGAGAATTAATTCCAATCCTAGGGAATTTGTACTAAACTCAACAACAGATATCGCTGATAATCAACTACATAAATCCTATAACTATCAAGCTAATCGAATGAAATATTTTTCTCACAACCATACAGACTGCGGCCGTTCAAATTATAGATTGTACGTTTGTCAAATTATTGAATTGCCGAAAGGTTTCCCATTGACACCAATGGAAAATCATTTGTTAATGACGATTTCCACTATAGCTTTCCATACGTCTTAACATTACGATATGAAAAAATAATTTTGTAAAAAGTCTTTTCTGTAAATCTTTTGTAATTATCTAATGAATATATGCTTAATATGTACTACGGTTGTCAAAAAGCATGAAATAACCAACAAAAATAACTGATGGGAGACGACTTTTGGGTTAGCCGTTTCATTTTTGGAGGCCTCCTACGTTACCGTTAATTTATTTATTAATACAAAACCTGCTTTATAGGAAAGTTAATAGTCTGAATTGCAATATTAATGCTTTTTAGAGATCAAAAATTAAATTAGAGCGGCAAAAAATGAAAAATATATATCATTTTTACGCATTTTCTCAGAGCCAACGAAAACGTCATTTTACGTCATTTATTTAACGTTCCTAAATATTGTTTTTGCACTTATTGCAAAAAGCCATCTTTTAGAATAAAATCCAACTCATTATTTTCATTATAACTCATCGCAATTATAAGAGCCGAGGGTTCAAAGCGAACACTCAAAATTTAAAATTTTCCAACTAGTGAGTTTTGACCCCTAATATTTTAAATTTGCCCGATAAAAACATGTGACGACCTGTTTTATCTGAAAGTAGAGATGTTCCTCTTTAAAATGATATACAATATAGGTGTGTGTTCTGTCGGAGCATTAAACTCATTTTTTTCCAAGTCAAACCGCTGCACTACAGGGATTTTATACAGATTAGTCCCAATAATAAAAAAATTGTGCGAAAATGAAATTTGGAAGAAAAATTTTTTGTTCCGTTCCGTTCCGCAAAGTACCATTAGCCCCCGGGTAATGGTATTTAACGGAACGAAACGGAACAAGATTTTTTTTTCGATTTTCGTCATTAGTAGCATATCAGAGTCTCTATCATCTATTTCTAAGATAACCCAATACTATACCTAGATCTAAACGCACTCCTTTTAGTTCTAGCCTGAATAGGTTCATCTTCTCAGAAGGTAGGTATAATAAATAATTGCGGACGACTTGTTGTATTTTCTTTACATTTCAAGTGTTTCATATGTCTATTTCTTATCACGATGGTGGAAACTTTGTGCGAAAATGAAATTTGGAAGAAAATTTTTTTGTTCCGTTCCGTTCCGCAAAGTACCATTAGCCCCCGGGTAATGGTATTTAACGGAACGAAACGGAACAAGATTTTTTTTTCGATTTTCGTCATTAGTAGCATATCAGAGTCTCTATCATCTATTTCTAAGATAACCCAATACTATACCTAGATCTAAACGCACTCCGTTTAGTTCTAGCCTGAATAGGTTCATCTTCTCAGAAGGTAGGTATAATAAATAATTGCGGACAACTTGTTGTATTTTCTTTACATTTCAAGTGTTTCATATGTCTATTTCTTATCACGATGGTGGAAACCTTGTGCGAAAATGAAATTTGGAAGAAATTTTTTTTGTTCCGTTCCGTTCCGCAAAGTACCATTAGCCCCCGGGTAATGGTATTTAACGGAACGAAACGGAACAAGATTTTTTTTTCGATTTTCGTCATTAGTAGCATATCAGAGTCTCTATCATCTATTTCTAAGATAACCCAATACTATACCTAGATCTAAACGCACTCCTTTTAGTTCTAGCCTGAATAGGTTCATCTTCTCAGAAGGTAGGTATAATAAATAATTGCGGACGACTTGTTGTATTTTCTTTACATTTCAAGTGTTTCATATGTCTATTTCTTATCACGATGGTGGAAACCTTGTGCGAAAATGAAATTTGGAAGAAAATTTTTTTGTTCCGTTCCGTTCCGCAAAGTACCATTAGCCCCCGGGTAATGGTATTTAACGGAACGAAACGGAACAAGATTTTTTTTTCGATTTTCGTCATTAGTAGCATATCAGAGTCTCTATCATCTATTTCTAAGATAACCCAATACTATACCTAGATCTAAACGCACTCCTTTTAGTTCTAGCCTGAATAGGTTCATCTTCTCAGAAGGTAGGTATAATAAATAATTGCGGACGACTTGTTGTATTTTCTTTACATTTCAAGTGTTTCATATGTCTATTTCTTATCACGATGGTGGAAACTTTGTGCGAAAATGAAATTTGGAAGAAAAATTTTTTGTTCCGTTCCGTTCCGCAAAGTACCATTAGCCCCCGGGTAATGGTATTTAACGGAACGAAACGGAACAAGATTTTTTTTTCGATTTTCGTCATTAGTAGCATATCAGAGTCTCTATCATCTATTTCTAAGATAACCCAATACTATACCTAGATCTAAACGCACTCCTTTTAGTTCTAGCCTGAATAGGTTCATCTTCTCAGAAGGTAGGTATAATAAATAATTGCGGACAACTTGTTGTATTTTCTTTACATTTCAAGTGTTTCATATGTCTATTTCTTATCACGATGGTGGAAACCTTGTGCGAAAATGAAATTTGGAAGAAAATTTTTTTGTTCCGTTCCGTTCCGCAAAGTACCATTAGCCCCCGGGTAATGGTATTTAACGGAACGAAACGGAACAAGATTTTTTTTTCGATTTTCGTCATTAGTAGCATATCAGAGTCTCTATCATCTATTTCTAAGATAACCCAATACTATACCTAGATCTAAACGCACTCCTTTTAGTTCTAGCCTGAATAGGTTCATCTTCTCAGAAGGTAGGTATAATAAATAATTGCGGACGACTTGTTGTATTTTCTTTACATTTCAAGTGTTTCATATGTCTATTTCTTATCACGATGGTGGAAACTTTGTGCGAAAATGAAATTTGGAAGAAAAATTTTTTGTTCCGTTCCGTTCCGCAAAGTACCATTAGCCCCCGGGTAATGGTATTTAACGGAACGAAACGGAACAAGATTTTTTTTTCGATTTTCGTCATTAGTAGCATATCAGAGTCTCTATCATCTATTTCTAAGATAACCCAATACTATACCTAGATCTAAACGCACTCCTTTTAGTTCTAGCCTGAATAGGTTCATCTTCTCAGAAGGTAGGTATAATAAATAATTGCGGACAACTTGTTGTATTTTCTTTACATTTCAAGTGTTTCATATGTCTATTTCTTATCACGATGGTGGAAACCTTGTGCGAAAATGAAATTTGGAAGAAAATTTTTTTGTTCCGTTCCGTTCCGCAAAGTACCATTAGCCCCCGGGTAATGGTATTTAACGGAACGAAACGGAACAAGATTTTTTTTTCGATTTTCGTCATTAGTAGCATATCAGAGTCTCTATCATCTATTTCTAAGATAACCCAATACTATACCTAGATCTAAACGCACTCCTTTTAGTTCTAGCCTGAATAGGTTCATCTTCTCAGAAGGTAGGTATAATAAATAATTGCGGACGACTTGTTGTATTTTCTTTACATTTCAAGTGTTTCATATGTCTATTTCTTATCACGATGGTGGAAACTTTGTGCGAAAATGAAATTTGGAAGAAAAAATTTTTGTTCCGTTCCGTTCCGCAAAGTACCATTAGCCCCCGGGTAATGGTATTTAACGGAACGAAACGGAACAAGATTTTTTTTTCGATTTTCGTCATTAGTAGCATATCAGAGTCTCTATCATCTATTTCTAAGATAACCCAATACTATACCTAGATCTAAACGCACTCCTTTTAGTTCTAGCCTGAATAGGTTCATCTTCTCAGAAGGTAGGTATAATAAATAATTGCGGACAACTTGTTGTATTTTCTTTACATTTCAAGTGTTTCATATGTCTATTTCTTATCACGATGGTGGAAACCTTGTGCGAAAATGAAATTTGGAAGAAAATTTTTTTGTTCCGTTCCGTTCCGCAAAGTACCATTAGCCCCCGGGTAATGGTATTTAACGGAACGAAACGGAACAAGATTTTTTTTTCGATTTTCGTCATTAGTAGCATATCAGAGTCTCTATCATCTATTTCTAAGATAACCCAATACTATACCTAGATCTAAACGCACTCCTTTTAGTTCTAGCCTGAATAGGTTCATCTTCTCAGAAGGTAGGTATAATAAATAATTGCGGACAACTTGTTGTATTTTCTTTACATTTCAAGTGTTTCATATGTCTATTTCTTATCACGATGGTGGAAACTTTGTGCGAAAATGAAATTTGGAAGAAAAAAGTTTTGTTCCGTTCCGTTCCGCAAAGTACCATTAGCCCCCGGGTAATGGTATTTAACGGAACGAAACGGAACAAGATTGTATTCTCAAATTTATCTTCATGTACATATGTCTTATTTAAGTAAAAAATGGCTGAGAGACAGCAATGACTTTCATTATGGGTTGACAACTTACTAGTTTACTAATTATTTAAGGCCATGTTAAAATATAGCTTTAAATATCTGAACAGACTATTAAAGTAGGGATGATTTATAAAACTTTTAATTTATGATACAAAAATGTGAAATTCATACACAAGGACTAGTTTAGAAGCAAGTCCTTGTCATAGTTAAAAAAAATATATTAATAAAAATTTTCCCCTTATGGATCCCCATGTCTTGTTCCGTTCCGTTCCGTTTCGTTCCGTTCCGTTCCGCAAAGTACCAATAGCCATTTGGTTAAACAGGAAATAGGCAAGTGTAAGACTGAGATATGGGAACCCTTGCTGGTGCTGCATGCCAAATATCAAGATACATAGTTGTTAGAGGAAATCTTCCTCATCTGACCATTGGAAATTCACCATTTCAAAAATAATTTTTGCTTGGTAAAATCTGGCCACAAACCAATGGTGATCTAAATATCTGCCCAGGAAAATAGTTAGCAGCCCTCAATTTTATACACTTGGGGTTGTGGTCTTTGCAACTGGCACCATGCCATGTGACCCCCATCCCCACTCTGTGAGTTTTCTAACCAAGGTAATGTATGACTACAGAAAAAAAACACTCATATATAGCTTCAATCTTTTTTATGCTTAAAAAGCTACAATAAACAAATTTGAAATGATAATGATTCATTTTGAATGACATTTAAAACCTTAATAAAAAGCTTCGCCGAGCGCAGCATGATACGACCGCAACATGTTGAACCCTGTACATTTTAGGCCCAATATGGATAGTCTATTGCTCTGGACACATGCAGCCCATGGTGGACTGACAAAGGTTTTTGACACATGCTGCTCTGGTGGACTTTCGACCCAGGGGGTAAAAATATAAATTTTCAATTTTGTATTCTACTCATGCAAAAAAATTGTCAAAATCGGACAAAAATAAAAAATAAATCAATTTCGGCCCCTTTTGGCCCCTTATTATGTAACAGGTGAAAAAGGGGTGGGGTTGCAAAAATAATTTCTCAAATTTGGATTCACTACTTGACAAAAATAAACTTGCAAAAAAAATTTCAAAAACAAACCAGAAATAAAAAAGTTTTGATTACGGCCCTTTTTGGCCCCTAATTACAAAACAAGTGAAAAAGGGGATGGTCACAAAAATTAATTCTCAAATTTGGATTCACTACCTGACAAGAATAAACTTGCAAAAAAAAATTTTAAAATCGGACCACAAATAAAAAAGTTTTGATTTTGGCCCCATTTGGCCCCTAATTACGTAATAGGGGAAAAAGGGGGGGTCGCAAAAATTAATTCTTAATTGTGTAAATGAGCTGAACATTTAAGCAAGCAACAGCTTCTCTCTACCTGCTATAGTTTTCATTTCATAGGCAAAAAACATGAAAAAACATTATTTTAGGGGCTGTAGCCCCTATTAGGGGTCATCTGACAACTTTGACCGTATGGAGTTTTTTGTAGAGCTAAATGAGCTGAACAATTAAGCAAGCAACAGCTTTTTGCTATCTGCAATAATTTTCATACTATAGGGCAAAAACATGAAAAAATGCTATTTTTCACCTTTAAGGGGCCGTAACCCCTATAAGGGGTCTTCTGACAACTTCGACCAAATGGAGACTTTTGTAGAACTTTTGATCCTGAAGCAGTAGGGTGGCATCAGATTTCATCTATCCCTTATACTTTTTGAATTACAAGCCAAAAACAGTAGTCTGACCCCCCTGGTCTATTTTTAGCCACGGCGGCCATGTTTTTTTGACGAATCAGAAATTGAAACATTACTATAGTGCAGGACACCCTAATGATCAATCATACCAAGTTTCATTGAATTCTGTTCAGTAGTTTCAGAGGAGAAGATTTTTAAAAAGTTATTGTAAGAACAAACAAAAAAGTTACAATTTTGGCCCCTTTTGGCCCTTAATTTCCAAACGAAAAAAGGGGGAACTCCCAAAATCAATCCCATCCATCCTTTACTGGTAAGAAATATCATTGTCAAATTTCATTGCATTTGGATAACTAGAACTAAAGTTATCGTGTATACACTAAAGTTAACAGACGACGACGACAACGCCAACGACAACGACAACGACGACGACGACGACGACGACGACAGCATCATACCATTATACGTCCGCAAATTTTTTGCGGTCGTATAAAAAATAGTATTTGCATTTAATACCACAAGCATAAAATATAAGAAAATAATCACTTTCTCTAATCACATGTTACTCAAATTGTCTCCCTTTATGCTAAAATGACTAAAAATAAAATTACCTCCCTTTGTGACTAATAATGTTTTTTTGTCTCCACTTATATTTATATAATGAGCATTCATGAGCATATCTATAAAACTGAATTACAAAAAAAATATTCGTTTAAATTTTTGTTGAGAATGTTGATAAGTTGTTTCAACCTCTTTCTATAAACAATCTATAGTCAATTATGGAACATTTCAAGAATAAAGGGCAAAATGGCTGAAGTAAGAAAAAAAACTTAGATTTTCAACTAGAGTACATAAATAACATAATAATATATTATGTACTGATAACAACAATGCCCTATTTATGTCATCCACACAATATATCAAAATATCACTGTTAATATTGACAAAACCCTAGTTACTAATACAACTTCTAGTTGATAATCAGTTAAAAGCTCATTAGATTTTGTTGTAAATGTACCGAATTGAAATACTATACATATTTGTAGTTTTAGTTTTTTTGCTTTCAATAATATGATTTTATAAGACTATTTTATCCTTTGTATTTTTTATAAAATAAATTTTGACATAAATTTACTTTTTTACTACATGGTTATTTACCCTTTTAATTAAGCAAATAAATGCTTCAAATGTACTTTATCTGTAAGCTGCTTTAAATTGAGAGTTTCAAATATGTCTTTGACATAAATACTAAAATCAATGTTAAACATTTGAATAAAGATCTTCTTAACACTTTGCATAAAACACGAAAAAAGAAAAATTCTAATTATGAAAAAATACAAAATAATTGAATGAAAAAAAAAGATAATTATTTAAATTATAAATCAAACTATGAAAAAGACAAGACAAAATATCTAAATGAAAACATTAGAGTCAATGATTTTACCATGAAGAATAAGTGACTAAAAATAAGACCAACATAAAAATGCTTATGAGTAAAAATATGACATACATGTACATGTAAAATCATGAATTACTGAGATGGAAAACAGAAATTGAGGTAGAAGTGAGGTTGACCTTTGACCTTAATTTCTTATAAATGTGGAGGAATGTATAATTATGAAATAATAATGTTGTTTGAGTTGGATTTTCTATAATACACATGTTAAATTGAATTATAATATTGTAAAAATGGCAAGAAAAACTTTAAAACATGTGATAACAATGAAATATGATAGTCAACATTTGTTATACAGACCAAAAGCAAGTCAACATAAAGCAAACAATTCATGTATGAGAAATTTCAGATTAATCAAGGGGCGCAGTATATGTCTTGAAATAATAGCAATTTTGATTGGTTGAATGATAATGATGTAGGTCATTAACAGACACCAGGTTAAGCTTAAGATGATCAGTTTTATTAATAGCAGAGAAACCTAGTGTGCCCAGAATAAACACTAAATCCAACAGATGAAAAACAATTTGATGGGCATTTTTATGCAAATTTCTATATACATAAATGCAGTCAGTTTTTATGTACATAAGTAGTTAGGAAGCTTAACCTGTTTTTATTACAATGGATGAAGAAAAACCCAAACAAACATCAAATACATTCCCAATTTATCTATCTGAAGTCTTCTGTATTTGTAACTGAATTTTAATGCAAAGTTTCATTATCTTCTGTCAAGCTCAAATACAGGGAAAGTTTAAAAGATACTCTTTGCATACTTTATAACTAAACTAGATTGGCAGTCTTCCATGGAAGATGTATGTTGCCTGCGTCTTAAAATATTGGGTATTCAGGAAGTAGAAGAGATACGCATAAAATTGCTTACACCATAAAGTACCATAGGAGGAAGCCACATACCAAATATCAAGAGGTTGTGACTTGTAGTTTCCCAGAAAACTACTAGGGAAATTGTGACGCCGCAGGACTGTGACGCAGGATGACGCAAGACAACGGATGGTGTAATAGTAACCCCTATATGTCGCTTCTGCAACAGGTTGCAGGTGACACAATAAGCAGTACATTTAATATAAAAATATTTAAAAGGACACTTTTTTTTTACAAAATTATATCTTAACAAGAACAAAATGAAAACAAATGTTATTTTGCAGGCTATTATTCAAAATAAAAAATACTCTTAACAAATTCTTAGCACTGTACATAATTATAAAAATAATATTCATTAACAATAATTTACAATGACATATTATCAATATTTGAAATATATTAATATGTAATTCAAAGAATTCAACCCTTATAAGATATTTTTCTTTTCTCCTTGGTGTGGCCATTTAATAATACTTTTATCAATATAAGAAATATATCAATTGGTAAAAAACAATCAAAATAAATTCTGTGTTATTTTTAAAAAGATATTTTTCTCGTCTCCATGGCACAGCCATTTAATACTATAAATAGAATAAACATGGAATTTCGTTGTGTCAAAAAGGGGTATGTAAACTTAACGGATTTCACTATCATGTAAAATATAAACATTACGAGACAAACCCGAGGGACTTTACTTAATTTGTAGAAATCAACATTTACTCGTTCCTATTAATACTATTTACTCCTGTAAAGTTGTGAAATATATGCATTAGACCTATTAATATTTTTCTCCAATACTTTGGTTTCATGATTACTCATGAGGTATCAATTTTAGTGGCTTTGGTAGATGACCTTGACCCACGAAATTTAATACCAAACGAAAAGGACATTTAAAAATGATTTGTTTGCTGTAGACTTCAAAATCACAAATTTAAGAATCCACAAAATAATCCTTTTTCATCAAACCACAAAAATTGATACCAATGATAATAAATGAATCCACAGTGTTAAAAGCTACTTGACTTGTCTAACATTTTTCTTTTCTGTGTTCAAAACTGATGCATGTCTCGATTTATATGAAGCAAAGTAGAAAAGTAATTAATTTTCACTTTTTACATGTATTAATGCAAATAACTTTAATCAAATAAATATATAGATTCAAAATTATAAAAGTGACTTGGGGAATTTGGAAACAAAAGAAAGAGAAAAAAAGGCCAATTATCCTTAGCCCTATAAAGTTCCAACTCTGTAGAAATAACAAAAATAAAAAACCAAACAAAAGAAAAAAAAAGAAAACCATTTCAGAATATAGTGCAATATGGGAAAAAAACATCAATAAACTGTATGACTATAAGTATCTTGACTTTTTAAAGAAGTGAATATGTCTAAAATTGCAAAATGTATAAAATGTATAGGACATGTCTAAATTTATATGAAATGTCTAAATTTAATATGAAATGTCTAAAAACAATGATACATGTCTAAAACCATTCATGATTTCGAATCCAATTATTTTTTGAAAAATTTTACCCACAATGCACTATTTTCTGAAATGGCAAATTGAGCAAGAGGCACCATATAACAAGAAGTATATACAGCTTTAACAAGATCATCTAAAACATCTCTGCTAAAATCAATGAACTCTTAATGAAATCATTCTCAAAAGTTTTAATTCCAGTATACATATATGCAATTACATGTATGTACAGTTTCAAACCCTTACATAGGCAAATTTTTTCATAGATGAACTTTTCTCTCATAGACTTCTATAAATTGGGTCTTCCAAAATGGGTAGAAAAAAGGTAATTTTAATAAGATTTTCTTTGTTTTTCAATACGTATGTCAGCTTTTGGGAAAGTAATCAAGACCAATAAAATTAAGCCTGATTTTGTGTGTGTTTAAAGTACATTTATAAAATAGAAGTAACAAGATTGGTTTTGACATTAGTAAAGTGAGCAAAGAGAAAGAAATTAAGGGTAAAAAAATATAAATATATTGGCCCAGATGAGAGGGGGGTCGGAGAGAAAACCACTAAAACATAACAAATATTGTACAAAAAAAACAACCATAGATTTTTAAAAATAAATATTTTATCTATAAAATAAATAAGTACTGCACTAAATGCTTTACAGCTTTAACACAAAGCAACACAAATCTATTTATAAAACAGTGGATAATATAGAAAACAAAACATTTTGAAAGCATTCTTTACTGAAAATAGTGTCTATAATATTAATGGGAATGTAAAAATATCAGCTTAAACAAATCAGTAGAAAACTTACACAGGATTCAATTATTTTTCAAAGATTTAGGGGGTGGGGTGGGGGTTTGAGGAAAAGGGGGTAAAAAAAGTGTGAGGGTGAAAAGGGGGGGTCCCACATCTATTTATTCTGAATATCTGCACAAGTATAAAATATGCTAAAAAGAAGCTTTCCTTTTAAATATGGACTCCCCACTGAAAAGATTACAATATGAATATATGAAAACTTTCCAATTTGACTAAACCATTGATTTTACATGAATATTTCAACTTTTAGATTTTATCTGACCCTGTATTCTAGTCTCAGTATAAAGAAATCTACAACAATTTCGAATCATTACAACTAAATCTAATTTATCCCCATATGTAATACAGGTCGATAACAAATAAACAAAATATGGATCAATAAAAATTCATAACAAATATATATAATATAACATATTCTCAATATCTCAACTAATAGTTATAAAAAAATGCCCATAAAAATATGGAAATGTCTGTATCAGTGGAAAGTTTGAAGATCCTTCTTCATTGTCTGTATCAGTGGAAAGCTTGAAGATTTGTCTTCATCATCTCTGAGTTTTTTTACACAGGCATGTGAGCAAGTTGGTAGAAATCTGGGTCATCAATATCTTCATCGTCTGAATCTTCCTCTTCTTTATCAAGCTTAAATAGAAAGAGAATAAAACAGTAAAAAATAATTCTAAACTCAGACACTATAGCATACATGTGACGGATCCGTGATGACAAAGCTGGAGATTTTGATTTTTTTGGCTGGAGATTGGACAAAAAAGCGGGAGATTTTTAACGCTCATTAAAATTGCATTTCGATATCAATTGAGGGCACTAGCGTGTGTCAAATATACATGGCTTCACTGATTAATCTCAAACTGTTTATACAATCATCATGTCAATTATGGCAATAAACCTCTAATTAACACTTTTACCTGTTAAATTAACGTCTACCTAATTGACAAACCCCTAAAACACCGGAAATGTTTTATGATTGAACAATTAAAATGTCTATAAAACTGAAATTTTGTCATGTCTAGAAAAAGCGGGAGATTACACAAAAAGTCGGGAGAACGGGAGATGGATAAAAAAGTCGGGAGATTTTGACTCCCGGCAGGAGAATCACATGTATGCTATAGCTCATTGAACTATGGGCTTTTCCAGGAAATAATGTCCAAGGGGGTAGGAACTCTCTTCAATTTTTGTTTCCTTGGTGGTGGGTGAAACATGTCTCTAAATGCTTAAAAGATGTTCAAAAGATTATTAAAATTCTTGTGGTGATACCCTAAATTTTAAAGGTGAGCTCTGATCCCCTTCTATATATTTTCCTGGAAAAGCTGGCCCTTAGCACAGAATAATCAAAGAAAAAAATAGTGAACTCTATGTTAAAAAGAATTTTAAGACCAATAATCTCCTAGGTTTTCTTCCCTAAGTGGTGTCTGAGAGCAAAACAATTTAATCATGCACATCTTCATATGATGTCCTTCTTGCTTGTAAATTTTCATCAAAATCAAGTGGCTATTACAGGAGGAGTTGTGCTTTCAATATATGTGGAGAGACAGACACACAGGATGAGTCCTTTATACCTCTCCAAACTTTAATTTTCATAGACCAAATCCTTTGTATCTTGATATACCAGGAGTTTGGATATAGCAAACGTTTCAATTTTTTCTGTTACAATAAACAACATTTTTTGGTTTTCAGATAAAATTTCTTGGTTCAGATCAAAATACTGAATAAGATGGGACAAACTGCCGTGGACATAGAATTCTAAAATATTTTCCTCAACTCAGTTATGTTAATTTTTATGAAATCCTCTCAAGTATTTCTTTCTGCTTTTATACTCAATTGTATATTTAAACATGAATACAAAAACCCGCCAATTTATTATGACTGATTTGATCATCATTTGTTGTTATTTTGTAAATTTGAATCAAATTTTTTACAATCCAAATCATCTCATTATCTTATACATACCTCATGTAGTTCTGGTTTTGAGAAAAACCGTGGCAAGAGCCTCATTCTGATTGGAATAAGCAAAATGACAAAGAGCGGAAATGCCAGCGCTGCGGCTGTTGATTTGATGACGAGTAATGCTATCAATAGAACAAGTTGTGTAACTGTGAATAGATTCATCTTTATTGTTTTTACCTGAAATGAGAAATAAAATTCCAAAGTTTATAAACTTGATGCAAAGGATTAAGAAAATTAATGCACATATTATCCAAAACTCTGATTCAATCTCCTTAGAGCTATTCCATTAATAATTGGTTTGTGGGGGTTGGAAGGCACTTTATATTTTTTTTTTTGATGGGTCATGGGGTAAATCATGATAACTTCTATCATTCCTTATTATAAAATTTATATGAATTTGTGTGGGAGGTGGGGTCTGGAAAAAGGTGCCTTTCAACCCCCCCCCCCTTTTTCATTTATGGAATAGCCCTCACTTGTATGTATGAAATGCATTTATCTAATCTTCGGGGTTTGCCTTCATTGGTAATGGAAACAAAACCACTACACAGATTTTTTAACAGAGAGTATTGTTAAATTCTGACAAATAGAAATATCATTTTTTTATTGTGTAAACAATATTCATTAAGTATGAAACAGCTTTCACTTAAGGAAAATAAAAATAAATTACTGCTAATTTAAAACACTCCTCAAACTGTAGATTTGGAACTACAGGGCTCTTGCATCCTTGAAACCGGGTCCAAATTCACACAGCACATGTCAAGTAAGTAAGCAGGAAAGCTCACTTTCCTGAGCACTTCAGTTAACTACCCTTTCAATTTAGGTTTGCATTGCAGATGACAGTTAAGTATTTTTGTGTGTGTTTTATGTTAAGATGTGCATTTCTCTTATTTTATATGTCTTATCTTATGATTAACAATTTATTCTTGGCCTTTTGTGGAATTACAGTATTTGAATACCCAATTGGTAGGTCTGTGCTTCATCCAGAACTTACCCTGCGTACAAAACCCCTGGATGGATGATATTTGACCGGAATGAGTAAAAGTTTTAATCGTTTATACATCTGAACACCACTCAATGACGACACGCCCAGGTACAAGAACACCCCGAACATCACTGCTGTAGGTATAGAAGTTAAAACTGGCTCCCAAAATATGGCAATACCTAAAAATAAAAATATCAACAGGTTTAATGAAATATAGACAACAATATTTAGATCAATTAAGCTGCAATTTAAGTTTGCAATTTGATAAGAATTTGTTTTCATTAAATCTACTGTAACAAACTGATTTTTACAGGCAATTTATTTTCATGAGGTACACTATTTTGTAAAAATAAATCATTGCTAATCAATTTATTTTAGTAGTAAATTGGTCTGTTACCAGATTCCCAAATTCAAACAGCTGTAAAATGGCCCAACAATAATTTTACTCAGAAAAGCTTATTAAAGTCATCACCAAAATAAATTGGTTTAAAGTACTGTGCTTTCTGGCTTTTTTTTCAAACAAAAGAGCTGTCCAGCTTTAAGATGGCAGTTCTTTTTTTTTTATCTTGCTACAGCCTCAAGTATATATAACTATATTTTTAGGTATTTCTCAATGTAATTTATTACAGACAATTAATCCAAACCTACCTATGATTACATTTAACATTAATGCTGTAAGCCGCTGCTCTTTGACGGACATCAGTTTTGGCTTTTCACCAGGTGCATGATGGGTACTCATGACACTGAGGGCCGAGACGTGAGCGATCGTCCGTACGGTAGCCGGACACATCCAGGGCAAGCCTAACAATGAACACAGAAATATACAGACTCCGACCAACAGCTGGTCCAGGTGGAAGCCGGAACCTTTCTTCATCTTAAACTCCTTCTTATTTAATATCATCCTGGAAAATACAAATAGATGCCATGGTTATTATATAGCTTGCAGGTAAAAATGTATCAGGTCTAGGCCATAATAAAATTATCCTAAATTATTACACAATTTTCTTGAAAAATAAGGAATGTACAGGTGATTTTTTTTTCTATCCAATTTGACCAAATGTTTGGCCATTATAAGGAAATTTACTAAAAAGTTGTCAAAAAATCAAATTTTTTTTTTCCTGCTTTTATTATTTTCGTATTTTAACCTTTTATAATTTTCCTAAGTCAGCATTTAAAAAAAAATATATATATAATGGCAAAAACTGTAGTACATATGAAATCTTCTTAATGTTAAATCAAACTTGATATAATGCTAATTGTTAATGTAAATAAAAATTGCATGTATATCAAGATGACGCTGAGGCAAATATACATGTACATGTAGCTTAAGAATACCTACTCAGTAATTTGAGTCTCTAGGGAGAGCAACATGAAGATAAGAAACGCTGGTATTGCACAAGAACTGGTACCCAGAGGCAACCTATCAACCTTAAACAGATACCTGACAAGTACTTACTCAGTAATCTGAGTCTCTAGAAAGAGCAACATGAAGATGAGAAATGCTGGTATTGCACCAAAAGAAAACCTTCAAACTTTCCAAGGTAGCTGAAGAATACTTACTCAGTAATCTGAGTCTCTAGAAAGAGCAACATGAAGATGAGAAATGCTGGTATTGCACAAGAACTGGTACCCAGAGGCAACCTATCAACCTTAAACAGATACCTGACAAGTACTTACTCAGTAATCTGAGTCTCTAGAAAGAGCAACATGAAGATAAGAAATGCTGGTATTGCACAAGAATCAGGACAAGAAGTACCTATAGGCAACCGCTGATTTTAGTCAGGTAGCTGAAGAATACTTACTCAGTAATTTGAGTCTCTAGAAAAAGCAACATGAAGATGAGGAACGCTGGTATTGCACAAGCCAGAATAATGTACGTCTCAATGGTCTTCTTAGAACCCATAGGATTGATGAACCATCCCCGGACATTCTTCAATGTCGGCTCTAAGTTTGGCTCATATGCAAGTTTCTGAAATTAGAATTATATATTTTGAATACAGCTATCGAAATGGTTTTAGTTAGTTTTTCTAATCTTAAGAAATGTGCAGCAGGCTATGAAATTTCTATTTTTTTAAAGAATGTTTAAAGACAAAAGTCAATGCTTCAGTTAACAAATAGTAGATTTCTTGAAATTGTGGTTAAAGAAAATTTTGTAATTTTCATGCATGATGAATTAATACCAATACACTTAGAGATAAGAAGGAAAAAAATATGATTCATTTAGCATTACAAGCTACTGCAAATGTATTTATTTTGACAGGTACTTATTTTCACAATTTAACAATTTCACTCAAGTTTATAAGTACTTAATTTCATGTGTACTGTTCTTTACTCATTTCATTTCATTCATAGTATTTCATTTCACAAGCCTGACCGCAAAATTCATGGAAATCAGTATGTTTACAGTAAATCACAATTATGTAATCTGGAATACACCATGTAAGAATTTACTTTTGGTATCTAACAGTTCATGTGTGTTTACCTGAGTATATACATTATCTCCTATGGCAAGGTCAAAGAGCACCATCAAAATAATAGATATCACAATACCAAAATCTCCCAACGCTCTTCTGGCCTGAAAAACAAAATAACAGATACATTGTATAACAATACCAAAATCTCCCAAAATTCTTCTGGTTTGAAAAACAAGTATAAAAATAAACAATCAGTACCAAAACTCTGTCATTCAAGTTTAGCCTTCAATCAGAAATTATATATTGCCGAGGAAAAGCTGGAATGTCTTAAAGCTAACTTTTTGTTACTCTTAATTGATTATTGTAGGTATTTCTGTCTTGGGAATTGTTGCTAGTGATAATTATCATCACTTTTAGTCTGCAGGCTGAGAGCCTTGTAAAGAAAAATTGCACAAAGCAAATTTTATAACAATCTCCAGTAAAAAAAAAATCAGTTTTCACTTAAACTAATAGTAAGCTCACAAAGAATACCCTTAAAATTTGGGGAACAAATTTTCAACTGATCTCCCCTGAATGATATATAAAAGAGTCATGTACATCTCAAATGACTTACTTCATTCATGTAAAGTTTCATCAAATTGAATCCAGCCATTTAGTGGGCTTGAGCTTTATGATTTTTGGGCAGACAGACAAACAAACCAGAATCCCAGCCATACTGTTGTCCATACAAGATTACAAGATTGTGGGAGATTTTCTAATTATAAAGACTTTAAACAATGCTTACCCTTCTGCCTAAAAATTTACTATTACGAAAAATTCTGAGAAAGTACGCTAGAAGAAATGTTCCGAGCGTCAAAATCGTTGACATCAATGCTGTATTTGGCATGTTCTTCAGTTTTTGGCCATGATATAAATCGTGATCATCGATTTCTTCGTGGAAAGATCTATTTCCGAATGAGTAACCAGGATTAGAAGTAGCATTTAATGCTATGTGTAAACTGCTGTTTAGTGACAGAGAGTCGTTGTTGGACGTAATGTTTTTCGGAACGTCACAATAATCTAACATTAATGGATGCTCGATGTAAGTCTGAAAAAGACAAAAAGAAAGTAGGTGAAAACAAAATAAGGGAAACTTATCTTATAATTGAAAAGACACTCTTATCATATCAAAGTGTTAGCCAAAAGTTAAAATATTTAAATTTCTTTCATTATAATTTATTATACTTAAAGATGAGAAGGAAAATTAAAAAAATGTGTTCTATATTTTTTCTTATACATGTACATGTATGGCCTTAACAAATACATGCACATACAATAAAAGAAGAAGCTATCACTTTCAAAAAGAAAAAAATATATTAATAATTAAATTGAAACATTACATCATAAAAAATTTACAAGTAACTGTAGAGTATTTGGCTGACCAATCAAAATTCATCGTCCAAAAACAATCAGATAGTTCTAGCAAAATTCAATACAAGACTAAAAATTCAAGTTACCTTTTTGAGTTTTTTGATGACTTCAAATATGAAGATGAGTGAAATGAGAATGGCAAAGATTTCCTCTGTGAATCTGGATATGTATCGGACAAGAAAACTGCTTTCTGCCGCGACAGCTGCTACAGATATCATCATTACCCAGAATCCTATCCAGACACGCATCGTTAGGAATTCAATGTTATATTCTTTACAAAACTGAAATGAGAAAAAAATGAAACATTAAGTTATATATCTCAATACAAATTGTGCTGATTTAAAAGTATACTTGACATCACAAAGAGATGCTATAAAATATCTGTATATAAAGTTCAATTTTTGATAACATGAATAAGACAGCACAATTTCTTATTTACAAGCCATATAAGCTTTATTAGATGCTTTACTGAACAAGGATACACAAACTTTCCAAATAAGTTCTCAATCATAATATTATAACACCATGTTTATATATTTTTTTCATGTACTGCAACAATCCTTTGCTAAATTTTTGATAGCAAGTTCTATCAGAGAAATCTCATAGCACTTATAAGCATGATAGGTTGCAGCTTGCCCCCACTACCCATATGCCACCAAGTTATACTCAAGAGGTATACTCTTCATATAAAGGGACTGTTCAAAGACCAGGACTGGTCCAGTAGCACCTACAAGCATGAGCGGTTGTCCCTCTACTCTATGAGCTATAATTACTCTAGTAGTACACTCACCATATAAAGGGACTGTTCAAAGACCAAGACAGGTCCAGTAGCACCAACAAGCATGAGCGGTTGTCCCGCCAAAAGAGCAAAAATAATACCACACAAGGAGGTACTGATCACAGTTTCTTTGACACCTAAATAATCATGGGTCTTCTCACCTGAAAAATAAGAAGGATGTTTAATACCACAGAGTTTGAGGTTTCATAATGTGCCCTTTAAATCTTAATTTTTTTCAATGTTTTACTTTAAGCTTCAGCATCTTTTATCAGTCTTAAATAGAGGAATCACGTGTCAGGCTTTTTTAAAAATTAAAATTATTTGAAACTTTGTTTAAAACATGTTGCTTGTTGTTTTTCATTGCAGATTTTTAAAACAGCAGATTATGTTAGCAAAATTATTTGATATATTTGCAGAAACAAAACAATTTAAATACAGATTTCACTGATAAATGTGAATGAAAGAACACATACTTAATAAAAATCAACAATTAGGACACCTTTAAAGACAGAAATTTAAACAGCATAAAAAATCTCCATTCACAGAGAATTCAAAGTTCAAAAGCTCATATGCATTACTCCAAAGTTTAAATATCAATCCTTGTCAAAATCCTTGTTCGTCCCTGTCAACTATCTGTTCTTTGTTTTATTTCCAGAAATGGGTCTTTCGTTGATAATCTAGGGATTTGTTTGAATCTAATGTATTGTATTTTTAGTCTTGGGCCAATGCAAGACAGCGAGCAGTAACCTCTGGTCATGCTGAAAACTACTGGCTGTTTTCCTTTGTGATTTTTAAATTGCCATTTCTTTAATGTTGGTTGTGTCACATACACTTATTCCACATCTCTTTATCGTTTATATCAAACAAATTACAACTTACTGAGAAGTCCACCAAATGCAATACATGGGGAAAAACAGGCAAAAAATATAAAGACAATTGCTGCCAGACACTTAAAGTTCAATCCATCCTTAAAGTCACTGAGATAATGTGGATAGCGTCTCTTGATATCGTAGACCAAGCCTCCAAAGATCCTTCCTGTTCTCTTCAATGGATCCAGGGGGATTTTATCCTTCTTCTCCTTCTCTAACAAGGCTGCAAAATAAAGACAAAACTGATTTATAGTGAAATTAATACATTTAACAAATGTATTTTTAGAGGGCATGGAAAGCCCACATGAATAGAGAGCTTTACATTTTCCTGTGTAAAATTCATATTCACAGTAGCAGCATGAATTGTGGGCTCATACAGGGTATCCCCCTCAAGTTGCAACTTGGAAGGTTGTTTTAAAGACTGCTTTGAGCTTGATTATAATGTATATTTCTATAAATAAGGAGCCAGGTCTTTTTTGAATTAATTTTAAAAGAAGGTCATATCTGAAGGTCATATATTCCCTCTAAGGAGCCATCAGGTCCATGGTCCTTTAAGACCCTGTGGGACACCCATTTTTTTATGATATTTAGAAAGTACTATAAAGTTAGTCATTTGCCAGATCTAAAGTTGTAGAATAAACTTTAAAACAAAGTTTCTATCAATATTAGGTTTTAACTTCAATTGATCTTGCTATTAAGCTTCAAATGATGACATTTACTTATAAATAATAACTGAATGATCAGCTAGACAATGCCTAAATCATATAAAGAATTTTAAGTAATTCCAAACCTTGTTTTTCCTCTTCTTTCTGTTTGATTCTACGCTTGGCTTTTGCCCTCTTCCTGGCCATGTCCATGATGGGGAGGAGTGTTTTCTGGTCCCAGTCACCAGGTGGCAGCACAATAGATTCATCTAAAAACTCGTTAATGGCATTCAGAAGTTCACCACGACTCTCTGCTTTATATGCCACATCATGGAAATGCTACAAAATTTCAAAATCAATGATTTAAACGTTTTACATGGACGAAATGAGCAGTTTTACAAGTGGCTATTTATTAGCTTCATTAGATCAAATTTGGCTACCATAAAAAACCTTGAGACTTATAATTTATATTTTTTAATCAACTAAATTCCAAGGTTGAAAGGGAGACATACAATTCTGTTCTATTAACCATAAACATTGGAAGTCATTTAACTAGAAATCTTGGAGACATAAATTTCTGTTCTATATACCATAAACATTTGTAGTCATTTAACTAGAAATCTGTCAGAAAAACATCAGTAAGGTCTTTGAGTAGTCAAATTCTAAGATTTTCAATAAATACCGTATAAGTTGGTTTTTTTTCGTGGGTATCTAATTTTTGCTTTTTTTTTTGGCGGTACTTTGGCAGAAAATTTAAACTGGTAAATAGTATATGTTTAGTGTATACTCACATAAAAGTTAACGTGAAAATTGAATTTCACGTAAAAAAGATCTTTCATCTTTTAAGAAATCTGCGAAATTTAGCTCCCGGGAATACGGTATTTCATTGATTAACTTTACCTGATTGGACATCAATGTGGAGATAGATCGACCCACTTCATGGTAGTCCATGCCGCTATTTTCAGGTCCGAGTAGAAGGAACAGAAATCGAACAGGAAGTGGGACTTCAGTAAGGTTATCTAGATACTGTCCCTCAGCCAGACGTACAAAAGCCACCGCAGGTTTCTGTAGATAGTCGACACACCCTACTAAAACTGTCGTGGCCTCAGCACCTTTTGGAATCCTTCTCATGATGTCAACAATGTTCTTTTTCTGTGTTTCTTGAGGAGAAATACCAATGTGGACTCCATCTGTTTGCTGAAATGAAAACAGATTTAATCTTGATAAACCACAAGTCATAGCTAGAAGAAATACCCCCAATCCCTCTGAAATTCAATCAGATTCAATTTTAAAATTCAAGTACATGTACATATCAGTCACAGGCATTGTGTAAAAGTTTCGTAAAAATCCATTGAGTTCTTTATGAGAAGTTAAGATTAAGAGAGGGGTATCATAAAGTATAACAGACAAACACCCTATCATTTTATGTTTCTCACTTTTGAAGCAGTTTGTATAAAATTTAAAATTCAAATTAACAATAGGTCATTAAGACTATATGATACTCACTTTTTCTTGGTATGAAAAAAAATCATTATAAATTTGAAAAAAAAAATTCATTCTATTTTTTTTTGTTAAGACACTGATTGCTATAAATTTTGCTGGTTTGTTGTAATAATCATGTGACTTATCAATTCCACACGCCACATGTGATCAGAACATATCATACCATATTATTATCAACATCAACTTTGACAAACTCAAGCTTGCCGTTTTGGTCATGGGTGTCGTCTAGGAGCTTTTCCCTGGACGGGTCATGAGATAATAGACCCTTCTCTTGATCGAGACTTGTCTGGGAATTAACAGAGCGGAAACTTGCAGAGGAGAAGGACCGCATCAAAGAGTGTTTAGTGCTCTGATGTCTACAATAAAAGAAAAAGATTAATCAAACATGAAAGGTTAAACAATGCATTCACATAATTAATACCATAAAATTACAGAGTTTTTTTGAGGCTGTATTTAGGTTTTTCATGGTCCAGTACAAATTTGCATGCAGTCCTTTTTTCCTTTATTCTGATATCTGTCATTTTTTCTTCAGGATTACATGGTTGCAAAACTTTTGAAGCCCAAATTTATGTATTTTTCAACAGTTTATAAACAAAATTCCACCTACAATTTAATGCTCAGTCCAATTGTTCTTGCCAAAAATAATCTAGCCTCTTGTTAACCAAATTACAAGTTAATCAATATAATATTTAAAGAATTATTTTTTTTTAAGAAGTATTATTATGACTGACATTTGCAAAACATTTTTGTTTTGTTTCATGCAGTGTTAAAGATAGATCACATATAATCAACAAGTTCTCTCAATAAACATGTAACATACACACAAATTTGACCTGACTAATATTTCATTTCACAAAATTTTCTGTATATATATAAAGAGAAGAAACAGGAAGAAATAAAAACTTATCTAATGACAGAAAAATCCTGCAATTTACATAGAAGAAATTCACTGTAAATCAGAACATTTTTATATGGGAACATATTTGAAGTTAATTGGCTCGAACAATAATTTTAGCATTTTTTATTTCATATCCTTAATTTTTAGGAATTACATTTAGCCAATATAGTCCCATGTAAAACTGTCTCTATTTACAGTTATTTCTAAACTTCTAGTAAGCAAAATCTATGAAAGCACAGTTTGAAGGCACCTCTAAGACAGAAAACAATGATTTTTGACAACATGATGGTAACTGCTACAATAAGCTGATGGTAACTACTCAGAAAGGCTAATGGTAACTACATAAAATGATGATGGTAACTAATGATAATAGTAACTGTTAGTAAGAACATAGTTAGTGATACCACTACACAAAACATACATGCAAAGGTGTAAGTTAATCTAACTAGGGTGTTTAGTTCATGTTCATATCAGATTTTGTAAGGTTCAATTACATAATAGATACTGTTAAAATAATCTTAATGTCTATAACTAAGATTATTTTTTGTCCCCCAAATCAAAGATTTATTAATTCAAAATAATGCAATTTTGCCTGGAAATATGCTGATGCAAGACAAAAATCTCTTAGTTAAAATGAACATGAACTAAACATTCCCAGGTAAACAATAAACTACATTAAACAAAGCTGAAAATTAGAATTACAAAAGCTCCATTAAAAGCTATAGTCATTCATACAAGTGACTTTACAAGTTCCCATCATGCTTCAGACCCCACCCCTGTTCCCTTGGCCCCATTCCAAAGTTTTTATTTCATATAATTTGTTTAATGTGGAATAGATTCATTGGTTGTCATCCATAATATTAATTTTATGTCATGGAAAAGTAACTTTGAGTAAACAGATTTGGATGGACAGACAAACGGACAGACAGACATAAAGCCCCTCACACTGTATGCCCCTCTGCTGCCATTGATGGGGTGTAAAAATTTAGCCCGAGTCAATGGCTTTAATCTATCTTTCATTCTTAAAAATCCCTCAAAAAAGTAAAACAGAACCAAAAATAAAACCATTTAAAAGAGTCACTCGTCAAGTCACATGTTAAGATAACCCTGTTACCATAGTTACTAGATTAGTATAAACATTAGAGGGTTAATATGTATAATTTCTAGCACAAATTCATTTCACCGCAAATGTACATATTTCCTTTTTATTATAACCTTCTCCCTAAATTACAATTTTCAAAAGCCAAAAAAGAAGGAATGCACTATAAACTATCATATGAGGCATATCTATATGGCCAATACATGTATTTATAAAAATAAATACAACCAAAAAAATTTTACGAAAAAAGTCATAAAATCATAAGTTATATAAATAGCAATTTGTACTTTAAATTGGGAACAGTAAAGGATATTTTTGTTCAATCTGATTACACACATCTGCATTTTTGTAAGCATTTATAAAATCTGAAACTTTTCATCTAAATGTTTTCAACGTACTTTAAATTGCATCAATAAAGATTTTAAAACATTTTTTTAAAGAGGTCAGAGTTTAACACCATATAAAATTGTGTCAATGCCAGATATTTTAGTTTCATTCGTAAAAACAGGGGGAAAAAGTTTCAGATTTACATAAAGATGACAATATGAAATGAATCTGTGAAATCTTGTCTAGAAATACAACATAGTCCCTGACTGAACTAAAATAATTATTGTGCAACACTCTTTCTGAAGGAGAAATCTCAAGCACTGCTAATTTCAAATCGGGACTGAACAATACTATTTATTCATATGTGCTCACACACTTGTGAATTTGTAAAGTGGTTTAGTCACTCTGTGTATGTATTTTTGATTTTTCAGAAGAATGACTCATGTCTTGAATTGGAGTGCTAAATGTGTATATGTTCCTATTAAATGCTTTTTTTTTTCTAAATCAATAAGATAAGAGATTAGGAGCACTGAATTGCATTTATGTCATGTATGTTATTTACAATTCATTCGGGAAATACCACTTCCAATTTAGGATCATGGACTCCTAATGTATTGGAATTATCTCCCTTGAATTAAATTACTTCCTTCAACCAAGATTCATTAAAATCAATATAGTGGTTTAAGAAAATTGCATTTACAATTTGAAATGGCTGTTTAAAGAAATAATCTATCATAAAAGAACAATGGATAAAAAAAGTGCCTTAGATATGCATTACTAAAATTAAGCCTTATCTGTATAAAAGTTTACCCTCATGTAAAGCAATTCATTTCAAGCATTATTTTAACCTTCAGAAAGATTGCTACCATCAATCAATAAGTTGTATATATTTTGGGCAAAAAAATAACCATGGCAACTGCATGGCATTCCCAACCTTTGGCGATCAAGTCCTTTGAGGTTCATGTAAGATAAATTTCTCCGTATAAAGTTTTCTCGCTGTCCAACATGTCTGAAAAAAGGGAGGTAATTTGTGTGAGAAAGGGAGCTAACTTGACTTTCTGGTTATCTGGTGAGGTGAAGCAAATACATAAACTAAAATTGCACAAACATAAATCTAGATTCATTTTTAATGATTTCTGGCCTGCAGTTGGATAATACTGAAAGGGGGGTGTAGCTTAGAATTGGATATTAGAAATTTTAGAAATTGAGACTATTTTGAGTTCAATTCTCTAAGATTTTTTTTGGGAACATTTCTGATCACATCTTTGGTGCCTCTATATTAATACAATAATGGAAACTTCTGAAGAGAAACAAAATTGGCACTGTAATGGAGTTTAAATGTTAAAATATAGTCTTATTTGTTAACTGATCATTACTTCTAATGTTAACATAAAGTTTTATTTGTAAAATAATTCTATTATGATTGCACTTAAAAAAAAATGTAAGGGATGGCAGGATGATTTCGGGAAATGTGGAAATTTGTGGGAATTTAGGATAAGGACATAAAGGGATCCTTGAACAAACACATTTTTGCTTGATTAAGGATTGCTAATCTAGAATATATTGGAAAACCTAATATAATATGAATCCATTTTCAAATAAGAGGGGATTTCATGAAAAGACATACATGCTTCCATGTCATCAAATTGTGAATCCCTTTTCAATGTTTGTGCAATTCAGTCCAGTAATATGATTCAAGTTAGTCATTCCAAAAATGTACACAATATTTTTTACTGTTATGTGCTTAAAAATTCACAACAATAGTTAAACTCAGGTTAACAAACACAATGATAATCAGTATGAAATTCAATGTAATTCACAATTAGAAAAATTATGAACTGCAGCTCACATTACATGATACAGAGACGTGGAATAAGTGTACATGATACAGTCAATATAAAGAAACAACAATTTAAAAAATCACAATGGAAAACAGCCATCAGTCTGATAAATACATATCTCTGCTACTCCAAAATCAATCAAATTGAAAAATAAAATCAAAAGTGCGCATCTATATCCTATAAGAGAGGTTCCTTGAAAATTTCAAAAAATTTTCAAGGCATTTAAGAGAAATAGCGGATAAAAAAAAATGGTGACAAACGGTCTGAGATAACAATCACTTAATTAATATCGATCACTTATAAATAGAGAATAAAGAAGTGTGGAATAAAAACTAGCAATATATTATAAAGCATTGACCATGATGAAAAAAATCTGAATTTCGTGTGTCAGATAAAATTCTACATGTGCACACACAAAAAAATCAGATGAATTTAGAAATGATCTTAACTTGTAAATTCTATGAAAAAAAAAGCATCAGGCATCATCAACGAACAGTTTTTTTTAATTCTTACACCAATTTGTTAAAGTCTATATCTAAATTTTCCCTATCCACCAAATTCATGCATAAACATAGCTATGAAACCCATTAAAATTTAAGATGCCTGCACCAAATGCAGCAAAAGTTTAAAAATGATATAAAATTTAATGTCAATGAGCCTACATTTTAATAAGGCATGCTGCCTGCACCATATTGAACAAAAAAACATATGAAAATGTAACTTATTAAATAGAATGGTGGCCTCTCATGAAAGATGTATGTCACCTGCGTCTTAAAATATTCGGTATACAGGAAGTACAAGAGCAACGGGCATAAAATTGCTTATCACCATATAGTACTATAGAAAGAAGCTACATGCCAAATATCTAGAGGATGTGACTTGGAATTGCCTAGAAATGAGATGGAAGTTTATGTGACGCCGCAGGATGACAGCCCAAGACAATGGATTGTGTCAATGAAACCCCTTAATGTCGCTTTGCAGGCAACATAAAAAAAATATGAAATTGTAACTCATGAAAAACAAAATGTGGGAAAAAATATGATACAAATATGACATCTGAATTTCGAAAAATGTATTTAAACAAGACCAATCGATGTCTGGCCCTGCGTCGCACGGCAAAACGTTGAACCCTGTACGTTCTAGGCCCAATATGGAGAGTCAAAATATTTTGACACTTGCATCCTATAGTGGACTTACAAAGCATATTTGTCACATGCCACCCAATATTGTAAAAATAGACAAAAAATTAGTTTCTATTTTTTCCCCCTTTTGGTCCCCTTATTGCTAAACAGAAAAGGTGGGTCAAGAAAAAATTGTATCCTCCATTTTGTATCCAATATATGACCAAAATTAACTTGTAAAAAAAATTTCTAAATCGGACCATAAATAAACAAGAGGCTCCCAGGAGCCTGAATCGCTCACCTGGTCTTAATGTCAACCCTTTGAAGACTTTTGTATAGCTAAATGAGCTGAATGTTTAAGCAATAAAAAGCTTTTCTCTATCTGCAATAGTTTTCATTCCAAAGCAAAAAACACTATTTTTCACCTTTAAAGGGCCATAACCCCTTAAAGGGGTCATCTGACAACTTCGACCCTAAAAGACTTTTGTAGAGCTAATTAAGCTGACCATTTAAGCAAGCAATATCTTTTCTCTATCTGCAAAAGTTTTCTTTCTTTAGGCCAAAAACACTATTTTTTGCCTTTAAGGGGCCCTAACCACTATAAGGGGTCATCTGGCAACTTTGACCCTATGGAAACTTTTGTAGAGGTAAATGAGCTGAACATTTAAGCAAGCAACAACTTTTCTCTATCTGCAATAGTTTTCATTCCATAGGCCAAAAACACTATTTTTTGCCTTTAAGGGGCTGTAACCCCTGTAAGGGGTCATCTGACAACTTCGACCCTATGGAGACTTTTGTAGAGCTAAATGAGCTGAACATTTAAGCAAGCAATAGCCTTTCTCTATCTGCAATAGTTTTTATTCTATAGGCCAAAAACTCTGTTTTTTGCCTTTAAGGGGCCATAACCCCTATAAGGGGTCATCTGACAACTTTAACCCTATGGAGACTTTTGTAGAGCAAAATGAGCTGAACATTTAAGCAAGCAACAGCTTTTCTCTATCTGCAATAGTTTTCATTCTATAGGCCAAAAACACTATTTTTTGCCTTTAAGGGGCCATAACCCCTATATGGGGTCATCTGACAACTTCGACCCTATGAAGACTTTTGTAGAGCTAAATGAGCTGAACATTTAAGCAAGCAACAGCTTCTCTCTATCTGCAATAGTTTTCATTCTATAGGCCAAAAACATGAAAAAATGCTATTTTTCACCTTTAAGGGGCCGTAACTCCCATAAGGGGTCATCTGACAACTTCGACTCAATGGAGACTTTTGTAGAGCTTTTGATGCTGAAGCAGTAGCGTGGCATCAGATTTCATCTATCTCTTATACTTTTTGATTTACAAGCCAAAAACAGTAGTCTGACCCCCCTGGTCTATTTTTAGCAACAGCGGCCATGTTTTTAGACGAATCAAAAATCCCCACATCAGTTCTGTGGGGGATACCCTAAAGTACCACCAGACCAAATTTGGTTTAAATCTGTGCAACTGTTTCAGAGGAGAAGAAGTTTGAAGAAAAGTTAACGACGACGGACGACGACGACGACGACGGACGCCAAGTGATGGCAATAGCTCACATAGCCTTTGGCCAGGTGAGCTAAAAATGTCACATTTTTGCCCCTTTTGGGCCCCTCGTTCCTAAACAAAAAGAGAGGGGACACCTAAAATCAGCCCAACTCTTCCTTTTATGGTAAGTAATATTTCTGTAAAGTTTCATGGCATTTGGTCAACTAGAACAAAAGTTATTGTGAAAAAAAAATATAAAAAGTCACTTTTTTGGTCCCTTTAGGGCCCCTAATTTCTAAACGAAACAAGAGGCTCCCAGGAGCCTGAATCGCTCACCTGACATATGTGCCTGAAGTAAAGGTTATAACGCAAAATCTATTTAATGTTGAAAGGGTCATAAGATTAATAAGGGGGTCATCTGACAATATGGTGGATCTAAAGGTGCTGATCACTTTTGTTCTCAATCAAAATCTAAAAATCTGTCACCCTTTTTGAGTTATTTGCAAAAAAATGCAGTTTAACCTAATGTTCTATTTTTAGCCACAGCCGCCATGTTTAACAACCAATCAAAAATCCCCACAACAGTTCTATACACCTAATAATAATAAACAATAATACCAAGTTTGGTTCCATTTGGACTTAAAGTGTCAGAGGAGTTAATATTTTCAATATAAGGAAATGCAGTTAAAATGCTCAATTTTTGACGTTCCAAGGGCAATAACTCCTCAAAGGAAAGGTCCTACAACGTTGACCCTGTTACAAATTTTGTAGATCTTGATGCGCTTAACAATATGCAATTTAAATTTCTCAAATATCTTGTATAGTTTTCAAGGTATTGAGCTAAACAGGTGCAAAATTTGCAAAAAATCCACAAAAAGGGCAATAACTCCTACATGGGTCGTTGGATTTTCTTCAAAATTTCAGGGTAGGTAGATCTTGAGGTGCTGATCCCTTTTGTTCTCAATCAAAATTTTGAAATCGGTCACCGTTTTAGAGTTATTTGCAAAAAACTGCCATTTACCCCTATGTTCTATTTTTAGCCACAGCGGCCATGTTTTACGACCAATCGAAAATCCCCACATCAGTTCTATACACCTAATACTTATAAACAATTATACCAAGTTTGGTTCCATTTGGACTTAAAGTGTCAGAAGAGTTAGTTAACGTTTTCAATGTAATGAGGAAATGCTGTTAAAATGCTAAATTTTGACGTTCTAAAGGGAATAACTCCTAAAAGGAAAGGTCCTACAACGTTGACCATGTTACATATTTTGTAGATCTTGATGTGCTTAACAATATGCAGTTTAAATTTCTCAAATATCTAGTATAGTTTTCAAGATATTGAGATAAACAGGTGCAAAATTTGCAAAAAATCCTACATGGGTCGTTGGATTTTCTTCAAAATTTCAGGGTAGGTAGATTTTGAGGTGCTGATCACTTTTACCCCCATGCCAGAATTTTGATATCTGTAGCCATTTTTGAGTTATTTGCAAAAAACTGCATTTTACCCCTATGTTCTATTTTTAGCCATGGCGGCCATGTTTTACAACTAATCAAAAATCCCCACATCAGTTCTAAGCATTGAATGCTAATGAACAACCATACCAAGTTTGGTTGCAATTGGACTTATGGTGTCCGAGGACTTAACGTTTTAAAAAGTTTACGGACGACGGACGACGGACGCCAAGTGATGACAATAGCTCGGGTCAGGTGAGCTAAAAAGAGAGGACACCCAAAATCAGCCCAACTCTTCCTTTTATGGTAAGTAACATTACTGTAAAGTTTCATAGCATTTGGTCAACCAGAACAAAAGTTATTGTGGAAAAAATTAAAAAAGTCGTTTTTTTGGCCCCCTTTGGTCCTCTAATTTCTAAATGAAAAGAGAGGGGACACCTAAAATCAGCCAAACCCTTCCCTTTATGGTAAGTAACATTACTGTAAAGTTTCTTAGCATTTGGTCAACCAGAACAAAAGTTATTGTGGAAACAAATAAAAAAGTCACTTTTTTGGTCCCTTTAGGGCCCATAATTTCTAAACGAAAAAAGAAGGGACACCAAAAATCAGCCAAACCCTTCCTTTTATGGTAAGTAACATTACTGTAAAGTTTCATAGCATTTGGTCAATCAGAACAAAAGTTATTGTGGAAAAAAATTAAAAAGTCGCTTTTTTGGCCCCTTTTGGACCCCTAATTTCTAAACGAAATTATAAAATGACCCCAAAAGGGGAGGTGCACATCTTCAATATATCTGTAATCACTGTGTAAAATTTCAGAAAGATCTAGTGTTTGGTTTTTGAGATTCAGATTACACAAGACAGGCACCCCATAGCAGGAAGGACGGACAGACGGACGGACGGACGGACGGACGGACGGACGGAGTGACCCGACTACTAGACCTGCTTTCGCCTTCGGCGACGCAGGTAAAAATCTTATTTAACACAGCTTAATATTTAAAAAAAAAATTATATCAATTGTTCACTTTGCGACAGCATCAACCCGTAAAAATAATCTTTGTTTAAAAAAAATCACCTGTTATTATTCAGAGATGATAAATTAAACTTTTAAAGGGCAAAAGCAATAAAATTAATATAAGAATGCATTCTGCCAAATGCAAGATAAGATAGCAAATTCAAGTGCAATCTGTTAATTGAGGAAAAATAGGCCTAAAGCATCTATTTCTATGAAAATTTTGTAATAAGAAGCAAAAATTAAAAGGAAAAGCATGCTATTTTATCTATTTTTCAAGCCATAATTTATTTGCAACTGCTACTTTATAATAAAATGAAAAACACAGCATCTGTATTAAACATTGGCTTATATTAGCTTCAAACTTAATTATATTGCATAGCTTTTGATGGTGAATGATAATGAATTATACACTTTTCATCAGCACATGATGGGTCAAGAGCCAAAAAAAAATATATCCAAACTTATTAAATCGTAAAGCTTAATATGATTAACAATGCATGAATGTCATTTGCATATTGATTGATTGCACAAAATGATGACCAATGAAGTATTAGCATTTCAGTCAGCTGATTATTCAAACAATCCAATCAGATCAATCAATAATTGCAACAACCAATGATTTATTAGCTTTATATCAGCTGATTACTACAAACAACCAATGGTAACATGGCATTATTGTTGCCATGGAGTCAAATCAGCTGACTTACCTCTTACTCATTACACTGATAATTGATAATTTTAGATGGGTCAATTAAATTGGTATCCTACTCTACTTTAATAGCATTTTTCATGAGCAAAATGTAAAATAAAATCTATCAGTCTTTAATGGTTGTGAAATTTTGTTTACACGGGTACCCCTGATAAAGCTGTGTATCAAATATTATAGAGGCTGTGATAAATATATGCTTAGAAACAATCCCCTCCCTAACGCTCCCATTCACAATTCTGTAAACTGGATTTTTTAATTCCTTAGGTCTGACCAAACCTTTTAATTGAAAAACAAATCCAGTTGGTCTTAACATACAATGTAAAAATATGGAAAAACGACACTTAACTGATCTATCCTAGCAACAACATTTAATTGAATTGATGCGAATGAGTTGACAATTAATTCATTTTATGCAAATGAGTTTTATTTTATCTGACCAATAAACTTACTTATGTTTAAGAAGCAATGTTCTGAGAATGTTTCCTTTATTTTCAGCCTTTATCTGGTCATGAATGATCATACTGTCTATAATATGGTTTACTATGGTTGGCAGATCTGTGGCCTCTATATCCAATAACATTGTACCTAGGAAATAGAAGATGAATAACATTTACTTTTCACCTGCACATGAAATATGAAGCATTTTATCATATATTTCGAAATGTAACAATAGATTAATTATGTCTCTTTTTATCAATCTAAAGTTGATATTTATCTCGGCTTCATTACTCAATATCACTTTATTGGACGATAAAACCTCAAACTTACATGAGTCCTATTACTGTATCAAACTTATAATGTATGTTAACAAAGTCATTCTATTTTAAGTCCTCTACAAAACCCATTTATGTAAACAAACCATTCTCAAGTCCTCTACGAAGCTCTAATAAACTATGGAATGACAATGAGGCTACGTGAGGTTTGCCCCACCTTCCTGCTCCCTCTTCCACATCCTCTTCAAACTTGATCCATCTGGCTTTCTCTCTCCATTCATATTCTTTAGTTTCACCAACATAAAGCTCGTCTAATTCAACAAAGACCTAAAATACAGGAGAAATCAATAGGTGAAAGACAGAAATGGCAAGGTAGGTTGAAAAGTCAAGAGCAACAATGTGTATGTGTGTGTGTGTTAGGATTTAACACCCTTTTAGATGCATCTGGGCCATATAGGGCAGTCTGTTTTTTATGGTGAGGAAACCAGAGTACCCGGAGGAAACCACCGACCTTCGGCAGGTAACTCACAAACCTAATCACATACAGGAGGAAAAGTCCAGTTTTGAAAATTTAAAGCAGGTGATAGGCAAGTGATTAATAGTGTGGTATTTAAAACAGTGCCTTAGACCACTCGGCAAGCCAGGCACCTAAAAGCAAAAGACCTGAAATCCTACATACAGCATAAGAACCTCATATTCACGCTGATACTTTTGTGTGGTTGGAATTTAACCTTTTTTTTTTCTTGAGTTTTGTACTGTCTGTCTTCAAAGGTCAAATAAGAATCAATCTCTGCATGGTTTTATTTTCTTGAATATGTTGATAAAGCCAAATTGGCAAATAAAATCCCTTCACTAAAATCTCCTCTTTTTACAATACCTGTTTTTTCAAAAATCTTCTTTTATGCTTACCTCGTGTGGACTATGGTCATACTTCTTTCTTGGTTCCTTATACACCTTCCTCTTCTTATCTTTGTCCGTTTTACCAATATGTACAATGGACGCCATAGCGTTACGTTTCTTCCTGTTGATCTTATGCCGTCTGATGCCATACAAGTTTTCCAACCTATGACCTTAATAAAAACAAATCAGTTAAAGATTGTTCTTGTCTCAAAAATGATGTCACAAAGGTAGTTGTAGCTCATGAACAAAAGAATGGGTGTTCTCTTTACAATGACTTAATGATAGAATTGGATTGCATTTAACTGTCTAAAAGATATTCAGTTTCATTCTTAAGAGAGTGAAATCACCCATCTTGGGCCAAAAACTGACAAACCTAGTTACATAAAGGCATCCATGTACCATGAACCAATGCAGAACAGCGAGCAGGGCCTACTGGCCTCGTTGAAGGCTGCTGGAAGTTGTCCATCCTGGTTTTTTCTAAATTGCAGCGTGTTATGTGAGCTGTGTAGCGTACACTTATTCCACATCTCATTGTTTTCCATACAAGCTGTTTTTGTAAATTACAATTCAAAATTTGAACACTTGTAATTGACCAGTGATTGATAGCATGGTATTTAAATCATTGCCTTTGACCACTCAGCCATCCAGGCCCCTCAGAAGAAAACAATAAACAATCAATTTATATTCCTACTTACTGGCCATATCATCCAGATCAGCATTGTGTAGTAAGGTAGCCTCCTCCAGCTCAGTGGGGACCCTGGTTAATTTCTGGTCTAGATGGACCTCGCTTCCTTTCTGTCTCCTGAGGTTTAGGTCCTCCGGCTTGTAACCGTCATGATGATGGTGGTGACGATGTTTATGACGTCCATCAGATGATCTAAAAATAGACAAAGGATATGTGACATAGTTGTTGAAATTTCAATTCTTCAACTCTTCTAGTTTCAAATTTTCTTGTGTTCACAAAAAAATTGTTCAGTGATGGAGATGGACAGACAAACTAACTTGGGACTAGCAGGAACTACCTACCCTTCATTTGCATTCAAGTCCTTTTTTTCAACACAAGTGGTTACCTGTTTTAAGAGTGCTTTGCTTTCTTGTGTGTTTCATAGGTTTGGAATGAATTATTAAAAATTTTTGAACAGCAATTTTTGCTTTGTTCGTTAGATTTATTTCAATATTAACAGTGTAATTTTGTGTCATGTGTTCCTATTCATCCCTCCTCTTTAATTTTGTACTACTGGACCCTAAGATCACAATGGAAAAGGAAGGTTTGGCACGCCATAAAACCTGGTTTTGAAATTCCTGTACTAAGTCAGGACCATTGCAATCTTCAATTTTTCCGTTATGTCTTTCTTGTTTTGTCTTTTCTCTTGGACATTGAGATTGATTCTCAAAGCTTGTTTATCTTGTTATTTTCTAATACACCAGCACTTCATAACTTCTTACCTAGAGGAGCTTCTTGTTATTGTGGGTGGGACCTGAAGTTCATTTTCTTTATCCACAGCTTCTAAGTTTGTACAACTGTCTCCCCCTGAAAAATATAACATAAAAAAAAAATCTTGAATTTGTTTATTTTGATATTTTCAACATGGGCAACTAAGGTGAGATGAAGGAAAGAGTGAACATTGTAGGGTTCTCATATCCTGGATGTGTAGCCTTAATTTATGTCTACCTACCCTATTTTTCTTACATGAAACAGAAAATACACAATATGATTTTTTGCCTAATGTCTCTTATCACAAGCGGCAACACATCATGTTCATTTTAAATGAAGAAAGTGATGAAAGAATATTTTTGTTTTTATAAGCTTTTTCAAAAACAATTACCTTAGATCAATTATTTATATAAACATCAAGATAAAAATTGTTTTTCTTTATCACACATAATACAAATCTGCTTCTATACACCTTATCCTGATACATAAATTCCTTCATATATAATCAAGCTATTATTTGAATCACGAATTATTTTGAACTTGGAAAATAATTAAGTAAGAAATTTATGAAATAGACTTAGCCCTGATAGGGTAGGTAGACATGCTTGCATAGCTAATGGTTTTGGTTAGTATTGTAGCAACTAACATGTGAACTTAACTAACCAGTGTCTGAAATGGCCATTCGCCCACTGGCCAAGAGCGAGTAAATTATTGGTTGGACCAGTAAAATTAAGGAAAATTTTCTTTATACATAAAAAGAAACTGACCCATTAATTTCATTTGAGCCACCAGAATGGTTTTACCCATTTCAGGCACTGCTAACCCCCTTGGCCAAGCCGGTAGGACTAACCCATTAGTACAGGTTTGTCAGCTAATAAGGTCTAGAAATAAATTTTCCCAAGTCCAAAATAATTTCAAATAAATAAAGTATGTTGCACTGTGGCTTGTGTATAAATAAAATAGATAAATAAATGGATGGTGAAGCCACATTTAAAAGGTAAAAACTAAATAAGAAATACAAAGAAATAAAACCTTTAAAACAAATAAAACAAGAATGCCCAAATTTTCGGACATAAAGTCCTTCTTCAGGGGCTAAAAGGTAAAAGGATGTTCACACATCGACTGACGAGGACAGAATGACATAAAATTGACTCGAAGAACATCATGTGGTATTTTGATCCTGAACTTGATGACTAATTTATAAATATTAAGAAAAGGTCTGTCTTTTTACATTCATACCAAAGGGTTGAAAAGTGCCTAAAAAGTTGATTATTCTTTGCTCAAGAAACTGTCTTTGTTTTTCGCCGGTGCATGTTTCAAGGAGAACGGTCACCTGCATATCCTTGACGCCATGGTTTGGCAATGAAAAGTGCTGGCCGACTGGGCAATCGTCGCATTTGAGAACACTTCTCCTGTGTGACACGATCCAAGGCTTTGGAGCCCAGGTCAAGACGCAAGAATGACCGTATACCTTTGGTACTTACATACCACCCTCATAACATCGTTATACGGAACATTCTGTTGCGCAATTTCAAGTCCATCGTCTTGAAGGACGAACACATGTCGACAGTGTTCGACTCGCCACCCCTGACTGCTTTTCGCAAAGGTAAGAGTTTGAGGCAACATCTTGTCTCCAGCTCATTTGACAAATCCAAGAGACGTCCTCGCTCTGACTTTTCAGGCACCAGGGGTTGTGGTCGATCAATCTGTGTCACATGTCCTTTTACCTGGGAGACTGAAGAGATAGTTGGCCCCTCCAACACCTTCAAGTTGAAGAACGGTTACACCTGCATCTCCGAAAATGTCATTTACGCCATCCGCTGTGCCAAGTGCCTTAAAATTTACGTAGGAGAAACTTGTCGTCGACTGGGTGACAGATTTGCTGAACACAGGAGAAGTGTTCTCAAATGCGACGATTGCCCAGTCGGCCAGCACTTTTCATTGCCAAACCATGGCGTCAAGGATATGCAGGTGACCGTTCTCCTTGAAACATGCACCGGCGAAAAACAAAGACAGTTTCTTGAGCAAAGAATAATCAACTTTTTAGGCACTTTTCAACCCTTTGGTATGAATGTAAAAAGACAGACCTTTTCTTAATATTTATAAATTAGTCATCAAGTTCAGGATCAAAATACCACATGATGTTCTTCGAGTCAATTTTATGTCATTCTGTCCTCGTCAGTCGATGTGTGAACATCCTTTTACCTTTTAGCCCCTGAAGAAGGACTTTATGTCCGAAAATTTGGGCATTCTTGTTTTATTTGTTTTAAAGGTTTTATTTCTTTGTATTTCTTATTTAGTTTTTACCTTTTAAATGTGGCTTCACCATCCATTTATTTATCTATTTCAAAATAATTTCAGACTTAAATAATAGCTTGTTTATGCAAGAACATGGACAACTTGGAAAATATTATACATATCAAAGAAACTGAAAAGTAAACAAAAGTATAGTGACATATCAAGAATATAAATTCTACATTTTGATCAAAACAAAAATAATTTATGGAAACCAAAACCTGTTTGGTTTTGCCCTGCTGGATATGCTGTCATTCATAATACAAAGCTAATTTGTAATTAAGGGGTTAAATACACAAAAATAATTGACACCAATGTTCAAATCAAAAGTACAACAGAACTATAAAACAAAATGTATTACAAACCATACAAAACCAAATGCTACATGTTCTTGTAACAAACGTGCAGACCATGCAATCACATAGAAGAGTAATTCTTTTTATAAAATAAACACAATTTATAACATTTTGGTCTTCCAGAAATCATACAGATATATCCCCTTTACATACACAGAGTTTCCTGCAAGTTATTATAATTATCAAAACAATTTTTAAGAGATGGCAATTCTATCTCCAAGCCATTCATGAGTCTTTTCAAGCTTTCACCTTTTCTTGCGATGAAGAGAAATTTTACCTGCTATGATTTTCAAGTTGTTTATGAGTCAAATTATGGTTTTTTTTTTAATTTGTAGAAAGTTTAAGAAAAGTTTTAAGCATGCAAAAAATCTTTGAAAATTTAAGTTCAGACGATTCAACAAATTAACCATGGCTTTTTAAGAGTATCTAAGAATTAAATGCAATTGATTACAATAATAACAAGCTTTCAACTCCTAGGAAATTCTTGTGTATGCCAGGGGGTACAACCAAGAATGTTATGGTGCTTCACCAAACCAATAGGGTGTATGTAGACAATGCTTAAATTAAAACTAAACAGGAATGTACAAACTTAAAGGCGTATCAGAAGTGATATACAAAATTAAAAGTTTGTGTATACCTGTTAACCAATGAATAAGTTATAAACAGGGTTAATATTGAGGTCAATGGTAAGTTGGCCTATAAAACATGGAATGATAGAAGGTACTGTAAACTTACTTATTTTTAGCAAATTTCGCAGAGATACATCCTTGCGAATTAAATCCTTGTAGTAGTGAAAAGTCCAAAGAATTGGGAATATAAATGCTCATGTTCCAAATTAAGTATTTGCCAAAATAAGATGGTTTACAATATGTGAATATCAAAACAGTCATGGCATCCATTTTCAGAGAGGACAAATGTTTAAGGGAAAATTTCATTCTTATAAATAGGCCATGACCTTTAAATGATAATTGTAAGAGTGATGGCCCTTGGTTAACAGGTATATATGTGTGGACTATGATAAGGACATGACTGTCTACACTACATACCCATCTTAAATTTGACCTTGTTATTTGGTCCTGGGATTTCATCTACACCTAAATAAATGTAACTTCTGATTATGTATGTTTACTATGACAAACCTGTATTACACTAAACCCTTTGTTTCAACTGAATAAGGATTGGTCCCCAAAAAAATTGAACTGAGGAGTTTCAACTAAAGAACAGGATGAGGGGAGGGAGGTTTTAAGTAAAACGTTGGCAGATTTCTGCTTAAACTCTGCAGGAAAACTACAAAAATGTTTAAAGGCAGAGAGGGACCTACCACCCTTTCCCAATTTAAATGGAGACAGGTTCTGCCAAGGACCTAACCCATCCCTCCTAATTTGAATGGACTATGCTTAAACTTGGCAGATTCAAAAAGCCATTTCAAACCATCTAGGTTTTTTTCTGAAAGCATTTTCAAATTCTAGTGAATTCCTATCAAGTTTAGTGTAAACAGGTTTTTCTTCTGTATATAGATATGTGTGTCTTGGGTGAAACCTAATGAAGAGTGCAATCATATCTTTTTTCCATCTACAATTCTTCATAAGAAGCAAAAAAATAGCTTTGTCAGCTCTACTAAATAAGCACTCTTCAATTTGATATCATAAATGGCTCTAATTATGGGAGTCACCCCTAAAAACTTTTAGATTACACGTTGTTTTTTTATTCTGCGGGAGCTCCAAAATTAAACAAGATTGCTACACGTAGCCAATGTCCCCTGCTGCTACATTAAAGTTGAAAATTTACTAAAATTTGATGAATCAAAATGGCATTGTGATATGATTTAGTACATATCATGACAAAATTTCACCAAAATCCATTGAGCAGTCTCACAAAGTGTTCCTTTGACCTAAAATGAACAAATTCCCATAACTCTTATAATATTTGTCAAATCAAAATGGCCTTTCACTATGATCAACTAAATATCATGACAAACAAACCTACAAAATTTTATCAAAATCTGTTGAGGGGACTCATAGATAGGGGTTGCGCTCACAAAGTGTTCCTATGACCTAAAATGAACAAAGTCCAAAAAAAGTCCAATAACTCCTATAATATTTTTCAAATCAAAATGTCATTGTGATAAGATCAACTCCATATCATGACAAACAATCCTACAAAATTTCATAAAAATCTATTGAGCAGTCTCAGAGGAGTTGCACTTACAAAGTGTTCCTATGACCTAAAATGAACAAAGTCCAATGAAGTCCAATAACTCTTATAATATTTGTCAAATCAAAATGTCATTGCGATAAGATCAACTCCATATCATGACAAACAATCCTACAAAATTTCATATAAATCTATTGAGCAGTCTCAGAGGAGTTGCACTTACAAAGTGTTCCTATGATCCTAAATGAACAAAGTTCCATAACTCCTATAATATTTGTCAAATCAAAATGGCCTTGCAATTAGTTCAACTCCATATCATAATATTCCTACATCAAAATCAGTTAAGCGGTCTCATGGAAGTTGCACTCACAAAAGTGTGAGGGATGCACGGCCACAAAGACAGACTGACAGACAGACAAAGACCATTACTAGGTCCGCCCGCGGCATTGCAGCTGTGGACAATATCAAAATCATTTCAAATCTCACTGCATGCCATAGTGAATGAAATGAAAAATGTTTTCCGAATATACAAAGATCAATTTTGAAATATAATACCCAAACCCAACTATACATTTGAACTATTACTACATGATAAACTTGTATACAATTTATACCTAGACTTGAGCTTGTAGAATTCCTTTTACCTTTGTAAATGATAAATCATAATTAATATTTTAAAGGTTATAAGTCAAACTGAGACAGTGTTCCAGCTAGGCTGTTTTCAGAGGGCGGTCCGCCCGCCTGCCTTTGCCTCCGCCCGATTGCCCTTTTCAGGATACCTGCCGGTTTCCATCTCCACCCTGCCCTTTTTGATCGTACATTTGCCTTTTTCAGTCAATCGTACATAGTTTGTGTATTGAGAATGAAGCCATTTGGGATAATTGAATGGCATATTTACAACCCCAAGCCAATTAACAAATTAAATAAACATGTGTTCTCTAGTCAATTAATTAAGGTATCTATTTTGATTAATCAATTTCAATTACAGGTAAGTTGTCAGATTGCACAGTAAATTTCTCTGCCTCGGTAATGATAATTGTTCACAAATCATAATCTGAACCCATCTTGATGTTTCTATCAAAATTAACATTAAATATGCGCTTTTATTGAAAAATAGAAACGATGTTGATGGATTTGTGATATGCTCCATCATATATTTTTTGTTTACAAATAATGACAGGAAGCGGAAGTTAAAAACTAAACACTAACTCTGACCGGAATGGTACTAAATCTCCGAATTTTACTAGCAAATTGAATAAAAAACAAACGAGTTTTCTCAATTTTTTCTTGGGCTGACATTCAAGCTTTTTAGCACTGATAGAATGTATGAATGTAATGAAAAGCCTAAAGTTTTGTTATAGAAACAAGAGGCTCCCCTTAAGCCTAAAAATGCATGTTTGTTTGTTAAAAAAGAATGTGTGCTGTATTTGATTGTTATTAGCTACATTTGTATGCCCTTTTGAAAGATGAAGTTAACGCATGAATGTGCCCTTTTTTAAAATTCATCCCTGCCCTTTTCAAATCCTAGCTGGAACACTGTGAGAATTAAATGAGATTTAAAAAAACAAATGTTCAAACTTTGTATTATCAATATATTTGCAAAAATATAACATTTAATATGTTTCTTCAATTTTATTTTTAGCTCTTGACCATGAAATTTTTTACCAAAGAAATAAATGATGGCTTTAAAATAAAAATAAAAACTGGCTGCTTTTACGCTTTTTTCAGACCACTTCATCCATTATGCTAAATGTCTTAATCTAAAAATAACCATCAAATAACAACATACATGTACCATATCAATTAAAAAGCACACACAATTAAATAATGATAAAAATACACATCTCATTAAAGAAACATAGCTTCCAACAACAAACAAGCAAAAAACTCACATGAACAAGTTTAAAATACAACAAACAAACCACATCAATTTGAAAAATCTGTTTTTTAAAAGCGTTAAATAACAAAGCTTGCAAAATAAATAATAATAAAAAAAACTTGCAATGAACAATGTGTCAAACTGTAAATGTGCATGGACAAAAAGTTTCCATTTAAGACCTAACAATTTTCAAGCTGGTTTTTTTTTTTTGTATTCTCAATGTTATGTTGAACTTGTGTATTTTCTATAGCTCCAAACACGCTCTGATTAAAACATATAATATAACCTTACCCATGCTAAACTTGACTTTGCTGGAGCTCTTCGTCTCCCCCATGGGTTTAACCCCGGCTTTCGATGCGCTCTCTGAGACCATTGGCTGTTCTGCGTCACCTGATAATACATAACTCCATCCTGTGGGCGGTTTAGAGACATCTGACTCTTGTTGCGATGACATTTCAGAAGTTCCAGACCCGACAGAAATCTCAGATCTCTTTCTCGAAGACATGGATGAATTATCTCCCAAGAAAAATGTCTTCTTTGGATCAGAATTGATCGATTCTGCATCTCCAAAATAAAATACAACCTTGTCGTCCTCCTGAACTTCAGATTTGTCAGGTTTAATGCTCATGTGACGGTCATGTGATTTGATGGGCGTGGCTTGAACATCTGATGATGGAAAGGAATGCGAGGAAAGCACGGGAGAAGGGGAGGTAAGCATGATTTGAGGAGCTTTCTCATTGGATGATTCAACTTCCTCTCCAAGGTCAAGTTTAAAATCATTGGGTTCAGATTCCACCCTGGGAAAAGCATCAATCAACTCTTGACCTTCAACCTTTAAACTTGAACTGTCAGAGGAAGCGAGTTGGGGATCGCTGAAGAAACCGTCAATTCGATCCTCCTGAGGGAACCCATTAGGACTTGCTAGGTTAGGATCAGAAACTGCTTCGCCAGTGTTTATCACAGTATAAGAAATAGTGGCCGGCATCTCCAGCTCTGACTGTGTCACGGATCCACTGACTGCATCTTCATCGTCAGTCGATGAGTCTGAGGAGTCATCATGATGCTGAAAAATATACATGTATCAAGATGTTCAATTTAATCTTAGCTTTAATCAGGTAATATCTCATCAAAATGTTTTGAGCATTTTTTAGATTTTTTTTATTGATAAGTATTTATGCTTGAAAATTGTTTCCTTTTAACTTTTCTTTTATATGTGTATGTGTCTATATGATCAATTGCCTATACATTAAAGTCATACTAACAAAGTGCTAAAGTGAATTTCTATCTATTAATATGAACATGTGACCCAGACCTTGGACCCAAAAATACAGTGGATTCATTTATTCTCATGGGTACCAATTTTTCATGATTTGATTAAAAAGGATCAGTTCTTGGATTCTTAAATTCGTTAAATTCATATTCATGGGGATTCAAATTTTGTGGGTCAAGGCCACCAACAAAAAAATTGATAACCCACAAGGAATAATGAAACCACAGTAATAGTGTTTTCTTTGAAACTTAATCTTAACTGGATATTGATCAGTTTCATGAAATATTTTGCAGGTGTTAAGCACATTTTAGTTATGCCCTAGAAACCAAATTCTTTACAGATTGAAGAAGAAATAAAAAGCTTAATTCTACTGTGTCCAGCTTGGGTGAAAAGCAAGTGAACAAACATTAAAGACTGACACTGAGGTTTTATATTTATTTGTGGGGTATCATTTTTTCATGGTTTTCATGGCTGACCTTGACCAATGAAATTTGATATCCCACAAAAAGGAGATTGATTATTGATCTGTATACTGCATACTTCAGAACCATGAATTAAAGAATTCATGAACTTAACCTTTTTCATCAAACCACGAATATTGGTACCCAAAAAATTAAATGAATCCACGGTATTTAGTTTTCTTACATGTTCCTCTTCATTATCAACTTCATGAATCGTAGGAGACAGTAAAGCCGAGCGTGACGGAAAACTTTTTGGAGTTTTAATTTTGTGTTTCTTCTTCTTCTTTTTCTTGGGCTTTTCTTTATCTGGACGGACATGCTTGAACGATCTGTTCCTTATGGCCTTCAATGGATGGTGCTGATGGGGAAAGGTAGACAACCTATGGCCTGTAAATAGACAGGAAGTCCATAATTAATCAAAGGTAGACAACCTATGGCCTGAAAATAGAAAGGAAGTACATAATCAAACAAAGGTAGACAACCTATGGCCTGAAAATAGACAGGAAGAACATAATAAAACAAAGGTAGACAACCTATGGCCTGAAAATAGACAGGAAGAACATAATAAAACAAAGGTAGACAACCTATGGCCTAGAAATAGAAAGAAAAATCATAATTCAATAATTTAGGAATATTTGAATATAAACATATTTATGGGTACTTAGCGGCTCTTCCCTTTGATCTCATCTGCCTGATATTTTTTAGTATCATAGACAGTCAGTGATACAATAAAATATCAGGTAAGAGCACTTGTTGTGACGTCATGTGATGAAATGTGACGTAATTTGTGATGTTATTGTAGTTAAAACTTGTTACATGTGTGTGTTTTTTAATTACTGATAAAAAGAATATTATATATTTATCTGACAAATAACAAGAGATAGAGGGATACACAATGCTGGTGTGAAAAGGTATAGGCAACCCTTTGCCTTAAAATATAAAGAAAATACCAAAGGTATACTAAATAGAGGGTTATTTTAGCAGTTGTTTCATTTTCATAGGTCGGTGGAAATCACAAATATATTCATCTATAAACACATTCACAAACCACAAAAATAAAAACCTGCACAATTTTTTAACATCCTTTATGACACAAAAGGCAAGAAAAACTACCCTTGCAATATTAACCTTCTATACACTACTTGTAAATTAATACAAATGTATCAAAACTGTTCTCATCGAAACCACACAAACAAGAGATGGCTTAGATGTTATTGTATTTGGACTTGATTGCACAATTGTTTCAAACAGAAAAGAAATCTTAGAACCGCAGAGGTAAAAAAAAACAAAACAAAAAAAACAAAAAAAATAGAAACTGAGAATTTCCTCATAAGGCCAATATAAACAATAATCTAGATTTTCATCCCCTCTCGCATGATTTTTTCAGCCCCCTTCAAAAGATTTTTATTTTGATTTTTTGGCAAATTATGTTAATCATTGGTTAATTTCTTTTAAAATGACAGCATATTTTATCATATTTACACCCGTCCCTTATTTTCAAGAAATTTGGATGAGAATAGAGTTATTTTATCATGGCCAAATTATAATTTGGGTGTGGTAGTTTCTGAAGGTCATCAAGTAAGTAAGTTATGCAAGGAACATTGCAAATTTATATTTAGAATTTCTTTCACAATAGATATGATGTTTTCGGGCCAAAATAACACTTATTTTAAAGTTAAAAGGTTAAAATTGTCTAGGGGCATCTTAGCACTAAGTTAAAATTAAAATTTATGGGTAAATATATTCTATTTTAATTGAACTGCTCCTTTTTTGGTCATAAGCTGCAGGGCAAGGGAAAATGTTGAAATGTAGAAATAACAACCCAAAATAAAAAATAAATTATCAAATAGTGTTAAATGTTTTGAGGACATGTTCATGATCAATTGTCCTTCACAAATATTTGTTTCTGACATTAAATCTACATGTTTTTCACATTAATATTCCAATTTTCACATTCAATTTTACTTTTTAAGTAAATAATAGAAAATTTACATAAAATTGATTAAAGTTTGTATTGCCCTTAAGCTTAAAGTCAACTTTCTTAATCACAAATTTATATCAATTGACATCTGTATTGATAAATAATTGTTTCAAATTATCACATTGCCTTAAAGTCACCCTAACCAATTAACACTTTGAACTAATACTAAAAGAAAAAAAATATTTAAAAAAAAATCTTTTCTTAAAAAATTTCACAGCATTTGGTAAACCAGAACAACATTTATTTAGGGAACAAACAAAGAAGTAGCATTTTTGGAACCTTTTTGGCCCTTAATTTCTAAATGAAAAAAGGGGGGACCCCCAAAATCAATCCCATTCATCCTTTAATCGTAAGAAACATCATTGTCAAATTTCAAAGCAATAAAATAAGATAACTAGAAGTAAAGTAATTGTGGGAAAACTTAAGTTAACAGACAACAACGACGACGATGACAACAATGACAGCATCATACCATAGTAGGTCCGCAAATTTTTTGCAGTCAAATAAAAAAGGCCTAAAGTTAATAGTTACAATTTTTACATTTATACCTGAGACATGTTCTACATCTTCTAAAAATTGTCTCTCCATGACCTGAGTGTCCTGAAAGCTGGACGAGGACGCCGACGTGACAAGGTCAGCCCCAGAGGACAGAGCCTCAAGGTCAAACTTTTCTGAACGAGAGAACAGTTTCTCCACATCTTCATTCAAAAGTTCCTTATAGCTTGGCAAGGAAGGTTGCTCGACCTCCGCCATTGCTGAGAACGGGATGGGTGCCGTAGCGACGGACGGGATAGGTCCTGGAACATCCTTGAACTCAGCATCAGTGATTGGTGCTAGAATATCACCATGACTGTTTGATGTTGTTATGAAGGGGTCTGTCTCTTTAATATAATTCTGTAAAAATATGGAATAAAAATATATGATTTATTAAGTCTGGGTTAAGTAAAGACTCAGTTTTTTGTTTACTGTAAATGTAAATGTAAAGACTCACAATATATTGATGATTCATCATGTTCATGGATTCAAAATTTATAAATTTTGTTGATTTAAAATCATGTGGCCAACTATCAATTTCTGAAATTTGTGGAAAAGGTAATAATAATCTTTTGGTAGCCTAAGGGCTGAACCGCCTCCTGAGGAAAATTTCTGGTTCTGTCCAACTTTTCCACTTACATGTAAGAACAGACATACTCAGCCAATATCTTTTGAAATCTTGATAATTCAAGAATGAAAATAATGTTATTCCATGCATGAACTTTAAACAACTGGGATGAGTCAAATTGTTTGTTTTATGAGTTAATATTATACAACCACATTATCAAACTAAATGAAACGGGACTATTTAGTCAATATTTACCTTAAATCTGTACAAATATTTCATCCTCATGTTTTAACTTTGTCTTAAACTTTTAAAATAATTTTATAAAGTAAAAGAAAACAGAACTTTATCATTAAGTACTAAATTCTACCATTTGAGCATTAGGCATTGAGTTAATTAATTAATGACTTTCTCCATATACTTTATTAATTTAATTTAATTCAATTTAAGACAGCTAGTGAAGACATATCAAATTAATTAAGTCATTCTAATTAATAAACATGAAATTCTATTTTTTACAAGATTTTTTTTTTATAGATTCTAAGGTTCATGTTGAAGTTAGTTTTTACAGTGCTGTCAACTATGAAACTTTGAAAATCTGGTAAGAAGCTATTACTGTGATGGTACATGTTGTATCAATTATATAATAGATATCCTGAAAATTTAGAAGGTTGGAATCAAATCAAATCAAATAATCAAATAAGCTTTATTTATAGTTGATTAGCAATATACAAATAACATAAGCTCTGGTGAGCTTTTGATCGACTATAGCTCTTTTCTTTTTTTTTACATATTTAATCAAATATTTTATTTTGTGTTTTGTTACAAAAGTATTAACCATAAACACAATTTCAATGCATAAGTTTTGTAGTACATGTATATTGTATCGATTTAATTTTCCAACCAATTCCGTAATAATCATTAGAAAAAAAAAAAAGAAAAATAAATATAAATACTTACCTTTTCAGTTTTTATCACCATTCTATTTCCAACTATTATTGAAATAGATATTCCAACAAAAAATCATAAATATTTAAGCACTTTTCTTCCTTACTAAGTAATTAAAAAAAATGTTTTATATAAGATAAAACAAAGTCCCCAAAACTTTATGCAACACCACTGTCCTGTCCAGCAATTAATTTAAACAAAATAAAATATTTCAGAAATTCCAAATATTTTCCTTCTGTCAATCCAAAAATAAAATCAATTATGTCCTGTTCCAGTCACAACATAGGGTTCTTAACTAATTCCAAACTATCAATGGATAATTATGTAAATATGTCCAAAATGTTATGTAAAAGTGGATTATCCCAAACAATTGAACACTCCAGCGGTTTAAACTTCAAACTTGTTTTGCCTCTTGTTTTCTTTAATGGACTGTTTGTATCTCCTACATGTAGTTAATAATTGGAGACTTCAATACACTTTACAGACAATTACTCAAAAACTGTTTGGCATTAATTGCATAATTAACTTGTTTTTTTTTAATCTGTTTTAATTTAATTGAAAATTTCAAGAGAAGACAACTCTTTCATTGGTTCAGAAATGTTCTAAATATAACATCTGTCACTCCAAATTATGATTGGTCACCCATTGAGGGGATACAAAGAGGGGACAATAGGTTAACACTTTGAAAAATAATTGTTTAAATTCTAATTTAATTGCAAATTTCAAGGGAAGATAACTCATGGATTAGTGTTAATAAAAATAGCACTGGTGTCACTCAGTAACTCTGTAAAAAAAAATTGTTTAATTGAAAGTTAATCTTTTAAAGTATCTAAACAGAATAGTTTAATGAGATTATAATAAGATATTATTCTGAAGTATATGAAATCTGGTTTTATCTCCCATTTTCTTGATTTGTTTACAATAATCTGATTTTTCTCAATTTATACTGCCCTACATTTAATTATTTGGTGATAATGGGAATTACATCATAGCTCCTTTGTTCTAACAAGGGTGATCTGAGCTGGATCATCCCTTGGAATACCCTGTTCTACTTTTTCAACTCTATTGTTCCTTTTATTTTGTTTTTCAAAGCACTTTTTTTTAGAAATGGTCAATAAGCTGAACATAGGAAAATTATAAAATCAACAACAATGCATTTTTGAAGATTGAAAAATAACATAGTTCCCACCGGGGCTTGAACGAAGGATCTTGTCGCTCCAAGTCTACCTTCATATCCACTAGACCACGAAACCGATGGAAAATCTATGCAAAAAATTTTTACATAAAGAATATTGAAGGGGCTCAATAAGGATACTCTATAATATATATTATACAAATGTTTTCTATTTGATTCTAAATGCAAAGAATTATTACATTCGGACTTGGTGTGTCAGAAAGATCACCCCCTCAAGTCTCCGGCCGTCGGGTGATCTTTTACTGACACATCACGTCCTCATGTAATAATTATTACAGAGGGCCTCTGTTGAGTTGTTTGTTTTTATAGAAAATATGTATAAAATTGCTGTATAAGAAATCTATTGAAATTCACAAAGTTGATTGAGTAAGCATCAAGCAAATAACTTGAATAAAAATATTGATTCTTTTGAATGAGTCACCCCCCTTGGAAAAAAACCTTATTCAGCATGTGGGGAGGGTGGGCACAGAAAACTTACCAGATCTTCACTGTTGTCTCTTCCTAATCAGACCCTCGTCTAAGCTGGGGGGTGAGGGTGGGGTAGGGGTGGAGGGATTGATGGAGGGGGTATAGAAAACTTACCAGATCTTCGCTGTTGTCTCTTCCTAATAAGGCCATAGTCTTACATCAGGGAAGGCTCTGAAAAGATAAGAGATATAATAATTTAACGTATTAAATCTTACTTAAACGAGCAGTTCTTCATACTTTTTCCACATCTTAATAAAAAGCTACGCCGAGCGCAGCATGATACGACCGCAACAAGTTGAACCCTGTACATTGGAGGCCCAATATGGATAGTCTATTGCTTTGGTCACATGCAGCCCATGGTGGACTTACAAAGCTTTTTTACACATGCAACCTATGGTGGACTTTAAAATGCATATTTGACACATATATATTAACAATAACATTTAATAGAAAAAAAATTATTTCTATATTCATTGACATTTTTGACATGATTAAGCCCCTTTTTGCCCTTTTTTAAAAAAAGGTTAGGACCACAAAATGCAATAAAAAGCTTCCTTCAGTGTATATAATCATCATATTTAAACTTCATAACAATTGGCTGGCCCACTACAGCTAAATTTCTTGTGTAAAACCATTTGCCTTGACCAACTTCAAAAAATGGCGTTTTTTGCCCCTTCGACCCCTCATATCTCAAAAACAGTAAGAGATATTTCAAATCTGATTGAAAAATGCAGGCAGGGATTTTCACAAGGATTCCAATGAAAAAAAGATTTTGAAAATTGGACCACAAATAAAAAAGTTGATTTTTTGGGTGTGGTCCGTCTTTGGCCCCCTGTAGCAATGTAACGGTTCAATATACATCAAAACCATTTAGACATTTTGTTGACAGAATTTAATAAGGAATTCAATAAAAAAAGAATTTTCAAAATCAAATAAATAATAAACATTCTACAACAGTTTTGTCAATACACCCGTATTAGCCCCTTTTGGCCCTTTTTTTCTGAAACGGTAAGGGCCACCAACCCCAAATACAAAAGGAACCTTTCTCTAAAGGTTACAAACATCATATAAAAATTTCATAACAATTGGTCAATATTTACTCAAGTTATCGCACGGAAACCAAATGTCCCCAGACGACGACGACGACGACGACAACAACGACAACGACAGCATCATACCATTATACGTCCGCAAATTTTTTGCGGTCGTATAAAAATTCTACAAACTATTGGTAAATATGAACTAGAATCATCCTTATGGAGTATGCAGCTGTTGCTGTGGTAACAGCTAGCACTACCAAACAAAACTCAAAGACCAGAACAATGAATGCATGCACATGAAGGTACAATTATGAAGGGTTGTTTTGATATGGCTTAATACATGTACTAAAGGGCCAGATTACAGTTTTTATTATACAGTCTACAACTTATAAATTTCACAGCACAAGCCAGAAATCTTGTACATTTTTCAAAGCAGCTAGTCCTCAGAAACTTTTACTTGTATACTAAATTTCAAAAAATTTCACAAGCCAGAGGGGCATTCAACAACACACATTTTACATGCCCCCAAAGCCTTTTAACAATGTCGGACTTCGGGCTCGCACCAATTTCGAAGACTCAGTTCATACCAAACTATCCATTGAAATTTCAAATCAATTTCTTGCGAAAGCTTCATAAAAATATTTGTTGGAATGTTGACTACCATAACAAGTTGTCTAGATTGGGGAAAAAACGGGTGTCAATTTAAAAATGTCCTATTTAACTATTGACTGAATACATGTCAATCCAAACATTAGTTGTCTAGATTGAAGAAAAGGGGGGGGGTGTCAAAATTATTACCTAACCACATGACAACATAGCAATGTTTCCATCCATGGAAAATCATCCTTAAGGATATAAACAAACACATGTAATGATAAGTGATAAACAACAAATCTTGCCCGAGTACTGATGTACTGAAAATAAAAACCCAAAATACACGTAAACTTTCACTGCAGGACATTATTGATTTAAAGATTTTGGTAAAAGCTTGTTCAAAATTGTACAGGAATTAGTAAAATATCGATGTAATTATACATCAATATTTTACTAATTTCTAAACATTATTTAACAATCATGCTTATTAGAGTACAAATGTATCAAAAGATAAAAATCATAAAAATTCTTTTCACTTCAGGACATTATGTTAATGATGAAAAACTATCTCTGTGCAACATTTCATCTAAACCTTTAAAAGATTTATGGATAATATGTAAATAATAAAATGAACCTTACCATGCTTTACATGTGCAATTACATGAGTCCAGTGCAAAAAGTGTTGATGTACTTTTAATATCTTTGAATATAATTTCATAAAATTATTTTGAACCAGTGGTCCATTTAAACTTATGTTTTTACCTTAAAAACTGTATTAATCATAAAGATGACAAAATTGATCTTTAAGCTTACCGAGATTTTGCATTCAAATTCCAAATATTACAGTATATATTACAACTAAAGCAAATATTTCTGTTCAAATATGAAAACTTTTTTTTTTTTGTAATGACTGAAAATTTTTTAAAGATGTTGTTATCTTATATAAATAGGACAATTTGACCTTCATGATCTCTTTTTCAAGGTTAAACCTAAAGGACCTTCTTATTTCAACAATGACTTTACAAGAAACTTACAGCATGTTGGTACTCATGTAAAAACTGAAAAGTATAGTATAGTCATGTTATTTGGTCTAAAAACCTTAAAGACCTCCTTGTTTCCACAACGACTGAAAGACTTTTAAATAGTCAAACAAGAAATTGACACCATGCTTGTACTCTTGTAAAAACTTAAAATCATAAAGTCATGTTATATGGTCTAAAAACCTTAAAGACCTTCTTGATACCATAAGGACAACAGTCAAGCAGTCAAATAAGAAAATGACAAGAGGCTGAATCTCTGGTCAAAACTTGAAGGTATACATGTTATAAGGTCCTTAAATAACCTAAAAGACAAGGTTTGAAGGACTTTCAAACAGTTAAAATAGACTCTTAAGCATGCTCTAGTAGGGACTAAGGACAAAACCGTAAAACTATAAAAGATTGATTGTTCATAAATTATATGTAAATTAGCTTTAAAGAATTTCGTCGAGAAAGAATAGTGATATAGAAAGCCTGAAAAAAATAGGAATCACAACAATGCAAATATGCTGTCTTTTCATGAAGCTTTAAAATTTCGCGGGTTTTTTTTCGTGATTGTCCTTGGTTGGCAAAAATAAGCGAAAAGTAAACCACTTTACGGTAAAAGGTCTAAATCACTAATACTTGATAAAATTTTGTGAATTACCCTTTTAAACATTTTAATAAATATTATGATTATTTCCCCTCTAAAAACAAACAACACATTTTCATATCTATAGGTCAATTTTCAAAATAACTGTCCATCATAATGCTTCGAGCTTTTATTCTAAGTTTCGGGTGAATGTTTGGTGAAAAAAAATCCTGAAGTATTAGAAATGGAAGAGGCACCACTAATTCTTTCATAAACAAATATGCTAACAGTTTAATACATCCAAGAAGTTGACAAAATCACTCAAGAGACTTAAGGGTATGATTTGTATGCCAACTAAAATTTACAAAAAAAAACCAACTACATTTACACCCTCCTCCATTTCCATGAGACTTAGAAAGTCCCTAAGCCATTAAAAAATTCTATGGATTTTACTCGCATATAATTATACCAAATATTGACAACAAATGCACATAAACTTTGACCTTATATATTGACAAAAGACTAGAGAGAAAGAGAAAATCTATTCACTATGAGTATGTTATATTCAAACTTATCTACCAAACAGAAATTTGAGTTTATTCCAACAAAATGAGGAACATAATTTTATCATACAAATGGCTCAAGTTATAGGTATAACTGCCCATGAAATCGGCAAGAAAAAACCAGAAACCACCCCATGAAAGTTTTATTCTTTATAATATCTGGGATATTGTCCTATCGGTTGATTAATAATTGCCACTTATCGTAAATAGAACTGGTTATTACCAGTTTTTAAGAACCACCAAAAGCAGAACGATTAAACATAATAGGTTTTAAAAACCATTACATGTCCTTTGAATAATACCCTAAAAAAAGAAAAGGTCTGGACATTTAAAGACCTTTAAGTGGGTGACTTATCGAATATGATATAAAAACAGCTGAGTGACCACAACATGTCTGAAACCTGGGTCAAGGTCACCAATGATAAACAAATAAACTAAGGGCAAATGACGTTAAATATGTTCAAATATAAAACTGATTTTAATGTTCAAATGTAAAACTGATTCTATCTTTTAAGGTCTTTAAGGTCAATTTACATATTAATTCATCCTATGTTGGAAAACAAGCCCATCTAGCAGTTTATATCATATGCTTCTGCCCAGGGATATACTAAAGGAATATACTGTGCAGGGGTTCAAATTAGCACTGGTCCGAGGTCCGGGACCCTCAATTTTTGATGCAGGACCCACAAAATTTCATTGACAAAAGTCCTGGACCTGTCAGTATTAACAATAAATGTTATCAGGGACCTTTCAATTTCTTCTGGAGGACCATCCATTCTGGACTCCCAAAAGTCCTGGACCTTTTTCTCTCAAATGTTAATTTGAACCCCTGCTGTGGTTTCATTATAATCTTAGATGGTTTTCATGGGTAAATCAAATTTTATATTGATTCCTTTAAGCAATATTTGTAACAAGGGTTCCATTTTGAGTCCTGCTAAGGATATCCTGACTGGACCATTCAGAAAACAGGAAGTAGATGTAAAACTGACCAGGAAAAGGGAAGCACATTTATTGACACCACTTGTAGTCATTGTTTTAAAGCTGTGTACCAAATTTGCAATCATTCCCTTATTAATAAGTAGAAGCCAAGATATCGGTTACAAAAAATTATCTTTATTTGACGGTTAAAAAAGTCTTAGTCAGCTTGTAAAATAGAAAGTAGAAGCATGACCTACCTGGAAAGAGGAGACAATACAAACAATCATGCTTAAGGCAGATGGGGTGTCTATCACTGAGCATCTTTTTTTGCACATCTATCATAATTTTAGAATTTATAATGCTTGTTACTCTAATTGATTTCTATTAGGCTAGGTAAACATCAAAATTAATAATTACAACAAAAATTAGGATTAAATGCACCTTTTTGCGAATTTCAATATTTTCCCGTACTTTTTAAGGGGAGATAATTTGTTTAGAAATAATAGGGAAAAAACACATTTTTCACTGTTTTCCAAAATTTTGATGGTGAACTTTATTTTTTATTTAGTTTATTAAAAAATCATTCAAAAACAAAGATTTTCACAAATTTTAAGAAAAATCTATGGAGTGGATTTTTTTTAGGTAAAAGAAATTTGAATTTTCTCTATTGATCCTATATAAAAAGTACTAAAATCATCCATTTTTCAAAGTTGTTTCTACAAAAATTCTCGTGGTGAACTTTTAATTTTATTATTGAGATTTAAAGTACTAGTCTAGGGCTATCTGTGGTCAAAATTTAAGAAAATTCTATGGATAACTTTTTAGACACCCCATCTACCTTAAGCAAAGTGCCAGATTTGAAATAAATCCTTTCAATAGGAGCTGAGGAATCTGTTCGGATACAGACGGACAGGCCGACAAGATGATTGCATTAAAACCCACTCTCTTACAAATGAGGGTATAATATATGTTAATTTAAATCTGATGAAATCTATTTTCAAAGAAACACCAAATGTCAATCAAGTTGAATCAACTGTAGTTTAATTTACTGTAGATTCATTTATTTTCGTGGGAACCAATTTTTGTGGTTTTTTAAAAATTGATTAGTTCGTGGATTTTTTAATTCGTGGTTCTGAGATCTGCTGCATACAAATAAATGTTAAATTTCCTTTTCGTTGGGTATCAATTTACGTGGGTCAACACCACCCACAAAAACCATGAAAATTGATACCCCACGAATACTAATGAAACCACAGTAATAAAATAATTTTCAAAAGACACTTACATGTCTTACTTAGAATTTGTGTCTCTAAATGCAGAAGTTGAAAAAAACAGTTAAGCAAAGATGTCCAGAGCAACAGACCTGATATATAATCCAACAATAATGTTTCCCTAGCTGAATATCCCTCCCATCCATTTATGACCCACATTTTCAAACCAAAATTATTTTTAATAGAAAGAGGCCATAAGTTCAAAAACTTGTTCTACATTAAAAGATTCAAATCACATTTAGAGATAAGAAATAGATTAGAAACAAATAGAATCTTTATACACAATGTTCACCCAATAAAATGTTTTACTTTTAAAATGTTTATGAAACATATGCAAATGGCATACATGAAGTAATATCAAATCCATGGAAAATATATGACTTACTATACCATATGAAGCTTAAAGTCTTGTGTGAATTTAATTTGATTTTTCTCTTTTATCTAAAGTACTTTGGATGTCATATCTAAAGGTAAGGGAAAATTTACGACTATATTCAATGATAATAAGATTTTACACATTGATTTCAGATCACAGATAATGAAAAGTTATAATCTAGGTTCATGTAAACAGTCTTAACTGTTTTATGCCAAGATTTGGGTCTTTCGTTGATGATTAAGGGATTGGTTTTGAAACTTTTTTATTGTATTATAAGTCTTGGGCCAATGCAAGACGGTAAGCAGTGACCTATGGTCATGTTGAAGACTGCTTGCTGTTTTCCGTTGTGATATTTTGAATTGCTGATTGTTTATGTTTGTTGTGTCGCGTACACTTATTCCACATCTCAATATCGTCTATTGGTAAAAAATATTTAAGGAAGCAGTAAGGATCACTGTAACAAAAGCACAAACATAGGTAATCTATGGATTACGAAGCTCATCTCGTTGCGCAGTATTGTCACTAAGTGGGAATTGACTTTAACTTTTCAAAAGTCACTAAGTGGGAATTGACTTTAACTTTGCAAAATTTTAAGTGCTCAATCCAAGCAAAAAGAAGTCACAGCCAGCATCTGAAGCATGCATCTTCCTAACCATCTCTGGGTGTACCTGTAACTATACCTTTTACGGGTAGATGATGTGGTATTTGTCAGTAAGTAGGTATAGACTTTAACCATTCTTAAGTAAGTTGTCATCCATGCGGAAAAAATATATATAGGTCACAGCCAGCATCCAAAGCATACATTGTGCTAAGCAACGATCACTAGATGCACCTTCCATAGCAATATCATTGATGTGGCACTTGTCAGTAAGCGAGAATGGACTTTAACCATTCTTTTGAAAGTGGTCATCCATCAGAAAATATAGGTCACAGCTAGCATTGGAAGCATGCATTATTGCTTAGCATCACTACGTGCACCTACCACACCAATATCATTGATTTGGCACTTGTCAGTAAGATGGAATGGACTTTACCCATTCTTCTGTAAGTGGTCATCCATGTGGAAAATATGTAGGTCACAGCCAGCATCAGAAGCATGCATCGTGCTAAGCAACGATCACTAGATGCACCTACCATAGCAAAATCATTGATGTGGCACTTGTCAGTAAGCCTGTATGGATCTTAACAATTCTTCTGTAAGTGGTCATCCATGCGGAAAAAATATAGGTCACAGCCAGCATCCAAAGCATACATTGTGCTAAGCAACGATCACTAGATGCACCTTCCATAGCAATATCATTGATGTGGCACTTGTCAGTAAGCGAGAATGGACTTTAACCATTCTTTTGAAAGTGGTCATCCATCAGAAAATATAGGTCACAGCTAGCATTGGAAGCATGCATTATTGCTAACCATCTCTAGGTGCACCAGTAACCATACCTTTTAGATGATGTGGCACTTGTCAGTAAGCAGGAATGGACTTTAACCATTCTTCTGTAAGTGGTCATCCATGTGGAAAATATGTAGGTCACAGCCAGCATCAGAAGCATGCATTGTGCTTGGCATCACTAGGTGTACCTACCATACTAATATCATTGATGTGGCACTTGTCAGTAAGCCTGTATGGATCTAGACCATTCTTCTGTAAGTGGTCATCCATGTGGAAAATATGTAGGTCACAGCCATCATCAGAAGCATGCATTGTGCTAATGGCATCACTAGATGCACCTATCATACTAATATCATTGATGTTGCACTTGTCAGTAAGCCTGTATGGATCTAAACCATTCTTCTGTAAGTGGTCATCCATGTGGAAAATATGGAGGTCACAGCCAGCATCAGAAGCATGCATTGTGCTTGGCATCACTAGGTGTACCTACCATACTAATATCATTGATGTGGCACTTGTCAGTAAGCCTGTATGGATCTAAACCATTCTTCTGTAAGTGGTCATCCATGTGGAAAATATGTAGGTCACAGCCAGAATCAGAAGCATGCATTGTGCTTGGCATCACTAGATGCACCTATCATACTAATATCATTGATGTGGCACTTGTCAGTAAGCCTGTATGGATCTAAACCATTCTTCTGTAAGTAGTCATCCATGCGAAAAATATAGGTCACACTTCGGCCAACATCTAAAGCATGCATTGTGCTTAGCATCACTAGGTGTACTTACCATACTAATATCATTGATGTGGCACTTGTCAGTAAGCCTGTATGGATCTAAACCATTCTTTTGTAAGTGGTCATCAATGCGGAAAATATAGGTCACAGCCAACATGGGAAGCATGCATTTTGCTTAGTTTCACTAGGCGTACCTACCATAGTAATATCATTGATGTGGCACTTGTCAGTAAGTGTATGGATCTTAACCATTCTTTTGTAAGTGGTCATCCATGCGGAAAATATAGGTCACAGCCAACATCTAAAGCATGCATTGTGCTTGGCATCACTAGGTGTACCTACCATAGCAAAATCATTGATGTGGCACTTGTTAGTAAGCAGGAATGGACTTCAACCATTCTTCTGTAAGTGGTCATCAATGCAGAAAATAAAGGTCACAGCCAGCATAGGAAGCATGCATTTTGCTTAGTTTCACTAGGTGTACCTACCATACTAATATCATTGATGTGGCACTTGTCAGTAAGCCTGTATGGATCTTAACCATTCTTTTGTAAGTGGTCATCCATGCGGAAAATATAGGTCACAGCCAACATCTAAAGCATGCATTGTGCTTGGCATCACTAGGTGTACCTACCATAGCAAAATCATTGATGTGGCACTTGTTAGTAAGCAGGAATGGACTTCAACCATTCTTCTGTAAGTGGTCATCAATGCAGAAAATAAAGGTCACAGCCAGCATAGGAAGCATGCATTTTGCTTAGTTTCACTAGGTGCACCTAACATACCAATATCATTGATGTGGCACTTGTCAGTAAGCAGGAATGGATCTTAACCATTCTACTGTAAGTGGTTGCTGATGCTTACGCCCACACAGACGCTGATGCCGACGCCGGGGGTATCACATAAGCCCCCTCACTTTCAAAAAGTACAACAGAACAAATATACGCAAATTCAGTTTCACACAAAGAGTAGTCGACACTTGGAACTCTCTACCCGCAACTGTAGTCGAAACAGGCACTGTAAATAGTTTTAAAAGTGCACTAAACAAACATTGGAAGAACTTTCCAATAAAATTTGTACCAGATTTCTATGGACCGGAAGCTGGCACAACAAACGATATCATTGAAACGGATCAGAGAGGCGACATGCCTAATTGAAGATCTCAAGGACAAGGTAAACAAGGTAAGGTAAAAGGAGGTGAGCTAAAAATGCACTCTTACTTAATTACGCTACTGCATGCTAGCATCACCATAGAATGCATTCAATTACAAATATTGCAAAACAGGTGTGGATCCAGTATTTGATGTTTCAGGGGTCACACTTTTAATATATTAGTGATATTTTTCAAGGAAATTGAGATTATATATGTATATGACCATAAAATTTTTTTTTTTTTAATTTTAGAGGGGGCTGCTTGCTTGGTGAATCCACAAGAAGTCAAAAGACAGTGATGCAGATGTTGTACTACTGTGGATTCATTTATTTTGGTGGGTACCAATTTTCATGGTTTGTCGAAAAAGAATCAGTTCGTGGATTCTTAAATTCGTGGTTTTGAAGACTGCAGCATACAGATCTATGTTTAATTTCCTTTTCATGGGGCATCAATTTCGTGGGTAAAGGCCCCCCACGCAAAACCACGAAAATTGAAACCCCAGGAATAATAATGAAACCACAGTATTACTAATAACTTCCACACCAAATTAAATGTAGCCGTGTACTACATGTCTACTCCTGAGATGTAGGCCATATTTACACCAGAGGAAATAAGAAGAGATTGATCTACAAAGCATCCAGTCGCGAATCCAGAAGAAGGGGGCCTGAACCCTCTCACCTTTTAGCAGAAAAAAAATTGGTTGGATATTGAGGAAATCATTGAAGCATGATCAAAGTGCCCTCCCCCTTTTTTAGCGAGTCAGTGACCTCCCTTTTTTCAAAATTTTTAGATCTGCCACTGGCATCTATTGATAAGGATAGGTATGGAATTCAGAAATACACATCTTTTATTTGGCCTTACGTCTCCCTCCATCTAAAGTCACAACATTTTTAATAAAACTTGAAACTTACTCCCATAATCCTGACCCATATAGGTAAATATGCAATTCCGACATGATCAAATGACTTTTTCGTTATATAGATTTGGATAAAATCTTACAGTTGCATAATTTTCTGACTTGAAGAAAAATCTACAGAGTTAACCTTACATTTTTTCTTCACTTTTTCATAGTTTCATTTTCAGTAGACCAAAACTAGAGAGATACATATCAATCATTTGGATTTTAAGAAATGAATGTATATTGCAATTGCAATGCACTGCAGCCTTTCAAGATATATTAAACTTGCATATTGTAAGGCCTAAAAAATATATAAATATGTCTGTCTAGGGTTTCAGACCTACCCAACTTTCTGTTGCATACCCTATCACATCTAACTGGTTAATTTTGGAAAATATTGAATGAAAACAGGTCTGGAATCAAATTCTTACAAAAAAATATTCAAACCAATAATGAATTACGTTGTAAATAGTTTGAAAACCTTACCATTTTAAATATGCAATACCCTCGTAATCCTGGGTGTCAAAAATTACCAACTAACCAAGAAGGGAAAATATGACAAATAAAAGTATTTAAATTGAAGATAACGAAATAATTCTACATAGCAATGGTCATTTATTGAGATACCCTAGTTACTTAACATCTTAAATGAAGAGGCTAGTCGTTTTAAATCAATCAGTAGTTTAGAATCACTTACTGAGTATTATATATTTTTGTATATTATGGTACAACCTTTAAAATAAGAATATGTCCAAAAGACATTACCTGTTCCATGCCTCACAACATGTATGACTTCAATCTGAAGGGTAACTTGATTAATGACAAACTGACCCAAACATTCAAAATGTCCCTTGAATTTCTAAGTTCATTAACAAGCAGATGTTTCAAACAGAATTATATTCATCAACATAATGCCCCATCTTAGAACATTTTGGATGGACATACAAACGGAGTCAAACACTTTTATGCCCTAACTTTCGTAGTTGGGAGATAAAAAGTAGATTTCAACAATTTGGGATGAATGGACAAACAGACCTGGACACTCCAAGCCCAATACCCCTCCCCCATAAATACTGTATAAGGGAATAATTTTGTATAGTTTAAATTTCACGTTTTCAGTACGCCAAATTTGTGAAAATTTACCCCTCGCGAAAATTTCCCCTTTTACAGTAGCCTGACAATCACTAATTATAACCTGGACTTTCACTAAAGTAAAATCGGGCCATACATGTATCAAAGACAAAAGTGACCAGATTCTGTTTAACAGGAAGAAGGTGATAAACAGATCTGATATTGAATTCCACAATTTAAGAATGATGACACTTGATGCTGCACATGACCCTGATCCCGATTTTCATCTTATGTAAAAAAAAATCTAATTTGTCAACGCCATCCTGTCCACAAATTTAATCAATATCCCTATCCTAATTAGTTATACAGAGATAACTACAACTAATCCTATTTGATCCATAAAATTCCTGATACTAGACCATAAATCTCGTTCTGTCTATAAAAATAAAGCTGATCTAGACATCAGTGCTACATCAGCATTTTATAGCAGTGAATAATGTGGATGTCTAAAAATAGATGTGATGACATAGGAAAAGTACAAACCAATTTCCTAAAATTCTTGAGGGTTACACGAGGGCATTGACCTCTCCTTGTTTATGTAAGGCATGTAATAAACAGGCATGGATTCAGAGCGGGGGCACATCAGGCCCCTGCCCCTCTAAAATTTGAAAAGCTTATAATCGGTATTTTCTGAAAAAATACCCCTAAAAGCTAGTTTTGTAAAAAAAATCTTAAGAAGTGCACTAGATTTTTTAATAATTTGAAGGAAAACCTATATTTCTTCAGTTTCCTGTACCCAGCCCATATGAATCACTGCTGTTAAAAATTGTATGTGTTACAAATCATGAAAAATTAATTAATGATATAATCCAGGATGTGTGAGCATGATAAATCTTTCTTTAAATTGAAAAGAAGTAAGCAATAAAATAAAAGTTTTGATAAAAATTAAAAGTACATCCATTATTCTGAAAGTAACAAATCAATTTCAATGTCTGCAGGAAGATAAGTATGTGTGATCTAAGGGTAGGAGTAACCAGCCCTGAAATGAAAGCCAGTCAAATTTTCATGAATTTAAGCCAGCCCTGCCATAAAGCTACTAGCCTTGGGCTGGCAGTCAGGCTATTACATCTATAAGTATGCTATTTTACAGTTTAGACAATTTAAAACTAAATACCTTTTACATTGTATTTGAGATCTTGTTAAAAAAGACATATGTCCCAACTCCCAGAAAATAAACAGATTAAATTTCAAAATCTACATAATGTCATGAACATTGTATGAAAATTTCATGAAAATCCATTCAGTAGTGTACAAGGAATGGCAAATAAAGGCCTACTAGATGCCAGGATTGTATTTGACACCCTTATACATGTAATTATATACTACATGGAGTTTGGCATTTTCAATCTTTGGGTTATGAGCACCTCTGATGAGTCTAAAATAGGCGAAACAATCATCATGCAGGCTTGTCTGGAACTTTTTTGCAGTTTTGCGATTTCCTCACTTTACAAGCAGGGAGTTAAAGAACAACAAAAACAAACACAAATCAAATCCAAAGGGTCTCACTTAATAGAGGGGAGTAACTCTGGTCATGCTTCAATGATTTTCTATATATATCCAACCAGAAGAACACTGAAGGTCTCAGTCTTGTATTGTTTTTTCCCATAGACTTCAATAGTAAACCTGCGATTTTTGAAATTTTTTAAAAATTATTTAAAATGATTCAATACAACTTTTGCTATATTTTTTCAATAAAGGAAGTGTCAGAAAACATTTTAAAGGGTGGACCGAAAAAAAGTCGCACGAAGATAAGAAAACTACTGTTGGTTGAACTAAAAATAGATTTTTTCCTACTTACACTTTAACTTCCATTTCAAAAATACCCCTTTTCATGTGAACTGTTTTATTTAATAATGCAATTTTTACATTTCAAAAAGTAAGTGATGTCAAAGTTTGGTGTCTTACCTTCAATTTAAGCCAAAAGTTAGAAGAAATGCATGAAAAGTAATGCTGCAAAAGACTCAGGGAAAAGGCACTATATTTTAATAGCCTCCATGTTTTGACGTCCACATGCGCAATAACTTGCAATACAAGACTGGTACCTGAAGGTCCCTTGATTGGCTCTTGCCCCTAGATTACGGAACTTTATAATGCTTGTTTTGTATTCATGTATATGTTTTATGTTCTGCAAAGCTATAACCAATGCAGTTTACTGTGTGCTTTAATAAAATAAAATATAATTTCTATTAATATGACTTGCCTTACAGTTTATGTAAGATCCTGTTGGAAAATCCTATCAATAAAAACAGTTCTTTCTTTAAGAAAATCCGTGATGACTGAAAGCGCCGTAACGTCCGTCTTGGAAAATCAAACAAAAAACCTGTAAAAGACGAAGAATCCATGTAAAATGTGTAGCAGTGTAATGTCTGTCTTAGAAAATAAAACAAAAACCTAAAAAAAGAAAAAAAACATATGGAAAATGTATGGTAACATATAAAGTCTGTCTTGGAAAATCAAACAAAAACCAGAAAACCAAAAAAAGAAAGCAATGTAAAATCGAATAAAGTTCATATTAGAAAATGAAACAAAACCTTCCAATTTTACCATGCATATACCTGGTAAAAAGTATGTATCCTAAATAGTTTTATTTTGTGATATTTATATATGACAAATCCTGTGCCTACCACTGCCGTTTTTTACTCCTCTTGGCGAATTAACTTAAAGAAAATATTTGAAACCATGTAAATACATATTAATTTGCTTTTCAATGTTTTAGTATATATATGGCCACTTTTTAAATTAACAGGTTCTTTTTCCTCGAGGTATATATTGATCAAGAAAGCCATATATTATACGTTTTCCACCATCCTTAAAATAAAAATAGATTGACATTGATTTTCTGATTAATTCAGTCCCCAAAAGGGAAGAGGGGTAACATTTTTATCATCTTTACAAGAGACATACATAATCATGGACTAATTGTTTGAGACTTTAAAGGTGTATTTAAGATTTCTTTTGACAATCAGATGCCACTATTAGCCAACTTAAATATCTATTTTAATATTAAATCTTTTTCTTTAAACAATTTGTTATATAAACAATTTTATCATATTCCAAAACATTGGGTACTTGGATAAGAATTTCAAATTCATAAGTTTTAGAAGTTCAATTCTAAAGGTAAATGAAGATTTTTTATTTATTTTTGTCTTACCTCCAAATCAAGACTGAAAATTAATCCAAAAAGAAGCTGGCATATGCTGCAATTGTCAAGATTAAGCAAATAAAATGACGTGTTCCAATTTGTTACAACTAGATGACATCAGGTTAATATTTAGACCTTTAGAGACCACATGATGAATGGACTTCCTAAATGTCTTAATTAACATATTTTGATGTTTTTTAAGGAGTTTTATTAACGGTTTTTGTACCTGAGGTGATTGAGGTCAGAGCAGACCTGTGTTTTTTCACATTTAGTGTCCAATAAGGTGTAAAATGTGGGGCTCACACAGGATACTCCCATCAGATTGCAAGATTGCTTTTTAAAACGTTAATCGGTAAATTTTTATGCATTTTTTTTTAATAAGGTGACAATTTTTTTTCCATGAATCTTCAAAACTTGCTTTCTTTATAACCAAATCAACCCTGAAAAGCAATGCTTTTGAACCCAAAGGAGCCTCATTTGTCATTCCTCCAGGAACATCAAAATAGCAAGGGGGGAAATAATTGTCAAATAAATTCTGGTTGTTTTTATAAATATAAGTCATTTTTTTCTAGTACATGAAATATTAGTATTAGCTATAAATAAAAGTAAAACGCCACAAATAATTGTCATTTTAATGAAATAATTGTTTTAAAACAAAAAAACAACAACAAAAATTAGAACAAAAGGGTGACCTATAATATAAATGTATTATGTCACAAATAATTTGCTAATTTGTTTATTTTTACAGTACATTTGTTTATATGCTGCATTTGTCAACCTGGTTTTTTATTGTCTAGAACAGGTTTCATTGGTCCTTGTCAAGATGACCTAAACTTTTATTTCATTGGTCCTAACCTTTTATTTCATTGGTTCTTGTCAAGATGACCTCAACTTTTAAAAGAATAGCTTTTTCTATGTCATCGATACCACATACATTGTAAATCCTTTAATCAATACAACATAAATCCTTGTAAAAGATTTATACTAAGCCAAGAAAATTATTGAAATAAATCAAATATCAAAAGGGATTAAGTACAAAAATTGTTGTTTTTATCCCCTTTTTTTGCTTAAAGCAAGCAGCATCACATGTCTTGCAAATTTTTTTGTTGTTGTTGTGGTGGAATTTAAAACTGGATCCCCCCATCCACGCCACTAATATGAATAATTGTTAGTAAAAGGCCTCTAAATCATGGTAATAGGAATCAATAAGAAAAACAAGAGTTAACACTAAAGTATGTCTCGCCTGCCGGCACCATCAGAAACAATTATTCTTTCTTACTTCCACTATATTTTGAATTTACATGGATTTTCAGTTTCTGAGATCAAAAGATGTTTATATAAATAGAACTTAAACATTGCTAATATATGCAATAAAATAATCAAAGTCACTCAACCAGAAAATCAAGGTCAAGGTCAAAAGATTGGGATGCAACTGTGCTAAGCTATTACCAGGGCATATGCATACCAAGTTTCATCAATCAGAACCAATAATACTTGAGATATCGAGGTGTTTGCAAAACCTTAACATTGGTATTGCATGTATATGTATTGAAAATTGTCAAAGTCACTCAACCGGAAAATCAAATTCAAGGTCAAAAGATGGGGATGTAACACTGGGGCATATGCATACCAAGTTTCATCAACCTAGGACTTATAGTTCTTGAGATATGGAGGTGCTAACAAAACTTTTCCATTGCTATCATATGTATTGAAAATTGTCAAAGTCACTCAACCAAAAAATCAAGGTCAAGGTCAAAAGATGAGGATGCAACTGTGCTAAGCTACTACTCGGGCATATGCATACCAAGTTTCATCAACCCAGGACCTATAGTTCATGAGATATGGAGGTGCTCGCAAAACTTTTCAATTGCTATTATACATGTATGTATTGAAAATTGTCAAAGTCACTCAACTGGAAAAGCAAGGTCAAGGTCAAAAGATGGGGATGCAACTGTGCTAAGCTATTACTGGGGCATATGCATACCAAGTTTCATCAACCTAGGACCTATAGTTCTTGAGATATGGTGGTGCTCGCAAAACTTTTCCATTGCTATTATATGTACTTGTATTGAAAATTGTCAAAGTCACTCAACCAGAAAAGCAAGGTCAAGGTCAAAAGATGGGGATGCAACTGTGCTTAGCTTCTACTGGGGCATATGCATACAAATTTTCATCAACCTATGACCTATAGTTGTTGAGATATGGAGGTGCTCATAAAACTTTTCCAAAAAGTTAACGCCGTCATGGCCCCCGCCGCTGGTAAAGTACACCTATGTCCCGCTCTACTTCGAAGGCGAGACAAAAATTAGAAAAAAAATTGTGCAAGACAAAAATTCATCTGGAGACATAAATACATGTACATGTTGCATTCATATCTAAATTCTTAATTATTTCGAAAAATAAAAATTTCTATTTCTACTGTACCTTAAAAATATCATGCTGAAAAGGGAAGGTATGTCACTATGGAAATTTGTTAAACCAAATATGTCAAAAATGCTTTTGAATACTGTGGATTCATTTAATTTTGTCGATACCAATTTTTGTGGATTGGAGAAAAATTATTAGTTTGACGGATTCTTGAATTCGTGGCTTTGAAGTCTTCTTCATTCAAACCAATGTTAATATTCCTGTTCGTTGGGTATAAAATTTCGTGGGTCAAAGCCACCAAAGAAAACCACAAAATTTGATACCCAACAAATAATTACTCCCTTACACATTTGAAATCAGCAGATTTGCTGATACTGTCACAGGGCATGTTAATTGATTGTTTGAAGGTTCTCACGGCTGTTGGAAAATTTTATTCAATTCAAATTCCATTTTGTATCTTTTTTTTTCATATTTAGATCAATGTCAACCTCACCTATTTATCAAGTCAAAAATACATTTGAATTCAGACACCAACAACCTCAAATATTCAAAACATACATCAATAAAATGTCAAACATGCTTTTTGTCACAGTAAAATATGCTAATCTTGTTTGTTTAACTTTTAAGACCTGAGGCAATGAAAACAATAACATTTAAAATTCCTTAGCTAACATACTTTCATAACCCCCCTTATATTCAGGAATTCAGTATTCCTCCTTAGGTTAATAGTAGTCTTTTGGTACTGCTTTGCTAAACTTTACACCTGGGTGGCAAATCTAAACACTTTCTAAAGGAAAATGGGGAGGGGGGGGGGGGGGGCGCAGGCATTGCACAAAAGGTCCAGTACTGGTAATGCTTCAGTGATTTTCTAAGCATTCAATGCAAAACTTATTTCAAAATGGAAACAGACCACTGGGCATTTCCCTAAATTTGGCACTGCACCATAAAACTATGTCAAAATTTAATTATGGTGTTTAAATTGCTATAAATTCTGATTTCAGTGTCTATGGGTACTTTTGGGGATGTGATTTTTTTAGGGGGGAGTTATTTTTTGTGTATGCCTGTGAAAATAGGAGTAATTCAGAATATGAAATTTGTTTCAATATTATAAGATAAGACTGGCTTGAATAATACACACTTTCAAAATTGTCTTATATCTATACAAAGCCTTTTAAATATTAAGCTCAACTTCTGAAAAACAAAGGGTTGTTAAAAAGGGGCGGATTCAGTGGGACCCATTTTGGAGGAAAAACTGTGTTGGATATTCAGGAAATCATTGAAGCATTACAAAAGTCAGCAGCCCCCTCCCCAGCCATTCAGAGCCCCTGCACCTCTTTGAAATTTCTGGATCAGCATTGTCAGTATAAGATGATTAATGTGCCTACATTGCACATATATATTTTTCAATATTATAATTGCATCCATTATTACCAGTAAACTGTAAAATAATATATGCAAATCAATTTTGACCCTTTATTCTTGTCAGAGCTGTTAGATTAGAGCTGTTTATTTATTTATAATCTGAAAGTATTTTTAAGTTATTATTCTGAAACCATTAGGAAAGTGCCATTAGAGCACAGTAAAAAATAACAAACTTTAAAAAACATGTAACTTAAAATTGCAAATACTAAATTATGCAATATTAAATTCTTACCTTTTCAGTGTATCATTTCCCAATGCAAAAACAAATTAGGTGCACAGAGTAATAACGGATCTGAATTCCATTTATCAAAACAAATTTTGTATGAAAGGTCACATGCACTTTTAGCGGAATTACTTCAATAATCAAGCAATAATAATAAATTAGCGATAACTAGAGGTGAAATTTATACTTTCTAGTGCAAACAAGTAGGCTTTTTATTAGATTGAAGATTGATGAATTACATATGAACATTTGCCAAAAGACGTAAAAAAACACAGCTTTATTTTGTTTCCTTTGAAATAATAACATGTCATCGACTGTGCACAAAGAGCGGCTTATTTGATCTTAATCTTCTAGTATGAGAAAATGTATACAATATACATGATATATATGTGAATAAATATACATGATATAGGAGAAAAGAAACCGCATTAATGTAAAAAATATATGTGTGTACACAAAAATTAGGTTTGATATACATTTGTATTGTATAAGGAAGTAGATTTTGAAACAAGGATTGCCACCATTTTTGATTCACAAAATTCAAGGGTATTTCCAGGATTTTTCTAGTATTTGCGTCAAAGTCTTGAAACAAAGTTTCTATTCAAATAACGTTTCATGTGAAATTCTAGTTCACCGACAACCTTCTGATAGAAAAGGCATCCAATTCCCGATTATTATTCCAGGGTTTTTAAAGGTTATTTATCTGCAGTTTTCAAGGATGTGTGGAAACACCATTGGAAGGAGATGGCAAAATTAAACTAAAATAAACATATATAATATTACCAACATAAAGAATGAAATGATACTGATTTAAATTCATTTTAGTGAGAGTAACAAGAGTCTAACTTTTGTATCTTCAAAACAACATTTTCATATAAAAAAAAGACCAAGACAGTACAGCCTCCTGATTTGTATCAGCCATCAGAAATAAACAAATCAAGAAGTAACAACATTCTACAAAGCAAAAAGGTTGGAGTTCAAAACTCATGGCACCCCCCTAACCAAACCAATTTTTATAAGAGCCATTATTAGATTACTTACCTCTAAACTTTGAGCGTGTCTGTAGGAGTTTTCCTACATCCACAGAATCTTAAATAGACAATTTTTTTCCTTTCAAGAGGATCGCTGTGTTAAAATTTCAAAAGTTGAGATCTGAAAAATAAATATAAACAACAAATTATGAATAAATCATCAAATCACAAAAAATTGGGTCCTAGACAATAATGACTGTATTCTGTTAAACAGGAAGTCCAGGTAGATGAGTGACACGGACCTGAAAATGAATTGAACATTATGGGAGCACATGCTAATGTTGCATACTATATACCAAGAAGCACTGATTAGTAGTTGCAGAAAAAAACTGTTATGAAAATTTTCTCCTACTATTGAACATTCAAATTAAACTAAGTTGAAAAACAGGAAGTAGATGAGCATTTTACAGACCTAAAATTGAACCCTTATAAGGGAAGCCCATGCTGATGCTGCATACCAAATATCAAAAGGTTGTGACAAATAATTGCCTAGAAAACTCTTACCAAAATATTTTCCAAGCCCGCATGCCTACCTGACATTCACATTTAATAACCCAGATTTTTCACTCCATGAAATCCAGCCAAAAATCAAGTCTTACATGTTGATTGACAAACTGATATGGAATAAGAGGATGTGGAATAGGACTTACATAATCATCTCATAATATTTGTGAGACCCTCTATGGTAACTGAAGTTTTTAAACATGATAAATGCATTTTTGATAACTTTGGTTTGTACTTTTGTTGAAAATTGTAAACATTAAGGCAGACAAATATCATACACATATTATTGTACATTAATGTACCTTATTAATGATAACCTAAAAGTCTAAAGGTCAATTACATCTTGTTTAAAGCAAATTCTTATTATCGGACGAAGTCCGACTAAGTGTAGAATATAGGTCATATGACAAGTGTATTAATGCTGCAAACCGGATGTAGCATTTTGTAAATCAATCCCATAATCCCCCGAAGGCCAGTTTTCGCATAAGAAACTTAAAAGAAATTATGTTTTGGCAAAGCCAAAATATAATTTCTAAACCAATTAAATTTTCAAACGATTTTTTTTCAAGTTTTTGTGCGAAATTGAAACTTTATTCGAAACGTTGGTCAGTGACCTACAAAAAACACCATAACAATGGATTCCAATATGGTGACGCGTTAACATGACGACAGACTAAAGCATTACTGAATGACGTCACCTATGACACCATGTCAACGTTATCAATATGGGAATGTTTACATACGAACAATAATGCACCATGCATAAATAAGCCTTGCGCTGAATTAGCTAATCTCAGCCTATGACAAAACAAAATTTAAGAAAGAAAGGGTCCTACCACTGATGCTGAGATGTATCCTTTGAAGTTTTAAATCCTGCGTGATATCCTCACATGTCAAACCTTCATGCCGTTATTTTCCACCAGGTTTCTAAATCGATCTCCTGATGTCAATACGGCTGAAATGATTAAATACTGACACCGAAAATCTTCAAAACCTGGCTGAATTAATGTTGACAGTTTGTTTGTTGTCTACTGAAGCACGAAATTCTCTGACAGGGAAATGACGTCATGAAGAAGTTAATTCGTTCCCGCTTAGTGTTGTCCACAAATATTTGGATGGTATTTGCAATTTTAAGTTTGCATAATTACTGATCCAATGTATATTTTAACAAGAATGCAAATGTAATGATTGTCCGGGTGATTAAAATCTAAGACTAAAATAAAAGAAGGGGCTTTTAATCATTGACATATAATTATTCAAATATTTATTTTTATTATTTTTGACTTCGTCCGATTTTAGGCTAAGGCCTACGCCATATTAAAATCAACAAACAAACAAACAACTGAAAATACACATGTAAAAAACATTCCTGAGTTTTATAACTAACTGTAAGTATGGTAAATACATACATGTACAACTATCTTTTCATCATCATCCTCATCACATGATAATTACTATGATAAAGGAAGTTTGTCTTCTCATGATAAAGTCATATTTTTGTGATAATTACCATGTTTGTTTATTGTGATGATGAAACAAAGATACAGTCACAATACAGAATAAATGCTTGGGTTTTTGTGTGTGGAAAATTTGGCAAAAATAAAAACCTGATGATGCATGAAAATTGGTACCCCCATGAATATAATGAAAACATGTAATCACAATGAATGACAGGCCCTGAATATAAATTATGTTTCACTTGCTTTATGTATAACAAATAGTTAAATTTTCAGATTGCTAACCATTACTGTCTTACATTGTACATATTCAAGTGTCCTTTTTCTAAAGATGTACAACTTAGTTCTGTATACCAGTAGTTTTATAGGCTTACTGTGAGAAACAAGCAGATAATGTAATCCTGTAATGTTTCCTTCAGAGTTCCTTTTCAATTAAATTCAAATGCAATGAAAGAACCTTAGTGAGCACGCTCACATACCCCACGCGTTCGGCTATTGGACTATCAATGTTATCCTTGAGGAATTAGTATCAACCTACAGGAATCAATAATATTGAATGATTGTAAAAGTGAATGTGCAAGTATTTGAATACATGTATCATAACAAAGTTATGTCAAATTCTAAGTCCAAAGGGCCATAACTCCCACAAAAATTTGTGGATCAAAAATTCCTGGTGATATGCACAACTACATATGGTGTACTTCTGGCATACCAAGTTTCGTTAAATTCTGTCCTGTAGTTTAAGAGGAGTTGCGATTACAAACTGTACTCATGATTTTCTTCAAATTTCTAAGTCCAAAGGGCCATAACTCCCACAAAAATTTGCGAATAAAAAATTCCCGGTATATATGCACAACTACATATGGTGTTCTTCTTGCATACCAAGTTTCGTTAAATTCTGTTCAGTAGTTTAAGAGGAGTTGCGATTACAAACTGTAATCATGATTTTCTGCAAATTTCTAAGTCCAAAGGGCCATAACTCCCACAAAAATTTGTGAATCGAAAATTCCCGGTAATATGCACAACTACATATGGTGTTCTTCTTGCATACCAAGTTTCGTTAAATTCTGTTCAGTAGTTTAAGAGGAGTTGCGATTACAAACTGTAATCATGATTTTCTGCAAATTTCTAAGTCCAAAGGGCCATAACTCCCACAAAAATTTGCGAATCAGAAATTTCTGGTAATATGCACAACTACATATGGTGTTCTTCTTGAATACCAAGTTTCGTTAAATTCTGTTCAGTAGTTTAAGAGGAGTTGCGATTACAAACTGTAATCATGATTTTCTGCAAATTTCTAAGTCCAAAGGGCCATAACTCCCACAAAAATTTGCGAATCAAAAATTCCCGGTAATATGCACAACTACATATGGTGTTCTTCTTGCATACCAAGTTTCGTTAAATTCTGTTCAGTAGTTTAAGAGGAGTTGCGATTACAAACTTTGATCACAGACTGACGGACGGACGGACGGACGGACGGACCAGTCAAAAACATTATACCCTTCGCAACTTCGTTGCGTGGGGTATAATAAAATTACAATTTCCACATTTCAATTGAAATCAAAGCCATTATATGATCCTTTATTAAAGCTGCAACTCAAAATGCACAGTCCACCTAGGCCTCATAACCAATAAAGTTGGACCTTTTTCTTTCATATTAAAATCAAATCCAATTTGTATGTAATTCTGTTCTTGATTTTAAATTTAGTAAATTGAGGTTATTCAGATTGAAATTGCACAACAAAATGCACAATCAATGCCAAAACTAATAATCTGGACTGTTCACTTACACCATGTACATTACCAAAACAGAATCTTATAAAATTTGAGGTTGTCCATCCTAAAAACTGTTTTGAGATTTAGTAGATCAGGGATTTGGAAGGAAATTTTAGCAAAGGGCCATTTATCACTTTTTTCAAATTTTCAAGGGGCCATTTCTTAATATTCTTTATAAGCTTTCGAGATTAGAGGGGGCCATTTTCATTTCTGATGTGCCAATGGCCCCACGCCACCTGCCTTCCCAAAATCTGGTACATTGAGATTATTCAGAAATCCTTCAAATGCATTAAAATTGCCAAATGCACACCGATACACTTGTACCTTTTTTCTTGCATATTAAACATGTAAATAATTCTGAGTTGTCCATCCCATAAGTTTGAGATTAAGTACATTCGGGTATTACAGAAATCCATAAGATGCATTAAAATGCAGTACAATATGCACAATTCATTTCAAAAACCAATACACTTTGACCCTTTTCTTGCATACTTAATCCGAGAAAATTTGAAGTTGTCTGTCCCATAAGCATGATAAGTTTAAGATTTAGTACATTCAGGTTATATATACAGAAATTCTTCACATGTATTTAAATTGCAGCACAAAATCCATGAAATAAAATTGCTTAATGTCAAAACTAATAAATCTGTATCTTTCTGAATCCCCAATAAAATTGATGTTTTCCTTCCCAGATCCATAGTACATTGCATTTATATAGAAATCTTTCACATGCATAAAATTGCAGAACAAATGCATAATTCAAGTAAAAACTAATAAACCTGTACCTTTTTACTGACATATTAATTTAAATCCAATAAAATTTGAAGTTGGCAAAACCAACAATACTTTACATGTATCTGAGTTGAGATTTAGTACATTCTGGTTATCATGGGTTCATGCACAATTCAATTGAATTGTCCATCCATCTGTTTTGATAGATTTAGTACATGTGTACATTGTACATTATGGTTTAATCACATATAGGAAGGAAGCCGTAATATAAATATATCTCATTCTGCTAAAAATAAATCATGTATTATATATGCACTATCTGATAAATTAGGAAATATAAAGGACATAGTGTTTAAATAACTGCCTTCAATTAAATGTAACAATATACAAAATTGGAATTTATATGAAATATAATATATTTAATTTCTTTTGACTTTTTCAAAATTTGGACTTTTTGTGAATTAAGTTAGACTGTATAATTTGTATTCATAAGAAGATCAAAATATTTTGATCAGTTACTAGGGGCCAAATTTCCATGATTTCCTGGCTGTCTGTTCACTTTTAATATATTGGTCCAATGAAGCTCACCTCCCCCCACTTGAAGTGAGAAAACGTCTTAAAATATCTGAAAACATACATGTACATGTATATAACATGTATGAAATAGGTATAAATTGGAAGACATGTACTTCTTTAGTTTCCTAACAAATAACTTTAGATTATATACTGTACTTTGTAACACCAAAAAAAGATATTTTTGGCCTTGCATAGATATTAACATTGGATAAGATGTTTAACAATACAGTTCAAACATAAACATAGGATAGGATATATGGGAAACAAGCCAAATCATATAAAAGACAAAATTAACCGAATTCATTAAGGCGTAGCGACACTTATGTTTTAGAATTATATGCATGCCATTGATTTAGTAAGGATATGCAATATCATTGTTATGAAACCGTCTTGGAGGAAACAGTCCAGGGTTCGACACTAACTTTTTGGGGATAAAAAGCACAAGTTCGCAGGCAACTTCACTAGTCATTTAAAATATGCCCCCAATTAAAGTTTATTCTTCATCTTAACAGGCTTAAATCTTGTAACCATTACTTTAAACATGAAGGGCTGTTAAAAAATGTTACTAAAAGGAGGTACACGTATTCAGCAATTTTAAAAACTAATTGTTTGTACGTTAACTTATTTTTTTAAAATACTTCAGGGGTTCAAATTAGCATTTTAAAGTAAAAAGTCCAGGACTTTTTGGACATTTAGGTAGAAAGCCCACCAGATTACATAAGAAAGTCCACAATTCAAATAACTACAGGAACATGCAGGTCCAGGACTTTTGTACATTAAAATTAAAAGGTCCTGATTTAGAAATTGAAGGTACCGGACCTCGGACCAGTGCTAATTTGAACCCCTGATAGTTTCTGCAATAAAAGTAATTCAATAGTACATGAACCTACATTACTAGCCCTGATTGACTAAACTTTTCAGTTTTTACTAGTCCTCCTTGATTTTCTGGTAGCCCTGTGCTAGTGGACTAGTGGTACAGTGTTGAACCCTGCAGTCTATAGAGGAAATTGCAATACGCTACCAGATACATGTAGCCAGATATTTCTGAAAGTGAGGTTTTTACTTGTTTGAACTCTAACAAAAACCATAAAAAAATGTTAATGAATCCACAGTATAAAAAACTTGGACTAGCACATTGATGGCAACCTTTTTAACAAAATTGCATAATCCATATGATGGAGAAAGCATTTGTATACATGTATAAACAAATCCTGCCTTTATAATCTGAATAAGTATTTCAAGTACATGTACTATTAAAATTGACAAGTGGTGTAATAGTCCAAGGTTTTATCAACATATTGCATAATGGACAAAAGGCCATTAGACAAATTTAATGAAAGCTAAAACAGCATGCATACATGTTGGTGCAATTTTGACAAAACGGCCAGGATCAAGTTTTATATTGCTGAAATTCAACACAAAAATATCTTAATTTCCGGTGGTAAGGGGAAGGGGGTCCAACCATTGGAGAACCAAACTGGATCTTCAACTGATGCAAGCTTGCAGAGCATTCACCTGCTCAAGTGTTCACTTTATTCGCAATTAGGAGACTTCGAAGAGTGCACAATTAATTGACAAAACTGACCTAGAGTTAAAATGAAATAGGTTTTGGTTAGCTTACGTGAGAAATGTGGAAACCCCAAAAAAAACATTGAACCAGCATGATTCAGACAGAAAAATTTTATTTATAAAGAAAATATATGACACAACAGGTTGTATATTTTTTTCTGCAATGTCATGCTCCTTTGTTTGACAATTTGACAGTCTGGACAGCTGGTCACCACAGGATGCAAAGACCCTTGAAAATTATAACAAAACAGTGGTCTATACTATTGGGGGTCAGGCCATGAAAAATTGATAGTTGGTTCCCTTAACATGGGCAAACATTTTAGACCCAGCAGGCAGGGAAATGACTTTATTTTTAATCATATAAAATTTTTATTACACCAATTGTTATAAAATTTTTAAACTAAGTGCAATATAATTAATTATTAGAATTTTCCTTGCTAAACTTTCATTTTTAAAACAGAATAAAGTAAAAAAATCATTTTTTTGTATGATTCAAAATTTTCATTGAAAAAAAAAATCAAGTCTCATTATCTAAGACCTGGCATGCCAGAATTTAATTTTATTTTTTTTTGAAAATGGAAACAAAATTTATTGACCAGGCACCAAAGAAACAGACCCGACTGGGTGGGGGAAACCAACAATATTTTTTTGGCCTCAATGGATTGAAATCTTTTAAAATTTAAAGTATTTTGACTATAATCAACAATTAAAAATATTTTGACTTTATAATCACAAAAATTATTAAATATTGACTAATATTATGATAAATTGAACAACTCCTCAATAATAATGAATAAGATGCTATCTTTGACCTGTTGTCAATATTTACATTGGCAGGACAAATGAGGGCTCCTGGGGTGAAATGTTGTTGACAAACTTTGAGGGTCAAGATTATAATCTTTTAGAATTTTGTTTTAAAGAACTAATTAACTCCATGGGGCAGTCTATAATGTTCAATGATACACAATATTGAATAATCTATGGTTAAAAAGATATATTTTTTAGCTAATATTGATCCTAATTTCAAGCTGACTTAGTTTTTGTACTTTGTCTGGGAACATTGTTAGGGGGAAGGTGAGGCTAAAAAAACTTGTTTAACCTCGCCACCTTTTATCATTAAGGCTGATGCCTGTTGTCCATTGTGCTTTTTCTAATTTACCGTTTGCTATGTGAGCTGTGTCGCGTACACTTATTGCTTTTTTAAATAGGGGGACATTTCTATGCTTAACCCCATCACTTGCTTCCTGTCCCCTCTCTAACCCCACTTTTTGCCTTTTCCCCCATATCTCACCCCAGTCAAACCCTCTCTGATACATGTACTGGTGGTATTAATGTTTTAACAGTCTTTCTCATGAAGGTGCAACTACATGAACTAAGCTTTTATTCAGTATCTACACTTTATAACTATGTTATAAAAAGTAACCAATCATTCCAAAAAACTCATCTCAAATTATTGTAGTTATATTACTAATGCACAAAACAATGTTAAACAAACATCCAAAAATAATCCTGAATTCCAAATGGGTAATCTATAACCCAGTTCTAGTCAAAACATATCATGTTTAATGTCATTCAGCAGACACTGTTTATATTTCTTAAATTCATTCTACATTTACATGATGCCAGATTGTAGGGGGGGGACTGGAGGGCCAGGATCCCCCTAAATAATTTTTTGTCGTTGAATGTGTATCAGATACCGGTATATACTTGCAGTGGACCTCAATATAATGACAAACTGTACTGTTATTGTTAAATTTACCATTGTTAGGATGGAAACATTTTAAAATCATGCAATCTATACAATTTTCCTGTCAGTGTTCTTTCCAGGTCCTCTGTGCTATATTTTTTACCACAGTGCTATCTTGTAGAGATTTATAATAGAATGTGTTAGGACCACTGTGCTATAATTTTCAGAAAACCATATTTTTACTGTTTACCACAGTGCTATCTTGTAGAGATTTATAATAGAATGTGTTAGGACCACTGTGCTATAATTTTCAGAAAACCATATTTTTACTGTTTACCACAGTGCTATCTTGTAGAGATTAATAATAGAATGTGTTAGGACCACTGTGCTATAATTTTCAGAAAACCATATTTTTACTGTTTACCACAGTGCTATTAAAAATATCTGGGGAGAACACTGCCTGTATTCCATTTATGTAGCTTGATGCGCAACCTGTCTCATGAAATTACTTTTAAGGCACGGTTGCACCACTAGTACTTGTACAGTATGTACAATAGTACAATATTTCTATTGAACAAATCAGGAGCCAACAAGGAGCAAATAGAACATAAACATAAAGAAGTGAAGAACATAATTGATAGAATTACAATACATGTACATGTATACTATATATATACATGTACTTAACCAAATATACATGTATAACAGCACATTTGGTTAAGAAAGACATTGAAAGATAATAGAAAATAAACCAGGTTGTATCTTTATCGACAAGTATACATGTATGAGAATAGGAAAATCAAGTCCTAACTTACCTACAAAGAATTAATTCCTAACAAAAAAAGGGGGTTATAATCCGGCATCAACATACATGTACCCATCTACCATTACTTGCAGTCTAACCTTTCAATTACGTAACAAAATCATTAACATTGCGACAAATTAACCAGTCGAGGTTTTATACACAATAAATGAATTCAGGTACAAACAGTCACAGTGAAAGAATAGCTAGGTGCCATCTTACATGTATATGAACGTGGAATCTGATTGATGTTGACTCTGTCGTGTTTATTGTATGCTATTTCTAGTAAAAATCCACTGATATTACAGAATAACTTGTAAACATTACTCACTTTCATATCAACAAGTGTCTCGTACATGTAGGATTGGCTTTCTCTCTTTTTAGTAACATGATAACTTAAAATAGGAATCTACACCCTTTTTTCCCAAAAGTTATTTGGAATAAATTAAATGCTTTTCAAATAACAAGTGTGTCTCGCCTGCCGGCACTATCACTAGAATCAACTACCTAAGCTTTCATTTATTGATATTAACACAAAAAGAGTCTGTATACCCAATATCAGATGCCTAGCTATTATACTTTTCAGGCAATTCATTGTCCACACAAGTATTACAAAAAATAAAACAGTACATGTATGTGTATAAGCAAATGTTCAAATAGTGCATAAAAGTTTATGCCGCGACCGCCGCGACCGCCGCGACCGCCGCCACCATCGGAAAGTAATACATATGTCTCACCTTTCGAGACAAAAAATTGTATTTTAACAACTTTGCAAATAAACAGGAGCAACATTTAGGATTAAGCACTATTTGAAAATTTGCTATACACATACTGTATAATCATTTATTTTCGTGGGGATAAAATTTCGTGGTTTATAAGAGCACAAAACTGAATTGGTGGGGACAAATTTCAAGGATTTTAATTTTTCAAAACACTGTACATGTTGAAATAAATATTTTAAATTCATTGGGGATTTAATTTCGTGGATTTTTCATACCCACGAAATAAACAAAAATTTAATCCCCCACAAATATTTCTGCTTCTACAGTGCAGTTTTCAGTAAGTTTCCAAAGCCCTTAAAAGATAAAATATTTTGCCGTTTTAAAAGAAGTTTGACCAAAAATCAGCATAATTTAGACAGCAGTCGATGAGGATCTAGGATATTTTATTTCATCATAAAAGATGGCTTGATACATGTACCTGCCCATGGTTTAACCATTTAAACTTAAGAACAAATTTAAATATAAGGTAGTTTATCTCTACAAGGCCTTTCTATGTGTATGTGTACCATATGTCAAATAAGTGGTAATTTGCTTCCATGGATGCTATAAAATAAAACTCAAGTTCAGTAAAGGTTACATGTATAAGAAAGGACAAACTCAGTAGGTGTTAAGGTCAGCTAAAAAAATAAAAATTACATGTACAGTATGAACCATGGTACATTTCCTTCTGGTTTGAGGGCAGCTTATTCTGAAAGTGGGTGCAGTTATATAGAAAGATGTTATAAAATTAAGGAATGTGAACTGTTCCCCCCCCAAAAAAAAAACTTTCAAAAAATTTCTCTAATACTAGAGCTTTCCTATTAGAGTTTATGGTACATGTTATGAGTATTAGTTGTAGTTGTGAACAAAGTTTTTCAACTGTGTGCATGTTTTATCAGCATTTGTTTATTTTTTTAAAAAGGATACCAGGGGCGGATCCAGAAATTTTCGAAAGGGGGGGTCCACATACTGGGTTCTGTGGGCCAAAGGGGGGGTTCCAGACCAATTTTGCTGAAAATCTACACAAAAAATTAAAATTTTCAGAGGAAAGGGGGGTTCGGACCCCAAAACCCCCCCTCTGGATCCGCCACTGGATACAGTTATAATGGAGGATTGCACCCATGGAACAGATGCGCCTGCACCCATAAAAAGGAAGTACATGTACATACATGTATATAGGACACTTTGTGATTCAGCTTGTTATAATAACAACCTTGTCAAATTCTAAATTATTAAATTCTGTATGGCATTCTGGAAAAAAACTTGATAAAAATTAAAGTTTGTTTTTGCCTACAAAAACGATGTCTCCCCCCGTTTCCCCAAAAAGTTCCAAGTTCAAAGGACCATAACTCCCACAAACATTTGAGAATCAAAATTTCCTGGTAACATGCACAACTACATATGATGTTCTTCCTATATACCAAGTTTCATTGAATTCTGTTCAGTAATTTCAGAGGTGCGCTGACAAGATGATAAATGAGGATTTTCAGCAATTTTCTAAGTTCAAAGAGCCATAACTCCTACAAAAATTTGAGGATCAAAATTTCCTGGTAATATGCTCAACTACATATGGTGTCCTTCCTATATACCAAGTTTCGTTGAATTCGGTTCAGTAGTTTCAGAGGAGTTGCGCTGACAAGATGATAAATAAGGATTTTCAGCAATTTTCTAAGTTCAAAGGGCCGTAACTCCTACAAAAATTTGAGGATCGAAATTTCCTGGTAACATGCACAACTACATATGGTGTCCTTCCTATATACCAAGTTTCGTACTTTGTGACGGACAGACGGACGGACACGACAAAAACAATATGTCTCCCCACACATAATTTTGGTAAAAATTTATCTTTCTGTGACAAGTTCTCATGGAGGAAGAAGGGCATATGGACTTATACATGTACAATTACAATATTACATGACATGTACATGTACAAATGTATTCAGTCATGGAAATTAGCACAGGAGCTACAGCCTAAGGCCTGTAAAACTCATTCGGTCTGGTGTTTTTGTGCCTCTCACAGGTACGAATGTTTGATAGAAATAAGCAGTATTTAAAAAAATAATGTGTTATTGGACCTCCATATTTTCTTTTGGTCTTGTGAATCTTGACCAATGATGGGACCAAATGTCCTGCCCCCAAAAAGCCTAATTTCCTCGACGGATGTAGATCATTTTAATATAAGATTTGTTTTTAGGTACATGTAAATAGAAAGACTTTAAAACATACATGTACATGTATATGTACATGTGTATATGATGATGACCTGTTCAAAATTTATATTTATCATGTTTATCCCCAATTGACATCTACAAAATGTACATGTAAAATGATGTCTAGTTACTGGAGCATGAAGAAAATAAAAGGTTTGGTTGAAACTCTTAATGGACCACCACAATGGAAAACATAGTGAACTTTAAACACTTTTGCCTCCAGATATTTTTCTCTTGAGTGTTTTCAGTAAATATACAAACATGTACAATGTATGATGTCCAGTTTTTGGAGCAGAACAAGTAACAGCAAAAAATGTACTTTTCACTCTACACAATTTATATGCTAAAACCACATAAAATAAAAAGCTTCGCCGAGCGCAGCATGATACGACCGCAACATGTTGAACCCTGTACATTTTAGGCCCAATATGGATAGTCTATTGCTCTGGACACATGCAGCCCATGGTGGACTGACAAAGGTTTTTGACACATGCTGCTCTGGTGAACTTTCGACCCAGGGGGTAAAAATATAAATTTTCAATTTTGTATTCTTCTCTTGCAAAAAAAATTGTCAAAATCGGACAAGAATTAAAAAAAATTCAATTTCTGAAAAAGGGGTGGGGTTGCAAAAATAATTTCTCAAATTTGGATTCACTACTTGACAAAAATAAACTTGCCAAAAAAAATTTCAAAAACAAACCAGAAATAAAAAAGTTTTGATTACGGCCCCTTTTGGCCCCTAATTACAAAACAAGTGAAAAAGGGGATGGTCACAAAAATTAATTCTCAAATTTGGATTCACTACCTGACAAGAATAAACTTGCAAAAAAAATTTTTAAAATCAGACCACAAATAAAAAAGTTTCGATTTTGGCCCCATTTGGCCCTTAATTACGTAATAGGGGAAAAAGGGGGGGGGGTCGCAAAAATTAATTCTTTAATTGTGTAAATGAGCTGAACATTTAAGCAAGCAACAGCTTCTCTCTACCTGCTATAGTTTTCATTTCATAGGCCAAAAACATGAAAAAACATTATTTTAGGGGCTGTAGCCCCTATAAGGGGTCATCTGACAACTTCGACCGTATGGAGTTTTTTGTAGACAATGAGCAAGCAACAGCTTTTTGCTATCTGCAATAATTTTCCTACTATAGGGCAAAAACATGAAAAAATGCTATTTTTCACCTTTAAGGGGCCGTAACCCCTATAAGGGGTCTTCTGACAACTTCGACCAAATAGAGACTTTTGTAGAACTTTTGATCCTGAAGCAGTAGGGTGGCATCAGATTTCATCTATCCCTTATACTTTTTGAATTACAAGCCAAAAACAGTAGTCTGACCCCCCTGGTCTATTTTTAGCCACGGCGGCCATGTTTTTTGACGAATCAGAAATTGAAACATTACTATAGTGCAGGACACCCTAATGATCAATCATACCAAGTTTCATTGAATTCTGTTCAGTAGTTTCAGAGGAGAAGATTTTGAAAAAGTTATTGTAAGAACAAACAAAAAAGTTACAATTTTGGCCCCTTTTGGCCCTTAATTTCCAAACGAAAAAAGGGGGGACTCCCAAAATCAATCCCATCCATCCTTTAATGGTAAGAAATATCATTGTCAAATTTCATTGCATTTGGATAACTAGAACTAAAGTTATCGTGTATACACTAAAGTTAACAGACAACGACGACAACGACAACGACGACAGCATCATACCATTATACGTCCGCAAATTTTTTGCGGTCGTATAAAAAACGAGTTTTCACCTTCTAAGGGCCATAACCCCTTGGAGGGGTCATCTGACAACTTTGACTTTAGCAGAGATCAATGAGCTGATTGTTCAAAGGGTTTTAATTCTATAGGCCAAAAACATCCAAAAAAAATGCTATTTTTCTCCTTTAAAGGGCCAACACCCATACAATGGGTGATCTGACAACTTCAACCCAATGGAGATTTTTGAGAGCTCAATGAGCAGAAGGGTTAAGTAAGCAGCAGCTTTTCTCTACATGCATTAGTTTTCATTCTACAGGCCAAAACACAAAAAAACACCATTTTTCACCTTTAAAGGGCCATAACTCCTATCTATTAGGGGCCATGTGACAACTTCAACCCATTGGAGACTTTGGTGGAGCATTTCATGCTGAAGAAGGATCGATGGTAGCATCAGATTTTCTTTATCTATTACTTTTGATTTCACCAAAAGCTGGTGTCTGACCTCCCAATTCTATTCTTAGCAATGATGATGTGTGTATTGTAAAGTTACATGTATAAAGTAATCCCTTCAGTATCTTTAGAAAAAAAGAAGTTTGAAGAAAAGTTAACAACCACGAGGGATGCCAAGTGATGGAAATAACTGACCTGACCCAAAGTAAAAAAAAATGTCATGCTACTTGTACAATGAATGTTAATGATCAATGTTTTAAGATCTATCCATTTCTTTTGGTACTTGGCAGAAATAATGGCAACCTACATACATTACAAGTATTCTGTTATCTCTTAATATCGCGGTACGTAGCTACGTAGGAACAGTGCATCACAGTTGAATATTTGGTTGAAATGAACGTAAATACCACGATAAAATGAAACCCACCATATAATGAGAACGGAGTATAAACAAAAAATTTTCTGTCAGTGACGTGAATTATTAATACTTTCTCTTCCTTGTCAAGATTTACAACCAACATATTTGTACCAAATTGGTGCATATTATACATGTAATTCCATGACAAAATGTGCTTTGTTTTATATTTTGGCAGGATATTCACTACAGGCAGGTTGGGGGAAACCCAAATTGGGGTTCTACAGTATATCCTAGTTGGGATATTTGCATACATGTATACCCCAATTGGGATATACATGTACATGTATGACTGTTTTTTGCAGTGTTTTTTGCAGGTTGTATTTGTATGGCAAAATGGAGCATTACATGTATAAGGCATCAACCTTATGATTCTATGATATTCAGGGTCTTGTTAAGTATTTGTTGGATGCTGCTTTTTCTGTGCAGACCAAGTTTTACTTTAAAAACTTCTACTGTTTTTAAAGTCAAATTATTTTTTTAAGCAAAGGTTTAAGGTTATTTTGAGTTTAAGAATTAAATGAAAAGTGTTTTGACTTTCTAGTTTTAAAAACTTGGGTATCTTTGATATCAAGAACTATTTCATCAAAATTTAAGAAGTTAAAATTTATTGAACCTTTTGTAAGTCATAAATTTAAATTTGATTTATCTTTCTTTGATCAAAAGAAAATTCAGTGTTGTGAGACATGATTTAGCTGCATGTTTGAATCTTAATAGTAAAAAATCAAACAAGGATTGAACTTCAAAACAAGTATATCTATTTTTCATAGACTGTATCTCCCTCAAGAAGTTCAATTTACATCAATAACTAATAAAGTCTTTAAAAAACTTATAATTCAAAAGTGATGTGATTATGACATCAAAAAGTGGTTCTTCTGATAAATCGCAGCAACATAATAACACTTGTGATATCCTTTTGGATCCCTGGAATATTGATCTTCAGATATTTTAATGACAATTTGTGCTCCTTTAAAGGCATACATGTATTGTCTACAAAAATCACGTACCCCCCCCCCCCAATTTTCTAATGTGAATTTGACCAAACTGTAGTAAAAAAAACTTTGCATATCAATTTTAACCAAATTTGGTATAAACTTGGTTTATTTGGTTCAAAATTTTTGGAACATGTTGATTGACTAGATCGGAATATTGATAGGGGGAAGGTTGGACCCAAAAAACTAGTTTAACCCCGCCACATATTACATGTGCCTGTCCAAAGCCAGGAATCTTTTTGATGCTTTCTGTTCCTTTTTTAAGAAGGGGGTTTATCTATGACTATTTCAGGGCTGGATTTGAATTATATGCATTTTATTTAGACCATTGGCCAATTGCAGAACCGCAAGCAGTGCCAAATGGCCTCGTTGAAGGCTGCTGGCGGTTGTCCATTGTGGTTTTTCTGCAGTCCTTTCCTTTGGAAATTTTGAGAACTAGCCCGAATTATGAAACACTGTACAACAAAGACCTAGCCCGAACAATATAAAGTTCACAAGAAGCCACTAGCCCAAATAATTTTTCAGTAGTCCCGGGCTTCGGGCTACCAGTTAAAGGCGAGCACTGAATTTTCTAAATTGCCGTTTAATTGTGGGCTAGTAGCGCATCTCATTATTTTCTATTTTTGTTTTTCATTCGTGACGTCAGATATAATCTAAGTGTATTTAATGCAGCCATCAATTGGAATCACAGATGTTTTGTTCCTGGCAACTTGAGTATGGTGAACAAATTTAATAAACTCAATGTGAACTATCTTTTAAATCATCTTCATTTATCATATACGATTCAAAAAGATCATTTTCTTTGTTTGGCGGCTATGGCGTTTTCGTCACCGTGAGATACTGGCAGCGATTTAGAACAAGCAAAGTTTATACAAAATTAAAAAACAGTGTGCATGCTTACGGCGGGATGAAGCTCGTGAATATGAATTATTGTAAAGCTTTACAAATATTATTTAGTGATTATTGTTTTTTAATTTTTCGATTAATTAGGTATCAAAGCCGTATTTTTGTTGTTCATATGTTTAAAATTAGACAAAACAAGTTGTCTGTTGCAGGGTTGGCAAAACCCTGGGTTTTAAGAGTATTTCCCAGCCCAGACTCTGTTGGCCTTTTTCAAAAAGTTTTTGTGTAAGTGAAAAAAAAAATCGTAAACAATATCCTTTTAAAATTAAAGCATAAAAATATTGTTAGCCAAAAACTGCACTATATCCCAATTTGGGTATATGCAAATATCCCAATTAGGATACTATATCTCAATTGGGATATAGTATTCCAATTGGGGTTTCCCTTAACCTGACAGGCGGTCTTGTCCCAACAGATAAAATTTGCATGTCAGACGAAAAGGAAATGTTCAAGGTAGTAAGATGCGAAAACAATGTGCAGTTTGAAAATTCAATAATCTCACAACCAATTTACCTTCTTGTCACCCTAATTTCCCTCTGACTTGGTGTTAAAAATCAATAATTGATTAAAAAACAAACTCTTCTTTCTGTCGACAGGCGACTAAGATCACCGGAAGTGAGATTTAGGTAATGACTTTTAATTTTCATGCAGTAGGAACAATAAGGACACAACTGGAGGTACTGTTTCCGGTAATTATCGCACGCACACGGAAATTTGTTGATCTTTACAGTGGCACGAGGCCGTCGCCTTACCACATTGCAAAATAGTTCTCTGTATCATAGTAAATATCTATAGGATGGCCCGAGGAAACTCATAACATACAGTGTGTCTCTACAATATTTGTTCAAAGATTGTTGGAAATATCTATAGGGTTGCCCACGGAAACTCATAAAGAATCATTGTATATGTCTATAGGGTGGCTCGAGGTTACTCATAACATATAGATCATTGAATGTATCTATAGGCTGGCCAAGATCATGCATACCTAAAGGGTGGCCAGATGCAACTAATAACATATCTGTAAGGTGGCCCGATGTAACTCATACCATATCTAAAGGGTGGCCCGAGGTAACTCATAACATATCTATAGGGTGGCCCGAGGTAACTCATAACTAATCTATAGCGTGGCCCGAGGTAACTCATAACATTATACATATCTATAGGGTGGCCCGGGGTAACTCATAACATATATATGTAGGATGACCCGAGGTAACTCATAACATCCCTAAAGGTTGGCCCGAAGAAACTTATAACATATCTATAGGGTGGCCCGAGGTAACTCATATCATTTCGATATGATGGTTCTAGGTTACTTATAACATATGTAAGGGTGGCCCAAAGTAACTCATAACATATCTATAGGGTGGCCCGAGGTAACCCATAACATATCTATAGGGTGGCCCGAGGTTACTCATAACATATCTATAGGAAGGTCCGAGGTTACTCAAAACATATCTATAGGATGGCCCAAACTAAATCATAACATATCTATGGGGTGGACCGAGGTTACACATAACATATCTATAGGGTGACACGAGGTTACTCATAACATATCTACAGGGTGGTCCGAGGTCACTCATAACATATCTATAGGGTGGCCCCAGGTAACTCATAACATATCGATATGATGGCCCTAGGTTACTTATAACATATCTACAGGGTGGCCCGAAGTAATTCATAACATATCTATAGGGTGGCCCGAGGTAACCCATAACATATCTATAGGGTGGCCCGAGGTTACTCATAACATATCTATAGGATGGCCCGAGGTTACTCAAAACATATCCATAGGATGGCCCAAAGTAAATCATAACATATCTATGGGTGGCCCGCGGTTACCCATAACATATCTATAGGGTGACCCGAGGTTACTCATAACATATCTACAGGGTGGCCCGAGGTCACTCATAACATATTTATAGGGTGGCCAAAGGTAACTTTTATCAAATCTTTAGGATGGCCCAAGCTAAGTTATAAAATATATCATTGCATGTATGCATTACATATGTCATTGCATGTGCATAAATATATTTATAGGTTGGCCCAAAGTTACTCATAACATATATCATTGTTTCTATCTATAGGATGACCAAAGTAACTCCTAATTAACACATCTATATGTTGGCCCGAGGTAACTCATGGCGAATCTATTTGGTGGCCCAAGGTTACTCATAACATATATCATTGTACATGTCTACTGTAACAGGTTCAGCCCGTAGTAAAATTTAATGAAATATCACTACGCCAAGGGTGCACTTTTTGTGGGGTGGGGGGCTTGGGCTATTGTTGATATCATTAACTTTCTATAAAGTATCAACAAAGCTGGAGATTTTGATTTTTTTAGCTGGACTTAAGCTGAAGATTTTCAAAGCTCGTTTAATTTGCATTTCGATGTTAATTGGGTGCACTAGCGTGTGCAAAAAATACACGACTTCACCGACTCTCAGTTATATAATCATGAGGTCAATTACGGCATAGACCTGTATTTTATAATTATAGCTGATTGCTAATTATTTAAAACAATAACATATATTCATTCATTCATAACTTTATTTCCTCATGTAGAGATTATGAATAACAAAATTATAGCGCAAACAACAAAGTCAATTACAGAACAAAGACAATGAGTATATATAAGACACTAGTACAAACATAATACAAAATAGAAATTTTAAAGGTAGGATTGAATATTTCCTGCGTTAGCCACCTCCATCATGTTATAATTACAGTGTAGGAACGGAAGTGTACAGTTTTAGGGCCTATAAAGAAATGGTGAAATGAACCATTCTAGATTGTACAGTTTAATTTGTTTTTGTACAAACTTTTTCAAATTACACAAAAACGAAGAAAATGTACGATTGCCGTTCGCTTCAAATTTTAAGTAGACATAACATAGAATATAATATAACTCAATTACCTGTAATTGTTTGTGATGTCGAATAGAAATTTCAATCTGCACACTTGATTTTTAAAAAGTTCACTCCAAATTGATGTAAATAATCGGTTCGTGAGCATAAATCGCATTCAACTCGTGAACATCGTGTATATGTATCCTCTCAAAAATCATTTCTGCACATTCTAAACATGCACAAACGGGTTAATACATACAGGATTTTATTTAATTTGAACTTTATTCAACCAAGCCGTGTTTTAAAATCTGACCGAAATCTATCGCAGTCATTGTACAAAATCTATAGAGGACACTTCACAAAATCTATGGAGGACATTTTTCATAAAAACATATTTTCACAGCATCAGCGGCGTCAGATGTATAGTTCTTATTTAGCATTAAAGATACCGGAACATAAATAATTTATATTCCTCAAAAAGAATCGTTTTCCCCCAAGGTTATAGGTGTAGAACAGTTTTATAAATTCAGCTCAGTTGACACAGGATATCATAATTAATATGTTAAAATAAATGAATAAATAAGGTAACAACATAACTGCTGAACTTGGATGATCAATCTCATTAATACAAGACGGAAAGACAAAACGAAGCACACGCAAGAGAAATTGAAGGTATGATCCTAATTTCCAAAACCCGGTCTTATAGCGCAAAATCTCCTTCTTCCATAGCGAATAACCTGTCATTTAGAAGTAGCAGTTGCTGATATATTTCAGATCAAAATATTCTTTCACGATTTGCTTCATAGTGCCGGGCTACATACTAGTATATAGTAAAAATATATGAATTAAAACAATTTTGGCGTGCTCAGAACAGGGTATGTTATACAACGTTCCCTTGTATAGCACGGTAGGTTTTCCTGCAAATGTCTTGATTCTAACAAGGATCGGTCCAGAACAGGTCAATGGCAGCCGCACATGTTTATCCTAAATCATAGATAGTACATGTAGTATCACATTAAAGGACATGTTGTTTAACTAGCAGTATATCTAATTAAAGATGCTAAGTTTCAGTTCTGTATTCCAAAAACCTGGAAAGGTTGCATGACGAAGGATCAATTTGTCCTCAGGCTACCTGTGCGGCAACTATGCGGCAATCATATATCGCTAGTCCGAGAAGACTTAAATCTAAAATAAAATCATCGAAAATACAAACCACACAACTTAAAAAAAAACATATTACAACCAAATTGCATAACGTGAACTAGAGTTAAGCTAGTCGAAGCAGCCACGTTACATATGCATACGCTATTCTTGTGTGGATAGTATATGGGGCTAATAACTGAAAGAAATGAACAGGAACTACAATTGTAATTTATTGTTGTTAGAATTATTACTGGTTTTGTGGCAAGTAATAATAACCTGCAATTTTTTTTTTTATAAAATATAAGATTATTAATACGGTTTAAGGGTAGGTACATTTCTAAACTAATTCTTAGGATAATTTGGCTGACACAAAAATTAAAGTTTCAGTTCCATTTTCAAAATAACCTGGAATGAGTATATTAACAATATGCCCTATAGCTACATATTTATCCCAGTCGTTTGGGGCATCTACATTCACACTGCAACTACTGAGCCAAGTTTCAGTTCTACAGGTTTTGTTACAAAGGAATAATTATAAAAACTAAGAAACCTTTGGCAGAATCTACATCCTTAGTGCAATAACTCAGTCAAGTTTCAATTCTGTATTCCAAATATCCTGGGAGGAGTTGCGTGACGAAGGAATAATTTACCCTCAGCTACCTGTGCAGCCCAGCCACAAGGGGAATTATCAAAATTCAGAAACCTTCAGCAGAATCTACACCCATAGTGTAACTACTGATCCAAGTTTCAGTTCTCTATTCCAAATAATCGGGGAGGAGTTGGGTAACGAAGGAATAATGTGCTCTTAGGCTACCTATACAGTCCAGCCCCTAGGCCGGGGGAGGCATTATTAAAATTCCGAAACCTTCGGCACAATCCCTACCCACATTACAATCAATGACCAAAGTTCCATCTTTCTACTCCCAGTGGTTTTAGAGATTATCCTGGACATTAACGCCATACGTACGTCGACATACGAAAAACATTATCCCCGCGCTTTCGCTAGCATGGGTATAACGAGAATGAACGTTCTTAAAGAGTTCAGCAGTTCCTGCTTGATATGAAGCACACCCGTCACGTTGTCAGCACTTGATAAAGTGGTGGCAGTTTTCAGACGATCCCTCATAGAAGACAATTATGGTTTAAGGATCAGGTGACAATTTGAATCTGATGAAGACTTTTGTAAAACAAATGGAGATTTTTTTGTAGAGTTTAATGAGCTGAAGGTTTTAGCAAGCAACAGATTTTCTCTATCTGAAATAGTTTGCATTCTATTGGGCAAAAACAGAGAAAAATCGCTATTTATGACCTATAAAGGGCCATAATCGCTATAAAGGGTAATCTGACGACTTCGACCAAATGGAGACTTTTGTAGAACTTTTGATTCCAAAGACCCTAAGAACCTTTTGATATTTTGTATCTGTTATAGTTGCTGAGTTATAAGCTATTTTAAATAAGTCTACTTTAGTAACGGCGGTAATGTTTTTATCGAATCAATTCAAAATGAACTTGTTTGTTGCCAACGTGTCAAATATCAATCCTGCAGTGTTTCAGTTAAATTGGTTAAGTGGTTTCAGAGGAGAAGATTTAAAAAATTGTTTACGGACGACGATGACAGACGCATATATATAGTGATGGCATAAACTAACATGAAATTGACCACTCTAGCTAAAAAAAAATTGTCAAAATATCAAAACTAGATATATGGGGAATTTGATTAGATGCGATACGAGAAAAGGCTTCAGCTAGCATCATAATTGATTTTGATATTTACACATGTGTACATTTAGTTGTTTGCTGTCAACTTTGCCTGTTGATAGCAACCAGATATATATCAGATTCGCGTCAATAGCAAAAAGGCATTTTTGCGAATCGCACCTGGTAAATCAGTGTTTTTTTTGTTACAATTGAACATTTCACGCAGTTTCGAAGCGATAATTTTGGTCTGGGTCATGTGTAAAACTCCATCAAGAACTAGTTTGCTTGCTTAAATGTTCGGCATTGTTCTTCGTAAAATAGACAATTTTTAAATAATCACACGAAATAGTATCTCTCCAAAAGATTTTACTTATAAAACTTTTCGACGAGGTTGAATAAAAATTGTACACATAAAGCATATTTTTAATTTGGTTACAGAAAAACCAGAATAAAGAGAAAGGTGTCTGAATCACAGTCTGTCCGTTCAGCTCTACAAAAGTCTCCTTTGGTGGAAATTTAGCCCTTTTTGCTGAAAGCAGTGTCTTTTCCGTATAAAAAGTATAAAGTGATTATCAAAAGTAAATCCCACTTGCAGGCACCATCAGAATAATAACATTTAGCTTTTATCATAAAAAAAGTTTATGATTTCTGTTTTTGTATTGAAATTACCGAAAATCGTCGACCTGAGATTCAAGGTCAATAGTGCTAAAGTACCACTTGGGTATTTGCAAGTTTTAACAACTGGATGCCTTTAAACAGTTAACTGTTAATAAGATAATAAAGTGTTCATATATTTGCTAAACTTTCCGTCATTTAAAGATATATACCCTGTGTCAAAAGATGAAAATGTAGTTATGTTGGCCTTCAACTGAGGCATATATGCACAAAGTTTCATCAGCTATACGTGCAGTACGTGAGCTAGGAAGTACTTATGAAATTCAACAGCGATGGTTAATATAAAGCAATCGTAAGGTCCATGTTTCTGTAGAATAGGAAACTTTATGATGTTCAAATAGAAATTAAAGGGTTCTTAATAATTATTTCATGATACTAGTACTTAATCCATCCAACGTTTTGTAAGTCAGGAAGAAACGTGCTCGAAAATCTCCATTTGATACAGCACATGACAAGAAACACTTTTTATATGTTGGAATACATGTGGATATGCGTATATGATATGTGTTTGAATAAAAAAAAAATTATTCCCATCGCTGGATTCATAGTATATTTTATCTTGGTTTCATATGCCTACTAATTATTTACTTATAATATGAATTTTTATGTTCTGGCATTATTTATGTCAAATGAAAACTACATCTGACGCCGCTGAAGTTGTTAAAATATGTTTTTTATGAAAACTGTCCTACAGAGATTTCGTGAAGTGTCCTCCATAGATTTTGTACAATTACTGCGATAGATTTCGTTCAGATTTTAAAATATGGCTTAGGTGAATAAAGTTCAAATTGAATTAAATCCTGTATGTATTAACCCGTTTGTGCATGTTTAGAATGTGCAGAAATCATTTTTGAGAGCATACATATACACAATGTTCACGAGTTTAATATAATTTATGTTCACAAACCGATTATTTACATCAATTCGGTGTGAACTTTTTAAAAAATCAAGTGTGCAGAATGAAATTTCTATTTGACATCACAAACAATTAAAGGTAATTGAGTTATATCATATTCTATGTTATGTCTACTGAAAATTTGAATCGAACGGCAATCATACATCTTTTTCGTTTTTGGGTCATTTGAAAAAGTTTGTGTAAAAAAATAATAAACTGTACAATCTAGAATGGTTCATTTCACCATTTCTTTATAGGCCCTAAAACTGTACACTTCCGTTCCTACACTGTGATAATGTCCAAGAGATTGCACAACATGTAAGTGACACAGTCTGTTGAACTCGTAGGTATCGATACTCATTCAACTCGATGAACAGTTCGAGAGGAGATATCCCAAAATAGATTTCGATGTGAGAGAGTTGACTCGCAGTTGCAGCAAATGTGAATAAAAATGTCTTGATATGGTCTGTTACAGAGAAAACATTGTCCAAATGAGGGATCTGGTATTTCGGTAAGAAGTTTTGTAACGAGGTAATACGGTTTTTGAGATCGTAGTGCGTTTTAGCAACTTTCCAAAATGGTACAATTTCAACATGGTTGATAATTTGAACAAATCGCCGAAAGTCATGGTCAGAATGTGTACGTTCTCTCCAGTTGAGTTCTTGAAAAATGTTTATAAAGTTGTTCACAATAGCCTTCCATGCGATTTTGGACGGAAAACAGCCAGAAAATAATAAGTCTTTTAGAAATCCTTGCAGATCATAAGAAAGTAATATCTTAAACACACCGGGTACAAAACCATAGTGAGAACGGTTAGTGTCTATTAAAAAAGAGAAAAGACGGTTGAGGAATATCTGTTTCGTTTAGAAATATCACTAAGAGAAATAAGTTTTTGTAGGAATAAAAGTTTCTTTTCAATCGCTACAGTTATTGGGTGTAGTCCTAATAAAGCCTGACACATATCTGATCTATAGTTCTCGTTTTTAAATCTAGAATTTGTTTAACTACAAAGTGTTGTAATTTATTCAAAGATGAATAGTCTGCAGATTTCAGGTTTGTCCATGCTTCACATCCGAATAGCACAGAAGGTAGTACTACCGTGTTATATAGTTTTAACAAGACGATCGGATTTACTGATTTACACCTTAGTTTATTCAGGGCAAAGAAGCTATTGCTTCCTTTACGACACGAACTCACAGTGCGGTCAATTGATCTGAAAGAACAGTTCATTTGTATACCAAGATGTGTATATTCCTCTTCAACGAGGATTTTTTCTTCGGCTATACGCTACTGAAAGTCTAGTTTACGTATACGAGAACTAAATGAAAACATTACAATAGCGGACTTTTTCGCGTTGAACCTGAATCGCCATTTGGACGCATAGTTTGCACAAACGTTAAGCATATCCTGTAGCCCCGATGGAGAAAGGCTAACGCAGCAAACATCATCTGCTAACGCAGGGCAACAGCTAATGACATTAAAAACACTAGTGATCTAACTCATATAACATTTGGTAAATAAAAACTAAATATAAAAGACCAGACAGTACACCACCTTGTCTGATACCTTGTGATACTCGAAAAAATACAGAGAGTGATTGATTAGCAACTACAGCACTGGATGTTTCATAATGCATGTCATTAATAATGCACCAAATTTTACCCTTAAGGCCTAAGTTAAATAGTTTGTATACTAGCCCTATTCTCAATACAGAATCAAAACCCTGTTTACTATCAAGAAACCCTACATATACTTTGCTTGATAGTTCAATGTTATGGTAAATCGTTTCATGCGAATTAAAAGAAGCTGTTGAGCAGCCGAAGTGTTTCTGAAATCCCAGTTGTTGAGGGTTAACTGAGAATGTAATACGGGTTTTCAATACGGCTTCAAACAACTTCAACACTGTCGATAGCAAACTTACAGGTCTATAACTTTCCGGGTTAACTTTACTTTTAGCACCACCTTTATATATCGGAACTATCAAGCCGAGCTTCCAGGACTTTGGAACTTTGCCATGTACAATTATACTGTTAAATAAACAACATACAGTTGCAGTTAAAGTTTTACCGTCAAATTTTAGGTATTCATTTTGAATTCGATCGTATCCGGGTGCTTTTCTCATTTTAAGGTTTGAAATTGCAATTGGTAGTTCAACTTCAGTTATCGGACCGCCGGGTATTTCATCTTTATCACATTTACACGCCTTTAGAATGACAGAATATTCCGTCTCTATATCTTGTTTACAGTTATTGTCATAAGTCTGAGTATATTTCTTCGTAATACGAAGCAAAAGCATTTGTAACAGTTTCGGGGGAATTACAAACTCGATCTTTATAGATTATTTCCGGAAACACTTTCGATTGTTTACTCGAAAAGCGTTTCAATGATTTCCAAAACATGCGGATATCAAGCATGGCATCGTGATTAAGTTCATCGAAACACTTTTGCTCATATTCCTCGCATGCTGACTTTTGTATACGTCTAAATTCGTATTTTGCATATTTATTATTTCTGTAGCTTTTATGTTTCATGCCGCGTGGCTTCCCTACGGAGATCCACTTCCTTCTCATTGTCCGTTCATACGTGTGAGCTTCCTTAACCTCGTTCGTCCAGTACGGTTTGGTATGCGGATTGAAGACACTTTTAGGGATAACATTGTCGGAGGCATTCAAAGGCAGTGTCAATATCGTTTACCCCGTTTACTATGTCCGATGTTAGTGATTGTAACGGTTCTTCTAAACAGTTTGGGTATAGTTAAATTTGATCTTCTGAGATTTAATGCAACGATGGTAGTTTGTTACGCTGATTCAAAGCAGTATGCAGTTCTCGATCGACCGTGTATATTACGATATTAATAAATTTTAGAAAACTATTAGTTGCATTTGCATTGAAAGAAAATTGGATTTATTTTCTTGTAAACTTTTTAAAAGTCAAAAGAATTTGATTAGAGTAACGATAATTCAAACTACGCCTCATACCCGTGCAGAAAGTATTTTCGAATCCAGTTAAAACCGGAATACAACAATGAAGTTTGCAGTTGCACAGACGCCACGTGCAATGTGATTTTAATACGCCGATTTAATTAACCGAATTTTTAATATTTTCATGGGAAAATATTAAATTAAATGTACTAAATTTTCGCGCCGAATATATGCAATAAATTCATTTATTTATTAAGTATCAACTGTTATACTTTTTTGGGGGGTTTATAGAAGCAATTCACTTAATTTATTTTTAATGGTGCACATTATACGTAATCCGCTTTGCGGATTATTCAAAGTGGACCATGAAAAATTTAGTTTATTGTTCAATAAACCAAAAAATTATTACAGTTCATTCTTAATTATCCGAGATGAAAAGGTTTAATAGTTTAGATATTCTTATATTTGACCTTTTACAATTATTATATCATTATCATATACTTCTTATTTGATATATCTTTAATTTCTCTAGCTTTTACCTCTTCTGGAGACCGACCATTTAGCTTGCAACAGGGAGCTTGGTTTTCTGTTCAACTTCTGACAATATTTTTTTAAGGGATCGACACAGAATTTTTTGTCTGTATTAACATTATTTCATATTCTTCAGAATATTTTTCCCCACCTCTGTTGTCATATTTTAGATTCAAAATATTTTTTTTTCTAAAAAAAAACAAAGGCCTCCCCTATAGGTTTATTTGTTGGTTCATTACACATACTCTTTTAGAACTTTTGTCCATTTTACCTATTCAAAAATTGTCAATCATAATTTTCGAATTTGCCTCTAATATTTTGTCTTTACCAGGTACGGTTCCCTTGTTCTACCAATCAAAATTCAAACGAAATCAGTGCATTATGTTCAATTACTTTTTCATAATGGGTAAACAGTAAAGGAATAATCTTATGCAAACTTTTCGCATGAAAAATTCATTTGTTCAAACTGACAAACTGACTTTAAAAGATCTTAACTTATATACAGTATTCATAGTATTTTACAGTTTAAACATTATTGATGAAAAGAAAGTCTGTGCGTTTTCTGTTTAAGTGGATTTTCAAACAGAGGTACGAAATAAGTAAATATTTAAGACCCCCCCCCACAAGAAAAAAAACACCAACCCAATTCACCATATATATAAACCCTCTTTGAGCATAAATTACCACCACCGCACAAAAAAGTCATGAATCATTCACAGTGGAATCATTGTTAAAACAATGTGTATAGATACTTTGTATATGTATCAAATTTCATTAAAGTCATGTAAATGAAAGCCGTCTATCATGCTTAATTTGGTTTATGAGCTATTTATTAATTTGTGTATTGGATTTTAACCTATAACCAGTCTTCCATACAAGCGACCCGCTTTCCCATTTCGCCATTGGCAACAACCCATATTGGTTTCCCCCTTTCCATAACGACATATTGGTAGTTCGCAGACATTTTGACTTAGTTTTGAAATGGGTGGAAGTTTAATCTGAGGACATTTTTTTGACGATGGAGAGCAGGGAGCCAAGCTCATTGGGGCTGATCCAACCGGACGCTTGTGGAATTTGTCTTGGAGAATATGTCCGTCCGAAAATATTACCATGCTTCCATACATTCTGCTTTAAATGTCTCGAGGCCTATGTCGATAAAACTGGGAGGCTTGGCCACTTCAGCTGCCCGCTTTGTCTTACAGATACGGTGATACCAAAAGGAGGCGTCGCCAGATTCCAAACCAACTTCTACGTCAAGGCCGATAAAATCCATCACACGTTTCTACCGAACGTACGCTGTGATGTCTGCGAAAGGCACGACATAGCTGACAGCCGTTGCCTAGAATGCGACCAGAATATGTGCCCGGGCTGCTGTAAATCTCATTTGAAGATGACGTCATCTCGTGACCATCATCTCATAGGTTTAATGACTCGGGATGCCACTCCTAATTTACGCCATCGTGTCATGACAAGAATTTACTGCGATAAGCACCCTGGAGATGAGCTAACCTTCTACTGCAGAAAATGTGACCAGACCATTTGCCTCAGATGTAAGGTAACATCCCACGAAAATCACGTCAGTGATGACCTACAAGAGGTTGCACGACAGACACGTGAACTTCTTAACCAGAAACTGGAAAGCGCCAAACTTCACCTTCCTCTTTTTCACGAGCAGCTTAATGACGTCAATCGGTACGACGAGAATATGGTACAAACACGAGAACGGCTCATTAAAACGATAAACCAAAGGTCGACAAAACTTCACGAGAGGGTGGACAAGCTAGCTGCAACGCTAGTCCACGACGTTGATGCCGAGTATAATGTGGAAACCGCCAGAATAGACGCCCACCGCAAGAAGATAACACAGGCTGCCAAGGCACTCGCGGGGCAGATACACGCAGCAAACCAATCGGTCATGTATGGAGCTGATGCTGAAATTGCCAGAAACAGGGAGCTTCTTGCACAACAAATGGAAAATATAGCAGCCACTGCCGATCGCCTGCAGCTTCCCAAGTTACAACTGGAGCTGAGTCCAAGCATCACACTAGAGGGGAAAATAGAAGAATCATTTGGTAGTCTGTCTTCAAGACGCCCTCCAGCTGTTGATATCAAGGTAAAGCACTTGTTTCTTTGTATACTTTTAAATTCGGTTTACTGTGTGAATTTCAGAGTAAAATTAAACCAAGAATGATGCGACAGCACCCATATGCATAAAGCAATGACGAAGTTAATAACGCAATAGAAAAGCCACAAGCACAATTTACATTTAGAATCCAATACGCGCATTCTAGTTTTGAATGGTACTCTTTTAATGTGATCATTCCATTTTATAATTCTTAAATGCTTGAAGATATGGTTATAATCTTGCTCATCTTTTATCACCATTTCATGTTCATCTTCTCGATATAGTTGATTTCCTAAACCAGCTTAATTGATTTCAGTATCTATTTCAGATCCAAGAAATGGCCGTCTTTCAAGTTGACGACACTTTCAAAGTTGTCAGTTCCATTTGTCCAGTCGGTGATGGCGAAGCATGGGTTACCTCCGGATGGAAACCGGAAATACATCTTTTTAACGTTTATGGTACAAGGCTAAGAACACAGTCGGTCGGAAGGAACATCGATACCATCATCGAAGACAAAACAAAGTCTCTAATTGTCACTTGCAGCGACCAGCGACAGATTTTACGTAGTCATGGAAACATAGACTTTTCGATAATTTCAACATTAGGTCAGCACCCACGTGGTATAACGATAACTGATGATAATGAACTTTTGGTTTGTACCGGTCAGTCTCTTGCTTTCCAGGATTACAAAGAGGGGCACAAAAACAAGGTTCTGAAGTACTCTGTGGATGGACGGATGCTTGGCGAATTCGGAGATGAAGACCAATGGAAATTCATGTATCCACTGCGTATTGCTGTCAACATGACAGGCGATATATGCATCACAGACTGCCAACGGCGATGCGTAACGATACACAGAAGAGATGGTTCCCTAAAGGCAAAGTACACAGGCGCAGAAACTTCCGGTCTGAAAAATAGCTTTGAGCCACGTGGTTTAGCATGCGACCAAAGAGGATTCATTTACGTTACCGATAACGCAAATGACGCCATCCATCTATTAGATCATTCCGGAAAGTTTGTAAGACTGATTTTGACCTCAAACGACGAGGTCTATGGTCCATATGCCACCGCTATTGACTCTAAAGGATTTTTATGGGTAGGAGCGCGTGATGCTACGGTGAAAGTTTTCAAAGTGACCTATGTGTAGTTATTACATACAGTTTTATGTTCTAAACTTACTGAAACTTTTTTAACTGTTCAAACTGAAAACTATATATTAATTACATTTTTGCCTCTAGATCTTGCGAACACTTAATCTTTCAACATCATTTGATATTCACGAATTAAATCGGCACGGAAACTGTAAAAGGAGCAAACTCCCGATCATCTGCAATTATTCTATACGTCATCGGTGACTGGATGGTACCATCTTTTCGCAAACATTTTCACTAAATGTTAAAACTTTTTGCTATGTCTGTTTGCTGCAAATTAGCCCATTATTGGCTACAAAAACATACATCAACTTTCAATACATCGTATCAATTTAGTTCAGTGTCAAATTTGTATTACCATTTTTCATTATATCGATATATTTTGTTTTGAGAGGTGAAGGAATATATTTATCTGATGTATCATTGAAATAAATTTATGATTTAACCCACGATATGCCATACTGTGTAAATGTTCATGGAAAAAATGCCCTGATTTATTTGTCCTATGCCTTTGTTCATTTCTAATATTCAGTTTGTCATATTTAACATTTGAGTTCATATTAGACTCGTTCGTTTTAAAATACCGGTATATGATAAAAATGGGGAATGGTGGCCATCTTTAAAAAAAAATGGCCACCATAGTGAATTTCGCGTGACTTACGTGCTTTTTGACATGAGTATACCTTAAAGATACTTCAAGTCGAATTGCATGCTTGCATCATGTACTGAAATATTTGTCCTCAATCTGCTGTGACTAGCTGCCAAAAACAAGTTCATCACACAAACTTAAAGGACCAATTAAAAAAAAAACGATCTCAGTTTCTCGATGCCGTTCTAAACTTGCAAACGACCTAAGAACTTGCATGGCGAAACAGATTATGGCATAAGATTTTTTATAGAAAGGGTAAACAAAAATGAAGTACACCAGATGAGTATCTTAAGGTTCTTTATTCTGATCATTGTGTCCCATATCCACACTGATACATCCTTGGATACCCAGGGTCTATTGCACTCCGTTCATTACGTTTACCTTACGTGGTAAGCGTAGCCGAGGCGAAGTGCGACCAGCCGTGGGTTTCCGACGATGACCCTGAATTGACCAAATCATGATATTCAAATCTCAAAGTCCTCAAAAAGCAAGAAGTAAAGGTAATAACAAAATAACTGAACTTCGAGGATTGATCTCTCAAATGTCCAAGAGAAAAGACAAAAAAAGGTAGGCATACCGGAGAGATTGTAGATTGCAATTGTCCTGACTTGGTTCAGGCATATTTCTAAAGAATTGGTGGTTAAAATCAGGTTTTATAGCGCGCCAAACCTTCCTCTTCCATTGTGATCTTAAGGTTCTGGTAGAAACACATAACACAACTTGGTTGTAAGGACATAACAGGGATATTGGATGATCATCTCAGTAAAACACGACACTAAACGAAAATAAAAATAAAATGAAAAAAATATATATATAAACTGCAATCAAAACCGTGGGCTCGCTGAATGCAGTCATTTATTAAATATGAACAATTGAAATGAGTAAATAAAAGTTGCCAGCTCTATTAGGACACTTTAAGATAACATCCTACTATTCTTTGGATAGGAGCTAATTATCTTACGGGAAAAACTAACTATTTTGTGAAAACTATCACGTGGGAAGAAGCTAACAATCTTGAAAGAAATCGAAATTAACTATTCTGTGGAGGGAACACGTACTTTTCTCTTCTTTCATTCCGTCGTCCTAGGGCCGTCTTAAGCTCGCAGTGAGGGGCGAGTTGTGCTCCCGGTTAACTGCCTCCCTGGGACTTGAGGATGAAGTACAGCAATCAGAGGCGGATTCAGAGATTCTGAAAAGAGGGGGCCCACTGACTGGCCTAAGAGGGGACCCGCTTCGGTCACGCTTCAATGATTTCCTATATATTCAACCAATTTTTTTCCCCAAAAGGGGGGGGCCGGGCCCCCCAGGCCCCCCTGGATCCGCCTATGAGCATTCAAATAAAATCTTTGTTGTGTTTAGTTTTGGTTATTTTCGATGGGCAAGGTCCTACTTGTCTACTTGTTCGCTCTAACCGTAACATACAGTCGTGTTGCACTGCAATGATTTGCAGTAAGCGTTTCCGTATGTTGACCTAACGTCCCTTGCATGCAAAATGACAGGGCTACCCAAATTTATTAGGTCTGGAACAAGAGAAGTTAGAGGGCTACCCTATTTAACCACCTTGGGTACGCGTCTTAGTCGCCCTTTGGATAAAGCGCCCTGAATACTCATTGCAGGTACTTGGACTCTTTAGTGGACTTTGCCCAGAACTACTGCAGGATATTCGCCGCCTAGGACCTGCACTGGTTTTAATAATATCTAAATACGCCCCTCAGACAAACCAGTAGGGAACTTCATTTTCAAACATTCTTTACAAAAACATGATACTTTATGGAGGTAAAAGTTTTATCATGTTTGGTTTTGGTTAATAGGTATAAAATAGGTATTCATTACGAAACTATAGTTCGTGTTTACATGCTAGCTTGAAACTTTTGTTTAAACAGTGCATAGTTTAAACAATGAATTGTTATAAAGATATCAGTTTTCTATAATATTGAATTTTTGTGTATTCAGATTTCTTTTTTGAAAATTAAAAATCATGTAATAGGTGAATCGATATCGCTTTCTTGAATTATAAGTCAGGTTTTAAAAATGTTTTTTCTTGTGGTTGAAGTGATTATTTCCAATAATGAAGAAGTTTGATTTTGTTAATAAACTATACCAAGGATGGTCTAAATTCAAGAAAATTGACTTTTAGAAACAACTTTTTAACTTGCGGTTCTTCAAAGAGAAGGAATATCTTGAGTCGAAAATAGGCTTATAAATCTTTAAAGCGGGACTTCACAATCATGGATTTGTCACCTAACGACTTCAAATATCCTATTGACCATCTAGAACGCTGTGGACTATGTTTAAAAGGTTTCAAGGAGCCGCGTTTGTTGCCGTGTTTCGACAGTTTCTGCAAGAGCTGTATCTCCGTGTATATAGACGCTAAACGAACCGGAAGTACCTTCAAGTGTCCACTATGTCTAGATACTTTAGAAATTCCAGAAAATGGCGTAGACGGGTTTGATACTAACATCCATGTCGCTGCCACTAAATCTGTAAATGCTGTTTTTCAGCAACCAGATTGTGATATTTGTGAAAAAGCGGAACCAGCCATCAACCGTTGCGTTGAATGTGCTCAAAACATGTGTCTAGGTTGTAGTAAAAACCATTTGAAAATCAAATCAACGCGTGGTCACCATCTTGCAAACATGACCGATCCCGAAGGCCGAGTTTACTTAACAACGAAAGAATATTGTCCGAAGCATCATTCGGAAGACTTGTCTTTTTTCTGCATTCAGTGTCAAAAATCGATCTGTTTAAAATGTCGTCTGACCACGCACGAGAATCACCTGACTGAGGATTTATCAGACAACGCAACAAAAACGAGGCGCGCATTAAAAAGCTGTCTTTCCGAAGCCGAACAAACTGCAAAATCACTATACAACCAGTACAACGACTATAAAAACTACAGCAAGAACATTGCCATTATGAAAGGACAAGTTTTATCGAACTTAGTTACACAAACGCAAAGGCTGCACAAGCTTATAGATGACATGTCTATCCGACTTTCGTATTTCGTCGAAGAGGAAACAACATCCGAACAGCATTACATCGATTCAAGAACGCGCGAACTAGAAAATGCGATCACCTCCTGCAAAGCACGGATTCGAGCGGCAAATCAAATCGTAGAGTGTGGATCTGACGTTGAACTTGTTCAGGCGGCGGGAAAGCTGAGCGCCAGGATGCAAAAGATTATTCACCCGGCTATAACTTTTATCAAACCTAACCGTCTAGAGATTGACTACATTCCAAGTGTGGTCGTAGATGAAGACCTTGAAGGCTTGTTTGGTATGCTGAACAGCAGAGTCCAGTCACCTGACTATATTCGAACGGAAGAGGTGATATCGTTCCGATTGGAAGAAAAAGATGACGTCGTAAACTGTATTTGTCCGACATCAAGAGGGGAGGCTTGGGTAACTGTTGGCTGGACGTCCGAAATTCGACTCGTTAATAGAAACGGGGTTAAACTAAAATCGTGTCTAATTAGCTCTGACATCGATTTTATTGCTAGCGACAAAAACAATTTTCTTTACGTTTCATGCCGTGCAGAGAAATGTATTCGTAAAATAAACGAAGAAATGGAAATTTCTGAGTCGTTAGTCCTTGACGGATTTCCGCGCGGACTTGCCGTCACTTCCAGCGGTAGCCTTCTTGTGTGTCTACCAAAGTCCAAAACGTATTTTGAATACTCCCCGGCGCACGTAAACACAGTGAGGAAAATATCGTCGAATTCGTCAGATTCCGTTAATTACGGAGAATCCGGAGAACTGTTTGTATATCCGATCCGAGTAGCAATCAATTTGTATGGCGATATTTGTGTTTCGGATAATTTACGTCATAGCGTGACGATATTTGAAAAGACTGGTAAGATAAGTTCGATATACTATGGACAGAAGACGACAGATGATCTCGGTCGTGAATCCGCTCAGTCGCATACCAGAGTTCCGGGAACGCAAAGGCTGGAAGAAGTTCTATCCGCTAGAGGTTCGGACGGGAATGAAGAAGGATCGACAAACACTGCTCGCTCGGGAAAATCGGCGAAAGGAACACCAATAGCTCGAGCCATTCCAGAACCCGAAACGGAAATGAATCCGTTCGACCCGCGGGGATTAGCGTGTGATCGATATGGACACGTTCTCGTAGCCGACTACAGTAGCAATTCTGTACATCTCCTGGACCACTCTGGACGTTTCCTACGGCTCTTGCTGACGGACGCCGACGGCATGTTTGGACCGACGTCGATAGCGATTGACAATGACGGTTTTTTATGGATCGGTGGAGGAAACGCTACGATTAAGATTTACAAATATATAAAGGCGGACGAAATAAAGAGAAAACCGTCGTCCAAGAAATGATAATATGTGACATGGTAAACGTGAGATTGGTTTAGATTCAATACCCAGTCGTTAACTTATACCAGTTGACCATTTCAAATAGATATTTTTTTATTAGTGTCTTTAACTAAAAACTAAGATGTAAATTTAGACCTTATGCACTTTATAGAATAAGATCTTAAATTAAAAACTGCACACCATATACTGTTTACTTACTTGTTTATAGTTGTTCATCTTTAAAATGTCAAAGCAAAATGGTTGTTTACACTACCTTGTCTATTGTTAAAAAAAATCCATTTTCAGTTTGCTCAGTACATATGTTTATGATATACTCATCAGAGACCGCTCTTAACCAATGTTGAAATGCGAAAGAACAAATGAACTTAAATATGCATGCAGAACACGACTATCAAAAAGTGTGTTATATTTCAGACTATATGGCTACATATTTTAACTGAAAATCTAATGTTCATCACATTTTGTTTTTGTACTGGTCGGTAAACTTGGAGTAATTTGAACCCTTAAAGTAACCACAAAAACAAATTAGGTCAGTTGTGCGTCTTTCGTCAATGCAAAAACTTACCAGGCGCGCTCATGAAAAAACACCTTTGGTATATAACTGTTGGGCACCAAAGTCAGATAGCTCTTGTAGAAAGATATGGGTGAAAGGCCCCCGGATTTATACTACCGGTATACAATATTTCGAATTTGGTCCGTCTTCAATCTTAATGTTAAGTTTGATATAGTGCTTCATGGTTTTAAGTCTTTATTTTTAAGTTCCTCGACTCTTTCTGAGGATTAAAAGTAAATTTTAGTAGGGACAATATGTTACAGTGCATTTGCTTCTTCTGTCTGTTTTTCTTGGACATTTAAGGTTGGTCACCCCAGTTCGATTATTTTTTTATTACCCTACAATGAATATACAAACACAAAAACCAAAAATCAAAATACAAATGACAACAAAGCTCAAGACAATAATTTTTGCTACGCCTGACGCGCGTTTCGTCTGTTTAAGACACATCAGAGGTGCTCTACCAACAATATTGAAAATGTCAAACACTATATAAATATGAAGAGCATAGAACAGTAAAACCAAAAATACCAAACTGGGGAACCAAATTATTACTAAGATCATCAGCCTATGTCTGGGGTAGGAAGAACCTTAGGGTTTAGACAATGAAGATTGCGAACAACAATCTTCATAGCTTATAGGATTTCTTGCTTTCTTTGGGGGTCGTTTTAAGACTCCGAACGTCAATTTATACTATAGAGTTATCATTATCAAAACTATCGCCGTTTTCAGTCGAAACTTTGCTTATCTTAGTTTCAGTTGAAACTTATAACTCTAATCTATTCTTAACTTAAATAATAATCAAATCATTTTTGTGAATAAGGTGAACGCCTAGAATACTTTCCGCGTGTCCAGCAGTACGCCAGTTTGCCCAGTTTGTTATGATTGATTGCCGCTGTACTTGATCACAAGCATTATCTGGCGAACTTTTATATGATCTTAGCCCCCCCCCCCAAAAAAAAAGATATATGTCTGTTTCCTGCTTCCCTACCTATCCTATTCTAAAGTTTTGATTGGCATTTTGGACAAGCTGCGTTAAAGTTGGGATTGCTTCCCGATTGACTCAATGTAAAATAATTTTGTTAAAACAATAATTTTCCTTCCTTCCTATCCTAATTTTCAAGATTAGGAAGCAGGAAACAAACATATATTTTGTACACAGTTCATAGCAGTATTCAATGCCAATTTAATGCAAGATCTAAAGGAAATTTACAGGTACCCCTGCTTCCTCGTAAAAATAAATTCATTTTAACGAAGTGCTCATCTAGAAAAGGCGTTAAATTCCAGTATACCACTACCACTTTTCAAGCAGATATATCAAGTATAGGTCTATGAAAGCACCATGCATATTGCATAGATGTGGTGCCACATGAAGGAAATAAACCGCAAACTTTTGATCTTAGAATTTATTAAAGCTATCCAAGTTAACCTCATATTGATTAAATAAAGTTTTCAATTATTTTGACTCTAAAAGATGTAACAATTTGAAATTTAGATGAATTATACAGTAAAACAATTCCAGGTAACTTTCTTGTCAATTTTTCTCTCTATATCCAGTCGAGAATTATCTAGGAAATTAACTTACTTTTCACTTTTTTGGTAGAGGTCCGTACATTAGGCAGTTGTGCCTCTCTGAACCGTCTGAATTATGTTGATACCCGCGTCCTGTCCATATATGTCTGGCTCGATCTTGATACTTCGATTTCTCAAGCTTTGTTTAATTTGCTTTAGAAACTGTTTACGGTTTTGGCTTCCATAGTACAGGATGGTAAACTATTCCAGTAATTTGCAATTCTTTGAGCAAATATTTGCTTTCCTTTTTTAGTTCTGGAATGCTTTTTGTATAATTTAAGGTCATGCCCTCTTGTATTGGTGTTATTGACATTCGCCGGTATTTTAGTGATGGTAAGCACAACCTTCTTAGACTATCACTATAGCTTAAATGTTCTATGTTTCTTACCAAGCGAGTAACTCTTCTTTGGACAGATTCTATATGTATGGACTCCTTTTTGCTCGTAACTGACCAAACAGCTGTACTCGCATACTCTAGATGTGGTCTAACAAGCCTCTTATATAGTGTTACTAACATTTCACTTTCAAAGTATTTAACTTACTTACTTACTTAGGCCTTATGTACTTAGCTGGTACATAGGCCACTGATGGTACGACTCCATTATGTTCTGTTTTGGGCCAGTCTGTTATATTCTTCAGCTTCCATCTCTTGAGTTGTGTCCCTCCTCCTCCTCCTCCTCCATGCATTTCTTGGTCTTCCAACTCTTCTTTTGCCCCGTGGATTCCATTGCAAAGCTTGCCTTGTGATGGAACTGGTGGGTTTTCTCAGTGTATGGCCTATCCATGTTCATTTCATTTTCTTGATGTCCTGTTCCACAGGGATCTGGTTGGTTCTTTCCCATAGATCGATGTTCTTGATCTTTTCTGGCCATCTGATGTTTATGTCTCAGGCAGTTGTTTATGAAAACCTGCAGCTTGTTAAGTAGGCTTTTTGTTGTTTTCCAGGTTACACATCCATAGAGCAAGATGGTTATTACATTGAAGTTGAAAAGCCTTATCTTTGTATTGTGTGATATGTTGCCGGCTCTCCAGATGGTTTCCATCATTTTGAAAGCATTTCTTGCTTTCCCAATCCTAACCTTAATGTCAAGCTCTGAGCCACCTATGCTGTCCACGATACTTCCAAGATAGACAAAGGGATCTACTTCTTCTAATGATGTTGTGTTAACATGCAAACTGGTTTGGTTGTTAGTGTATGCTTTAAGCACTTTGGTTTTCTTTGTGCTGATAACTAGTCCTGTTTCTGCAGCTCTTCTAACTACTTGAGTCAGTTTATCCTGCATTTGTTGCTGGTTATGAGATAGTAAGGCGATGTCATCAGCAAAGTCCAGATCATCCAGCTGGTCAAGCAAGGTCCATTGTATCAAATTTCTTCTGTTGTTGGTAGCTTGTTTCATAATCCAGTCTACAACCATGCAAGAGGAAAAGCATGGGTGATAGTAAACATCCCTGTCTTACACCTGTTGTTATTTCAAATTCCTCTTTTATCCATGATTTCTTCAAACCCAATGTTTTCAACTCCAACTTTGGCGTTCATATCTCCCATTAAAATGGTAACATGTTTCCTATTGCATTTCCTGATGGTTTCCTCTAGAAGCTGGTAGTATTGCTCTTTTGTTTCTTCCTCAGCGTCATTTGTTGGTGCATAACATTGGATAATATTAAGAGAATTTTTTTTAAATTTTGCAGTAATTACCCTAGGACTAACAGGTTCCCAGCCTATGAGTGTTTTCTGAGCTTCTCGTGATAGCATGATGGCTACTCCCTCTGAGTGTATATATATGGAATAATCATCCATGTGTCCTGAGAATAAAATGGTTTCCCCAGATGTAAAACGCATTTGTCCTGCTTTCTTCCATCTAACTTCTGATATTCCAAGAATATCTATTCTGTACTGTTTTATCTCATTTGCAATGGTTTGCGACTTTCCAGTGATATTCATGGAGTGTACATTCCAGCATGCCACCTTTGTGGCATACTTAGGACTGAAAGGCTTCCGCCTGGTGGTTTCCTATCGGCTTTGGCCAATCGACATTCTTCTCCCTCTGGTTGAAGGCCCTCTTTTTCCTAAGTATAAATTATTTCGTGTTTCATTCAGTGTTTCTGTAATCGGAAATTGACCTCTGAGCAGGGGATTGGCCTACCCAAAGGCTCCAGGTTTATTTTTTGAAGGCTTCTTGACAGAGCCTTCCCCTTCCGGGCCACTGGACGGTGGAGTTCCTGTTAGCAACTCTCGTACGCCCTTTGCCGTTGTAGCTTTCTAGTGCTATCATCCGCCGGGGTGGTGGAAACCCCACTATTTATCCATAGCTGAGTTTGGTTTGAAATCAGAGTATCCTTCTCTTAGATGAGCTGTCCTCCCAGACTATTGACTCTCATCTAGCCACACTATTTACCCATAGCTGGGACAAGGATGATGAGTTCTATGGCGTATACACACACCGGTGGGCCTACACACTGCATCTCTAGGGGCCTTGCTCCTACGAGATCCTCTACAGTTTAGCTTAGGGTACTAGACTCTAAGGTATTCAAATGATCTTTTAATTATATCCAGTTTTTGATTTGCCTTATTAACCTGGCCTTGAATCTGCTTTTCAAAGGATAGGTTTAAGTTTTCATCTATGATCACACCAAGGTCCTTTTCTGATGCTGTAGTGTCTGATACTTGGCCCTCCATATTATACCTATAACTTGGCAGTTTTTGGTGCTAAGATGCATATGCTTGCATTTATTCTTGTTGAATTTAAACAGCTATTTAGTTGACCTCATTTGTGACTGTTGCATCTAATTCTGTATTGTCTGCAAACAGTTTAACCATATTCCCAGGTGCGTCTGGTAGGTAATGTAGATGGTAAGAAGAATAAGACCTAGAACACTCCCTTGTGATATTCCACTACTAAAATCTCAACACATATTTGCAATAAAAGAAATGTTTGAATTTGTTTTTCAAATTTTTTTTGGTATCAAAATGATTGTGACTGTAAATTGAATAAAGGTAGTTAGAGTACAAAAATGTATTTCCGGAGAAAATTATCAGGACTTTCCGATGTTGTTCACGATTTACACATTCTCATTGACCGGAAGTTAAAAATGTTGCTTGGAGAATTTTTTCTTTTTTCTTGAAAATTTAATTTATTCTTTTTTTTCGACGAAGACAATAGCTTCCATAATTTGAACAATCATGAACAACAATTGAATATATCTATAGAGTTGAAAGAAACCGAAAAAGATTATCTACACACATGCAAAATCAATCAGATAGTCTTGACTTAAACTGTCAAAAATTGAAAACAATAACTGTAAAATATGATTTGTAAGTTAATACTTCTTTAATGAGTTTGTGAGGTAGTTTTCCTTTGTTTCATTTTAGGCTCAATCTCACAGTGAGTCTAGCATCTTCTTCAGAAGGCGAAATTCATTGGTCCTATCAGGGGCTGCTCTGGCCTCAAAATTTTTGTCGCCAGAAAAATCCCCAGATTTGAAATTAAGTCTCCAGTTTTTATAAAGTGTAGCCAGTACCGTTTTCATTGAGGGGTCATGCTTGTGTAATGTATGTTTAGATGTAAATGTTAAACATATTGTTTTCAGTCTTTTTTTCAGGTGCATGTTGAACGATGGTTTATTCTCATTGAAAGACTGTTTAGATAACAAATGATGAAGGTGGAGCCTTTCTTGTTTGATATCTTTTTGAAATAAAACATACCATGATTTATTTAATTATTTATCATGTTTATTGCCATATACACTGATATACAAATTAAATAATAACAATACAATATATAAACATAACAATACACAAAAAACCCCAGCACCATATGAATGAATACTCAACCTAGAGAATAAAGATCACTGAAAGCACTAAATGAGCACTATGAAAAAAGTATTATTTAGGAAAGCAAAGATAAAATTTTGTATAATCCATCACATTTTCATGACCAACAAAGATTGCAAAAGATCATTGTTTGACAGACTGTGGACACATTATAAAGATTCATCAATCATGACTCATGTGGTTTCTATTGAATCCTGTACATTATTAGAATGTTTAAAAAAAAATATCTTGATTTTCTCAAATAAAAACTTCTTATTCCAGTATTGTTATGTGTTTATTTATTTCATTTGCTGATGGTAATAGTTTGGTAAAAATATCTCTGTTCCTAAAAACAACTTCATTTCAGTTTCTTTTGTTTAAATAAGAATAATAAAATTAGTTTTATTTTGATTTATTTATCTTCCCTTTCTTTGTTTGCTTTCTGAAATCATTATTGTATATATCCCTCAGTAACCTCATTTGAATTGTTCTAAAAATAGAATGGTTTGTTTACATGTGTACTTTCTTTCTTGTGATTATTTGAGGAACTTAATAAGGTGCAGATTACTATTCTCTCAGTGTTTTGTGAATAAAAACTAATCCCAAGCTGGAGATAATGTTGATTTACCGGCAATTATTTGTTTTGAGACCTTGGCTGAATGAGGCCATGTGTGCGATCAACACACGATACTTTGTCAAATTGGCTTGGACAATTAAAGTCATTCAGGCGTACATTAGAAATTTGTTCCTGATCACTGTTTTGACACCTTTATTGCATTATCAAAAGATGTGAGCCTCATTTCTAATTAGTCGTTATAATCCTTTTCTTCAACCTGCTGTGATCTACCGTTTACCTTTTCAATTATCTACCTGCTCATCCGTGGCGACAGGTGGTCACACACGATAACTTACCTGTTGACATATTGATCAATACTGGCGATGTGTATTCAATTTCCGGTCGAAAAAGACAAAACTTACTTAGGCGCCAGAAAAATCGCCAGCAGCCATTTTTTGTCGCCAGCGAGAAAAAAATATCGCAATTTGCGACATTGGCGAAGCCCAGCGCGATCCCTGCCTATGAAAATGTCTGGTATACTCCCTTCTCATTTATATATCGTGGGTTCCATTTTATTGTGGTATTTACGTTCATTTCAACCAAATATTCAAATATGATATAACCATTTCCACATAACAATGTACCACTATATTATGAGATACAAGCACAGGGACTTGCTCCTCTCTATCAATATTTTGTTAGAATCAATGTGCGGTAGGAAAAAAAAATACAAGGGAGATACTACTTTCAACATCCCCTTTTCTTCAATTCTATTTTCTTTTTATCATCTTTTTTATCATTGATCTCATACCTTTTCCTATACACATGTAATTCATTTCACAGATGATAATTCTTTCCAAAACACCAAAATATATCTTCATTCATAGTATTTCGGACTAAAAATCGGGCTTTGTATGGGCAATATTGTAAAATTTGGCAATCGCTTGGACATGAAAAAGAAAGTCAATATGTAGGCATTCTCTGGACTTTACCAACATGACCAATAATAGTAACATAAAACGAAAGTAAAAACGTCATTAAAATTCATTCAGATTTCTCTCGAGCTTCAAGACTTTTCCTCAACGTAATGCTTTTCATGTCCAAGCGGTTGCCAAATTTTACAAAATTGCCCCAACAAAGCCTGATTTTGAGGCCGAAATGCAATGGATGAAGATATATTTGGGGGTTTCTGACCGACAAGTCTAATTACAGTTTTTATACGACCGCAAAAAATTTGCGGACGTATAATGGTATGATGCTGTCGTCATCGTTGTCGTTGTCGTCGTCGTCGTCGTCTGGGGACATTTGGTTTCCGTGCGATAACTTGAGTAAATATTGACCAATTGTTATGAAATTTTGATATGATGTTTGTAACCACTAGAGGAAGGTTCCTATTGTATTTGGGGTTGGTGGCCCTTACCGTTTTGGAAAAAAGGGCCAAAAGGGGCTAAAACGGGTGTATTGACAAAACTGTTGTAGAATGTTTATTAATCATTTGATTTTGAAAATTCTTTTTTTATTGAATTCCTTATTAAATTCTGTCAACAAAATGTGTCAATGGTTTTGATGTATATTGAAATGTTACATTGCTACAGGGGGCCAAAGATGGGCCACACCCAAAAAATCAACTTTTTTATTTGCGGTCCGATTTCCAAAATCTTTTTTTCATTGGAATCCTTGTGAAAATCCCTGCCTGCATTTTCCAATCAGATTTGAAATATTTCTTACTGTTTTTGAGATATAAGGGGTCGAAGGGGCAAAAAACGCCCTTTTTAAAAGTTGGTCAAGGCAAATGGTTTTACACAAGAAATTTAGCTGTAATGGGCCAGCCAATTGTTATGAAGTTTAAATATGATGATTATATACACTGAAGGAAGCTTTTTATTGCATTTTGTGGTCCTAACCTTTTTTTTTAAAAAGGGCCAAAAGGGGCTTAATCGTGTCAAAAATGTCAATGAATATAGAAATAATTTTTTTTCTATTAAATGTTATTGTAAATATATATATGTCAAATATGCATTTTAAAGTCCACCATAGGTTGCATGTGTAAAAAAGCTTTGTAGGTCCACCATCATGACCATGGGCTGCATGTAACCAAATCAATAGACTATCCATATTGGGCCTCCAATGTACAGGGTTCAACTTGTTGCGGTCGTATCATGCTGCGCTCGGCGTAGCTTTTTATTGTAAAATGTTGTCCCAAATGAACAGCCTTTCCAAAAAAAAAGTGGCTACATCGGTTATTTGTGCATGTTGTCATGGTTGTGTGTTATAAAAGTTTTGGTCAATGACCCCAATGCCTTAAAATGGGTAGTACCAGATATGTAAATTATTTATGATTTTATTGCTTTGTTGTGAATCATTTCAATAGATATTTTTAATCTAGCACTTGTTAATGTAAATGTGTCTATCTTTGTCCATCAATTTCAAGTTTGGTGAAGCTAAAGAATCTCCAAGGCTTTATGCTTACGGTATAATCATTTATTTTCCTGGTGATAAAATTTCGCTGTTCAGAACAAAATAGAAAATAATGAGATGTGGAATAAGTGTACGCGACACAACCCACAATTAAACGGCAATTTAGAAAAACCACAATGGACAACCGCCAGCAGCCTTCAACCAGGCCATTTGGCACTGCTCGCGGTTCTGCCGTTGTTTTTGTAGATGGTTGAAATGATGCATACTTGTACATGTATTATAAGTGAATAGACGATAAAGAGATGTGGAATAAGTGTACGCGACACAACCAACATTAAAGAAACGGCAATTTAAAAAATCACAATGGAAAACAGCTAGCAGTCTTCAACATGACCAGAGGTCACTGCTCGCCGTCTTGCATTGGCCCAAAAATACAATACATAAGATTCAAACAAATCCCTAGAATATCAAAGAAAGACCCATTTCTGGACATAAAACAAAAATACAGCTAGTAGACAAGGACAAACAAAAGCTTTGACAAAGATTCTTGGCTTAGGACAGGCACATGTAATATGTGGCAGGGTTAAACTAGTTTTTTTGACCCAACCTTCCCCCTGTCAATATTCCAAGACAAAGCACAAAAACTAAACACACAATAAAAATCAAATCAAAACTGAATTGGAGGGAACAATTTTTCGAGGATATCTAAATTTGTTATATACTTATTAACTAAATATTTTAATGTCCTGGGGATTAAATTTCATGGATTTTTCTAACCAACAAAATAAAACAAAAATTACCCCCCCACCAATATTCCTACTACTGTATATACTTATTTTTTTTCAGATTTGTACTTGACAACAACAACTTTAAAGATATGAGAGATTTGTACCACTCTACCATGTGCATGCTGTAGTTAACTTTAGGCACTTGCAAGCTAAACATAAGACATGGGAACTGGAGGCTCATTTCTACACAATCCAGAGGACGATGACATTCTTGGAAAAGATCTGGATGGAAGCAGTCGTGGGGTTATTAAACGCATCCCGATTGAAATTCGGCCTAGAGGAAGACTTGGTCTGAAAAGTGGATCAAGCAGGAAAGGGCCTAAGGGTGGAAGTTTGAGTTCTGCGTTGTCTGTGGAGCTAGAAAATACTGAGGTGGAGAAGATAAGAAAGGAATTTGAAATGTATAAGTAAGTTATTGTAGACATATAAGTGTCTGGTTGTTTTTGTAGATGGTTGAAATGATGCATACTTGTACATGTATTATAAGTGAAGTGCATATGAATGGAAATAAAAAAAACCACAAAGAAATACCCAAGGGACATTTCCAAAATTTTGTCTGCTGTGGTTTTATTATTATTCGTGGGGTATCAATTTTCGTGGTTTTCGTGGGTGGCCCTGGTCCACGAAATTAAATACCCAACGAAAAAGAAATATAACATTGATTTTCATGCTGCAAACTTCAGAACCACGAATTTAAGAATCCACCAAACTATTAATTTTCATCAAACCACGGAAATTGATACCAACAAAAATAAACATGATAAATGAATCCACAGTATTTGAATTTCAAAGTCAGTTATATAAAAAAAAAACAATAAATGCAAGCTCACAAAAGCAAAGTGTTGCTAATGAAAAATAAACACCTGATTTAAGTACTCTAGTTTATTGAAATCTGGTGAATAAATGGTGACAAGATACATGCAAAAAAAACATATCTTAACATGTCATGCATGTAATAAATAAAAAAAGATATCAAGAGGTGTGAAAAATTGTCTTTTTAAAATGATGTATTTTATTTTGATTTTTAATAAATTGTATCATGTGTATAACACAAATAAAAACAACTTTAGAAATTCTGAATTACATGTAACATTTAGTAGAAAAGTGGTGGTTAAAATGTACATACATTTGTAGAAGTCTCAGAATATTTTTAAAATTTAAAAAAAAACAGTACAATTCTGTATTGATGTTCAGAAAGGTTTCTGTTTAATGAATAGTGTACATCATGTACATAAAAATCAGAATTTTTTTTCAGAATTAACAAAGACAATGAAATGGCTAACATGAACAGAAAAGAACAAAGACTAATCGTAGAAAACAAGAAACTTAAGGCAGAACTACTGGTCCTTCAGAAAACGTGTGCCAATCTCCGAGCGGAGAGGGACACGTCATTAGAGGCAGAACAGCAAGCACTGATTAGGGCAGCTACTTTCGAAGATGAAAGAGGAAAACTACAGAGAAACTTTAAGGTAATTACTAGTGGATGTTTCATATGTAAAATTTTATGTCACCTGCAACTTGTTGCAAAATAATATACAATTGTCACCAGGTGGTCACTTTGGCAATGCCCATCGTGTTCTGCATATTGCAGCATCACAAACAAATTATTTTGCAGTTTTTTTAGCAGCTCCATGCCATTGCATCTTGATATTTGGAATATAGCTATGTCCTATAGCGTAATAGTAGTATGGTGTAAAATTATTTAATCAATAATTCATTCATTCAAATTTTTATTGTAGACAAAATCCCTGTTGGGACTTTAATGCCCTTAACTTATTTACCTCCTATTTACTGAATATTTTAAGACAAAGCTGACATAGGTCTTCCATGCTAATTTAAATGAAATTTCATATCAGTTCTAACAGATCATTAAATATTATCTGTAGTTTAAACAAAAGAATCAGAAAATGGAAATTTGATTAATTATTACATTAAGTGAAAGATATACATGAAAATCTTGAGCAGTGTCAGAGCTAATCAGATGTCAGAATTTTTATAAAAGGAACAAATATTCACCAAATCGTACCAATACACTAGATGAGTATATAAAAAAAAACTCTTGTCAAACAATTGCCATCTCTTTTAATAAAAAGGGGTTTCCACTTTATTTCTATTAATAGATTTTTAGAGAAACCATGGAAAGAGAATTACAAAATATTCTAAGAGAGAAAAGAAGGTTAGAAAACAAGTTGGCCAAGATAGCCTTGGGTTATTCAATAGAAGATGTTGATGCTCAGTCAAGACAAGAATTTGATGAAAATAGTAAGTTGAAGCAGCAAAAAACTTTTTTGATATTACTAGAGTAACCCAGATATCGAAAAAAGACTGTTCTCTTGCAGTAGAATGAGAAGTATCCTGGTAACGGTCATTTAATATATGCAACCTAGAAACCTACGAAAAATGCTTTGAATTAATGTACATTATTATTTATAGAGTAGATCATGCATCTGGGTTGCCTGTTGGTTTAAGGTGCAGGCTTAAAAACGATTAGTGACTTATCTATGTATTACATGTATGTACATGTTTGAGTCCCACTTGAACAGCTCTATGTATCTAAGTTACAATGTAGCTCTGGTTTCCTCCATTATTTAAAAGTTAAGGATGTTCGCTACTATTATTGAAAATAAATAGGTTTCAAATTTGATGCTTCAAATGAAAAGGTAATAGTAAAAGGTATACAATAAGCAAAAAAATTCGATAGGTTCGTGACCTCGTTTTGAAGATAAATGACGTTAAAGTTTTGGCGGGAAAAGGTTTTCTCTGACTTTTTCATAGGTTTAGCATTAGCACTATTTAGCTGTTAAAACCCATGACAGAATAAATAGGATTTGATAAAACTTTGTATATAACCTCTTTATGACATAATAAAGACTTTGATAACAAGAAAATAGGGGGTTCGTGGGCAAAAAATTTAACCTTATTTTGATGGTAAAAACCAGAGGATTCCGAAAAAATGACAGAAATCCCAAAACAAGACTAGTGAGCATCCTTAATTTCCAATACTCCCTCATAGAGTAGATAATTCAAAGCAGAGATTAGCCATGTTCTATTTCATTGTTTTTGTTTATTTCCTAGGCAACAACAACCCTGGTGAATGGTGGGCAAATATGGACGGTGAACCTTCCCTCAGTAGTACCGTTCAGCTTCAGCAACCATCGCCAAGGTTACCAGAGTTTGTACACAGCATGGTGGAACCTGAAGGCATTTTCACAAATGTCAATAAAGGTAAAGAAAAGGGAAATTTTATAAAATAATAATCACTCAAGACAGAATATCCTTTGATATTTGAAATTTTATGATAAGAAAGCACATAAAGAACATCTGTCCATCTGTCAATTTTTTTTTATTGTGAACCCTTAAATTTCAATACTGTAAATAGTACAGATATCTGTAATTAACTGATTAAGTACCATTTGAGGATTTTAAGATAAAGATTTAATGTAAAGCTATCAAATATTTTTGGAAAAATTTAGATATTTTGGTGACAGAGATCTTCTGGAACGGGGAATAAATTTGATATTTTAATCGCTCGGCAAGCCTCGCCATTAAAATAATCAAATTTACTTCCCTTGATGTTAGAAATTCCATAATCAACTCGATTGCGTTGTAGAAGCTATATATACAAATATCTAGAGTAAGAATCTCCAATTGTTTTCTTTGACCTTTGACCTTTTATTTACAGAGGATTGGAGCACAGTTTTATCAAACCTTACACAGACTTTACCAGCTACCCCGGAGCACTCACTTAGTCCTGTCCTGAGAATATACATATCTGCTCCGAGAGATGCTCAGACAGAAGTGGAAATTCTCATTAAGGTACAAACATTTCACACTCCTTGCCCAATAACTCATACATCCTTACTTTTACTGTAGAATGCTCATTGAGTCCTGTCCTTAGAATTTACATATGTGCTTCATGAGATGCTCAAACTGAAGTGGAAATTCTCATTAAGGTACAAACATTTCACACTCCTTGCCCAATAACTCATACATCCTTACTTTTACTGTAGAATGCTCATTGAGTCCTGTCCTTAGAATTTACATATGTGCTTCATGAGATGCTCAAACTGAAGTGGAAATTCTCATTAAGGTACAAACATTTCACACTCCTTGCCCAATAACTCATACATCCTTACTTTTACTGTAGAATGCTCATTGAGTCTTGTCCTTAGAATTTACATTTCTGCTCCAAGAGATGCTCAAACTGAAGTAGAAATTCTCATGAAGTTACATCTTTTAAATGAAGTTAATTTGAACCCTTTAAACCCTAGAACACTTGCTTAGTCCTGTACTTCAGAATACTGTAAACTGGGAAATTTTGGCACTGTCTTTTTTAAGCTGCCATAGACTACAATGGAAGACAAGTATATTTGCGACATTTAATTTTGGCACTAGCGATGTCATCGTGAAAATAAAACTTCCGCGAAAATAACCCGGTTTACAGTATATTATTTCAGACTGAATTTTCAGTGAAGGTACATTACATAAAACAACATTCATAACCTCACTCAATCCCTAGAAATTATCTCCTGCTTATTTTCAAGTCCTTTCTTTTTCCCTTCCAACTAAACTGAAGAGGAAATTGAAGGTAAAGTCTTGCTCAAATAAATAAAACAACAATTGAAACACGTAAAAAATATAACTATTTCTTTTATAAATACAGTTTTCGAAGTGAAAAATCTTATTGAAATGATCATTCTTTGAATTAATGTTTGAACTAATCTAATCAATATGTTTTTTAATTTTTTAGGATTATTACCCTAGATTTCTCTCCATGTGTGAAGTTGAAGGTCGAAGTTTAGTATTGACTCATTTAACTTGTGATGACACTGTGACAATCTCACAGCAGGTATTTATAGATGTCAAATTTCGGAGGTTAAAGTTTGTCATTTACACATAACCTTGTGATGACACTGAAACAATCTCACAGCAGCTCAAATGATTGATATACTGTTGGAGGGTTAACATTTTTCTATGTGGATACTTATACAACACTTTGTTGTGAAGTACAGCCTTCAAAACTATTTGTATCAATTTGATTTCTTTCTCTGAGAGAATAATGAAAATGTAATAAACACTTTCTCTTACACTGTAGCTTTAGGATTGGGGTTGATTATCATATAAAACCAGGTTTAACAAATGATTTGGAGTAGTTTGGAATCAGTTAACTGGAATTGGTTTATTATGATCTACCTATTAATATGTCGAATCCTACTAAATGGAATCTCTTCAGTACATGCATTATCCTCTATAGCCATAAAAGAATAAAGAAATATTGGTTATTGTATACTGTGAAAGTACTTAAATTCGTGGGTACCAATTTTCGTGGATTGGGATTTAATTGCATATTCGTGGATTCATGAATTGTTTATCAAAAGCAATGTCTAATTTTCTGTTCGTTGGGAATTTAATTTCGTGGTTTGCCTGACCCACGAAAACCACGAAGATTGGTATCCCACGAATCTTAATACTTTCACAGTACTTTTACTTTATTATTGTAGTCATTATGGCAGCAGCAGATGACAAGAAGGCAACAGATCAACAAGTGTTGTTTATTTCTGGCCTTTCTTGGTGATAATACAGACAAGTATGAAATAATCACAGTTAATCACAGTTTTAAACTGTTTACCAAATACATTTCAGTGGGTTATTTTCGTAAGGGTTTTATTTTCACAGATCAAAACGAACTCCCAAATAAACCTGAACACAAATATAAACTATTACACTAACCCTGAAACTAAAACCGCAATATTACAAATCAACAAAAGTTTTGAGACGGTTTATAGTTTTTCAGTCTGTCTTTTCATCACACTCCTGATAATCTTTGCCATTAATAAGCTACTATCTCTAGGTGAAACATTTACATTTGTATGAACACTTTATTGTGTATTCTTATTAATCATTAAAAGAACAACATATTGCAGAAAAAATTATGAAGTTTCAGCAAATATGGGCTCAGCAGGCCATAACTGTCATTGTCAGATATTTTGTTATACCCTCTGTTTGGTTCAGAGTCTGCCCATTTGTCTGTCTTTGATGATTTGTTTTATGCTTTAAGGATCTTTTGCTGGGTTTCGTTCTGAAAGTTTACATGTGGGTTGCAAAATCCTTTTAGATACACAAGCTAATACTGAAATTTTATTTTCTGAAAATACTTTTTATGTTAATTGACATGTGTAATCAGCCTATAATTCTTATATTCTCATCCAAATTCCTTGAAAATATGGTGCAGGCGGGTGAATTTTATTTTTGTATCCAATATGATCAAATATGCTGCCATTTTTATAAAAAATTGAACAATGATTAACATAATTTGCCAAAAAAATCAAAATAATTTTTTTTGATTGGGCTGAAAAATCAGGGTGGGAGGAGATGAGAATATTTTTTATATTGGCCTTATTATCTATTGTTTTTAATTGCTTATCTCTATTTTGAATTTAATTAGAAATAGCAACAGCTATATTATTATTTTCTTCAGGTTCACTAGTTTGGAATACAAAGCTGGCTATCTAGATAACCCATCTGCAAAGTCGGCCATATTCTGCTTCAGAGATGTCAAAGGGTGAGTAACTCTGTATGGTAGAAATATTAATAGAATAAATCAAAAACAATATCGAAACAAAGCACTAGAAAAACAATTTGATCTTTTGTCTATAATAACAATACTTTGATATTGGAAACACAAAGAAATATATAGACAAATAAGAGAGCTTGTGCAGCCATTATGCAAAACTGAAATGAAATTGAAATCACATCAAATAATACAACTTTTGTGCAGAATGATGTTTATACTTAAGCATTTGGGTCTTTTGCTGACATTTCTTTATTCATTTATGGGAATAGAATTTTCCTTTAATATTTGAATGAAAACACCAGAATAGACACACAAACAAAAACCAGAAAAATCAGAAAACCAGAAATATTCATTGATATTCTAAGCCAAATGATGGACCCAGGACATTTGCTCTGGTATTTCAATTTCTAATGTAGACAAATGATTACTTTGCCAGATTTGTCTGTTGGTCAGATGAATTTTATTTTCACACTAAGCTCCAATAAGTTGTTTTTTTCTGTTACTTTGTTATTATATTTTCTTTAAACAATGATACTTTGCAAGTTCATTTAAATTGTTGAACTGTTTTTTTTTATTGCTTTAGAACTAAAACAGGCCACAATGAAGCTAAAGACCTAAAAACCAGAATAAGAGAGAAGAGAACAGCCAGGGTCATTGATGATTACACTACTCCCAGTAGAGGTGTGGAACAAGCCAGCACCGAAATAGAGAAAATACTATCTACTGTAAGAATATGTTTGTTTTGGTTTGGATTTTTCATAGATTGTAAAAGTAATTTACACAGTTTGAAAAATTTGAAGTAAGACTTTCGTAAAATATTGTCTCAAAAAATTATGACCTGTACAAAAAGGTGAAATTCTGGCTATTGTGCCAAAAAGAACAATAGTTACATTTTTAGCTCACCTGGACCGAAGGTCAATGTTAGCTATTGCCATCACTTTGCGTCAATGGTTGTCATCTGTTTAATAATTTTTCAAAAATCTTTTCTGAAATTACTTATCAGCATTTAAAGTTCTATATATGTCTCCATTGGGTCAAAGTTGTCAGATGACTCATTTTAGGGGTTATGGTTCTTTTAAGAGTAAAAAATGACATTTTTATGTCACCTGCAACGAGTCACAAATATTTCCATCACAGTTTTCTGAGCAACTACATGACTCAGCCTCTTGATATTTGGCATGTAGCTTCCTCCTAAGGACCAGGATAGCGATTCAGGCTCCTGGGAGCCTCTTGTTTCACTAGACTTTTGGGTTGAAAATTTTTTTTACAGATTTCCCAGCACATATTAATCATAGGCTTTATATGTAGCTTAAGATAGGTGTTCCACATGGTGAGAAATGTTTTCGGGTCAGTTGATCATTTACTTCCTGTTAAAACAGCCAACTAGAAAAGAAAAATCTGACTTTTGATTCCTAACTCAAAATAGATAATCTCTGTCAAAAATGTGGACGCCTGTGGTATGTGCGTCTGCTCACTAAGGTTCTTTCATTTTCATAGAAAGCAGCTGGTTCTTTAGCATTATTCATTTTTATAAATTGTTTAGCATCTGAATACATGTATCTTGTAAAATTCATTTTTCTTCTCCATACATTTCAGGAACTAGGTCTTGACAGTAAAGCAGACGGTGATGAAGAGGAATATGAAAATGATGGACCTGACCAGTTATGTGGCGGCCATGTTTGGGATCTCCATAGCGACAATGAACAGTTAGAAGCCATGAATTTTGCAAAAGGTTCTAGTTGTGAGCTGGGATTTGAAAGGGTAAATTTTTATGAAATGTAAAAGCACACAGCAAATTTGAAAATGATGTGCATGATTTAGTAATGAAGGAAATGAATCTTTGAAAGCAGAGCTTTCTAAACATTTATTTTGAAATTAAAATACAGATTTGAAAAAAAAATTACCTTGTTTAGAAAAAACCAGACACATCATCCCTTCATTTCAACCTTTTGCAATATGAGTGATTGAACAGACATATTTGCTGTTAAATTTGATAACCATAAAAGTGGTTTCTTCGTATTTGTCCTTTTATTGCTATAAGAGATCTAAAAAAAAAAAAAAAATGTGAATTAAATAGCAATGTTTTATCTCCTTTTGCTTTTTTGTATAATACTGATTTCATCATTTCTATTTTTAGCACTATGAGAGATTGAACAGCCATGTTTTATCTGCTGGTCCCCTGCCTCCACTACTCATTCTTGGACCAGCAGGATCTGGGAGATCTTTGCTCCTAGCTAAATGGTAGGCATTGGGACAACAAAATGTTCATCTTGAAGTTGAAGTTGAAAATGATTGATTATTCTGTATTCAAAAAAAATTATAGATACTATAAATATTCAAAAAATAAAAATAAAGATAAAAATAAAACCAGCACAAAAAACAAAGCAAAGGAACAATGATTTTTTGCTTTCCTTAATCGTAAACTTTAATAAGAGGCAGGTTAAACCTGTGACACTCCCGAAGTTAAAACATATCTATATATATTCATACAAGCGAAAATAAATATTTAGGGATATGAATTTTAATCAAATACATGTATATTCAAAAATAAAACCAAACTAGCTATCTTGTGGGTCACACCTGCGCTTAATGACGTTCGAAATTTGTAAAGAAAAAAAAATTAATAAGAGGCCCAAAGTTTGGGAACATGAGCCTGCTAAACCGGTCTTTGAAGGAAAATTCAGCTCATAGTACAACTAAAATATTTCTACCACTATCGCTTTCTTTGGGAGCATATAAAAGTAAGAGAACATTTTGAAGTTATCTATCCACAAACAAATCCCTCACAAAACTGTATAATATTAGAAAAAACAAAAAGAATAAGGTGAAATTTCCCAAAGATGTCAACTATCTTAAACACATTGTTTTTTTAATGTAACTAACGTATAGCCGGAAATTTTGCAAGGTTCTAATTTTCGCTCTATTCGTGTCCATTACTCTATCGTGAAATTTAGAACCAGTGTAACATAGAATCAACATAATTGCGAAAACAACGTCCGCGTATAAAACGACTTAGTCATTTGGTCTGAAATAGTGAAATTAGCATGCCTTGAAAATTAACCGCTATACGGTATAATTTTCTTTTCCCAGGATACAGTTACAACAGGAGAAGATCCCCAGTAGTTTACTACTGTATCATTTTGTTGGTAGAGAATCCATGGTCAGTGCTGATCCAATCATGATGATGAGGAGGTTAACAGCTCAGGTGGGTAACCTTGTTTAAGATAAGCCATGGAATATCTAAACCCCAAAATCTTAATAAAGCAGGTAAATAGAGAAACTTTTTGTCAGAATCCATGGTCAGTGCCAATCCCATCATGACAATGAGAAGTTTAACAGCTCAATTAGGTTTTCTTGTTTAGATAACAACTAGTGAAACATCCCCCCACACAAGAAATATTGACTAAAAAATACAAAACAAAAAATCTAAGATTTAGAAATTGAATTTAAAAAAATCAAGCAGCTCCTGAAATAAACACAAAATATAAAACACAAATAAACAGCTGTTACAAATTGAGATTAACATTAAAATTCCCAGGAAGCAATCCAAGGCAGCTCTTCTTTTGGAACACATATGTCACAATGGTAGTACAGTAAAATTTTGGTCCAATTACTTTAAGCGTACTTATTTTTATGGTTACTTATTTTCATGATTTTTCGATTTCACCCAAGTTCATGTACTTAATTTCACCAATTCTGCTGATATTTTTTATTATTTCTTAAAAATTATTTCATTTTGCGTGTATTTAATTTCATGAAAAATTCTTTACCGTGAAATCCATGAAAATGAATACCTCGCGAAAATGAGTAGGTTTACAGTATATGAGGACAATTCAGAAAATATGAAAATTTCAATGTAATCAAAATATTCCTTTTTACACTTCAGTTGATGCAGCAATTGAACTCTCCACCTCAGTTGACCTCAGACCCAGTTCGTATCGTAGAAGAATTTCCACGATGGTTGGAGAGAATCTCATCGAGGACACCAGGTGGTGCTATTGTAGTCCTGGATTCCATTGATAGATTTCAGGTAAGGACAAAATAAAATTGACTAAAGTACATGTGAAATTTTTCATAGCAACTTTAAAAAAAAGAGTTTTTAGGAAGATGAAAGGAAGGACCTCTAGGCATTTTAATGTTGAATGTATTAAAGAGCTGAAATAAAATCAGTTGACACAAAATACATCAACAAGAAAAAAAACCTACAACCATAGAAAATTCAAAAGATGATTTAATTGAAATTAGTCTGAGATTGTCTCACAAAACAAGCATAGTTCAAAGAATTGTCAAAATGTAGCAACAACTTATTATTTTTTCACCTCTGTTTTCCCCAAAGATACTTTTAATGTATACCTTTACTTTATGTTGAAAAACTAAAAGGAAGATTTTTATTTGATTTTCAAAAATTGCTTCTATTTTTAGCAAGCAGAAGTTCATCTAAAGTGGTTAAAGGATCCTCTACCAGTAGATACAAGAATTATTGTCAGTGCTTGTGAAGACACATGTCCTAACTCATGGAGGTAAATGATGTTATTTATATAGAAAATCTCAGATTTAGAAAATTTATTCTTGAAATGCCAAAACTAAAAAATTATACGATGTAAAGATTTGAATTGTACAGTTAGTACACAGATTTTGAACCATTTGAGGATTTGCATATTAAATTTTATGCAAATCTGTTAAATATTTGTTTTTATGACATTTTGCTGATGGAAAGATTTTGATCAATAGTTTGTGTAGAACCCATAAGGTTTAAAAATGTCAATGATAAAGATTTTTCTGATACATTGACATTTGTATTTTTTCCAGATCTTGGCCTACAGTTAGAGTAGAACCCATTAGTAATAAGAATGTCAAAGAACTACTCCATGCTGAGTTATGATAGATATTTTTAACTCTACATTTTGTGATTGTGTTTTTCCTTTTCCAGATCTTGGCCAACAGTTAGGGTTGAACCCTTAAGTAATAAGAATGTGAAAGAATTACTCCATGCTGAGTTAGCCACTCTTGATGCCACCATAAGTACAGAAGATGAGATGTCAATTCTGACTCAATGTAGAACTCCATCCACATGTTGTGCTCTCTATGTAATGGTGCTGGCCAGGCATATCTCAGGGTATGTATTGAATGAAAAATCCCCCATAAAAAGACTTTGAATCCTTGAAAATCCCAACAAAATAGATAGGTTAAAAAAATTCACGCAAAAAGGTATAAAGCAAGCAAACAAGATGAATAAAAGCTAATAACTAGAAGGTAATAAGCATGCTATTTTTTTTTACAGAAAATTAAATTGGGTTTAAATGACATTTCCATGACTCTTTAAAAGTTCTTCATCACTAAGTAGTCCCCATTAACTAACATGTATAAGATTCCCCTAATTCTCAAAATTGAATTCTTTAGAAATTTGACAGGTAAGTTTTGGAGAGGCTGTCCATGAAGAAATCAGGCAAATGCCTACAGAATCTGGCACATGAAAAATTTTATCCCAGCAAATTTATTGTTTTTATGTATTGTTGGACTCGTATGTAAAACAAAAATCACCAGGATTTGTTTGAAAGCAACATGGATGACTTGTGATTCAGCCTTAAAGTTCATGAACAAAGCAACCAAATTTTGCAAATATGCAAGAGTTATCTCCCTTTTTCTGCATATTTTCAATGCATTCTATATAAATTATATCTGCGTTATCACTTCAATAAACCAAAAATCTGCATTTGTTTTGGGGAATGGATGTTAACCTGATGTGAAATAAATGAAAATTTTTGAAAAAACAAAATTTGTCATGTGCCAGCTATTGCCTGGGTTTTGCTTGGACAGTCTCTGGAATCTTTCATACAATGTGAACTCCAAACGGCAGTGTCAGAATAATTCACTGAAGCTTTTTCTATTTTCAGGTATTTACGATTTGATTCTAAGTCAGCTAAATCATTAGAAAGTCTGTTAACCTGTACAGATTGTGTGTCTCTGTATTGTAAAGTATTAGATGTATTGAGATACTCGCTGGAATCTCATGAAAACAGAGGGCATTTAAAAATGGTAAGTTATGTACACATTATATAGCTTGTGTTCGACATTCAAACCCAGGGCGACTCAGGTAGGAAAAGTGTTGCTCACATGGGGCAGAATGAGAACAACCTGGGTAATGATGTATTAGCTTGTGTTCGACATTCAAACCCAGGGCGACTCAGGTAGGAAAAATGTTGCTCACATGGGGCAGAACGAGAACAACCTTGGTAATGACGTAGTTATTTAATATGTAACCTAGGTTGTTCCGAATGTACACTTTTATTTGTTACAAAGATCATTGGCCCATACAGAACAGAGGTGACCCACGTTCTGTTTTATATTTCAACCTGGGAAAAATAATCTACCCAGGCTGCCTAGGAAGGGAATGTCGAATGTGCCATTATTTATAGGATGATTTAAAAAACTGATGATATTTAAATGTAGTAAGGATTCAGGATAAATTTGATAACCACCAATATTCAATTTCACAAAAAACAGTTTTTGACTTGCCATATGACTAAAAAAGTTTCTCTTGAAAAGAAAATTTTATTAAGGAAAAAATTATTTTGTTGTTTTATTTCTTGATTTTGGATATTTATGAAAGATTTAGACCCATGCAGTGCCAGCTTAAAACTCATGTTTGTAAGCTGCATGTTATCTACATGAACAACAAAACCTTTTTATTTTAGATTCTACGATATATTTATATTAGTCGATGTGGATTGCGGGAGAGTGAGCTGATAGACCTGATACCCAATCTATCCTTAAGTTTCCTGACATCTTTGTTAGAAATTCTCTTTCACCATCTTATACTGAAGTATCAGGGAGGACTAATCATGTTTGCACATCAACAGGTATAGTTAACTCTTCATTTTCTAAGTCCTAAAAATAACATATAGCGGCCATATTAGAGGGTAATTTTTTGGTTTTAATTTTTTGGTATTTTCATACAAAGCATTTGCATGTCAACAGTCTGAGAGAACAACAACAAAATCAGTCCACGCAAACTAGAACAGCATAAAAAAAAACACACAAAAAATATTCAAACAGCAATCAGGAACTTGAAGTAATAACAAAAAGTGAATGTTGGAGTAAGCAGCTGCTGCTTGTTGCTACACTCCAGTTGCTTTGCTAGTGTCAATTCAGATTGTAAAATCCTGTTAAATAGGACAAACAAATTCCTTGTGCAAACCAACATTTGTACCCACTGAAAGATAGAAATTTTATATTTTTTAATGAGCACATGATGTTTGCAAAGGTCTTTAAAGATGGGAAAATATTTAATGAAACATTTGTTTACTTTATAAATATTTAATTTGTGGGAGTGGTTATCAGAATTTGTGGATGACAAATAAACTGTATTTAAGGAATGACTTTAATAGTTGGCCATTTTATACGGGCGAAGCACTTTATGTAGAGCGTAAAACGACCCTACCCATTTTATATCCCTATAAAATGACCAACTATTAAAGTCATTCCTTATAAATCTAATTTCGTTAGATTTATATTAATTATTGAATATTCAAGAACAAAAAATCATAGGGACTATTTTGAAAATGCCGTGGCGGATGAAGATGTTAGTGACGTCACAAGACCAAACCATATTATACAAAATAACATGGGTTGGTCCAACCAATCAAATTGAGCGTTACATACCAAATTAAATTATATTTGTATATTCATAAATTTGTGGTTTTGACAAATTTGTTATGGAAATCAATGCAAATTTTGTATTCCTTATCTTTTCTGATCCGCACAAAAAAAATCGTGCCTTATGAAATATAATACTGAAAGAGTAGCTTATTTAAAATATTGTATAACTACCCATTTAAGATTGATTTATTTTTTTCAGTTAGAAAAAGCTGTATTAGAGTACTGTTTTGGGAAAGAGGAAGCAAAACTTATACCACAGTTTAGGCAGAATCTAATTCAATACTTTAATCAATCCCTCAGGTAAATTCAGTTGAAGTTGTGTGTATGTGTGTTTGTGTTTAACTCCTTTTTCAGCACACCTGGGCCATATAAGGTGGTCAGTTTTAATGGTGGAGGAAAACCTGGAAGAAACCACTGGCCTTGGGCAGGTAACTGACAAACCTTATTACATTGAAGTCCAGTTTTTTTTGTAAATTACAATTCTGGACTTGGTCCAACTACCTGAAGTGGTAATTGACTAGTAATCATGAGTTGAGGTGGTATGTATAAAGTTAAAGGAAGATGTACACAAGCTCTTAACCATACTAAATTTCATGCTATAACCCTGCTTACATACAATTGTTACTCTTTTTTATTCACAAGGTTGGGCGGAGCTTAAATTTCTCTGTCTTTTAGGTAAGATTTAAAGGTAGAATCCCGAAATAATTGACCTGTGACCAGCCCGGTCAATAAAATAGAGTAATACCTGATTGTCTTGTGCACCCATCAGGCCTGTGTCCAAAGGAGGGCTTGAAACACAACTGTAACACATCTCCCTTTTAGAAAAAATACTTAAAATTCCTATTAAGGATTTGTTCTCAAATGGTTGTTGCAATCCTACTTACACAGTTTAATTTTCTAAAATCTACGTAAAAAACACAGGAAATCTGCACAAATGCCAAGAATTTCACATAATAAGCCTAGTATTTTTAAGAATTAGGATTTAAGTATTAAGAAATTCACTTAACATTGTAGATTGATTTTTAGGCTTTTGCATGTATCATTGGACATAGGTTTTATTACCTTCCTCTTACAAGCAGAAATTTATTTCTTAATTTCAGTCCTGGAAAGACATCTTGTAGAATATCAGATGAGTTGCCATGGTTACTGAGGCAAACACAAGAGAAGGAAGCATTACAACAATGTGTCCTTAATTTATGTGTTTTCCAGAGGCTGTACTCAAGGTAATTAAAATTAATACACAACATTTCAACAGCAGCACCACAAAATAAAATTATTTATGATTTTATTTTTATTGAAGCAGCGCATTTTATCAGAAATTTTACTCACAACCCGGAGGAAAATATTTCAGAGGCATTCCATTGTTTGCATACAATTTTGATTTGTTGTAAACTGTCTGTCATTAACTACTGTGGTTTCATTTTTTTTCGTGGGGTATTAATTTTCGTGGTTTTCGTGGGTGGTCTTGACCCACAAAATTTAATACTCCACCAAAAGGAGATTTTATAATGGTTTGTATGATGCAAACTACAGAGCCACGAATTTAAGAATCATCAAACTGACAATTTTTCATCAAACCACGAAAAATTGGTATCCATGAAAATAAATGAATCCACAGTAATACTATGAAAGACGATACTCCATGATAAATAAAAAATAAGCATAAATGTGATATTTTTCAGGGGCAGATGTCCTGAGCTGATTTCTTATTGGCAGTTTATTGGAGCTGATAAAAATAACATGGCTCAATTATACTTTACTGCTACAAGGAAAATGGAAGAATGTAAGTTAGACCCTAGAAAGAAGTATATGAGAGTGTTGGATCAAACATTTCTTGATTTTATGCCCCATCTACAAAAGTAGGGGGCATGTTGTGTTTGGGTCAATTTATCCATCCATTCGTTTGTTTGTTTGTTTGCATGCATGTCCCAAATGTTGCGAGATGGCGGATAATGTCTTTTCGACATACTCTTGTTTATCTTTAAATTTGATTAACAGCCAATCAAATTTCAAAGATTTGAAACAAGCCATGCATGAGAGTGCTGGTCTTTTAACTGTCATTTTGCCTTTATTTAAAACAATAGAATGGCCGTTTTCCATGGAAGACATATGTTGCCTTGCATCTTAAAGTATTCGGTAAACAGGAGGTAGATGAGTTATGGGTATAAAATTGCTTAAAACCATATAGTTCTATAGGAGGAAGATATAGGCCAAACATCAAGAGGCTGTGACATGTAGTTGCCAAGAAAACTGCTATGAAAATTTTTGTGACGGCACAGGACGATGAAAGATGATGGATAGCGTCAGAGTCACTCCTTTATGTGGCATTGCAACACTTTGCAGGCGACATAAAAAACAACCCATTGTTCTGACTTAGTAGAAGCATTTCAAAAGAAATTGTTCTTTAAACCTGGTCAAATAAAAGGAATAAGAAAAGCACAACAAAATACTGTAGTAATTTTGGCAGGGTACTAATTTGGATTTGAGTAAATAAAGGTAATAACACAATTACCGTACTTGGAAAATCAATTTCAGACTTATTTGAGTAAATAATAGAAAACCTCCAAAATAAATTCCACTTAAATTCATTTTGTAAAAGCCAAGTTTCACACCCACCAAATCAATCCACTACTGTGAATTCATTTATTATTGTAGGTACCAATTTTCGTGGTTTGATGAAAAATGATCAGTTTGTTGATTCTTAATTTTGTGGTTTTAATGTCTGCAGCATAAAGATCAGTGTTAAATTTCCTTTTTGTTGGGTATCAAATTTTGTGGACCAAGGCCATCCACCAAAACCATGAAAGTTGATACCCCACGAATTGTAATGAAACAACAGTATGTGGATGATACTAATACACAAAACTTTTGTTGGTATCAGTGGTAGGACAGTATGGTGGACTTATAACTTTGGAGAGGATAGCTGATCTTTATGAGTCACTAGGTCACTTCCTGAAAGATCTAGGTCAACTGAATCAGGTCAGTTCTAAATATAGACCAGAGTTACTAATTTACTAATCTATCTGTAAGCAAGGAATTGATTGTTTACATTTCTTTCATTTATTAATGATTATGGAGATGATGTCAATGTAAATGAAGCCATGAAAGACTTTTTGGTAGAAATTTGTTTCATAAATCACTACTTATTTATATGGAACAATTATTAATAAAAGTTCTTTATTTGAAAATTTTAACCCATTCTGGTCGTAGTACATACATATAGCTACATTGTTAGATAACATACAAACATGAGTTTACACATACAAACATATACTTGCTGTATAGAAATTTTATTGTTTTACTTATGTTTGTCACAAATCCAGAGATTTATATGGCAATAAAAGTTGATTGATTTAACATATAAACCTTAATAAAATAAAAACAGTTTGCTAGTCTCCTCTCCTCAGTTCTAATGACTGTTGGAAAAAAGAAATGACTGTTTTAATTTCCTTAGGAGTTGACGGGTTTAATATGTTACTAATTATTTGTGTTCTACTTAAAGTATTACAATATGGATTGATTGATTGATAATTGATTACTGTCTATAAAGGGTAGTCTGGAGAATAGAAAAATCAAAAATATTTTTTTCTAAAATAATTTAGCTTTAATTTGTTGAAATGATCTTATTAGTATTAAAAAGACGTAGTTAAAAAATATAACAACTTTACACAAAGTCAAATACATTTCCTGTAAACTCAGATAATTGCAAGCCTTTTGGGATTTCCCATTGTAAAAAATGGCGGGAAAAATTGTCAATTTCTATTGTGACGTCATATGACGTCAAAGTGCATTCCCAGATATAAACAAAAACAAGTTGATCACAAAATATCTCTGTGACCTGAATGATATTCTAAAATTCTACAAAAAGACTAGTGATAATTGACAATTTAGCATCCCCAAATATGGCTGCCATTTACAATGGAAAAACTAGGGGGCAAAGTGATTTTGCTTCATTTATCTAAGAGGTAAGCCATTTCTTTACTCTTTTTTGTGAATTTAGTTACGTTTTCTTTCAAAGATAAAAATTGTAAACATTTCAAAGGTGCTAACAACAACATGAAGAAAAAATTAAGAATTTCTGTTCTCCAGACCACCCTTTACAGACAGTAGTAATATACATGTATATGGTATTGGATGGATGTTTCTTAAAGGAACACATGCGTTGTTGAGACAAAGTTTTCTTCTTTACACTAAGTTCCAGGTAACAAATTTTGAATAATATCTGACAGTTGTTTTGTACACACACATGACTCATCAGATAAGCACTAGCTAAAGGGTGGAATGCCAGAGTTAACTAGCATTTGCAGAGAACAGATAAAAATATCTTAACAGCATGGCAAAAACAAGTCTATGCCTGAGAGTGGAATAATGGTCTGGAATTCACGGAGTGAAAAATCCGGGTTATAAAATGGTGAATATCGGGCGGGCATCGTGCGGGCGGGGAAGAAATTTTCGTAACAGTTTTCTCAGCAAAATGTCGCTCACCTACTTCCTGTTTAACAAAATCTGGCCATTTTTTACTTTGACAGATTTTTTTGAAACACTGTATAAGTGTAAATTTTGATCTTTTTTATTTTTTAGTCTGTATCAGCCCTGCAGAAAGCTCTTGAAATAAGGGAAACAACTCTTCACCCTGATCACCCCATAGTGGCTAAAACTCATCACATACTAGCAGGGTTGTATGCCCAGTGGGGCAAGTTTGCCACAGCGGAAGACTTTTACAAACAAGCCCTGGCATTGTATGAGAATGAATATGGGGCAGATCACCCACTTGTGGCTGCAGAACTTGAGGCATTGGCACAGCTTTACCAAAGACAGGACAGGTATAACTAAAATATAGGGTGGGTCACTTAGGAGGAGTGCAATTTTATAAGTGATTGTGTTATATGAGAATGAGTATGGGACAGATCACCCATTAGTGGCTACAGAACTTGAAGCATTGGCACAATTATACCAAAGACAGGACAGGTATAACTAAAATATAGGGTGGGTCACTTAGGAGGAGTGCAATTTTATAAGTGATTGTGTTATATGAGAATGAATATAGGGCAGATCACCCACTAGTGGCTGCAGAACTTGAAGCATTGGCACAGCTTTACCAAAGACAGGACAGGTATAACTTAAAAGGGTGGGTCACATAGGAGGAGTGCAATTTTGTAAGTGATTGTGTTATATGAGAATGAATATAGGGCAGATCACCCACTAGTGGCTGCAGAACTTGAAGCATTGGCACAACTTTACCAAAGACAGGACAGGTATAGCTTAAAAGGATGGGTCACATAGGAGGAGTGCAATTTTGTAAGTGATTGTGTTATATGAGAATGAATATAGGGCAGATCACCCATTAGTGGCTGCAAAACTTCAGGCATTGGCACAGTTGTATCAAAGACAGGATAGGTAAAAATAGAAGTTGTAAATGTGAACTTAGATGGGTCACTGTAAGTAATGGGTCTTGTTTGAGAACAAAAATGGGATAAAGTTGAGATTTCAAGGTACTGTATAGCAGGTTATTTTCGCGGTGGTTTAATTTGCTTATTTTTGCGGTCAACGAAAATCGCGAAAATGAATCCCGCGAAAAATATTATTCAAACACAAATCATTTACAAACACATCAACAAACTGCGAAAATTAAACTCGCAAATTTTTTTCGCATACCTTCACAGACGAAAGCCGCAAAAATTTTCCCCCGGGAAAAAATAACCCGCTATACGGTATCAATAGAATATCCAACCATTTTTATTCAAAAATAAATTTGAAATGGATATATTTCAGGCATGACCAAGCTGATCCACTCAAGAAGAGAGCTGTAAATATAAGAAAGAAACAAAAATCTCCGAAAGTATCCACAATGGTAAGATCATTAGTTCTATCGAAAGTTTGGGTTCTTAGCCAAGCTTTGTTTATTACATAAAAGAAACACCTGGGCCCCATTTTACGAAAGAACTTACGACCTACAACCAGTCGTAAATTATATAGAATGTTCAAGAGTTATGACCAAGCCAAGGACATACAACCTTTAGATAAACGAGACCCTGTACATCAAAATATTCAATTTGTCCCCAATTAGGCTGCAGTTTTTCATTGTGTATTTTATAGATGTGCTTTTTTAAAAAGGACAAGAATGGATAAGAGCATGAATGAGGGTGTCACAGCCCTTTTGGTACACAGTATTCTGTGCTTTTAAAAGGGTATTTGGTATGCAAGATGTGGTACACGATACACAATGTTCCAAATTTTTAGGCTTTTGCTACGCATACCCCGTGATCTTTAGAGTATTCAGTATTCCAGTCTTTTTAATGGTATTCTGTCCTTTTCTAAACGGTATTCGGTATTCTGGTACCCCTATGAGTTGGACAAATTTTCCAAAATTGGAATGTTGAAATTATAACAGTGTGATTTTGTGATTCAGAAGTTATATTTTTAGGAACAGGCAAAATTTTATTGAAAATTTGACATATGGCGTAATTATGCATGTGCACAAAATGATAAAGCTATGAAATGTAGCAAAATTGGCTTAAAATTGTTAAAATGATAACTGTTTTTGTGAGATTTGAATATGAACGGACCTGCGACCCACAAAGATAATTTCTGGAAACATTAGTTCTCATATGCCAGATCCACAGTTAAAATATTTATGGGCCACTTGTTTATCATAGTTTTTTTTAGCCAAAAACACACCAGAATATACCAAATTTTGAGTAACTTTGAGCAAAAGCCACTTTTTCATCAAGTTTGTTTAAAACATTCTAGGCATCAGTTTCCATCTCTAGTCAGAGCCTTTTTTGAGCCTTTCAGATGATATTTGTATACCAATGGTTTTTCCGCCATGTGCATAGGAAAAAATACATAAAAAAAACCCAAGAGACCAAATTTTAGCGTTTGTAGTAAAAAATTAAAATTACTTATACTTTCTTTGTTTGAACACAAATGAAAGAGCATCTGTTAACAAAAACAAATAGCTTAGTGTTGTATTTCAGCAACAAATCCAAGCAAAGACCGTTGTTCAAAGACGAGCTCTTCAGTTAGAGGAGTTAGCTATAAACTCTGACTCACCAGATAATGCCAGAATACTCAATGAGTTAGGTGTGCTCTACTACCTCCAAAATGATTTTGAGTAAGTATGGTGAGAGTTACCTTTACTACAATAATGATGGCTGGAGAGGGATTCACATAGGCATAAAGCGTGTTTCCCAATCCAGGATAAATAAATATGTTTAAACTAACAATAATGATGAACGGTGTTCTAATACTGTGCACTTGTTTTCTTGTGATTTTTAATATGAATATCATTTCACACATTCTTAAATTCATGGTCAATATTATTGTAGATCTTGTTTCTAGGCTATCAAAATATTTGACTTTTTATACGACCGCAAAAAATTTGCAGACATATTATGGTATGATGCTGTCGTCTTCATCGTCGTCGTTGTCGTTGTCTGTTAACTTTTTAGTGTTTCCACAATAACTTTAGTTCCAGTTATCCGATTGCTATGAAACTTGACAATGATGTTCCTTACGATAAAAGGATGAATGGGATTGATTTTGGGGGTGCCCCACTTTTCGTTTAGAAATTAGGGGCCAAAAAAGGGCCAAAAATACTACTTTTTTGTTTGTTTCCACAATAACTTTAGTTCTAGTTATCCGATTGCTATGAAATTTGACAGTGATGTTCCTTACCACACAAGGATGAATGTGATTTATTTTGGGGGTCCCCCTTCTATTGTTTCGAAATTAGGGGCCCAAAAGGGACAAAAAATTCAAATATTTTATTTGTTTCCACCATAACTTTGGTCCTAGTTGTCCTATTGCTGTGAAATTTGTCAAGAATGATTCTTACAATAAAAGAATGAACCTGATGAATTTTTGCGCCCCCTTTTTCCCCGTTGTGTAATTAAGGGCCAAAAGGGGCCAAAATAAAACCTTTTTTATTTGTGGTCCAATTTTGAAATTTTTTTTGCATGTTTGTTCTTGTCAAATAGCGGATACAAAATAAAAAATTAATTTTTGTGACCCCCATTTTTCCCCCTATTACGTAATTAGGGGCCAAAATCGAAACTTTCTTATTTGTGAAAATTTTTTTTGCAAGTTTATTGTTGTCAGGTAATGAATCCAAATTTGAGAATTAATTTTTGAGACCATTCCCTTTTTCACTTGTTTTGTAATTAGGAGCCAAAAGGGGCCGTAATCAAAACTTTTTTATTTCTGGTTTGGTTTTGAAATTTTTTTTTGCAAGTTTATTTTTGTCAAGTAGCAAATCCAAATTTGAAAATTTATTTTCGCGACCCCACCCCCTTTCACCTGTTACATAATAAGGGGCCAAAAGGGGCTGAAATCAAAACTTTTTAAATTCTTGTCTGATTTTGAGTTTATTCCTGTCAAGTAGCAGATATATTTTTTTTTATTGTTATGTTATTAGGGACCAAAAGGGGCCAAAATCGTAACTTTTTTATTTCTGGTCCGATTAAAAAATTTTTTTTTACAAGTTCATCCTTGCCAAGTAGTGATTCTAAATTTAAGAATAAATTTTTGCAACCCCCACCTTTTTTTCGCTCATTACCTAAGGGGCAGTAATCATAATTTAAAAAAATTTCTGGTTCGATTTTAAATTTTTTCCCCAAACATTATTCTTTTGAAGAGTAGAATACAAAATTGAAAATTTATATTTTTACCCCCTGGGTCGAAAGTCCATCAGAGAAGCATGTGTCAAAAACCTTTGTCAGTCCACCATGGGCTGCATGTGTCCAGAGCAATAGACTATCCATATTGGGCCTAAAACGAACAGGGTTCAACATGTTGAGGTCGTATCATGCTGCGCTCGGGGAAGCTTATTATTTAAGATTAAATAAAGTACCACAAATTGATAATTTCAACATGTTGCTTAATTTTCCAAGTTGACAGTAAGAAATTACCAAGACATACTAGAAACCAAGAGATAACTCTTTTGAGTACATACACACAGTGTAGAAACGGAAGTGTACAGTTTTAGGGCCTATAAAGAAATGGTGAAATGAACCATTCTAGATTGTACAGTTTAATTTGTTTTTGCACAAACTTTTTCAAATGACACAAAAACGAAGAAGATGTACGATTGCCGTTCGCTTCAAATTTTAAGTAGACATAACATAGAATATAATATAACTCAATTACCTGTAATTGTTTGTGATGTCGAATAGAAATTTCAATCTGCACACTTAATTTTTAAAAAGTTCACTCCAAATTGATGTAAATAATCGGTTCGTGAACATTAATCGCATTCAACTCGTGATCATTGTGTATATGTATCCTCTCAAAAATCATTTCTGCACATTCTTCACATGCACAAACGGGTTAATACATACAGGATTTTATTTAATTTGAACTTTATTCACCCAAGCCGTGTTTTAAAATCTGAGCGAAATCTATCGCAGTCATTGTACACAACCTATGGAGGACACTTCACAAAATCTATTGAGGACAGTTTTCATAAAAACATATTTTCACAACATCAGCGGCATCATTATGCCAGAACATAAATAATTCATATAATTATTTTAAGAAAATAATGAGTTGGCATATGAAACAAAGATAAAATATCTTATAAACCCAATGATTGGAATATTTTTTTTATTCAAACACATATCGTATACGCATATGCACATGTATTCCAACATATAAAAAGTGTTTCTTGTCATGTGCTGTATCAAATGGAGATTTTCGAGCACGTTTCTTCCTGACTTACAAAACGTTGCATGGATTAAGTACTAGTATACATAAAATAGTTATTGAGAACCCTTTAATTTCTATTTGAATATCATAAAGTTTTTTATTCTACAGAAACATGGACCTTACGATTGCTTTATTTTAACTATCGCTGTTAAATTTCATAAGTACTTCCTAGCTCACGTACTGCACGTATAGCTGATGAAGCTTTGTGCATATATGCCTCAGTTGAAGACCAACATATCTACATTTTCATCTTTTGACACAGAGTATATATCTTTAAATGACAGAAAGTTTATCAAATATGTGAACACTTTATTATCTCATGAACTGTTTAAAGGCATCCAGTTGATAAAACTTGCAAATACCCAAGTGGTACTTTAGCACTATTGACCTTGAATCTCAGGTTGAATCACTTCGGTAATTTCAATACAAAAACAGAATTCATAAACTTTTTTTATGATAAAAGCTAAATCTTATTATTCTGATGGTGCCTGCAAGTGGGATTTACTTTTGTTAATCAGTTTATACTTTTTTATACGGAAAAGACACTGCTGCAAAAAGGGCTAAATTTCCACCAAAGGAGACTTTTGTAGAGACTGTAGATTCAGACACCTTTCTCTTTATTCTGTTTTTAAAAGGCTTAACTCTGATGTATTTTAAGCTTTTTTTTCTGCAACCAAATTAAAAATATGCTTTATGCGTACAATTTTTATTCAACCTCGTCGAAAAGTTTGATCAGTAAAATCTTTTGGAGAGAGGTGGCCTAACTTACTATTTCGTGTGATTATTTAAAATTGTCTAGTTTACGAATAACGATGCCGAACATTTTAGCAAGCAAACTAGTTCTTGGTGGAGTTTTACACGTGACCCAAACCAAAATTATCGCTTCTAAACTGCGTGAAATGTTCGATTGTAACAAAAAGACACTGATTTACCCGGTGCGATTCGCAAAAATGCTTTTTTGCTATTGATGCGAATCTGATACATGTCTGGTTGCTATCAACAGGCAAAGTTGACAGCAAACAACTTAATGTACACATGTAAATATCAAAATCAATTATGATGCTAGCTGAAGCCTTTTCTCGTATCACATCTGATCAAATTATCTAGTTTTGATATTTTGACCAAAAAATAATTTAAGCTCAATTGGACAATGTCATGTAAGTTTATGCAATCACTATATGTGCGTCTGTCGTCGTCGTCCGTTAACACTTTTTAAAATCTTCTCAGTCTTCTGAAACCACTTGACCAATTTAACTGAAACTTTACAGGATTGATATTTGACACGTTGGCAACAAACGAAGTTCATTTTGAATTGATTCGATAAAAAAACATGACCACTGATACTAAAAATAGAACATAGGGTAGACTTATTTAAAATGGCTAATAACTCAGCAAATATAACAGATACAAAATATCAAAAGATTCTTAGGGTCTTTGGAATCAAAAGTTCTACAAAAGCCTCCATTGGGCGAAGTCGTCAGATTCTCTTTATAGCGGTTATGGCCTTTTAAAGGCCATAAATAGAGATTTTCCCTGTTTTTTTGCCCAATAGAATGCAAGCTATTTCAGATAGAGAAAATCAGTTGCTTGCTAAAACCTTCAGCTCATTAAACTCTACAAAAATCTCCATTTGTTCTACAAAAGTCTTTATCAGATTAAAATTGTCCCCTGATCCTAAAACCATAATGGTCTTCTATGAGGGGTCGTCTGAAAACTGCCACGTGCACTTTATCGAGTGCTGACAAAGTGACGGGTGTGCTTCATATCAAGCAGGAACTGTTGAACTCTTTAAGAACGTTCATTCTCGTTATACCCATGCTAGCAAAAGCGCGGGGATAATGTTTTTCGTATGTCGGCGTACGTATGGCGTTAATGTCCAGGATAATCTCTGAAACCACCGGGAGTAGAAAGATGAAACTTGGGTCATTGATTGTATTGTGGGTAGGGATTATGCCGAAGGTTTCGGAATTTTAATAATGCCTCCCCCGGCCTAGGGGCTGGGTTGTATAGGTAGCCTAAGGGCACACTATTCCTTCGTTACCCAACTCCTCCCCTGAAACTTGGCTCAGTAGTTACACTACGGGTGTAGATTTTGCTTAAGGTTTCTGAATTTTGATAATGCCCCTTAGGGCTGGGCTGCACATGTAGCTGAGGGTAATTTATTCCTTCGTCACGCAACACCTCCCAGGATATTTGAAATACAGAATTGAAACTTGACTGAGTTATTGTACTAAGGATGTAGATTCTGCCAAAGGTTTCTTAGTTTTTATAATGCCCCTAGGGACTGGGCTGCATAGGTATCCTAAGGGCTAATTATTCCTTTGTAACATAACCTGTAGAACTGAATCTTGGCTCAGTAGTTGCAGTGTGTATGTAGATGCCCCAAGCGGCTGGGATACATATGTAGCCATAGGGCATATTGTTCCAGGTTATTTTGAAAATGGAACTGAAACTTTAGTTTTTGTGTCAGCCAAATTAACCTAAGAATTAGTTTAGAATTGTACCTACAAATTAGTTTAGAAATGTACCTACCCTTAAACCATATATTAATGATCTTATATTTTATATAAAAAAATCAATTTGCAGGTTATTATGACTTGCCACAAAACCAGTAATAAGTCTAACAACAATAAATTACAATTGTAGTTCCTGTTCATTTCTTTCAGTTATTTGCCCCATATACTAGCGTGTGGATATGTAACGTGGCTGCTTCGACTAGTTTAACTCAGAGTTCACGTTATGCGATTTGGTTGTAATATGTTGTTTTTTTTTTAAGTTGTTTGGTTTGTATTTACGATGATTTTATTTTAAATTTAAGTCTCCTCGGACTAGCGATATATGATTGCCGCATAGTTGCCGCACAGGTAGCCTGAGGACAAATTGATCCTTCGTCACGCAACTCCTTCCAGGTTTTTGGAATACAGAACTGAAACTTGGCTTCTTTAATTAGATATACTGCTAGTTAAACAACATGTCCTTTAATGTGAGATTTAGGATAAACATGTGCGCCGTCATTGACCTGTTCTGGACCGATCCTTGTTAGAATCAAGACATTTGCAGGAAAACGTACCGTGTTATACAAGGGAACGTTGTATAACATACCCTGTTCTGAGCACGCCAAAATTGTTTTAATTCATATATTTTTACTATATACTAGTATGTAGCCACTATGAAGCAAAACTATGAAGCAAATCGTGAAAAAAAAACCGTTTTGATCTGAAAAAGATCAGCAACTGTTACTTCTAAATAACAGGTTATTCGCTATGGAAGAAGGAGATTTTGCGCTATAAGACTGGGTTTTGGAAATTATATAGGATCATACCTTCAATTTCTCTGGTGTGTGCTTCGTTATGTCTTCCCGTCTTGTATTATTAAGATTGATCATCCCAGTTCAGCAGTTATGTTGTTACCTTATTTTTTCATTTATTTTGACATATCAATTATCCTGTAGGTGTCAACTGAGCTGAATTTATAAAGCTGTTCTACACCTATAAGCTTGGGGAAAAACGATTCTTTTTGGGGAATATGAATTATTTATGTTCTGGTATCTTTAATGCTAAATAAGAACTATACATCTGACGCCGCTGATGTTGTGAAAATATGTTTTTATGAAAAATGTCCCCCATAGATTTTGTGAAGTGTCCTCCATAGATTGTGTACAATGACTGCGATAGATTTCGCTCAGATTTTAAAACACGGCTTGGGTGAATAAAGTTCAAATTAAATAAAATCCTGTATGTATTAACTCGTTTGTGCATGTTAAGAATGTGCAGAAATGATGTTTGAGAGGATACATATACACAATGATCACGAGTTGAATGCGATTAATGTTCACGAACCGATTATTTACATCAATTTGGAGTGAACTTTTTAAAAATTAAGTGTGCAGTTTGAAATTTCTATTCGACATCACAAACAATTACAGGTAATTGAGTTATATTATATTCTAAGTTATGTTTACTTAAAATTTGAAGCGAACGGCAATCGTACATCTTCTTCATTTTTGTGTCATTTGAAAAAGTTTGTGCAAAAACAAATTAAACTGTACAATCTAGAATGGTTCATTTCACCATTTCTTTATAGGCCCAAAAACTGTACACTTCCGTTCCTACACTGTGATACATACCAGTAAAAAAGCCCTTGTCAGATATTACCAACTAGTTGCATTGGATGGTAGAAAACCATAGTTATCTAAAGAAGCCAAAATTGGGCACAAAAGACAATACTGTAAAAGGGGATAATTTCGCTTGGTTTAAATATCGTGCTTTCAGTACCGAAATGCATTTACGAGGTTTTAGTTTTGTGTTTTATTAGATCATGGAATATTGGGTCTTTCTAAGTGTAATTTACGCGAGGGTATATTTTCATGAATTTGTTACGATCTTGAAATTAGCAAAAATAAACCCCTTGCAAAAATTTCCCCTTTTACAGTATTCAGTATAAATAAACATATTTTAAATATATTATTAATTAAATAAAGTAAATTTTGGTGAAAATAATTGGGTAAATTTGTTTCACTCATATTGAAAAGTTTTACATTTTAATTTAAGGACTGCTGAATCCTTTTTCAAGAGGGCTTTAGAGATGAGGGAGGCAACTCTAGGCCCAGACCATTTAGATCTTGCCCAGTCCCTCAATAACCTAGCAGCCCTCTATAATGATAGGAAACAGTATAGCAAGGCAGAGCCTTTGTATGAGAGAGCATTGGAAATCAAAACTAAGGTATGGTGTGCAGTGTTCAAAAAGTATATAGAGAAAGGCTGAAATAAATTTACACGACATACAGTTGCCCTTTATAATGATTGGAAACAGAATAGCAAGCAGAGCCTTTGTATGATAGAGCACTTGATATGGTGTGCAGCAGATTTAGAAAACAATAATTTGAGGAATAAATGACCATGACACAGAAACCCTTTATAATAAATGAAAAGCGTACAGCAAGACAGAACCTTTATCAAAGGGAAAACTGGAATTCTTCTTTAAATGGCGCTTTTCAATGTCAGATGATCTGGTTGAGATGCAAGCATGTGCAGCGATCTTACACTGCTTAATTAACCAATTAAAAACCACCTGTACTGATATTGATTGATAACGTTGACCATTGAAATGCAACGTTATTTAAAATCTTTGGTTTTTATAATGAAGCTTAGTACCCAAAGGTTTCAGTCTTTAAAAATGTTATTTTTGCAGAAGAAATAGGTACTTGCACCTTTTCTTGGAAAGCCGACCACTATCTTTCACTCGTGATAGATTTTTTGGGTCTTTTGGCTGGTTCTGCTATGCTCTACTCACACAAGGAATGAAAAATTGTACACAACTTTGATGAAACAATAAAAATCTGATAATGAAAACATTTCAACTTTCCATATACTTTGCAGACTATATACATGTATGTCACTGAAAAGTTTAGTATGACACAAAACAGAATTACGAATCTTATAGACACAAAAACTTACCCTAGCGCTGTAGCATAAACATGTATGTCATGATTGTATGATTTATCTTTCAGTATTTAAGTACCAACCATGAAAGTGTGGCATCTATAATAAACCACCTGGCTTTACTATACAGAAGACAGGTATGAGCATGAAGCATTTTCGTGAGGTTACTAAGTATAAACAAGTGTTGGGTTTAAACATGTACTGTAATCCAATTTATTTTTCGCGACTTCAATATTTCATGTTTTATTGTCAAATGGCTATTTTGCGACTATTTATTTTCACGAATTTCTGTTCCTTGCGAAATCCTCAAATATAAATCACTCACAAAAATAAGTTGGTTTACAGTATAATTGATGGAAAAAGTCAGATGGGACTTAAACATGATTGGTTTCAAGTGAAGTTTTTGTAGATTTAACTGCTGTATAAAATCTTTCAAGTAATAATTCAATACAGCATTTAACATAGAGCAAGTATTATTTTAAAAGTTACATTATTGATAGGATTTAATTTGAGAAATTTTTATGTCCCATTTACGAAATTAGGGTGGCATATAGTTTTTGGTCAGTTCATCCCTCTGTCCATCCCAAATGGAATGAGATGGGGCATTTTGACTTTTGGACATATTCTTATTCTAATAAGTAGCCTCTCTACATGAATTTGTAGTCATATGAGTTTTTGGACGGATTTCATGGAGTGAAAAAGATCCGGTTATAAAATGGTGAATATTGGGCGGCCGGCAGATGGGCGTTAAAGAAATTAACATTAAAGTTTTCTTAGCAACTACTTATAACAGTCATTGATATTTGGTATACAGCATCCGGTTGGGGTTCCATAATGTGGGATTTGATTTCAGGTCTGTTGCTCATCTACTTCCTGCTTCATGAAATCCAGCCATCTTTTGGCGTCCATCGTCAGCCCGTCGTACATTAACTATTCTTTAAAAATCTTTGTACATTTAATCTTTAGGATGTCCTCCACCAAGTTTGTGCTTGCCGACCAACCAACATGGCCGCCGTTGCTAAAAATAAAACAGGGGTCAGACCATAGTTTTTAGCTTATATCTCAAAAAGTATATAAGATAAAGAAAAAATCGAAGCATCTCTCCTTCTTCAGCATCAAAAGCTCTATTAAACTCTCCTTTGAGTCAAAGTTGTGGGATGACTCCTTTCAGGAGTTATTTCCCCTTAATCATCATTTTCACAGTTTTTGGACTAATTATACCCCCACTCGTAAGAGAGGGGGCTATATTGCAATCACCTTGTCCGTCCGTCTGTCCGTCCGGTTCAATTTCTCTGCTTCTACTGAATGTATTGGTTTCAAATTTGGTACACAGCTTCAGCATGATGAGTTATACTATGCCTACCCTTTCCAGGTCAGTCCATTATCTACTTCCTGTTTTCCAAGCCGACTTAGACTTTTTTAGGGAAAAAAAATTTGAAATGTGAAATTTTTCGTAACAGATTTCTCGGCTTCTACTGGATGGATTGGTTTCAAATTTGGTACACAGCTTCAGCATGATGAGTTATACCGTGCCTCCCCTTTCCAGGTCAGTCCATCATCTACTTCCTGTTTTCCCAGCTGACTTAGACTTTTTATGGGTCAAAAATAGACAATTTTTCGTAACAGATTTCTCGGCTTCTAGAGAAGGGATTGATTTCAAATTTGGTATACAGCTTTAGCATGATAAGTTGTACCGTGCCTCCCCTTTCCAGGTCAGTCGGTCTTCTACTTCCTGTTTTCTGAATGGCCGAGTGGGGGTATGCTTAGCACGACTAAGTGCAACCCCTTGTTTATCTTGAAAACCATTGGTGCTAAAGTAAAAGTTAGCATTGCAAAATTTTTAAGCTTATTGAGAGCTACAAAAATGGTATCTGGGTCAAAATTGTCAGATCAACCGTTTAAAAGTTATCCCCCTTTAACTGTTTTTTTCTTCCAATTTTAACTGATTTTAAAATATTCTTCTCTGAAACCACCAAAGGATTGCTATCAAACTTTGTACACTTGATCTTTAGCATATCTTTTACCAAGGTTGTGAAATTTATGCATGCCTACCAACCAACATGGCTTTTATTGCTAAAAATAAAACAGGGGGTCAAACCATAGCTTATAGCTCAAAAAGTACAAGAGATATAGAAAATACGAAAAACTTTCCCTTTTCAGCATCAACAGCACTACAAAACTCTCCATTGAGTGGAAGTTGAGGGACAACTCCTAGCTTATTGGAGTTATTTCTCTTTAATTGTCAAAATTGACAATTTTCGCAGTTTTTGAACTTTATAATAAAAACTATAAGAGCTAGAGGAAAAGTCAGCATTGCAAAATTGTTCAGCTAATTGAGGTTTACAAATATGATTTCAGGGTCAAAATTGTCAGATCAACCTCAGGGGCGTAGCTAGGCAGAAATGAAGAATACGCAAAGCTACGGCGAGGGGTCTGGGGGCCGCTCAAAGCCCCCAGTGGGTCCAGGGCAAAGCCCTGGTAGGGGGTTTCCAGGGAGGCGAAGCCCCACGGAAGCTCCTTGGATTTACTGTGGTTTCATTATTATTCGTGGGATATTAAGTTTCGTGGTTTTCGTTGGTAGCCTTAAACCTGCACCTGAACCTTTTAAGATTTATCCCCCCTTTAACTTGTTTGGTTTTTCAAATGGAATGCTTTTTAACTTTGTATTCTTAATCTTGAGAAAGGTATTCTAAGTTGTTTCTTCAAAGTTACTTACCAGTTACATGTAGACCATGTTGCACACTTGGTAAGAGTCTTGAGCACAAGAGATCATGTGAGCAATTCAGGCTCCTGGGAGCCTCTTGTTGTTGGTTTTCAGGGAAATTTAGACCAGGCCCTACATTTCTATAAACAAGCAGAAAGACTGCTTAGAGTAATATTTTTCTTTGACCAGACAATGATAGATATTTACTATTTATGTTATTATATTTCAGGGTAAATTTGACCACGCCCTTCCTCTCTACAAACAGGCTGTAGACATAAGAGAGAAGACATTTGGTTCCTATCATCCATCAGTAGCTACTGCTTTAGTAAACCTTGCTGTGCTCTATTCACAACAGGTAAAAAGAGAGGAATTTAGTGTTAATGTCTGTTTGTCTGCTCATCTCAAATCAAGTTAACCTTCAAGGCAGATTCTTTGTTAGCTCAACTGGATAAAGTGAAATCACCTTGAAAAAAGCAAACGTTTATATGTTATCACTAGTAAACAGTGTAATGAAACATTCATCACCCCTATTTAAATTAATCATATGCATATAACTAACATTCCTTTTGTTTTGTTTTCGATTGGTCAATAGCACTTTTGTAATTAAGTTTTTATCTTGATGAAACTCACCAGCATGTAGGACCTTGACAACGACTTGCGCAGAAAAAATTAAAAAGGATTTATAAACAATGCATTTTGTGCAATCTTATCAACAAACCTGTGCAAACATTTGATTTTTTCTAACAAAGTAATTATATACATTGAATGCAATGGTGTGTAAAAACATGGACCGAACCACACATTTCAACATGAAGCACTACCACTACTGCTTTTCATTAAAATGTGCTTAGGTCCATGCTTATACACACAAATAAAACTCCAAAATATTGCATTCAACATACATGTAAATATTTTTTTTTTTTTTTATAGAACAAGTATTCTGAAGCAGAGCCTTTGTATGAGAAAGCTATTAAGGTCTATGAAGAAAGTCTTGGCCCTCAACATCCTAGAGTTGCTGAAACCTTGCGTAACCTTGCTGTGATGAAATATGAACTGGTTAGTACATATACAGGGGTGGTTCAAGAAATGTTTAGAAAGGATGGAGGTTCCATTTAAAGTCAGGATGAAAGGGGAGGGGTGTTTTAAATCCAATTTTTCCACAAAAGAGTATATATTAAGAAATATAAAATTCCAACCCAAATATCCCAAATCTGGATTCACTTCCGCTATAGCTAGTTTTATATGTATAGAGGGCTTTTACCAGTGCAGTGCAAATATGCTCCACCAACTACTGATTTTTTTATTGCACATAGAAATGCCGGATGTCTGTTTGTGTGTCCTTCACCAGTAACAGATTCCTCAGCTACCACTGTTCCTTGGTTTTCTATATTTGGTATGCAGCTTAAGGTGGGGGTCCCATAAAGTGGGATGTGTTTTCAGGTCTGTTGCTTACAGACTTCCTGTTTGACGAGTGGACTTGAAAATTCTACCACTCTACAGGGTTTTGATTATTTTACTCTCTATAGGTGGATAGGAGTCACTCTGTCTGTCTCTCTTTCTGTCCACATATCTTGTAAGCACAAGTCCTCTTAAACCACATGATGGGTGTTGATGAATTTAACATGAATTAAGAACAAAGAACATGAAGATTTGGACGATGAACTTTCTTTGTGTGGGATAATATTTAGAGGAGATAATAAGATAAATGATGGAATATTCTATCTTATAAACAGCTAATCCTCCCTGAGCTTTCACTCATTAATGAAAAAAATTCTTATAACTGTTAAAGCCCCAGTCACACTGTCACGTTTCGACATCCCGTTTTACTACATGCTAAAACGTAGTGGAACGGCTATAAACGTAACGAAACGTACCGACACGTAGTTGAAACCGGGTACATATGTAGAGATACCTGGACGCAAACCTGGGGTGTCCTGTTTGTATCGTTTGCACGACACAAACGTGGCGAAACGCGACTACAAAAATAAACGTAGCAGATACGTAGTAGAACGTGGTGAAACTTCGTTAAAACGTGTTGAAACCTAGTTCAAGCGTATCGAAAACCTAGCAAAACGTAGCGGAATGCCCACCACCAGGTTTTACTACGTTTTCCTAGGTATTTATTACGTTTCACGAGGTTTTATTAGGTTTTTGTACCTTTTGTACGTTTAATGTTACGTTTCGCTAGTTTTTTTTCACGTTTTATCACGTTTTAGTAGGTATAATCACATTTTAATACGCTTACTCTTTCATTTTTTCACCCTTCTTTTGTAAAAAATCTTCATTTAGATCACACTAAAAGAAATAAAGTACTATGAAATTGGTAAATTACGGGATGTTGCTGATTGAGCATACGCGTATGACTGCAAGATAAGGCTGTTGTTGTTTCAATACAACCAAAATCGTTACCAGAGGATAAGAAAAACGCATTTATTTTGGGCGAGACATTGGAAAAGTAGGATATCCTAGTTTGGCATGGCATGACTGTACGAACAATTTTAGAGGAACTGGGACGTGAGGATATATTGTTTCCTTTAGAAACTGTTTGCGAGTTGACCCAGTTATGTTCCAGAAGAATGTAGTTAGAATTTGACGCCAAGGTTAAGAAGAAAGACACATGGCTCAGAGAGGCACTACCAGTTGGCCTATCTCTGGCACTTGTACTCATCGCAGCGATTTGTCAAGTTTTCTGTAACCAATTATTTTGGAATTAAATGACTGGGATAAAATTACAAGGTGATTCTTTTCTCTTATTTAAAGAGAAGAGGAAAGGACTGAAATAGTACTTTGCGTGAAAGTCTTAAAGCTGTGTAATATAAACAATTTGTAACAAGTATTTTGTAAGCTAATGCACACTAGTGTTATCCCGCTTCTGTTCAAAACTTTAGTATTTCGGCCAACAGAAAGTAGATGACCTAGGAGTATAAAATATACACCCTATTATACCATATGATAAGATTGAAGGCGAAATATAAAACCTCTACGACCTATAGTTAGACAACTGTGATAGGAATTTTTCAACATGTGTAAAACCAGTTTAGCTAGATAGGAACCTAAAATTATCATGCACCATTTGGTACTACAGTAAATGCAAAATTTCATGTCTATTATATTTTAAAAGCAGTTGGAAAACTGAGAAAAAAATGTATTTCACAAACAATGGTAATATACTATACCGTCTTTTGAGCGAAGATATAATATAAACTTACTAAAATATGATTGAAATCACACCTTACTTTTCTCCACAAAGCATTCACTACCTCTTCCTGGTGAATATATATTTCTTTTATTTTGAGAAAAATATGCGGTTTTTGCGGATAATTCTGCACAGCGTAGTGGCACGTGGTGAAACGTAGTACATACCTAGCAAAACCGCATCAATACGTAATAAAACCTAACATATACTTTGTAAAACGTGACAAAGCCTAGTAATACCTCACGAAACGTACCACACACGTAGCTAAACGTAGTAAAACCTAATGAAACGGCTGATGTTAAACCTTGCCATACCTAGTAAAACGTAGTAAAACGTGAGGAAACCTTGTAAAATGTAGCATATACCTATTTAAACGTGAAGACCAAAAACTTTGACAATAAATTACATTAAAACGTGACGTTTTAAAATGTAGTAAAACAGGGAAGCCGATACGTGACAGTGTGACTGGGGCTTAATCCTGCTGTTAATTTACTCAAGAATTGAACATTCTATCTTCTTATGATAACTGCTTATCACCTTTGAGTTTTTTATTCAATAATGGAACATTCTGTTTTATAAATAGTTTATCACCCCTGAGTTTTGACTTGATAGTGGAACATTCTATCTTATAAACATTTAATCACCCCTGATTTTTCTATCATGGAACATTCTACCTTATAAACAGTTAATCACCCCTGAATTTCCACTCAACAATAGAATATTCTATCTTGTAAACAGTTAATCATCCCTGAGTTTTTATTCAACAATGGAACACTCTATTTCATAAACAGTTAATCACCCCTGAGTTTTTACTCAATAGTGGAACATTCTATCTTATAAACAGTTAATCACCCCTGAGTTTTTATTCAACAATGGAGCATTCTACTGTGGTTTCATTATTATTCATGGGGTATCAATTTTCGTGGTTTTCGTGGGTGGCATTGACCCACGAAATTTGATGCTCAAGGAAAGGAAATTTAACATTGATTTGTATACTGCAGACTTCAGAACCACGAATTTAAGAATCCACTAACTTGTGGATTTCTATCAGACCACGAAACTCAGAACCACGAATTTAAGAATCCACTAACTTGTGGATTTCTATCAGACCACGAAAATTGGTACCCACGAAAATAAATGAATCCACAGTATCTCATAAACAGTTAATCACCCCTGAGTTTTTATTCAACAATGGAACATTCTATCTTATAAACAGTTAATCATCCCTGAGTTTTTGTTCAACAATGGAACATTCTATCTCATAAACAGTTAATCACCCCTGAGTTTTTAATCAACAATGGAACATTCTATCTTATAAACATTTAATCACCCCTGAGTTTTTATTCAATAATGGAACATTCTATCTCATAAACAGTTAATCACCCCTTAGTTTCCACTCAACAATGGAGCATTCTACCTTATAACCGGTTAATCACCCCTGAGTTTGCATTTAATAATGGAACATTCTTTGTTATAAACAGTTTACCAACCCTGAAGGATCATTTTATGTTATAAATAGTAAACCACCCCTGAACTTTCAATCAACAATGGAATGTTCTGTCTAATAAATGGTTAATCAACCCTTGAGTTTTCATACAATAATGAAACATTCTATCTTATAAACAGTTAATCATTCCAGATTTTCCATTCAATAATGGAACATTCTTTCTTATAACAGTAAATCACCCTGAGTTTTCACTCGGTAATGGAATATTCTATCTTGTAAACAGTTAATCACCCCTGATTTTTCATTCAACAATGGACAGTTAATCACCCCTGAGTTTTCATTCAACAATGGACAGTTAATCATCACTGAGTTTTTATTCAAAAATAGAACATTTTACCTCATAAACAGTTAATCATCACTGAGTTTTCATTCAATAATAGAACATTTTACCTCATAAACAGTTAATCACCCCTGAGTTTTCATTCAATAGTGGAACATTCTATCTTATAAACAGTTATAATCATCCCTGAGTTTTCATTCAATAGTGGAACATTTTACCTTATAAACAGTTAATCACCCCTGAGTTTTCTACCATGGAATATTCTACAGTATAAACATTTAATCACCCCTGAGTTTCATTCAATAATGGAACATTCTATCTTGTTAACAGTTAATCAAATTTGAGTTTTCACTTAATAGTGGAACATTCTATCTTGTAAACAGTTCATCACCCCTGAGTTTTCATTCAATTATGGAACATTCCATCTTACAAACAGTTAATCACACCTTAGTTTTCATTAATGGAACATTCTATCTCTTAAACAGTTAATCACCCCCTGAGTTTTCACTCAATACCTTGTAAACAGTTAATCACCCCTGAATAGAACATTCTATCTTGTAAACAGTTAATCATCCCTGAGTTTTTATTCAACAATGGAACATTCTTATCTCATAAACAGTTAATCACCCCTAAGTTTTTATTCAATAATGGAACATCCTATCTCATAAAGGGTTAATTACCCCTTAGTTTCCACTCAACAATGGAGCATTCTACCTTATAACCGGTTTATCACACCCGAGTTTGCATTTAAGAATTGAATGTTTGTACTTTGATGTTTCATTGGCGTGTAAAACTGTTGACCATAGCACATTTTGAATGAAGTGCGCTTCATGTGTAAAAATGTGCGACTGGTCAACGGTTTTACAACCCTAGGAAACATCAAAATACAAACATTTAATTCTTATAATTACATTTTAATGCTTTTTGTCTCGCCTGCGAAGCAGAGCGGGACATAGGTGTTACTTTACCGGCGGCGGCGACGGCGGCGTTAACTTTTTGGAAAAGTTTTATGAGCAACTTCATATCTCAAGAACTATAGGTCCTGGGTTGATGAAACTTGGTATGCATATGCCCCAGTAGTAGCTTAGCACAGCTGCATCCCCATCTTTTGACTTTGACCTTGATTTTCCGGTTGCGTGACTTTGACAATTTTCAATACATATAATAGCAATGGAAAAGTTTTGCGAGCACCTCCATATCTCAAGAACTATAAGTCCTAGGTTGATGAAACTTGGTATGCATATGCCCCAGTAGTAGCTTAGCACAGTTGCATCCCAATCTTTTGACCTTGACCTTGATTTTTCGGTTGATTGACTTTGACAATTTTCAATACATATAATAGCAATGGAAAAGTTTTGCGAGCAACTCCATATCTCAAGAACTATAGGTCCTAGGTTGATGAAACTTGGTATGGGTATGCCCCAGTAGTAGCTCAGCACAGTTGCATCCCCATCTTTTGACCTTGACCTTGATTTTTCGGTTGAGTGACTTTGACAATTTTAAATACATATAATAGCAATGAAAAAGTTTTGCGAGCACCTCCATATCTCAAGAACTATAAGTCCTAGGTTGATGAAACTTGGTATGTATATGTCCCAGTAGTATCTTAGCACAGTTACATCCTCATCTTTTGACCTTGACCTTGATTTGCCGGTTGAGTGACTTTGATTATTTTTATTGCATATATTTGCAATGTTTAGGTTCTATAAACATCTTTTGATCTCAGAAACTGAAAATCCATGTAAATTCAAAATATAGTGGAAGTAAGAAAGAATAATTGTTTCTGATGGTGCCGGCAGGCGAGACATACTTTAGTGTTAACTCTTGTTTATTCTTTTCTGATTTTTGGACGGATTTTACGGAGTGAAAAATCCGGGTTATAAAATGGTGAATGTCGGGCTGGCGGGCGGCGGGCGTCGGGCGCGTGCGGGCGGGGAAGAAATTTTCGTAACAGTTTTCTCAGCAACTATTTATCACAGCCACTTGATATTTGGTATACAGCATCAGGGTGAGGTCCCATAACGTGGGATGCGATTTCAGGTCTGTCGCTCACCTACTTCCTGTTTCAACTTAGTTAATTTTTGACAATAATGTCCAATAGTACAAAATTTTGCGTAACAGTTTTCTCAGCAACTATTTATCATAGCCACTTGATATTTGGTATACAGTTTCAGGGTGAGGTCCCATAATGTGGGATGCGATTTCAGGTTTGTCGCTCATCTACTTCCTGTTTACCGACTTAGTTAATTTTTGACAATAATGTCAGATAGTACAAAATTTTCGTAACAGTTTTCTTAGCAACTACTAATCACAGCCTCTTGATATTTGGTATGCAGCATCAACATGGGCTCCCATAATGTGGGATGTGATTTCAGATCTGTCGCTCACCTACTTCTTGTTAAACGAAATCCGGCCATTTCTGTCTTTGACCCATTTTTCGTTTGTTATGTGGCGTATGTTTGTGTATTTTTTATTTGTGCATTTATATCCAAATTTGAATTCAAGTCTGGATAAGAACAAATTTCAGTTGTGTGTATAGTAAGGTCATGACCCGGCTACGGCCACGTGAAACATTTCATCGAGTTATGAAAGCGGATTCAAGGTGTCAATTAACCAATAGAATTACTGCATTTTAATTATATGCACGGTAAATGTAATTATTTAATAATGGAACATTCTATCTTATAAACAGTTAATCATCCCTGAGCTTTCATTCAATGGAACATTCTATCTTAAAAACAGTTAATCACCCCTGAGTTTTCATTTAATAATAGAACATTCTTTGTTATAAACAGTTTACCAACCCTGAAGGATCATTCTATGTTATAAATAGTAAACCACCCCTGAACTCATACCCGTAGCCAGAATTTTTCAACACAGGGTTCGAAATGTGAAAAGGGGGGTTCGATTTCCCAAATTTTTCTGACTTTAATAGTGCTTAACCGATTTTTCACCCGATTTTTCCCTATTTTTATCAAATTTTTTGTCCAAGGGGGGTTCGTCCGAACCCCTCGAACCCCCCCTGGCTACGGGTATGTAACTTTCAATCAACAATGGAATGTTCTGTCTTATAAATGGTTTATCAACTCTTGAGTTTTCATACAATAATGAAACATTCCATCTTATAAACAGTTAATTATCCCTGAGTTTCCATTCAATAACGGAACATTCTATCTCATAAAGGGTTAATCACCCCTTAGTTTCCACTCAACAATGGAGCATTCTACCTTATAACCGGTTAATCACACCTGAGTTTGCATTTAAGAATTGAATGTTTGTATTTTGATATTTCATTGGCGTATAAAACTGTTGACCATAGCACATTTTGAATGAAGTGCCCTAGCGCTTCATGTTAAAAATGTGCAACTGGTCAACAGTTTTACAACCCTAGAAAACATCAAAATACAAACATTAAATTCTTATAATTACATTTTAATGCTTTTTTATTCTTTTCTGATTTTTCGTTTGTTTTGTGGTGTATGTTCGTGTATTTTTTATTTGCACATTTATATCAAAATTTGAATTCAAGTCTGGATAAGAACAAATTTTAGTTGTGCGTATAATAAGGTCATGACCCGGCTACGGCCACGTGAAACATTTCATCGAGTTATGAAAGAAGATTCAAGGTGTTAATTAACCAATAGAATTACTGCATTTTAATTATATGCACGGTAAATGTAATTATTTAATAATGGAACATTCTATCTTATAAACAGTTAATCATCCCTGAGTTTTTATTCCATGGAACATTCTATCTTAAAAACAGTTACTGTGGTTTCATTATTGTTCGTGGGGAATCAATTTTCGTGGTTTTCGTGGGTAACCTTTACCCACGAAAGTTGATGCCCAACGAAAAGGCAATTTAACATTGAGCTGTATGCTGCAGTCTTTAAAACCACGAATTTAAGAATCCACGAACTGATCATTTTTCTTCAAACCACGAAAATAAATGAATCCACAGTAATCACCCCTGAGTTTTCATTTAATAATGGAACATTCTTTGTTATAAACAGTTTACCAACCCTGAAGGATCATTCTATGTTATAAATAGTAAACCACCCCTGAACTTTCAACCAACAATGGAATGTTCTGTCTTATAAATGGTTAATCAACCCTTGAGTTTTCATACAATAATGAAACATTCTATCTTATAAACAGTTAATCATCCCAGATTTTCCATTCAATAATGGAACATTCTTTTTATAACAGTAAATCACCCCTGAGTTTTCATTCGACAATGGACAGTTAATCACCCCTGAGTTTTCATTCAACAATGGAACATTCTGTCTTATAAACAGTTAATCACCCCTGAGTTTTCATTCAATAGTGGAACATTCTATCTTGTAAACAGTTCATCACCCCTGAGTTTTCATTTAATTATAAATTATGGAACATTCTATCTTACAAACAGTTTATCACCCCTTAGTTTTCATTAATGGAACATTCTATCTGTTTAACAGTTAATCACCCCTGAGTTTTCATTCAATAATGGAACATTCTATATTATAAACAGTTTATTACCACTGAGTGGAACATTCTATCTTATAAACAGTTCATCACGCCTGAGTTTTCACAGTAAATTACCACTGAGTTTTTATTCAATAGTGGGATATTATATCTTATAACTAGTGTATTTCTCAATAATGCAATTTTCTAATTGATAAACACAGGGCTGTCAAGTTTTTATGAGCTGCATGCGTGAGTTTCGATGAAAAATTGAAAGATCAAAGGAAAAAATTAAAAGATCAAAGAAAATTGCCGCCAAATTGCTGTCTGGATGCGTGAGTCTCACGCAAGTTGCGTAACACTTGACAGGTCTGTAAACAATGAGTCTCGGAAAAGGGGACCTTACAGACATACAAACTTGTTATATTGAATACTCAGGGCAAATAACTGTTCAGCTTTTCAGGCTCCTAATAGCCACTAGTTGCTTCATGTTTTATAATTTAAAACTCATAACTATATTAATTTGTACCTATTTTTCTTCTTAACAGAAAGATTTTGAGGCAGCAGCTAAGCTTTATAAGAGAGCAACAGAGATAAAAGAAAACGAGTCAACATATGGAGGGAAGGCTCTGTCTATACAAAGTTCTAGTGGAGATTCTACAATTAAAAATATGATGAACTCTTATCATTGAAATTTATTATGTGTACAAGCTATGTTTATAGATTCACCATATTACAATGCAAGTTCTATACTAAATTCCATGGGGAATTCTATAATTAAGAATATGATGAACTCCTATTGTTAAATAACAAAGTAAAGCTGCTTTCATCATGAGAAAAATAGGGCATCTAATGGGACATAAAATGATGCCCCGCCACAAAATTCTTCAAAAGTTGAATATATTTGTATACTATACTGAATATACTATACATCTATATACAGACAGAAAAGAAATTAGTTATCTTTCTTAAAATTTCATCATTTTAATATTTGAAAAATTTACATAGTGGCAAATCTTCAATAATGTTTTTTGGATCATCCTGAAAATTGAAGTTAACCTGTATTTTATTGTACTCAACAGCTGTGCAAAATATCATTCAACAGACGGACGGATGGAAAGACACCGAAAGAAACTGAAGGTTTAACATAATACTGTGGATTCATTTATTTTTGTGGATACCAATTTTCATGGTTTGATGAAAAAGGACTAGTTCGTGGATTTTTAAATTCGTTGTTTTGAAGACTGCAGGATGCAAATCGAGGTAAAATTTCCTTTTCGTTGGGCATCAATTTTCGTGGGTAAAGGCCAACCACGAAAACCACGAAAAATTGATACCACACGAATAATAATGAAACCACAGTACCTCTCCACTTCATAAAAAATGAGGAAAGCTAGTCAAGTAGTTTATAAGTAGAACTATGCCCCCTCTAAGGTCAGATTCCCCACTGTGACTTGATAGACCACTAAGCTTGTGTTCGACATTACCTCCCAGGGAATCCCAGGGAACAACTTAGGTATATGTATTATGTACCCAAGGTTGTTCTGGATGTACACTTTTATTTGTTAGAGAGGTTACCTGTGTTCTGTTTTATTTCTAAACCCAGCAAAAATAATCTACCCAGGCTGCCAAGGGAGGGAATGTCGAACCGGCCCTATGCTTATTACAGTTTAGTTTAAACATATTTTATTTGTAATAAAACAAAATGTATTGGACACAAGTAAATTCATACTTAGAAAGTTCTCTCCGCAATACAATGAGAGACATTACAATGAAATACATATTACAGTTAATATGCAGTTTAAGGTTTCATTGATAAATAATGCAGCTCTCATGAGAAAAAAACATTGTCTATGCAAAAGTTTTAGTTTGTACTTATTGATCTATCTGTAGGGCCAATATAAAAACATTGTCCTGGGTTCTCATTCCCTCCCATGCCAAGTTCTTTCAGCCACCTGAATTTTTTGGCAAATTATTTTTCATTATTGGCAAATTTCTTTAAAATGGCAGAACATTTGATCAAAATGAATAAAAAATAAAATTCACCCTTATTTCAAGAAATTTGGATGAAAATCTAAGAATTATTTATTATGGCCTATATGATCCATATTATATTCTAATAAAAATTTATGTTATTATCTAAAAGCCATTATTGCAATAATATTTTAAATTGAATTGACAATCCGTTAAAGTATGGTACATGTATTTGTTTTTGTTATGTTAAGATTATTGTGTTACTATAATGTGTTAATGTTGTTTTTTTTTACTCTGTCTCCTCACAAATTTATATGTTGCAGTTTTCTTTGCAAAGACTTTTACACAACAGGATTCTCAAAACAGAGATAGAATTAATTCAAAATTGAGAAAACATTGAGTTCTTGATATTTTGCTGATAGCTATTCATGTGTTTTATGGTTGTTGTAGATACTTAAAATGCAGGTTGTACTTAAATTTTATAAATGATTTTATCTGTTAATTGTTTGTTTGTTAGGACTTTGTATTGTAAAGATAATAATTTGTATTAAGACTGTGTTATTATGTTTTTACCATAAGTATTGGACAAAGCCTGTTGACTTTCTAGACTTACTGGGTGATTTGTATCATTCATTATACATGTATGCAACAAAGACAAGATCTCCAATATACAGGATTGCCACATGATTGAATCATGGAAAAGCCCTTGAATTTCATAGTCCTGGAAAAGTCCTTTAATTATGAAATTATTGTTAATATCATTAAAAAACCCTGGAAGTTGATATTTAGGCAATTTTATTTCGCCAAAGACCTGTTTTGCAGAAAGAGTTTTGTCAGACTATTTTCAGCCTTCAAAATGACTGATTTACCTTGAAAAACCTTTAAATTTGATATTTAAGCAATTTTAGTTAGCTTAAGATCAATTTTGAAGAATTTAGCTTTACCTGAAAAAAAAAAAAAAAAATGCCAGACTATTTTGATCTTTGAGAATGACTGAAATACCCTTGAAAATTCCTTGGGAAGCCCTTGAATTTTGTGATTCCAAAGTTTTAGGTATACTGCTGATATATTATAATATAGACGGACTGGGCATTTGTCACATGCAGATTTATGATGTGTTTCAATAATTATGCCCCGCTTTCAAGGAAGGAGGTCAACTGTTTTACCTGTGTCTGTCTGTAGTTCCATCACTCTATATAAGGCATTTAGCCATGAAAGTGGGGGCAACACTAGTGAGCATTGGCTCACAGATATCTTGTTTTTAACATAACCACCATCTTATGCACAGAACAAATACTGTGTGAGTATTTAAGGGGGTACAGAACACCTAAGGTAGATAACTCTTAAAAATCCTTTGAACGTTTTAGTTAAATTACATTTAATCGAAGAAATCAAGCTTCTAATTGATCAAAATAGGAAATGTTGAAACTCCCTTATGTTCAACAAAAATTTTCCTGAGAAACCTATGGTTTGAATTTCTTTAGATTTTGCAAATTATTTTCTTTATTCAAAGTGAGTTTTCAGGAAAATTAAACAACCATATTTTATTTAAGCCTAAGTGTTGGGTACCCCATTGTTAGATTTCTTTCTTACAGACAGCGTCAGTTGGTATTTAATAACAAGAAGAAACTTAAAGACCACAAAGACAAGATATTCATATCTGAAAACTTGACTCGTTATAGGTATGGTCTACTCAAGCACTTAAATGCACTACGTATAGAGGAAAAAATTCACTCTTTTTGGACGCATGATGGAAAAATCATCGTAAAAGAAACAGCTGACTCTAGATATCAATTGCTATCAGGACATTCGTGATCTGGGCGGTGAAATCTTGGAAGATGCTTTGGATGATTTCTAACTGAATAGTCTTACACATGTAATTGTTTATAAACATCTGTATCACGTGCCCCTTTTTTTTGGAAATTATTTTCTTTATTCAAAGTGAGTATTGTTTTAATTTGGTTTTTTTTGCTAGATTATTCTTTTAGTCATATTTCTTTATTTTATTTTATATTCTTATGTATTACGATACTATCTATGCATTTATGTTAGTGCCAATTATTTTTTAGATATATTTTTATATCAATTGTCATGCTAAAATGACAAATCATGATTTGATGCAATTTATGTTTTCCGTCCATTTTAATTCATATACATGTAATTTAAATATTGAAATAAATATTAATAATTCTAGTTATGTTTAACATGTTGATTGTCTATACTTTAATTGGTGTCTCTAGTGGGGTTTCCAGTACTGGTGTTTAATTTTTGTGTGTGTAGATTTGTGGTAAAATTGTTTTCCAGCCCCTTTGTTTTCCTTGAGAATATTTCTTTTACAGCCTGGTCTCCATGCACCGTCTTTTAAATTTTGAATCAAGAAGTTAATGTTGTAATTATATGTATTCAGTTTTTGTCTTCATTGTCATCATCATACAAATCATAAAGGGTGGCATAGGATTCAAACTCTCTCAAGAATTTTGCCCATTGTCCTTAGTCTGTCCATTTTGAATTTTTGGTTTGTTTATTGTATCATGATAATTTAAATGTTATTTGTTTACATATTTGTCATAGAATTTGAAGCAAATAATTTCATGACTTCTCAATAATCTTTATAATGAGATGTTGGATATGTGTACACAGGGCTGTGAAGTTTTTATGAGCTGCGTGCGTGAGATCGACGAAAAATTGTAAGATCAAAGGAAAAAATTAAAAGATCAAAGAAATTAGCCGCCAAGTTGCCGACTAGATGCGTGAGTCTCACACGAGTTGTGTGACACTTGACAGGTCTGGTGCACATTATATGACACAACCAGGACACAACACTTTTAAACAAACAGGAATTCAAAAATATGCAGTGTATAGAGGAAATAAAGATAAGAATGAATATATCTTTTAGCTGAGATTGGAGAAAGAATAGTTTAATGACATTTTTTCAGCCATCCAACTTTTACCATTCTATGAACAGGAATCTGGCCTAGAAGCCCTGTTTTGAAGGTTGAATGAAGTCTGTAAATCCATATTTACTGAGGGGCGACAGCTAAAAGGGGAGGTGGAAAAATTGGGGATGGGGTTGTGGTTGGAGACCAGGGGCGGTAGGTGGGGTATGATACCCACCTATTAATCCCCTCTAAAGTAATGATTATCATTATTGATGATTTTTTAAATTTGGCAATACAAGTGTTAAAAATAATAATTTATTTATTAAAATGTGATGAAAATAAATGTAATTTAAAATGTTATGGAAATAAATGAACACAAATATTAGATGACATTAGCTATACATCAACTTTTCTCTAAACCATAAATTTGTTCCAGGAATTCCAATTTAACTAGCATTTCTTCATTTCTGTCTTTCAAATAAGCCTTGAGCTTCTGAAAAAGAAGTTTGCAGGTTTCTTTTTCATTGGCACTTAAAAATTGCACAGAAAGTGAAAATCTGTTCGTTTTGCTTAGTCCAGCTAAGATGAGGACAATGTCTGAAGCATCAGTGCCCACCATCTTGTTTTCAAGAGCATTCAAGATTTCACCAAGGAAACCAAAACTGATCTCGGTCTTGAAAATGTTTGATAGATTTTCTCCTCCTATACTTAGTAGATAAGCATACTGGTCTCCTAAGGATTTCAAATATCTTCTCCAGTACTGAACAAACTCTTGTCCTGTTTTAGGAATGTTTTGACCCTGAAATTAGAGAACAGTAACATTTATTTTAGTTTTACAGCAGAAAAAGTTTGAATAGAAAGTTTTAATCATAGAGACGAAGCCATCAAATAGCTAAGTACTCCAACAAAACATTTCATTAAGCCATTTGTTATTTTGTAGAAATTTCATTGTTAAAATTAATGATCATCTTTAAGTAGATCAAATGAGAAGTAATATCTCTCTTATTTATCCATGCAGTTTTTGTCGAAATACCATGTTTCAAATTGTTTGATGAATGCACTTTGATGAACATCAGTTTTAAATTTTGTGTGTTTTGTTATTTTCTCTTCTTAGGGACCGACCATTTAACTTGAAAGTGGGGGGGGCCTTGGTTTTTTCCTAAAAAGGTATTCACAAAATTTTTTTGATGAAAAAAATATTTTGGCAGCTAGGGGTAAGAAAAAAATATTCTGAAGAAGGATTTCTACTAAAAAAAGAATGCTGAAAAAAAAAAAAAATATTCTGTCGTGACGCCTTTGAAAAATATATATTTTGTCCATGCTATGCACGGAAAAAAAATTTATGATCAAAACAAGAGGCTCCCAGGAGCCTGAATCGCTCACCTGGTCTTGATGTCAACCCTATGAAGACTTTTGTATAGCTAAATGAGCTGAATGTTTAAGCATGAAAAATCATTTCTCTATCTGCAATAGTTTTCATTCTAAATAATCAAAAAACACTATTATTCAACTTTTAAGAGGCTGTAACCCCTATAAGGGGTTATTCCTATGAAGACTTTTGTAGAGCTAAATGAGTTGAACATTTAAGCAAGCAACAGCTTTTCTCTATCTGCAATAGTTTTCATTCTATAGGCCAAAAACACTATTTTTCGCCTTTAAAGGGCTGTAACCCCTGTTAAGGGTCATCTGACAACTTCAACCCTATGAAGACTTTTGTAGAGCTAAATGAGCTGAACATTTAAGCAAGCAACAGCTTTTCTCTATCTGCAATAGTTTTCATTCTATAGGCCAAAAACACTATTTTTCGCCTATAAAGGGCTTTAACCCCTATAAAGGGTCATCTGACAACTTTGACCCCATGGAGACTTTTGTAGAGCTAAATAGGCTGAACATTTTAGCAAGCAACAGCTTTTCTCTATCTGCAATAGTCATGATAGTTTTCATTTTATAGGCCAAAAACAATATTTTTCGCCTTTAAGGGGCTGTAACCCCTATAAGGGGTCATCTGACAACTTTGACCCTATGGAGACTTTTGTAGAGCTAAATGAGCTGAACATTTAAGCAAGCAACAGCTTTTCTCTATCTACAATAGTTTTCATTCTATAGGCCAAAAACATGCAAAATGCTATTTTTTACCTTTAAGGGGCTGCAACCCCTATAAGGGATCATCTGACAACTCTAACCTTATGGAGACTTTTGTAGAGCTAAATGAGCTGAACATTTAAGCAAGAAACAGCTTTTCTCTATCTGCAATAGTTTTCATTCTATAGGCCAAAAACACTATTTTTCGCCTTTAAGGGGCTGTAACCCCTATAAGGGGTCATCTGACAACTTTGACCCTATGGAGACTTTTGTAGAGCTAAATGAGCTGAACATTTAAGCAAGCAACAGCTTTTCTCTATCTGCAATAGTTTTCATTCTATAGGCCAAAAACACTATTTTTCGCCTATAAAGGGCTTTAACCCCTATAAAGGGTCATCTGACAATTTTGACCCCATGGAGACTTTTGTAGAGCTAAATAGGCTGAACATTTTAGCAAGCAACAGCTTTTCTCTATCTGCAATAGTCATGATAGTTTTCATTTTATAGGCCAAAAACAATATTTTTCGCCTTTAAGGGGCTGTAACCCCTATAAGGGGTCATCTGACAACTTTGACCCTATGGAGACTTTTGTAGAGCTAAATGAGCTGAACATTTAAGCAAGCAACAGCTTTTCTCTATCTACAATAGTTTTCATTCTATAGGCCAAAAACATGCAAAATGCTATTTTTCACCATTAAGGGGCTGCAACCCCTATAAGGGATCATCTGACAACTTTAACCTTATGGAGACTTCTGTAGAGCTAAATGAGCTGAACATTTAAGCAAGCAACAGCTTTTCTCTATCTGCAATAGTTTTCATTCTATAGGCGAAAAACACTATTTTTCGCCTATAAGGGGCTGTAACCCCTATAAGGGGTCATCTGACAACTTTGACCCTATGGAGACTTTTGTAGAGCTAAATGAGCTGAACATCTAAGCAAGCAACAGCTTTTCTCTATCTACAATAATTTTCATTCTATAGGCCAAAAACATGCAAGAACGCTGTTTTTCACCTTTAAGGGGCTGTAACCCCTATAAGGGATCATCTGACAACTTTGACCAAATGGAGACTTTTGTAGAACTTTTGATGCTGAAGCAGTAGGGTGGCATCAGATTTCATCTATCTCTTATACTTTTTGATTTACGAGCCAAAAACAGTAGTCTGACCCCCCTGGTCTATTTTTAGTAACGGTGGCCATGTTTTTTGACGGATCAAAAATCGAAACACAAGTTTGGTGCAGGACACCCTAAGGATCATTCATACCAAGTTTCATTAAATTCTGTTCAGTAGTTTCAGAGGAGAAGATTTTTGAAAAATTGTTAACAGACGAAGACGACGACAGACGACGACGACGACGACAACGACGACGGACGCCAAGTGATGGTAATAGCTCACATGGACCTTTGGTCCAGGTGAGCTAACAAAAAACCAAGGCCCTTCCCCTTCAAGTTAAATGGTCCATCCCTTATTAAAGAATTTTCTGATAATGGATTGCTATCAACAGTCAAAGGGCCCTAACTCTTGGTATTGAAATTTCGGAAATCCATTATGAGCAAATGGAAAAAATTTGTCTGACTGGCAGAGAAAAGAATTGCACAGGAAGTAAAAATTTACATTTATTCATAAATTCTATACTGTATGTAATTTGAAAGTTTTTAAAATAAAAATTATATTTTCTTCTTTTTGAAAGCAGATACCATTTGTTTTGAGTAATGCTATCGATGGCTGAATTAGAAAATTAAAAATTTTAGTTGGAGTTTATAGCCACATCTACAAGAAACTGTGAGCGTATAAAGGTGCACATGAAACATACTATGATACATGGTGGTCAGCTTTAATTGCAAGGAAACCAGTAGCATTAAGAGGGTAACTGACAAATTACAGATGTGCAAGTCCTGGGTCCGGTTTCAAAAAACATCTAAAATTTGAGGATTTCCTCAACTCCAATTATCTCTTATGAATTCCTATTCAAATTTGAGGTAAAACACAAAGTAAAGATGGTTTTTGAAACCCAAGCCTGGACTTGATTACTAAATAAGACAAGAGTGAACCGTTCTCAACAAAGTATTTTGTCCGTGATTCTTTATAGGCATGTTTTACAGTAATACACAGTCAAACTTTTATCTGTGAACAAAAATTTAGCCATATTTCTGTGTTTCGTTATTTGCATTTTTTATTCTTCGTGATCCCTGATCAGGACCCTCCATCAGGACCCCTTGATAACCACTTCATACCAGTTGCACTTTTAATACAATTAATCTTAGTTAGAAAAAGATATAATATGATTAAGGCCCTGCCTTTTTAGCAAGCATCGAAAATCTATATACCTTTTAAAAATAAATCCATGTACTCGACCGGCTAAGTTTAACGTAAAGAGGGAACTTTTAAAAATGGAATTAAATAGTAGCAAAGTCTGACCCCACCAAACCCAAATCATATACACTTGAGAAAGTTGTTGTTAAAATATCTGGGACCAATAACTACTTATTAAAAATTCAATTATTTGTGCAAATAATAAATCCTGTAACATTCTGGGACGACATTAAGCGGGGACGAAATTATCCATTTTATGGATTTAATATGTGACGTCATTTCCTTGTCAGAGTATTTCGTGCTTCTTCAGCAGACCAAAACAACATTCAGAATCCGTCAGGTTTTGTTAGATTTTCTGAGTATCAGTGTTTTATTTGAAGCATTGGTAACAGAAGGTACATAAAGAAACCTGGCGGAAAAAAACGGTAAAGTAAAAATATCATGCAGGATTGAGGAAAGTGAGTGAAACCCCACAGGATGGGACTCTTCTTTCATTTTCAGGTAAGAACCTTTTATTTATTATTATGAGTAGGTTTATTCAGTAAATTTATGTATTTCTTTATCTTATTTAATCTTACTTAGAATTTAACAAAGCTTGGTCAGTATCATGCATTTGGTATAACAATAGTCAATGGGACGATGTTGCCAAAAGCTAGCTCGGTAATTTCCGGAAAATCGTTTTTCAGCGGAAAAGACCGAATGGTGTTTAAATAAAAATCTGTGTGTAAAAATAAACAAGTAGATGAATGAGGGTTTTATCACTGTTTTTGAATTTTAATTTTCATATTTTTGCATAACAGATTATGATGTATTTTTATAAGCCCAGAGGGTTGATTGTTTAACTTGCTCCGTGCCTATTATTTTTTTCACTCCGTAAAAGTAAACCTGTTCCGGTTTTATCGTCAGTATATTTCTGGCATATCTCAAAACATGCACAATGCCGTAGGGCTCGCATCTGTGATGCTCGCTATAATGTATTTTAATGACAAAGGGCAATCTGTTTCATTGGCTGTCAGAAGACACCTGCGAGTCAGACCCAAGGTTTTTTGACGGGGGTTGCAACCCTCTTGCCTTCAGAAGTTTTATTTTTGTGTAGACTTTGGCATAATATGTTTGGAACTCCTTTTTTGTATTCAATGGAATGCTTCTAAAAATCTTTTGCAAATTTCTGTTTCAATCCATAATCAGAAAGACCATACGACATTAACCTGTTCAATCTTTGCGGAATACAAATTTCCTGGTTCGTCTTTATTTCTAGCTGCCGCTATATTCCAAGGCTGGTTAAATTTAACACTTTCCATTTTGTCACCTTTCTCTAGTGGCTTGATATGAGAGGCCTTTACTATGTCTCTGAAAAAGATATTAAAAAAAATTGTTAAGTTTATCTGAAATTCTCACAAAATTGGGACTTTTCTCACCTTTTTAGCGAGCACAGCTTGTAGCGGGCACAAAGTGCCCACGAGAGCGGAGAGCTCTACAGCAAGTTCCTGCGAAAAATTTGCCTATTGATTTAATTTTTTTTCCGTTCAGATATGCTTCTAAAAAAATTACAGGTCCGCTGTGAATAATAGTAACATTGCTTCTAAAAATATATATTGTGTTTTAAAACACGGAAGAAAGTTTGAAAAATAAGTGGGGCAAATATTAATTAGCAAGGTAATTTATTTGTGCATTTCATAATTAATTTTCGTACATTGCATCTCAATGAAGTAAATATTGTCAATGTCATGTTTCAAAATTTGGAGCAAAATGTCACACGCTCATAGGCGCCTTTTCAGAATCAACCACAGAATTCACAGCATCGGTTGCTAAAATTAGATTTGGAGTATTTGAAAGAAGTTTTATGATTATCAAGTTAAATAAACACTGCTTCCTCTTTTCTTTCATTTCAAATGAAGAAAATTGAATATTTATGCTGTGCTCGCAGCTAGGCAATGCCTAAATCATATTATTAAGTAGTTGGGTCATTTTTAAATTAGTAAGCAACCCGAAAAAACAACTGTTTCAATGATCAATGAGGAATACAATTATGGATTTTCTATTGCTTTTCACAATCCAGTATGGTATAGTTTATTAATAAAACATTTAAGTGTTTTGCAACACTATTTATGTGGTAGAGTGGATTTTTAGCCATTATTACCTTTCCTCTGGTTGGAACGTTATATATGTCATATGTATATTTTGTACCTTTCACAGCAGACGATACTATTGCATTACTGTAGTTTTTACCTGTTCTCTTGGGTCACGTGATTTCGATTGTAGAGGGAAATTCAATTTCATGGCTGTTGTTTATATTCGAGAATTCTTTCACTATCATTTTGAGACTTTATATGTTTATATCAGTTCTGTATTATTGAATTCATATTTGCGGAGATGCATTGATTATTGGTTATTGAAGTTTAGCATTCAGACCTTTCTTTACGGATTAGGACATTCATTACTTTTGGTAAGTTTATATGCACTTTAGTTTGCCAGATTTACACGGAGTATTCTTGATAAGACTATTTACATTCATCTACTATTTAAAAGTAAGTTTTCCCTTCGACCTTGTATGATTGATGTTTAGATTGAGAGCTGTATGTTTGTTTAGAGTGTTTGTACGATTGATTGATTGGATGTGTATTGCGTGTCCGGTTGAATTATTTTTACAGTGACCTTGACCCTTTATTTAGTATGGTATTCCCGATCATGACGTCAGTCGTATATTTTGTAAACAGGTCAAGTTCTAGTACGGAGTCATTTCTTAATTGATAAAGTTATATTTATGTATTTACTATTATTGGACATCCCGATTCATGATTATGAATTGTATGTGTATTCATTATATATGTTATTAGACATGTGTATTTATTATTGTGTAATTGTTTATAGGTTGTCTTGATCTGTATTGAGGGATACCATATTGTATGTAACCAGATTGGTATATCAGATTGTATTAGATGATGTAGTACTGTTGATGTTTCATGCACATTTACTCAGTTCCATAAATTGGTGAGTTGTATATTTGTAATTGTTATTATATTGATTTACTATTTAGTAAAGCTATGATGGATTCATCATGGTTTATGTGTACTTGATTGTCCATTCAGATTATCTCCCTTACATGAGATAATAGTTATGATTTTAATTACTTTACTATTGTCTATGTGTCCATTATTTATTACTATTTGCTCAAATATATTTAAGCTACTTGCAAATCATCATTTCAGATGATTTGATATGTTATATGTTGTTTATTTGCAATTTATAGTTTGCAAGTTCACCTCTTGTAAGACAATTCTTCTGTAGAGTTTATTTGTTTAGTTTAATCATTTATTGACTGATCTAGTTGATGTACTTTTGACGCACTCTAGAATTACATTGTGCCAGATTCATAATCTGATACTATTTGATATATGACACATTAGACTAGAAGTATTTTACTATATAACTTATGTTTATATATTGTTGTTATTTATAGGGTATTTTATAAAGATGTGTAATTGGAATAAAGAACCCTAAACCTGAGGATGGTTGTTTTGTTTAACTCAAGCCCTGGTAAACCCAGACTACAACATTGGCGCCCACGTACAGTTATTCCAGATCTCCAAGATGGAACAAGACTTTGTATAATCAGCTGATGGTTAATGGTGTCTATGGACCAGTATGACTTTATCAAAATTTACAGATAGATGTAACTCCAAGATGTTGTTTTATTAATTAAGTGATTTTGACACTTCATTGTATACAGATATTGTAACTCTGTGACTTTGACTATTTTGAGATATTTAATTGTGTGAATTTATTTTTGCAAATACTATTTTTGAGCTTTAGTAAACTTGAATTTAATTTTGTTTAACATTTACTTTCATTTTTTTTCATACTTTAAATTTTTGAAGGTTAATTACATTTTAGTTTAAAGTAAATTATTTTTTTTTCTTTGATTTTTGGAGTTCAGTGAGTTAATTTGACTTTGAAATTATTTTTGTGAAACTTTAATTTAGAAGTTTAATACTTTAGATTTTTGCTTTTGCTTTTCATATTAAAGCTTTGGTACTTTATTTTATATCTGTGTGAACATTTTGTACTTGTAATATTGTATTGTGATTGTACATATTCTGTATAGATTGTTTATTGTGAATTTGTTGTAACTTTGACTTATAATATAAAGGTCATTGTTTAAATAAAGAATAAGTGGTGAGAGTAAGATACCCCACCCCATGTCCAGACACCTTTTGGATACTTACATATTTTAAAAAGACAAAGGTAAGATCAACACACATTAAAAAAACCTATACCTATATAGAAACCAGAAGTGTTATCAAGGGAGATAACCCACATAATTATATCTTCAGTAAGTATAGTTGTTAGACAGTAGGCATTTTAGGTGTGAGTTAGGTTTAGTAGAGTTAGGTTTAGTTGACAAGGTAAGTAGTATAGCAGGACCTTTCAGTATTTTTTTTTTTTCAAGAGGATTACTGAATAGTAAGTATATATTTAAGACATTTAGTCTATAGTGAATAAGGTTATTCACTTAAAGTAAGTATTAGTCTGAGAACTCAGTTGTTGTTTGAGTTGACCAGTACATTATTGGAGAGTAAGTATTTAGGTGTTTGAGGTTTGAGTTGACAGGTTACAGGTGTATTGTATTGTTCTTTGTGGTGGTTCAACCATAGTTGGTTAGGTTCGTTTGTGGATTACCTTTTTCATATCTTAGGTATTTTATATTTAGTTGATCACATCCATAGTAAGTATAGTAGTTGATGTGATTGAAGATAAAGATCACAGAATGGGTGAGTAACTATTAAGATTTTAGGTAGTTACATGTGTGCATGCCTTGTATTTGTTTTTGATGTTCAGGTATGTATTGTCGATTCCAGACATACATTTTGTAGATTACTATTCATTTTGCTTTGATTTCTTTTATTTACCCGTGAGTTCCAGATACATTTGTCATTTCTTGCAGATAGATTTATTTCTTGTAGGTTAGTCATATATATCCATTTTCATCCGTTTGTAGGTCTTTTATTTCTTTTGTAGGAGTTTATTATTTATACATTTTCATTTATTTATTTTGTAGGAAGTTAGTTTTCTATTCCTTTTCAGATACTTTATTATTTATTTCAGTTATTTAGTGTCTTATTTCCAGAGATATTTATATATTTCAGGTGATTTATTTTCAGACATTTGTTTTAGGTATTTTTTTTCATTTTCTGTAGGTGCTTTATATTTCTTGTAGATCTTTTCTATTTTTGTAGGTCATTTCTATTACTTGTAGGTCTTTTCTATTTATTGTAGGATCTTTCTTTTTATTGTAGGTTCTTTCTATTTATTGTAGGTTCTTTTCATCTGTTGTAGATCTTTCTCTTTATTTCAGATACCTTTATTTTATTTGCAGGTGTACATTTTTTTCCTTCGTAGGTACTTTCTTATTATTTGTAGGTTTATTTTTGTTTCAGATATTTCTTTTGTCTTGTAGGTGCATTTTCATTTTTTTTTTTAGACACACTTAGTTGTTTTAGGTGTAGCCATGTCTGAGGAGCTGACAGAGGATGATATTAGGAACATCACTAGAGCCTTTAAGGAAATGAAAGTTCGTCCCAAGGCAGACACAACAGATGCTTTCAAGAACTGGATGAAGGAGTTTTCGACGACCAAGACAGATGATACTTTATACATACCGTATATTCCGAAGCTACCTACCTTTTCTGGAGACCATGAATTAGAAGATGATGTGAAGTATGATCTATGGAGGTACCAAGTAGCATGTTTGATAAAGGAGAACTACCGACATGACATCATAGCCCAGGCCATAAGAAGATCAGTAAGGAATGAAGCCAGCAGGATTGTGATGAGACTTGGAGTAGACGCAACAGTTGACGATATCATAGATAAACTGGACAGTATTTATGGATCTGTTGACCAGAAAGAATCCCTACTAGCACAGTTTTACACCGCCTTCCAAGGTGAAGACGAAGACGTTTCTTCCTGGGGTTGTAGATTGGAGGACATACTGACCAAAGCACGTCAAAGAGGAAAGCTACACTCAGAGGATGTTGATGAGATGTTACGATCAAAATTTTGGAATGGATTAAGACCAGAACTACGAAGAATATCAGGACACAAGTTCGACCGGATTAAGGATTTTAGCCACCTACTCGTAGCTATAAGAGAGATTGAAGAAGAGCGTCGAGTTGATAAAGAGGAGCGAGAAGTTCAACACACTGTTACAGATGATACACCATCCGATGAAGTTATTCAATTAAAGGAAATGGTACAAGAACTTACAACACGACTTCAAGAACAAGAAAAGATTATGTCAGCACAAAGAAGGAACCAGAATACATTTATACCAGATGAGACTTTGGTTTACCGACCCGCAAACAAAGAGGAACGAAGAAACAGACATAATGGAATAACTATCTGTTGGAGGTGTGGACAACCAGGACATATTGCTGTAGGATGCAAAGTTAGAATGGACAACTCTAGAAAAGCTCAACGTGCTATGAATTTTCAACAAATATCATGTCAGGGACAGATCACCACAGTCAATACGATTAAAGAACCAAGAGTTACTGGAAGACCAAATGAAGCCCCAGTTACTTTGAATGGATATGACACAACTGCATTATTGGATACCGGTTCTACCGTTTCGACTATGAGTAAAGAATTTTACGACAGATACTGCTCATCGATTCCATTAGAACAGCTTACAGGATTATTGAAGATCGAGTGTGCCGATGGACAACAGTTACCATATTCAGGATACATCGAAGCCGAATTAGCTATTGAAGGAATTATACAAAGACCAGTTGTTTACCCTGGACTGTTTCTGGTCGTACCAGACAGCGAGTACAACACCAACGTACCATTACTTATAGGAACGAACATTTTAGATGTTATTATGGAAGACACAAAACACTCAGTTGGACAGAAATATCTTCAAGAGGCACATTTACACACACCATGGTATATGGCATTTCGATGTTTGTCACTACGCAACAAAGAACTTAGGAAACAGAAAAACCGATTGGCAGTAGTAAAATCAGCTGAGATGAAACCTATCACTATACTACCGAATAGCGAGATTGTCATCCAAGGATATGTGGATAAAGGAATACAGTACCCAGCAGTTTGTGCTCTACTTACAACTACAGCTACTTCAGTATTACCAGATGATTTAGATATTGTACCATCTGTAGTCACATACCAACGAGACAGGAAGGAACCTATACCAGTACATATATCAAACATCACAACAAGGACAGTTACAGTTTCACCAAGAGCCGTTATATGTGAGTTACAGCATGTCAACATAGAGGATTTACCACCAATAGATAAGACAGAAGTTAAAGATGTACTAGAACAAGTGAAGTTACCTACTGATACACTGGAGAAGGATGAACTAAGAGATGCAAAGAAACTTTTGGAGAGTTACAGAGACATATTTTCAACAGGAGATACAGACATAGGACACACATCAGCAGTGAAACACCGGATTGACTTAGATGACAACAGACCATTTAAACAGAGACATAGGAGAATCCCGCCGTCCATGATAGAGGAAGTCAGAGACCACTTACACCAGTTACTTTCTGCAGGAATTATTAGAAGATCTCATTCCCCGTGGTCCTCGAATGTGGTGCTCGTCAGGAAAAAGGATAACAGCTTAAGGATGTGCGTGGATTACAGACAGCTCAACCAGAGAACCATCAAAGATTCCTACGCTCTTCCACGGATTGAAGAAATTTTGGACTCTTTAGGAGGTAACAGATACTTCTCTGTGTTGGATATGAAAAGCGGTTATCACCAGGTTGAAGTTCTAGAGGAGCATAAACAGCGTACAGCATTTACAGTTGGACCTCTAGGATTCTTCGAATACAACAGGTTACCGTTTGGATTAGCCAATTCACCTGCCACCTATCAGAGACTAATGGAAGAATGCTTAGGAGATTTGCATACCAGGATTTGCTTTATCTATCTAGACGACCTTATAATATTCTCCAAGTCAGTTGATGAACATCTAGACAGACTTCAACAAGTATTCCAGAGATTGCGAGAAGTTGGATTGAAGCTATCCCCGAAGAAGTGTTCCCTATTCCAACAACGGGTGAAGTACATAGGGCATATTGTATCAGCCGACGGAGTTGAACCAGACCCGGATAAGATAGAGAAGGTGATGAACTGGCCAAGACCAACGAATGCTGAAGAAGTCAGACAGTTTTTGGGATTTGTCGGTTATTACAGGAAGTTTGTGAAGGATTTCTCCAAGAGGGCGAGACCATTGACCGACCTTATGCCATCAACATCGAGTAAGAGAGGAAAAGGGAAGAAGAAGAAGCCTGAAGTTAGACCATGGCATTGGGATCAGGAACAAGAAGATGCATTCCAGGAGTTGAAGCAACATCTTTCCAACCCACCCATCTTAGGATTTCCAGATTACAGAAAGCCTTTTGAGTTGCACACAGATGCTTGCCAGACTGGTCTAGGAGCTGTGCTATACCAAGAACAGGATGGAAAGAAGCGTGTGTTAGCCTATGCCAGCCGAGGACTTTCTAAGTCGGAGAGGAATTACCCCGCACACAAGTTAGAGTTCCTAGCATTGCGATGGGCCGTATGTGACAAGTTCCACGACTATCTTTATGGTGCCAAGTTCAGCGTCCTTACAGACAACAATCCACTTACATACGTACTGTCATCAGCCAAGTTGGATGCCACAGGCCATAGATGGATTGCTGCACTATCGGCTTATGATTTCGACATCCAGTATAGACCAGGAAAGAAGAACAACGATGCGGATGCACTTTCAAGATTGCCAGCCATATTAGAGAAGAGACAGACCTGCACAGCAGATGAACCAGTTGATTTACAAGGACCCAGTTGGATTCCACAGACATCGGTGAAGTCTATATGCAGCTTGCTACAACGACAGCCGTACATAGAGTGCCTGGCCAAGTCTACAGACGTACTAGATGATATCTTTGATTTGGAAACCAACGAGAGAGTAGACATCAGAAGAGAACAACTAAGAGATCCTGTTGTTAGATACTGGATAGACAACGTTTCTGCGAAGAGATTACCTAAGAAGGAAGATATTCCCGCAGTTCCTTACCACCGACTTCTTCACGCAAGTTTCAGTAAACTGGTATTGAAGGATGGAATCTTATTCAGAAGGACGACTAATGACGATGAAACCAAGGACCAACTTGTGTTACCAGCATCACAGATAAAGACAGTCTTACGATTTCTACACAACGAGATGGGACACCAAGGACGTGACAGAACTACCAGCCTCGTCAAAGATAGATTCTTTTGGAACGGGATGCACAAGGATATAGAGGAGTGGATTCAACAATGCCCAAGATGTTTGAAGAGAAAGAAACTAGCAACAGATAAAGCACCACTTACCAACATCACGACTTCTCAACCACAAGAGATTGTATGCATGGATTTTTTGACACTGGAGACATCGAAAGGAGGATACAACTACATCTTAGTCATCACAGATCATTTTACACGATACGCACAGGCGATCCCAACAAAGAATATGTCAGCAAAGACCACAGCAGATGCCTTTTTCAACCATTATGTCGTCCACTATGGTCTTCCACAGCGTATCCACTCTGACCAAGGAGGAAATTTTGAGAGTAGACTGATTAAGGAATTATGCCAACTTACAGGAATTGGAAAATCTAGGACCAGCCCTTACCATCCTATGGGAAATGGCCAATGTGAAAGGTTTAACAGAACGCTTTTGAATATGCTTGGGACCCTGAAGAACGATCAGAAGAGCAATTGGAAACAGTACCTTGGTCCGATAGTCCATGCCTATAATTGTACCAAACAGGAGACGACTGGATTTTCACCATTTGCCTTGATGTTCGGCAGAGAACCTCGACTTCCAGTGGACATAGTCTTCGGATTAGAGAATCCTGTTGAGCACAAGAACACGACGAAGTATGTGGAAGCATTGAAAGAGAGACTACGGAAATCGTATGAACTTGCCATCGAGTCAGCAAAGAAAGCACAGTTGAGACAGAAGAAAGGATATGATGAAAAGACTAGAGGAGCAGTTTTGAGCATAGGAGACAGAGTATTGGTTAAGATCTTGGCATTTGAAGGAAGACATAAGTTATCTGACCGATGGGAAAATGATCCGTATGTTGTACTCGATCAGCCTAACAAGGAGATTCCGGTTTTTGTGGTTCAGAAAGAAAACGGAGAAGGGAGGAAACGAACGCTGCATCGTAATTTACTGCTGCCAATCGGTTCCGTCTCTATGGATGAAGAAAACCCACCGGAAAAGCCACAACCAAAACCAAGACTTAGACCCAGGACAGATCAGAAACCAGTACCGAAACCACGTTCGACGAGATCGAAACCTTTGATAAAGGAATCAACGCCTCCAGCCAGTGTTATTACTGATACTGACAGTGAAAGCGAGGACGAATCGTTCATGATTTGGGTACCACAGTATACTGATGATCCAGAATTCAACACGAATCGTGATGATATTATATCTGAGGAATCAGTAGCTGATGAACATGTAGATGTAGTGGAGGATGCTCCGACACCTGATGTTCTAGAGGAAGTAGATGAACGTGTAGAGCACGTAGAGGATCAAGATGATATTATTGAAGATGATCCTGGGCAGTCAGATATAGATGATGATCATGATGATGAACCGATAGTTCCACGGAGATCAGCACGTCAGAAAACATCGACAGCAACGACCAGATATAAAGACTTTGTATGCAAGAGGACACAGCCTATGAGTGACTGGATGGCTAGAGCTCAGTTCCTGAAGGATGCTGCTGTTTCTGGTTTATTCAGAGGATCAGAGGAGAAGGTGGCTGATGCTTTGCTACGTTTAGCCACCGATTCCTCATGATGAGACACAGATTGATTTCTTTCAGATTTTATATTTTTAGCTTTACGACGAGGACGTCTTTTCTCTCGTCAGGAGGAGAGATATGTTTGTAGGTGTTTGTTTTTATCATTGTATGGTTGTATGACGTGGACGTCATTTTTCTAACCAGGGGGAGGATGTGGTAGAGTGGATTTTTAGCCATTATTACCTTTCCTCTGGTTGGAACGTTATATATGTCATATGTATATTTTGTACCTTTCACAGCAGACGATACTATTGCATTACTGTAGTTTTTACCTGTTCTCTTGGGTCACGTGATTTCGATTGTAGAGGGAAATTCAATTTCATGGCTGTTGTTTATATTCGAGAATTCTTTCACTATCATTTTGAGACTTTATATGTTTATATCAGTTCTGTATTATTGAATTCATATTTGCGGAGATGCATTGATTATTGGTTATTGAAGTTTAGCATTCAGACCTTTCTTTACGGATTAGGACATTCATTACTTTTGGTAAGTTTATATGCACTTTAGTTTGCCAGATTTACACGGAGTATTCTTGATAAGACTATTTACATTCATCTACTATTTAAAAGTAAGTTTTCCCTTCGACCTTGTATGATTGATGTTTAGATTGAGAGCTGTATGTTTGTTTAGAGTGTTTGTACGATTGATTGATTGGATGTGTATTGCGTGTCCGGTTGAATTATTTTTACAGTGACCTTGACCCTTTATTTAGTATGGTATTCCCGATCATGACGTCAGTCGTATATTTTGTAAACAGGTCAAGTTCTAGTACGGAGTCATTTCTTAATTGATAAAGTTATATTTATGTATTTACTATTATTGGACATCCCGATTCATGATTATGAATTGTATGTGTATTCATTATATATGTTATTAGACATGTGTATTTATTATTGTGTAATTGTTTATAGGTTGTCTTGATCTGTATTGAGGGATACCATATTGTATGTAACCAGATTGGTATATCAGATTGTATTAGATGATGTAGTACTGTTGATGTTTCATGCACATTTACTCAGTTCCATAAATTGGTGAGTTGTATATTTGTAATTGTTATTATATTGATTTACTATTTAGTAAAGCTATGATGGATTCATCATGGTTTATGTGTACTTGATTGTCCATTCAGATTATCTCCCTTACATGAGATAATAGTTATGATTTTAATTACTTTACTATTGTCTATGTGTCCATTATTTATTACTATTTGCTCAAATATATTTAAGCTACTTGCAAATCATCATTTCAGATGATTTGATATGTTATATGTTGTTTATTTGCAATTTATAGTTTGCAAGTTCACCTCTTGTAAGACAATTCTTCTGTAGAGTTTATTTGTTTAGTTTAATCATTTATTGACTGATCTAGTTGATGTACTTTTGACGCACTCTAGAATTACATTGTGCCAGATTCATAATCTGATACTATTTGATATATGACACATTAGACTAGAAGTATTTTACTATATAACTTATGTTTATATATTGTTGTTATTTATAGGGTATTTTATAAAGATGTGTAATTGGAATAAAGAACCCTAAACCTGAGGATGGTTGTTTTGTTTAACTCAAGCCCTGGTAAACCCAGACTACAACATTTATACCTGTGGTGACACATATAGTACTTATTTAAGTGTTATCAGTTTATTAGCATTAATATGTTTAGTCTTCCATTGACCACATGTTGCCTTCATTGAAAGAAGATGAGTTATAGACATGAATTGAATGAAGTTATGAGACTGAGTTTTTGTTGTTATGGTAGACAAAAAATACAGATAGTACCAAACTCATCCTTATTGTTGCTTCTAAAAGATACACATGTGACAGGCAACATTAAAAGAAAGGAGTATTTTCAGAAAGTGCTGAAACTCATGCCCCATATTTTCCCATAATTGTCAACGTTGTACTATCTCAATGGATTTGGTGTAATTCAGTCATTAGATAACCCAACTTTACATGTTAAAGCGATTTTGCATTGTGGTAGCAACATGCATGATATTGTGACTTCATAAACATGCTGAAAACTCAGAAAATATCAATATTTGCTTCATTTTTGAGGATTTGTTAGTAGTTTTTCTTCAAATAAGTATAGAGCACATTCCTTAACAACCTTATCTATTTGTCAGGCAAAAATAACCATTCTCTATGTTAAATTAAGAGATTTCAAACCGATAATGCTCTAAAATTGTCAAAAATCTAAATAGTTCGTAAAATTGCAAAAGGTTTAGTCCAGTTTTCCTCAAGCTGTTGAATATTTCATACCTAGTTTTTTGCATTGCTTAAAAAACAAGGTTTAAAAACATATTTCCCAGTAATTTTAAGAAGTTAACCTAAGGTTGAAATTTTGAGCCAATTATTTATTATTGAACCTACCGGGGAACCTACTCCTTTCTTGTATGGTATTTTCATAATTTTCACATACCTAAACTCATCATGTGTCAAAATGTGGCCATTTTTTGGTGCACAGCTCTAAATTAAGCATCCTTTAGAACATATTAATTACGAAAGAATTATGTCACATTAAAAGAATCCATTTTATCATTTATTGACATACCTAAACTCGTCATATGTGGCTACTTTTTGGTGTACAGCTCTAAACTTCGCATCGTTTTCTCTCCAATATCTCTGATCTGCATCCACAGCAGCATTAAGTTCTCTTTCTATCTTTTCAAAATTTAGCGACTCATCATCTCTTGATCGAGGTTTTTCTGTCATCTTTGAGGTATCATGGAAAAATTCTATCCTTGATGGCTTATGTTTTTCTACAAAATAATATGATCATGATAACATGAATAAATTGTAATATCATTTTTTAAAGATAAATATATACATGTAGCAAGTAATTTCAACAGTCCAGTGTTCTAGGATTCCTATGACCCATTATCCGGGGAAAGTGAAATATAACCCACTGGGCAGGGTAGGTGGACTTTGACAGTTTTTTTTGCATTGATTTCTAGTATTGTGTTTTTTTTGCATTGATTTCTAGTATTGTGGGTAAGTGATTTTTTGCGATTTCACATCTGGGTATGTGAGATTTTTAAGAAATCCTAGAACACTGCAGTCTACTCTGAAGTCAATAAAACTGTCTGATTAACATGATTAATATGTAAGCCAAGCTCTTAACTGTTCATAGATTCTGCCAAATGCCACATGACTCAAATTATGATGGAGAAAAAAAAAGTCTGTCATTTACTCGGATTTATCAAAAACTTTGTTGGATTTCATCTTTGTAAGCTTATTACACTCTACATTATCACATACAAAATAATTTTTATGACAATGCCAAGAAAATGTGATGTTACCATCAAATTTCACCACAACTTTTAATTTGAATGAGACACCATTTCATTGTTTTTTTGTAGCTAAGGTTTCAAAACAAGATTATATTTTTTGGTCTATACCGATAATGTTTGTTAGTTGATAACCTGTCATTAAGTTTATCATTGTGGGGTTCTAAGTCTTTGTCTTTGATTTGAGTCATCTGGAATGATTAAGTTTTGATCCAAGGACACATATGTCCATATGGTAACAAGCAGTATTGGACACATATTTCCTTGTGGCATCAAGAGGGTTAGGGCTATGGCATAATGCCATGCTATTTCATATTAAAAATAACAGGAAATTCTTGTATGCTGACTGAAATAAGCACTCTGATGCACTTTTTGACTATTAAATTTAAAGGCAACATCTCCATATTGGCACTTTCTGTTTTAAAGGTGTTTTTCAGGACTGAGGGGGCCGATGGGGTAGTTTCATGATGCTTGATCATCCATTTGAATTTTCTGTGAACTGTGAATCAGGCAAACAATTGTTCGTGAACTGTGATGAGGGCATCGTCTGTTAACTATTCTCAGCTAAAATAATTTTCCCTGATCTGTGATTGATGCCTCCACTGATCTCTACACTACAGTGGCAATATTTCCTGTGAATTGTGATTTGGGGAATTTCCTGTGATTTAGTGAACTGTGAAATCTCAAATTTTATTTTCCGTGAACCGTGATCAGGACCCCTCAATTAGAGCCCCCAGAAGTTGTGAAGATTGAAAAAACATTTTCTCCTGTGATTTGTATTGTAATTTGTACAAACAAGCAAAAATTGTGTCTGTGTAACGCCAAGTTTATTTTTATTTTCAATCAATATGATCAAGAAGAACGCTTGTATTTTCCATCAAAAAGGTTGCCTTCTCTGCTTTATGCTCTGTAACAGTGTTAAATGGCTCTAATTTCTTACCAAATACAGAAAACAAGAATTGTCAAAGAGAAGTGCGTGTTTGATTTTTTTCAAGCGTCCTTGCCAACGGAACAATCAAGATCAATGAAACGCTTTAATATATTAATTCGTCCCTTTTTAGAGTCGTCACATACACTACAGCTATACGTTGCACTCTAGTTAGTTCTATATATAAAACCTCCCATTTCTTGTTTACCTTTTCTCATTTTTCATCGGATATTTAATATTTTATGTTTATAGTGAACGCATTTCACTATAAACATAAAATATTAAATATCCGATGAAAAATGAGAAAAGGTAAACAAGAAATGGGAGGTTTTATATATAGAACTACACTCTAGTAAGACTATTGGTTTAAGTTCTCTATACCGAAGAAATTTAATCATTGAAAGTACCGACCATTAGGGACGGACCATTTAACTTGAAGGGGGGCCTTGGTTTTTTGTTTTGATCAAAATTTTTTTTTCTGCGCAGGGCGCGGACAAAATATTTATTTTTCGAAGGCGTCGCAACAGAATATTTTTTTTCATTATCAGCATTATTTTTTATAACAGAAATCCTTCTTCAGAATATTTTTTTTCTTACCTTCAGCTGCCAAAATATTTTTTTCATCAAAAATAATTTTCAGAATATTTATTTAGGAAAAAAACCAAGGCCCCCCCTTTTCAAGTTAAATGGTCGGTCCCTTAAAGATCTGTTAAAGGGATTTTGGTCTATAAATTTACCCTTGTCGTTGACTTTATAAAATAGAGAAAAGTGCAGTTTGCTTTGATGCTCAGCTAACAGCTAGAATGTTTCAACGGGTCGAACATGGGAGGTCTAAATGGGTTGTCCTCTATTCTGTATTCTTTAAAATTTTGCCCTTTATTTGCTCTATATTGTAGACCTTTTTACACCACACGTCTTTCACTGATCTTTATACCCGAGGGGCCATTATTCTCTATTCTTCATCTTTTCATGCAATTATTCTTAATCTTTAACTTGAGGATTTCAATTTAAAAATTGTCGTTTATTTAATGAAGGTTGTGTAGCGTACACTTATTCTACATCTCAATACTCTCTACTGTTAAATATTTTGTCGATCATTATTATCTATTCTACAAACCCCATCCACACCCTCGAACAAACAAGATTGCTACGCGTAGCCATGTGTCCCCTGCCGCCGCAAGGAAGTTGTGTGGTATGTAAATTCGAGCGATATATTCTCTGAGAAACGACATATTTTCCAGTTAAGTTTTGTCCAATCATGAAAAGTTGGAAATGCACTAAGTACATTAACTTGTTCGCAATTCCCGATTTAAATGGATTATCTATTTTCCTCACAATCGGTGCAGGGAAAATATATTACAAAACTTTCGCATTTTTAAAATGCGAAAATGAATATCGTCATCTTGTTCATTTCAAAATATGGGATGACCACCTACTAATAGTACCCTATCAGTGTGTAAAGTTTCAGCAAATAACATCCGTTCAGTAGTATCCGAGGAGGTGCACCCACACAAATATTTGACAAAGTCACATTTTTTTTTAACATTCGTAAATAACTCGAAAACTTTAAATATTGTTTCATTTTTTTCCGTATTATTATAGAGTACCTTTTGCTCTATCAGTTTTCCAAATCACAGAACCCTGTGCACCTAGGTAACCGAGATATTGAATGTCCTATAGTTTGACCTTTCTTCCCCGTTTCCTTGGAAACGGTGGCCATTTTAAAAAAAATCAAATATGGGATGATCACCTACTAATAGTACCCTATCAGTGTATTAAGTTTCAGAAACATCCGTTCAGTAGTATCCGAGGAGTTGCACCCACAAAAACGTTTGACAAAGTCCCATTTTTCGGACCGAAAAATCACAAATTCGTAAATAACTCGAAAACTGTAAATATCGCTTCATTTTTTTCGTATTATTATAGAGTACTTTTTGCTCTATCAGTCTACAAAATTTCAGAACCCTGTGCACCTAGGTAACCGAGATATTGAATGTCTTATATTTTGACCTTTCTTCCCCGTTTCCATGCAAACGGTGGCCATTTTGAAAATTTTAAATATGGGATGTTCACCTACTAATAGTACCCTATCAGTGTGTATAGTTTCAGAAACATCCGTTCAGTAGTGCCCGAGGATTTGCACCCACAAAAAACATGACGGACGGACGGAGACCATTACTAGGTCCCTCCGACGCGTTGCGGCGGGGGACAAAAAACTTATTATTAACTAAAGATATACCAAGGTCCTTTTACAAAAAAAAATAGGTTTCATTAAGGCCCTGTGAGCAATTAAGGCAATTCAAGTTCCCTGGAAACCCTTATTTAAAAAGAGGTATTGCCTAGCCAAGGATTCTGTTTTACAAATCACCTGAGCAAATAAATTTAACCATGCCATTTCCACTCAGTAGCTTTGGAACCGCCCTGTGTGGTCACACCAGTATGAGACTATACTAGACATTCACGACACTACACTATAGATTACGCCATCAAGTATTCATTGATTCAATCAAAAACTGTAATTTTTACCAACTTCTTAAGTAAGCGGTGACCAAATAATCAAACAAGAGGCTCCCAGGAGCCTGAATCGCTCACCTGGTCTTGATGTCAACCCTATCAAGACTTTTGTAGAGCTAAATGAGCTGAACATTTACGCAACCATCTGCTTTTCTCTGTCTGCAATAGTTTTCATTCTATAGGCCAAAAAACACTATTTTTGCCTTTAAGAGGCTGTAACCCCTATAAGGGGTCATCTGAAAACTTCGACCCTATGAAGACTTTTGCAGAGCTAAATGAGCTGACCATTTAAACAAGCAACAGCTTTTCTTTATCTGCAATAGTTTTCATTCTATAGGCCAAAAACACATTTTTTCGCCTTTAAGGGGCTGTAAGCCCTATAAGGGGTCATCTGACAACTTCGACCCTATGGAGACTTTTGTAAAGCTTAATGAGCTGAACATCAATTTAAGCAAACAACAGCTTTTCTTTATCTGCAATAGTTTTCATTCGATAGGCCAAAAACACTATTTTTTTGCCTTTTAAGGGCTGTAACCCCTATAAGGAGTCATATGACACTTTCGACCCTATGGAGTCTTTTGTAGAGCTAAATGAGCTGACCATTTAAACAAGCAACAGCTTTTCTTTATCTGCAATAGTTTTCATTCTATAGGCCAAAAACACTTTTTTTTCGCCTTTAAGGGGCTGTAACCCCTATAAGGCTTCATCTGACAACTTCGACCCAATTGACACTTTTGTAAAGCTTATAATGAGCTGAACATCGATTTAAGCAAACAACAGCTTTTCTCTATCTGCAATAGTTATCATTCTATAGGCCAAAAACACCATTTTTTTTGCGTTTTAAGGGCTGTAACCCCTATAAGGGGTCATATGACAACTTCGATCCTATGGAGTCTTTTGTAGAGCTAAATGAGCTGACCATTTAAACAAGCAACAGCTTTTCTTTATCTGCAATAGTTATCATTCTATAGGCCAAAAACACCATTTTTTTTGCGTTTTAAGGGCTGTAACCCCTATAAGGGGTCATATGACAACTTCGATCCTATGGAGTCTTTTGTAGAGCTAAATGAGCTGACCATTTAAACAAGCAACAGCTTTTCTTTATCTGCAATAGTTTTCATTCTATAGGCCAAAAACACTTTTTTTCGCCTTTAAGGGGCTGTAACCCCTATAAGGGGTCATCTGACAACTTCGACCCTATGAAGACTTTTGTAGAGCTAAATGAGCTGAACATTTACGCAACCAACTGCTTTTCTCTATCTGCAATAGTTTTCATTCTATAGGCCAAAAACACTATTTTTGCCTTTTAAGGGCTGTAACCCCTATAAGGGGTCATATGACAACTTCGACCCTATGGAGTCTTTTATAGAGCTAAATGACTTTTTAAACCCAAAATGAAAAAATCATAAATTTTCAAAAAGTTTGATGTCTGTGCAAACATGTAACAAGAAAACAAGGGAGAAAGCTTTATTTTCACAAAAACTGGTCAAACTTTTCGAAAACATGCTTTTCAGACCAATCTTAGTCTTCGTTTTTTCGACTTGGTTATCAAAATTTCATGCTCTGAACGCACTGGTGCCCATTGCAATAATAAAGACATGCTTTTTTTTTATATTGAATTTGGTTTGATTTATCATTTAGCATAAAAGAATTTATAAAATTTTCAAAAGATTTTAAGAACTCTGATAGAAAAGAAGTGGTGCGTTATTTGTGTTGCTCAGTATATACATGTATAACAATGCTGTTTTACATTGAAGATTTTCAAACTGCAACTTATTTATGGGGGTTGAGTCGTGTACACTTATGCCACATATGCATCTCATGTTTACTTATTACAAGAAAGTATAAGTAGGGATACTCAATCATTTTTTCTATTAGTAAATTTTGAATAATTCAGTATTCGTAATACTTCATCTTCAATCGTTAGAACTCAATTTCAGAAATAAAAAGCAAAGATAAGTTTTGAAATTTTAATCGTCTGAATTTTGTTGGACACATTGTTGAATTATATCTAGAAATCGGTTGATAACTTTTATTTCTTCGTCATGAAATTCCTTCATCATTCGCATTCGGTCATCCTCGCGCGTTTTCTGTTCCTCTCGATATTTCTCGAAGCTTATCAATAAAGTCTGCAGATCATTGTGTTTACGTCTCTTGTTCCGCTCCATACGACTTTCTTCGTCCGACGTTGAGCGTTTTCTATCATTACAAAGATCAATAACGGAAGTCGTCTGCTGATGGTGGCGGCCATTTTCATTTGGCGACAGAATTTGTGGAGAAGACTGAGATGAACTTATGGATGATGTAGATGGATTTCTGGGTATAATACTAACTAATTGTTGCCTTTGGTCAATGTGATTGGTTGGTGTTTTTGGTAAAGTTTGATATTGGGTGTTTGTGGTTTGTTTTTCATTGTAAGCACTACTTCGCTGCGCGGACGCTTCGAGAAACATCAAGGCAGATCTATGAAATTGACTATTAGGGCTTGAGTCTGGTAAATGCTCTTGGTGATTGACAGATCTCTTTTCATTTGAAGATTCGGTGTTAATTTGGGATGTTGGCAATTGAGCACTTTGTTGGATACTCGATTGTCTATAAGTCGTATTGTTGGCAGATGACGAACTTCCGGGGGGTCTACTTTCTTTTCCCTCGGAAACAGATACAACCTGAACACTGTTGCTCCCAGCATTGGAAACCAGTCTTACTGGAGAGGGTTGTACACTTAAAGCTGATTTGTTTAGGGACTCCTCCATGCCGAGTTGCTTTTGAAATATTTCATGCAAAACGGCAAAGAATGCACAAGTTCTTGACATGTTGCCCGTCATACAATTGTGCTGAATTGTATTTCTGTAACTCGTTTTTAGATTTAAAAACTTTCTCTCACAACGGTCAGCATCGAAAGCGTATCCGTTTTGCTGCATTATGTCAGCTATTTCTCTCCATACAACCTTTTTCTTAACATGTGGATTGTTAAATTTGACTTGTTTTTCGCGGTAGAGTTTCAACATTAACGCCGTCGCGGAGTCGCACCACTTGAAGTCGGACATGAGCACTGGGTTATTGTCTTGTGTCGCATTCTGAGATTGTTCTGTCATTTCTGCTAGCATATAAATGGATTTTTGATCTACAATAAAAATAAGACTTTGATGTTCAAATTTGATGACATGTATAGAAAAAGAGTAAAAGCTGTAGTAATGATCCCAGATTTGCAATACTACACCTTAAATTTTCTGCACTCGCAGCAGCCCGCTTCAAATTTACCTAAGTCATCAGGTGAGACTCTTAAAAATATCTAACGTTGTACTGCAGTATGAACTTTGCTTCATTTTTTTCATGTCTTATAATATTTTTCATTTAAATTCAATTCAATTTACGTGATTTACCATGTTAAAATAGCGCTGAATGATTTTTCATGAGTTTTTCTCTCAAAGTTTTGACAATCAACAAGGATAATATAAGCAAATACATGTACATGAAGTAGGTCGATCGGGTCAAGCACCCTCATTGGAACATGCGGATTTTTTATTTTCTCTTTATGCTCTATCTTATACCTAGTTCAACAGTTTCTTCTGTCTGTGGGTCCATTCCGAGAACGCACTGGTCTCGGCAATGGTACTGCAACGCTGTATCAGTCTAGACTATAAAATAAAAAATACAAATAGATGTGTTAAAGCCCATTCAGTGACAGCTTTCTCGCCTATGACATTGCGTTTACGAATTTATTTTTATTTATTGCATAGCTGGTAGCTTTTTAGTTGTTGAAATAGTGAAAGCGAATGCATATATGCAATTTTCGTAATGTTCACTTGAACTTTTGGACGCTCCTTTGGTACTATTTAAGTCTCTACCTTAAATATCCGTAGTCTTCCAACATGCCCATAAAATTTAATGTTATTTTAAAAAATGTCAGCATGGTGACTGGTCGTATGATCCAAAAACTAACTAATGTCATATTCTTTATAGTTATAGTGTACATGCAAATAGACGGTTACAGTGTACAACGCTTCATTAACATAGTCCAATTTTTAATGTTTGAAAATGAAAATGATAATAAAGACACCTAACAATGAGAGGACTCAAGTGAAATGCCCCCTCGTTTAAACTGAATTGGCATTAGTCATGTTAGTTAACAATATAAATTATTTTACTTATGTTTTTAACTCGATTTTTAAGCTCGAAAATAAAATACTAAAGATATGTCCAAAAATACCTTACAGATTCTTTAATTCTTTAAATCACAATCCTAGCTAAATATATAAATGTCATGTTGTTATTTAAACAGACCCTTATTTAAGCCCCACATTATAAACTAAACTATAAATAGCTGAACAATAATTAATCGATATTCAATCTAATCATGTTTTCATTTCACTTGATCAACACGAAACGGATAGGTCGGCAAGCATTAGAATTTCAACGGAACACCTTCATTTAAGTTTTTGCTATTTAAGCTGAACAGAAGTCAGTTCAAACAATTTTTTTAATATAATGAAATTGCGGTGGCCTTGTCAACGTCGTTTAGAACATTTGTGAACAAAATTATATAGGTCAGATAAGACATTAGTCTTTTAATAGCTTGAATTTGACTTTGCAATGTCATGAATAGCAAATCATTAAAAATTATCGTTTTTGTAAAAAATAAGCATGTGCTCGCACAAGTTACAATGTAAACAAATGATTGTATACGTGCCTTAGGTAAATACTGATCAATTTCCGTTAATATCACAAACATGATCCGCCATCTTGAGATAAACCACAATATCAATGATCATGATCATGATGGGGCTCACCGCAGGGGAAAGATAATTTTACAAAATATAATATGTTTAGGATCGGGCGAGTGATTGTTAGAGGAATAGGAAGGATACATTTCCAACAGGTCTCTGTTCTGGAACAATGTTTAAAACATTTATTAAAAAAACACTGTTTCTGTGGAAAATGGCGGGTACTTTTTGTTTCTGAGAAAGGGGGAGGGTAAAAAAAGCGGACATTGACTATCGTTGTTGAGTTCAAAAGACTTATTTTCTGTTCTGTTGAAGACTTTTATTCCGAAATGATATTGGATTGCTACACGTTATCGAAATATCCGAAAAGCTTCTTTTCGTCCTCTGTGAACTGAATGTTCCACGACTGTGACCTAATTGCAAGTTTCCAGAGGATTACTATATGTCAGTTTATCATACATTTAGCTTTGATACCTTTAAATTTGTCGTGTGTAACAGCCCTTTTACAAGCCATATCCTGGCAAAGGACTTTTTTTGCCATATCAAGCCCTCGCGTGCCTTAAAGTGGGCAAATATGACCATATCAAGCCCTCGCGTGCCTTAAAGTGGGCAAATATGACCATATCAAGACCTCGCGTGCACAAAAGTGGTCGAATATGCCATATCAAGGTCTAGAGCCTCACTTTGAAATTTGATATCACAGTATATTTATGTCGCCTGCTATTCATTTTTATTTGTTTGCTGATCGAAAATGTATATGATAAAAAAATTACGACACAGGGTTTTAATTCCATATCAAGTCCCATATCATTCCGAGACTCCCATATTAGGTCGAGGCGGCAGCCGATAATCAATATGTGCAATGTGCAATAATCAATATGTATCGGTCAATAAGAATCTACGTTTTCGTGATTAAGTTTAATTATGTCATTTCTTTTATCTTTAACGAACAAAAATTCGAAAGGTGGGAAGACCACTGACTGACTAAAAGAGGGGGCTTGCTTTGTTAGTCGTACTTCAATTATTTCCGATATATCCAACCAATTTTTTGTAACTAAAAGGGGGCATTTCATATTTTTTTTCTTTTTATGTCCTTATCCGGGCTCCGTACATTTCGCACTTCCAAGTTGACATTTCTCAGTTCCAATTAAGTTGACATTTTTCAGTTTCAACTTGACATTTCGCAGTTCCAAGTTGACATTTTGCACTTCCAAGTTGGAACTGAGAAATGTTAACTTGGAAGTGCGAAATATCAACATGGAAATGAGAAATTTCTCTCATCAATCGAGAAATATGACAGAACCAATGACACTACCGGTCTTTCGTCTACCACGATAACAAAATCGCCTGTGTACTAAATATCTTATTCTTCATAGACGGGTTCAGGTTGACGTACATGATTACACGATATCTGTTTATTTTGGGTTTCCATTAAGACAGGTGTCGCTGTATTAATTATTTTGAATCTTTTCATCTTAGTTTACACGCAGGCATAGCTAATACTTAGCAGGAACCGAGATATTACAGAAAATATAAAAGATCGTTCCAATTAATTTTACATGCATTTAATTTCATTTCAAAAGTTTTATAAAAAAAATCATCTGTTTCTTCATAATGTGTTAATGTTCAGATACACAGCATGGTTCTGTATAATATAGACAAACTTTTTCTTTTTTCATATACAAGCGTGAGAGGATTGAATGTCCTCAATTCTGTATTCTTTAAACATGTTGCCCTTAAAAATATTTGTAGCCAATTTTCTTATTTTCAGCGCTACTTGTTAGTTATTACATGACCACCTAAATTGATATGACGCGGAACTCTAGCATCTGTGTTCATTCTCGTTTCGGCTTGAGTCGTTGATTGCTATTCAGTTGTTTTTGTGTTTTCATTTGTTATTTCTTCTTTCTGTTTTCGTTTATGTTAACTAGTTTTGTCATTGCCCTTTCGGACCTTTGACACTCGAAAGCCCCATTGGCACCTCTTTGCTTCTTTAATTAATCTTCATACTTTCAGGGTCATTTTTCTCTAGTCTTCATGTATTGTTTGGGGGCCTATAATTCTTTTGGTCCATTATTCTCTATTCTTTAAACGCCATCGATACCCTCATCAGTGGCGGATCCAGAAATTTTCAAAAGAGGGGGGGGGGGGGGGGTTCCACATACTGGGTTCTGTGGGCCATTAGGGGGGGGGGGTCCAGACCAATTTTGCTGAAAATCTACACAAAAATTTTTAAAAATTCGGAGGAAAGGGGGGGTTCTGACCCCCAAACCCCCCTTCTGGATCCGCCACTGCTCATACACGTGGCATCCGAACGAGAGACAAAACCGTTGAACACAAACAAGGACAGGACGAAAAACACGGAAACATAACAAGAGGCTCCCAGGAGCCTGAATCGCTCACCTGAACTACACAGATACACATATTTTGTTGATATTATTGTGCTTAACCATATGCAATTAAAATTTTTGAAATATCTTGTATAGTTTTCAAGATATAGGGCTAAAAATTAAATTGAAAAAATTACAAAAGAGGGCAATAACTCCCAAATCAGGAGTCAGATCTTTTTCAAAATTTCAGTACAGTTAGATCTTAATATGCTGATCACTTATGATTCTTGCACAATTTTGATACCTGTAACCATTTTTGAGTTATTAACAAAAAACTACAATTTACCCCTTTATTCTATTTCTAGACATAGCGGCCATGTTTTTTAACGAATTAAAAATCCGAACGATAGAATTGTAGAATATATGCTATTAAACAAGTGTGCCAAGTTTAAATGCAGTTGGTTTTATGGTGTCAGACAAGTTAATCTTTGAAATTCAGGGGAAAAGTAATGAAAAGTGGTAAATTTTGACGTTTTAAGGGCAATAACTCCTAAAAGGAATGGTCTTACAGCTTTGACCTAAAACATGAAATGTTGATCTTGACATGTTTAATTATATGCAATTTGAATTTTTGAAATATCTTGTATAGTTTTCAAGATGTAGGGCTAAATAAGTGCAAAATTTTGAAAAAAAAATCCAGAAAAAGGGCAACAACTCCTACATCGGTTGTTGGATCTTTTCGAAAATTTCTGGGCAGGTAGATCTTGAGGAACTGATCACTTTTTCATGCCAGAATTTTGATATCTGTTACCGTTTTTGAGTTATTTGCAAAAAACTGTAATTTGACCCCTATGTTCTATTTTTATCCATGGCGGCCATGTTTTTTTACGAATAAAAAAATCCGAACGATAGTTTTGTACACATAATGCCACTAAACAACTGTACCAGGTTTGGTTACAATTGGACTTATGGTGTTGGACAAGTTAACGTTTGAAAAAAATGTTTACAGACGACGACGACGACGAACGCCAAGTGATGGCATAAGCTCACATGGCCTTTGGCCAGGTGAGCTAAAAACTACTTAATATAAAATAACAACACAAACTCTAGTCATTACGATTGTTGCTACGGAAGAGTAAGCGGTTTAAACTTGCATTAAGTTTAATGGCACCAATTGTAACTTGTACCAGAGGTACTAGTGTTACATATTTAATATAACATATTTTTCATTTTCCAAATTAGGAACCTACAAGAAGCAAAAGAAGCATTAAATACGTCAAATGAAATAATATATGGACAGACATAAATGCAATCATAATGTTTTCCTAAAATTGTACCCTAAGTCCTCTTATAGACTAGAAAAAACCTTGTGTCCTTATTTTCAGATTATTGATTCACAATTTGCGACATGACTACGATTTTTAGAAGCGATCTAAAGAGGTAAATAAAATGTCACAAGGAACACAACCATCAAGTCCATAGCCGGAAATAGTGTTTTCGAAATAACTGTTTATCTTTTCAATGATACATGTAGGTTTCGTGAGAAACATGCACATGTATTAGGATACACCTTTTGGCATCGATTGCATAATACCTCATATACAGGCATGTGCTGAAGGAATGGTGTTGTTTTCTCTAACAGTATTCGAACGTAAACAATTTTTTCCCAACATGAAGAAAAGAATACATGAGCAGTGGAGTTCTTTCTAATACTTAAAGTAATAGGCGAAACTGAGATATGGAATAAGTATACGCGACACAATCTTCACCAACAAACGACAGTTTAAAGAGACTAAAACATAGAACTAGTTCTGGAAATAGAACTATTTACACAAAAACACAGGGACAATAGAAGTGTGTCAAGTATTCCAGTAGCCTTAAACGTGACCAGCGGTCGCTGATCGCCGTCTTACATCGGACCAAGACTAAATAAAACATAGATTTAGTTCTAGAAATCGAACAATTAACACAAAAACACAGGGACAATAGAAGCTTTGACAAGAATTCCTGGCTAATAGAATGGGGAAACAAGACATATCCGAACCACAAAAAGGGAAACACAAATACACTTTTTTGTTTGGTGTTACAATTTTTGAAGTTCTTTAATTTATTTTTGTTTTGTTTTGTAATTCAATTAATTGATCTTGTTTTGATGTGTGTTTTTGCATCTATCAATTTAAAGTTTCATTGAAATTGTTTATGTCCTACTCTACGGCTTGAGTTGGTAAACAATTCTTTGTATTCTTAGAAATGTATCATCTAATTTTTACCCTTGTACTTTTTTCGTTCTCTGATCTTTTAAAGGCTTAGGACGGACCATTTAACTTAAATGGGGGGGGGGGGGGTGTTTTGGTCAGAATTTTTTTTTCGCGCAGAGCGCGGAAAATATATATATATATTTTTTTCAAAGGCATCGCGACAGAAATTGTTTTTTCATTATTACCATTATTTTATATGGCAAAAATCCTTCTTCAGAATATTTTTTTTTCTTACCATGAGCTGCCAAAATATTTTTTTTCATCAAAAATTATTTTCAGAATATTTATTTTTGGAAAAAACCAAGGCCCCCTTTAAGTTAAATGGTCGGTCCCTTATGGTAAAGTTCACCATTATGCTCTCCATAAACGGTAATATGTGCGAAATCCAGTTTATACGATAATTATAACTAGATGTCTCACACAATGTATATGAAGAGCATAATAGTGAACTACACCATAAACCTTAAAAAGAAAGAAAAGTTAAAGTGAAAATTGACGCAAAACGAGATAAAGGCAAACACTACAGTAAATAAATAAAATACCGGTTAAACAATACAGAAAACATACATAAACAAAACAAAACAAAACAGGACAAAACATAAAACAACAAAACCTCACATGAAATATCAACAGGAGAGCTTTACTTATTTGAGCAATGCTCTTAAACTGCAACGGCGGTACTAGTATTCGACAAGTACAGAAAACAACAACATAAACAAAAACAGTGTCACAGTCAAGGATTTGCATTTGCAAGGACGCACTAGGTCCTCCTTAAGAAATTCAGCTGACATAAGTCTTTTGAATGCACCAAACCAGGAAAAAGATAAATCCTTGTGTCATAAGAGTTATCACCAAGGTCTTATTGGCTTGAAATTGCGTAATTAATTCACCTGACATTTTCTTTTTATGACGAGATACTTCTTAGGTGCTTGTGAACTTTAACCTTGTTTGTCTACATTTTCCAGGGTGTTTGCCTATAAATAGCTAGCCCCATCCAAGACCGTCGTCAATCGAATTGAACTTCAATAAACGAAGAACAATCAGCAAAACTTTTACAGTAAGTATATGTTCATGTATAACCAATGTAAGCGATGTTTTCTTTTCCTATTTTGATCTCAGCTTTAATTTGTTCAAGAAAAGAGTTTGACAAAAACGTTTTGATGATTTTGGAGAGAAGTTGACTCTTTGTCTCGTTCTCTTTCCCGTTAATTTTGAATCCTTTTAATAATTTACTTTAATCTTGTAACTGTAAAGATAGAACAGAATTAAAACGATGCTCTTTTGTTTTAATTTATTTCAATGTTTTATTATGTGATTTTAAATCATCCATCTCCTCTATTTTATTTTAATTTTTCAACTTATTAACTTCATTTCCTAACAGAACAATGTAAAACAAAATTGTTTTTTGTTTTGTTTATTTCAGTCCGGTTGATTTTGTGTTTTTTATGTTTTGTGTTTTTTCGTGCTGTTCTCGTTTGTCTTTACTGGCTTTGACGTTGGCCTTTCAAACTTTTGACACTAGAATGCCCATTGGTGCCTGTTTGCTTCTTGGTATTACGAGTCGACGAGTTTATTACCTTTACAGAACACCATAAAATTATAATCATTATGAATTGCCCTTGTCGTATTAATTAGCGCTAATATTTTTTTTTAGAAAGCCATGAAATTGTTAGTATTAGCTTTAGTCACTCTTGTCGCCTGTGTCGTCGCTCTACCAGAAAGGAGATTTCTTCTGGATGGTGAGTTTCCAACCTTTTCTTTATATAATTTTAGCTTTAATTTTAAGAAGCTTGCTCTCCGGATTCATCCATTTTCATAGATTACTACTTCGGGTTTCGGTTATGGTAGCAGGCCTTCAAGTGGGTTTTGGTGAAAAATACAAATGACAACAAAGTTCCAGACAATAAATTTTGCTACGCCTGACGCGCGTTTCGTCTATTCAAGACTCATCAGAGGCGCTCTACCAAAAATATTGAAAATGCCAATTTATGATTATGAAGAGCATAAAACAGTAAAACCAAAAATACGAAACTAGGGAATCGTTTGCCGAGCAAAACGAACCTAGACATTTTTTAGGTTCTTGTTTAATATAAGATAAATCGAGTAGAACAAAATTAAAAGGCTGATATAGGGAAATGGCCCATTTTAAACAAAACTATAGTGTTTTAAGGGAACTTTTGAAAAGTTAGGGATTTCACCATTTTGTAATCATTTTACCGCCCCTTCCATGTTATAACTTGTTTCGCTTAGAAGTAGAACTGTATAACCAAACTTAGATTCCCTTTTGTTCCCTTACTTATCAACCACTTTCTTATTCTTATATTTGCACCAAGAATAAGATCAAGGAAATTATCGTTTACAAATTTAAAACATATTTTTATATGTGATTTCCAAAAGACCATGTTAAGTTCAATTTTTCTTGTACATAAGTATAATTTGTTAACGGAAAGTTATTTAGAATTGTGTCGTGTTTTAATATTAGTTAGACAATGATGTATTGCAAACGACGCTAGCATGGGGCATTTGACAAAATGTTCACAAAAGAAGTGCCTAATTTTAATGTACAGTGTCAATTCATAAAAAAAAAGACAAATCAAAATGATTTCCAATGATATAAATCCAAATCCTTAAATGTCCTTGGTAAGTCCCAAAATACTTCTTTTGATTCCACTATCGCTTTCTGTGGACTTTACTTCGATAACACGTTTTAGTCCTTCATGAACATTAAAAATTGATATTTTTTCTGGAACAAAAAATGTTTTCGTTCTGATGATAAAACACATACATACGTTAGTTTTTCGATCAACCACCTGTTCAGGTGTATCTGCATGAAAACTAAGATTATACAATTATCGCCCTATAGTTGGTGTGTGACGCAAAGCTTTTTACTTTTTGGAGAAAGAAGCATCTGGGCCCCACACCAACTAGGGCGATATATCGAAAATAAAAATAAGAAACACAAAAACTGCAAAGAACATGAGATGTCACGTGGAAAATTTCCCGGGCGACCTTACCATGCTACCCAACGAAAGACGAACATGTCACCTTAAGTCATAGTTTGCGAATCACAATCAAGATTTTAGGATCATGAGTATATAATATTATGGGCCAATAGTACATATAGATTATTACACAGGGTTTTCCATATCAAGTCCCATATCATTCCGAGACTCCCATATTAGGTCGAGGCGTAAGCCGAGACCTAATATGGATCGAGGAATAATACAGGACCTGATATGGAAAACCCTGTGTCATAATCTTTTTATCATACATGTTCAGATACAAATATACTATACTAATTATATATCGTGACGTCAAATTTTAAAGTGAGGCTCTAGACCTTGATATGGCATATTTGCCCACTTTTGTGCTCGCGAGGTCTTGATATGGCCATATTTGCCCACTTTTGTGCACGCGATGGTTTGATATGGCAAAAAGAGCCCCTTGTCACGATATGGCTTGTAAATTTCCGTCTGTTACACACGGACAAATTTTAATGTATCAAAGCTAAATGTATGATAAATTTAAATAAAGAGATTATATAATATTAGCAATTATGCTAAATTTAATGTTTCATCTTAATCTGACGATTTAACCTGTTTTAAACTTATCATTGGTGGTGTTGCAACAGGAAGGAACTACTAACCATTCTTTGTACCAAGTCGATCAGGACCATTGCGATCTTCGTTCCCAGGTTTTTTATTTCATCTTGGATATTTCAGATTGATCTCCCCAAAATGGTAGTTTTATTAGCATCTTTGTATTAATCATTTTATTGACCGGTTTGGCCATGGGTCAATTATTTCAGGCTTCTTCGTTTAGACCTTTCCTAACTTAAGCTGCACCAAATCTTGTGTATAAAAGAGGGCAATATATCATTATTATTTTGTAATCAGACTCTTTGGTTAGTTTTTGTCTTTTTGGGATCCAAACAGTGGCGTGCCTCTTCAGAATATGTTTGCCTTTACTATAAACCTTTGGTACAACAACATTACCATGTATCTGATTACGAATCCATGTGATGATTTTAAGTCTACCGATTTGGTCTTAGTCTTTAAATTCGGAATAATGATGTTTGATTACCCCTTCGGTACACCTTCGCTTCTTCCTTACAGTATTCACTAATATGATCTTAATTTCTCCAACAGATCTGTACATGCACGGAGATGAATGCGTACACAGCGATGCCTGTAGCCATTGCCCAGACTCAGAAATATACCAAATCCACCATAATGGTTACCGAGTGGAGTATTGTTGTAAGACGTGTGGACCAACACACGGCACACTTCATGTAGGGTACCCACACTCCGTGTTGGAATGCCACTGTGGTGCTTCATAAATTAAAAAGTATGCAAGTGTTATTGAATAAAGAATATTAAAAAAAGACGATATTCTACTCTTGTGTGCATTGCTTTCATGCCCACGCAACGACATGTCGACAGTTTACTAATGTCGTCTGCACGTCTGACAAATTTCTGTACTTTTCTGGATTTGAAATTTGGCATAGTGGTTCAGTATGTGACAAAGTGTACATCCTTAGCAATTTTCAGACCCGTTGGACTTTGACTTTCTGTTGGGAACTGGGTCAATATGAAAAGTCATAAGTCATAAGCAACTTTGAGACCTACATGTAGAACTATCGAGCTTGGGGCCTAGTGGGGGCATCCGTGTCCAATGGACACATTCCGTCTTTATTTTCTTTTTAAACGACATACTGTATAAATATTGTATGTCGGATATTTATACACTAGTCTAAAATGATAGTTGGCAACATGACGATTAGTTTATAACAAACTGCTCACCATACCGGAGTACCTGAGATCGCTCTTGTCTCATCTGTGTTAACGTTGTTGATTGGAGTTGTGTTGTTTGAATGGTAATGTTATGCGTTTCGTTTTTTTTTCGTCTTGTCAAAAATAGGCGTTCCAAAGTCGCTTAGTTGTAGCAAGTTGTTATAATTCCAATGTATCAAAATCTTCGAAAGACCGGTAGTACCACCTGTTCTTTCATAATTAGATATAGTGGTTGGCTTTTTCAAAAGTAAGGGTAGAGCGCCTCTGGTGAGTCTTAAATAGATGAACGCGCGTCAGGCGCAGCAATATTTATTGTCTAGAACTTTTTGTAATTTTTATTTCAAGATGACGTATCTCAGATCCAAATTGACATTTCTCAGATCGGACTTTGCATTTCTTAGTTCTAACTTCCAAGTTTGTATTTTTTAATTTCTTTTAGTTTCAAGGTTGAAGATGTGCCCCAATGGGGAAATCAAATGCCGTAAATCAAAAATACAAAGGCTAAGTAGGTTGACATAAAATCTTCTTTTTCTTCTTTTTATCTTCAAGGCGGCTATAACTGCTTTTCAGAAATATTACCTTATCATTTTTATTACCCACATTGAAAAGGATCGAGGCTAAAACCAGTGTAATAGTCAATGAAAACTTAATGATAGAAATAATTTTCGATATGGAATTATGGATGTGATGTCAAAATTACCGAACGAGGTAGGTCAATCTCAAATATCATTTCAAAGCAAAAGCCAGTCAAATGATGTTGAACAAAAGCGACTATAAATATCGGGGATACAATTTCTTTTCATTGCAATTGCATTTGACTGATGGGTTTTTATAGTCGTGACAATGGGTTAAAGAGCCTCTACAGCGACTATTACCTATAAAAGTAAAGATTCGCTATGTGCCAAGGGTCATCCAGCCCATGACTCACCAACGCCAGTGTAAGCTGCTCCATATCATCCTTTGTTGTCCATGGATGCAGGGCCCGTCTTCCACCACGGGGAGGTACTGGTCGGAATTCTTGAAGATTGCGATTGCATTTAATGACACAATTCAAAATGTTAGAAATAAGATTACTGAAATTGTGTGGTCATCGTATAGACCTTTCATTCACAATTGTGGGATAAAAAATGGTGTATTGCGATAACATGCAAATAATATCCAAATAAATGCGTTTGGCAATAAACCAATATCATATTGAAAAAAATATTGGTAAATTTTGTGTACATTCTCGAAATAAATACCGAGACCGTAAATCATCCGATAAAAGAGGAGGCAGTAGCAGAAGGCGGGGACGTTGTAATAAAAAACAAAATCCACTTTTCTGGGAAATCCTGGTACCATTTTTATTATTTATTTTAGAGATTGGTCATGCTTAAAAGATAAACAACAAAGCGCTAGCATGTAACTTTCTGTACATACTTTAATTGTAATTTTTTTAACATCGAGCTTTAATGATTCGAAGCATACAAGCAAGTCAAAAATTAGCTCGTCCGTTGAGTTCGGGAAAAAAAATCTAAGGCGACTCGTCAAACAGGAATTAAGATACTGGGCGAGGGACCTGACAATGTATTCATTACATTGGACTTTCACATGAAGACAGAGTTGAAAAATGACCATTGGATTACAAGTTATGCCATTTGGGATAATTTCCAAAATATTTCACTTTTTTCAAGTTTTTGTGGAATGCACCTAATATTCAACTTTAAATATTTAAAAAATGGATCTGTTAAGACATGGTTTTCTTTTTTATATTTGAAATTTACATATTAGAATTAGCATTATTGCAAATTTTCACTAATTTGTCAATGGGGGAACTAAACTGTATCGTATGCCCTTAAATAGCGAAAGCCCTGCGATTGATAGTTGCCGCATGCCGAGCTTTACTAAGGAAAAAATCCAGTCTGATGAAAATGAACCATGAAATTTTTATTGGCCAACGCAAGACGCCATTCCAATAAATCAAATTATTTAGATACTTTCCTAACAACCTGTTTAATCATTATAATGTTAGGGCTGTGAAACAAAAGTAGACACAAAAGCTCGGCATGGAGAAATAGGTTACGACAAGGTGTATTGGACGCACGCATGGACGGACCTCCATTGCCGGGGGGGGGGGGGGCAAAAATCGGATTTACGTGAGATAAATGAAAATTATAAAAAAAATCTTTGTAAATTATTGATGCTAAGCAGTTTACAGTTAATAAAAGTAATCAAGTCATTGCCCCACTTAGAAACTGTGGTATAAATGATTCAACACCAATTGTCAGTAATTTTAATTAAATTATATAAAATAAACGCCCTTTTAATCAACAATA